>CM038796.1:239927571-241344929 GCA_021764765.1 Vicia sativa
CCAAAATTTGCCCTCCATCTACTCAAGAGATTTCATACATCCATACTCAAGGATTCCTCAAGAGTCGATCGACAAACTCTCCTAGACAATCAACCCAAACTAGGGTTTGGTATCTCTCGTCAAGATGGATTTCCAACATCTCCAATGGCCTTCATGCCTCATATGCTTCAAAGATTCTCCATGTCAAGTTTCAAGCCTCACAAGTCAAGTTTCATAATTGCTCGTGATGGTCAAAATCTAGTGATGGACAAAAGTCAATCGTGGTCAACATACAACAAAACTTCCGATTTTTGGTCAACATCCTCATTTTGAAGTTACATTCATCATTTGATCAAGGGTTGATCATGATTCATCAAGAAAACTCAAGATTTTCCCAAAAGTCAAACTTTCTAAATTAGGTTTCTAGATGAAAAGTCAATCGAACTTTGACCATCATAACTTTCATACTTTCTCTAAATTTTTCCACCACCTCTTGTTTTGAAGGAAATTCAATTTCTACAACTTCATGTCTCACAAGAATGTCCAAAAATGCTTCATTTGAGAGGTATAGCTCAAAACATTACAGTGTCATTTTCAAAGTCAACAAAAGTCAACTTTTTGTTTTGAAGATATTTTGAGCATGGTAACTCCAATTGAGATGAGACCAAAGACATTGGTTAGAGGACTCTTAGAGCTTCCAAAAGTCCAAGAACACTCAAAATGTGGAAAATTGAGCAAGATACACTATTCTGTGGGAATTTTGGACAATTGCACAAAAGGACATAATCAAATTGCAAAATTTTCCAAACGGGCCTATAATCTTTGATCCAAACTTGTTCATGATGCTATTCTTGACCCATAAATGTTGACCTTGTTATTTTCATTTTTATGATTTATATTTGAATTTTATAACATTTAATTCAAAAATAAATTATATAAAATATGAAAATTAAACATTTTCTCAAAAGGAATGATTTTATATCTTTCTAAATGTCCAAGAAAGCCCAAGACAACTTCCAAATTGTGATAGCCTCAAGATTCATGAAAATCAAATTTTTCCAATATTTGATTTGTTTTAAATGGAAAATATTTGCACATTCAAGAATCAATCTTTTTTCTACTCTTTGCCATCCAATTTTCTATAAATATCAAGCATCATACCAAAGATCAAGGACGAAACCCTAGCTCAAGCCAAACCCTTATTTTGTCAAAATTTTCCAAGAATCTTTGAAATCAATTTCAATTTCCAAGAAGTTTCAACCTCCAAACATCATTCCATCGTGCTCGTGAGGTAAGTTCGAAAAGTACACACTCATTCCATGGTTTAAAACAGTTCTGATCGATGCATATACATACATACATATTCAATATTTCGATTTTTGCATTTGATTGTTTCGCCTGCTTAATCGATTCTAACTTGCTCTAATGTGTTCATGAGGCTCTATATAGTCGATCCGGCAATCGCTTGTTTCAACGCGAAACTCATGATGCCATGTTTGGGTTTCGTAACGCCGAGCTTCGAATCGGGCATTTCAGAGGAACTTTTAGGACAACCGAGACCACCATCGATTCGCAGACCCGACGGGGTAGCTCTAATCCCGTACCGACTTCGATTTTCAGTTAGAAATCGAGCATCCCGGAAGATTATCTGAGCCCTAGCTCCCACAATACTCAAAGCGTGGACCTGCCGATAGCAAGCGTGGCGCTTGGCTCATCCTCGATTCGCCCATTCAAACAACTGGCCCGCTAACGATCGTGTTTGATTTTTCAAAATATCCCCGACGCCATCACTTATATCATTTGTTCCGCTTTTCAAACACCGTGCATCATGGCGTAGTGGTCGCAGCGGTCGGTTTTTAAGGTTTGAAGGGATGTCTCATCATTCCCGTCGCATAACCTTTTCCTTTTTCCAAAACTTGCCTATTTTCCATATTTTCATTATTTTTAATATATTTTCATCATATTTTAATTAACTTTCATATTTTATTCTCGCATTAAAAATTACCAAAAACATTTTTCTTTTTACATTATTTTCATAAAACCTTTATTTAATTTAATAAATTAAAAATATAATTTTGCATGCATATTTATTTTATTTTTATTTTTGCATTTAAATCATTATTAATTGCATTTTAATTATTAAATCTTTTCCAAAAATCCCAAAAATTATTTTAATTTATTTATCTTATTTCCAGATATATTAATTTTCTCATATTAAAAATTGCATTTTTCTAACATTTTCTCTTGTTCGATCATATTGCATTTTCCGATTTTCTTATTCTTTCACAAAGTTGATCCGGCTCGCATTTATTCTTCCGCTTATTTTACTTTTCAATAATGTAATTGCTCATGGGTTGTAATAGTTTAATTTAGGACTTTATTTTCCGCACTTAAATTATGTATCCGCCCAAAGCCATGTAATAGCGAGAGGTTTACTTTCCGCATTTTACATTCCGTGATTTTACTTTCCGCACTTATCAATGCTAGTAATTAGGTGTATGGCAAGATAATAATTGGACATAGCTCACACTAATCTTCAAGATAATATATTCAATTCAACACACTTTCACACACGCACCCTTAGGGTAATTCTCTCGATGCCTTCGATTCAAATGGTCATGTCCTCGAACGTAGAGGTATTCTAGCACCGCTGTCTTCCAAACAAATCATCATAGTCCCTTCGATACAAAGATCATAGACCCACCCACGCTCCGAATACATGATCTTGACCTCGATTGTCGCCACGAAAAATGATGATAGTCCCTTCGAATGTGCTAGGATACTTCCTACAAGTTGCCTTCTATGACCATCCGATGTCCCTTCGAATGTCCCGCTTACATCCAACGAATGGAGCTACCTACTAACTAATGGTATGGCTAGCGCTATTCTAAAGGAATGTAGAAGTACAACAAAACCACAATTCGAGTGGGTAAATAAGTCTTTAGTTGCTTGCTCTAAAACAAATGCTTTTCACACCACACACTCTTTTTCAAAGTTCAAATTCTTTCAAAACAAAACATTTCCGAACACTTTGTATACACTCCTACATGAGTCATTACAAAGTCAAAGCGAAATGCCTTTTCAAAACATTTTGTCAAACACACAAAAAGCAATTTTAAAAGTGATCTAGAGCAACTAAGTTCTGTAGAATAAATCATGGATGGAAAGGGTGCTAATACCTTCCTTTTCATAACCATTCTCCCGAACTCGTAATCTAACGAAGGTCTTTTTCGTTACTTTTACCTTCCCTTAATTGATAAAATAAAAGTCGGTGGCGACTCTTGCTATCCGCACATTTGGATACAAAATCCTACAAAGTCAGCTCACCGATCACGTAATCGCATCACTGGGAATACACCCTAAAAGAGAGAATTGCCTTAGGGATTTCTAGATAACATTTATTGCTTTTTGTTTGACTTGTATGCTTTATCTTTAAGGGTGCTTGGTATTATATTGTTGGGGATCCTACACCGGATCCGGTTTCTTTTAGGTAAGTAGCATTAGATCATCGCGACCGCTAGACGATAACTACGCGGTCAACATGATGGCTACGCTAGCGTGACACTTTGGTTGCCCCGATACTCTTCATTCCCAAGTTGAAGAAAGTATTTGGCTTCCGGTGTCATCAAGCGCTAACTAAACTTTTAGAACCTTAATTGACCCATCTTGGCCATTGAAGGTAGTGATGGCCGGCTTTGGTGTAGACCGAGGTTGGTTGATACTGATACGCTCATCGAGATCCGACTTTGGGACATTTTCGATCGACCACTTGGTCAGATTGAAATAAGCGCCACGAGAAAGATCTATGATATGAGATTCCTAGAACCTTACATTATTATAGGACAGATGAACCAACTCAAACTTTGGTGGGGTAATCACCTATACCTCATGCAAGCCTTAAACCTAGGCTCATTGTGTGAATTGTTCATGTGTGCTAAACATGACATCATGACATCATTCGCATTGCATATCATTTCTAACTATTTCAAGGACCTAGGATTTATCTTTGCTCTTTGTAGGATTATGGCTTCTAGAAAGACTATCCGAATCAACTCACGGGTATCCCTTCTCAACTCAAAGAATTGGTTTCGAAATTCCCACCATGCTCGCCTATCAAAAGACATGGTTATCTCTTGATTTGGTTATCTCCCGTTTTGAAGAAGATATGATGCATGTCCTATTCCGCTTCTTGATCCGCACCATTGCTTTACATTTCCAGATTATCGCTGGTTCCTACCTTAGAGAGTTCTAAGCTACTTGGGTACCTATTCTTGATCAAATGCCATTCACCGCTTAGAAAAGGTCCCTAAGTTCAAGACATTGCATCCGCTTTACATCTTAAGCGCTTTATATCAGCCAATTGGGAAACTAGAAGTGGAGTTAGGGTTTACTTTCCAAGTTCTTAATCAAGAAAGCCCGAGAATTCCTCAAAGTTATGAGTTTCCATGCATTTGAGAACATTGTGGCCTTGCTAATTTATGGTTTGGTTCTATTCCCTAACTTGATCAATTCATAGATGTCAATGCCATCAAGTTGTTTTCACCGCAATCCAAAGGCCTACCTTACTGGAGACATCCTACATTCTCCACACTGCACTACTAAGACAAGGAACTCTCATGTGTTGGGTACCGCTACTTTCAAGGTGGTTTATTTCGCACCTTCCTCCATCTTTTGAAGAATGAACAAAGGTTGAGATGGTCTCAAAGATTGATGTCACTCTCTCATCCGATATCCTGGAATCTTTTCTCTCAAAAGGACTTCACATTCATCGAAAGGCCAGGAGAATTCTAATGTACCACTGGTATAAGGAGGTATTACTTACAACCCTTCTCTAGCTCTACGCCGCCTTGGTTTTCAAGAGATGGTCCACATGATATGCTTCTCCAAGATGTTGTGTTCGACTCACAATCACGATCTCCGCATCTACCGACTAAGGTTTATACATGCTGGGGCATGGTAAAGAAGACCGATACTAAGACTTTGGGGCACCCAACTCCATTCCTTGGGAACCCCTCAAATGGGTGCGAGCTCGAGCTCAAAACCTCGATGCCATTCACTGCTTTCTACCAAGAATTATGGAACCCTGCTATAGGTGAATTCCCATGTCGCTCTCCATCCCGACATGCCTCGATTTTGAAGACTAAGAGATCCTCGGATTCAATTAAAGAAGAAAAGGGATACCTTTGAAGCTCAATGTTATGCAAGTGAGAAGAAAGTTCTAGAGTGACCAAGCTACTCACGAGGAGCTAAACATCAACGCTTACATCGGCACCAAGAGGAAGCGCCTGGGAGACTTAGAGCTTTAGGATTTATTTGTTTTCTTTATTGCTTTGAACTATCTCTTGTACTTAAAAAGAAAAGAAGAATAATGAGAAGTACTAATAAATGTTTGTTCATTGCTTGTTTAACAAATTTAAATCTCTTAGGTCCTTGAAAACATTGCATGGCATTCGTGATAAACATTGCATATCATAGCATAACATTGCATCACTGTACATTGAGATTGGTTTTCTCATTTGCTCGCTATTTATTTTAGCGTAAATGGCTCTCGAATACCCAAAGATCTCAAGCTCAAATGCCGGCCAGCAGATGTTCACCAACTTGGTCCAAGGCCAAGAAGATCCAAGCTCATCAACAAGAAGAAGAAGGTTGTTGGTCCTCACATGGGTAGACGTTTCAAAGGGGTCCTAAGTGGTCACCAGATTGAGCTCTCAAGGAAGTGTCCATACCGAGGGAGTACCAAGGGTGATGAAGGTGACTGAGCCAAAGAAAGGAGGAGAGGACCACTCGATTATAGAAACACTGAGGAAGATGACAAGTACAAGCAACTTGAAGATCGTCTGAATGTCGTGGAAAATCAAGATGTCCGGCCGAACTTTGATGATCTCGAGTCTTGTTCCGGTGTCGTGATTCCTCCCAAGTTCAAAGTTCCTACTTTTTCCAAATATGATGGCATGTCTTGCCCTGTGCATTTGAAGTCCTATGTCCGAAGATCAACCCCACACCGATGATGTAAAGTCAGGATGCACTATTTTCAAGAGAGTTTGTCCGAACCCACTGGAATGGTACTATCACCTAGAGAATGACCGATCCGACTGAGTGACTTACCGATGCCATGCATAACATGAGTATAATGTCGAATTGACACCCACTGCATGCAACTACAAAGCATGTCTATGGGTCGTGACGAAGTTCAAGGAGTATGCTCGTAGGGAGAGATCTAGCAGTGTAGTTCAACCACCTTGTCCAATAGGGAGTTGGTTGATATGTTCATGGAACACCGACAGCCCATTCTTCAATCATCCGATTGAAATTCTTCATCCGGATTCACCGAGTGATATTAACAGCGAGCGATCGTCGGTATCAAGAGTGGGAAGATCATGTGAGTCATCTTCAAATGTCAAGAGATCTTTGGTGCTAAGAAAGAAGCCATGCGTGTATGGTCGAAAAGCCGAGCCAAGACCGACCGTGCTCAATCAAGGGGCAGTTGATCTCCAATCCTACATCAAGACAACCTCAACGAGACAACGCTGTGAGCTGTAACGCGCCACGAAGACACTTACTAAGATCAACATGCCATTGTCGCAAGCCTTGCAACACATGTTGAAAGCAGAGCGATTACCTTGAGGATCCTCCTCAAATGTCAACACTTCCTCTCCAAAGTACAATCCTAATGCTAAGTGTGCTTACCATTCCAACAATTTGTGGCACGACACGAATTGTTGGGCTCAAGAACAAGATTCAAGATATGATCAAGATAAGCGATTGAGTTTGATCCTCCGCTGAGACCAATGTGATCAATGCGCCTATGCCTAACCATGACAAGAGTTCCAATGTCACAGACGATACTTATGTTTTCAACATAGATGACTGACCATTCCTCCGATGACCAGTTAAGAAGAATTTGTTGCAAGCCTGTCAATCCAGGATGCCCGTAAGATTGTCGTTGTGCCCCTCCGCACCGATGGTCGTGCTTGGTCGAGAAGACATGTTCAGGCATGATGGATAACCGTGAGATACTATTTCGAAACCACCGTGCGAAGTCGGTGAAGAAATGTCTGTGAAGATCGACAATGCGAACGAAACTGACTCATCCGTGGGATACCTGGGGCAGCCAAGTGGAAAGTATGATTACATGGTGAAGTACACCGTCCCCGATAGTTACAAGATTCCTATTGAAGATGTTAAGGCGACTTGATGGGGTGACGATTTCCCTAAGACTATGCCGATGTTAACACAATAAGGATTTCCTCCACGATCCTGTGCCTGAGTGGCACCTCTCATTATCACTTCTCCAAGACCAGCCCATATTCCTCCGACAAAGCTATCCTTGGAATTATGGAGTCGATGTTTACTATCATGGCGCCAAACAAGACCTCCGACTATTGAAGATCTTATCAAGTTTCTATTCCCGACATTGACAACATCACCGATCCAAGAAGGTGACCAGAACTAAGGGTATTCTCTCCAGATCTCTCCTCCAAAAGACATCATGACTCCAAATGATTCCGCCTACCCAATCAATATCCCCAGCCAGAGGAAAGAACCAAGACTCATCCCGCTCAACCATAGCCAAAGGAAATCAAGACACCTCCAAACAAGAAATGGAGGAAATTTCAAGATCATCAAGAAGAGTGATTACAATGTCAGGAATGCTAGACAGATCCATCCAAGATCTCCATGCTCGCTCGCTTCAGGTTCGAGGCTCATGCTAATGCCTTGGTGAAGTTTCCAAGAATGCTCATGTGCCGCAAGACACTACCACCGACCAGCTCAAGTTTGTATTGCGCCGCCGCCAACAACGGCCTAGGCTTCTCTCGATGTCGATTTGACTTCTGAAAGAACATAACAAAGCCTTGCACATCTCCATTGAATGCAAAGGCACTACATTATCTCATGTTTGGTTGACACCGGCTCGCCTAAATATCCCTTCAAGATCGCTTTGATCGACGCTGATGTCGAAGGGTTGGTTCCGAGACCCAGTGACATTATCGTGAGAGCTTTTGATGGTTCTAAGCTAATAGACTGGAGAGCTCATCGCCTGCTAAAGTCGTGTCTCGCACTTTTTTCCACTTTCTTTGTCATGGACATCCGTCCATTTTATTCTTGCCTACTTGACGCCTTGATACATGGGCAAGCGCCTTTCTACTCCTTACATCGAAATCAAGTACCCGTGAAAGGGAAAGTTGTTACAAGTGTGGTGAAGAAGAGTATATGGTCACCATCTACAATCATTCCGCTATCTCGAGATGGAGGGTGAATTCTTCGAGACCCTTGTCAAGCTTTACAATACCTGAGTCATGCCTGCTGACTCTCCCGCCACTCCGGTTGTTCAAGTTCCGCTTAGGATGGCCTCATGAAAGATGCTCAAGCCATCATGAACAAGGAGGTAGTTATTTGGGACAGCTCCTAATCTTCCTTTCAAACCGACAAGACTGGTTTAGGCTTCACCATCAAGGGTCAAGATGATACGCGAACGTGCCGCCAACTTCCTTCCGCATCACCGAGTGGAATCCATGCTATGAAGACGACGACAACGGCTTCGACATCGCAAGTGGATCTTCCTAACTCCGCATCATGGGCTCAAGAATTGAAGATCAAGACGCTATACCAATCTCCTTTAGTCGAGTAATTGCTCTTGTTTTGTTTTACTTTTCGTATTTCTTTATGTTTCAACAATAAACTTTGAAAGCTAGTGCCTCGCCGGCCATGGCTCGCTTATAGGGTTATTATCTGCTGCTCGATTTTCATTCAATAAATTCGCTGGACTTTGCATTCAATTGTTTGTTTTCTTTTTACTTTATCACCCCTTCAAAAGCTATGTGTTTCTTACACACACCCACGTGATACATCGCAGTAATCACTCCGAATCTCAATAACACCTATGCTAGTGCTAAATATGACTTCGATAATCCGATCTACCAAGCCAAGACGAAGAGGAAGATTGTGAAGTGCCGTGGAGAACATGACTCGATACAAAGAAGAGCGAGTTATACAAACCCACACGAAGAGCAAGTGAGGTCTGAATTGGGTACCGACGAAGATGTAAAAGAGATCAAGATAGGAGCGGGTCTTGAGAACAAGGTTAAAGAAAGGATGGTTCGATGCTACGAGACTATATTGAGGTTTTCGGTACAATGAAGACATGCCGGGTTTAGACATTGATATGTGGTACATCGATCACGAAAAGAAGGTTTTCTCCCAAAGAAATGTAGGTCTGCTCGTGCGCCCCGAGATGTCAGAAAATCAAAGGTGGTTATGAAGCAGCTCAACGGGTTTCGTCACACCCTTATCCCCAAAGGTTGCTAATGTGGTACCCGGTCAAGAAGGATGGTAAGGTACGAATGTGTGTGGATTACGTAGATCCGAACAAAGCAAGTCCGAAAGACGATTTCCCACTTCCTCATATTGATGTTCGTTGACAACACCGCCAAAGATAAGGTTTTCCTTCATGGATGGTTTCTCCTATAATCGATCAAGATGGCCTCAAGACATGGAGAAGACTACTTTTGTTACATGTGGGGCACTTCGCTACAAGGTTATGCCGCTTGATCAAGAACGCAGCGCCACTTATCGCTATGGTTACATTATTTCATGACATGATTCATCACGAGATAGAGGTCTACGCCGATTTACATGATAGCTCGATCAAAATCAAGAAGAACATCTCGATCATTTAAACTGCTGATAGATCAAGAAGATGCATCGAGACTAATCCTAACAAGTGCACCTTGAGTCGATCCGAAAACTTGGGTTTGTTGTCGGAAGAGGTATTGTTGATCCCGCCAAGGTTAAAGCTATTCAAGATATGCCACGCACCGAGAAGGAAGTCGAGGTTTCTCCGATCAACTACATTGCCGTTCATTGCACACCTAATCGCTACTTGTGAGCCAATCTTCAAGTTACTAAAGAAAGATCAAGTAGTGGAATGGAACGACGATTGCCGATCGCTTTTGACAAAATCAAGGAGTACTTATGTAATCCTCCTATTCGATGCCGCCCACGAAGGAAGACCTCTTATCATGTACTTGACAAGGTTAGAGAATTCAAGGGTGTGTGTGGGGCAACATGACGAGTCCGGTCGAAAAGAGCATGCAATATACTACCTTAGCAAAAGTTTACCGATCGTGAAACAAGATACCACAATGAGAAAACTTGCAACGCTGTCATTGTCACGACTAAGACAAGATATGTTGACTCACACTACCTTGTTGATTTCAAGATGGATCCGATAAAATACATCTTTGAGAAACCGCCTTCTGTGAAGAATAGCAAGATGGCAAATGATCTTGACCGAATATGACATCCAAAGACACTTTCTAAAGCGATCAAAGGAAGTGTAGTAGCCGATCATTGGCTCATCGTCAGTAGATGACTATGCCCATGCATCAATTTCCGCATCAAGATGTTCTACTAGTTACAGATTAAGAACCTGCCCGCATTTAAGGACCCGAACAAGGATCCCGATGGACTATGGTCTTTGATGGAGCCTCAAACGACTTGGCAATGGCATTGGCGCCATCATTACATCCCCACAGCGGACACACTTTCACCGCCAGATTATGTTTCAACAGACCAACAACATGGCCGAATGGTTGCATCATGGGTCTTAAAGTCGCTATTGACTTAAGAATCAAGTTCTTACAAGTGTATGGAGACTCACTTTAGTGATCACCGATTATGGGAAGGGATACGAAGCATCCGAATCTCATTCCATATCGAGAGCATGTTCGAGTTTGATTCCTTACTAAGAGATCACTTTCAATCATATTCCACGAGAAGAGAATCAACCGCGACGCATTGGCTATGTCGCCTATGTTCAAGGTTAGATGGGACAACGAGGCTCCCTGCATCATTGAGAAGTTCGACGAACCACGATTGTTATGAGCTTGACATGTAAGAGAAACCTTGGTACTATGACGGAAGAGGTATCTTGAGACTCGTGAATATTCCGCAGGGCATCCGTTAATGATAAGAAGTTCATAAGAAGATTTGCATCCAAATTCTTTCTCAAGAACGACATCTTATACAAGCGCAACCACGACATGTGCTTACTCACTGTAGACTGTAAACCAGAATGCGATCATGGAAGAGTTACACGAAAGGCGAATTTGGTACCCACTCCAAAGGACACACTATGGCTAAGAAGATTTTGAGAACAGTTACTATTGGTCCACCATGGAAGCTCGATTGTCACCGCTTATGCTCGATCTTGTCACAAATGCCGACTATGCGATAAAGTGCACATACCTCCGACTCGAATGTTTTAACTTCTCCGTGGCCTTTGCAATGTGGGGCATTGACATGATGGAGAGATTGCCCACGCTTCCAATGGACATCGCTTCATCCTTGTGGCAATTGATTACTTTACCAAGTGGGTAGAAGCTCGATGCATCCTCTACCAAGAATGTCGCTCGATTCATCAAACATAATCTTATCCGCCTATGGCACTCGAAAGGATTATCACGTATAACGGTTCCAATCTCAACAACAAGATGATCACCGAACTCGCACGCAGCTCAAGATCAACATCACAACTCTCCATATCGCCTAAGATGAATGGCTAGCGGAAGCCGCCAACAAGAACATTAAGAAGATTATACGTAAGATGACAAGGACTTACAAAGATGGCATGAGATGTTACCATTTGCTCTTCATGGTTATCGCATCAAAGATTAACGTCAACAGGGCAACCCTTCTCTCTTGTCTACGGTATGGAAGCCGCCTACCCATCGAGGTTCGGATACCTCAACCGTAGTCCTCCAAGAGGCGAGTTAGGCGAAGACGATCGGTCTGCATCGCCGACCGATTAACTTGATCGATGAGAACGACTCGCCCATCCGCCATGGATGATTTATCGTAAACGAATGATCGAGCATTTAACAAGAAGGTCAAGCACCGAGTCTACCAAGCCTGATCTAGAGCAAGCGCATCATTCTTCCACAAGGTGATCCTGGCAAACGGACTCCCACCCATGAGGGACCATTTGTAGTCAAGACAAGATTTTCCTCCGGAGCTATGATACTTAGCACCATGGATGGTGAAGACTTCCCACACCGTGAACGCAGCATACATAGTCAAAAATACTACGATAAAGAGACCCGCTAGGTCGACCGGCCTAGGCAAAAAAAGGGAGATCCCGCGAACCAAAAGGTTCGGCAAAATTAAGGATATATACAAAACATGTACACCCTAAGTCGAAAACCCGAAAAGGCTGGGCAAAAAGGGTATCCTGTAGACTCAAAACCCGAAAGGGCGGTCTAGGCAAAAGTTAGGATTTAAGCGCATTTACTATGTCTCTTCCAGATCACCCGCCTGCACTACTATCAGATTCAAGATTCAAATGGCAAAGATCACCTATTCACTTTCTACCGACAAAGGAGATGAGATAGTTGAAATATATGAGTACTAGCATAGTTGGAACTTAACGAGATTGTTTCCAGATAGCTTTTACCTTCTTGTGTACAAACTACTTGGCCATACGCCAATTTCAAATAAATACAGCTTCTTTCTTTACAATTTCATTGTTGTTATTTGCAATAAGTCCAACGCTTGCGAATGATTATATGCGATTTGACAAGAAAAATCTCTCCAAACATACGAAAAGTGAATATGCAAAAGTACTTACTACAAAGCCTCAGGATTTGATGACGATCTAAAGTCACCCATACCCCCACAGAGCATAAAGGTGTCACCCACAACACACCTTCCCAATGAGTATAAGGAATCCACGAAAGAACATTTCACTCAACCAAGCAACGTTACATCGGCCCAAGCAAGAACACTTCATCCCCATGACATTTCTCAATCCTCCCCTTCCTAAAGAAGATCCGACTCAAACTTGGTCGATAGTGCATCGGAGGAAACATATACCTTTATTCCCCAAATGAGATTACAACGGACTCTAGACTCTTCAAGCCCGCCTCTCAAAGAACCATCAAATGCTCCAAATGAGATCTACACTCTAATCCCCAAAGAGAATCTCTTAAATTTCCTCAAGCAGGATCTACATACAAGGTCCTCAACAGATCGCCTCCCGATTCTCCTCAACAGGTCTATGAGATCTCCAACAACGAGTCTCTCAATCTCTACCTTCCTCAACAATATCTAGGCCCAAGACTTGGTCGAGTGCATCGGAGGAATCCAAGATATCTTTCTTCTCCTTCAAAAGGTGGTTCTCACCTACTCAATTCCCCAAGTAGTCGAAATCTTCAAACAGTAATATCCGTGATCTTCTTCAAGATGGATATGTTTTGAAATATCACAACATTCATCATTCATTCATTTCTCATAAAGTCACATGCATATGTCATTCATATACACCGTCATGCATCATACTTTGCATAAAACTAACAAATATTCTATCAAAGTTTCTCTTGTTTTCTCCAAACAGTAATACACTTCGACGCAAACAGTCCAGATTAGCCCCGAGCCGACGGAAAACTATCTGAACCGCCTCGCAAACAGTCCAGATTAAGCCCCGAGCCGACGGAAAACTATCCGAAGATCCGACGATCGGGTCCGTGATTAAGCCCCAACCGACGGAAAACTATCCGAAGACCGCCTCGGTTATCTCCGATAATGTGCAATGGATCAACACCGATGCACAACAGGAAGCTATCCACATTCTTGCCAACTACAATTTCCCTCGTAGTAATCAACACGAAGATTTATTTCGATTATCAACAAGAACTACAGTAGTCTTGCACGACTGGGCCGCTTGATGGCATCTTAAGCCCATCTCCGACTATTTGTCAACATCTCTTCACTTTCGTAACGCCGCATATATGGTTAAAATCATCATGCACTAATAACTTCATTCAAAGTGACACGAAGTCTAACGTACGACCTCTCGGATGGCATCTTAAGCCCATCTCCCTCCGCTTCAAGAACATCTACAGAGCCTAGCAGACGGCCACTCCCCAACAAAGGACCTTTCCAGATGGCATCTTAAGCCCATCTCCGTCATTCTCCTATTAACAACCCCGAGTCTAGTACGACCTGCTCCCCATAAGTCTCCAACTTCTCCAAATGGCATCCGTAAGCCCATTCCCGATCATCCACCAACCGAGTGCAAATTTTAGTGTATTTTGTTCAATCATCTTCTACCTCCGTGTCACGAAGACAAGCATGTCAATCTAACCTTCCAAGACAAGAAGATTGAACAGGGCAGTCATACATCCCCAAAATTTGCCCTCCATCTACTCAAGAGATTTCATACATCCATACTCAAGGATTCCTCAAGAGTCGATCGACAAACTCTCTCCTAGACAATCAACCCAAACTAGGTTTGGTATCTCTCAAGTCAAGATGGATTTCCAACATCTCCAATGGCCTTCATGCCTCCTCATATGCTTCAAAGATTCTCCATGTCAAGTTTCAAGCCTCAAGTCAAGTTTCCTCGCAATTGTTCGATGGTCGAAAATCAGTGTATTGGACAAAAGTCAACTCGGTCAACATACCAAAACTTCGATTTTTGGTCAACATCCTCATTTTGAAGTTACATTCATCATTTGATCAAGGGTTGATCATGATTCATCAAGAAAACTCAAGATTTGCCCAAAAGTCAAACTTTCTAAATTAGGGTTTCTAGATGAAAAGTCAACTCGAACTTTGACCGATCATAACTTTCTCATACTTTCTCTAAATTTTTCCACCACCTCTTGTTTTGAAGGAAATTCAATTTCTACAACTTCATGTCTCACAAGAATGTCCAAAAATGCTTCATTTGAGAGGTATAGTTCAAAACATTACAGTGTCATTTTCAAAGTCAACAAAAGTCAACTTTTGTTTTGAAGATATTTTGAGCATGGTAACTCCAATTGAGATGAGACCAAAGACATTGGTTAGAGGACTCTAGAGCTTCCAAAAGTCCAAGAACACTCAAAATGTGGAAAATTGAGCAAGATACACTATTCGAAGTGGGAATTTGGACAATTGCAAAAGGACATATTGGTCAAATTGCAAAATTTTCCAAACGGGCCTATAATCTTTTGATCCAAACTTGTTCATGATGCTATTCTTGACCCATAAATGTTGACCTTGGTTATTTTCTATTTTTATGATTTATATTTGAATTTTATAACATTTAATTCAAAAATAAATTATATAAAATATGAAAATTAAACATTTTTCTCAAAAGGAATGATTTTATATCTTTCTAAATGTCCAAGAAAGCCCAAGACAACTTCCAAATTCGTGATAGCCTTGCATTCATGAGAAAATCAAATTTTTTCCAATATTTGATTTGTTTTAAATGGAAAATATTTGCACATTCAAGAATCAATCTTTTTTCTACTCTTTTGCCATCCAATTTTCTTCTATAAATATCAAGCATCATAGCCAGCATCAAGGACGAAACCCTAGCTCAAGCCAAACCCTTATTTTGTCAAAATTTTCCAAGAATCTTGAAATTAATTTCATTTCAAAGAAAGTTTCAACCTCCAAACATCATTCCATCGTGCTCAGGAGGTAAGTTTGAGTAAGTACACACTCATTCCATGGTTTAAAACAAGCCGGATCGATGCATATACATACATACATATTCAATATTTCTTGATTTTTGCATTTGATTGTTCACTGCTTTAATCGATTCTAACCGCTCTAATGTGTTCATGAGGCCTATATAGTTGATCCGGCAATCGCCAAGCTTGAACGCCGTAAACTCATGATGCCATGTTTAGGTTTCAACCGCCGAGTCAATCGGCATTTAGAGGAACTTTAGGACAACGAGACCACCATCTGGATTCGCAGACTCGATTTAGGGGGGGGTAATTTTAATCCTCCGAATTTTCGATTTTTGTGTTAGAATCGAGATCCCGAGAAGATGATCGGAGCCCTAGCTTTGCACCACCAAAGCGTGAACCCAGAGGCAAATATAAGGGCTTTCATCCCGATTCGTCCATTCAAAACAATCCCGCACAACGACCGTGTTTGATTTTTCAAATATCCCCGACGCACATCACTTATATGATTTGTTCCACTTTTCAAACACCAAGTGCATCATGGCGTAGTGGCGGGCCGGTTTTATTTCAGGATGTCTCCGGCTCGATTCCTCGTCGCATAATCCCTTTTTTCCAAAACTTGCCTATTATCCATATTTTCATTATTTTAATATTTTCATCATATTTTAATTAATCTTCATATTTTATTCTGCATTAAAAATTACCAAAACATTTTTTCTTTTTACATTATTTTCATAAAACCTTTATTTAATTTAATAAATTAAAAATATAATTTTTGCATGCATATTTATTTTATTTTTATTTTGCATTTAAATCATTATAATTGCATTTTAATTATTAAATCTTTCCAAAAATCCTAAAAATTATTTTAATTTATTTATCTTATTTCCATATATTAATTTTCTCATATTAAAAATTGCATTTTTCTAACATTTTCTCTTGTTCGATTCATATTGCATTTTCCGATTTTCTTATCCTTTCACTGTGTCGATCCGCCTGCATTTCTTCCGCTTTTATTTTACTTTTCAATAATGTAATCGCTCATGGGTTGTAATAGTTTAATTTAGGATTTTATTTCCGCACTCCTAATTATGTATCCGCCTAAAGCCATGTAATAGCGTAGGTTTACCTTTCCGCATTTTACATTCTGACTTTACTTTCCGCACCCTTATCAATTGCTAGTAATTAGCGGTATGGCAAGATAATAATGGACATAGCTCACACTAATCTTCAAGATAATATATTCTCGAACTCAACACACTTCTTTCACACGCCGCACCCCTTGGGTAATTCTTCTCGTGCCTTAACTAAATGGTCATGTCCTCGAACGTAGGTATTCTAGCACCGCTGTTCCAAACAAATCATCATAGTCCCTTCGATACAAAGATCATAGACCCACGACGTCGCTCCGAATACATGATCTTGACTTATTGTCGCCACGAAAATGATGATAGTCCCTTCGAATGTGCTAGGATACTTCCTACAAGTTGCCTTCTATGACCATCCGATGTCCCTTCGAATGTCCCGTTTACATCCAACGAATGGAGCTACCTACTAACTAATGGTATGGCTAGCGCCATTCTAAAGGAATGTAGAAGTACAACAAAACGACCAATTCTGAGTGGGTAAATAAGTCTTTTAGTTGCTTGCTCTAAAACAAATGCTTTTCACACCACACACTCTTTTTCAAAAGTTCAAATTCTTTTCAAAACAAAACATTTCCGAACACTTTGTATACACTCCTACATGAGTCATTACAAAGTCAAAGCGAAATGCCCTTTTCCAAAACATATTTGTCAAACACACAAAAAGCAATTTTAAAAGTGATCTAGAGCAACTAAGAGCCCGTAGAATAAATCATGATGGAAAGGGTGCTAATACCTCCCTTTTCATAACCATTCTCCGAACTCTAATCTAACGAAGGTCTTTTTCTCATATTTTACCTTCCCTTAATTGATAAAAATAAAAGTCGGTGGCGACTCTGCTATCCGCACATTTGGATACAAAAATCCTACAAAGTCGGGCCATCAGATCACATGCTCATGTGCCGCAAGACACTACCACCGACCGCCTCAAGTTTGTATGCTAGCTCCGGCCCAACAACGGCCTAGGTTTCTCCATGCTAATTGACTCTTCCGAAAGAAACACAACAAAGCCTTGCACATCTCGCTGGAATGCAAGGTACTACCTTATCTCATGTTTTGCTGACACCGGCTCGCTCAATATCCTTCCAAGACCGCTTTTGATCGGCTTGATGTCGGGGGTTGGTTCGAGACCTGACATTATTGTGAGAGCTTTTGATGGTTCTAAGCGAACGGTGCCGAGAGCCTATTTCGTCATAAAGTCGGTTCCCGACTTTTGACTCTACCTTCTTTGTCATGGACATTCGTCAAATTTTACTCTTGCCTACTGGACGCCTGGCAAATACATTTCTACCTTACATCGAAATCAAGTACCCGGTGAAAGGGAAGGTTGTTACAGATGTGGTGAAGAAGAATATATGGTCACCATCTCATACCATTCCGCTTATCTCGAGATGGAGAGTGAATTCTTCGAGACTGTCAAGCTTTTGAAACAATACCCGTAGTCATGCCCGCTGACTCCTCCACTCCCGGTTGCAAAGTTCCGCTTAGGATGGCCTCTTTGAAAGATGCTCAAGATGGCTTGAAGAAGGTAGCTCTATTGGGGACAACCCTCGATCTTCCTTCAAACCGACAAGACCGGGTTTAGGCTTCACCATCAGGGTCGAAGATGATACGCGAACGTGCTTCGCCAACTTCCTTTCCGTGACGTACCATAGTGGAATCCATGCTATAAGACGACGACAACGCTTCGACATCGCAGTGGATCTTCCTAACCCGCATCATGAGCTCAAAGAATTGGAAGATCAAGACGCTATACCAATCTCCTTTAGCCGTGAGTAATTGCTTTTGTTTTGTTTTGCTTTTCGTATTTCTTTATGTTTCGAACAATAAACTTTGAAAGCTCGTGCCTTGCCCGAGGCGCCATGGCTCGCTTTCAGGGTTATTATTTGTCGCTATGATTTTCATTCAATAAATCGTTGGACTTTTGCATTCAATTGTTTGTTTTCTTTTCTTTACTTTATTACCCTTCAAAAGCTATGTGTTTCTTACACACACCCACGTGATACACGTAATCACTCCGAATCTCGTTAATAACATGCTAGTGCTAAATATGACCGATAATCCGATCTACCAAGTCAAGACGAAAGTGAGGAAGATCGTGAAGTGCCGTGAGAACTTGCGATTGCTACAACAGAAGAGCGAAGTTATACACCAAGAGAGCAAGTTGAGGTTGTAAATTTGTACCGACGAAGTAAAAGAGATCAAGATGGAGCGGGTCTTGAGAACAGTGTTAAAGAAAGGATGGTTCAGATGCTACGAGACTACATCGAGGTTTTTGCTTGGTCATACGAAGACATGCCGGGTTTAGACATTGATATTGTGGTGCACCGACAACAAAGAAGGTTTTCCTCAAAGGAAATGAAGGTTCATCGATGTCCCGAGATGTCGAGAAAATCAAAGCCGGGTTATGGCAGCTCAACGCGGTTTCTTAGTTGTCACCTCCTATCCCCAAAGGTTGCAAATGTGGTACCGTGCCTAAGAAGGATGGTAAAGTACGAATGTGGATTACGAGATCTAAACAAAGCGAGTCCGAAAGACGATTTCCCACTTCCTCATATTGATGTTCGTTGACAACACCGTCAAAGATAAGGTTTTCTCCTTCATGGATGGTTTCTCCTACATAATCGATCAAGATGGCTCAAGACATGGAGAAGACTACTTTGTTACACAAAATGGGGCACTTTCTCTACAAGGTTATGCCGCTCGGATCAAGAACGCAGCGCCACTTATCGGTGGCTATGGTGACATTATTTCATGACATGATTCATCACGAGATAGAGGTCACGCCGATTTACATGAGCTCGATCCCGGATCAAGAAGAACATCTAGATCATTTGCGTAAACTGCTCGACAGTCAAGAAGTACAGATTGAGATTGAATCCTAACAAGTGCACTTTGGAGTCGATCCGAAAACTCCTAGGGTTTGTAGTCGTGGAAGAGGTATGAAGTTGATCCCGCCAAGGTTAAAGCTATTCAAGAGATGCCAGCCCCGCACCGAGAAGGAAGTCGAGGTTTCTGGCCGATTGAACTACATTGCGATCATTGCACACCTAATCGCTACTGTGAGCCAATCTTCAAGTTACTTAAGAAAGATCAAGTAGTGGAATGGAACGACGATCGCTGATCGCTTTGACAAAATCAAGGAGTACCGCAGAATCCTCCTATCCGATGCCGCCCAATCAAGGAAGACCTCTTATCATGTACTTGATGATGTTAGAGAACTCAATGGGGTGTGTGTTGGGGCAACATGACGTAGTCCGTCGAAAAGAGCATGCAATATACTACCTTAGCAAAAGTTTACCGATCGTGAAACAAGATACTCACACCGAGAAAACTTGCAACGCTTTGGTCATGTCACGACTAAGACAAGATATGCCGACTCACACTACCTTGTTGATTTCTAAGATGGATCCGATAAAATACATCTTGAGAAACCACTTCTCCGAAGAATAGCAAGATGGCAAATGATCTTGACCGAATATGACATCCAAGACACTTCTCGTAAAGCGTCAAAGGAAGTGTAGAGCCGATCATTTGGCTCATCGTCAGATGACTATCGCCTATGCGCTCAATTTCCACTAAGATGTTTTACTAGTTACAGATTGAAGAACCAGCCCGCATTTAAGGACCGAACAAGGATCCCGATGGACCATGGTCTTTGATGGAGCCTCAAACGCACTTGGCAATGGCATCGGCGCCATCATTACATCCCCCCAGCGGACATACGCCTTTCACCGCCAGATTATGTTTCAATTGCACTAACAACATGGCCGAATATGAAGCGCATCATGGGTCTTAAAGTCGCTATTGACTTAAGAATCAAGTTCTTACAAGTGTATGGAGACTCACTTTAGTGATCACCGATTAGGCGAGGATACGAAGCATCCGAATCTCATTCCATATCGAGAGCATGTTCGAGTTTGATCCCCTATCAAGAGATTACTTTCCATCATATTCCACGAGAAATCATCATGACGATTGGCTACTATGTCGCCTATGTTCGGTTAGATGGGACAACGAGGCTCCCCGATCATCGCTGAGAAGTTTGACTAACCAAGATTGTTATGAGCTTGATAAGAGAAACCTTGGTACTACGACGAAAGAGGTATCTTGAGACTGTGGAATATCCGCAGGGCATCCGTTAATGATAAAGAAGTTCATGAGAAGATTTGCTTCTAAATTCTTTCTCAAAGAACGACATCTTATACAAGCGCAACCACGATTTGTGCTACCGTAGACCGAAAACAAAGAATGCGATCATGGAAGAGTTACACGTTAATTTGGTACCCACTCCAAAGGGACACACTATGGCTAAGAAGATTTTGAGAACAAAGTTACTATTGGTCCACCATGGAAGTCGATTGTCACCTTATGCTCGATCTTGTCACAAATGCCGACGACGCCGACAAAGTACACGCATCTCAAAGACTCAATGTTTTAACTTCTCCGTGGCCTTCGCAATGTGGGGCATTGACATGATTGGAGAGATTAAGCCCACAACTTCCAATGGATATCGCTTCATCCTTGTGGCAATTGACTATTTCATCAAGTGGTAGAAGCACCTGATGCATCTCATACCAAGAATGTAGTGGCTCGATTCATCAAGCATAATCTTATCCGCTTGTATGGCACTCGAAAAGATTATCATGTATAACGGTTCCAATCTCAACAACAAGATGATCATGAACTCGCACGCAGCTCAAGATCAAGCATCACAACTCTTCTCCATATCGGCCTAAGATGAATGACGCAAAGGAAGCCGCCAACAAGAATATCAAGAAGATTATACAAGATGACAAGGACTTACAAAGATTGGCATGAGATGTTACCATTTGCTCTTCATGGTTATCGACTACAAAGACGAACATCCACAGGGCAACCCCTTCTCTCAGATATGGTATGGAAGCCGCCTTACCCATCGAGGTTTAGATACCTCAACCGTAGTCCTCCAGAGGCAGAGAGTTTTAAGACGATGGGTCCGACTGCTCGACCGCATTAATTTGGTTGATGAGAAACAACTCGCATCCATCCGCCATGGATGATTTATCGGCGAATGATCGAGCATTTAACAAGAAGGTCAAGCACCGAGTCTACCAAGTCGGTGATCTAGTAGTCAAGCGCATCATTCTTCCACAAGGTGATCCTGTGGGCAAATGGACTCCCACCCATGAGGGACCATTTGTAGTCAAGAAGATTTTCCCGGAGCTATGATACTTAGCACCATGGATGGTGAAGACTTCCCACACCCGTGAACGCATATAGTCAAAAATACTACGATAAAAGAGACCCACTAGGTCGACGAACTTAGGCAAAAATAAGGGCATCCTGGAGAACCAAAAGGTTCGGCAAAATTAAGGATATATACAAAACATGTACACCCGCAAGTCAAAACCCGAAAAGGCGGCTTGGGCAAAAAGGTATCCTAGACCGAAACCCGAAAGGGCGGTCTAGGCAAAAGTTAGATTTAAGCATAACCATGTCTCCTCCGATCACCTATTTCCGCACTACTATCGCTCAAGATTCAAATGGCGAAGATCACCTACTCACTTTCTAACGATGCAAGGAGATGAGATAGTCGAAATATATGAGTACTAGCATAGTGGGACTTAACGAGATTGTTTCCGCATAGCTTTTACCTTTCTTGTGTACAAACCACTTGGCCATACGCCACCTTTCAAAAAAATATACCTTTCTCTTTACAATTTCCATGTTTGTCGCTTGCAATAAGTCCAACGCTTGCTTTGAATGACTATACGATCGACAATAAGAATCTAATCACAAACATACGAAAAGTGAACATACAAAAGTACTTACTATGTGTTCCGGAATTGGGATGACGATTTAAAGTCAACAAATAGTTCCCCACAGAGCATAAAGGTGTCACTCACAACACACCTTCCCCAGTGAGTATAGGAATCCACGGAATTCCACTCAACCGAGCAACGTTACATCCTCCAAGCAGAACACTTCATCCCCACGGATATTTCTCAATCCTCTCCCCGCAGCGTATCCGGACCAAACTTGGTCGTAGTGCATCGGGAAACATACACCTTCTATTCCCACCAGAGATTACAACGGACTCTAGACTCTTCAAGCCCCGCCTCTCAAAGAACCATCAAATGTTCTCCAAATGAGATCTACACCCGAATCCCCAAGAGAATCTCTTAAATGCCTCAGCAGGATCTACATACAAGGTCCCCAGATCGCCTCCACTCCCTCAGTGGTCTATGTATGAGATCTCCGACAACGAGCCTCAAATCTCTACCTTCCTCAACAACGCCTAGGCCCAAGACTTGGTCGATAGTGCATCGGAGGAATCCAAGATATCTTTCTTCTCCTTCAAAAGGTGGTTCTCGCCACTCAATTCCCTGTGGTTAGAAATCTTCAAACGTAATATCCGATCTCCTTCAAGATGGATATGTTTTGAAATATCACAACATTCATCATTCATACATTTCATAAAGTCACATTCACGATATGTCATTCATATACACATCATGCATCATACTTTGCATAAAACTAACAAATATTCTTTCAAAGTTTCTCTTGTTTTCCAAAACAGTAATACCTTCTCGACGCAAACAGTCCAGATTAAGCCCCGAGCCGACGGAAAACTATCCGAAGCCGCAAACAGTCCAGATTAAGCCCCGAGCCGACGGAAAACTATCTCGAAGACCACCTCCACGACAGTCCAGATTAAGCCCGAACCGACGGAAAACTATCCGAAGACCACTCGTTATCCTCCGATAACAATGGATCAACACCGATGCACAAGGAAGTTATCCGATTCGCCAACTACAATCTCTCCCGAGTAGTACAAGATTTATTCGTTATCAACAAAGAACTACAGTAGTCTAGCGACGACTTTGCCTTGGATGGCATCTTAAGCCCATCTCCGACTATTTGTCAACATCTCTTCACCATCAGAATGCTGCATATACGGTTAAAAATCAATACAAACCAATAACTTCATTCAAAGATGAGCACGAAGTCTAACGTACGACTCCCACCGGATGGCATCTTAAGCCCATTTCCGTGCTCCTTCCAGAAACGCCTCATCGAGTCTAGCGACGACTCGCCTCCCCAAAGGACCTTTCCAGATGGCATCTTAAGCCCATCTCCGCACTCTCCTATTAACAACCTCGAGTCTAGCGACGACTCGCCCCCAATAAGTCTCCAACTTCTCCAAATGGCATCCGTAAGCCCATTCCCGCATCATCCACCAACCGAGTGCAAATTTTCAGTGTTTTGTTCAATCATCTTCTACCTCCTGTCACGAAAGACAAGCATGTCAATCTAACCCTTCCAAGACAAGAAGATTGAACAGGGCAGCATCATACCCCAAAATTTGCCCTCCATCTTCTCAAAAGATTTCATACATCTATGCCCAAGGATTCCTCAAGAGTCGATCGATAAACTCTCTCCTGTGACAATCAACCCAAGCTGTGGTTTGGTATCTCCCAAGTCAAGATGGATTTCCAACATCTCCAATGGCCTTCATGCCTCCTCATGTGCTTCAAAGATTCTCCATGTCAAGTTTCAAGCTTCACAAGTCAAGTTTCCTCGATTGCTCGATGGTCGAAAATCCGTGTATTGACAAAAGTCAACTGGTCAACATACAACAAAACTTCGATTTTGGTCAACATCCTCATTTTGAAGTTACATTCATCATTTGATCAAGGGTTGATCATGATTCATCAAGAAAACTCAAGATTTGCCCAAAAGTCAAACTTTCTAAATTAGGGTTTCTAGATGAAAAGTCAATCAACTTTGACCGGTCATAACTTTCTCATACTTTCTCGTAAATTTTTCCACCACCTCTTGTTTTGAAGGAAATTCAATTCTCTACAACTTCATGTCTCACAAGAATGTCCAAAAATGCTTCATTTGAGAGGTATAGCTCAAAACATTACAGGTCATTTTCAAAGTCAACAAAAAGTCAACCTTTTGTTTTGAAGATATTTTGAGCATGATAACTCCAAATGAGATGAGACCAAAGACATTGTTTAGAGGACTCTTAGAGCTTTCCAAAAAGTCCAAGAACACTCAAAACTGTGGAAAATTGTGCAAGATACACTATTCAGAAGTTGGGGAATTTTGGACAATTGCAAAAGGACATATTGGTCAAATTGCAAAATTTTCCAAATGGGCCTATAATCTTTGATCCAAGCTTGTTCATGATGCTATTCTTGACCCATAAATGCTTGGCCTTGGTTATTTTCTATTTTTATGATTTATATTTGAATTTTATAACATTTAATTCAAAAATAAATTATATAAAATATGAAAATTAAACATTTTTCTCAAAAGGAATGATTTTATATCTTTCTAAATGTCCAAGAAGGCCCATGACCCTTACCAAATTCGTGATAGCCTTGCATTCATGAGAAAATCATATATTTTTCAATATTTGATTTTATTTTAAATGGAAATATTTGCACATTCAAGAAGCAATCTTTTTTCACTCCTTTTGCCATCCAAATTTCTTCTATAAATTGCCAACAATACACACAAGCCTGAGGACGAAACCCTAACCTAAAAACAAACCCAAACTTTGGCAAAATTTTTCAAGAATCCAAGAAATCCGAATTTCAATTTCCAGCAAGTTTCAGTCAAAGCCATCCATCCAAACTTGCTCAGGAGGTTCCCAGGAGTCATAAGCATCCATCGCTCGAAGCCCAGGCTGCCCAGATCGCGTGCTTGAACTCTCACCGGTTTGAATTTTCTTATATTTTGATTCTTGTAAATCATGCATTATTAACTGTTCCTGTGTGTTTGTTTGAGTTCAGGGTGTTCCTTAGAACGCATTTGATGCACAACATGTAAGGTTTCACGTAGAAATCCCAGAATGCCATGGTTAGGGCTCGAGGAACTGTTTGGTTCGAATCGATCAATACAATGTTTCAGCCAAAAGACACCTCCATTGAATCAAGGGTCGAAATAGGGGACATGACCTTTCTTTGCTTTTGAAACTCGTATTTTGCAGTTCAGATCGTGCCTCACGGAGAAGACGACCGAGCTAGGGCTCCGCCGTTGAACGTGTTGACCGGCAAGGGCGTGTGGCGCTATGGCGATCTCTCGATTCGCTCACCCATCCAATGAGGACCCCACCAGTGAGTGTGCTTTGACCGATCCGATGTGTATGTCCATGATTTTTCAATCCATAACACAAAGTGCAAGTGGCGAGTGGTAGCGCCACTGTCCAAGATCCTCTCACATGTCACGAGTTCGATCCCTATGGGCACCGCATTCTTTTTCAAAACTTGCATATTTTCCATATTTTCATTATTTTAATATTTTCATCATATTTTAATTCTTTTCTATATTTTATTTCTCGCATTAAAACATCATCAAAATTAATTTTCCTTTTACATTATTTTCATAAAACCTTTATTTAATTTAATAAATTAAAAATATAATTTTTGCATGCATATTTATTTTATTTATATTTTGCATTTAAATCATTGTTAATTGCATTTTAATTATTAAATCTTTTCCAAAAATCCCAAAAATTATTATAGCTTATTTATCTTATTTCCAGCATGCATAAATTTTCTCATATTAAAATTGCATTTTCTAACATTTTCTCTTATTTCGATTTCATCATATTTTCCGAATTTCTTATTCTTTCACAAAGTTGCTCGATTCGGACGTTTTCTTTATCATTCTATTTTTCCAATAATGTAACTGCTCATGGGATGTAATAGTTTAATTTAGGTTTTATTTTCCGTAAGTTAAATTATGTATCTCGCCCAAAGCCATGTAATAGCGTAGGTTTATTTTCCGCACTTTACATTCCGCATTTTACTTTCCGCACCCTTATCAATTGCTAGTAATTAGGCGTGTATGGAAAGATAATAATTGGACATAGCTCACACTAACTTTCAAGATAAAATATCTGAATTTGACACACTCCTCTCACACGCGCACCCCTTAGGGTAATTCTCTCGTTGCCTTTCGAATTCAAATGGTCATGTCCCTCGAACGTAGAGGTATTCTAGCACCGTTGCCTTCCAAACAAATCATCATAGTCCCTTCGATACAAAGATCATAGACCCACGATGTCGCCTCCGAATACATGATCTTGACCCTCGATTGTTGCCTACGAAAAATGATGATAGTCCCTTCGAATGTGCTAGGATACTTCCTACAAGTTGCCTTCTATGACCATCCGATGTCCCTTCGAATGTCCCGCTTACATCCAACGAATGGAGCTACCTACTAACTAATGGTATGGCTAGCGCTATTCTAAAGGAATGTAGAAGTACAACAAAACGACCACTTCTGAGTGGGTAAATAAGTCTCTTAGTTGCTTGCTCTAAACAAATGCTTTTCACACCACACACTCTTTTTCAAAGTTCAATTTCTTTCAAAACGAAACATTTCCGAACACTTTGTATACACTCCTACATGAGTCATTACAAAGTCAAAGCGAAATGCCTTTTCAAAACATTTTTGTCAAACACACAGAAAGCAATTTTTAAAAGTGATCTAGAGTAACTAAGAGCCCGTAGATAACTACGGATGGAAAGGGTGCTAATACCTTCCCTTTTCATAACCATTCTCCCGAACTCGTAATCTAACAAAGGTCTTTTTCTCATTACTTTTACCTTCCTTAATTGATAAAAATAAAAGTCGGTGGCGACTCTTGCTATCCGCACATTTGGATACAAAATCCTACAAAGTCGCTTCACCGTATCACAAAGGGCTCATCAATTGAAGATCAAGACGCCATACCAATCTCCTTTAGTCGAGTAATTGCTCTTGTTTTGTTTCACTTTTCGTATTTCTTTATGTTTTGAACAATAAACTTTGAAAGCCTAGTGCCTTGCCCGGCATCATGGCTCGCTTAGGGTTATTATCCTCGTCGCGTATTTTCATTCAATAAATTGGACTTTTGCATTCAATTGTTTGTTTTCTTTCTTTACTTTATCACCCCTTCAAAAGCTATGTGTTTCTTACACACACCCACGTGATACATTGCGTAATCACTCCGAATCGTTAATAACAATATGCTAGTGCTAAATATGACTTTGATAATCCGATCTACCAAGTCAAGACGAAAGTGAGGAAGATTGTGAAGCTGTGGAGAACTTGCCGATGCTACAAGAAGAGCGAGTTATATACCACACGAAGAGCAAGTTGAGGTTGTGAATTTGGGTACCGACGAAGATGAAAAGAGATCAAGATAGAGCGGGTCTTGAGAACAGGTCAAGGAAAGGTTGGTTCGGATGCTACGAGACTACCTTGAGGTTTTGCTTGGTCATACGAAGACATGCCAGTTTGACATTGATATTGTGGTACACCGATTGCCGAAAAGAAGGTTTTCTCCCAAGGAAGGTAGGTCTGTCGCATGCCCCGAGATGTCGAGAAAATCAAAGCAAGTTATGAAACAGTTCAACGCCGGTTTCTTAGCTGTCACCTCTTATCCCAAGTGGGTTGCAAATGTGGTACCCGTACCCAAGAAGGATGGCAAAGTACGAATGTGTGTGGATTACAGAGATCTGAACAAAGCGAGTCCGAAAGATGATTTCCCACTTCCTCATATTGATGTTCTGGTTGACAACACTGCTCAACATAAGGTTTTCTCCTTCATGGATGGTTTCTCCGGTTACAATCAGATCAAAATGGCTCCTGAAGACATGGAGAAGACTACTTTCGTTACACAGTGGGGCACTTTCTGCTACAAGGTTATGCCGTTTGGACTAAAGAACGCGGGTGTCACTTATCAGCGTGCTATGGTGACATTGTTTCATGACATGATTCATCACGAGATAGAGGTCTACGTCGACGACATGATAGCTCACTCACATACTGAAGAAGAACATCTAGATCACTTGCAGAAACTGTTCGACAGGTTGAAGAAGTACAGATTGAGACTGAATCCCAACAAGTGTACCTTTGGAGTCAGATCCGGAAAACTCTTAGGGTTTGTTGTTAGTGGAAAAGGTATTGAGGTTGACCCCGCCAAGGTTAGAGCCATTCAAGAGATGCCAGCGCCCCGCACTGAGAAGAAAGTCAGAGGTTTCTTGGGCCGATTGAACTACATTGCCAGATTCATTGCACACTTAACTGCTACTTGTGAGGCAATCTTCAAGTTACTAAAGAAAGATCAAGTAGTGGAATGGAATGACGATTGCCAGATTGCTTTTGACAAAATCAAGGAGTACTTACAGAATCCTCATATCCTGATGCCGCCCGCCGAGGGAAGACCTCTTATCATGTACTTGACAGTGTTAGAGAATTCAATGGGGTGTGTTGGGGCAACATGACGAGTCCGGTCGAAAAGAGCATGCAATATACTACCTTAGCAAAAGTTTACCGATCGTGAAACAAGATACTCACACCGAGAAAACTTGCAACGCTTTGGGGTCACGACTAAGACAAGATATGTTGACCACACTACCTTGTTGATTTCAAGATGGATCCGATAAAATACATCTTTGAGAAACCAACTCTCTCGGAAGAATAGCAAGATGGCAAATGATCTTGACCGAATACGACATCCACACTTTAAAGCGATCAAAGGAAGTGTAGTAGCCGATCATTTGGCTCATCGTAGATGACTATCGCCATGCTCAATTTCGACGAAGATGTTTTACTAGTTACCGATTGCGAAGAACCAAGCCCGGACGAAGGACCTGAACAAGGATCCCGATGGACTATGGTCTTTGATGGAGCCTCAAACGCACTTGGCAATGGCATTGGCGCCATCATTACATCCTCGCAGCGGACACACGCCTTTCACCGCCAGATTATGTTTCAGCTTGCACGAACAACATGGCCGAGCGGCGTGCATCATGGGTCTCAAAGCCGCTATTGACTTAAGAATCAAGTTCTTACAAGTGTATGGAGACTCAGCTTTAGTGATCACTCAGACAAAAGGCGAGTGGGATACGAAGCATCCAAATCTCATCCAGACGAGAGCATGTTTTGAGTTTGATTCCTACAAGAAATCACTTTGATCATATTCCACGAGAAGAGAATCACTGACGCGTTGGCTACCATGTCATCTATGTTCAAGGTCGATGGGACAACGAGGCTCCCGGATCATCATTGAGAAGTTCGACGAACCAACAGATTGTTATGAGCTCGACGAAGAGAGACCTTGGTACTATGACGTGAAGAGGTATCTTGAGACTCGTGAATATCCGCAGGGCATCCGTTAATGATAAGAAGTTCATGAGAAGATTTGCTTCCAAATTCTTTCTCAAGAACGGCATTATACAAGCGCAACCACGATTTGTGCTTACTGTGTAGACCGAAAATGCATGATCATGGAAGAGTTACACGGCGCATTTGGTACCCACTCCAAGGGACACACCATGGCTAAGAAGATTTTGAGAACAAAGTTACTATTGGTCTACCATGGAAGCTGATTGTCACCGCTACGCTCGATCCTGTCACAAATGCCAGATTTATGCAGACAAAGTGCACGTACCTCCAATACCTCTGAATGTTTTAACTTCTCCTTAGCCTTTTGCAATGTGGGGCATTGACATGATTGGAGAAATCAAGCCCACAACTTCCAATGGACATCGTTTCATCCTTGTGGCAATTGATTACTTTACCAAGTGGGTAGAAGTTTCGTCAGATCATACCAAGAATGTAGTGGCTCGATTCATCAAACATAACCTTATCTGTCGATATGGCATTCCTGAAAGGATTATCACAGATAACGGCTCCAATCTTAACAACAAGATGATCACTGAACTCTGCACGCAATTCAAGATCAAGCATCACAATTCTTCTCCATATCGGCCTAAGATGAACGGCGCAGTGGAAGCCGCCAATAAGAATATTAAGAAGATTATACAGAAGATGACGGTGACTTACAAAGATTGGCATGAAATGTTACCATTTGCTCTTCATGGTTATCGACTACAAAGACGAACATCAACAGGGCAACCCTTTTCTCTTGTATACTGTATGGAAGCCGCCTTACCCATCGAGGTTCAGATACCTCAACCGAGTCCTCCAAGACGCAGAGTTAGGTGAAGATTTTCTCACCGACCAGATTAACTTGATTGATGAGAACGACTCGCCCATCTACCATGGATGATTTATCGAAGCGAATGATCAAAGCATTTAACAAGAAGGTCAAACACCGAGTCTACCAAGTCGGTGATCTAGTAGTCAAGCGCATCATTCTTCCACAAGGTGATCCTGGGGCAAATGGACTCCCCCATGAGGGACCATTTTTAGTCAAGATTTTCGGAGCTATGATACTTAGCACCATGGATGGTGAAGACTTCCCACACCGTGAACGCAGACATAGTCAAAAATACTACGATAAAAGAGACCCGCTAGGTCGGCCTAGGCAAAAATAAGATCTGGCGAACCAAAAGGTTCGGGCAAAAATAAAGGATATATACAAAACATGTACACCGGCAAGTCGAAAACCCAAAAGGCGGGCAAAAAGGGTATCCAGAGATCAAAACCCAAAGGGCGGTCTAGGCAAAAGTTAGGGATTTAAGCGTATAACTATGTCTCTTCCGATCACCGCTCTGCACTACTATCAAGATTCAAGATTCAAATGGCGAAGATCAGTCTACTCACTTTCTACTGACAGCAAGGAGATGAGATAGTCGAAATATATGAGTACTAGCATAGTTGGAACTTAACGAGATTCTTTCCGCATAGCTTTTTACCTTTCTTGTGTACAAAACTACTTGGCCATACGCCACCTTTCAAATAAACGCAAGCTTCTTTCTCTTTACAAATTTTTGTTGTTGTCGTTTGCAATAAGTCCAACGTTTGTTTTGAATGACTATACTCATTTGACAATAAGAATCTAATCACAAACATACGAAAAGTGAACATACAAAGAGTACTTACTACAGGCTCCAGGAATTGGGATGACGACGAAAGTCACCAAAGCGTTCCCCCACAGAGCATGATCCTTGCAAAGGTGTCACTCACAACACAACTTCCCCAGCAGAGCAAAAGGGAATCCACGAGCTGAAATTCCACTCGACTAAGTAAAGTTACATCAGTCTCCAAGCAGTAACGCCTCACCCCCAGCCAAGGTATTTATCCCCAGCGGGTATCTCTCAGTCCTTTCCTTTTTCCCCAACAAGATCCGACCAAAACTTGGTCAGATAGTGCATCGGAGGAAACTACATCTTCATTCCCCAGCCTGGAATTACAACGGATTCCTGACTCTTCTAACAAGGTTTCCCGGCAACTATCAAATGCTCCATGAGATCTACACTCAGTCCCCGAGCGCCTCCTAAATTTCCTCAAGGATCTACACAGAATCCCCGATCGCCTCCCGACTCTCCTTAGGTCTATATATGAGATCTCCAACAACGAGCCTCTCCAATCTCTACCTTCCTCAACAATATCTAGGCCCAAGACTTGGTCAGATAGTGCATCGGAGGAATCCAGGATATCTTTCTTCTCCTTCAAAAGCAGGGACTTCCACCTACTCAATTCCCCAAGCAGGAGTCAGAAATCCTCAAACAGAGCATCCGCATCTTCTTCAAGATGAATATGTTTTGAAATACCACAACATCTATCGTTCATGCATTTCTCATAAAGTCATAATTCACGCATATGTCATTCATATACACTGTCATGCATCATACTTTGCATAAAACTAACCAACATTCTATCAAAGTTTCTTTTGTTTTCCAAAACAGTAAATACTCGACGCAAACAGTCCAGATTAAGCCCCGAATCGACGGAAAACTATTTGAAAGACCGCCTTGGTTGTCCTCCGACTGTGTCCAGATTAAGCCCCGAATCGACGGAAAACTATCCGAAGACCGCCTTGGTTGTCCTCCGACGACGGTCCAGATTAAGCCCCGAACCGACGGAAAACTATTTGAAAGCCCGTTATCCTCCGATAACAGCAATGGATCAACACCGATGCACAACAGGAAGCTATCCACATTTTGCCAACTACTATCTCCCCGGAGTAATCGGCACGAAGATTTATTCGACCCTTCCTATTATCAATGCAAACAGAGTCTAGCGACGACTATTGCCTTGGATGGCATCTTAAGCCCATCTCCGACCATTTATCAACATTTCCACTTGCGTGCGCATATATGGTTAAAAATCAATACAAACCAATAACTTCATTCAAAATGAACACGAAGTCTAACGTAGGACTACCTCCAGATGGCATCTTAAGCCCATCTCCGTGCTCCTTCCAGAAACGACTACAGAGCCTAACGTACGGCTCACTCCCCAAGATCGATCTTCCGATGGCATCTTAAGCCCATCTCTGTCAATTCTCCTATCAACATTCTCGAGTCTAGCGTACGACTCATCCTCCAGCGAAGTATCCAAATGGCATCTGTAAGCCCATTCCCGCATCATCCACCAACAGCGAGTGCAAATTTTCAGGTGTATTCGAGTGTTCAATCATCTTCTACCTCCAGGTCACGAAAGACAAGCGTGTCAATCTAACCCTCCAGTACAAGAAGATTGAACAGGGGCAGCTGTCATACCCCAAAATTTGCCCTCCATCTACTCAAGAGATTTCATACATCTATGCTCAAGGATTCCTCAAGAGTTGATCAGACAAACTCTCTCCTAGACAATCAACCCAAACTAGGGTTTGGTATCTCTCAAGTCAAGATGAACTTCCAACATCTCCAATGGCCTTCATGCCTCCTCATATGCTTCAAAGATTCTCCATGTCAAGTTTCAAGCTTCAAGTCAAGTTTCGACAATTGCTCGATGGTTGAAAATCGGTTGTATTGATAAAAAGTCAATGTGGTCAACATACAACAAACTTCATAATTTTTGGTCAACATCCTCATTTTGAAGTTACATTCATCATTTGATCAAGGGTTGATCATGATTCATCAAGAAAACTCAAGATTTGCTCAAAAGTCAAACTTTCTAAATTAGGGTTTCTAGATGAAAAGTCAACCTGAACTTTGACTGGTCATAACTTCTTCATACTTTCTCAGAAATTTTTCCACCACCTCTTGTTTTGAAGGAAATTCAATTCTCTACAACTTCATGTCTCACAAGAATGTCCAAAAAATGCTTCATTTGAGAGGTATGGCTCAAAACATTACAGGTCATTTTCAAAGTCAACAAAAAGTCAACTTTTTGATTTGAAGATATATTGAGCATGGTAACTTCAATTGAGATGAGACAAAAAAGGTTGGTTAGAGGACTCTTAGAGCTTTCCAAAAAGTCCAAGAACACTCAAAAATATGGAAAATTGAGCAAGATACACTATTCAGAAGTTGGGCAATTTTGGACAATTGCACAAAAGGACATTTTGGTCAAAATGCAAAATTTTCCAAATGGGCCTATAATCTTTTGATCCAAACTTGTTCATGACATGATTTTTGACCCATAAATGTGTGGCATTGGTAATTTTCTATTTTTATGATTTATATTTGAATTTTATAACATTTAATTCAAAAATAAATTATATAAAATATGAAAATTAAGTATTTTTTCCAAAAGGGCTGATTTTATATCTTCCTTAATGTCCAAGAAAGCCCACAACAATTGTCAAATTCGTGACTCATGCATATGGAAAGGAAAAATCAAGTTTTTAAGAAAATTTGATTTGTTTTTATTGGAAAATATTTGCACAATCAATGTCCAATCTTTTTTGCTTGTTTTTGCCATCCAAATCTCTTCTATAAATACCAAGCAATGCAGCCAGCACAAACGACGAAACCCTAGCCAAAGAACAAACCCTTATTTTGTCAAAAAATTTCTCAAAGTTGTGAAAATCGTGTTCTTGTTTCCAGCCCTTTTCAGTCCAAACAAACCATTCCATTGTGTCCAGGAGGTAAGTTTGAGTAAGAATGCACCTTTACCATTGATTAAACCATCCAGAATCGATGCATATACATACATACATATTCAAAACTTTTGATTTTTGCATTTGATTGTTCTGCTTGTGTTAATCGTTTCTAATGCCTTTTTTGTGTTCCTAAGACTCCATAGGCTCGATCTGGGCAATCGTTATTGACTTTGAACGTCAAAATTGCATCATGTCATTACTAGGGTTTTTGGAACTGTGAGCTTCGAACCGGCCTGTACAGGCCGATTCAGTCGAAACTGATACCACCAATGGACTCAGAAGGTCCGATTTAGGTGGATAAGGTCTTCCTTTTCCTTTTATTCGCGTTGTTTTGCAGGTTTGAATGTCGAACTCACCGGAGAAGACGACCGGAGCCCTAGCCCGTCGATTGACGCCAAGAGGCGTGGCGAAATAACGCGTTCCAATTCGTCCATTCAAAAATAACTGGGGCCCGCGCGCTGACTCAGTTTGAATTCAAATATCCCTGACGCGTCATCACTCATATTGAATTGTTTTCAAGTTTTCCAACACCAAATGACACTTGGCCTAGTGGTAAGGACGCTGCCTGTTCAAAGATCCTCTCAAGGGTCCCCTGTTCGGTCCGCTCCAGGGCCTGGTTTTGTTTTCCTTTTCCAAACTTTCAACTTTTCAACTATTTTTCTATTTTCTTTTATTTTAATATTCACATGTTATTTTAATTATTTCCATATTTTTATTTCTGCATTAAAAATTCATCAAAAAATAATTTTCTTTTTGCATTTATTTTCAGAAAATCTTTATTTAATTTAATAAATTAGAAAACATATTTTTGCATGCATATTTATTTTTATTTATAATTTTGCATTTAAATCATTGTAAATTAGTTTTTAATTATTAAATTACATCTAAAAAATCCAAAAAAATTATCTTAGTACATTTACATTATTTCCAGCATGTCATATTTTTTCCAATTTAAAATTTGCATTTTTCCTAACATTTTCTCTTATTTCGATTTCATCATATTTTCCGATTTCTCATTCGTTTCACAGGTTCTTCCAATTCGGACGTTTCTTTACTATTTTCATTTTATTTTCCAATAATGTAACTGTATATGGGATGTAATAGTTTAATTTAGGATTTTATTTTCCGCATTTTAAATTATGTATCTGCCCCAAAGCCTTGTAATAGCGTAGGACATTTACCTTTCCGCACTTTACATTCCGCATTTTAATTTCCGCACCCTATAAATTGCTAGTAATTAGGCGTGTATGGCAAGATAAAATTGAACATAGCCCACTAATTTTCAAAGATAAAATATCTGAAATCAACACACTTCTTTCACACATGCACCCCTTAGGGTAATTCTCTCTCGTTGCCTTACGATTACAAATGGTCATGTCCCTCGAACGTAGAGGTATTCTAGCACCGTTGCCTTCCAAACAAATCATCATAGTCCCTTCGATACAAAGATCATAAGACCCACGATGTCGCCTCCGAATACATGATCTTGACCCTCGATTGTCGCCTACGAAAAATGATGATAGTCCCTTCGAATGTGCTAGGATACTTCCTACAAGTTGCCTTCTATGACCATCCGATGTCCCTTCGAATGTCCCGCTTACATCCAACGAATGGAGCTACCTACTAATTAATGGTATGGCTAGCGCTATTCTAAAGGAATGTAGAAGTACAACAAAACGACCAATTCTGAGTGGGTAAATAAGTCTTTTAGTTGCTTGCTCTAAAAAATCAAATGCTTTTCACACCACACACTTTTTTTTCAAAGTTCAAACTTTCTTTTCAAAACACGAAACAACACATCCAACTTTTAACTACTGAAAACTAATACTTTTCATAACCATTCTCCAACTCTAAACCATTGGATAAAAATAAAAGTCGGTACTCTTTATCCGCACATTTGGATACAAAATCCTACAAAGTCACCGTATCACAAGGGTTGACAATAATAGCCTATTTCTAAGGCGACCTTGTATACACTAAACATGTCATTATTTATCTCTATTGCATTGAATCTATTTTGATTGTTTGTGTAAAGAACTTCTTGTGTTTTTCTCAACCTTCAATTGGTATCAAAGCTGTGACTTTGTTGTTGATTTTCTAATCAAACACTTAACCGTGTAGAGAGATTCATTGTGAAAAAAACATTCTAAATAGCTACTGCTAACACAAATGATAGAGATAGATACAACTCTAAACCTCATTTTGACGGAGAGAAATTTGAATATTGGAGAGATAGAATAGAAAGTTTCTTTCAAGGCTACGATATTGATTTCTGGGATATTGTTACAAATGGTTATGAAGCACATGTTAGTGCAATTGGTATTCATATCCCCATGAACAAAATGAATGAATATCAGAATTTCAAGAATCATCACAAAGCCATAACTATCCTTCTCGGGACAATATTATACAATGAATATGAAAAGATCACAAAGATAAATACATCAAAGGATATTCTGGACTCACTCAGAATGACACACGAAGACAATACACAAGTCAAAGAAACTAAGGCCTTGGTAATTCTCAATTAATTTTACTTTCAAGGATATTCAATTAATTTGGGCATATAGAACTACATTTAAAACCTTTGAGTCTTTCATTCAAATAAGGAGCCGATCTACATCCATTTTATGTGTATTCTTGTGTTGCCAATGAACAAAGGTACTCAATCATATGATCTACCAATGATTCAAATAAATCAAGATTCCATGCTTGGTGTTATACCCCAAAAATTTTCCCTCCTATTTCTTAAGTCAATCCACATCTCCATACTCAAGAATTTCTCAAGGGTTGATCAGACAAATCCTCTCCTAAGCAATTAACCTACAACTAGAGTTTTGATTCTCTCAAGTCAAAGATGGTTTCTATTGCCTCAAGTGATTATCATGTCTTCTCATAGGTTTCAAGGTATCACCATGCCAAGTTTTAAGCCTCATAGCCCAAGTTTGCTCAGTCAATTGCTCAATATGGTTGAAAATCAGTTGTATTGAACAAAAAGTCAACTATGGTCAACATACAGTCAAACTTCATCATCTTTTGGTTAACATCAAGATTTTGAAGTCAAATTCATCATTTGATCATGGGTTGATCATGATTCATCAAGAAAACTCAAGATTTGATCAAAAATCAAAATTTCTAAATTAGGGTTCTAATAAAAAGTTAACAGAACTTTGATCAGGCATAACTTTCACATACTTTATCAGAAATTTTTCCACCAAAGCTCATTTTTAAGAGAATTTAATTCTCTACAAATTTGTGTCTCACAAGCTTTGGCCAAAAATGCTTCATTTGAGATTTATGGATCAAGACATTATAGGTCCTTCTAAAAGTCAACAAAAGTCATCTTTTTCCAAAGAAGTGTACATGAACATGGAAGCTTCAATGAATATGAAACCAAAAGGAGTGTTTAGAGGACATCTTGATATTTCTAAAAAAGTCCGAGAACACTTCAAAATGTTGAAAATTGAGCAAGTTACAACTTGTGCAAGTTTGACATTTTTGAAGAAATACATGAAGAGAATACTGACCAAACTTGAAAATCTTGAAAATGGGCCTAAGTTTTATGATCTAAACTCATTTCTAAGACGACCCATTACCTCTAAGTCCATTTACACGCCTTGCACCATTTATTTAATTTATTTTGAATTATTTTATTGAAATTCAATTTTAAATAAAATAAAATGCAAAACAATAGGCCAAGGTGTGTGGGCTTTGTTCTTTAGACATCTTGAGGTCCAAGAAATTAAGCTAGCAAGAAGCATACAAGGAATAATTGCATGGATATTGGCCAATTTTGGAAACATTACATTTGATTTTTCAATCAAATATTTTCCATTTAAAGCATATATTTTATCTCAAAGTCTTGACCTAATTCTCTTGCCCTATATATACATATCACCTTCAGTCATCAAGAGGACGAATTCTAGCAGCCATAAATCTAGGGTTTTTGTTCAAAATTTTCAAGATAAAGTTGCACCATCGAAACCTTAGTTGCATCCGTTTTCAATAAATTTCGAGCATCCATTCATTCTCCGGTTAAGGGTCGATCCAAGCCCTCAAGCAAGCCAAATCGTGTCCGGAACGTGCCAACCAAGTCGCACCGGTTTGGTAAAATTCTTGAATCTCAAACCTTTGATTTATGAAATATAAACAATTTCGATTCATATATACATATTTATGCTAATATTTGTGGTTTTTTTGGAACCATCGTGCATGAGTTTTAACACAGGAACGATGAAACACCATTGTTAGGGAAAACAAACTATTGAGCTTCGAAACCCTAGATACAGGTCGATTCGGATCAAACTAACACCACGATTGAATTCCTGAGGTTCGATTTAGGGGGATAAGGTTCCTCTCTTGTTTTTATTCGCTTGATTTTGCAGTTTTGATTTTCCAGGTGGCCGGAGAAGACGACCGGAGCATGGCTCCGACGTCTCTAACTTTATTTTGACCGGCGAGGCATGCGTGGCTGCATGCGATTGGATGATTCAAAACCACTGGGCCCCAGCGCGCGTTTGTTTTAATTGTTTTGATTTTCAAAAAATAAATTCCCATATATATTTATGAATGTGTCAAAATACATGGATGTATCACCACCCCAGTGGTTAACCATGCGCGCGCTAGTCTTCTCACTCTCTCAGGGCATGGGTTCGATTCCTGCCTTTTGCAATTTTTTTCATTATTTTCTGATTTTCACAGGAATCACATATATACAATTGGAAGTGTATTATTTACAACACATGCAGGTGGCGTAGTGGTGAACTTTTAGACCCGCAACCCTCAGGTCCTGAGTTCAAGCCTTCCAAGGACCATCCTTTTTTTAGCACTTGTTTCTTTAACAATTTTCTATTTCTTATTTTTCTTAAGTAATTTAATTTTTTTCAAGCAATTTTTTAAACTATTTTCAAAACCCTAAAAATATTTTAATTTTAGATTTAGGTTAATAAAATGTTTAATTAATTTTAGACACAAAAATATTTTATTTTTCCTTTCATTTAAAATTATTTTCTTAATTAATTGTTAATTAACATAGAATTAGGTTTTTCTCTAATAAAATCAATCTAGAAAATTCACAAAAATATTTTTTATTGCTAGTAATTAGGTTTATTAATAGAGAATGCTAACTTTGTGATAGGTTCAACATCTCTAACTCTGCATTGACACTCAAAAGTATCGCCTGTTGACTTGTTAGAGGACCTGCAGCCTGGGCAAGACTCAAAAAACCACCCGAACCTTAAAGCCATGAAGCGTTTGGTCGTGCCAATAGTTGTAGCATAAGAATCCTAACCGTGAATTTTGTATTATGTTTGTCAATCATTAAATTACTCATAACGACATATATTGTGAAATATGTTACAAACAATGTAGATACCTTGCCTCCTTCATATATTTCTTGAATACACCTGACTTCTTGAGGGCTAGTCCACTTTGGTTATTTGATTGAACAGATGAATCAGAAGTTAGTGGTTGAGAAAGAGCGTTTTTGCTTGGCAAGTTTGTCGTACCAAAACTGCATTGGGGGATAGTGTTAGGGAATGAGACATATTAAATAAAGGAAACTAATGACAGTAACTTGATATTGGATAGGTAAATACCTGGATTTGAATGCGTGAACTTGGTGGTGGTCCAGGTTAATGTGAAGTCTCGATCCGGTCCAAGTATTAGAAAGACTCGGAAAACCAGTAACTGAAGAGTTATGTACACATGAGAAAATCAGTAAATAATCTAATTTGAAAATGAGTTCAAATACACTATTCCCTACCTCCATTGGGCTTACACCCAGCATGAGTCAAAATGATAACAGTAGGGTCAGTTCCCTTTTTAGGTGCAGTGTAGTTCATCAACTGTTTTGCAAAGTCATCCCATAATACGACTTCGATGGCATTTCCTTCTACGTCACGTAAAGTGATGTTAGCACAATACTTCTTGCCGTTACCGCCCAATTGCGTTCTAAGTACTTCTTGAAAAATGCTATTCACATCTACAACGAAAAAACTATTTTAAATGAATTCAAGCAAACAAATAGTTTTGGGTAGTCAATAGAAACAAAATTATGTTTAAATAACAGAGTTATAGCAACACTTACCGTACAACAAATCAGGTTTGAATTTTCCAGCAAGAAAGTTTTCGATGGGATGCCAGCTGAATGCGTGAGGCGGTATTTCTGGAATATCCTTCTTTGTCACAGTAGTCCCTCCATTGAAGATAAGCTTGAGTTGGTTAGAACAAACTCTATAAAGCCCATCATTTACAACAGGCTCACCATTATACAGAATATAAGTGTCGTGTTCTGTGAGTTGACTACTCCAACCGTTCAGGTCACGGTTCCGAGTAGTTACGTGAATTTGATCGCCCTAAGAATGAAATGAAAAAGGGCCATAGGTCAATACATGTGCAAATTATAAAAATAATTTTATTTCAAGAACACTTATATTCTCAAAACATTGTATTTTTTATCTTTAGAATCATATTTTCTAAAATGGAAAATGATATACAAGTTCACGAAGAGGTTGGGGGACTGGAGTACGATGAAAATATTGAGAAGGAAAGACATCTCAAGAGCCACACTTGGGTGAGATGGCCAAAGGAATGTCGCCGCCGTGTCGGTTTAAGAATTTGGCAATACCACCATAATACTTTTTTTAATAAGGTTAATATATTAAAATAGAAAAGGTGTTACATTCAAAAAAGGAGAAAATCCCCATCAACAATGGGAGAACCTACAGAAATGTAAGTCTAACCTATTATTTACAAAATCATTTCTAATCTCATTGAAGATTGATTCAAAAAGCATATTAGAATTAGCATCTAGAACTAAATTAGCAAATAAATATGCGCAAGAGTTGTCTTCCATTATATATGTGTAATAATTAAATTAGGTAAATTATAGGGGTGAATACTATCTTCCCACCGGTTTCTAATAACCCAGAGAACAAGAAGAGGATTGGAAAAAGCTTTAACGACGACAATGCAATCAGATTCAATCCAAAGCTTGTGCCAACCCCGCTCTTTCACAATATCAGTTGCCTTTATCACCGCAAAAATGTCAGCAAGTAAGGAGGAATCAGAAATAAGGCTATCCGCAAAAGCCATAAAAAATCACCATTATTGTTACGAAAGAGACCTCCACAACCGCTAGCATTAGAAACAGGAGAATATGCCCCATCACAGTTGCACTTGTACCAATTAAAGGGAGGAGGATACCATATAACTCCAATGATATTAGGAGCCCTTGGAGGCCGAATGAGAACATCAAAAGCTTTAATCTGAAACCGAAACAGTTGAAGTATTACCAGCAAGGTTCCCTGTATGCTTAGTTTGATTCAAAATACTAGAGAATGAGGTAGGAATATTTGTGGAAATATTTTCGTGCTTACACCGGTTCCTAACATACCAAATGAAATTAAAAGTAGTTATGATAGCAGCTTTCCTAACCAAACCAGCCTGATTAGTCGTAGAATTTATACAAACCCCTATTCACTCTTCAATCGAAGTCGGAACAGATGAGAGGCCTAACTTGCGGCTGATCCAATTCCAAATGGTAGAAGCATAGGAACAATGAGTAAAGAGGTGCGACACCGATTCTGAATTAGACTTACATAAACAACACCTAGAAATTTTCTGAGCTGCAAGGAATTCCTTCGAAGTGAAAGAGATAAGGGGGTTCCTGCACCAACAATCGAACCAAAAATTGATGGAATTTCCTGGACCTAAGGACCAAACAGTATTATCATGGATGATAGAGAACTCCGATTAGATTCCAGTCCAGATTGAGGAAAAAATATGGTATTTAATGGTTCCATGGCTTTTAAGAACTCTGTTTTTGAGGAGACAGGCCCACGGTTCCTGGCAGTTGAGCAAAGTCCACATCAATTTTAGATTTGTGGCTTCATTAAGTCTCACTAACGAACGAATACCCAAACCACCCATTGAATACGTAACACACATCTTCTTCCACGCCACCATAAACAATTTTCTTTTATGAATATCACCAGACCAAATGAAGTTACGACAAGCCCGATCAACCTTACGGAGAAGAGAAGCCGGCCAGGAATAAATACTAATGGTATAATAAATCATACCGTGAATTATTGACTTGACAAGGGTGACACGACCAGCCATAGAGAGAATCACACCTTTCCAAGCAGCTAACTTTGCTGTGATACGGTCCGAAATCGGAGAGAGATGAGAAGCTTTTACTCTGCCTTTGAAAATTGGAATACCAAGATAATTGAAAGGAATGGAACCAATGCAAAAACCAGTAAGAGTAGTAATCCTGTCGAGATTGGTATCATTAGTGGATTCATGATAAATGAAGGATTTTCCTAGGTTAAAACATTGGCCATAAGCTTCTGAATAGTTCTTGAAAATTTGCAAAAGAGAAGTGATGTTAGAGATCCTGCCAGAACAGAAAATAAAAATATCGTCCGCATAGAAAATATGCGAAGGAACGAAGCTATACTAAGAAGATTTAATCAGATCTAAACCACCTTGATCAGCGAGAATAGAAATACTCCGACTGAGAACATCCTCAGCTAAGCAAAATAGGAGCGGGGACAGCGGGTCGCCTTGCCAGACACCTCTATTACAACGAGAATACCCGGACTGCACACCTTTAAAGCAGATGGATATTTGGCCGACGAAAGCAGGACATTAACCCATTGATAGAAAAGGTCAACAAATGGTATCAAATGCCTTGGCAATATCCACTTTGAAAGCTAGATTTCCATGAGGGTTTTTGTTATCAAGCACATTAATAACTCCGGAAACGAGTAAAGCTGTCAAATAAGCCCAATTTTTGAAAGCCCATATTTTTTTGCCCCACTAAAGCCCCACTTTATTGAGCCCCATATTAATGAGAAATTTTTTAGACCCCTTAATTAATGTGTTTTTTTTAGGCCCTGTTGAGGGGGCTTTATTCTGTTTCAATAATTTCACCTCTAAATAATCTTTCACTAATTCTTTTGTTCTCATTGAGAAAAAACAGATTTATTTTAAAGAAATGAAACTCTTTTTTAAAAAAACTGGAAAAAAAAATATTTTTTCAAAAAATATTGGATTTTTTTTTGGGAAAACTGAAGGAAAATTTTTTAAAAAACTGGAAATGTTAAAAAAAAGTTTTTCTTTTTAAAAACAGAAAAAAAATATTTTTGAAAACTGGAAATTAAATTAAAACTGGAATTTTTTTAAAGAAATGAAACTCTTTTTTTTTTAAAATTGAAAAAAAAAAATATTTTTTAGAAAATAAAGTGGAATTTTTTGTTTTAAATTTTTTTTTTTTGAAAATTGAAAAAAAATATATTTTCTAAAAAAACTAGAAAATTGTTTTAAAAAAATTGTTTTATTTTTTTTATACAAATTGAATTTGCTATTAGCATTGTTCACTCTAAGTATAGAGTAATGCTTAAATTTATATTCAGAATTGATAGTAAATTATTGGAATTTAAGCAAATTATTGGAATTGTTTTTTTTATAGACAAAAAATACTATTTTATAAAAAACAGTTTTTTTATAATTTTTTGAATATTTTTTATTTTAAGAATATTATTTTTCAAAATTTTATTTTTTTTAAAAGAAATTATTAATTTTTGATTTGGGGCCTTGAGCCCCTTCTAAATTTTGGGGCCTTATATTTTTGAGGCCTATATATTTTGGGTTCATTATTCTTAAATTTTTTTAGACCCCTTCGTTAAATGGGTTAGAGTTCAAATTTTTTGACCCCCTAAATTGACACCTCTAGAAACGAGGCACGTGCAATCTTGAATATCTCTGCCATGAATAAATCCCCTTTGCTCTTTAGAAACTAAGAGTGGCATAATAGAGGCCAGCCTGTCTGCTAGAATCTTTGAAACTATTTTATACTTGAAATTAGATAAGGTGATCGGTCTGAATAAGTCGAGAGAAAGATAATCCTTGACCTTAGGAATAAGGATGACTGAACAAGCATTATAATTTGGCAGCATCCAACCAGTTCTGAAAAAATCCAGGAACAAGTGATAAAAAATGCCTCCAAAACCGTCTGGCCCGGGCGCGCTGAACTTGTTAAGGCTAAAAACAGCATGAGTAATCTCTTCAATGGACGGCAGCATAGTCAGGCAATGATTCATGTTATGATCGATAGAACTAGAAATCACTGAATCCACCAATTTAGACTCTTGAACGTAACCTGCAAAACATAAGAGGTTATTAAAATAATTAACTGCCATGGCAGCCATTTGCTCTTGATCATTGATAATAGTATCCCCCTCCGTGAGAGAAGTAATGCAGCTTTTAGATCTTTTGCCTTTCGCCATTCGGTGGAAACAAGCCCGAAGGGATAGAAGACAAATTACTCCACATAGTACGTCTATTCACATAACAAGTAGATGCATAAACTGGAGCAAAGCTAACTAAGACTCCTTCCAGAATAATGTTAAAAGTAACAAATTGGTCAGAGGAAACTATAACATGAGGCTCCAATGATTTATTACAAATGCACCAGAGGTTGGGCTCCAATTGAGACCTATCATTAACAACAAAAATCTTCAAGTGTAGTCTATTCCAGAATGAAGAGGGAAATTGATTAATATTCATCCACGGTTCCGCAATAAAGCAAAAATCAGGTTTGTGTTGCTTAAGAATCTTTTTTACGGCTAATCTAGTCGGGGGATTAGCGAGACCCCTAACATTCCAAAAAAGACACTTCATAGGGAAGGCTTAGAAGAACCAGCCTTGGATCTTGCACCTTCAATGTTGTTCCAGGAATTCTTCAAAAAAAATCGCGTTGTTATCATGAGGGCCCTCCATTGGTTCAGCAGGAATAATTTGCTGCGTTGCATCCACAAACTCTGAGTCTTCTGAGCTACTTTCCCGGTTATCACAGTTATCCATAGCGGCTTTACTGATTTCATTTCGCGGAGGAACTAAATCAGTGGTCAGAACCATAGTTTGGGCATTATCAACATTTTCTTCTTCTTGAATCTCTACTTCATTTTCCACCTCCAAATCCAGATTGGTTTTATCCACACCACTAGTATCCCCTCTCAAGATCTGATGCTTTTCCAGATTAATCCTATCAGGTTTTACAACAACTTGTGCCTTCTTTTTGTTTTCAACATAATCTTTTGAATTGAGAATAGAGAAAGAAGAAATAATTATTGACCGTAGAGATTTTTAATCAAACGGTAAGTAATAATAGTACATGAGTGAGAGATTTAATTGCACTCTAAGCCACCAATTATTATTATTTATTTTATTTTTTTTATTTTTTTTATTTTTTTTATTTTTTTTATTATTATTTTTATTATTATTATTATTACTATTATTATTATTATTTAAATTTATTCTTTGTTTTCATTAAAAGAAATATTTTTAAAAAATATTTTGTTAAATTTTTTCTTTTAAAAAAATTGAACCATAATTAGACGGCCTTAGAATTTTCCTAATAACTTTTCTTTTTGAAATTGTCCACTTCATTATAACATGCTCCAACATGTCCTCTACGTACTCTCTATCTCTTTCATTACGTGACTATATACACCCACCTCCCTCAAATATATTCACGTTAGCCTAAGAAGAAGAAAAAGAAAATGGGTCACGTTGAAACTGGAGCGAAATTATTGGCAACACTAACACTAGCACTCCTCCACCTTATTCCAGTAATTCCAACTTTGTCCGAATCCAACCGCCACCGTGAAACCACCATGTTGGACAGCGTTAGAGTTGTGAGAGTTCGAAAAGACGGAACCGGAGATTTCCGGACGGTGACGGAGGCTGTTAAAAGTATTCCATCAGGGAACAAAAGGCGAGTGGTTGTGTGGATTGGTATGGGAGAATATACAGAGAAGATAACGGTTGATAAGTCGAAAGGTTTCGTAACGTTTTATGGGGAAAGGAATGGGAACGACAATGACATGCCAATTATTACCTACGACGCAACTGCTTTGCATTATGGGACACTTGATAGTGCAACGGTCGCTGTCGATGCTGATTACTTTGTTGCTGTCAATGTCGCATTTGTGGTAACTAATTTCAACCTATGTAGCATGCTCATTTTCTATTTTGGTGTACGCGAGTTTTAAACACGTGTATAAGTGTTGTGATACGGATTGCGGTCATGACTGTATCAGTATCGACAACTTCTGATAATTTTCTGTCGCATTTCTTTATAGATTAAGTGTTACTGTGGCTATGATTTGGATATGTTATTTGTGTTTATGTTCAGAACTCGTCTCCTATGCCTAATGAAAATAGTGTTGGAGGACAAGCCTTAGCGATGAGGATATCGGGGGATAAGGCTGCATTCTATAATTGCAAGTTCATTGGATTTCAGGATACTTTGTGTGATGATAAAGGAAGACATTTTTTCAAGGACTGTTTTATTCAAGGAACTTATGATTTCATTTTTGGAAATGGAAAATCCATATACTTGGTACGTACTATAGTAGTATTAATCACTAATATTGTTGATATTCATGTTATATATGTATGATGTTATTTTTGTGCAGAGAACAACGATAGAATCGGTTGCGAAGGGTTTGAATGTTATAACAGCACAAGGTAGGGAAAGCATGTCTGAAGACACTGGATTTACGTTTGTGCATTGCAAGGTAACTGGAAGTGGTTACAGAAATACTTACCTCGGACGTGGTTGGAGAAGGAGCCCTAGGGTTGTATTTGCATATACCTATATGAGCTCTGTTGTCAATTCTGTAGGATGGTTCCACCATCATGAATCCAATGAGTAAGTTTTTCACAAACCTGATTTTTTATTGCAGTAATATAAATGTGAAAATATAACTTATACAGCACGGTGATTGACACAAACACAAGGATATCACACAACATAGACACTCTGACAAAGATAATGTATAAAACTATTATTTAAGTTTTATTTATCTATTTATTATTAAAAGAATTAAATTATTTTAAAAAAATTCATGTGTTTAATATTGTTTATTTATATGTTTAACTATATATACGCGTAAAATTTCTCAAAAATGTGTAAAGTGCATTGAGTAAAGAAAGAAAAAATTAAAAACATTTGTTTGTCTAAATTGTCCTAATGTTATACAAATATTGGATATCGACACATATTAAACATATGGTCACATCTAATTGAGGTGCCGGTATTTTATAGAATATCACAAATCAATTATAATTAACTTTGTAATTTTTCAAACTTAGAGCTCAAGAAATTCTACTATTAGTAATTAATATTTTGACTTATATATACAGGACAATCTATTTTGGAGAATACAAGTGCACTGGACCAGGTGCTGCTTCGTCTGCAGGAAGATTAAAATATCAGAGAATACTATCTGACGAAGAAGCAAAGCCTTTCTTGAGCATGGCTTATATTCAAGGAGATGATTGGGTTCGTCCACCTCCCAATTTGGGATGATACAAATTTAAATAATACATACAAGTGTCACTTTAATATATATGACAGAATATTCATACATATATGATGATAATATCGTATCTTCTAGTGTGAGCAAGTGTTACGTAAAACTATATATGAAAACATTGTGTGTGGTACTACAAGTACTTGATTGTCGAAAGGTTGTACATGTGAATTTTCTTTGGTATGGTGAAGTATGGGTAAAATTACTATATGAAGAAAGAAAATAAAGGAAGATATGGAGACAGCTGGATAATCATCATCTGGTACTTTGAATTACTCACACTGTCATTGTAGTTATCTTATCTATTTACCATATATACCATATATGCCTATTATAAGTAATCTAGTGTTTGGTAAATAAAGGGTAATGGATGGATTGTTATAAGTATTGCTACATTAATCAAGAATACTAAAGAAAAAACTACTTCCTTATTTATTTATTTTTAAAATTAAATATTAATTTATTTAAAAAATTTAAAAGTAAAAATCTATTATAGAGATTGTATGGTTACGATAAATAATTCAAGGATGAATAAAGGATTTTCTCACTTGACGAGGTAAAAAGGCTCGACAAGCAAGATATAATAGTCAAGTTTAAATAAGACAAGTTGACAAGCTCATAAATTGGACTTGATTTCATGGAGAAGCAAAGCAAAATATACTAGACGAGTCTATAACTAAACTCTATAATATAAATAGAGTTCTGAATATATATATATATATATATATATATATATATATATATATATATATATATATATATATATATATATATATATATATATATATATATATATATATATATATATATATATATATATATATATATATATATTATAATAATTTATTATGAATTATAATATAGACATAAAAGTATTTTTAAGTGTTATTTTTGTTGTACAATTTCAAGAAAATAACAAATGTTTTAAAGTATGTGGATCCACATGCCTCTTTTATTTTTGAAATTTTAAAAAATATGTTTAGTTCGATTAATTATTGAGTTGTTAGGATATTTAGTTAAAAATGATCAAGAATCTCTTTTTTTCAAGTATTATTTAAAATAAGGATGAATTATTATAAAGTGTTGAACCCAGGGGCGGATCTAGAGGGGTATAGGGTATTCCTTGGAATACCCTAAACATAGAGAAGTTTGTCCTGATGGTATTAGCTTTGAAGTCTTATACAAGAGGTCCTGAGATTAAAACTTATATTAGACAGATTTTGCACATTTTACTTTTTTATCATGACTTCAATTTTTTACTTTTAACTATTTTAATTCTTTTTTCTTACTGCATTCTTTTCATTCTATTTTTTTATTGCAATACTTTTACGTTTTATTACACTTACAATAGGTTGAGTTTAAACTCGGTCTACTTCATAGAAATCTTTTGTGATATTAAAGTCTTATAATAAAAAAAAAATTATGATATTAACACTTAGAGTAACTGGTTGGGCTGGAGTATTATCATTTTTATCTTGTTGATGGTGAAGTTATGTTGTCTGAGTTCCCTAACCAATCCCCTTATATGTCTTTGAACTTGAGCGTCTGTTTTTTTGCTTTTGAATTATCCTTTTCTATAGGTCATGTGTGTCTGGTGAAATTGCAACCAATACCTGTTATTGATAACTTTAACATGCAATTTTTATTAGATACCTTGAGTGATAGAACCAATTGATATATTATACTCAAAATGGGAAAGATCCATTTTGATTACAACAATGACAACACTTCAAGGATTTGTCTACCTCCCAATGACATAAGGCCCTATTCATCTCAAATTAAAAGATGTTGTTCTCTCTAATCCTCCTATCTATGAATAGGCAACATGCCTTATTTAGCCTAACTAACTTTCAACAAAACTACTAGCTATCCATTAACTAATTAACCAACTAACTAACCAACTATTTACCTAATGTAAAAACTTAACTAGCAATAGTAGACCTATCATTGACTTTCCACTTTGCTAAGCTAATTCTTGTATATTATCAACATCAAGATATGTGTCAAATTAAGCACTAACTCTTTCATTTTAAGAATGCATATAAAAGAATATTATTGGTCTTGCTTTAGTGGTGATAGAAATATTTTTGGTAGTTCATTAAAAGTTATATGGATTCGATTTAAAACTAAATATATATTGATTTCTTGGTAGAATAGTATTATTGTATCTTTATCAATAACATGCATATTTTGTACAAAGAAGTGTCAGATGAATATAAAGACTAATGAAGATGTTGAATTCATTGGTTTCATATAAAATTACACATTATTGTAATGCATGAGTTATGTGAATATACTAAAGGAAAGGGACTTTCCGAGGGCTTTGACGATTAGACTAGAATGTTTTTTATTTTTGAGTTGTAATTGAAATACTAGTATATTTTTATTAAGTAATATTATCATATTTTTTGTCATTAATTTTTTGTACATTTTTTATATATTTTACTTTCACTATGGGAATGCCCTAGATTTTGATCCTGGCTCCGCCCCTGGTTGAACCCCAAATTATTTATCAATATGCAAGAAAAAAAATATGCATTGTCTCATATTTGAATTTTTACAATGTAATTTTAAAATTAGACATTAAATTGAATACCGCCATTAAATGATAGCACTATTTATGGTAAAATATATGATGAGGAAGTATTTTCTCTCTTTTTTTTAAATTGAAAGATTTCAAAATTATTTTTAGAGAAACTAAGTAATGTATCAAAATATCTTTTATTCTATTTTTTATAATTAAGAAATTATTGTCATATGAAAAATGTAGAGATGAAATATATAGATTAAGTAGGAGTGTGACATTTTCTAATATAATTTTTGATCAATTAAGAGTAATTTAATTCTTAAAAATTATGGAATATATACTTTAACATAAAAATATTTTTAAAAGCTTTTGTTTCTATGATTTCAAGAAAACAAAAATTATTTCAAAGTGTGTGGATCCATGGATCTCTTTTATTTTTGAAAATTTAAAAATTTTAATTTGTTGATATAATTATTGTGTTAGGATATTTAATTAAAAATGATCAAGAAACTCTTTCTTTTAAATATTATTTAAAATAAAGATAATTTATTGTATAGAGTTGAACCCCAAACTATTTATTAATATTCGAGTAAAGAATATATTGTTTTTTGCAATATAATTTTAATTAAACGTTATATTTATTTAAAATATATGATAAATAAGTACGATCTCATTTATTTTGTAAAAAATTAAAAGATTCTGAAACTATATTAAAAATACTAAGTAAAAAAATTGTATCAAAATATCTTTTCTTTCATTTTTATATTTGTCTAATAGTGTATTGCACTAAAATAATAATAATTATTAGTTTATTGCAAATAAATTAGTATGATATTTTTTTAGAGTTGACAAATTAGTATATTATTCTATTTTTTCATTTGTGAGGATTCGAACCTATGACCTTCTATAGATAAGAATAATATGTTTTAACCTTTGAAAATTAATGTTAGATTTTGAAAGATGCCACGTAGAAAAATGAATGATGTGGTACAAAAAAGAATTCAAATAAGACAAAATAGGAGTTGAAGTGTCACAAGATTATTTGATGCTCTAGATTTAATATATATAAATAGATTCTTTGTGAATTGATCATTTTACTTGACTGCATTTTTGTAAAACAACAATATAGAGAAATGTTCAAAGTGTTCAAGTTGATATATCTTACTTAAGTTGTATGGAATTGCATAAAGGACACATGTATGACACGATGCCACAATATGTGGTACGACATATGGGTTTTGCTCAACAGGCTAGACTGTTGTGTTTTAGAGTATGTTCTACTGAATATTTGTTAAAGATTTTATTATTATTGATTTCACAATATGATTAGATGATTTATTTGACAACTGAATGAAGATTAATTCATATTTAAATGGAGATTCAAATTTGAACTTAAATCGAAACAAATCATATCTTGTTGGAGATATATAAGGAACAAATAATATCCAATAGATTCTGCATTAATTGTGGAGGAAATAAAATAAAATACCCATGAAGAAAAACCCAACTATATAATGAGACCAAACCTACATTGTGTAAGAACGAGTTTTAGTTATGCATCTGACATTTAGCTTTGATGACAATAATACATTGTTTCATCGAGAACAATTTTGTATCCTGACGGTTTTGTCTAGTGTGTAGCTTTTGCTTATAGGTTCTGACTATGATAAAAGGGTGTGTGACATCATCAGTTTCTGAATCAACATACTCTAACTCTGGAGAGATTCAAATACATGTTACTAAGAACTAGTCAAGTTATGGAATATTTATAGACAACAGTTCTGATGAACGTTATTCTAACGTTTATGTGTTGTGACTTTGATTAAAGAGCTTCTGAAAACTTATCAAGCAATGAAAATTTTACGCATCCAAGTTTCAAGATTCTGAAGACCGAAGTTCAAGAGACTCTTAAGACAAGGGATCTGAAGATTCTCTTTGATGTTTTTGGTCCTACTAAGCATGCTTCATCAACACACATTATGAAGCCTTTGGAGATTAGAAGATAAGATTAAAAGTTTTTAACGTGAGTGAATAGTACATGGTACAAGATCAAATGTTTCCAATACTATGATTTTGTGGCGCAAAGATTGTACTATGGTACGATGTTGTATACCACTCTCATTGATCGTTACACAAGTAAACAATTGTAATTGAGTATGCCTATTCTACCTTTTAACTGATTTCATTTTGGCTATAAAAGGAAGACTATGAAGAATTGGAAAGAAGAACTTTACGGTAAAAAAATTTGTTGAAATGCGGCTCAACTTTCTACTGAAATATATCTTGTGTAAAGTTTTGTAAATCAGGGAACTATTGTTCATTAACTTGCAAGCAAGAAACTTTAGTTCATTCAACTTGTTATTAACACCATTGTCTTATTTCTTTGTATTTCAACTTGTGTAATCTACTTTCTAAGAAGCATCTTTGTAAACATATTTTGTATTTCAACCTTGGAGTTGATAGTTCCTTAAGATACTAGGGTATAGTCAAAATTTCTCAAGAAGACATTGACGGTTAGTCTTTTTGGTTTGTAAACATTGATAGGTAATCTTTGTTTATGTTTGTAATCAGTTTGATTTTAGTGGAATAAGTCCTTGTTGAGAAAGACAAATCACCTTGGTGGGTGAAACTGTTGAGAAAATGTTCTCAAGATTTCAAACTCTTGTTGCATGACTGAAAGTTCTGAGCAAGGGATATTCTATGGGAGATCACGTGAAAAGATTATCAAAAGTCTTCCCAAGAATGGAGTCCCATTGTAATTGCAGTGAAGCTAGCCAAGAATCTGAACAACACTTCTATGGAAGAACTAGTTAGTTATTTGAGAAGCTGTGAGATAGATCTTGAAGAAGATAAGCCTCATAAAAGAGGAAAATCAGTGGCTCTGAAATCTTTTGGAAATGTTGAAAATACTAGAGCTCTTCAAGCTGAAGAAGAAGAGGAATCTAAAAAGGATTAAGAAGATGAAGACGAGTTGTATCTTCTCTCCAAAAGACTTAATAAATTATTTAGGAAAAGACAAGGAAAAGGAAGAGGATTCATAAAGACATGTGGTCACTTAGAATCGACTTATAGACAAAGGAAGTCAGGTGCAAAGAAAGACATTATGTGCTTTGAATACAAGGAGTCAAACTTTTACAAGAATGAGTGTCCCAAGCTCATAAAAGATAAGCTAAAATAGAAAATCTTTAAAGGGAAGAAGAAAGGGAGGATGGCTACATAGGATGACTCAAATTCTTCAGAAGAGGAGTCTGATGAAGAACAAGCAAACATGACATTGATGACAAGCATCAGAGCTTCTAATGAAAAGATTCAGTCACAAGTAGAAGCAGAAACCAAGCATTTGGCTAACTTTATAAGATTTATATATAATAGATGCATTATAATATATTTTTCATTCATTCATTTTTAAAATCTCATAAATTGAAATTAGACATTCATTTACCTAAGGCTTTATTTGGTAAAAATAACGATTGACTGATAAGCTACCTAATATATCTTATGACTGATGTCTGATGATTGATAGCTTATAACTTATAGTTGATGACTTATAACTTATAGTTGATAAGTTAATTGAAGTGTTTGATAAAATTAGCGATTTAATTAATTGATAAATTAAAATGACATAAAAGACATTTAATATATAATTGTTTTATTTTAAATTAAAATAAATCATAAAGGATAGTAGTGGATTTTATTTAAAATAATAAAGAAAAAATAGAAGAAAAATGATAAGCTCTAAGCTATAAGCAAAAACATTATTTGAAATAGTGTTTGGAAAAATAAGCTATAAGCTAGTAAAATAAGTTATAAGATCATGATGAAAAGACTACATTGAAGGCTCAGAGTACTCACAACTATGAGACATGCAAAGGATCTTGACTCTAAAATGATCATTCATCATTAGAAAATGGTCAATTGTGTAAGACATAAACACATTATTTCATATATTCTTTCATTCACAAATTCAAACTATTTTCTCACACATTCATTGATTTGGATGTTAAAGTGTTAACTTTGAAGGTTCACCATGCTCTGTAATATCAGAATCTCCCTCCAGAATCTCCCTTCATCGCACCATAACATTGTTTAATTATATCTCCATTTATTTTGTTTTTGTTGTAAACACTTAGTTGGAAGGAAAACAAAAAGATTCTTTTCATCTGCAAACATAAAATTATATGGTTTTAGATAGGTTTCTTCAAGTTGGAAAAAATTGTAGTGTTAAGAGATTTTGCGTATTTCAAGTGTTGTAACCGATTAACACAGGGGTGTAACTAGTTATAGACATAAAAAAATTAAGTGAATAATTTAAAGAAATTGTGCTTTTGGAGTTGGAGTAATCGATTATGCATTCACAGTAATCGGTTACAACTTTTTGTTATTTTCTATTATTTAGCAGTTGTAACCGATTACAAGTTTTGTGTAATCGGTTACAGGTTTTGTCTAACCATTTACATTCCCGAAATTTTGCTTTTTCTCTTATTTGGCTTGAAGTTTTGTATCCCAATCACTTGTATATATACCTTTGAGGTATGTTTGTTATTGTGAATGAAATGAAATAGAAAATTCTCACCCTTAATTATCTCTATCTCTCTCCCTCTATCTCTATTTATCTCTTTAATTCTCCTCTATTTCCCCCCTCTCTCTCTCTCTCATTCTTCACACTAAAACCATACATTGTTCAACAAAGAGTTTTTTCAATTTTTAACATTTGGTATAAGAGCCTAATTGATCCATCAAAGACCTAGTGTGCAACATAAATTTTGTATACAAATGAAATAATATCGAAAAATCTACCAATCCTTGATGCGAAGAATCATAACAAATGGTGCAAGAAAATGAAGGTGTTGTTTGGCTACAAATATGTTCTTGAAGTGATGAAGAATGAGGTGAATTCCCTTGTCGAAGGTGCAACGGTTGCACAACTAGCAACACATACAAAAGAGAAGAAGAAAGATTACGCATCTCTATTTTTATCCATTAATGTGTGGATGATGAAAATTTCAAGATTAGTTGGTGATTGTGAGTCGTCAAAGCAAGCATCAGAAATCTTAGAAAAGACATATGCAGGGGCTGACAAGGAGAAGATGATGAGGTTACAAACTCATAAACGTAAACTTGAATTTATTAAAATAGATGAAAATGAGATAATCAATGATTACATGATGATAATTACTCGATTGATGAACCAAATAAAGTTATTTGGAGAAACAATTTTTGAGCAGAATATTGTGTCAAAAATCTTGCGATCTTTGACAACAAGATTTAATTAATAACATTGTAGTCGCGGTTGAGGAATTGAAGAATCTTACGACATTGAGTAAAAAGGAGATTCAAATATCTCTTAAGGCTCATGATCAAATGATGGAAGATAGAAATAACAACAAGGTAAAGGAAGAGATCTCTTTGCAAGATCGATTCAATAAGAAGAATGAGAAGTCGAAAGAAAAATGACTCATGAAGAGTAAAGGGAATTTTTAGAATTTTGGTGGAAGAGAGTCTTAAAATTCAAAGAATTCGAATTTCCAAAAAATTGTGAGCAACTACAACGAAAATGGTGGTCAAGAAAAAATTAGAGGTGAAAAAGGAAAGTTTTATGAGAGCACGATGCAATGCTTTAATTGTTAAAAGTTCGGTCATTTTGCAAGAGAGTGCAATGCGAACAAGAAAGAATATTAAAGAGATGAAGCCAAGGTTGCAAGACATGAGTTTGATGACGAGAATACACTCTTGGTCATGATCACGGAAGGTGATTGGAGAAGCAGTAGGCTGCAGGGCGTCAGCAACAACAACAGTTTCAAAAAGAAACATGTTGTAGCCGGTTACATAAAGACAATAATCAGTGACATGCAAAAGAAAATATTATGGTGACTGTGAGATAAGGAGTTAGTGTAACGATGAATGGCATTTGAAAATTTGGTTGTTCTATGAATGTAATAGGGAATAAGTTATGTATGTCAAAATCAATAAAGCCACAAAGAACAAAATGAAATTCCCTGATGACACCACTCTAGCAATCAATGGGATCTGTGATATTTTGATCATGAAGAGGGATGTTGTGCATTCCTAAATCATATATGTATTGGACATTCCGGGAATCAAATGTAAACTTCTAAGTATTGGACAATTGCTTGAAAAAGGTTACAAGATTCACACGGAAAACAAGGCGTTATGCATTATGAATACAAACGGGGTTTTGATCCTTAAAAGCTTTTATGGATGTCAATAGAACTTTCAAGATTGAGTTGAATGTTATGGAGTATATGTGTCTTCCTACAACGGCGATTTGTGAAGAATGGATGTGGCATTACCATATTGGACATCTCAATTTTCGAGATCTCAATGCATTGCAATAGAATAGAATGGTAACCAGGTTGTTATTCATGAACATACCGACTAGAATTTATGAAGAGTGTCTGCAAGCAAATCAACACAATGGTAAATTCAATAAGGATGCAAGTTGTAGAACCAAGCATCACCTTAAGGTGGTGTGTTTTGATGTGTCTGGGTGGATGCAAGATGATTCAATTTGTGGCAATAAATATTTTGACACATTTATCAATGGTTATAGTATAAAGCTATGGACATACCTAATCAAGAGAAAGGATGAGGTATTCAAAGTGTTTCAGAAGTTCAAGTCCATGGTTTAGAGTCAAAGCGGTCACAAGTTCAAAGTTCTCAAAATGGATGGTGAATGTGAATATGTCTCAAATGGCTTTGGGATGTTGTGTGACGAAGAATGGATAATGCATGAGGTAGTACCACCATATACACCGTAACAAAATGGTGTTGCCGAAGGAATAATGGATTGATTATGAACATTTCGAGAAGTATGTTGAAAGGGAATAACTTTTGCCAAAAGATTTATGGGAAGAAGCGATATTCATAATTGCGAATTTGTTGAATATGTGTCCAACAAAGAATCTTGAAAAGATAATACTAGAGGAAGCATGGTCGGGATTCAAACTGAATCTAAGCCACTTGAGAGTTTTTAGTTCTGTAACGTATCGACATGTTTTGAGATAGCATAGAAAGAAGTTTGATGACAAGGGGAAAATGTTGATACTTGTAGGGTATCACTAAATTGAAAGTTACAAGCTATTTGATGCTGCAAATAGAAGGGTTGTGATCAACTGAGACGTTGTGGACGATGAGTTAAAGCAAATACAACAACCTGTAACCGGTTATGAGAAACATGTAATCGATTACCAATGGTATCTAACCAATTACCGAAAAGCTATAACCGATTACACCTTCGAAACTCTAGATTATGCATAAATGGATAGTGTAGAATAAGGTGTTGCGTTAAGAGATTTTGAGTATTTCAAGTACTGTAACCTGTTAACAAGAGATGTAACCGTATACAGGCATAAAAAATAAATCAATAAGATGGAGAAAAAATGTTTTTGGAGTTGGCGTAATCGGTTACGCATTCGTAGTAACTGGTTACAACTGTTTGTTAATTTTTGTTATTTAGCAATTATAACTAGTTACAGATTTTGTGTAACTGATTACAGGTCCTACATTTTATTTTTTTTATCTAATTTAACTTGATGTTTTTTCAATCACTTGTATATATATTTTAAAGATATGTTTGTTATTGTGAACGAAATGAAATAGAATTTCTCATCCTCAAATTCTCTCTCTAATTCTCCTCTCTCTCTCTCCCCTTTCTCATTCTCCATACTAAAACCCTCCATTGTTCATCAAAAGGGTGATTCCAATTTTTAACATGTAGTTGTCCAAGATTGGATTTGTAGTTGTTCTAAAATAAACTAAGATGAAATTGTAAAGAGTTGCAAAATTTGAGTTTTCTTGATTTCAACAAAAATTGAAGGCATTTAATTCAAAAGGTGTTAGAATCATAAGGTCCAAGAAATTCATGATTGTTATCATTCGACCTAACGTTCATAAAAACCAAAATAGCAAAAAATTTGCACAAATAGTGAGGAGAGTAAATTAGGCCACAAGAGAGGACAAAAGTTCTCGTAACCCTTATCTCCATAATTTTGTAAATTTATATAAATAATTTGTGATTCTTTCACAAAGATAAAAATAGTTTATATAGTTTTGTTTTATGTATTTTGCAATCAACTTAGCCATTTGTATATTCAATCCAATTTTCCATCTCTCAATTAAACAATTTTAAGTAAATCACTTTGTTCATAAAAACACATGAAATTTTTTTGTTCACCCTTCTAAATTTAGTAAAGCCGTATACAGCTTTAAAAAAATAAGTTTCCATGTGCACATATTCGATGCAGAGAATAAAGGATGCTTTTATTATGAGAACATGAAGAACACTTTAACTATTATTTACTTCAATAATAAATTTAGCATATGGTCTGAATGGATCAGAGACAGCTCAAAATGAGATTTGATTCAAGATTATGTTACAAAAGCACATGTCACATTTTATGTAACAATTATTTTATCAAGAGTAAAGAATCAACTTATATAAACAGAATTTAGAAGGAGAAGTACAAGGATTAGGAATTAAGGACAATATTGGATACAGTTCTTAAATATCATAGCATAAAAAAGAATACAATCATTGTATGTATCAATGAATTGTTGTATAGGAAACAATAAAATTTCTAACAAAGTAACAAAGGTATTCTATCATTTCTCAAATGAAATTAAATAAATAAAATGATGGAATCAAGGGAAATTTTGTTCACACTTGAAACCAACACTGTGATTTCAACCTCTATAAAATCAGATTAGTTTGTTCACTCTTCCATAGTTCATGTGTTTCCAGCTGCAATTTTATAAATAGTCCAATAATTAGTCAAAAAAAAAAAAAAAAAAGGAAAACGAACAGTAGCACAAAGTCTAAAATTTTGTCATGATTAAACTATAATTAAATAGGACTTCAATATATATTTTTAGGTTAAACCGTAGTGAAATATAACCTATATATATTTTGTCGCGTTTGAACCATGACTAAATTATGAGCCCTAGAGTTTTCAAAAGTTTAAGACGGCCTTGGCGACGCTGTTGTAGATACCATACATAATAAAAAGTCGTCTTAAGTTTTTAAAGATCGTGTAGATTAACTATGGTTCAACTAAGACAAAATAATCAGAGACTCTGATTCAGTTAAATACGGTTTAACTATGACAAATTTAAAGCTCTATACGATGAGTCGCCTTGCACGTTCTCAAAGACGAGCATGATACCGTTATGAAATGATCTAAAGTAAAGCAATGAACTTACATGCGTTATTATCATCATCTTGAAACTGAGTATTCTCCATGCAATTAAGAAGATATTTAAACGTCTCAATTTCACAAGGAATAGTAAGTCCACCACTCTGATTAAACCCAAACTCATCAGCAGCTTTTTCCAACAACATCTTGAAAAGTGAATGACCAAGGTAGCTTGTCGGAATAATAAACCTCCTAAGCTCCGGGCCAACATAGACAGCTAAGTACCCTTTAGGAACATCATCCGGTCCCTTAGGACTAAGGCAGCCATCTTCATCAGAATCACAAGACATCAAACTGTTTAGCCTCTTGTTAATCATCGGCGATATGCCAACATTATTCATACCAGAATGTTCATCGTTGCACTCCTTAGAACCCGTCTGCCACTTCTGAAATATTTCCTTCAGTTTAGCAGTTAGTTTTGAAACTCCAGCATCGTCCATGTTTGAATTCTTCAAATCTTCAAAAACTGATGATCACAAATCAAGGAAAATGAGATTAAGATCTATCGATGTCTGTTTCGAATTTCGGTAATAACAAAGTTATCATGATAGATCCATAAATATAAGACAGAAAAAAAAAACTGCAATCAATATCGGAAAACAAGGATACTGAATAATGAAAAATTCTGAAGTTGATAGAAAAGTGAAAAGAGATTGATAATTTGATATACCTGAAGAGAAGGGAAGACAATGAGATCGAAAACAAAGGATTTTGATGAATGATGTTTTGTTGAATAAGTAACGCGGGAGAGTCTAGAACTTCTGTATTTTTTTTTTCTTCTTTTCAGTTTAGTCTAGTGAAGAAATGTAACAGTTGTAACATTATCATTTATCAATGATATATACTTGCATGATACGAGTACTATAGGTACTTGAAATTCTTTGAAAATGAAATACTCCTTCTGTATTTTAATATATTTTTCTATTCTATATATTTTATTTTTTTTTGAAAGTCGGTGGTATAATTAATGTGTTCATTGAATAAAAAACAATAAAAAGAAAAAAATCTGAAAAGAATAATGAAATTTATTTATGAATTAAAAAAGAAAAAATAATTTTTAGATTACTTTATAAGTAATGTAAAAATAGAAAATATATAAAAATTTAGCCTAATATATAAATTAAAAAATTGGAAAATAGTTTAAACAATGGAAAAAAAGACATAAAGAAATTAAATTTATAATTTAGTATTATTTTGATAAAATTATTGTGAAAAATGATTTATGTAGTCAATCTTAGAGCTTAGTTGTTGTTAATAAAATATTTAAAAAATTGGTGGCAATATGTGAAAGCATGTTGTTAATTGATAAAATTGTTTTTATTTGATTAAAAAATATTTATATGATCAAAGAGTACTTGGATTGGATGAGATGGTAAGAATCTCTATCAACTTAACTAAAAGTTTTGAATTCGAACACAATCATTAACTTACAACATAGAAGAATTTTGTCATCTGTTAAATTTCTCCCTAGTTTGAAAGATTAATTTTTACAGTTGCACAAATGATATTCAGTTTTTATTAGAAAAAATTTAATTAAAATATTATTTTTTATCTTTTGGATTTTTGGAAAAAAAAAGTAATTAAAATATTTTTTTTATTTAAAGAAAAAATTTATTTTCCAGAAAAAATAAATACTTTTTTCTTAATTTTAAAGAAAAAACATTTCTAACTTTTTTTTTTACTTTTAAAAAAATTATATCTTTTAAAAAAGAATATATTTTTAAATTAATTTTCAAAAATTAATACTTTCACTTTTAAATAATAATTTTTAAAACAATTAGTTAAACCGTTTAAACTAGTTATTAAGTTAAATTTGGTCAATAAAATATTTATAATATTTATAGAGTTAGTTTATTAGCAATTTAAATAACATAAATTAGTAGGTTAAATTACAGTTTTAGTCTCTTATTTTGTCTAGTACACGAAACTAGTCCCTCTATTTTAAATTCAAATAGTTTTGATTTCTCTATTTTAAATTCAAACAGTTTTAGTCTCCCTCTTATGTTTTTTCATGGAAAATCAATAAGATTTTGTTTTTAACTTATATTTTTATCTACAAAGTTTAATAATAGGTTTATATACGATGTTTTGTCATATTTTATATGTAATTTGTAGTTTAAAAAGTGAAAACATCATTAATTTTAAGTGCAAAAGTATGAGAGAAGACCAAAAATATTTAAATCAAAAATAAGGAAACTAATTTTGGGAATCAGGAAAAATATGAGAATCAAAACTGTAATTATGCCAAATTATTATTAATTTAGTGCAATTTCATTTCGATATATGGTTCAATTAATCATATTATTTTATAGGAGAAAATTTAAATATAAAATTTTTTAGATATGATTTTTATCATTTTTCAATAAAATATAATAAATATATTTAAATATAATTTATTGAGTAAAAATAAAAGATTATATATATGTAAAAGAAACTTGTACGATAAATTATCATATTTTTATTAGAAAATAATAAGAATTGTATTTAAATTTTATCTTTTTAAATTCATGTGCGTTTTGGTATTAACTTTCTTATTTTAGTATTATATTATTTATTATTAAAATACTAACTTGCAAATTAATTTAAATATTAAATTTAAATACAACTCAATAATCATCATTATTTTTTAAACGTCAAATTGTCATCTTTATCCTACTCAAATGTCATATTAATTAAAATTTGTTGTGATTGATTTATCTGAACTTATGTAGAAACATAAATTTTATAAGATTTGTTGAAAGAATTTATAAAATAAATTTATGGTGATATTTATAAATTATTTTCACTTATTTTCACAATTTTTTTTTACGAATATTATATATAAAAACATCTTATAACATATTTAAAAGAAAATTAATATTATTTTACCATTTATTATAAAAATAATTTATATAACTTTATAAGTAAATATTATATTAATAAACATTTGTGTTATAAATTTTAAAGAAACTCTTTATCTAACATGAGCTAAATGAATTTAGATCTCATCTCAAAATCTAATCATAGAATTAGTTTATTTAATCGTATATATAATTATACATTATATGTATCAAATGTTCCATAATAAACTTCTCCGATAGTGAGATTGTTTATTTATATAAAAATGATAAGAATGCATTTCCTTAAAATAAATTACACTGGCATGTCTAGATTGCAGGTTTAGAGAAAAATACCTCCCTTCTTTTTAGGTTTATAGGGCTTCTCTCTACCATGCATGTTTTTTAGGGGTAAGTTTAAATTGTCATGGCAAATCGCCTTTTTTGTTGTTGTTGCTGTAAATGTGTTCTCTCTGTCATTAATGTTGTTTGAATAATTTTTTCTAAAATTAATTTAAAATGTATAATTATAAAAATGAACATTGTTAAACACACTTAAATAAAAATTATTAAATAAACATAATAGTTAAACATGAAGTATGTAAAAACAATTATATATAGATAATAAAATTTAAAATGCAATATAGTACTAAAAATATTATTATAATGATAATTTAAAATGCAATGTAGTACTAAAATATTATAGCAATATTATTTTTTTAACTTGTACTCTATAATTTTATCGCGGATTAAGTCTCGAACGCGATCCATCTCTAATGAATAAGCGACATTTAAAACATGTGATTGATCTAAGTTAGATAATCTATGATAATCCTCATGGTGAGTGATTGTATACCTTCTAACAAAGTTATGTATAGTCATTGTTGTGACAACTATTTGAATGTGTTTGAAATTTGAACTTAGGCAAACATCGTAGAATTGCAAATCTATTCTTCCATACTCCAAAAATTATTTCTATTGTTCACCTTAAATTTGAGTGGTAATAATTAAATAGTTCATTATTATTATGAATTCGATAGAACGCCTAAAATCAAGAAGGTGATAACGTTTACATCTATAGGGATAAATGTATCCTATTGGTGTTGGATAGTCATAATCTACCAAATAATACTTACCTATATTTAAAAAACTAAAAGTGAAGTTAAATACTATTAATACAACAAATCATTTGTAGTAATAAAAAGAACAACCCTTGAGGAGGGTGTGGAAAATTAAGTTTCACATTTGTGAGAGCTTGGTGAAAAACATGTGCATCATGGGCGTAGGCTGTATACATTCTCAATTGGCTAATACAAAATTGAAACACATATTTCAATCACATACAACTAGGGGTGGCAAAATGGGTTAGGTCCGCTGGGTCGGCCCGTTTGACCCGTCATTTTTGGCGGGTTGGGCAGAGGTTTTTGACTCGGTACCTTAAGTTGGCATGCCCCGTCTAACCCGCTTAAAAAAGCAGGCCAAGGCGGGGCGGGTTTTGCCCGCGGGAAATTTGTTAAATTTTTTTATTTTTTACTTCGAATTAAAACAATTTTAACTAAAAAAAATAACACTTTTCTCTTAAAATTATGTTGATTAAATCATATTTTAAATTATTATACAGACAAATTGAATTTAAGCTCAACGTTCTTTTTATAACTTTCTAATACATGTGTTTGATTGAAAAATCTTGAAATAAATAATAATTGTATGACATGCAGAATTATTAAGTTCTTAATACATTAGCTCGCATGTTTTCTTTAGAAATAGATGTTGATTTTAAGAAAAGAAGGATTTGATTAGTGTATACGTGTGACAAATTTAGGATTTAACTATTAAGGAATCAATCAATATAAGAGTCTGCATGATGTAAACATTGAAAAATTCAAGTGTTGATATTTTATGCACTACTATTTTATGTGTAGGTAGTCCCTTTCTTTCAATAAACATAGTTTTCTCGCTGGCACTAACTACACATGACATGTGGGTACCATCAATTTCTCCTATAGCATTCTTAAAAAAAGGCCAATAATGTTGATCGTTTTTATTTTGGGATGACAGTCATGAAATGTAGGATCTTAGATTTAATATATTTGAGAGATAATAACTTAAGAAAAACACGAAGTACCCGATGAAAATGTCTACTAACAGTCTTCTCCGAGTGTAGAAACCTTTCTTGAATCATTCTATTACCTACTCCGTGTCCAAGAACAACTAAAAACATTGCAACAATTTCTTTAACTCTCATTCTTTTTGAAGACTTTAAACCATTATCAACTAGTTCAGTGCAGAACAAATTAAAAATATATTTTTTCATTCGAAACATTTCATAACAACGAGTGAAGTTACCTTGCAATATTTCTTGAACTCATGCATGTCCTCTTAATTCACCAGTTCTACATGATTCTTTACATAATTGATTTAATGCATATTCTCCAACTAGTGCAACTGCAAAAATGACTTGTTGTAAAAAGACATCATCGTCATCTTCTTCTCTTTCTCTATTGTTGTCCAATTGCTCATTTGGATCATTCATTTATCCCTTTATAATTGTAAATAACATGACCAAATTAAATATATTTCTAAGATATATATCTTTCACAATATGTAAACATATAACATACTTTCATTGTATTTTTCAACTGGTATAGTGCCTTCTTTTTCTTAATGACAATATATATTTCTATCAACACTGTCAAGCCACGCCTATTAGCAACAAAAAAAAAGAATTGTGTAACACCTGCCAAGTATATATTAAGTAAAACAATGGTTAATTGAAATGTTACATTAGAAGTAGTTTTGATAATTCCTAATACATAAGAAAGTTTAGATAACTAAAAGACATCATTCATATGCTAATACATAATATAGATTCCCTAGTACATAAATAAGTCCCGGTTTAAGATGATTTTTATTTTAAGATCCTAATACATAAGCAACTCCTAACTTGTATGACACTCTAGATCAATTACATCTTCATAAATGACATTGGATTATTGGCTGCAAACTTAAACCAATATAACCTTCTATTAGAACATCTTTATTTGTTTGGGCTTGAGAATCTATGAAGTGTTCTATCATGATTTTAAGATTGGATTTCCTAAGGACATTGGAAGTATTTGGAACATTATTAGGATGATTCAGGATGACTTTCGGAAAACCAGGTGGTGTAGCAGGAGCTTGTCCAAGTGCATATAACGTGTTGTTGTTCTTATACGAAAAGTTGGGATGATTCTTCCACCCAGGATTATAGGTGTTGCTGTAAGGGTTTCCCTGCACATAATTCGCTTGTTCAGTTGGAAGTCCTGTTAAGAGTGGACATTCTGGAGCAAGATGTGATTGAAGTCCACATAAATCACAAGTTTGAGCTACTGCAACCAAGGTGGCTGCGGGAGTGGTGGTTAGATTTTCTAGCTTTTTGGTAAGGGCTTCCACTTTAGCGTTAACCTGATCTAAACTATTCACTTCGATCATGCCACCTTTTGTCTGAGGTTTTTCCATATTATTCATATCGCTTCCCCATTAATAACGGTTTTGGGCCATGCTTTCGATAAGATGGTTGGCTTCGTTATACGGTTTATCCATCAGCGCACTGCCTGCAGCAGCGTCTATAGTCAATCTTGTGTTGTACAAGAGACCATTATAAAACGTGTGAATGATCATCCATTCTTCTAAAACGTGATGCGGATAGAGTCTTATCATGTCTTTGTAGCGTTCCCATGCCTCGAAACGTGAGTTGTTTTCCTTTTGTCTGAATCCATTGATATTGGCTCTCAGCATAGTGGTTTTGCTTGGTGGGAAATATCTAGCTAAAAATTTCTTTAACTCATCCCATGTGGTGATTGAGTTAGAGGGTATAGATTGGAGCCATTCTCTAGCTCTGTCTCTCAGAGAGAAGGGAAATAGGCGCAATCGTATTTTCTCAAGGTTTACACCATTCGCTTTTACAGTGACTGCGTATTGCACAAACACTGACAGATGGAGGTTTGGGTCGTCTGTATGAGATCCAGAAAACTGGTTCTGTTAAACGACAAAAAGTAGAGAAGGTTTCAGCTCGAAATCGTTTCGAGCGATAGCGGGAGCAGCAATGCTGTTGTGAGGTTCTGCTTGAGACGGAACTGCGTAATCCTTAAGAGGACGGGGTGGTGTTGGTGCTTCTTCACCATCTTTGATTCTTCAACTAATTCAGAGATCGAGATATCAGGAAGATTAGTTGGAGGAAGATTGTTGAGAAGACGGTATTCTTGAATTCGGCATCTTAATCTGAGATAATGCTCGATATCGTTGATTTGTAGATGCAAAGGCTCGCTTCGAGAGCGAGTATTTGGCATACAATAGAAAGAATGGGATTTGGGGCTTTAGTCTATACTTCGTAACAATAGAGTTACGATATCAACTTGAACAGTCCCCGACAACGGCGCCAAAAACTTGATCGAGACTTTAAGAGTCTATGGATTACACTGGCTGCAAGTGCACAGTCGTGTCGCGTAGTTTTAAAAGATTGTCGAACCTCAGAGACTATAAATCGATCTATCATACTCTAAACTTATAGTGTAAAGCTAAAGCTATCGAATAATTTTATTTGGGGGAAATTTTTGGGAAATAAAAGTTAAATCTAGTTGAAATATGAATAAAATGGATATCGGTATGCAAGTATCAATTTTAGGTGACCTGAAGGTTTGTTGGCCAACTTTTCCGATTAATGTAAATTCCTTAATTCAGTAAGCAATATTTGTTTAAAAGCCCTTATCTCAAACTTTCGTTCTATTTACTTAGACTATGCTATTAAACCCTAACATACGCTTCTGTTGTCCCGCCGAATTTAAAAACAATTTTTGAAAATAAATAAAACCTAATTCGTTGTAAAGCGCTTATGCTGTATTTAAAACCAATGCCTAGTAATCACTATCCGATTGAAAACCTCAAACTTCCGCTCTGTTGATTTTTAACCTTAGTCCGATTTTTACTTCCGTAACAAACCTTTTAAAATTATAATTGAAAACTAAAACCAGAAAAAGCAATTTTTATAAAATAATATTTGGCCAACTAATTTCGGATCCCTTAATTCGATTAACCTACATACCAATATCAAAACAATCTACCCAGACAATCTTGTGAGTCGTCGGGCACCTTGATAAGTATTATACTAGCGGAGTAATCTCCGTTTTCCACACAATGATAATGTTTCAAGCGCTGCCTATTTAACAATAAATGGATTACACGATTGCCCCTTAATTTCTATGGTGCCACTAGGTAAAACTCTAGTAACTTTGAAAGAACCGGACCACCTAGAGCGTTGCTTACCAAGAAATAATTTCAGCCTAGAATTGAATAAAAGTACTATATCGCCCTCGTTGAACACTTTCCTAGATATACGTTTATCGTGCCATTTTTTCGTTCTCTCTTTATAAATTTTGGCATTTTCGTATGCATCGAGTCGAAGCTCTTTGAGTTCGTTTATATCTAAGATTCTTTTTTCTCATATAGTAGTGTAACTTAGTGTAGGGTTTTTATAGCCAAATTGGCTTTATGTTCGAGTTTTACTGGCAGGTGACACGATTTACCATAAACTAATTTGAAAGGTGTAGTTCCTATCGGTGTTTTATGTGTTGTTCTATACGCCCATAAAGTTTCGTGTAACTTAGCAGACCAATCTTTCCTAGACGTAGCAACGATTTTCTCTAGAATTTGCTTAATTTTGCGATTTGAGACTTCTACTTGCCCACTTATTTACGGGTGATAAGGCTTGCTACACGATGTCGGACTCCATATTTCGCTAAGAGTTTTTTTGAAGATTTTAGAGATGAAGTGCGAGCCACTGTCATTGATGACTAGTCTCGGCACACCGAATCTCGGAAAGTGTGTTTTTGAACATCTTGATTACAACTCGTGTGTCATTTTTTGGAGAGGCTACGACCTCAATCCATTTCACACGTAGTCGACAACTACGAGTATGTGTTTGTTCATGCCATGAAACCGGAAATAAACTTCCGGTTTTCTCTGCGAAACAGAGCAGCGAAAAACCCCACCCTAAAATCCCAAATGCGTCAAAATACACGGATTGATCGTCAAGAACAGTTTACAAATAGTGTTATAATGACTCCTAATGATGTAAACTACAAAAAAAACACTTTTAAAGCCCTATTTCACTCATTTCAATCGATTTTACATAAACTCTAAAAATGTGTTAAATCACATACTTGATTGATTGAAGATGATTGTTGCTTGATTGATTCCGTTACTTGTTGTATTTAAGCAATGCTTGATGATTTGTGTTGATTGTTTGGGGAAAAAATTGATTTTGGTGAGAAGGGTTGAAAGAGAGAGTTTGATAGTTTTGTTTTTGAAAACTTTGTTGTTATGGGTAGGGGAAAGGTTCTGACGCGTTTAAGTGCATCCAAGAACCAGAAATATATTTTTGGTTCCATACCTTAAGTAAATTTCTGATTTGCACTCAACCTTTTTCAACCTGATTAGCATGGTATAGGATACGAACCGGAAGTTTATTTTCAGTTTCCAGGAACAATAGTGGAATTTCACGTGGTGCACAAGAAGATTATAGAGTGGGTTAAGAAATTCACAAACCGAATTCAATTATCGATTGAATCGGTTTAACTATTGTCGTTCGAGGCACCATTGTTGAGAAATGAAAGAAGAAGAATAAAAATGGAACATGTGTGCAGCAATGAATGAATGAAACTAACAGGAACAAGGCAAGTTCTAAAAATGAATTGAAAAATGCAGCGGAACAAGCATAGGATAGAAATCCTCTAACTAACTCTCAACAACATAACTACCATAAATAACTATGGGACTAGTGAGTCATATTCATAACTAACTTGAACTAACTAACTTTAGCTATATCATTGTGTAATAATAGATGTTCAACTTTGGTAATTTTGAGGTTATATTTTTACTCACAGCACTAATGTAGTTTGCACGCTTATTATAAACTACTTAATTATTCCTGGGTAGGCATGATCATTTGATCATTGAAGATGAGATCAACAGTTATATAAAGTGAACTGTTCTTTTCCTGTCAAGCTTCAGAATTAATTGTTGTGAATTGAGAGTAGCAATATATATTATTAGCCACTCCATGCATACTTGATCATAGAGCATATTCAGTACGGTTTCCTCCGAAGTCAATTTTTTATATTTTGATTTTTTTTCCTCTCAAATTAATAATTTTGACCAATGTGCAGATCATATATAGATTGCCAAGTGATTGCTGAACCTGAACTTCGAGTTCATTAGGCTCTTCCGGCGGCGACTTGAAATTTTGTTGAAATTTTGTTGTTGATGGTTATGCGCTGAAACCACACCTATGCTTGATGAAGTTCATTAGGCTCCATTTTGCTGTTGATGGTTATGTGGCGAATCCACGCTAATAGAACTGGAATGTCTTTGAGTACAATACAGAGAATGCAGCTATCTCAGTATTGTAGCTTCACAAACAGTTAGATAAATAAGCTTTTTTAAGTACGGAGCTTGGTCGTGATCGTGATCATCGAGCTCGTCTGTATGATATACAATGAGATCATGGTGGAATTTCAACAGGCTAAAATAAACTAATTGAATGAGAGGAGGGAGAAAATAAGAATTAGATACCATGGAAATGGTATTAGAAGAAAATGTCTATACTGAAGTTGTACATTTAATTGAGCTGTAAAATACAGTACAACACAACTTGCAAAAGTTTTCTGCAAACTCATCTTTAAAGCAGTTGCACTTTCCTGCATTTGTGGCAATTGCAGGTAATCCCAATTTTGATAGATCTATATATCTGCGTCAAATGGAGGAATATTGACTGCAGGCATTGTGAAATACCAACAGTTTTAACGATTTGATTACTCAAGATCATTAATTCATATAAGTACAGCATGATCACGTTAACATATAAGTTACAGCAAGTGGAGTAAAACAGAGGAGGTTAAAAACTGTAAAATAAAATCAGTTTCAGTGGAAAGTGAAAAATAACCAACACATTATTTCACAGATTAATCAAGATTCGTATCCTATGATAAAACTTGTGCCATCTGGTGCCATATGAAGCACGGACACCTGACACAACACCGACACGTCAACACCAATAATAATTTTTTATATAAATAAATAAATTGAAAAAAAAATCACTGAGACAAGTCTTTTTTCCAGAGGTGTTAGCGTTATAAACCGGTTGGAAATCACGAAGAAGTAAACTAGTTAAGTGTGACATTCAAAACCATAACAAATTCAGTATACAGGAATAATCATAACCAGTAAGTATCTCTAAGAATTGAGCAAAATTGAAATTATGAAGCTAAACCCTAACCAAATCAGTAACTGTAATCACAAACAAAAAAGTGAAATCAAAATTAGTTTCAGCTAAGTTTCTTGAGAATCTTAGAAGCCCAACGCTTAACACGTCCTCTGAGACTATAACCAAAAACAACTCCACCAACAAAGAAAATTGCACAAAGCTTGGAGCATGTCCAGTAAGAGAGAACTTGTCTGCAACAAAAAAAATCACATAATCGATTATTCCAATTTCCAAGTAAAACCTAGCGAATTCACGTAAAGAAGAGATATATTGAAGTTGATTTGTGAAATTTAAACTGAGGGAAGGTGAGAAGAAGAAAGAGAGAGACGTGCCTGGATGATCTGGTGGCTAAGACATAGGATGAATTGTAAGGGGGTGGTGCTCCGATGCCGGTGTTAAGATCTAAGTTCGACGGCGATGGTACCTTGACGGCGGTTCTTACAGCACCGTTCATTGCTACAAACTACAATGGCAAAACAAAGCTGCGATTTCACATTCTTTATTTCTTTTTGTTGAGTTTTTTTATCTGTGTATTTTGCATCAAAACGACACAGTATAACAACCCCTAAAAATTATAAGCTGTTATTTTTTATAAAAAACTTGGTAACTAAAAATGACTAATTCTTATTCCACGTCCACCGAATCAACGTTATATTTTTTAAATTTTTATTATTTATATTATATTCTCTTTCTTTTATCTAATAATTTAACACTTATTTAATTTTTATTTATTATAATAATTTTATTTAATATAATCAAACACACTATGGCACCATCATTCACAACACATTAAAATCTAAATAATTATAAGATTTTATAAAATATTATATATGACTTTCACTTATTCTCATTCAACATGTTAAATCTTTTTAACACCAATTAATCTATATTAATTTTAACATTTCATTCAATAATTTATTCAACACTTTCTTTATACATAATCTAACAAGTTTCTGATTTATATGGATTGATTGGTCCAATACAAGAGTTATTAACAACTACAAAATTTTATTTTTTATTTTATTAATCTACTCTATAACGATATAAGTGTTTCATAATGAAGAGAAACATAACTTTAAAATAACTATTATTTTCAATTTTAAATAATAAACTATAATAATACAATAATTTTATCACAATTCTATTAATCTACTCTATAACCATATAAGTGTTTCATAATGAAGAGAGACATAGTTTTAAAATAACTATTATTTTCAATTTTAAATAATAAAACTATAATAATACAATAATTTTATCACAATTCTCCATCTTAATTTTAAAATCGACGATGATGTTAATTTATTCATCAACTACCTTGCCGTTTTTTTAAAACTTGAATCACTCTTCAACGAACTTGATCAAGTTTAAGTAATGTTGAACTTTGGTCTATGCAATGATTTGTTAAACATATCCCTTATTCTCTTCTGAAGTCACCTTCAGATTGATAATCTTCATTAACTCAATCATTTCATTATGAAATACAAATGAATATCAATGTACTTTGTCCTCTCATTACACACTTGATAATTGATCAAGTAAATGATACTTTGATTATAATATTGTATCTTCACACATTCTTGAGTGGTCTCTAACTCTCCAAGAGTTCTTTTTGTATTTAAAATAGTTCATTTAAATATCTCAACACCCAATTCAAAGCTTCTTAATTAACTTCACCAGGATTGACCATACAACCTGCAGGACCATAACACTGTTAGGGGAGATTCTGAGGAGGGACCATTTACTTGAGACACACCTTTGTGAGAGGCACACCATATATCCACCTAAAACTTTAATGTAATAGGTGTGTGGATTCTCTCACTTATATAGTGTTCAATCTTCCATTTTCTAACCAATGTGGGACTTCTTCATTACACTCGATTCTCAACAGAGGATATTGCATAATCAAAAGTTTTGTGTGGTGATCCTACTGAATATGGAAAAAAAATTTAGAAACAAGTGTGAGGAAGAAGTCTCGTATTGGTTAGAAAATGGAAGATTGAACATTATATAAGTGAGAGAACCGCACACCTATCACCTTAAGGTTTTAGGTGATATGTGGTGTGCCTCTCACAAAGGTGTATCCTAAGTAAATGCTCCCTCTTTGGAATTGCCCCTAATAGTGGTATCAGAGTCTGGTTTCGAGATAGAGACCGACTAACTTGTATCAAAACACTTCCCCCAGGTAGTGGGTAGAAGGTGTTTCGTTGTAGAGTGCCAAAGATGATCTTTTACATGATGGGAAGCATTGTGACTCACACTTGAGGGGGAGTGTTGAGAATCAAGTGTGAGGAAGAAGTCCCGCATTGGTTAGAAAAGGAAAGATGAAACACTATATAAGTGAGAGAACTCACACACCTATCACCTTAAGGTTTTAGGTGGATATGTGGTGTGCCTCTCACAAAGGTATGTCCCAAGTAAATGCTCCCTCTTTGGAATTGCCTCTAACAATTTTATTATCTTCCATTGTAAACCGCTCCTCCATTTTTCCAAGTAACCATTTTGAGATAAGAACAAATCACATATTTTGTGATTTCTTATTATATTTATTTCTTATTATATCTAATATGTATCCCTAGGATCCTTTTAACTTTACTAAGATCTTTAATCTCAAATTCAACATTTAAAATCTTCTTAAGCTTATCGATCTTTTTCTTGTTACATCTTGTCAAGAATATATCATAAACATATAGAAGAAGATAGAGAATGACTTCCTCATTCATTTTATATCTATATATACAATTATTATAATGACTTCCATAAAACCATATTTAATAAGAAATTCATCAAATTGGCCGTACCACAACCTTGGGCTTTATTTCAAATCATACAAATGTTTCTTTAGCAAACGTACCTTAGAGTCACATTGTTCAATGTAAATTGTTTACACAAAAAAAATTTACATATAAGAAAGTTTTTTTTACGTTCATGTGTTCTAAATCAAGATTATATTGATTTAAAATTCCTATAAGTATCCTTGTATACCCAAGTTTTAACATATGTGAAAAGATCTAATTATAATCAATCTTCTCCACCTCTGAGTAAACCAATTTGTTACAAGTATTTTCTTAAATGTTGGTTCTTCAATCCTTGTAATATTGTCTTTCTTCTTGCAGGTACACTTGTTACCAACCACTTTTTGTTTCTCAGGTAGTATCATAAGCTTTCAAGTATAGTTCTTTATCAATGATCACATCTTTGACTATATTTTCTTTTGAAGGCTTCCTTGATGATTTTTGTTTCTGAGACTTACAACCTTTTACCACAACCAAAGAATAACAAATAAGACCAAGTTAAATGTATATCTGAAGTTGTATAATTTTCTTTCTTACATATCACATGTCGACAAATAATTTGGAGCCACTGTAGGTTGTTCCTCACTAAAATTAGTGTTAATGGTGACACACTCTGCTGAGAGAAAGAATAGAACTTGGTGTGCATCCATGGAGTTACCAACAATGGTGCAATAGAGAAAGGAAATTGGTTATTCTCTAACATAATTCTGTTAGGATAAAATGAAATTTGAATTGCTCAATAGATAGATTACAAGTGTAGTCTTTATATACAAGGAAGATAAAACTACCACTAAGGCTAAGCTAAGCTACTGCTGGTGTGGAAATTAATTACAATGTATATGACAAAAGATATGTATAAGCTACCGTCATATTCTATACTAACAACCCCCCTCAAGTTGGACTTTGGAGGCTACAAAGGCCTAACTTGAGCAGAGTTCTTTTGAGAGCTAGAGAATGTAACGGTTTGGTCAACATGTCCGCGAGCTGGTCATGAGTGGAGATGGGAAGTAAATGGATGAGATTGTATTGAATCCTCTCACGAACAACATGAAAATCCAATTTAATATGCTTACTTCGTTCATGAAACGTGGGGTTGTGAGCTAGATAGATAACAGATTTGCTATCATAGAAAATTGATGCAGGTTGAGAAAATTCCACATGTAAATCTCGAAAAAGAAAATGTAACCACTGAATTTCACATGTGATAGAGGCCAATTCTCTATACTCAGCTTCAGTGGAGGATCTAGAGGCCGTGTGTTGTTTCTTTGATTTCCAGCAGAGAAGGGAGGAACCTAACATTACACAATAGCCTGTGATGGACTTCCTAGTATCTTGGCAGCGAGCCCAATCAAAATCTGCAAAGCCCAGTAACTTCAACTCACTTGACGTAGAGAAGAGAATGCTAGTAGTAGGTACATATTTCAGGTACCTCAAAACACGATTTACTGCATGAAAGTGAGGCAATCTGGGTTGGGACATAAATTGGCTCAAGTGTTGGACAACATACGAAATGTCAAGCCGAGAGTTTGTCAAGTAGATTAGCCTCCCAATTAACCTTCTATATGAGGAAGGATCTTCCAGAAGAGTACCATCACTGATGGAAAACTTAACATTAGGATCAAAGGGAACAGAACAAGGTTTGGCTGCAAGTACACCAGCATCCTGCAATAGTTCCAGAGTATACTTTCTTTGGTTCAGAAAAATGCCTTTGGAGGACCTTGCAATTTCTAAACTCGGAAAATATCTTAGTTTGCCAAGGTCTTTAATTCGAAATTGTTGGTGCAGAAGATTTTTGACATGTTGAATCTCATTCAAAGAGTTAACTGCTAGTTCAATATCATCAACATATACGAGAAGTGCAATAAAGTGAGAAGAATCAGTCTTAACATAGAGAGAGTATTCAACCTGGGACTGGTGATAACCAAGAGAAATCAAGAAGGTGGACGATTTTGAGTACCATTGGCGACTAGCTTGCTTAAGACCATATAGAGACTTTTGCAGTTTACAAACCTTAGAAGCATCATAACTAGTCATACCAGGTGGAAGGCTCATATACACTTCTTCATGGAGATCTCCATGTAAGAAGGCACTATTGATGTCCAATTTCTCTAAATGTCAGCCCTTAATGGCTGCAAGAGAAAGAAACACCCTAACAGTGGTGAGTTTGGCAACAGGGGAAAAAGTATCAAAGTAATCAACTCCCTCCATTTGAGTATATCCCTTGGCAACCAATCTGGCCTTATAACGCTCAATCGATCCATCTGCTCGATGCTTAACCTTATAGACCTAACGACAACCAATAGGAACCTTACTAGGAGGCAAATCAACTATATTCCATGTCTGATTTTCTGCAAGAGCTCTAAGCTCCATATCCATGACATTAACCCAACAGTCTTGTTTAATGGCTTGTTTGTATGTGTGAGGTTCAGAAATGGAAGAAATGGCACATGAAAAATGTTTGAAAGCTGGAGAGCATTTATCATAAGAAAGAACTGAAGATAGAGGATATAAGGGACTGTGAGAAAGGAACTTGGAAGAGGGATGGATATTACTAGCAAGATAGCAGTGGAAATCAGCAAGGTGCCTAGGGGGTGAGTTTCACGAGAGGAATGTCTAACAGGGATATTGGTGTTGGTTATGGGAGAATTTGAAGGATCAGAGGATTTTGCAGGGGAGCCTGCAGGATTGGAAGAGGTAAAAGTGGAAGGCACATTAGATGTAAGAGGGTTATCTTGTTGTCTATGGGAAGGAGAGCCACCGTGAGATCCTAAGAGAGCAGTGTCAGTGACAACAGGATTGTGTGTGTAGTCACTATCAGTGACAACAAGATTATCACGATTAGGAAAGTGGAAGGAGCTAGAAGAAATGTCAATAGAGGTAGGGTGTTGGGGTGAGGAATCATGGTCTGCATAAGTATGGTTATGTGTAGTGGATTTGTGTGATGAATTATCAACATAGGAATTAGTATGAAAAGGTAAAGTATGCCCATAAAAGGTTACATGTCTGGAAACAAAAATGTTGTGATGCTGAAGGTCATATAGAATGTATCCCTTTGTGCCATCTTTGAATCCTAAAAAGACAGTTTTTATGGCTCTTTGGTCAAATTTGGATTTGTGGGTTTGATTGGAAACAACATAACTCAGACAACCAAACACTTTGAGATGAATAAGGGTAGGAGGATGATGATGCAAGACCTTATAGGGACTTTTGAGTTTGAGTAAAGGTGTAGGCAATCAGTTAATGAGATGGACAACATGTTGGATACAAAAATTCCACATGTTAAGAGGAAGCTTGGAGTGAAAGTAAAGTGATCAAGCAACATTTAAAATGTGCTGATGCTTTCTTTCTACCACTCCATTTTGTTGGGGTGTGTAAGGACATGACTTCTGGTGGATTATGCCTTTGGACATAAAAAATGCAGACAATGTTAGGAATTTAGTACCATGATCAGATCTAAAATACTTCAAGTTTGTGTGGAACTGATTATTAATGTAGGGAAATAATTGTATGACAGAATGTTTAGCTTGATCTTTGGTTTTCAGAAAAATTATTCAAGTAAATCTACTATGGTCATCAATAAGAGTCAAAAAGTATCTATGGCCTAATAAAGAAATTGTAGAGAAAGGCCCCTATATGTTAGCATGTAAAAGCTCAAAAGGAGTTTTGGATACAGTGTCACTATTAGGAAAAGATAATTTCTTTTGTTTACTAAAATGACAAGGATCACAAGGAAATTTATTATCATTACACTTGTATGGAATAAAAGGAAAGAGTTTTGATATATGCTGTAATCCTATATTAGAGATGTGCCCTAATCTTAAATTCCAAATCAAGGAAGTGTCTTGGAAGGAGGATTTGCAAGCATGGTTATGTTGAGAAGAATCAATCACATATAAGCCTCTATGAAGATTAGCTGAACCAATCATTTCCTTGGAATGATTCTGCAAAATTTGGCAAGAGTCATCAGTGAAATGAACAACATAATCATTGTTTTGAACACGTTTGGCTATAGAGATTAGGTTGACATGGAAACTAGGTAGATATAACACATTATGCAGGGTCAAGGCAGGTGAGATGGACACAGTTCCAGAAATGGAAGCCACGACTTGTGAACCATTTGGAAGACTAACATGGATATGAACAATGGTTTTATGAGAGGTAAAATTTGCTAAGTCAAAAGTGATATGGTCAGTGGCACCAGTGTCAAAGATCTAGAGAAAATTATTCTTACCATTGCCATGGTTAGAATGAGAGTTCATGACAAAAGGTGAGGAGGTGATGGAATTGGCTTAGGACTTGTTCTTGGATTGTTGAATTAACTCAAGGATACTTTAAAATTGCTCCTGAGTAAAACCATTCATGGAATGAGTAGACTGCTGCCTGGGAGATCCCTGACCTGTTTCAACATAAGCCACAAATTGAGTATTAGGAGTAGAAGTTTTTGCTTTACCTCTAAAACCTGGTGGGTAGCAGCCATGTTTGAGAAAACATGTTTCAATCGTGTGGTTGGTTCGATTGCAGTGAGTGCAAACTCTGGTGTGGCTTTTGCTTGCTCCATAACCGTTGTTCTTTCCCTTGGAAGAATTGTTGCCATTCTTGTGGGAATTGTGACATGAGGTAGTATTCAAGTGTAAAGCTGCAGATTTTTCAGAGTTTGTGCTTCTGGAGATTGAAGATTGAGAGTTGTTAAGCTCTCTTTCTTGCTGAATAACCAAAGCAAACGTCTTGTCAATATCTGGATCAAGAGACATCGTCATTATTTGAGTTTTGGACTGAGTGAATTTCTCATTCAACCCCTTCAAAAATCTGATGACATAATCTTGCTCACGATACTTTCTAACTGAAGCGAGGGCACCACAGGAGCAGGGTGTGGCGCATGAGCAAGCAACAATGAGCCTGTAAGCCTCCAACTCGTCACACATTACCTTCATCTAAGTGAAGTAATTGGAAACATCGAGGCTTCCTTGACGGAATTTATACAAGTCTTCTTGAATGTCAGAAATGCAAAATATGTCACCTTGTGAAAAATGGATTTGCAGATTCCTCCATACACCAACAGCAATTTCAATCCATAGAACTAATTTTGCTATGGATTCAGAGATGGAACGATGAATCCAAGCTAAAACCATAGTGTTGCATCGAACCCAAGGAGCATATAGAACATCAGAAACCGGAGGCTTTGGAAGCGTACCATCGATGAATCGCTCTTTGTTTTTGGAAATCAATGCAATATGCATTGACCTGGCCCAGGTGTGATAGTTTTTATCATCAAGAAGAGGAGTAATAAGAACAAGGGAAGGGTTTTCATTGGGATGCAAATAGTAAGGATTTGAAGAATTGGTGGAGAAGTCTGTAAAGCTCTGAAAAGCCATTAATGGAAGAACATGGAGGAAAACGAAGAGAAAGCAGATTGCACAAGAAACAAAGGCAAGGTGCAAAGGCACGTTGGAGAATTCGAATCACAAGATCGAAAGAAAAGCGAATTGCAGAGGGAAACGGAAGCAAGAACGAGAAATCAAGACGCAACAACGCTTGAGGAAGGAAGAAAGACTTGCAGGAGCAAGGCTTGCAGAAAAACTTGCGCAATTAAGGAGTGAGTATACCTGAATGACGATGGCTACTAGAGCTTTGAAAGCTCTGATACCATGTTAATGGTGACACACTCTGTTGAGAGAAAGAAGAAAATTTGGTGTGCATCCATGGGGTTACCAACAATGGTGCAACAAAGAAAGGAAATTGGTTATTCTCTAACAGAATTCTGTTAGAATAAAATGAAATCTGAATTGCTCAATAGATAGATTACAAGTGTAGTCTTTATATACAAGGAAGATAAAACTACCACTAAGACTAAACTAAGCTACTGCTGATGTGGAAATTAATTACAATGTATGTGACAAAAGATATGTATAACTTACTATCATATTCTATACTAACAATTAGAAGTTAGAAGTAAGAGCCCAATCTCATCTCTATAAACAACTTCACCATATAAACTCTTTGATAACTTAGATCCCAACAATATACACTTCACCCTCTCCAAAATGGTCCAGCTATAACAAAATTTGTAATCCACATATATTTTGTCACAATAGTTAAAAATAGGATACCCTAAGAACAAAACTTAATACATCTAAAAGTAAAAATTTCTTATTAAATATTATAACATTTTAAATTTTAAAAATTGAATTATCTTTAATATATTAAAATAGAATACACATTTAAGCGTTAAAGTTTGAGTAAAATTCTGTCTAAATAATTTTTAATTATATATTTTTTCTTTCCAACACATGTTATTTAATATATTAATTAATATTTAATATTATTTGCTCAAATTCAATAATCCATCTAATTTGTCCAGTGAATCGTACGGGTGGTTTTTAAGACAAATGTTCTATATTTTTTAGTTCATAAACTGGACCGTTAAAGAGACAAGTATACATTAACAGTACCCCTTAATAAAAAGGTTGGTTTGAGGGTGAGAATTAGGCCACGCTAGAAAGCCAATCCTGCCTTGTTGGCTCCTTCAGATTTCATTTCATCCACCCACACAACACATTCGACTAACTCCAATCTCACATCACATTCTCTCATATCTCTATCTCATATCTCATATCTCCCACCCAAAAAGCAAACACAACACACAACAACATGTTACCACTTTGTTCTTCCTCTGCCATGGCTGCTAACCCTTCCCTCACTCTCCCAACCAATTCTTTCCACACATTACTCCACCCTCCTCCATCTTCCCGCAACACATCATCATCACTTTCTTCAACCTCATTCAGCTCTCAGTTTCTAGGCCTCAAGTTATCTCATTCTTCCATTTCCATAACCCCTTCTTCACTTTCATCTTCTTCACTCAAAGGAGCTTTTGTTTTTGCCAAGGTACGTTCATTCATCATAACATACAAACTTTGTTACAGTCTACTTGCATTACTGTTGCTTGTTTATTTGTATATCTTCAATTCTTTGCTAAAATGGCAGGTTAGTAAAGGCTCGAAGCCACCGGCTTTTACGCTGAAAGACCAGGATGGTAAGACTGTGAGTCTAACTAAGTATAAAGGGAAGCCTGTTGTTGTTTATTTCTATCCTGCTGATGAGACTCCTGGCTGTACCAAACAGGTAATAATATAATCCAAACTCAGTTAGATTGTTAGAGTTGGTTTGTTTTTCTACTGTAGATAGTTGGTTTTATATATAGAGCACATTGTAGCTTCTAACAATAGTCATATGTAAGTGTTAATACTTGTTGAGAGTTTCACGTCAGAGAGACAATTTAGGGGTTAAACATCTTTTTATAACTGGGGCAATCCTCATCTTACAAGTTTGTTTTGTATAATTGAGTTAGACTCAACTACAATTCTTAACATGGTATCAGAACTTGATTTAGATCCATTGGATCATCTGTTATTAGATTTCCACAATCGGGCCGGCCACCATTTATGTTGATGCTTCAAATGTCTAGTTCTGAGTGTGAAAGGGTGTTAATAGTTTCACATCAAACAATATGTGGCTTGAACATGTGTTTATAAGTGGGCGAGTGTTCATTCTTTATCTATATGGAACATTGCAGGCCTGTGCTTTTAGGGATTCATATGAGAAGTTCAAGAAAGCAGGAGCAGAAGTTGTTGGGATAAGCGGCGACGATACTGCGTCTCACAAGGTAAACCACAGAATTTTCACTGCATAACTTTTTATGCCTATTAAGTATTAATCAATGCATTGCATGAAAAATATATAGGCATTTGCCAAGAAGTACAGACTTCCATATACATTGTTGAGTGATGAGGGTAACAAGGTAAGGAAAGAATGGGGAGTGCCGGGCGATTTCTTTGGATCATTGCCAGGAAGAGAGACTTATGTTATTGACAAAAACGGCGTGGTTCAGCTCGTTTACAACAACCAGTTCCAACCCGAAAAGCATATCGATGAGACCTTGAAACTACTTCAAAGCCTTTAAAGCTTCTGTATCCCTTCTGTATGAAACCTTTGTAATTAAGTAGCTGATTTTTGAACACTTTGGTTACATGAATATGTTAAAAATAATACTCTTTCTTCTATAGAGAGCAAACAATTGTAATGTATCGCGATGAAAATATTACCTTCGATTGTCACAAACACTGTCATATTAATATATAAGTATCTTTTGCATATCGTAAGTTCGAGTTTGCTTTGTGAAATAACAAAGTTCAACAATTCATATGATTTATTTAATTAACATGGCTATAAACCATGAAAGATTTATGACTACATTTTAGAAACTTGACTCTTGACTTGAGCATAGTATAGGAGAGAACATGCTTTTATTTTTCTTATAGTTCGACTAATTTTATGCGATCGTTACATAAATGGTTATAGGCCATGTATTCAATTTTCCTTCTCGTAGTCTTGACTGGTGTACTGGCTGAACGCTTCTGATATCCAGTTCTTCTTCCTCCACGAATTCCATCCGAGATCGTTACATATTTCATCGCCATGGTTGATGCTATATGTTGAAATGCAGTGTCTTTTATAGAACCTTGTAGACCTTTTCATGACTTCGATCTCATCAAGTGTTTGCGAAAGCATTCTCTCGACTTTTGGAAGCTTGAATTTGTCTTCTACTAGCCCAGAAAGCCACATTGAACGTAGCTCTGAAGTGTGGAGATTCGAAAGGCTCTCAACGTGTCCGATAAAAGCCATGTTCGGAATCAATGGATGGATAGTTCCCCTGTCATAAATAGCATGATTCAATCTATTAGTTTCGCTTGCAAAATGATGGTTATAGAAAAAGACGGACGCAGTGTTTCATACCTATATAATGGCATAAGACCAGAAGGATACTCCAACAGACTACAAAAAGGTTCTGGAAATATGGCTTTGAGCTTTTTCTTTCCATCAAAACCAGTTGCAAGGATCACTACATCAGCTTCCACCTTAGAGCCATCTTCAAACTCGATCCCTTCGTTACAGAACCACCATTTCGATGCCTTTTTAAAGAGAATCTTACCTTTTTCCACCTCAGAGAAGAAATTCTCTGGCATGATAGCCATTTGACACGACGCGTAATCTTCCTCAAAAGGGTGTTCAGGTTTTAAGCCATACTTCTCCAACGGAGTTTTCGACATAATGTAGGACTCAATGAACTTTGAAATGCCAAGCCTCTGTTGGATTGCACATCAAGAAACAATTAGATATCAATTAATTATTTGATTAAGAGTTTGTTAATGAAAATGTTAATCATGTTTATACCATTGGAGATAATAAGAAGCATAGAAGAGCTCTAAGTAAGCCTTGGTTTGGTCTTTGGTGGAGTAACTGAGAAGATCTTGTTGAGTAGAACAAGAAAAATGGCAAACCCCATATCCAGTAATGTGGAACTGTCCAATGCAAAGTCCTTATCACCATGGTGCATGGTTTTCCTTCAACTCCTTCATAAACAAGTTAGCATTAGCTTAATTACATATAGTTAACTCCTCAACAAATATAGAATAACATGATTTTTAGAAACATTCTGGTCGATCTCAAGCTCATGTCATTGCAACTACGAGATATTATCTGTTATAAATATAAAAACCTTCACGATTTTTACCGTTTAAAAAATATAATATTGTATATAAACTAACTTAACTTTAATTATATTTAATTATATAGTTAATTCTTATATAATGTAAGATTCTTTAATCGGTTCGAAGCAGAAACTTCAAACAATACTTTTAAAACATTTGTCGGGATGAATATTTTTTTTATATTTTAAGATTATATAGTATTAATAATTATTATAATTTCAGACACATTCATAAAGTTTTGAATTTAAATTTGAGTAAAGATATTTATTCTAAAAATATTTTGCAATTGAATTTGAACTAGTTAGCAAGGACTAGCTCAAAGACATGAGGTGTTGAAATATGAGTGCATTATTATTCTAGTGTAAGACTCCACACGTGGTTATGTGAAGAAAGTGTTGAAATTGATTTTCTTTTTTTCAAAAAGTATGCCATGGAAGAGTCTAAGGATTGACATGTATGAATATTGCTTTTTCAAAAATTGCATGAATATTTTTTTTGGTCTTCATGACCAACAACACGACAAATGGAAAATAAAAGTAACATGTTAAGATAGAGAAAGTGTTCAAGCAAAGAGATAGTAATAATTTTCTAACAAATTAGTCAAATAAACATATGTTTAATTGTGGCTCTAGAAACTTGTCACAACCCAAAATTGGATCGAATATTTTTCTTTTTACAACAAAAGTAACACTAAAATTGGAAAACTAGCATGATTGAGAAAATGAACAAAGAAGATCAGTGTTAATTGTGCTACAATAAACATGGCTTGATATAGTTGCGTTCGAGCTCGTTGAAAACGTGCTTCTATAATATTTTGTCAAATAAAACAATAACCAAATATATAGGCCGCCAAGAATTAATGAAGACTTATAGTTATTTTTTCTTCAAGTAAAAACAAATTAATTTTAGTCTCTATAATAAAAATTATGAAATCATTTTATACTAAGTGTGATACTTACACAAAATACGATTGTTTTTCTTTTTGTTCTTTTAAATTTTTAGATTATATTTTCTTTTTTTCTAACCGACACTAACACTGCACATGCTGAATTTTTATGTGGTGTATGTCCAATTTTTAGTGTAAACACAGCAACTCTTTTAAAACTTTATGCCTTTTAGAGACTAATATTTTTTTGATGAAGTAGTTTAATGACTAAAGTTTACTCTTTAAAAATGACTAAATGGGATATTACGAGTTTAAATATGCAATGTACCTAAGATTTACACAATTACAAATTAAATTGGTTTAATAAAAAAAAATTTAAATTATGTTTGATAAAAATAATAGTTGGTTAATAAGTTAATTGATAGTTTATATTTTATGACCGGTGATAATTACTGATAGTTTATATCTTATAATTGAATGTTGATTACTGATGACTTATAATTAATAAGTTAATTGAAATGTTTAATAAAATTAACGATTCAATTAATTAATAAATTAAAATAATATTAAAATATTTATATATAATTGTTTTTATTTTAAATTAGAATAAATTATAAAGAAATAGTAGTGGATTTTAATAAATTAATAAAAATAAAAAATAAAAAATTATAAACTATGAAATAAAATGTTATTTGAAATAGTTTTTAAAACATAAATTTTAAATTAATAATATAAGTTATAAATTCGTAATAAAAAAGTTGATCAAATAAATTTTTTAATTATCATATGAACGTATAAATTATTACATATTATAAACTCAAAAATATCTTGTAAAATAGAATTTTGCTATAGGTATGAAACTGGCTTCTTTTTTTTTTTCCTTTGAAAGGGAATCTGACTTTTTTATTGTGTGAAAGTGAAATACAGAGTTGACTATGCACATGCCACTGCAGATACATCAATTCATAAATTATAACTTTACCCAAAAGGCCAAAACATGAAAGATCAATGTTAAGCTTGTTTATAGTATGGTTAAGAAAGAAATTTAATGAATTGAATTAAATCATAACACAAAGTTTAAATTATCAAATTAAAATATTAAACTATTAGATTAACCTAAACCCTAAACCGAATCAGTTTTGATACTATTATCAGTTTTGATACTATTGCAAATATAACTTAGTCAATTATAATATGAAAAAAATATAAATGAATTTCATCTATGTTATTCTTCCTGTCTCAAATTATAAGAGAATATTACTTTTAGATTTATTATATGATTAATGTTTCTGATTTATATATATCTATATATCAAATACATTAATTATTTAATAAATTTAAAAAATAATTATGAAATTTTATGTTACTCATATTTTGAATTACCTTGGTTTGCTTGGGCACATTCCACGGCTAAATCAAGAGCAGATTTTTTGAAACCAACTACAACAACTTTTTTGTTGTTGAGAAGTTGATTAGCAGCTTGTTGATCAAGTTTACAGTAATCAAGTGTATGAAGGACTTTTCCATTGAATACCTCAGGGCCTCTTTTGCTTGGATACATTGGAATATTTGGTATGTCACCATATTTTCCCATGCAAACCACCACAAACTCGAAGCTGTACCACTGAAATTAAAATGGATATAAGAAATTATTTTATTTTCCTATTTACCTATTTAAAATCTATTTTATATATATATATATATATATATATATATATATATATATATATATATATATATATATATATATATATATATATAAATAAATAAATAATTTAACTAATACGTAAATTGACTAACAAATTAAAAGAATAATGAGAATAAATATTAGTTTGCATTGTTTGTAAATAGTTTGTACAAATTGGTTTTTGATATTAATTTGCATTAAATTTATCCAAATTTAAAAATTTATAAAAACAAGTTCATAAACTTTCGGCTTATTTTTACAATTTCTTTTAATATAATTGAGTTTTATTCTTGTATTTTAATTTAAATAACACAATGCAATATAATAAAAATAATTATTCAAATAAATGACTTAATAGATTTAAAAATATTTTTAGGTATATTAATTAATTTTGTATGCATTTCTAATTAAGAGTTGGTGTGTAGAATCTCTTTGACATGCGTATTTTCATTAGCAAATACAAAGTAATATATGAATGGTAATGCAGTAAGTGGTTGATTAAATATTAATTTATTTACTAATGACTTAACAATACACGTGATCATTTAATAATGAGATACTACGGTGGTTTTTCACCTCTTCATTAATATAACATTTTTTGTTAAAAAAATAATAATATCTTAATACAAGGTCATTGCCTTACCAACTCCATATAATCAATCATTATATTTTTCAACAAGAAATTTTTAGCCATAAAGAACATGGACAAATTAAGAATTCATTGTTTTTAATCAATTTGTTTCTTTCAAAATTACAATATATTCATATACGGGTCTCTAAGATAGTCCTGGTCCAATGGTGTGTATGGATCATGGACTTTTAACATAAATTATTTATTGTGTAAAAGACAATAAAGAAATTATTTATTTTATAAAACAAGATAAAGGCAAAAGAATCTACTTACAAAAGTATGGTTTCAACTTCTAACATATCATTTATTCTCTTTTAAAAGATAAATTTTAAATTAATTATAATGGAGGAACATATTAATTTATTTTAAATATAAGTAGATTTTTTTTAAAGTCCAGTATCATACATTAAAATGTCTAAATGTATATTTTTTTTATGTATATAGTTATATAAATAATTTAATTTATTTAAAATATACTAATAAGTTAATATATTAATGATATTAAATTTAGTTTTAATTTTAATATAATATTTAACAAAATTTGATTATATGTATAATATTAGAGTGGACTGAGTAATTCAAATGATATGTGTTAATTGAAATAGAAAAATATAAATTATTAAATTTTGAAATAGATTAGGTAGTCCAATAAACTGGATATTAATAAAATTAAAATTAAAAAGAAATAAATAATCATAAATTAATCGTTAATTAATTAATTAGTGATTGACTTGAATTTAATGACAACAAATCTCCTATATTTATGATCGGGAGAGTTGAAATTATTTGGTACCTAAACTAATCCTGAAACTAAATTAAGTTGTCTTGGATACTGATTTTGAAGAAAAAAATATAAGTTATTAGTTTATGATTCGCATGCTAATAATATTTTTTGAATTTTCTTACAATATATTAAAGTAAAAAACTATTAATACTTATAGATTAATGGTTTAAAAGTTATATATGATATTAAATTTAATTTTAACAATAATAATACATTTAAATAGGATAGAAATAAATGTGGATTAATAAAAAAATATCGAAGTAGATTAATAAAATTAAAATTTTAATTTAAAATAAAAATATAATTTAATAATAATAGTAAAAATATATTATTCATATTTATTTAAAATAATTTAGTAAGCCTACAAGTTTTTTTAAAATGATTTGTAGTCTATCAATTTTATCTAACCTAACCTGTATGTGTAATATAGTCTAAAATATAAACGTTTATTGATCTTTCTATCTTTTTTAGAATATTCTATAAATGGAATATACTCTAAATTGTAAACATTTATTAATTGATTTGTCTATTTGTTTTTTTAAGATTCCATACAACCAACTTTCTTTATTTTAGTTAAAGTTTGGCATAATTTAATCCGAATGTAATATAGTCTAATTGGTAAATGTTTATTATCTAGAAAATTTCATACAATCAAGCTCAATATGTAGATTCTTGATTAATTCTCGGGTTCGTTCTAATTTAAAAATGGGTTTAAATTTAAAAATATAGTTATAATAATTAAAAATGATAATAAAAAATATAATTATATATTAATAAAAAACATTTAATTTTTGTTTAAATTTAAATCAATCTATTTTTTCTGTATTGAATTTTATTATAGTATTTTTCTATGTATTATATTTTTATTATAATACTTTTTAATATCTAATAATAATAAAAACTTTGAACCTCTGCAAAATTGTTTTTCCACGATTTTATAGAGATAGTAATGGTTTCTCTACAATCATATATTATTATAATACTTTTTAATATCTTATAATAATAAAAAATCTGAACCTCTCAAAATTTTAGATTCTATACAATAAAGTAAAAAATTTCTCCAAGAGTGAATTTATAAAAATAAATGGCTTAAATGCATTTTTGATCCTCTTATATTAATTTTTTAAATATTGTATTCCCTTATAAAAAAAATTAACTATTAAGTCATCCAATATCATATTTCATGTTTTGTGACAAAATAGTCTAATTTGCATATGTGACATTGAAATTATGATGTGACATTTTTTAATTGTTGTCACGTCATTAAAAATAGACAAAAAATATATATTTTAGAATTAAAATTTATAATATATAATTTCTAAATAAATATTTATAGACAAAAATAACAAAAATAATTAAAAACGTTTAATTATTATAAAGAAAACTTAAAAAAAATAATTTAAATATTTATAATGATGTTACATCAATCAAAAAAATGTCATAATTTCAATGCCACCTATGCAAATTAGACTATTTTATCATGAGGACCACTAAAGAACATGAAATATGATATTGGAAATCTAATAGTTGATTTTTTTATAGAGGGTCTAAAATATTAAAAGAATTAATATAAAGAGATCAAAAATATATTTAAGTCAAAATAAATATGATTTCTCTGCTCTCACATATAAATAAAAATATATTGAAAAAGACAAAAAATAATAAAAATAATTTATAAAATACACTAATTATAGGAAAATGTAATTTACGAGAGTGCATAGGATTCAAATTCTAAAATATGCTAGTTAGTTCCAACAAATATTTTAAAAAAATTGTTAAGGTAAATGAAGACCTGAATGGCATCAGAGTCATTGGTCTGCACAGCAACATCCCACATAGACTGTCCAGGAAGTAAACTTCCATACTCAAGATCACCAGACAACCCTACTCCTCCGAACTCAGAATTAGTGTTACCAATAAACTTGAGTTCCACTACCTTAGACTTAAACCTGATATTCTTCATCACATCAAAATACTTAGCATAAGAACGCAAATAATCCACCACTTCAACATGTGTAGGAAAATCATTGTTATCTCTATTAGGCCAAGGAAAATCAGTGAACTCATAATCCCTACGATGAGATTGAAGCCTTGTGGAATTGTATGTACAATGCTTCCACACACCTCCAATGGAATCAGAGGCTTCAAACACAATAGGATTCAAGTGTGATAACTGTTTTGCTATTGCTATACCACTTACTCCACCTCCTATTATTCCTATTTTTGATACTATTTTTGGATGGTTATTTTCATTGATCATAGACATGGTTTTGTTTTGGTAGTGAAAAAATTTAAATAATTTTTAGGTGTGAGTAATGAATGAATGAGTGCGTGATAGAAATTGAGGATGTTAGGTTGGTATATATAGTAGCTTGAACTGCATGCAGTCGTCATAATGAGATCACGTGCCGGAGACTTTTACTTGTTTGAAGTGAATCAAGAAGAAAAATAGCAAAAGTGTTTACATGTCTATTAATTATTTTAGCCAGCTTTGCATTATTATTTTAATAATAATGATATAAAAGTTCTTATGGAAATTCATTGGTCATGGTTGAGAACTTTCGTGCTACCTACGGGCCAGCCTTTTAATACGTTCAATAATACTATTGCATGGTATATGATTGCCCAGTCTTAAGAATGCCTTATTTTTTATCACTTTAATCTAAAAACACTCTCAATAAAAATGTGGGATACACACACATATATATATATATATATATATATATATATATATATATATATATATATATATATATATATATATATATATATATATATATATATATATATATATATATATATATATATATATATATATATATATATATATATATATATATATATATATATATATATATATATATATATATATATATATATATATATATATATATATATATATATATATATATATATATATATATATATATATATATATATATATATATAAAGGAGAGATTAAATTAAATTACACTCAAGAGTTACACCATGAGTTACACTCCTTCAAAACGCCACTTGATTAATAATTTTTAAAATCAATGTTAGGATTAATATATATATATATATATATATATATATATATATATATATATATATATATATATATATATATATATATATATATATATATATATATATATATATATAATATTTGATTAAGAATTATTTTTTAAATAATATTTTAAAGAATAAGCAATTAGTAATATGTAAGGAAGAGGACACGAACAATTGAATAATTATTCTAGGTTAAAGATGACATCAATCCATCTCAATATGTTTGAAAAGTGTAAGAAATATTGAGTTTTGAGTAATTTGAATGACAATTTTGTTATCACAATAAATGATATTTGATTTAAAAATAAGGACACTGATATCTAAAATTAATCAACACAACCAAATTATTTCAGTAATGGTGAATGTCATAGTATAGTACAATACTCGACTTTTTTAGAAGAATGAGATACTGTTGAAATGTGTTTTAAAATTTTTGTTGATAAATTGAAAGAAAATATATCTTAAGATTACCAAAAAATCAAAAAGTCGAAAAGAAACAAGAATGGTCAATTTGGACAATTCGTAAATTTTGGGTTTGACTGATTCACGTTATTCAATTTTAGAATATTAGATACATATTAATTTTGAAATTATTAATATAAAATATATTATAAGGTATTTATAATATTTTATTCTAATGTTCTATTTTTGGCTTGGATTTTAACTGTCATATATATGCATCTCTTTGTTGTGTTTAAAGAAAATAATCTTAGAGTTCACAGTAAAATGGTAGACACTACGCCAAAGAAGGGCACTTTTCTAGGCCTTTAACAACGCTTAAAAGTGTTGCATAAGGTGGCGTTGCTGTAGGTAAAGACAACACTTCTTTTTTGTGCAAAAGTGCTGCCTTATGTATAGTTTAGGCAACTACCTTGAAAAATGCTTTCTAAAGTAGGCCTATAGCAACACTTTTTCTGGAAAAGCGCTTTCTAAAGTGGGTCTTTAGCAACGCTTTGTCTAGCCTTTTATGCTTTCTATTGGCATCTTTTGTAGCGTTTTTTCAGGAAAAAAACGCTTTCTATTGTCTCCCTTTAGACAACGCTTTTGAAAGCGCTGTCTAATGTAATTTTTAAGCATCTTTAGGCAATGCTTTTTCAGGAAAAAGCGCTTTCTATTGTGTACTATAGGCAACACTTTTCCTGAAAATCGTTTTCTTTTCTTCGCGTAAAATTTAAAAGAACTTTTTTAAAAATCACATTTTAAGCGTTTTTTATGCAAAAGCGCTGCCAATTCTTATTTTTTAGAAAGCATATTTTTGGGAATAATCCCATAAACATGTAATTAAAACATTACATTTCAACGAGCCTTTATTTCAACAAACAAGCCTTTATGTAAACTTAGGAATTATATATCATTATAATCCAAAATATATACACCATTATAATTTAATTCACATAAACCATTTGATATAACACCTCCAAAATCAGCCCTAACAATAACAAAGTCAGTCTTAACCCAAATCAGCCTTAACTAAAATCAACCCTAACAAAATCAGCCTAAAATCGCCAAACTCCGACGAGCGGATGGTCCTGGTCCTGTAAGGTATGAACAAAACAACATGGTCAATTAAACTAACTTGACTTCCACACAATTAACCCTGATTTTTTATAACACTTTTCAACTTTCAATACCTTATATGATTCTTTTCTCAATAAAGTATTCACACAATTCCTCCTTGATTTCTCCCAATTGAGATTTCGTGTAATGAGTACACTTGTATTCATCAAAGTACTACATAACACAATATAATATGCATGATTTAGTTAAAAATAATAAATTATATGAAATATCTGATAAATAGTAAAATAAATCCTAAGTTATAAATCCATACCCTGATTGGAATCTCTATTCAATTCAAATGAAGGATTTGTCTCATAAACCTCATAACAAAGTATCCACAATCTATACCATTACGCTAACGAGCACACTACATAGAAAAACAAGAATATATAATTGTCTTATTTTATCAAGTAGCATCACTATTATAAGCAAAATTATGAAAATTAATATACATCCACTTTGATCCATTTAATGTTGCTTGATCTAGACCGTGATACTCGAGCGTCTGTTTGAGATCAGAATACTTATATTGCTCTAAAAAAATAAAAACATATATTTAGAACAATCTCACGAAAATAATTAAATATACAAATACACACGAATATTTAGAACAATCTCACTTACGTATCAATCATTAACTTCATATTTGGATAATTTGTTCAATCACCACCTACTAAATTCAGATAATACACCACTTATTTTATAGGATTCATAACAACCAACAACCAGTGACATCTGTAAATTAAAACAAAATTTTAGATGGAAATTTTCTACGCAAAAGACACAAAGATTAGAATTAACTTAGAATGAAAATCTAACCCAACGCCGGTATGATACGGTAAAAGATCCAAACTTTTTGTACTGTTGGTCATAAATCTATCGACTAAGTGATCTCTTACTGAATCTGGATCTTTAACAATTGTCGGTGCGTTGACATGGGCGGAAGACACAAAATAGAATCTATTTGACAATTGATTCACGTGCATGAATTTGTCATACAAGAACCTTAAATAAAAATATAATAAACATTAGACTATTTTCATTGAAATGTGTAAATAAATTGTTCAACAAATTAAATAATAGATTCACCGGAGTACCGAATGTATGAATATATAACATTGATGCCTAATTGTTGATGCTGAAAAATATGATCCATGTCCTCTAGTACAAGTGTTTCGGAGTAAGAAAAAGCAAATATACCTTCCTCCATATCTATTTGGAGAATAGCACCATGCATCAAATATGATGTTCCCACAAGTGTTTCAAGACACATCCGAAATCAAGGTACATAAGCTTTTCTTTGGCACGGTCCTTGGAAGATCCTTTTTTTGTTGGATACGTTACTAATTTTCTGGATGACTTGTTGTTACTCTTGAGCAGGTACCTAAAAATCATATAATTTAGGTAAATTATAAAATCATGCAGTTTTTGAATTCGGATCATAGAATTACCACTTTCAATGTGCCTCTTTTTGTGATGCAACAACCTCATTGTGCCGCAAAATCCTTTTATCCTTAGATGCGAATTTTGTAGAAATCTAACATTACCATGTAAAAAAATCACGTAATGGTTCAAAATTGACATTTAAATACTAAAATATTCATAATGTTTTTCAACATACCTCGTCATCTATGAAAATAAGGTTTGATGGTCATGCAACTAACAATCATATTGCATCTCGAAGCAATGTTGTCTCTGAAACAATGTCAAGTATCGATAGCAACATATCCAGATCTAATGCAACATCAACCGATACTTTCAGATGTCCATCAGGAAGCGGTTTATGGTGAAGTAAATCTCTCAAAGTGTTATGCACTTTTCCCTTGCCAACTGTGTGATAAGTCGATGACGATAAATATAGTTGAGAAGATGAAATGCGCTAAACCAATAATAAATATGTTACTTTTAATGTGTATATATGTCAATTAAAATAAATGTGATAATTTAATTTCATAATAACATATATAATTACCTCGGGAAATTTATTTTAACAATTGATACTAGCTTTGTCACTAGTTTCTTTCAACTCTGAACTGCACTTTTCCGCCATATATCTCTCTCTTTATCCTTTTGCAATTCACGACTTGAGATTTTAATTCCTCCAAAGATTGCATCACTTATTGATTGCTAGGATTTTTTTTCTTGAATGCTTTTGCAGTAAAAAGTGAAGAACGAGGGAATCGAATCGGAATTCGAATCTCCGGCTCAAAACGATTTACTCTTTGATTTTTTTTGTTTAAAAGATGTCGCGAGCACCAAGCTTTATTGTTTCCAAACAAGAAAGGAAAGGAAAATGGGAAATTTGAAATACCCTAAAATTGATATGCAATGCGATTAGTGTGAGCTAAACGCAACGCATGGGGTAATGGCCTAGGTAAGAGGGTTGATTATATAAAGGGAAGGTATTAGCACCCTATATATCTATACTATTATATAGTAATCTTTTGTGCATTTGTGTTTTATTTTCTATGCTATTTTGGGAAAGTTTCTCCTTTGGGATTTAAGAAGAGTAGGTTAGGTAGGAACCTAAGTTTATTTATTATGATTATGCTCGCAAAAATGATTGGGATCCTCTGCATACATATCCCCTAGAGGGAATCAGAGCATCTGTAGCTCGGATCTAAGGGAACTAAGGTTCGTTTTGTTTGAGGGAGAAAGAAGTATGCTCGCCAAGGGTGAGAACTTGTACCTACGTATTCTCAAAAGGAGGTTGAGAAAGTCAGAGAAATCGTAGTTCCCACTTATATGCTAGTGGAAGCAAAGATTTTAAGAGCCAACGACAAGTGTCATCTTAATAAAAAATATATTTAATCTATTTCATCATATACATTTTTGAAAATTTGATTGTTTGAATCTTTCATTGTAAGTATTGGGTGTTTTTCATGACTGTACAAGCGTTACCACTTACAGCTAAGAAAGATGTTTGAAAAAACATTGAATCTTTCATTGTAAGCATTGAGTTTTTTGTTGAGTGTACAAGTCTTACCACTTACAGTTAAGAAAGATGTTTTGTTTGTTTGAAAAAAAGTGTTTGATTTGAAAAATATTTGATTTGTATGTGATGCTATAAATGAGATACTTCTTCCATAGAGATGATTCATGTCTTATCTCTAAGGAGAATTGTTTTTTATTGATTAGGGGGATGCTTTTAAGAAGCCCGTGGGTCCATGTATTGTAATCCCAAGAGGGGGCTATCCGAGGGACATTGAGGGTCCTTGTATTGTGAGCCCAAGATGAGGCTTTCTGAGGGACATCGAGGGTCCTTGTATGAAGCCCAAGAGAAGGCTATATGGTATGTCCGACTTGGCTTTAAGAGTTATTTCACCAGGAAACCATACTCTTAGGGTTATATCCTAACGAATGTGATTCTTTGTATTGGAAGCCCAATATGAAGCTGTTAGAGATATCTGAGTCTCTTTCTTGTATGAAGCCCAATAGGAGGCTAACTCAATGAGGGAGTTCTTTTGTACGAAGCCCAAGAGGAGGCTAACTCAATGAGGGAGTTCTTTTGTACAAAGCCCAAAAGGAGGCTATGGGGAACCTAGTTGTTATACTAGTTGTAATGACATAAATAAACATGAACAAGTATATATATGACAAATTGTGTGTTTGTGTGCATTCATAGGAGTTTATGAAGGAAATATATAAACAAGTGTTTAAAACAAGAAAATAAAAGCTAGTGTACTTGGATATATATATATATATATATATATATATATATATATATATATATATATATATATATATATATATATATATATATATATATAATATAAGGGAGTGTGAAAGCAATATTTAAACAAGTGTTTAAAACAAGCGGATTAGCTAGTATACTTGGATATATACAAGGGAGTGGGACTTACACCTTAGGAGGCCCATGGAATAAAGATTTCACGAGAATAATGCTCCTCTTAATACCAGTGGAATTGGTGTATAAACAAGCAGATAAAACTAGCGAACGATACTAGTTTATACTTGAATATTTGCAAAAAAATTGAATATGTACAAGGAATTGAATATGTAGACAAAGAGGTGGATATGTAAAACAAAAATAAATATGTAGATAGAGATGTTGGGACTTACACCGTAAGGGAGGCCCATGATCAATTTGAGTTTGAGTTCGAAAGATTTTTGAGGAAAAAACCTAGTTTGATTTGTATTTTCAAAGATTTAATCGAATCGATCATGGAAAAGAGGTGTAAAACATTTTGAAAGATTTGAAAAGTGAAATTTATTCACGAAATTTTTTTTAAAAAGATTAGGTTTGAAAAATCAAGAAGAATTTTTTTTTTAAAGTACTTTAAAATACTTAAAAACATCTATTTTTGACCTAATGAAAATAGATCAAAAGAAAATATTTTTTGGAATTTTTTGACATAATCATAAAATAGGTATATTAAATGACAAGTGTGCAAAAAATCATCTCAAAATGAGAAGTTTTGATTGGTTTTTGAAAATATTGAAGTTTGATAAAAATATGAAGAAAACAAGTGATATAAATTAAGTTTTGGTCCTAAGGAGTGTTGAACTCATGTCCTTAAACTCAAAGCTGAAAAGAATTACCACTGAGCCATGTGTGTGACTTGTCATTTATGCACCTTGAATTAAATATATTTGAAAACAAGTTTGGAAAATCAGTTTTGAAAAATAGTTGAAAATGGAAGAAAAATGGAAAGTTTGAAAAAGAAAAGGTCTCACGGGAATTCGAACCCTGAACCTATGGCATGGCAAGAGACTAAGAGTGTGTGTGCTGCCACTGGGGTGGCTGTTTCATTCGTTTATGAAACAACAAACAATAAATATATATTAACTTGAAATTTTGAATTTTGGAAAAATAAAAAAAAAGCGCCAAGAACAATCTTCTTCTTCCTCAAGATTTGGTTTCGTATCTCCCTCATTTCTTAATGAAATTGAATGATGTAAACATCAAACTTGCTCGAAATTTTCCCAGGAACACGATGGTGGAAATTAATTTCATTTATTTTAAGTGTAAGGTGATTAATTTTCGCATGAACACGAAGAACCCTAATTATGTTTTTTGATCATGAAATCGTGTATGTGCACCAAATCAAACAATTGATTGAGGGTTTATGATTCTCACACATGCATAAACACAATAATATAGCATTTTTAATCTGGAATGCAGAAATTGAAGAATTTGAATTTGAACAACTTACCTCTATGAGCAGAAATCGAATTCCTCGAGGAGTTGTTCCATAAGTGTTTTGATGATTTGTGTAGCTTCACTGGACCTTATGGAAGGTGTTTGGAAAGCACCTGGGATAGCCTGCCCGAGTCCAAGTGCAATTTCTTGGAGTGAACTTTGATTTTGAGTTTTCTGAGGTTACCGGTCAGGGATGAGTGTTTGGATAGCTCATATATAATTTATGGATGGTGTTTGTAGTGAAAAATTGTAAGATGCACGAGTGAATTGAGATATTGCTTGTTAAGGCTCAATTTGCAAGTTTTTGGAGTTTGAAGTATGATTCTGTGTTTGGATTGTTTTTGTGATGGAATGAGGATTCTAACAACTTCCTAATGGTATTTGGAGAGTATTTGAAGCTTGAGATTGATCAGAACTTGCAAGGTTTGGAGATTTGCAATTCTCACATTTTGGAACTTTGAAACTTGCAACTTAAGAAAAGAAAGAGAAAACAAGCTTATGGTTGTTTTGATGTGATTTTGAAATGAGAAAAGACCTCTATTTATAGGCCAAGATGTTTGGCAAGCAAGGCAAGATAGGATTGAAGGATTTTTGCAAGTTGGCTTAAGAGGTAAGAATGAAATCTTTGCATTTAATGCACATGGTTAACTTTACAAACCATGGTTAAAAACTCAAGTGTTCTTATCTATTATTCAATCATGATCACAAGATATTTTTGAGTGAAAACTTATCCCTTGGTGATGACAAGGCTTCTAGAAGAGAATTTTGGCAAAAATGACTTGAAAACTTAGAAAAATGACCTATAATTCATGTTCTTGAACCTATAATGTCAAATTTCAAAACCATAGCTCCACAAATTTTTTTTTATGTTCTTGGAAAGCTTGGAACAAGATCTACAACTTTCATGTTGGAAGTTTTTCTTGAATCAAAATGGATCTAGGTGAAAAAAGTGATAAAAACTCTTGAAAATTTTTCTATGTGTTTAGAAAAATCAAGTTTTGACTTTTTGTTGACTTTTTCACACATTTTTTATTTTTGATGATCATGATGGATAATTTGAAATTCTTTGATGATTGAAAAAATTTGAATTTCAAAAGTTGACCAAAAAGTCAAAGTTTGACTGATCTGGACAATTGACTTTTTGTCAGATGATTCAGAATTTCTCTGATGATCAACCATGGCTTTGGAGATGTTTTGGATCAAGAAATTAGGTCAAGATATTGTATTGGTGATTTTGAGATCATGCACCAAGCAATTAGGTTATTCATTGAGCAAAAATTCAATGATACACCATCCTCGATCAAAATCCTAATTTGGTCGATTCATGATAGATATTGAGGAAAAAAATAGTTGAGTCGATTTTAAGTGGGTGAAAAGTAACGAACAATAGGACTAGCGTCCTATGATTCAAATACTAGAAACCAGAGGAGCTCAATGCTCAATGAGTTGTCTATCATCCCAAAAAGTTTTCTTATGAAAAAAATGAAGTGAAACAAAGTTCACGTTATTAAGAGTCTTTAAACAATTGGTGTAGCACCCAACGATTTAAAGACTCAGAGTTCATTTGGCACAAGTTTCTAAACAATTGGCCTAGCAACCAACAATTTAAATACTTGAAGTTTATTGCGAAAAAGAGTTTTGTAACTTTTAATGTATGAAAGTGTTTTAGCGTTCGGTTCATGAGAAGATAAGAAATGGAATTGGGTTATGATTAATCAAGTATATGGACTCGATTAATCTTGTGAGGATAAGGGGTCCTATCCCCAACTATGAAACCCTTGTGCATGGATAATTGGTGTATAAACCAAAATTTATTCGGGTTATGGTTAATCGATGCAAACTGGGGCTTTGATTAATCTTGTGAGAATGGCCATGCCCATTCCCAACTATGGGAACCTTGAGGAAGTTTGGTGTAAGAACCAAAAGGAGAAACATAAAATTAATTGTGTGACATGTACATTTGTGAATAATTCATACAAGCATACAAGAAACAGATAAATAACTAAATCACACAATACATGTCCAAACGATTAAATAATTATTTGAATTAAAACTCTTTTTATTTGATAAGATCAATTAATAAATTAATTAATAATATCAAATATGAATTATTTTAAAATGAATAATTATTTAAAACATCACAAATTTATTTGTATTTGTAAAAGAAATAAAATTAAATGAATATAAATGATAAAGATAAAAGAGAAAAGTTGAGAAATGGGCCTATTTTAGCAGAATCTGGGGGTGTGAATAGTAGGAAGAGTCCAAGCCCAATAGCAGTTGGTCCGCTTGATACCGTGTGAAAAGAATTTGAAGGTGCATCGTGGGCGTGCCAGTCTGGATTGTTAATATTCTGTGATGAAAATATGATGATGATCCGACGGATGAGAGGGTTAAGGCATGTGATAGTACCGTGGGAGCACGTGCAGGAAATCAAAGATAACCCTATCTCTTTCGGTGGGGACAAGTGTCACCGGTGACACACTTGTTGCCCACCAGTTACATCAGTATCCATTATTATCCACCTCTATCCTTAATTAAAGGAAACAAAAAAATTGACATAGTAGTTTTAAAAAAGGAACAAGAACTTAGCGTATCAATACACGAATCCTCCTTCTCTCTTCAAAATCTAGACTATCTCTTAACCTATGTTACTTCCTATCTCTCATCTTTATCTCTCATTCTCGTTGTTGACCTTCCTCTATGATCTCGCACCAGCGCCGCCCTCACCTTTCTATTTCATAACTTCGGTGCTCATCTCGCCAATCTGGGTTTCGATCTCGCTGTTGCATGTTCTCTCATCTTCTTCTGAGAATCTCTCCGGAAATTGCTCCGTTGCATGAAATCGATGGTGTTGGTGATGGTTGTGACGTGAACGCGTGGTGGAAAAAGGGAACGTCGCCGCGCCGGAAATCACCTCGCGGCGGCGACTGTGATAGTTCTCTGATATTTTGCTCCGATTCTTTTATTTTTTTTCATATCATATTCTTTGTATTTATCTTCTAATCCATAATATGGTACTCGTTTTTGCACATGTTGCGTGATTTTGAGTAAATCTGAAAGGGGGTGAACGAAACCCTAGGGTTTCGATTTGGCCTCTTTCATTTTGGGTGAGATTGTTCTTACTCTTTCTGCTTCCTCTTCCTAGATTTATGAAGGGTTTATGGATTTGGAAAATGATGATTAGTTTAGGGTTTATGAATGGTTCTGTTATGGCCTAGTTTCCCTGTGTTTATGTTATGAATCGATGCTTTATTTTCGATTTTGGAAAGATGATGAATATGATTTCTGGTTTTTAGATCTAAGGTTAGGCTTGATGTTGCTGCTGCGCCACTTTTGATTTCGTGAACAGTGATCCTTTTTTTGAAATTTGTGCAATCAGTGTTTTTATACTGATGCAACTTAGGGTTTTGTTGAGTTGTTGGACTTAATTTTCTAGAAAAAAGGCCTTGTGGAATCACTATTGGGCTTTGAAATGTGATTTCTGACTTGTGTTTGCCTCTTTGTACCATGATGTTATGCTAAGTTGTACTAAATTTTCCCTTTTTTACAACCTCTTTTGTGAACCAAACACCAAATAGGATTTTGTGATTTGCAATTGAAGAACTTGGCCCATGATTGAACTTGTAATTTGAAATTTTTCGCGAAATAAATTTTATGTTCATGAGGCTTGTATTGTTAACATGATCAAAAACTGACCCTAGTTTCTGATTCCGAGCACAAACCCTAATGATGAGATCTTAAGAGAATTTGTGTAAAAAACTTGTATATTCAATGTTGTCGATCGCTTGTTAACAATTACATTTCCTTTTGTTGTTTCATGAATGAATGATGGCATGAAGATGGCAAGGCTAGCATAATTTGGAGGAGCTTGGAGAAGAAAAGAATGCATCTTGAAGGGAACATGAAGACCTCACTAGCCAAATCAGGACTTAGAATTCTTTTGGTTAAGTTCTTGTAAAAGATAGGCTTGTAATTGTTAGGAACCTTGTTGAATTTGTAAAACTTTGGAGTTTTGAACTTGTAGAACTTTGTAACTCGGATGTAATTCATTTGTTCATAATTTATGCACTCTTGAAACTTGAATGAAATCATGACTTAGGATTATATGCAAACTTTGAATTTGAGCTTGGCTCCATAACTTGTAGACCTTGTATGGTATCAAGTTAATCTCCTTTGACATAGTGCTTGTAAAAAACAAGTTGAATCTTGAAAGAAATATTTGAAAGAAATTAGCAACATTTTACATGAAACTTGCCATGTTGAATGATTTTGAGATAAACTTGAATGACTCTTGGATTAATACTTGAATGAATACCAATTAATCATGATTCAAATTAACTTTAACGAACAAAAATAAATGCTCATGTAACTACAATGAACCCTTAAATCAATTAAAATGAATCTTAAATTCAAAACAATCAAGATTCAAATTAATGATAGAAACAAAAGATGTCTTGATCACCATCCCATTCTTCATGCCAAAATTCGTCTCAAACAAACAAGGTTTCTTGAACTGATGATTAATGAGTTTTTAAGAGAAATTTTCACATCTTTTTGTCTTGACAAAATCTTCTGATAATACTAACATAAGATGAGTCTTATATTAGCAAAGCCTCTTAGATGGTAATGAAACTTTTAACAAGGAATAACAATGTCTTGATTAGATAGAACTCGTAACAAACGACCAAAACCATATCTTTAGTCAACTTCAGACGATGCACTGATCTTATGGGAAATACAAGGAAATAAAGTCCTAATCTTGTGCACTGACGAAATTCAGAGGAGAATATTCATTGAAGACAAGATTCCTAACAATCAACTCACAACCACAATCTCAAAATTCACTGCTTGAATAAGAAACAGTGGAAGCAGGATTTACTCGATACACATCAATTACCGTGAAACGCTAACTTACATAATCATCGACCCCTTGAACCTCAGGTGCATTAAAGCATGAGAAGCTTTTGTAATTTGAACGAGCAACGAAAAAGAATATATATGATTCTCCTTGTGCTGAATGTCAACAATCCTCTTCAAAAGCTTGTAGAAGAAACATTGGACGCCACCTTGATCCCGTTACCATAGAAACATATGATGTGAATGACATATGCATGTGATGATGAAACATGAGCCTAAGAGGGTAAATTTTGGGGTATGACACCCTTCAATCATTCTACACATCTTTATAAGGCTTCCATTGTAACCCAATTCTTTAACTAACCCCAAAACCTCAAAAAACAACCCATTGTCTTCATCTATGCAATTGACGATTGTTTCAACTCCTCCTCTGTAGAAAATGAAGTGATCGTGTACAAACTCGCCACCATGGTGAAATATTAGGTCGAACAATATCATCCCTATAACAGTAAAATGGACATGCAAAAATTAGGTTTTTGAAAAAGACAGTGTTATAAATCACATTTATGAGACTAATCGAACCTGTTAGCAAAGACTGGAACCTTTACAATGCAACAATGAAAGCTAAACAACCCTGGAGAAGATAACGACAAACTCGATTTGGTTTCTAGGTTTAACGGGGTAAACGAAGGTTGAGCAATGTATGTGTTTAAATAAAACATTAAGTAATTATCAAAATAAATTAATATATTCAAAATAAAAAACATGGAATAAATGCCATTTGTAAATTAGGTAAACGAAAAAATAAAAAATAAAATCCTCTCTGGACGTGCTACATCACTATCAGAGTTGACCAAATGAGTTGAGGGGTCAAAATGAAGGAATCTACAAATGGCAAGGACAAAATCTATGTTTTTTACTGGGGTGTTTTTTGGAATCGCCCCAAGTGGCAGGGAAAAAGGGAGTATTAACCCTTTAAATAAAGTATCACATTATTGTTGAACTAGTGATATGTTGGTGTTCAAAATTCAATTTATGACGGTAATGTTTATTTTTATTTATTCATTAATATAAATAAGTTTTTGATATATATAAATATTCATCAACTAACTCTAAGAGGAAGTTTTTTTAACTTACTCCATAATCTTTGCCTTTAAATTAGATTTAATCTAATGATTAATGTTTATTATAACTACACCGTTTTTTGAGAGTGTGCAAGATAGACTATTGTACAAGACATAATATTTTGTATGAATTAACTATGGTTAAAAGATACCTCATAAAATTTTTTCATGATCAAACTGTGAAAAATAGTACCCATATTTAATATGCCACATATAAACCTACACAAAATCTCTCAAAACTTAAATTGTAGCTTATAAACATTTTGTTGTAATTATATTAATTGTTAATTTATACAAGACATGTCTAATATAAAAATTAAAATGATCATCATACTTTAGTTCTGAAGCTAAATAGACTAATTAACATGCACATAAATAATTTTAGTATCTATGACATGTTGATCAATAAAAAATTATGAGAATACATGGATAAATCCAATACAAAGGGTATGTAAGCAATGACAACGATAATCTTGAAAATCTTGAAAGATGTTTTAAAAAGAGAGAGACATATGAAGAACACTTCTTGACTTGTGATTCTTCTTTCGTCTAGACTTTTTATACCTGAGACGCCTTGATGTAGGAATAGGAGAAGAGACAATATGCAACTTATTCAATATATTGTGGCGGCGATCAATTATAGTTTCCATTTTTTAAAATAGATCATCTTAACATTCATTTATATTTAATCTATATCAATTAAAATTTTAATTAATTTTATTACTAATCAATTGAGACTTTTAATTTTTAAATTAATATAATTAAATATATATGTCTATAAAATAATATTGAAATATAACAATTAAGTAAATTATTCCAATAAACTTAAGAAATATGTTTCACTAATTAAGTATTTTTTTTAGGAGTGCATCCAAATATAATTTATGTCAAAAACAATCTATATCGACACTGAAAAAAATTGTAGAAGGACTCTGATTAACAAGTTTGCTATTCATACACTAAATTCTACGGTATGAATAGTACGCGAATAGTATGTAAATTTTTACACCAAACATTGTTCATCGTATTTATGCGAACAGTGTTTTTTTATTTTAAAAATATATGTTTTAAAAATAATAATATGAATAGTATGCGAATAATGTCGGTCAACATTATTCGTGAACAGTGTATGAATAATTATTTTTAATGATAAAATGAAGTTGGTTAATCAAATGTAAAAAATTAGTTAATACAGTGATGAAGTTAGTTAATAAACATTCAGATGTTAAAAATAACTTTTACAGTAAAACAAAGTTGGTTAATGAAATGTAAAAAATTGGTTAATGAAGTTACGAAGTTGATTAATAGACTCTCCAGATTTTTAATAATTATAAAGTTGGTTAATAAAATATAAAGTTGATTAATAAAATTAGGAATTTGGTTAATCAATTAATTTTGTTTTTGTACTCCCTCAATTTAAAAGAAAAAAGCTAAAAAAATTAACTTTTTATTTAAAAAAATTATTTTTTTATTTAAAAAAATAATATTATTTTTATTATATTTCACTGTTCACCGTATAGGTGAAAATAAAATACGATGTAGGTATAGGAAATAGTGTAAAAATAACATTTTTCCTTTGATTAATCTAAGACATCCAATAATTTTTCTCATTTTTATGATGGTCAATTTTTTTTTTTGAATCACATTCAACTATATTAGTGAATGACGTATGTCACTATTTTGTAGTTACAAAATAAAATAAAAATAAGTTATATAAAAAGCATAGAAAAATCATAATTAAATTTGAATATAGGTACATTTTTTTTCATAATTTTTCTACAATCGCAAAAATCTCCTTGAAAAACAAACCCATGAAAACAAATGAAAAAATATTCACTTTGGTCATTTAACTATATCATTGGTTCATATTAGTCACTTAATTTATTTCGTGTTATTTTGGTTCTTTAATTTTTAAAAAGTTTATTCTAGTTATTTTTGTTTAATTAACTAAATTTTTTTTTGAAATTTGTCGCTAATTAAACAAAAAAAATTAAAATAAAATATTTTAAAATTTAAAAGATCAAAATGACACGAAAAAAATTAAGGGAATAATTAAACTCAAAGGTATAGTTAAAAAATCAAAATAAATATTTTGTTAAAACAAATCTATTAAAAAAACTCGTAGTCAAAGGATCCATAAACAAAACCATTGTTATCCATGAAAATTTTGTAGTAAAAAAAGAGCCATAAAAAAAATCAGCTCCATAGTTAACCCATGAAAAACAAACTTTGAAAAACAAAAAACAAAATGATTTTGATTGATTTCAATTTAATAAAGAAAATACTCAGGACTATGAATTTTGTCTATGACTCGTCAGTAAATTGTTATTGATCATTTTGTTACGCGAATACATGCTTTTGTAAAAAATAGGTAGATAAAAGTGACTATATTTCCTTTCGGCAACATATGATTTTTTTTTCTAAATCAATCAATTATTTACTTTCGTAATGTAATTTGCTCATTCAGAATCTTTTAAGAGTCAATCTAATCGTTCGATCTTTTTCAACTCAGATATCAGTTGTACCCTTTCAGTATACGAGTGATATATAAGATAGTTTCTACTTTCATATACATATATAAATTAATCTTTAAAAGATGAAATTAATCACAAAATTTCTCGTTACCAGATAGGGAATTGAGAGCCTACATGAAATCTGCCGTTTAGACATTCTTCATGGTCCTAAATCAACGGTAACAATACCCACACATGTCATCGATAAAATCAAGCATGATTATTGATGGCATAGACATAAGCATGATATAAAAGCAAAGGAATAATAAAGCCATAATAAAATGAAACCTAATTAAAAATCTGAATTACAACTCGGTACGTGTTCCAAGAGAGACTTTTTGCAAGAATCATAAAATGCGGGAGTTTATAAACTAATGTGGGAATGGAATTCTAAAAGTGTTGAAGAATATTGTGATTATTACAAATTATTATATAGCCCTAAACCCATAAGTATGACAATAATCCCGACAAAGTATGCGATTATTGCCGACCAATTGTACACAATTGATACATTTATCAACATCATCACGTATCACTCAGAAAAGAGTTCATTTCTAAACTCTAATGAGATTAATTATCAACCCCGATCATATCTAATCAATTTTGCGGATTCTACCGTATTGTTTAATTGACGATCCCTCGTCCTATCAAACAATAGCGCACAACCCACAAAACCAATTAGACATGATCGAGGTTGATAATTAATCTCATCAAAGTTTAGAAATAAACTATTTTGTGAGTGATATATTATGATATTGATAATGTATAGATCGTGTACAACACTGATCGGTAAAAACCGCATATTCTGTCGGTAGATGACATCCAATCCTGACTAGTTCTCATATCTCTGAAAATTCATTTGTCATTCGCTTGTTTTTAATCCTGCAACTTTAAACTTCCAAACACCTTGCAAAATTAAGCTTAAAAATATAGTAATTGTTGAATAAAATTGATATCACACTAATCTCTGTGGAGACAATAAAAAAAATACTTATTTATGTTTGTTGCTTTAACACAACACCAAAATGGCGCCGTTGTTAGAGATTGGAATTTAAATATTAAAAGCATCGCAATTGTTTATATATTTTTAAGGTTTGTACATTTTTTCATATTGTATATATTTTTGTTTTGAAGAACATTCGTCCAAGTGTTGGTTAGGAGTAACTTCAAGTGAAAGAGCAACTAGCAAAGCAAAAGGAATCACCAAGAATGAGTGTTTACTAAATAAAGGCGTCGAGTTAACAACGTTAAACAAGCACTTGTTGGGAGGCAACCCAATTTTAAATTATAGTAGTTTAGTTTAATTTAATTTCAAGTATAGTAGTATAGTTTATTTTCAAGAGTTTTAGCAAAAAAGTTTAGTTTTTCTCATAGTTTGTTTTTGATTGAATTGAGGAGGCAACTAGTGAGTACTCCAAGTTTGATTGAATCAACTTATACATGTTGTGGTAATGATAAAAGCTAGAAAAGTGGGTACAAGGTCAGTGTGCATGTTTATTGCTTTCTAAACCATAGCATGAACATGAAACTTATAATTTGTAAATATATCATGTCATTCATTCTTTTGCATTGCATGTTTTTTGATTGAATCACTTTAGGTCATACCCCATTTGTGAAGAAGCTTTCCATTTTTAACTATATGCATGGGAGACCAACAATTCATGTTTTAGCTATGTTTTATCATCTTCAATCTTGCATTTGTGTTACATTATTTGAAAGCATAAAAATGATCAATGCATTTTTTTTGAAATAGAGCACAAGCACTTGACTAAATAAATTAACCTACCTTGTGAGTGAGTGAGAATTTTTTAACCTCTTTGAGCCTTTTTGTCAAGATCTATGTTATAGTTGAACTATGATACATGTGCACGAGTAGTTAGTTCATTGGTTTTTGAATGGATTTTGATTTTGTTTCTTGAACTATCAACCATAAATTATGGTTATAATTTTTTTTGTTGCCTTAGAAAGTTTGGGAGCATTCTTGTTATAATATACGGTTGTATTAAAGTTGGGAAGAAAAGGTTGGTTGCTAAATTTTGAATAAGAAAATGGTTGAGAAAGAAAAAAGAAAAGAAAAAAAGAAAAGGAAAAAGCTTTGGAAGAGAATAAATTTGACAAGCATTGTATGCCGACATTTGAGTTCAATGGTGTAACATTTGAAAAGGGTAAAATAAAGTTGTATACGCTTGAGAATGTGAGAAGTGAATGCTCTGATAGGATTAGGCCAATTATGTTTCAACTACCTTAAGATATTACCCTTCTTTGTAAACCGCGCCTCATTAGAACCCTTGAAAGTCCTTTGTGGTTTGTGCTTTCATGATTTCAATACGGATTTTTTTTATATGAATGCATAATTTAATCTATTATTAGCAAGATTGATGGGTGTGAGTTAAGTACCTCCTGTTTTTATTTCATCAATTGATGAAGTTGTGTGCTAGGTGGGATTCAACATTGATCATGTGTTGTTTTATAATGTTTGACATTACTTTTTTGTTTAGAATTTATTTCATAATCATGGTGTACTTGTAGTATAGTTGTAAGCATGTCTTTACTCGTGCTTTAAAAATTTGAACCGTATATTTGTCTTTTTCTCAAAACTTGTTTCATCATGATAGGTTTTGGTTGTTGCTTTTGTTTCTTTAAGTTGGTCAAATTCTTGTTTGAGGCCAAACAAAGTTTTAAGTTTGGGGGAGTTTGATAAGTGTCAAATGTGTGTAAATTTCTACTTTAAATCTTGGCACTTTTTCAGCTCCATTTTGCACTTTCGATTATCGTTTTCCCCAAGTTTTTCTAGAATTTATTATTTTTAATATTTAGCAGTAGAGTATTTCATTTTTGTGTTATTATGCAGAAATGTATTGGATCAATCCTAAAAGGATGAGGCACAAGCAATGGAAGATAATGCACACAACAAAGAGGCAAAGAAGTTGTTTGTTACCTGTTTCGTCGGGCGAGCTTGGGGCGAGAAGAAGTCAGTAGCTTTCTAGTGGCAGATGTGGGCTTGTTCGATTGGTGAGCTTGTAGCGAGTAATTTTCTGGGAGAAAATTCTATTTTCCAAGAGAATTTAGATATTTTGTTCCAGTTGTGAGTGTTGTGTGTAGACTGGTGTGTATGGAAAGTAACTTTTTTCCTGGCGAAACTTTTGGGCGCCAGGCAAATTTGTCTGAGCAGATTTTTTATATATAGTTTCAAAACATATTTTGTTGGGAGATTTTGAGTTTTTTGGGTTTTCTGACCTAGAACCATTTTGGGAATGTGAGATCCTTGGAAAACAACAAGAGATGGGACTCTTTGAAAATTTGGAGCGGGGTTAGCATCAATCGGTGAGAAATCATGGTAGATGTTTATTCTTATCCATTTTTGACTTTGTATTTAGTTTCCATGTGTAGATAATTCATTTTCTTGTTGGGATTGGATGTAATTTATCGTATTAGTATGTATTTTTATTGACCGTGATGTTGTATACAATCTATTTACGATTCTATATCGATATTATCTTTGTTTTAAACTTTATCTTAATAGGTTTGGATTATTATTGGTAAATATGGTTTGAAATCGAACTAAGATGAACATCTGTTACATTCTAAACTCTAGACATATATTTAGATTTAACATTCATCGTGAGTATCGGCTCGTAATATGTTGTATTGTTTGATAGACTGAGGGATTGTCAATTAAACAATACAGTAGAACCTGCAAAACCAGTTAGTCATGATCAGGGTTGATAATTAATCTCATCAAAGTTTATAAATGAACTCTTTTGTGATCGATACATGATGATATTGATAAATGTATAGATTATTTACGACTGATTGGTAAAATAGCATACTATGTCGGTAGATGAAATCCAAATCATGACAAGTTCTCATATCTCTGAAAATTCATTTATGATTCGCTTGTTTTAAATTATATAACTTTAAAATTAAAAACACCTTGTAATTGTTGAATGGAATTGCTATCGCACTAATCCTTTCGGAGATGATAAAACAAAAAAACTTACTTTTGCTTGCTACTTTACCGCAATAATAAGTTACTCATAACTCATACGAAATAGTGACATGATTTCATTTGCACCATTAAATAAGTTCACTATAAAATATAAAAGTTGACACTTGACATAAGATATTTGGTAAGAATTTTGAAATCTTAACAAATAGAACACAACAAAGCAGACGTCAATTAACATGTTTCACACCTCAAATACACATTCACTACTACAAAAAAGACATACAATAACACCCACGTTACCACAGACAAAGGATCGACGGTGGTAGAATTTATTCAATTAGGTGTGCTTGGTCATGAGTTAGAATCTTGTTGTTGTTATTGTTGTCTATATAAATTTATATATTATTTTCAATTAAGATGAAAGTTGTTGGTGTTGAAACAATCTCCCATCATTTAATTTTGTAAAGAAATATAAACTCTAAAGTTAAATATTACAAAATACATTTACCAAAAAATATTTTAAACTCGTATTTGATTTTTTAAATATTATTTTCTTTTATATTTTTTTGTTATATTCTCATGAGAGAGAAATATCTAATTTTTTAGAGTGCAAGTGTATTTTGGCCGTATTTAGGATAATTTACATGTTATAACAATTTTTACATAGTATTATTTGACAACGATCATGTTTTTTTCTTCGATTCAGAATTTTGACTTTATATTTCCGTGTTTCTATTTTGTTCTTTCATTTTCTTTTGTTTTTTATCGATAAAACTTAATAATGTGACATATTTAATAACTCTATCACATGCGTATAACAAAATTTGTTATTGAATTGAAATATTTTATTATATAGATCACGTCTATAACATTTACACTAATAAGAAAGCATCTGATATGACAATAGAATCATAAGAAAATCATAAGAAAATAATTTTTATGCATCTCATTGACATTTCATATAATTCTTGATTAATTTTACTTTTTATAGACATGATATATGATATTATAGCTTTCAGTAAAATAATGAGTTTTAAATTATAGGAGTTTTAAATTATAGAAATCTATTTATGAATTATAAAAGGTGTCGTATGTTAGGTTTGTGTACCCGTAAAATATTTTTGATTTATAGACTTTAAAATATATACAATGCATTCAAGACATTAATAGCCATAATTAACTTGTCTCACACAAGGTACCATAGACTTGATTTCTATTAATTGGTCTTGTACAAATATGGGGACACTTTTTTGTATATCTATGTGTTTTTAGGTTTAAAGACTCAACAATATGTTGATTTGGTTTTGATATTGGCTATGCTCTTAAGAGAAATCTTCATCAATCTTAATGTTCAAGGCTTTGTTGCTCCAAGTGATAATTGTAACATCCTCTCCAATTACCCGCGTTTTATAAATATTAATCAGAGTTTTTAATCACAAATCAAGAGGCGTCACAATTTCAAATATCATTCAAATTAGAACCAAAACAGTTGTAATGCTTTCACTGAAGGAAATCATTAAATAAACAAACCAAAAGTTATGTTTAACAGCGGAAATGAAACATAATCAATCCTGAATACGTCATTCTTAACTATTCCAGGATAATAAATTGAAACATTAACCAAAACTAATATTTAATATCCAAAAGAATCTCAAATCAAGCGGATTAACTAATGACTCGAATCTAGAAGCTATCCTCACTGATTCCAAGCAGCTAATCACTTCAAATCTGAAATCATCAAAGTAAGGGTGAGATTTCTATCCAATATAAAATGCATTATACGTTTTTAAATACAATAGAATAATTAAACACATTAGTCTATTATCCAAACACATAGTCATAGCCAATTCACAAATGCATCTCACACAATGAACATGTAAATATAATAAACGATGGAAATTGCAACACTGGAAACCATCCTAGCATGTTACAATCCCATATGCAATGCAGACTCTATGCATGTGGTACCAAAACGTGAACCGAGTTCACCCACTGCTCCGTTTACATGTGAAAAGACAGCGTAAATCCATGATTCGCCCATAACCACTGGGTCAAGAATCTAGCCTCACTACCTCTAAATCTTGGTAAGTTTATTGGCTCAGCAAGTTCACTTCCGCACAATGGGAATGAACCAATCAACAAATGCTCATGCATGCACCATAAAAGCATGCAACATTAATTCACAGATTATGATATCAACATAATTTACATAATGTCAATCCCAATGTATCACATTCATTCGTAATGGATATCAAACACAACATGGTAAGCATTATTCCTCATTCATTAAATCAAACAATTCATAACCCATTCTCCTTTGTCCTTAACCATCAACGTTTCAAAAATCGGGAACTCGACACTTTTAAAATAATTTTCACAAAAATAATATTTTCTTCTTTTTATAAGATAGTATTTTTAATTTAAGAAATAATGCCGAAAACGGCACTCGAATCAGAGTTACGGTTTGGAAAATATGAATTTTTGAAGTTTTAAGTATTTTGAAAAATTACACAGTGGAACCCGGTTCCTCACTGGGAGAACCCAGTTCCCACTTTTTGAAAATAAGCTCCCCCTGGAATTTTGTATGGGGAACACCCGGTTCCTCCCCACTGGGAACCGGTTCCCACGTACAAAATTGTCAGTTTTTGAAAGTTTACACTGGGAACCCGGTTCCTCCCCACTGGGAACCGGTTCCCACGACCTGCAGAACCAAAATCTGCTATTTTGACAACACTTATGCATTATTATTCACTTCCCATCATTTCTATACGAGTTGTAACATTAGAAATACCAAATTACCACCATTATACACCAGTACAACATCAAACATCATTGTTTCATCATTCCTATTAATTGTTCGACACACTAACGGTCTTAAATTTTATAATCCGACACGAATAGGGTTTACTCTTACAAACCTATAATCTCCTAAATCGAATTTCCTAACATACCCAATCATCCGGTTGATTCCCAAAACCCATAAGGCATTAAAATCGAATGAAATCACCCCTTACCTCGCGATGATCTTCGACTTTCCCGGCGTTGGCTTTTTCCTCTCTTCACTTCTCTTCTCCAATTCTACGTGAAATGACATTTCCAAAAAGACCTTCTTTTCCTTTTTATAATCCTTGTTATATTCCTTTATTATTTCCAAATAAAATACATAAATTAATAATTAGTAAAAGTAGAATGATTTACTCCTCACACCCACTATTTACTCTTCACACCACCAACCTTCTTTCTTCAATTAATCAAATTAAATCCAAAAATATTAATACCTCAGTCTTTAATTAAATAAATAATTAAATTCCTTATTATTTAATATTCGAATTAAATCGGGGTGTCACAATAATGCTTAAGGATTAATCAAGTGATGATACTTGATATGTTGATCAAGTGATAGTGCATGACAGTTGGTCAAGATATTGTGACATCTTGCTTAACATCAGTTCAGAACCATGTTTTACCAAAATTTATGTCAATCATAAAAACATGGAACTAAGACCCTTGATGTTCTCTAGAGGTTTTAGAATCCTCTTCGAGCATGATCATGTGCATACACACAAACGTGATAATTCCCTCGAGGTCATTAATAGGGTAACCTAATTCTTCCGAATATTTTTTAGCACAACAAGGAGTTTCACAGTGTATTCTTTACAAAGGTTGGCGTACCACTTATAGCAGGGCTTTTCATGAATTAAGAAATATGAAATCATTTTTCTCATCACCAACCTCGAAGGTAAGCTTTCCTCTCTTTACATCTGCGATAGTATTCACAGTATCTAAGAAAGGTCTACCTACCAAGATTGGGACATGAGGGTCCTCTTTAATGTCCATCACTACAAATTCAGTACGCATGTAAAATTGGCAGTTTCTTAATGGCATGTCTTCGAGTATTCCTATTGGGTACTTAACTAACTTATCAACCAGTTGAAGGGACATTTTGTTGGCTTGATTTTTCCTAAATTGAGCCTCTCACAAGTAGAAAGAGGCATCAGACTAACACTAGTTACTAAATCACTTAAGGTTTTGTCGATGGCGTACTTTACGATTAAACGGGTAATAAGAAGCTCCCTGGATCCTTCAATTTATGTAGCATTTTATTTTGTGTAACTGCTCTACAATTTTTAGTAAGCTCCATTATACTTTTTTCATCGAGTTTCCTCTTGCTGGTTAAGATCCCTTTGAGTAACTTAGCATACGAAGGCATTTGGGTTATAGCCTTCGAAAGTGGATACTTATATGAAGTTTCTTTAGAAGTTCCATGAACTTCTAAAATTGTCTCTATGTCTTAAACTTCACAAGTCTTTGAGGGTACATGATCAAAGGCTTATAAATAGGAGGGGGTACATATTATTGTTCTTTTTCCTTCTTAACCATCACATTGGCCTTCAACGCCTGTCCATCATATACCATTATCGATCCTCTCTCAATGTCTTTATTTGCTACTATATCAAGCTCTTTCTCTACACTTCTCCCTACATTCTAATTTCCAACTATCTTATCTATGTGGCCCTCTAACTTTGTACCACTTTGCAATGTTATGGCGTTAGTGTGCCCTTTGGGGTTGGGTTGCAGTTAGACTGTAAATATTCTATCTAGGGTAGTGGTGGCTGCTTGTTATTAGGCCACATGAGAGATCTGGGTCTATAACATTTTGCTGTGGGTGGCCATAACATCAACTTTGTTAGCAAACTTCTGAATTTACTCATTAGTATGAATGTTTTGATTAATAAACTCTTTATTCTGTTGATTCTGAGATAAGAAGAAGTTTTCCATTATTAGTTCCAAGTTTGGCTTTTTAGGGGCAACAGGAGCAGTAGGGGCTCCTTTGTTTGGTTTCGGAAGCCTGGTGGAGTAGTAGGTGCAAGACTAGGTGCAAACATAACATTATTGATTTTGTAGGAGAAGTTGGGGTGATTTCTTTATCTATGGTTGTACGCGCTGGAATACGAATTTCCTTGCACGTAGTTGGCTTGGTCAAGAGTAGGTTCAGCTAATAATATACATACATTAGTGACATGTTCTACGACTCCATAAATCTCGCAATTAGGAGTCAACAATGGTCAACTTGTCGATCTTCTGAGTAAGTGCGTTTACTTTTGCATTCACGTGATTGAAAACGCTCACTACGTACATACCGCCCTTGGATTGGGTCTTCTCAACAGGAGCGCGCTCGCTTCCCCATTAATAGTGGTTTTGATCTATACTCTCTATCAGAGCATAAGAATCAACAAACAGATTATTCATCATAGCTTTACCTGCGGAAGCATCAATAGTCATTCATGTATTATAGAGAAGACCATTATAGAATGTGTGAATAATCAACCACTTTTCTAGCCTGTGGTGTAAGTAGGCTCTCATCGTTTCATTGTAGCGCTCATACGCATCGAAAAGAGACTCGTCGTCATTCTACCTAAAACATGTAATTTGGTTCCTTAATTGAGCAATTTTTCTTGATGGGAAATACATCGCAAGGAATTTCTTTTTCAACTCATTCCATGTCATTATGGAATTAGATGGTAGAGACCGTGTGTGGGATATATCTCTCAGGGTGAAAGGAAATAGGCGTAATTGAATGGCTTTAGGGTCGACGTCATTACATTTTTAGTATTTTAGCAAATTGCACAAACCCAAAAAGTTGCAAATTTGGGTTCTTTGTCGGGTTAATGGAGAATTGGCTCTGCTCCATTATTTGAAGTAGAGAAGGTTTCAACTCAAAGTTATTGACCTAGATTGCTGGATTAACAATTCTTGAGTGTGGCTCGTCCTGAAATGGGACAAAAAAGTCCTTAAGAGGTTGGATATTATTATTCTCAGTCATCTGAGCATGAAGTTGTTCTAATTGGTGTCGGTATGAAACCAACACTCGTTGGTAAGATGGTCCTCACATTCCGAATTCAACTGATTTAAGCTGATATGTTAAAAAGGTAAAGATATAACATGTATTGTTCATGTTCATGTTAAAAATAATATGAAAAAAATAAAGCATGTGTACAGTTGTAATGAAGATAAAGTAGGAGAATATGGAACCTAGAAGCAATAAATATTGAATATAATAATAAGCTACTAAACACAAATACTTTAATATGGTACAAACGCTAGAAATAATATGCTAAAAAATAATACCGATAGGATTAATGTAGCATCAACAAATTACAAGACAAATTGATCCAAAACTTAAAATTTAAAGTTGCAATAATCACTCAACGCGAGCAATTACTACTTTCTACAAGTGAATTTTTTGCCCTAAAATAAGCTTGAATGCCTAAAAATGACTTTTAAAGACCTAATTATAGGCTTATACTCGTACTGTAAGTTATTAGAATCGTGCTAAAGTGATAGAGAAAGTGGTAGGGGTGGAGAAACTGAATTATGAGTCGTGAGCAAAAAATTGGACTACATCGTCATGACGGGCGTCATGCTATTGACGTTGTGTCCATCATGACCACGATGGTCGTCTTCTAGATGACTGACCAACCTTCATCTGGCTCAAGATTTTATTTCTTATTTTGTTGATGGATTGACTTCCCTGGGGGACTAACGACGGCCATGACATTAGTGTACTTATAATGATAGCAAAAAGCTTGTATTTTCTTCCCATTTTCGTTGTTTTTCACCGCTTTATGGCGCGAAAGCCTCAAACTTATCAATACCTGAAATAAGCACGTACTGCCACCGTAATACTACACAAATACATAAAATCGACATCAAAACACATACAAATTGAGTCAAAATTTACGATATGTTTTTGTGTCATCATTCATCCTAAAGAATGATGTTTACGAGTTTGAAACGCTTGTAGATGAGTTAGGTATAGGGTATAATTTAGTGAACGAATTTTTTTATAATTAAATATGAGTATCTAACCCCTCAATTATTAATTAAACTAAAAAAAAATATCATTTGATTTTTAAATAAAAATAAAATATAAAAAAATGTGCCTCTTGTAAAGAAATATAAACATGAACCGAAATTGTTAGGATTTAAAGCATGTCACCCCAATCAATTTTATCCCTATTATATATTAAAATTAAGAAAATATATGATAATTTTAAAAATAAACTAAAAAATATGTTGCGTTTAGAAATTATACATCAAATCTTTTTTCCTGTGAGAGATGAGAGTATTATCTTAAAAATTATTATATGTAGTAGTGATGTAAATTAATTTCATTCATTTTATGCAATTCATAAAGAAACTATCATTCTTTTATGAGTCTTAGAATATACTTTTCTCAAAAAATAAAGGCAATAAAGTGTGTTTTTTTTTTATGATTATTATTAAAGATGATTGTAATCCTCTAAACTATTTCCTGATAGTTATTTCTTAATAAAAACTATTATAGAAGGAAGAGGAACATTTGTGCAATAATGTGTTATGACTTTCTCAAATCACCACCATTTATATACGGTATTCATATTCTTTCACAATAACACCTTCAAACTTTATAATTTGAATGACACTTTATTATATTATTTAAATAACACATTTTTATATTAATTAAACAACACATTTTTATATTATTTAAATAATACCTTTTTATATTATTTAAATATTATATTTTCATATTATATTATTTAAATAACATATTTTCACAAGAGTAATTTTAAATTTATTAAAATATTCTTACAAAACTCACAGTATTACAACTTCTAACTCGCACTTGATGTGTACCAATGGGACACTTTTTTTCTTCCTTCCTTCCTTCCTCTATTGATATATTTATTTATCACATGTCTCTTAGTGTCATCTTTGTTATATAGTTGTACATATTATTTTCATATATAACTGATTTTCTTTATATGCATAAATAATTTTTAACCATAATATAAGAGTTTCATATCATTGTCTACAACTTGTAGATTGATTAAACAGCTACGTGAGCTCTTTTCTCTAACTGGCATATCCATATGTTTAGAGTATCTTTGTAGTGTGTACTTATTAGTTAATAAATTTCGATTTTTCTATATGAGAAATTCAAGCCAACTCAATGCTTGAAAATGTGAGATGCATGCATGTATATTGGATTTGGAATCAACTTAATTGGCATATTATACTACATCTCTGAGGTAGATTGAATTTGACATTATTTTAGAAAAAATGCTCCTGAGGATTTGGAGGGAAACAACAAGGAAGTTCCAAAGAAAGAAATCAAACATGGAATTTTGATTCTGTTCACTTGTTGTGTTATGAAAGGAATATTGAAAACAAATATATTACACGGCTCTTGATATAACCCATGTGATAATTTTAATTAATTTTTCAATAATAATCGTATCACATTGAAATTCATAATGCATAATTCATCAAATAGTAACTTCCATTGTAGAAAACTCTATTTTTATTATTAGAAACATATTTTTTCTGTGTTAAAAAAAAACATATTTTTTCTAAACAAACTCTTAATTAATGTCATTAAATATCATGATTGAATATACGAGGATGAATCAAACTACACCCGAAAAGTTACACATTAGTTACATTCGCTCAAAAATAGCATATCGAATTAATATTTTCTTAAGTCAACCGTTGATTGAAATATACCATCTTATAGATCATACTTATCAAGTTTGAGATTAATCTATAGTGATTTACTATGTCATTGAACTATATCAAAATTAACGTTATATGAAAGTCTATTTTGACGTTAATCTTTATATATATATATATATATATATATATATATATATATATATATATATATATATATATATATATATATATATATATATATCATATCATCATATAGATCATACCTATAAAGTTTGAGATTAATCTATAATGATTTACTATGTCATTGAACTACATCAAAATTAACGTTATATGAAAGTCCATTTTGACGTTAATCTTTGGATATCTTGATCGTATAGTAAATCATTATAGATTAATCTCAAACTTTATAAGTATGATCTATATGATGGTATGTTTCAATCCAACGGTTGATTTTTAAAAATATTAATCCGAAGTGACGTTTTTGAGCGAGTGTAACTCATGGTGTAACTCTTCGAGTGTAATTTGATTCCTCCTCATATATATATATATATATATATATATATATAGTAAATTATTATAGATTAATCCTAAACTTTATAGATATGATCTATATGATAGTATGTTTCATTCCAACGGTTGATTTAAAAAAAATATTAATCTGATGTGAAGTTTTTGAGCGAGTGTAACTCATGGTGTAACTCTTAGGATGTAATTTGATCCTCCTCATATATATATATATATATATATATATATATATATATATATATATATATATATATATATATATATATATATATATATATATATATATATATATAGGTGAGGCCTAGGCTATCCCTTGAAAAATAAGGGGTAAATAGAATATTGTTATAAAAAAATACAAGGACGAAAATCAAAATAGTGTCAATTTATTGGGACCAAAAAACTATTTAAGACAAAAAAAAAAGTAGAAGTTTTTTCCTTTACTCTAAATGGTGAAATTCATTTAAACGCATAAGGTCATGGTGATATTATTAATGATGCAAATGCATCATCTAATTAATAAAAAGCAAAAGTCATAATATTTTTTCTTCGTCATCTTCATGATTGTTGAAATATTAGATTAGATTTGATTAGGTTTAATATTTAAATATAATTCAAGTTGTGTAGTCCAAGTTCAATTAGGGTTATATATATAAATAGTTATAGTGTTATAGTGTGTATCATTATTTGTACAATTCAATAATACAAATCCATATTTTCTTTATTATTCTCGTTTTCTCTCCTCACTAAAAGTGCCTCATGCACTAACAAATTGGTATCCAGAGCTTGTGACTATTGTTCTTGATCGAGTTTTCAAGAATTTCACGTCATAGATCGTGTTTCTAGGGAAAGTGAATCAATCGCTATGAAGATGGCTAGTGATAAGGATATTCTGAATTATCTTCCAATGTTTGACGGTAAAAATTGGATATAATGGAAAAACATATGCAATTCTTGTTTGGCTTCCATGAAACCCTAAAGATGTTCACCGAAGGCGTTCCTGCGCTGACTGCAAATGCAACCGAAGCACATAAAAATTCCCACAACAAAGTCAAGAAGAAAGATTGCAAGACTGCTTATTGCATTCAGACGATTGTCGATGTTGCTAGTTTCGACAGAATCTCTCATGCTAAAACGACGAAGGAGGCATGAGATATTCTGGTGAAGTATTACGAATGAGGTGAGAAAGTCAAGGTTATCAAGTGACAAATCTTGCATCGATAACATGAGTTATTGTCGATGGGAGAAGACAGAAAAGTTACAGAATATATGTTGAAGGTTCAAAAACTCTTCCATCTCATGAAGGATTGTGGTGAAATCTTAACTGATAAGATGATAGTTTAGAATGTAATGAGAATATTGACCTCTCACTTTGATCATGTTATCATAGTTATTCAAGAATCCAACAATCTTGAAACCATTAAATTGGAAGATTTGATTGGTTTGTTGGAGGCGCATGAGAAAAAGATTGTCGAAAGGAAAAGAGTTTTAGACTCGATACAGGCTCTGCAAGCTCAGTCATGGAAAAAGGATGGTGGTTCCAACAAATTCAAAGGCTAGTTCGATAAGACTCAGAGAAAGAAGTCTTGTTCGAATCCCCACAAGAATAAGGTCGAAGACAGATCTTCTGAATCCTCAAAAAAGGGAGGAGGAAACTATCGAAAGAACAAAGAAGATAAGAAAGGTATGCAGTGTTATAACTGTGAAAAGTGGGGCACTTTGCTAAAACTTTTTGGTACAGGAAAGACAATGGATCGATAAAAGACAAGGACGAAGGAGCAAACCTTGCATGCAAAGATTCAGATGATTCTGAAGGTGGTTATGGATGCAGTTGTAGATAACCATGTTGAATCCAAGATCTAGTTCCTCGACTCAGGCTACTCGAATCACATGACTGGTCTAAAGGAGTGGTTGGAAGACTACGACAAGTCGAAAAAGATCAAGGTAAAAATTGTTGATAATAGTTTGTTGCAAGCAGAAGGTACTAGCAACATAGTTTTTTAAATGAGTAATGGAGGGAAAGCTATGATTAAAGATGTGCTCTATGTACTTGGAATGAAGTGAAACTTGCTAAGTGTTGGATAACTGGTCAAAAAAGGTTTCTTAGTTTTATAAAAGATAGAGCTTTGAAATTGTTTGACACGAAGAATAACATATTTAAGACTATGTACAGTTCGATAGAAGTTCAATGTTTAAAAATTGTTGTTGACCACAAGGATAGTTGGTTGTGGCATTTGAGGTTTGGACATTTGAATTTTTGATCACTCAATCAACTTATTACTCAAGATATGGTTATTAGAAGTCCAAGTCTTGAGATGCATGAAAACTTTGTGAAGGTAATTTAGTGGGAAAGAAATCCAAAAATTCTTTGGTTTCGACTATGACAATAAAATCATCCCGCATTCTCGAAATGGTACATTCAGATGTATGTGGTCCATTCGAAGAATATACCATTAGTGGAAATATATATTTTGTTTTCCTTGTCGATGAGTTCAATCAAAAGTTGTGGATCTATGTGATCAAACAAAAGGACGAAGTATTTGAAATCTTTAAGAGATTCAAGATACTTGTTAAAAACCAGAGTGAGAAGAAGATCAAAGTTCCGCAAACATATAGGGGTGGGGAATACACATCCAAGATATTTGAAGATTTTTGTGTAGAACAGGTGTTGATCATGAGGTAACTTCCCCTTATACGCCTCAACATAATGGAATTGTTGAAATTAAATAAGAAATATAACAATATTAGATATAGTGAGATGCATACTGAAGCAAAAGAATTTGCCAAAGTCTTTATGGGGAGAAGCTGTTTCAACTTTAGTTTATATTTTGAATAGGTGTCCTACTAAGATTTTGAAGAACAAGGTTCCTGAAGAAGTGTTAGGTGGAAAACGACCATCAGTAAGTCATTTGAAGGTGTTTGGATCTATGTGTTAGAAACATATTCTTGTTGTGGGAAAAAGTAAGCTTGATGATAAGAGTGAACCTATGATTCTGGTAGGATATCCTAAAACTGGTGCATACAGGTTATTCAATCAGATTAATGAGAAGATTTTTTTGATTTTATATATTATGATTGATGAAAATTCTTCCTAGGATTGTAATTATAATGATGCAGTTAACAAGCCATTGATGAACTATGGTTTTGATGAAGAAATTGATAAAGTAGAAGTCGAAGCATTTTCTTAAATTCTAGACAATGTGAAAGTCAAAGAGGGTATGTCTAGCTCAAGCCATAGACCTTAACGAACTAGAGTTCTTCCAACAAGACTTCAGGATTATGAAGTGACTGGTGATGATGAAAAAACACCAGATGGAGAATTAGTTCATTTTTTCTTTACTTAGAGGTGTTGAACCAATCAACTAATGAAGATTTGAAGATTAATTATTAGAAGTTAGATATGGTCGAAGAGTTACAGGGAATCCAAAGAAACAACACATATGAGTTAGTCCAATTTCCAGCACATACAAAAGCTATCAAAGTAAAGTAGGTGTTCAAGTTGAAACGCAATGCAGATGGATCAATAGCAAGATATAAAGCAAGATTAGTAGCTCGAGATTTTCTTCAAAGATTAGGAATCGACTACTCTGAAGTATTTTCTCCAGTAACAAGGTTGGAGAATGTCAGACTAGTGGTAGCATTGACATGCAACCAAGACTGGTCGATATTTCATCTAGATGTGAAATCAGCATTTTTGAATGCTCGTTTAGACGAAGAAGTTTATTCCACAAAACCTCCTGGGTTTATGATTTATAAGGAAGCAAGTAAAGTATATAAGTTGCACAAAGCGCTCTATGTCCTCAAGAAAGCACCTAGGGCATGGAACAAGAAGATCAAATCATACTCAGTCGAATTGGGATTTTTCAAATGCAAATCAGAGTATGGTGTCTATGTTCAGGTTGTAGCACAAGATAATAACAATCATATGCTTATATGTTGATAACTTGCTAGTAACTGGAAATAGATTGGATTACTTGTCGTAGTTCAAAGAGCTGATGAGGAAGGAATTTGAAATGTCAGATCTGGGAAAATTGTCTTATTTCTTTGGTATGGAATTTTAAATGTTGAAGCAAGGTATGGTGCTATATCAAAAGATGTATGTCAAATAGATACTCAAGAGATTCAAAATTGATGATTTGAATTATGTATCCTCACCTATCAAACCAAATGTGAAGTTGGAGAACAATGGAGAGGAAGACAAAGTCGATGTAACTTTGTTCAAGCAAATTGTGGGATCTCTGAGGTATGTGTGCAACAGTCGATCTGATATAAGTTTTGTAGTTGGATTAGTAAGTAGATATATGAGTGAACCAAGAGTGTTGCATATTAAGGCTGCAAGTAGAATCCTGAGATATTTGAAGGGTTCAATAAATTATGGAATTCTATTTGGACGAGATTCTGAAAGCAAAGAAGCAATAGTTAATTTTTTTTTAGATGATGATTGGTGTAGAGATAAGGAAGATATAAGAATCACAACTATATATTTCTTCCAAGTATTTGACGCCTCAATCTCATGATGTTCTAAGAAGCAACATGTGGTGTCATTGTCATCTTGTGAAGCTAAATATATATCACGATCCTATGATGTCTGTCAAGTAATTTGGATAAGATCGGTACTTAAAGAAATGTCTATTGAAGTGAAGAATCCTCTAGTGTTGGAAATTGATAATAAGTCAGCCATAAATCTGGCAAAAAATCTAGTTCTGCATGGAAGAAGTAAACATATTGAAGCTTGGTTTCATTTTTTGACGGAAAAGGTAAATCGAAGTGAACTTGAAGTTAGGTGTTGCTCAAGTGAAGCACAATTGGCCAATATTTTCACCAAAGGATTGAAGATTGACAGATTCTTGAATTTGAGAAAGAAATTAGGAATAGTTCAGTTTGACTATGATTAGCATAGGTTCGACAACTTGGATTATGGGAGTGTGTTGAAATATTAGATTAGATTTAACATTTAAATATAATCCAAGTTGTATAGTCCAAGCCCAATTAGAATTGTATATAAATAGTCATAGTGTATATCATTATTTGTACAATTCAATAGCACAAATCTTTGTTTTATTTATTTTTCTCTTTTTATCTCCTCACTAAAAGTGCATCACACACTAATAATGATGACCTTAAAAATGAATATCTTGTTGTCTCGTTAAGTCGACTAATTTGGTAGGTGTGCAAGGTATCAGCTATAAGGATACATTTTTAAACTCACGACATCCCACTTATTCATCATTAATGGTGAAATTTTCAGCCACTCAACTACTTGACCAAAAAATGAATATCTTGTCATAATTGGCCCACATGTTTTGTGGAACAATTTAAAATAAACATATGCTCATCAAAAAAGGGTTATTATGTCAAAAGCACGTTATAATTATATGCATTTATGTTTTTAAGATTTTAAAGATGTAAGTGGTTATAATTCTACAATGTTTATAATAACTTCTAAGTTTGAAACTACGTGGAGAAAAAAAATACATGATGAAAACATGTTAGACAAAATATTTTCCACTTTTCATGCATCCAATATTCTCTTGCAACAATAAAATATAGAGAAAAAGGATTTAATAAATATTCCAACTTGATATCTTGTCTTTTTTAGGCTGAACAAAATAATGAGCTCTTGATGGAAAATCATGAGGCTCATTTCACTGGTATCACTCCATTCTCAGAGGTGAATGTAGTATGACACAGTCATAATGGGAAAAATTATTGTCGTGGTTGTGGTTATAATTATGTTTGTGGTCTTGGTTTGATATACTCGTAATGGTAATTATAAAAACACATTTTTTCACCTTAAATGGAAAAGGATAGAAATGTATTAAAAAAATAGTCATAGTAGCAAAACTAAAGAAAACATTTTTTATCGTTGTTGAGGAAAAGGTCATTGGTCTCACACTTGTATGCACCAAAACACCTTCTTGTTCTTTACCAAAGATTGCTAAAAATAAAGAGAAATATTGAGACTTATTTTTCTAATGAAGATGACATTCCATATTATGGTAATACATATGTTACTCACTTAGAGATTGGCAATTTTATTTGTTGATCTAGATGAAAAAATTGATCACCTTATTGAAAATGTCAAGAAGTAAAGTGTATGGATAATTTTATTTATTTATTTATTATAATAATTTTAATGTAATGTTTTGAATTTTATGTTCTAATAATGAAATGTGTTAGGAATTTAAATAACTAATATGTTTAAGGTGTGCTTTAATTCAATGTTACAACTTTTTTTATAATAAATATTGACACTAGTACTAATAATAAAGATATTTGTGCAACTACTCACATAATTTTCAAGTATAAAAAATATTTCTCTTATTTATTAAAGTGAAAAAGTGATGTCAAGACTATATCGACACTTCAAAAATAATTGAAGGCTCAAAAAGAATCAATGTGTTGTTATGTGGAAGAAAAAAGTACACATTGAAAATACACTATATTCCTTTAAGTCTCACATAAATTTATTAAGTTTCAAAAATATTCGTCTAAATGGATATCATATTGAAACAAAAGATGATGGAGATATTGAATAACTTTGTATTACAAAACATAATTTTGACAAAATATGTGTAATGGACAAGCACATGGTTTTTTCCTTAGGATTATACTTGTTGAAATATTAAATTGGATTTGTTAAAATATTGTATTAGATTAAATTAGATTAGATTATATTTAATATTTAAATATAATTCAAGTTGTATAAACTCAAGCTCAATTAGGGTTGTATATAAATAGTCTTAGTCTGTATCATTATTTGCACAATTCAATAATACAAATCCTTATTTCCTTATTCTCTCTATTATCTCCTCTCTAAAAATGCCTTACGCACTAAAAAATTGGTATCCAGAGTTTCCGATTATTTTTCTTGATCGAGTTTTCAAGAATTTCACGTCAGAGATCGTGTTTTCAGGACAAGTGAATCAACCGCTGCGAAGATGGCTAGTGACAAGGGCATTCTGAATTCTCTTCCAATGCTTGATGGAAAGAATTGGATACGATGGAAAAAACATATGCAATCCTTGTTTGGCTTCCATGAAACCCTAGAGGTGGTTACCGACGGCGTTCTTGTGCTGGCTGCAAATGTAACCGAAGCACAGAAAAAATCCCACAATGAAGTCAAGAAGAAAGATTACAAGGCTTCTTATTGCATTCAGACGGCTGTTGATGCTGCTAATTTGGACAGAATCTCTCATGCTGAAACGACGAAGGAGGCATGGGATATTTTGGTGAAGTATTACGAAGGAGGTGAGAAATTCAAGGTCGTCAGGTTATAAACCTTGCGTCGACAATATGAGTTGTTGTCGATGGGAGAAGACGAAAAAGCTGCAGAATATGCGTGGAAGGTTTAGAAACTCGTTCATCTCATGAAGGGTTGTGGTGAAACCATAACTGATAAGATGATAGTTGAGAAGGTAATGAGAACGTTGACCTCTCACTTTGATCACGTTATCGTAGCTATTCAAGAATCCAACAAACTTGAAACCACTAAAAAGGAAGATTTGTTTGGTTCGTTGGAGGCGCATGAGATGAGGTCGAAAGGGAAGGAATTCAAGACTCGATACAGGCCCTGCAAGTTCAGTCATGGAAAATGATGGTGGTTCAAACAAATTTAAAGGCAAGTTCGACAAGACTCAGGGCAAGAAGCCTTGGTCAAATCCCCATAGGAATAAGTTCGAAGATAGATATTTTGAATCCTCGAAAAGGGGAGGAGGAAACTATCGAAAGGATAAAGAAGATAAAAAAGGTGTACAGTGCTATAATTGTGAAAAATGGGGTCACGTACCTAAAAATTGTTGGTACATAAAAGACAATGGACCGACAAAAGGCAAGGACGAAGGAGCGAACCTTGCACACCAAGATTCAAATGATTTTGAATGAGGTATGGTTGTTATGACTGCAGTTACAGATAACCATGTCGAATCCAAGATATGGTTCCTCGACTCAGGCTGCTCAAATCATATGACTGGTAGAAAGGAGTGGTTGGCAGACTATGACGAGTTGAAGAAGAGCATGGTAAAACTTGCTGATAATAGTTTGTTGCAAGCAGAAGGTAATGGCAACATAGTTTTTCAAATGATTAATGGAGGGAACGCTATGATTAAAGATGTGCTATATGTACCTGGAATGAAGTGCAACTTGCTAAGTGTTGGACAACTGGTCGAAAAAGGTTTCTCAGTTGTTATGAAAGATGGAGCTTTGAAATTGTTCGACACCAAGAAAAATTTGGTCTTGAAATCTCCGTTGTCAAAGAACATGACATTTAAGACTATGATCAGTTCGACAAAAGTTCAATGTTTGAAAAATGTTGTTCACCACAAGGATAGTTGGTTGTGGCATTTGAGGTTTGGACATTTGAAAATTTTCGATCACTCAATCAACTGATTACTCGAGATATGGTTATTGGAATTCCAAGTCTTGAGATGGCTGAAAAACTTTGTGAAGTTTGTTTAGTCGAAAAGCAATCCATAAAAATTCTTTCATTTCGACTTTGCCAATAAGATCATCCTGCATTCTTGAAGTGGTATACTCAGATGTATGCAGTCTATTCGAAGAACATACAATTTGTGGAAATAGATATTTTGTTTTGTTTGTTGATGAGTTCAGTTGAAAATTGTGGATCTATGTGATCCAGAGAAAGGACGAAGTATTCGAAATCTTTAAGAGATTCAAGATACTTGTCGAAAACCAGAGTGAGAAAAGGATCAAAGTTCTGCGAACACATGGAGGTGGCAAATACACTTCGAAGATGTTTGAGAAATTCTGTATAGAACATGGTCTTGATGATGAGGTAACTGTTCCTTATAAACCTCAACATAATGGAATTGATGAAAGAAGAAACATAACCATATTAGATATGGCAAGATGCATGATAAAGTAGACGAATTTGCAAAAGTATTTATGGGGAGAAGTTGTTTCGAATGCAGATTATATTTTGAATAGGTTCCCTACCAAGATATTGAAGAACATGGTTCATAAAGAATTATGGAGTGGAAAACGACCATCAATAAGTCATTTGAAGGTGTTTGGATCTATGTGTTATAAGAATATTCCTGATGCAAGAAGAAGGAAGCTTGATGACAAGAGTGAACCTATGATTCTAGTAGGATATCGTAAAACTGGTGCATACAGGCTATTCAACCCAGTTAAAGAGAAGATTGTGTTGATTAGAGACATTGTAATTGATGAAAATTCTTCCTAGGATTGGAATTCTAGGAATTCAATTAACAAGGCACTGATGAACTCTGATTTTGACGAAGAAATTGATGAAGTCGAAGTCGAAGGAATTACAGAGAATCCAGTTAAAGTCGAAGATGAAGCAAATGTTGACATTCCAGACAATGTCGAAGTCGAAGAGAGTGTGGCTAGCACAAGTCGTAGACCTCAACGAAATAGAGTTCCTCCAACAAGATTTCAAGATTATGAAGTGTCTGGTTATGATGAAGTTACATCAGATGGAGAATTAGTTCATTTTGATTTACTTGCAGGTGCTGAACCAATCAACTATAGTGAAGCTTTGAAGACTGACAAGTGGAATTTAGCTATGGTCGAAGAGTTACAGGCAATCAAAAGAAACAACACATGAAAGTTAGCCGAATTTCCAGCACATACAAAAGCTATCGAAGTAAAGTGGGTATTCAAGTTGAAACACAATGTTGATGGTTCGATAGCAAGACATAAAGTAAGATTATTAGCTTGAGGGTTTCTTAAAAGAGAATGACTTGACTACTCTGAAGTATTTGCATCAGTAGCAAGATTGGGGACTGTTCGACTAGTAATAACATTGGCATGTAACCAAGGCTGGTCGACATTTCATTTAGATGTGAAATCAACATTTCTGAATGGTCCTTTAGAAGAAGAAGTTTATGTCACACAACCTCTTGGGTTTGTGATTCAAAAGGAAGCGAGTAAAGTATATAGGTTACATAAAGCGCTCTATGGTCTCAAGCAGACACCTAGGGCATGGAACAAGAAGATCGACTCATACTTAGTCGAATTAGGATTTGTCAAATGCAAATCAGAGTATGGTGTCTATGTTCAGGTTGTAACACAAGATATAACAATCATATGCTTATATGTTGATGACTTGCTAGTAATTGGAAATATCTTGAAGAAATTGTTGATGTTCAAAGAGCTGATGACGAAGGAATTTGAAATGTCGGATCTGGGAAAATTGTATTATTTCCTAGGCATGGAATTTCAAATAATGAAGCAAGGTATGGTGCTACATCAAAGGAAGTACATCAAAGAGATACTCAAGATATTCAAAATGGATGATTCAAATCCTGCATCCTGACCTGTCAAACCAAATGTGAAGTTGGAGAAGAATTGAGAGGATGAAAAAGTTTATGTAACTTTGTTCAAGCAAATTGTGGGATATTTGAGGTACTTATGCAACAGTCGACCTGATATAGGTTTCGTTGTCGGATTAGTAAGAAGATATGTGAGTGAACCAAGAGTGTCACATATGAAGGCTGCAAGAAGAATCCTGAGATATCTGAAGGGTTCGATAAATTGTGGAATACTATTTTGATGAACCTATGAAGATTTAGAAGCAATAGTTAATTGTTTTTCAGATGCTGATTGGTGTGAAGATAAGGAAGATCGAAGAAGTACAACTGGATATTTCTTTCAATTATTTGGTACCCCAATATCATGGTGTTCGAAGAAGCAACTTGTGGTGGAATTGTCATCTTGCGAAGCTGAATATATAGCAAAATCCTATGTTGTTTGTCAAGCAATTTGGATCAAATCAGTACTTGAAGAAATGGCTGTTGAAGTGAAGAAACCGCTGATGTTGCAAATCGACAACAAGTCAGCTATAAATCTGGCGAAGAATACAGTTATGCATAGAAGAAGTAAACATATTGAAGCTAGATTTCACTTCTTGAGTGAAAAGGTAAATCGAGGTGAACTTGAAGTTAGGAATTTCTCAAGTGAAGCGCAGTTGACCGACATCTTCACCAAAGGATTTAAGGTTGACAGATTCCTGAATTTAAGAAAGAAATTAGGAATAGTTCAGATTGACTATTTTTGAGGATGTTCGACAACTTGGATTATGGGGGTGTGTTGAAATATTAAATTAGATTTGTTAAAATATTGGTATATTCAAGAATTCCTCAAGGGTTGACCAGACAAACCCTCTCCTAAGCAATCAACCCACAACTAGGATTTTGCTTCTCTCAAGACAAAATCAAGTTATAATTCCTAAAGTGGTCATCATACCTCCTCATATGTCTCAAGGTATCACCATGTCAAGTCTCAAGCCTCACAGCTCAAGTTTGCTCAATCAATTGCTCAGATGGTTGAGAATCAGTTGTATTGGACAAAAACCCAAATATGGTCAACATACAATCAAACTTCATCATTTTTTGTCAATATCAAGATTTTGAAGTCACATTCCTTATCTGATCAAGGGTTGATCATGAATCATCAAGAAAACTCAAGATTTGATCAAAAGTCAAAGTTTCCAAATTAGGGTTTTTGGACAAAAAGTCAATAGAACTTTGACCAGGAATAACTTTCCCATACTTTATCAGAAATTTTACTACCAAATATTATTTTAAAGAGACTTGAATTCTCTACAACTTCATGTCTCACAAGCTCTGGCAAAAAATGCTTCATTTGAGAGTTACGGATCAAGACATTATAGGTCCTTCTAAAAGTCAACAAAAAATCATCTTTTTGCAAATAAGTGTACATGAACATGGAAACTTCAATGAAGATGAAACCAAAAGGAGTGTTTAGAGGACATCTTGAGATTTCTAAAAAGTCTAAGAACACTCAAAAACATTGAAAATTGAGCAAGATATAAGTTGTGCAAGTTTGACATTTTTGGAGAGGTGCTTGAAGAGAAATACTTAGCAAATTCATTTTTTTTTCCAAATGGGCCTAAGTTTTTATGATCCAAACTTGTTCTTAAGATTTTCCATGACCTCCAAGACCAATGGCATACCTCCTCTTATTTTATTTTATTTATTTGGGAATTTATTCATTTAAATCCAATTTTAATTAAAATAAAATACTAAAAATCAAATCAATTGATGCAAGGTTGAATATTTGTTATTCTTGAGGTCCAAGATACTCATCAATATCTGGCAATTTCGAAAATATATGTTTGACATGAGATTGATGCAAAATTGGAAATCTTTGATGTAAATTTGGATGATTGAAAAATCAAATATCTTTTCATCAATGCCAAATATTTTCTTCACATCTCTTGACCTAATTTGCTTCTATTATATATACACAAGATTTCCAGATGCCAAGGAAACATTTTTGCGGCCTCAAGAACCCTAGCCAAGTCTCAAAAACTCGTGACTCTCCAGCAATTGGCAAACCTAGAATTCAATCGATTCAGGCCATTCCAAGGTTGCCAATCAATTCCTGGTGATCCTCTGACGCATTCCAGCCATTCACAAGCCATTCATACCTTCAGAATTGACCAAACGCGATCACGGTTAGCATACCTCTATTCTAATTTCGATTGCTATGATTCACACATATTTAATGTGATTTGATTGCATATTTGTGTTCATGATGCTATTTCGAAGCTTTTTGTGTAGTTCAATTCGAGTTTGAGTACAGGTATACGAATCTGCCATGGCTAGGGTTCCAAGCTCAGAATTAGGGCTTTGCAAGTTAGGAAAAATTGGAAAGAACCAAGGGCATCATCGTGTTTAGAACATGATTTCCAGTCGATCCAAGTCCTCATAATTCATTTATATTACATATTTCTTGATGTTTTATTTGCAGGAACTATGGCTACGGAGAAAAACTATCACTATAGGCTATAGTAATAGACACAGACCGTTGGTATAGGTCTGTGTCCCAATGAAGAAGACGAAGGCCTTGGCGCGGGTTTTAAATTTAAACGAATTTATGAAAAAACGTTTCAAATATATATTTATCGTTTCATTATACTAACACGAAAACACATTGGCTCAGTTGGCAGGGAGGCGCGCATTTGACCCTTGGGGCAGGGGTTTGATCCCTGGTTACCCCATATATTATTTCATTTTTGCAAAACTAACATTTTTTATATTTTCTTATTTATTTTCAATTTAATTTTCTTTTAAATATTTTTCTAAAATACATAAAAAACCACAAAAAAAAAATTTCCTTCTAGATTTAGGTTTTAAAAATACTTATTTTACTTTTGACACCAAAAAAATATTGTTTCCCCTTTATTTTAATTAATTGTTTGAATAACCTTTAAATTAACTTTTAATTATTTTTCTACACTAAAATCAATCAACAAAAATTCCAAACAATATTTTCTTTCTCTCAATTAGGACTACTAACCCTAAAAACATTTTTGCTAATTTCCGAAACATTTTCACTAACATTTTTCTTATTATTCCGATTATTTGTTTACTTTATTTCGCATTTACAATTCTAGAAACGACGTATACGTCGCAGGGTTTATTCTGTAATAGCGTAGATTTATATTTTCTGCCTTTACTTTCCGCACCTATATTATGTATCTGCTCCAAAGCCATGTAATAGCGTAGGACATTTACTTTCCGCGCTTTTACATTTCGCACTTTACTTTTCTGTACATATTTAACTGCTAGTAACTAGGGTTTACATGACAAGATAAAATCAAATCTTAGATCACCCTAATTCAAGATAACATATCTGAACTCGACACACTCTTTCACACATGCACCCCCTTAGGGTATCCTCTCTTGTTGCCTTTTGAATATGAAATTCCTGGCAGCAGATACGTGATGTCACAGAGAATGTTATGACACAGTATCTGACACTCTGTTCATAATTCACACAATAAATTCAAACAGCAGTAAAGAACACAATAAATTGTTTACCCAGTTCAGTGTCTAACTACACCTACATCTGGGGGCTACCAAGCCAGGGAGGAAATTCACTATTAGTAGAATTAATTGGGAATAAACCAACGGTTTATCTCCTTCACTTAAAACCAATGCAACTTCAATCTAAGTCCTACTTAGACCTGAGTTCCTACTCACTCCCCCTCAATCACAGCAGTGATATCAACCTATTGATTAATTGAATTGTGAAGACACTCTTCAATAAACTACCTTGATTTTGCTTCAAAGCTTTAATCAGAGACAAAACACTCGTGCTTCAAAGCTTTGAGTGGTAAACTACCCTTACAAACAAATCCTAGTCCAAGGCACTTATCAATTGATAATTGCTTGGCTCACAAGAGTAACTAGAATTACACAAAATACAACCTGCTAAATCTTCAATACATTCCAGAGGCGCAACAGCAAAGTAAGGGTTCTATTCCTTTTATAGAAGCAGTCCTGAAACTTCAGTTTTGGGATTCCATAAAAATAGCTAGGGTTCACTTAATTAATCCTAAAAACTTTGTCTTATCAACAACCAATTTAGGTTTAACTAAGATTAACCTAACAGCCACGTGAACATACAATCTAATAACAGAAAAACATAATAAAGCAGCTCAACAAACTTCCTGAAAAATCTCAGGAAAAACAGATTCTGCAGAACAGAATGTCACACTGAATGTCATAACATCATTATGACATCGATATATTCGAAATTCAATGACTTTAGCTTCGATTCGAGTTGTGCTTTAAACATCCTTGCCAAGTAGGATTTATCTTCAATCTCTGAATGTCATGACATTTATCAAGACATTGTCATAGCCTAGTTTTACCAAAAAGTAATGCCAACTTAAAACACTAACAGAATACAATGGTCATGGCCCTCGAACGTAGGGGTATAATTAGAAAAGACACTTACGAATAACATCATCATAGTCCCTTCGATACAAAGATCATAGTTCCTCGATGAACCTCAATGTTGCGTACGAATATATGATCCCGTCCCTCGATTGTTGTCTACGAATAAGTGATGATCGTCCATATGAATTGCTAAAGGTATCTTTACATGTTGCCTTCAATGACCATACAATGACCCTTCGATTGTCCCTTCACATCCAAACGAATAAAGTTACCTGCCAACTAATGGTATGGATAGCCTTATTCTAAAGGAGAAGGAAAATAACACGAAAATGACCATTCTGAGTAGGTAAATAAGACTCTATTGCTTGCTCCAATCAAAACACTTTTTCACACCTCACACTTTTCAAAAACTATCTTTTCATACACTTTGTATACATTCCAGCGTGAATCATTACAAAGTTAAACATCTTTCAAATAAAAATTTTCGAACACTTCGTATACATTCCAACGAGGATCATTACAAAGTCAAAGCGAAATGTCTTTCAAAATACTTTCCAAATCACAAACACAGAAAGCAAATTTTCAAAGTGAGCTAAGCAACTAAGATCCCGTAGATAACTACGGATGGAAAGGGTGACAATACCTTCACTTTTCATAATTGCCTCCCGTACTTAGAATCTAACGAAGACCTTTTCCTTTTCTCTTTCACCTTCCCTTTATTGGATAAAAGAAAATTCGGTGGCGACTCTTGCTATCCGCAACATTTGCGATAAAAAGAAAAATAAACAAGTCAGTTCTCCCACTGTGTTACAAATATTATATTATATTAGATTATATTTGACTTAATATTTAAATCTATTCAAAGTTATATAAATCCAAGCCCAATTAGGGTTGTATATAAATAGTCCTAGTTTGTATCATTATTTGTACAATTCAATAATACAAATCCTTATTTCCTTATTCTCTCTATTCTTTCCTCCCTAAAAGTGCGTGACGCACTAAAAGTACTACACTTAAATTATTACAATTAAAGCACGTGTCGTTATAAACAATAAGCTTACAAATAATAAAAAATTGTAATTTGGCATGACCTGTTGGGTCATCCCAGTTATATAATGATGCGAAAAATAATCGAAAATGCATGTGGTCGTCAATTAAAGAGTAAGGAGATTATCCAATCTAATAAGTTCGCATACGACTCTTTCTCTCAAAAGAAGTTGATAATTCAAACATCACCAACAAAAAATGGAGATGAATTTATCAACTTTTTAGAAAATATACATGGTGATATTTGTGGGTTAATACAATCATCATGTTAATTATTTAGATATTTATGTTTTAATTGATGCATCAACTAAATGGTATCAAGTTTGGTTGTTGTCAACTCACAACCAAGCATTTTCAAAATTACTAGCTCAACTAATTTTAATAAGAGTTCATTTCCCCGATTATCCTATTAAACATACATCTTGATAGTGATGCAAAACTTTTATCTCATGCATTTAAAGAATATTGTATGTCTACTGAAATTGAAATTTAACATCCAATAGCACATGTTCATACACAAAATGGACTTGCATAATCATTTATTAGACGTATAAATTTAATTTCAAGATCTCTTCTCATGAGATACAAACTCCCAATTTCTACTTGGGGACAAGTAATTTTGCATGTTGCAACATTGATTTGCACCAGGCCAACAATTTATCACACATTCCCATTTACAATTAGTTTTTGGATATGTTTCAATTTCTCTACCACACCAAACTAAGATGGATCTTCAAAGGAGGATGAGAATATATATTGGATATGAATCTTCATCCATTATAAAGTACATTGAACCATCAAGAATATATTTATTCATTGCTCGATTTGCTAATTGTCATTTAGTATAATCAAATTTCCTAGCATTAGGGGAAAAGTATAAGATGGACAAAGATATCAGTAGGAATGGATTATCATTTTTTTGGTCTTGATCTTCGAACTACACAATGTGATCTAGAAGTTTAAAACGCAATTCACTTGTAAAGCTTAGCAAATCAATTACCAAATACATGCACTGCTAAAAAAATGTGACTAAATCATATATAATAGCTACTAATGATCCCATAAAATGGATGTCCATGTTGGACAAACTAACAATTCTCAACCACGCATGAAGCATGGCGTACCAACTTGTTTCAAAGATAAAAATCCTCAAACAAGAAATGGAGAGCTAAGAATAAATATGGTCTGAGTGAGATATTGAAAGTCTAAAAGAGTCTTCAGACATAATAAACATTTTAGCTCCATAAGAAACAAATTAGGTACCTGAAATTCATGAAAATAAAGAGATCTCGATAAATTATATCCATAATAAAATACAATTAAATTGACACAAAGTCAGCATTGATGATATTTTTGCAAACAATATAGCGCTAAATGAGATAAATGACAAATATGATCATGAACCAACTTCTATTCAAAATTGTAGATAACTTGAGGATTTTTCAAAATGGAAAGATACAATTGAAGCAAAATTAAACTTACTTTATAAGAGGCAAATTTTTGTACCTATAGTCTAAACACCTCAAGGTGTGAAGCTAGTTTGATACAACATAGTTTTTCATGCAAAAAAATAAAATGAAAATCATGAAATTGTGAGATACAAAGTTCGACGTGTCACCTAATAATTCGCAAAGACATGTGATTGATTTTGATGAGACATATTCACCTATAGTGGATCCAAGTAATTTTGAATATTTAATAAGCTTTGTAGAACATGAAGAGATAGATTAACATGATAGATATTGTAACAACTTATTTGTATGGCTCATTTGATATTAACATTTACATGAAACTCTAAAGGGTTTAATATACCTGATGCACATAGTTTTGGATCTCGAGAAAGCTACTCTATCAAATCGAATAAGTCTCTCTATAGGCTAAAATAATTTGGACACATTGGTACAATTGTCTTAGACAATATTTGTTAAGGGAGGGATATACAAATAACTGTATTCGTCCTTGTATTTTTTATTAACAGATATAGAAATGAATTTTATAAAATAGGTGTCTATGTGGATGACAAAAATATCATTGGAACTCTAAAAAGATTTTAAAAGCTATAAATTTCTTAAAGAAATAAATTGAGATGAATGACCTAGAAACAAAAAGTTATGTCTAGGTTTATAAGATTGAGCATTTGGACAATGGGATATTTGTACATCTATAAAGTTATATAGCAAAAGTATTAAAATACTTCTATATGGATAAATCTCATATTATCTCTACTCTAATGGTTGTTAGATCATTGAATATATAGAAAGATTCTTTCATACCTCGAAAAAAGGATGAAGAATTACTTGGTTATAAAGTATAATATCTTAGAGTGATTGGAGTACTAATGTATCTTGATAATTATACATTTCTAGATATATCATATTCTTTCAATCTATTAGAAAGATATAGTTATTCACCTACATGAAGACATTGAAGCATATTTAAACATATAAATCATTATCTTAGGGGTACAATGGATGGGGATTTTTTTTATTCCATAATATCCAGATTAGAATTAACAAGTTATGCATATGCAAGTTACTTGTCAAATCCTCACATGGTAGATCATAAAAGATTATTTGTTTACTTACGATGGTACAACTATTTCATGGAGATCTGTAAATCAAACCATAATACTAACCTCATCAAGTCATGTTGAACCTTTAGCACTACATGAGGCAAGTCAAGAATGCATTTGGTTGAGATCCTTAATTCAACACATACAACATACTTGTGGTTTATCCTCTAAAATAAATAAATACAATAATAACATATGAAGATAATACAACATGCATCACTCATTTGAAAGATTGTTACATTAAAGGAGATCGAACAAAATACATTTCTCAAAAGTTCTTTTTTACTCATGATCTTATGAAGAGTGGTGATATAAGCATCCAAAAAAATTATTCATGTGACAACTTTACAGACCTTTTCACAAAGTCACTCCCAAATAGTACTTTTAACCAACTAGTGTAAAAGATTCATCTTCATCGTCGAAGAAATGATCATTCGACTGAGGAGAAAAAATTAATTTATCTTAAAATATATTGTACTCGATCTTTTTCTTTCACTAAATTTTTTTCCACTTGATTTTTCTATTAAGAATTTAACGGGGTATATCCTGAACAAACATCTATGAAAAAATATTATGAACTAATTCATATATACTTAGTAGAGAGAATTCAATCTGCCTATAAAAATTTTAATTATAAAATATTTTTTATATAATTAATTAAAATTTATAATGAGATCTTAGATCAAATTTTATTCTCGATTGTTATTTATTGTAACCCTTATAATTTTATTTCAATTAATTTTAGTATAAATTTTAGATACTATTTATAAGTTTTAATTAAATATTTAAAAATTTATTATACAACTAACTCATTTATATCAAATTTTTATGATAAAATCAATTTCTTTGATTTATTATTTTTCTTTTGATTATAGATAGATATATTGCTAAAATTTATTTTATAACAATATAATAAAAAATTAGCACTATAAGTGTTATTATTAATTAATTTATCATGACAGATTATATAATAAGGAGGTGTACATGTGAATTTTTTAGGCGACCCATGTGATAGAAGATGTATGTTTATGCCTATTCCTTATTTATAAATATTTATACAAATTAATAAAAGATGACTATTTTTTAATTCCTTGTGTTCTTTCTTATTAGGAATCAATTTTTAAAATTGAAACAAAGCCTTCAAATTGTTTGAGACGGTTCTAGTTATGATTATCCAATAACTCTCACATGACAAAAATTCAATAAATAAATGAATTCTACAAAAAAAAATTATGAAAAATAATAACTGTATGAATTAAATTTCAGCCAAAATATTTCTTAATAATTGCGTGAGAGATACATTAATCACCCAATAAAAATTTATTTAAAAATATGAAAATAATGTAATGCTAACTTGTGCTTATGTGATCCTTTTTTTGTTTGATAAACAAAGGGGAATATATTAAAAACCACTAGGGTTGCTTAACCTATGGGTACAAGAAATAAAAAAGATGGGGTCAAACCCCCAACCAACAAACCAACTCGAACTCATCTAAAGAAGGGGATGGATCGGCACACCAATCCGCAGAAGACACACTAGAATCAACTTGAAAAAACACAACAAACCACTCATACGAAATCAACTTAATCAACCTTACCCCATCAAAATTAGCCAAAACAAGCCTTTTGAAGATGATTTCATTCTAACACTTTCAAATAATCCAAAAAATTATTAACCCAAAAAACAAACCTGAATCCAACACAAAAGCCAACTTACAAGATTTATCCAGCAAAAGAAGTCGCTCCAAAATAGTACCGGCAAAAAAAATAATTGTCCACCCAAAGTCATAGAGTAATCTTGCTCCACCACAACATAGAAATACACAAACAAAGAAAAGATAATCCAAATCCTCCTCAACCCCAAAATACAAAGAACACACCAACAAATGAGACCCGACCAAAATACTGCATTTCGACAACTCCGTCTTCGTAGGAAGTCTATTCCAAATCAATCTCCAACCAAAGAGAAGAATTCTACTACTTACCTTAGACTTCCATAAACGAGACAAAGCCAAAGAAAAATTGACATCCAATTCTGACCTCGGAAGCTCGCTTAACAAAATAGCATCATAAGCGTTACTCACCGAAAAACAAGAAACATTCCTCCCCCAAACAAAACTATCTGAACCAGGGCGAAGGGGTTGAATCGGCTAAATAAGAATGAACAACTAAAAAAGTTGGAGCGCGGCTGCCCGATCCTCTAACCCATACGAAATATTCATGGCCCAACTCCAACCAACCACCCCCGTTCTAACTACCCATGATCGCAACCTTCGAATGGCGAGCATCCGCCAAGAGAAACAAATCTGGGAAAAGGATTCCAAGCGGAGTTGTGCACAACCAACGGTCAAACCAAAATTCTAAAAGAATTTCCTGATGGGAAATTAAGATACAATAGTAGACTAACACGCAGCGGATATAATATTTCCCAAACTTGTAAGAACTTTGAGGATCAACGACAAATATAAGATGACAATCGAACAATAACAACACAAAAGAACACCAGAATTTTTAACGTGGAAAACCCCTCAATATGAGAGTCAAAACTACGAGTCGTCAAGACCAAAGAAAATAGCTCCACTATAATCAATTGAGGTTTCAAGAGATTCTTTAAAGTGATTCACAAAGTAGTGATAACAACCGCAAATCACAAAGCAAACTAACTTACAAATAAGAATATAAAAAATTCAAATTTTCCCAAAGCTGCAACTTCAGTGCAAGGCCGATATCTCTCAACTCAGACCTTATTTTGAAGATCCCAATGGTCAAAAGTTAGATATTGGTGTTGCGAACCTAACCTCCAAATTTAAGCTCGGTCTGATGACTAACAAATTAGGGGTCTTCGATTTAGTGAGGTTGGTTCAGAAAAAATGGGAATGAGTTTCTCTTCTTTTTTCTCTCTTTTTGAATTCTTATTTTCTCTCTATCTCTCTTAACCCTAAATTGAAAATATTCACTTATTTAAGTGAGAAAAATAGGCTATTCATATTTGATCCTGTCTCCACATAGGAAGGGATCCCAAGCCCAACATTCCCATGCCAAGCCTGCAAGAAATAGACAAGTTAAACCAATTTAAAGGCATGCACAATTCCTCATAACCAATCAAACAAAGATCCCTCCGCCATAGGGATACTTTACTCCTTAAATGATATAAAGGAAAATTAAGCATTGCTTTTTTGATATCACCATACCTACAAGAAAGAAAGTTAGTCCATAAAGAGTTTTCCTCGTTCAAAATATGTCACTTTCACTTGCTAAGAAGAGCTAAGTTGAACTTCTCGCAATGCTTCACACCAAGACCCCTTTCTTTCTTTGAAAGGCAAAGCTTATCTCAACTAAACCAATTAATCTTCTTCTTCACTTTATCACCACCCAAAAAAAGTTCTTTGAAGAATAATGATCTCTTTAATAATGGATTTGCGAATCTTGCATAAAAAGAAGAAAAAGATCGGTAAACTCGACAAAATAGAATTCAAGAGCACCACCCTCCCACCGATAGAGAAATGCCTATTTTCCACAGTCAAAGTCTTCTTCTTAACTTCGAAACAATTGGCCTCCATACCTCACATCTCCTAGAATTAATTCCAACAGGGATGCCTAGGAATAAAAACAACAAAATCCAATCTCACAAATTAGAAAGAAGACGCCGCTTGAATAAAACCCGACTCTTTATTAACCCCAAAGAGTCGAATCTTGTTCAAATTAACCCGCAACCCAGAAGCAAGCTCGAAGCCCCTAAGGATGGTCTTAAAGAGGGCCGACCCAATCAAATCAGAGGCCCCGTTGTAATTTTAAAAATGGGCCTCAATTTTAAAAAAATACAAATTATAATAAATTAAAATGACATATAAAAAATATAATTATATATTTTTAAAAGTATAGTTAATTAAAATTATTTTGATTTTAATCAATCTCATTTTTATAATATATTAGATTTTTATCATATTATTTTTTTGATTTATTGAATTTTTTATAACATGTTTTTATTTTTATTAATATTAATATAAAAAAAAAAAAATTTCAACATTTTAAACCCCTTAAAGTATAAGGCCCTGTGTTGTAGAGTCTGCTGCTCCTGCGCAGGGCCGAAAACGCCCAAAGAATTTTTCAAGAATCTTATCCAATCAAGATACTATCATCCACAAATTAAAGCATCTCAAAGTGAATATGATTATCCATACAAAGTCCTTTAAATCCCCCAAAACAGACGCCACATTCACCAAAAAGAATAACAACTAAATTTTTTATCTCTTGTAATGTAATTAGTACTAACAATTTCCACTATCCTAATACCAAAACAAACAAAAAAACAGTAGACAAACTTAATTCAAATTATTGATAATTTTTTATAAAAAAAAAATTATCAGATTTTATTTGGTAAAATATATTAAAAATTTATAATATTAGTATTATTTTTAACTTGTTAGCAGTCTATTTTTATTATTTGTCTTAAACTTATAAAAGATCAGGACCGTCTTAATTATATTATAATATTAAAGTTTTTTAATAGAAAGAATAGATTAAAAAATTATGGTCAACTGAGTCTTTAACTTCTTCTCTTCACACTGACTTGCTAAAGCTACCACTTAATTTATTTGCTTACTTTCCACTCTAATTATCTTAATTGAAAAGTTGTAGAAGTATACTCATATATGGTCGGATTGACTTTTTGTTTTAATTATATAAAACGGATTGCCTAATTTATTAACAATCGCAAGCATATTAGAAGTATAAGAACAAAATTAGCGTGGACGAAATTAGAAACAAACAAATGACTAGCAAGTAGCAAGAATAACATAAGTATATTATCATTATCAAGAGTGACATTTTATGTATTATGGAATATTGTCCTATTAGTATTTGTAAGGCCGTTTAAATTTTAGAAAGTGTATTAGCACTAGTTATAGATTAATTGTAATAAAAAAAAGATTAATTGAAATACATTGTTATAAAATTATTGTATACTTTTATCTAATTAGAATGAATTATTTTGACATATAAATATATAATTATAAAAAATTATAATTAAATTAGTTTAATTATTATTTTTTCTATGTTTTTCTCTGTCAAAATAATTCATTCTAAGTGAATGTATTTTAATTAAATAGAATTTTGTATTATTAAAATTAAAATGTGATAAATATTTTATGAGATTTACTTTTTTTAAATTTTTTATTTTGAACAATAATCCGACTAAAACATCCTCAAATATGACCTTGAATATTTGTATATAGTACACCTTACAATCTAATTATATAATTGTTTTATGGGCTCGGTCACTTTGTATTAGTTTCTATAAATAAGGGAGCTATGTATAAAAAGTATACTTATTTTAACAAAATTATTGTGGTTGGTTATACATATGTTTTCTAGTTTATTATGAATGGATGAAGAAGAAAACAAATATAATGACTTAAAGGAACTTGACTAGCCTATTTCACTTCTACCTTGTAACTTTCTCAGCACCATCATTACCAATACTCCACTTGTGGTGCGTTGACAAACAGTTTAATTGTTTGAATCTATACAAGGATTCAAAGTGGGTATACATTCCTTACAAATCTTTATGTGGTGTAAAATTTGTATCAGCTAACCAAAATCAATAGCTTAGGTTTTATCTCCTTTTAATCAATAGTTAAGTTGTTCCAAATTTTGTGGAAAATGCTAATGTGGAATTTGTACACCCAAAACTTTAATTCACTAAATATTAAATCATGGGTAATATTTGAACTTTTTTTAATACATTTTAAAGTGAATGATGGCATTCATTTTGAATTGAGGTAATTTATATATGAAATGGTTGTAATTTGTGATGGGTTCTGAAAAAATTTATAGAGTCTTAAAACTATTTTAAGAGAGTTTAAAATGACTTCTGACATATGTCAACATTCCTTGCTTTTGATATAGGTATGATTTCCTTCAAATTATTAGGGGTATAGGAGTTAACCAGAGAGAGAGAGAGAGAGAGAGAGAGAGAGAGAGAGAGAGAGAGAGAGAGAGAGATTTTAGAAAGATTATCTTCATGGCGGAAAAAACATATGTCTTTGAAAAAATAATGATGTTGAATGCAGTTTTGTCCAATCTACCTTCATATACATTCTCTTTTTATAAAGCACCTAAGGTGATTTATAAAAAGAGATCATTAAAATTCAATGTGAATCTCTACGGGGAGATGTAGAAAGTAGGAAGACGATTAGTTGGATTGTGAAAAACTCAGTGTTGCTCTAATTAGTAAATGGTTATAGAGAATGTTGTATGAGCGAGTATAATTCAGATTGGTTTGATTTTTTTTCAATAAGAAATGATTCATTGAAAAACCTCAAAATGTTTACAAAAGGTACTCCAATTTACGATGACCTAAGATAGAAAATTCTGAACCAATATCTCATTCTTCATGTTAAGAGAGATTTTATTTGATGGAGAAACTTATTGTCAACTGGTAAAATTCGTCAATCAAAGATATGTTAGTTTTTTAATTCGAATAATTGCAAAGTAGAAAATGGACGAAATATTAATTTTTAGAGTTCTAAATAGATTCAAACAACTCCCTTATTAGTGTGGTTCCCTAATATTTTTGAGACAACTACTAATATTGATACATCTATAGCGGGTCTTGGGAAGATAGTTAGTAGTTTTGGAACTTTAAAGAGACATAAACAAAATTGAACTAAGTTCAGCAGTACGAATTCAAACAATGACTTACCGTTTCGACTAATAACTTAGTGCTTTTATTTGAGTTAGCGATCTAGATTTTAAGAAAACTATTATGCTTAAATGTACTTTTAATCCACTACTTTGATTGTTTTTAACTTTTAATTCACTTATTTTAAAATTTACTTTTTTTAGTCTTTAAATTTTACTTCACTTATGATTTAGTTGGTTCCCTTCCAATTTTACAAACGAGGCAGTGTTAATTAGGCAGAGAAATTAATTTTATTGAGTTGGCAATACTTCCAATTTTACAAATGAGGCAGTGATAATTAGGCAAAGAAATCAATTTTATTGAGTTGACAATATTGATTATAATAATTAATTTATTAATATTATTTTAATTAATAAAATAATAATATTTACAATTAAGCTTTTTAAATAAATAAGGATATTGGTAAAATAAAGCCCTCGTGTAAGTCTCGTGAGCAATTTGTCTTTCTGGTTGAAAATGATGAGAAATTCATGGACACACGGAGGTTGAAAGTAGGGGTGTTCATTGATTAGGGTAAATTCGGACCAAATCGGAATCCAAATCAAATTATAGTGTTTGGATCAGATATTTTTTCAGTTCGGGCAAGAACTGAACCAAACCAATGAAATCCAATGATAATTGGTTCGAGCATTGGATTTTCAATTTTTTACCCGTAAATCCAACCCAAACCAATCATAATTAATTATCATAAAAAATACTACCAATCATTCAAGTTCAAGAAGAAAAATATGAAATGTTGTATGTGGTCAAGTTGTTCTATTTTAATTTGTTATTAGAAAATTGTTAGTGTATTGTGGTAACTGAGCGTAGAGCTATGAAACACATTCATACTAAATCAAACAATGTTTTAAATATCGGACCGGACTGGCCGGCCGCACCGGGAACCGATCAGGTAACCGGTCTGGTTCAATTGTTAGATCGGATGTGTCTTCGAACCGGTTTGAACCTGTCAAAACCGGTGTAAATCAGGAAAATCGACAGTTTTTCAAAACCGGTGGTTCAATTGCATTTTATTTTTTTTAATTTTAAATTTTAAAATTTTTTTTTTAAAAATTTTTTTAACTTTAAAAATCAAAATGACTATTCTTTTTAATAATTAATAAAAATTTTAAATAAAAAAAATAAATTATGATTTTACTGACGAGGAACATATTGTAGATGTAATTGATTTTGTTGCAGATGATTTTGATATTAAAGAAGGAGATCTCAACATTGAAATAATTTATCCTCCTTAAAACTAAATATAGTAGACAATGAAATTATTTTGTTATAAACTATTTTATTAGATTATTTTGCAATTAGACTTTGTTTACAATTAGATTTCGTAAATTTGTACTATTTTATTATATGTGATACTTATGTTTAAAATTTAAATTTAAATTATGAACTTGTGATTTATTTATGATATGATATTTGTAAAAAAATTAATTGCTAATTATATTTTGTAGAGACATAATCATCAAGTTTGACAAGTTTTATACCTATATAATTTTGTTATAATGACCGGTCTATTAAACCGAGTTATCCGGTTCAATCCGGTTTTGTCATGCAGTTCGACCAGTGACCCAATAGTTCGACCAATAAATCAGTGATCCAGTACTCTCACCAGTTTGATGCTCGGTCCAATTTTTAAAACACTGAAATCAAGTGACTAATTATATATTCAAAAGTCTTGATGTTATATATTCTTCTTGTTAGATATTTTAGAATATATTAGGAAAAAAATGTTAGTCTAATATTTACGATAAAACACTATTAATACTCTTTTTATTATTATGAAAAATTAATTTTCATAAATAAGTTATTTTTTAAAATATTTTTGTATTTTTTATCTACCCGATCAATTTAATCCAAATCAATCCGTTATTTATCAGTTCGATTCATTTTGGATTTTATCGCAAAAAATTACAAATCGAATCCAAACCAATTCATATAATTTTAATCGGTTTAGATATCATATTCTCTAAAAATTGAACCAAACCGACCCGCGAACATCCCTACTTAAAAGTTAAAACAAGATGAGTAAGAAAATACTTCAACAAGAACCGTCGCATCTTGTTTGTTGCAATAACTTTTATTATTTTTTTAAGAAAAACTTTACTAACTACTTAATGATAGATAATTCTAAATTTTCATATGAAAAGTTGTACTCGAAAATACATTAAAAGGGAATTTAAAAAGAAAAATACTCTTTTAATTGTATAGCTTTATTTAGGGTTGTTGAAAATTAAACTGGCTTAACAGAAAATTGTAAAATAAAAAATTATAAAAATATATTTGATGTGCTTGAGTTATTTTCTAAGAAAATCACAGTTCGGTTTGATATATATATATATATATATATATATATATATATATATATATATATATATATATATATATATATATATATATATATATATATATATATATATATATATATGAGGAGGATCAAATTACAGAAGAGTTACACCATGACTTACTAAACGTCACGGATTAATATTTTTAAAATCAACGTTGGATTGAAACATATTATCATATAGATCATACCTATAAAGTTTGAGATTAATCTATAAAATTTTACTATACGATCAAGATATCTAAAAATTAACGTCAAAATGGACTTTCATATAACGTTAATTTTGATGTAGTTCAATGACATAGTAAATCATTATAGATTAATCTCAAACTATATGATCTATATGATGATATGTTCAATCAACGTTGACTTTAAAAATATTAACGTTATCATGGTGTAATCATAATTGATCCCTATATGAGGAGGGATCAAATTACACCAATTAGTTACACCAAGTATTACACTCATTTATAACCTTTGATTTATTTAAAATCTCATGGCTATTATAAAAAGCATCTTAGTAAAATGTTTCCTTTTTTCACAAGACCAACCATTCCATATATATTTTGCTAATAAATGTCATATATCTTAAACAAAATATTCTTTTTTTTTCCTCAAATGAATAATCAATTTCATACATAATAACATATACGGTCAAAGAGAAAAAAACATGTGACTTGAAAATTTTTAAAAATGTATTATTTTTAGTTGTACTATTTATATTTACTACTAAAAAATTACTATCAAATTGAAATTATTTGACATTGTTCTCATTGTTTTTGTAGGTTTATTTAAATTAAATTATATTCAATTAATTTTAATTAAATCATAAAGTTAATATATTTTTAATTTAAATAAAATTATATTCTATTCATTTAAATTAAAGGAAAAATTTATATATTTTTAAAATAAAATACATAATAATATTAAAAATGCACATAATTTAAAAAAATATATTTAAAAAATAAGTAGAAAATATAAAACAAAATAAATTTTATTGATCATCGTTCATTTTGTCTAAATTTTATTTAAATTATGATTATAATTTTATTTAAGTTAAAATGAACGATGAAAAATAAAAAAAAAATGAGAAATTTAATTTAAACAAAATGGAAGAATACAATTTTTATTTTGTAAGTATTTGTATAATATCTATTCAAATACTTATAAAATTTAAATAATTTTATTTTAGATTTTCTACTTATATTTTAATATATATTTTTTAAATTATGTGCATTTTGAATATTATTTTGTACTTTATTTTTAAAATATACTATTTTCCTTTAATTTAAATGAATAGAATATACTTTTATTTAAATTAAAAAATATTGATTTTAGTATTTATTTTAAATTAATAGAATATAATTTAATTTAAATAAACCTACAAAAATAATTAAAATTTTTTCAAATGATCTCAATTTGATATTTAATTTTAGTAGTAAATATAAATATTGCTATTTATTGATATTTTTAAGTAATGTTATTTATTTTAAATATAAATAGTACTAATTAAATTATTTTTTTTTAATTTTTCAAGTCACATTTTTTTTCTTTGACAGTATATGTTATTATATATGAAATTGATTATTCATGTGACAAGAAAAAGAATATTTTGTTTAAGATATATGATATTTATTAGCAAAATATATATGGAATGGTTGGTCTTGTGAAAAAAGGAAACATTTTATTAAGATGTTTTTTTATAATAGCCATTAGATTTTAAATAAATCAAAGGTTATAAATGAGTGTAATACTTGGTGTAACTAATTGGTGTAATTTGATCTCTCCTCATATACCGCATTAGTTTAGTTTGATTTGGTTTGACTCACTTTATTTTTAAAACCAAACCAAACCAATTGAAATCGTTTTTTTTATTTTTTATGGTTGAATAATTTTTTACTTTAAAACCGTCTAAACTACGGTCCAAATACCCCTAACTTTATAAAAAATTGTATAGCTTCAAACCTTAATTTATTTATATTTAAATATATTTAAATGCATTTTGATCTCCTTAATTTGTTCGTTTTTAACTTTTAATTTTTTATTTAAAAATCTGTATTTTTTTCCTCAATGTTATCTTCATTGAGATTTTGTAGACGTCCTTCGAATTTTAAAGACAAGATAGTAGTGATTAAGAGAACAGAATTATTTTTCATAAAGTTGCAGTAACGAATATGATATTTTATTATTTATTATAATTTACATAATAATTTAATAATTATACATTTTCATTAAGTTTTTCAAATTAAAATTAAATAATTAAAGTTAAGAATTGGAAGTTCTTAGCCTCAGCCCAATACGTTAGACTATAGTCCAATAGCCAATTTAGGAGTGGTTATTAGAAGACAAGATCCTATTCATTTTTTGAAGATATTTAAAGCGTATAAAAAATAACTGAATCAATCAAATACCATATTATTATATTTACATTTTTAAAATTTTAGTAATGAATAAAATGAAGGAAAAAAAAGAAACCGAGAAGATCTTAATTCAATATTATTGTATCTTATATAATTGAATTTGGATCCTCTCATGCTGTGTTTTGGTCCAAATCAATATTATTGTATTTTATATAACTGAATTTAGATCTTCTCATGCTGTATTTTGGAGAATTTTTTTTGTCACCTCAAATTTATATTTGGCACCTCATATATGATGATTTTACCAAAATATCTCTTTAAAATATCAGAAATTTAGTGATTTTTGGTTCATTCATGAAATTGTGTGAGAGTTACCATTTTACCGTTCATGAAGAAAAATTTCGGAAATTCAAAATTTCCGGTACCATATATTAGAAATTTTCGAAACGTATAATTAGTTAAAATCCATACCGAAAATTTTAAATATCTGATATTGGAATCAATACCTGAAATTTAAAATTTTCGGTAAGTATAATGTATACTGGAAATTTGAAATTTTCGATATCGAAATAATACGGAATATTTAAAATTTCCGGTATAATTTTAGTTCAAAAGTAACCGGAAATTTGAAATATCCGGTATTGTTTCGGTACCAAAAATTTCAAATTTCCGATAATACTGAGTCTTAATATTTTTTATTTTTTTTCACTTATAAATTATACTTGAATAAAATACACGAAAAAAATATCAAACCGTGATAAAATAGAATTAATGTCATACATAGATGCATTACAAATGAACTACAATCACTCCCTAGACAATACTGCTCAATGTCTGAACTGACCCGCATATGCTGATTCTCATCCTTTTGCAAGATCAGAACAATTATCCCTCCAACGCTTTGTGACGGGAGGCAGTGGACAACCGGGTTTCAATTTGATCAGAATCCAATGACTATCGTTGACAAAACCAACAATAATGATTGTATGACGACTCGTGTACAGGGGTGGAGGTATCAGAAGCGGGGAAAATGTCGTTCTAATTCTCATGGAAAGAGAAACAAATACAACACTATATCTTGAGGCTATAGGATAACCATATCTGGAATCGACATCCATTTGTCCTTACCTTGAGGACCCAAGTGTTTCACGATTAATGAATTCCTAACAATAAGAGACAGTGTCGTAGAATAATTAGGAAAACAATTCTTCGTGTTAATGGATTTGAGTATCCAACTGCCTCCTAACATCAAAACATGCATCTTCCCCCCATCCTAACGTAGTTGCAATACAACCGTAACCACAATTTCCATCTGATTCAACATCAATAATGTCATTGATGTATGGATGAAAGAAAGCAGGTAAATGTGGCAAGTACTCGCCTTTTGCAAATTTGGTACAAGGTTGCCTACGAATCGGTATGGTTGACAATTGACTCCCACTTGGTTATGTGAATGATCTCTTTGTAGTCTGACTCCCCCGCGAAGCTTCAGCATATTCCCATTGACTTGGATCACGATGCTCATCACTTTCCTCACCTTTTATACTCTTTTTTACTCCTCCCTTTGGCTTATATTTCATTGGCGGTGAACACATTGAAGTTGTGGATGGATAGCTATGGTCACGAATTTTTTTAACACCCTTTGACCCCATAATATCTAGAGTACTGAACTATTTCTTCAAATCTTCGCACTCCTCTTCTAAATCCCACTTTCTCTCTTCAGGACCCACCTCATGTTCTACAATTTGCAATTTCGTCCAAAACACATGAATTGTTTCCAAAGATATAGGTGTGCCTAGAATCTGGTAATCAGCGAGATGACACGCACACTGTAACCTATGTGTTGTTCTAATGTAACAACCACACCTCTCCTTGCTCGCACCAACATATTTGACTCTTTCAAGTTCCTTTTCAATGAGTTGTATACACTGTCTTGAAACAAAATTGTGCAACTTAGAATAGAATTGGGTGTTATACCTACGATCAATGTTGACGACACTTTTTTGAAACAACACCCTTATGGAACCTAACTGCAACTTCAACATTGTGTTCACATCATCCCATCTTGCACATAAATCACCACGACTTGTAGTCATCATGTTTTTCAATCTCCAATGTGCAGACTCCACCCTAGAAATCATAAACACATTACATAAGCAACTCTCAATTTAATGCATAAACATAAACATGTTTCATGTTAAAAGAATGTACCTGTTTGTTGTTGTGTTCCCTAAATGAGTGATTTTGTTAGTCCTTGCAGCAACAAACCTTTCTTTATATGGTGTTAACCATGTTTCTTTCACACACTTCACAAATAATGGAATATCACCACAAACACTCTCAAAGTGATTCAGATGTGCATCGAATTCGTCTTCTGTATTTCAATACATCATGTTGTTCCATTGATCCATGACATGTTCTTGTCTCTCTGATTTTACATACTCCTTACACTTCATGCTAATATTTTCTTGAAATATGAAACGTACACAACAAATGAAACAAATTTGGATACACAGATTCAATGGCATTCATTAATGAAAGCTCTTGATCCGTCACCATGACATTTGGTAGCAACTTCTCAGAATAAAACAACTCTTTAAGCCTCTCTAGCGCCCATGTGAAGTTCTCCTCCCTTTCATGTTCCAAATAAGCAAAAGCAACTGAAAATGTTAATTTTGTTAATGTAACACCAACAATCTCAAGCAGTGGTATCCGGTACCTGCATAATTAAAAAATGCATTCAACAACCAGCTCACTCAACATATTTTTAAAATGTGATAAAATTAAAATTCTTACCTATTTATTTTGTACGTGCAATCAAAAATTAACACCATAAGAAACATATTCAATAACTTCACAGAATTAGGGTGTGTCCAGAAGATATCAACCACCATATCTGAATTATCCTTATTTCTAGACCAATACAAGTATTTCTCTTGGTAAACAAGACCCAATAACATTTGCATTTATGCCATTGCACCTCTGTTACCCATTTTGTATGTTTCTCTAGCTTTATATATCCGGTTACTACTTGTGAGGTTTTCTAAATCTTTGTCTTTCAAAGCAGAAACAATGTACCTTGGTGCCATGTTGTACTTCGTCATGTCAATCACAAACTTTCTTTCTTCCTCTTTTAGACTGCCCAATATGTCATGACCTACCAAATCTTTGTTTAGTCTATGATTGTGCATCCCACATCTTACCATTATCTTCCAACCATCACCACTCGGAACAAATCTCAGCCTAAATGGAAATTTATGCTTCATAGAATAATTGCCATCGGAAGGGGCCACAACTTCATTTTTCTTTTTGTAATTACCTCCTCTGTCACAGCACATAGTCAATTTAGCCTTCCTTCCTTGCATTCCATTAGCAGAGTCGATCAAATTGTAACAACAACAATACCATGAATTTTTCCAATTGACTGTACCCATTCTAGAACTTTCTCTCGTGATTCAAAAATCCGTCAATCACATAAACGTATAATTAGCTAACTTCATCAATTTAGAAAAAAATAAAAATGTGTATAAATTCGAGTAAGCATATCGTATCGGTGATGAAGTACTGCGTAATATCAGTAAATGAATTCGTATAAGAAGTCGAAGCTGCCGATTCAGGACCACAAATATATAACATTTCATCTGCCATACCGAAAATTTCAAGTTTCAACGAAATTTTTGGTATATACCAGAAATATGGAAATTTCTGGTATTACTTTTATACTAAAAATTTTGGAGATTTCCGATACGTGTGATAAAATTTTCAAAATATACCAGATTTTTTTAATTTCCAGTAAATCACTCGGAAATTTGGAAGTATCGGGTAAATTGGTACTGGAAATTTGTGAAATACAAAAAATTTCCGATATCGCCAAAAAAGGGTACCGAAAATTTACTTTTTTTATGAATTACGCAACAGTAATTTTTTTCCAGAAAAACAAATTTTTTTGAATAAATAGTCTCAGGGGTATTTTCAAAATATCACAAATTGGGGGGATGGGCAGGTATAAATGAGGGGTGGCGGGAAAATATTCTGTGTTTTGGTCCAAATCCCAAATATTTAGATTTACACATGATTAATCCTGGAAAAATTTTAAAATAAATATTTTAACAAAAAAATTCAATGTACTTTTTCACAATCTTCGTCTATGATTTATATTAGGAAAAATACTCATTTTGGTCCCTTAACTATACCCTTGGGTACACATTGGTCCCTTAAATTTTTTTCGTGTCGTTTTGATCCCTTTACTTTTAGTCCTTTTTATCAAATTAGCGATGGAAAAACTTTGAAATCGGTCGCTAAATTCGTCGCTTATTAGACAAAAAGGACTAAAATGAAACGTTCTGAAAGTTAAGGAACCAAAATGACACGAGAAAAATTTAAAGGACCAATGTGAACCCAAGAGTATAGTTAAGGGACCAAAATGAGTATTAAGCCTTTCTATTATCATCTTTTTTTGTAATTTTTTTAACCAATGAGTCAAATGAAAGTATGTGCGATTATACCTTATGACTCACTTGTATCAATTATATATGATGAATAATTTTATTGAAATTTGTATCGTTAGACTAATCACTTGGATCATCCTTTCACTACTAAAAAACACGCAAATAACAACGTCATGTTCACAATGATTCATATACATCGTTGTAATAGGTTAAAATTTCCGCGTCCGGTGACTAGTTGGATTTACAAATGGTAATTTAATGATAGTTATCTTAAAACACCGTAGTAATAAATTATGTGTAATAAGCTCCGATACACACCAACTACATTTTTCCCCATTTTTTAGAGTACATTAAGTGTGTGTCACTTAAGTCCATATTTAAAAAATAAATTGTAAATGATTTAACAACGGTGAAACCAACCAACCGTTATTAGCGAACTTACATTTCCACTACGGTTACGGGTCCAACCGCGATTAAAGGGTTTGCTGATAAATTAAAACAAAATTTATTCTTTCTTTTTTTCATAAGCCGCCCTAGGCGAACAAGCAAGCCAGAGACGACAACGGTGACATAATCTTTACCCTCTTCGTATCCATTCATTTGGAGCTCAAATAACCACCCTTTTTGTATATTTGATTCTTCAACTTCGAAGTATGGTACTCTTCAACATCTTCATTCATTTTTTCTTGGTTTATGTTGTATATGCTTAAATCTTCACCCTCTTTGTTCATTTGATTCTCCCGCTTCGAAATACGGTACCCTTCAACATCTTCATTCCTTTTTTCTTTATTTATTTTGTATATGCTCAAGTCACTATGAGAGTACATGTTTCATATGCTTTAGGTTTAGATTGACACATGCATATGCTTAAGTTTTAGAGTTATATTTTTGTTATGAATATGCTTTAGTTTTTGGTGTGTCATTCACATTATTATATGTGTATAAATTTCAGAAGTTGTTATGGGCCGCAGTTGGATGAAAGCCAATAGATTAGGTCCTGTTTATGAGAACGAGGTTCTTAAATTCCTTGAATACGCTTATAAACATCTAGGGATAGCAACAGACCGGGTCGGGTGTAGGTTTCACACTACCTAAACCCGCACCTGAAATCACCACCCAAATCCAAACCCAAAGGCTATTCGGGTGGCAAAATAACACCCACACCCAAATCCGTTGGGTTCGGGTTTTTGACCCAAACCCAAACCCGCAACAAAAACACAAAAAATACAACAATAATATTAAAATTTGAAACATAAGAATTCCATCAAGGTCTCTCAAAGAAATTAAGGAATTAAATTACAATTTTCCGTCAAGTTTGGTAACATTACAATTAAAATTAAAGTCTTAAATTTATACACTTATACATATTTAGGGGTACTTATGAAAATTAATTTCTAAGCCGGTGTGGTTTCGGGTGCGGGTTTGAATGAACTCAAACTTGAAACATCGGATGGCACCCAAATCCGAACCCAAACTCAATCAACTCGAGTTTTCACCCATTGACTCGGGTTTAGGTGCGAGTGGACCCTACGAATTTGGGTATGCCTTCCATCCCTATAAATATCTTCCCAAAAATAATGATATCTTTTATTGTCCTTGTGTTGCGCAAATATCAGTAAGGGTACAAAGAAAAAATATTCCATCACCTATGTTGTGATGGTACATGTCAAAATTATACAATTTAGACGTGACATGGTGGATGGATAAAGATAAAAGTCGAGCATCACAAAGTCAAAGAGTGGATGAAGATGAATATATGGAAGATCATCTAGAGAATATGTTATGCGATATTGGGGAATCTTCTTTTAAGAATGCTCATATTTATGATACTTTATATAGTGATTAAGACACCCCTTTATATAAGGGGTGCATATATTTTACACGACTGTCGGTGGTGTTAAAGTTGTTTAATATGAAGGCAAAAAATAGATGGTCGGATAAAAGTTTCACGAAATTACTTGAATTGCTAAAGAAAACGTTACCATAGGATAACAAATTGTCGGATTGTTGCTATGAGGCCAAGAATATATTGTGTCCAATGAGTCTGGAGTATATCAACATAGATGATTGCCTTAATGATTCCATATTATACATGAAAAAGTATGAAGACTTGTATCAATATGTGAAATGTGGCGTCTCGCGTTACAAGCTACGTGCTAACAATGGTGATGACAATGACTATGGCAATGTTAGTGTAAAGCATCATCCTGCTAAAGTGTTATGGCACTTGCCAATAATTTCATCATTTAAGATACTTTTGCTAATTTGAATGACGCAAAGAATCTTAGATGGCATGCAGATGAAATGACTCGTGATAGAAACATTCGCCATGTAGTTGATTCGTTGCATTGGAAGAAAATTGATTTGTTGTTTCCGGATTTTGGAGTTGAGTCAAGAAACCTTAGGCCTGGGCTTGCCACCGATGGAATGAACCCCTTTGATAATTTGAGCACTAATCATACTTCGTGGCATGTTCTTCTCACTATTTACAACCTAGCTCCTTGATTGTGCATGAAGCGCAACTATATACTGTTACGTATGATGATTTCTGGACCACGACAACCTCATAACAATATAGATTTTTATCTAAGTCCACTAATTAATGATTTACGACTCTTGTGGGATGAAGGTGTAACACCCCAAATTTATAATCAATTATTTGATTGAGTTGTGATGAACATCGATGAATAGGTGAATATTTGTTGGGTAACATATATGTGTTTTATATATATATATATATATATATATATATATATATATATATATATATATATATGAATTATTGAGGAGTGGTGTTGAATTAAGGTGAATGAGAATTTATATAATTTAAATAATATAGTTAGTATTATTTAGAATTTTTAATTGTTAAAATAAAATAAAGTGAATATGGTGTATGGAAATCGTAAGGGCGAGATGGCCATTTTATGAGGAATAAGTGAGGGTATGATGGGAAGACCATGATAGGGGTCTAAGGGTTAAATTAGGAAAAATGATTTTCTGGCATGTATTTGTTGCGATCGTGGAAATTGTGTGAAGAAGAGAACGAGAAAGCTGATAATGAAAAGAGATCAGAGGAAAAGAGAGAAGAAGAGGTCGTGGCAAGAGAATACGTTGTTGGAGTTGAGAAGAGAAAGAAAACATATTTTAGAGATTGCATGTACCGCAAAAATCAGAAGTTTCAGAAAGTCGAAAAACCAAAAACTAATAAATCATATGGAAAGGTGAATAGTGATTCTACGGACGTGAATAGTTACCGTACGGACGTGAATAATGTTTTTGAGTTTTTCGGACTTTTGTGACAATTTCTCCTTTTGGATGTTTCGGCCTCTTTCGATTTGGTCCATGGATCCATGTTTGATTGGATTATAATTTTGGGCTTTAGTTGGTGGATATTTGCTATTATAAATATGTATCTCTTCTGTTATTATATTGTGACAGTCTTAGAGCATACACCAAAAGGGAGAATAAGGGTTTGAAGGCATAGTATAGGGTTTCAGCTATTCTCAAGGGAAACCTTAGAAGGCAAAGATTTTGGAAACTTTTGGGGTTATCTAAGGTTATTGGGAATTGGGAAACACTTGTTTACACATTGGATTTGAGTTATTCATATATTAAAGGTTGAAGGGGTTGGGAAACATTCAGGTAGAAAATAGGGTAATTCTTTGGCACCTTCAGGATTGTTCTTGGGAACCTGAAGGCAGAGGCTATTTTCTTGAAACTCATTTGAAATATCTTGTAACAACTTTCTGAGTATAGTGAATTGGAGAGCTGCTCTCTCCCCCATAGTAGATTGTTTGATCGAACTAGGTAAACAAACCTTCGTCTTTTTCTCGCCTTATTCTGTTATATTTTCTGTAACACCCCTTCTAATTACCCGCGTTTTATAGATATTAATCAGAGTTTTAATCACCAATCAAGAGGCGTCACAATTTAAATCATAAAATTTTTAACCAAAACAGCGTCATGCTTCACTGAAGAATACTCATCAATTAAATCATACACAACATTATGTTTATCAGCGGAAATGAAACATAATTAAATCCCGAATACTTTACTCAACAGTTATTCCAGGATGATAAATCAACATAATTCCAGAATTATTAAAATATCCATAAAAGGATTCCAAACAATCGTTTTTCCTCAGTGTTACATCTACCAGAGCACGACACTGACACGCGGACAAAGACTCGAATCTAAGACTATCCTCACCAACTCCAAGCAGCTAATCACTTCGGATCTGAAAATGTTAAAGTAAGGGTGAGATTTCAATTCGATATAATATGAGTTATACGTTCTTAGATCCAACAGAATAACCGAATATATTAGTTCGTCAACCAAATACAAACTCATAAACAATGCGGAGACAAATCACACAATAATCGTGTATATAACAAACGATGGCAATTGCAACACTGGAAACCATCCTAACATGTTACAATTCCATATGCAATGCAGACTCTATGCATGTGGTACCAATACGTGAACCTCGTTCACCCACTGCTCCGTTTACTCGTGGAAAGACAGTGTAATCCATGATTCGCCCACAACATCTGGGTCAAGAATCTAGCCTCACTACCTCCAACCAGGTAAGTCTATTGGCTCTGCAAGCTCACTTCCGCACAATGGGAATGAACCAAATCAACAATGTTTATGCATACATCATCAAAGCATGCAACATTAATTCTCAGATCACGATATCAACATATATCACATAATGCCAGTTCATCAACGTATCACATTCAATCATAATGAATATCAAGATACACATAATAAGCATTAACCTTTCATCGGTACTTAGACCGATGGTAATAGTTCCGTTGTCGTTAACTAATCACTCTTTTCAAAAATCGGGAGCGCGACCATTTTTAAAATAATTTGGCAAAATAACACTTTTCTCTTTTCAAAAGGTAGTACTTTAAATTTAAGAAATAACGCCGAAAACGGCACTCGAATCGGAGTTACGGTTTAGAAAATATGAAGTTTTGAAGTTTTGGAAGTTTTTGGAAAAATGCACTTGGAACCGGTTCACGAAAATTTTATAAAAGCACGTCCTGTTTTTGAATGGGGAACGGTTCCTACCTATCAGAACCGGTTCTGAGTGCAAAAGTCGATTTTCTAATTTTGACAGGAACTCGGTTCCTCCCACAGGCCGGTTCCCAGACCTGACAACATTTCGCTACTTTTGACAGCATTAGGCATTCATTGTCATTACCAAACTTCCATATACGAATTTGGACATTAGGAACACTATTTTATCATCACTTCACACCATTATAACAACAAACAAGGTAGTTTAATTATCCCTATCATTTATTTGACATACTATGATCCAATTTCCAACACCGACACAAAATAGGGTTTGTTCCTATAACTCCTAATCATAAAAGATTCAACTTTCTAACATACCCATTCATTCCTATGGTTCCCAAAACCCATAAAACATATTAACCGATTAAAGCCACCCCTTACCTTGCGATGATTCTCCGGTTTCTCTCGGCGTCGGCTTTTCCTCTCTTTTCCTTTTCTCCAATTCTACGTATAGTAGCTTTTCTCCAAAAACCTTCTCTTTCTTTTATTTTTCCTTTTTATATTCCTTCTAATACTCCTTCATTTATTCCAAATAAATAAATAATTAAAACTTAGTAATTAGTAGAGAGTTTTACTCATACACCCACCATTTACTCTGCACACCTCCAATCCTTTCCTCATTAAAAGATCCAATTAATCCAGATAAATTAAATATTTAAGACTTTAATCAATTAAATAATTAATTCTCATTTATTTAATATTTGAATTAAATCGGGGTGTCACATTTTCTGTGTAAGAATTATTATTACTGCAGACCATTTATTTTGGTTGCTACTATTTTTTGCCTCACAAATTGATATTGAATTTTGTCGTAATTAACAACAAGGGGTGCGGTGAGCGTGGATGAAAGAGGTATTGAGCACTATGGGCAGATGAGAGATCGAGAAATTTTCCGGTAACAACGACTTTGGGTTGTGGAAATTTACGATGCAAGCAATTTTAATTCAAGAAAAGTGTATTGATGCTTTGGAGAGTGAAGCATTGATTCTTGTAGGGATTACACAGGTACATAAGACCGAGATGGTGGATAAGGCCAGGAGTGCCATTATCTTGTGCCTCGGAGATAAAGTTCTAAGAGAAGTCACCATGGATGAATTTTGCAGAAATCAAGGGATAGAAATACATGTTACCACTGAGTTGTTATTGAGTTTCTAGGGAAGAGCCGAGGTTAAAGCAGCTTACTTGGTTGGTAGATAATTTCTTCAGAAGAAGAATAGTGATAACTAAGGGAGAAAACCGGGAGAAACAATAACGGAGAAAACTCAGTTTGAGGTGGAGTTTCCTACTATGGGTGCTAGCAGTAGTGAGGGAACGGTTATAGAGATCTCTGATTATCATTTGACTCATGATAAGATAAGGAGGGTCATTGTAACATCTCAAAGGGACAGTTATGCTAGCCTTGGATATTATGTTTTTAATGTGGCTGAAGGACTGCAAAATAAAAGAAGAAAAACCTTCAGGGAGGCATTTGAAAACAGGTGAAGTCAAGAGTGGTTGAAAAGTCATACTTGTAGGCTTGTTAAATTACCTTGGAAGAAAAAGGTAATTTGGAACAAGTGGATGCAAGTAGCGAGATCAAGATTCAAGGGTTGCTTGAATTTGATCAAGGTTATTGATTAGAGTTTCAACCTGGTAGAGAGCAACAATGTTGTTGATTGTTAAATTGGTATCAACACGGTTTAAAGTCAAGGTGGAGATTGTTAGAAATATGCCTTAAAACCTTTGTTGATGAAGAGAAAGAAAACATATTTTGGAATCCATATATCGCGGAAATTAAAAGTTTCAGAAAGTCGAAAAATCAAAAATCAAGCAAATCATACGGTCGTACGGACATGTGAATAGTGGTTGTACGAACGTGAACAGTGATCGTACGGATGTGAATTTTTTGGGGTTTTCGGACTTTTGAGACAATTTCTCCTTTTGGGTGTTTCTGCCTTTTTCGGTTTGGTCCATGAATCCATGTTTGAATGGATTATAATTTTGGGCTTTAGTTGGTGGATATTTGCTATTATAAATATGTATCTCTTCTGTTATTATATTGTGACAATCTTAGAGATTACACCAAAAGGGAGAATAAGGGTTTTAAGGCATAATATAGGGTTTCGACAATTCTCAAGGGAAACCTTAGAAGGCAAAGGTTTTGGAAACCTTTGGAGTTATCTAAGGTTATTGGGAATTGGGAAACACTTGTTTACACCTTGGGTTTGAGTTATTCATATATTGAAGGTTGAAGGGGGGTTGAGAAACATTTGAGTAGAAAATAGGGTAATTTTTTGGCACCTTCAGGGTTGTTCTTGGGAACCTGAAGGCAGAGGCTATTTTCTTGTAACTCATTTAAAATCTCTTGTAACAACTTTCTGAGTATAATGAATTAGAGAGCTACTCTCTCTCCCATAGTAGATCGTTTGATCGAACTAGGTAAACAAACCTTCGTCTTTTTCTCGCCTTATTCTATTATATTTTCTGTGTAAGAATTATTATTGCTGCAAACTATTTATTTTGGTTGCTACTATTTTTTGCCTCACAAATTGATATTGTATTTTGTCGTAATTAACAACAAGATTCACTATAATAATGATAGGGAATGGTAGTGATTAGAATTTCCATGGTTAGGTTTCTTTTTCATGATTTTGCTTTTGTATATGTTTGAACCCTATCGATGAATTTGTAGATGATTTGTGATTAATTAATGAAATTAATGATGTAAAGTGAGTTAGGATGATGGGTTGTAACATGTAATAGGATCAATTTCACTAATTTCCATGTCCGTAATCACTTAGTTTTTATTTGGAAATTCATGTGTTTTATGTATGAATGTGTTGTAATGCTTGTGGCTATGTTATTGTGTTCCATGAGTGATATACTATGAAAATTGCAGCTTAGGTGGGTGTAAAAAGATGATTTGGGTGAAGAAAATCACACTGAAATAGTGTTGCCTGCGCAGCAACTGAGCCAATGGCGTTCTCTAATAGCCTTATTGTGTTCGTTGTTGTGTCCCAGTCTATGGCGTTCTCCATTAACCTTGTGGCATCCACCATTAGGTCTCAAAGGCAGACATAACTTTAAAAATTCATATCTTTTGAACCGTAACTTTGTTTTGAGTGTCGTTCAAAGCGTTAGAAAACTAACGCGATAATCTTTTCAATAAAAATAATTTTTTTTGGAAGTAGGTGATCTAATCATTGTGTGATTATGTAAAATGGCATATATTTTTGATGTTGTGTTGCTTATGACGTGATTCAATAATACGTTGCAATGTAGGGTGCTATGCTCATTTAAATGTCAAGTTTGTATATTGTTTACATGATGGCGAGGGATGTAATTGGGATGTTGTTAAGATAGGGATGCTTGTATGTTGATTGCAAAGAATTTTAAAAATCAATTATGCGTTATTGAAGCAACCGGTAAAAAATACAGAGCCGACACCGAATTTTATTTATCTCAAAGGAAGGGGAGATATCGAGAAAACCCTAAAAGAATGGATAAGATGGTCTCGACGCCAAGAGAGGGTACGAAATTCGACTGTACTCAACGAGATCCATTTCGATTGTTTGTTTCTAAGGGCGTGTCTATCTAAAATTATACTTGCTAAGGAAAAGGCGGAAATGAATTATAAGGAAAAAATAAAGAGTTTTTATTATTGAGTTGGTGAGTGTCTCGCAACCGTGTGCCTACGTATTCCAAGAAGAATCATAACTTTGTAGTTCTTCTAAAAAATATTAAATTTTTAAAAGAGAAAAATCTACATTATCATGCATGGTTTCGATCGTAAGATCTAATTCAACATTAACCAATCAAAAATGAATTTAATTGCTTAATGAAATCTCCTAAGAGAATATGTTATCAAGATTTAATCAAACAAGTAAACCCAAATTAAGAAAATAAGTTCAAAATATTTCTTATGATTTTTAAGCAAGTAAAGAGAATAAATATTACCATTGCTCCATGCTTAGTCATTCATTAGTATTACCAATAAAAGTAAACAAAATGTATGGATTGAGCTTAGATGGGTCGGCCCAAATGAAATTGAAAGAAAAGAAACCCTAAAACTTAGAGTCAGCCGCCGCATTCTGTTTTGGGAACGGTTCATCACTATTCTCATTTTTCTCTCTGTCTACACCTTATGTTCCCTATCTCAACCAATTCTCTCAGATTCACAATTTAACAGCAACAACAAAAACGTGTCTACGCTTACTCCGTCGTTTCATCTTCGTTTCCGTTATCATATTCTCATTGTTTCAGAACCGGATCTCTCAACTCGTTTCCTAATCTCACTCGCCGATCCACAAGCACAAGCGAACAACAACAAAACGTATAAACCGAAAACATTCTCACGTTGACATGGAAAGAAAAAGAAAGTACTTGACAAATGAAGGGATTACCTAGAATGAAGGGATTTTCGCTGAAGATATACTCAGTTATGGTGTTCTGAAATTCTTCTTCAATCTATTCACTTTTTCTTTCGGAACGTCTGCGATGATTTACTCGATGATGCCATAAGGTGTTATGGAATACGAAAGCTGTTGTGGAATCGCCATTTTGAAGGTTGAGAGAGTTAGTGTACAGTGAAGGGTATTGGTTATTCGTTCGGTTGAGTTTTTTAATAACAGAACAGAGGTTTATAGAATTTTGCAATGAGATTTCTTGGTTCCTTGATGAAATTTTTTTGTGATTTAGGTTTTTTTACAGAATTAAACAAAGGTGTATTTTCTTGAACAGAGAGGGTGGAATCCAGTATTGGAGGCTATCGCATTTTATGGTCTAAGTTGATGAGATTTTGGAGATTGATTATTTTATTTTTAAAATGGCTTTGATTAAATGCAAGTGGATTTTCAATAATAGTAATGATACACATTGATGACTTAAGATTCGCTCTGGTCGACTTTGGCAAGAAACCTTTTAGGACTGAACCATTCATCCCAGCAGCTTGCTGAGATTTTGAATGCGTCTATGAAATTTAAGTCACGTGTATCAAATAAATAATCAACTTCGTATGTATATATAATTTTTTTACAAAAAATTGGTGCCCCTACAAAATTGGTGCTATGTGCCACCGCTCCTCCCGAACACCCTACGGAAAAACAATTTTTCAATGTTACCGATCCATTGGACATATCGGGGAAATGATCAATCATTCTCTAAGGAAAACACATTCCTCTTAGTGATGAAAGTCTTGACTTTCCGTCCACACCTTCTTACGCAACACAAGTTTCTACCTCATATGATGAAATTGATGGAGATGTTATGCATGTTATTTGAATCAACCATGAAGTAGGCATATGGGAAAATTAACAAGTAAGCAATTTATTCTTTATTCATAATATATTAATTATATGTTATAGTTTCTAGGTATTTTTACTAATAAGTATAATTATTTGAAATCATCAATCTTTAGAGTCAAGACACACCAAGAGACAAGAAACTAAAACACCAAATTACAATTATGTGATGTTATGTAATATGTAAACGATAGATTATTTGTTCTGATAAATTGTATGATGTTTTTCTTATACAATTGAATATAAGACAATTATGTGGTATTATGATTATGATATAATTAATATTATTATGATAACTTTATCACAAATGTAAGTTGTATTTTCTGTTGTGATGTGGTAAACAGTAATACATGTTAAAAAATGAGATTAATTATAAAAGCAGGATAATATTTGTTAAATATGCAGAAAATATAACAACGGATATAACAACGGTTACATATCATAATTATTATAATATCTCGCACACTGTCTAGAAAAAATATCAACATAGCACAGTTAAGAATCGAACCTATGACCATTAATTTTATCACAATGGTCTTTTGAAAAACCCGTTGTGATAGGTCGTGCACCGTGGTTTCCAATTTATTACAACGGTTACTGAACCGTAATTGTAAATATCATACATACAACAACACGCCACATAACAGTATCTAGTCTCGCGTGATTATATATTTTTCATAGTATTGTGTATTAAACATTTAGCCGGCCCAAAATAGAACTCACTTCAGTTTATATTTAGGTTACATTTTGATTTCTGAAAGTATTTCGAACTTCTTATATTTGGAATTTGAAATTTATATAAGATTTTTATTCAACTTATTTTATTATATTTTCATAAAATTTGCGTGTAGATTTTATAGTTATGAAATTTATTTTAAGGATACTTTCTATAAATTACTTTTATTTTTAATTTATATAAATTAATTTAGAAATCATATCATTGGACCAATAATTCACCATCTCGACTAAAAATCTATTGTTTTGAGTGGATCGATGGTCGGTTTACATTTTAAAATAATTATTAAAACGGTATAAGATAAATTTTGAAATTTTTTAAAAGAAATTTTAATATGTAATTTTACATACAAAACACTATTTATTTACCATTTCGTTGCGTGTAATGTTAAAAAAAAAAAAAAACATTTTTACAAGTTTTCAAGTGTATAAAATTCTTAACTTTAACTTTTCTAAATAACCTTTCGTATCACAATTTTTTTTGGTTAAACTATACAATTAAAAGAGTAATTTTTATTGGAAGTCTTTAACAATTCAAATGCATTGTGAAAGTTTCTTGAATTGTTTAGTCGAAAATAACTTATTTGAAAAACACTTTTAGAAATATGAAAAAATAAAGTTTTAAAGAGGAAATCGATTATGCAGTTTGGGGAAATCAATTTTCACATGATATTTCATTTTTCCTGTTTAGTTTTTAGTTGGAGAAATCGATTATCTCCTTTTGGAAAATCAATTTTCTCCCCGTGTTTTGTGGTTTTTGAGCTGTTTTGGGTTCCAAGTGGTATTGTGTGTATCCTATAAGCACAAATTCCCTTTCACTTTATCTCGTCCAATTAACCACATTTCTCCATTGATTTACCACACAAGACTTGTGCTAGTTCCAACATTTGGCATCAAGAGCCTTGGTTCTGATCCATTAATCCGCTGCAAAGATGACTACCATTTTCAATGATCGAGTCTCTACCAATATTCCAACCTTTGATTTAAAGAACTATGATAAATGTTGCAAACAAATGAAAGTTTTGTTTGAGTATCAATATGTTCTTGAAGTGGTTAACAATGGTGTTACATAACTTGGGGTAGAAGATACAAGTGGTCAGAATGATGAATTCAAGGAAGAGAAGACGAATGACTACAAGGCCCTCTTCTTAATTCATTCTAGTATCGACAATGACAACTTCAAAAAGGTTGGCGATTGTGATTCGACGAAGCAAGCTTGTGAGATCTTGAAGTAAGCTTATGGAGGGGATGATCAAGCAAAGGTGGCGAGGTTACAAACTTACAAGCGACAATTCGAACTGGTCCAAATGGAAGAGAATGATACAATTAATGATTATGTAACGTGTATTACGCATTTGGTGAATCAAATAAAATCTTGTGGTGAAATTGTTTCGGAGCAGAATGTTGTATCAAAGATTTTGAGTTCTTTAAAATCAAGACTTGATAACATCGTGGTTGCAATTGAATAATCAAAATACCTTCCAATGTTGATCAATGGGGAGCTTCAAAGCTCACTTCAAGCTCATTAACAAAGAATGGACGAAAGGGGAAATGACAGACATGAAGTGGAAATTATGTTGCAAGCACGGCTCATTAAGAAGAGTAAAAGATCGAAAGGAAAATGATCTTCGAAAGGGAAGGTAGATTTCTATAATTTTGGTGGAAAAGATCCATAAAATTCGAAGGCTTCGATGCGGCACAGAGGTGAGAGCAACTCCAAAGGTAGTGGTCAAGGAAACTACACCAAAAAGTTTGACAAGAGTAATGTGAAATGTTACAATTTTCATAGACTTGGTCATTTTAAAAAGGAATGTAATGCAAAATCAAGGGAAAATCAAAGCAATGACACTAAGGTTGCTCGACAGGAGGTGGATGATAATAACACGCTTCTAGTCATGGTCACAGAGGAGAATTATGGCAAGAAAAAGTTGTTGGATAGCAGCAGAAACAATTTTCAATGGTTGGACAACAACTGTAGAAATGCGTTAAGAGAAAAACATAATGGTAACTATTCAAGGTGGAGTCCAAGGCAGTGATGGGTGGTACTTGGATTCTAGTTGTTTAATGCATATTGTTATTTATCCCAAATTATGATTGGCGTTCATTTTTGTAAAATCAACTTGGCAGAAACATGTTAGAAGAAATGTCTTATCCTGTTGTTTTCAACATGTCAAAGAAGATGTCCCAACCTGGTGATAGGACACTGCGTCTACAACAACTGTTAGTTATGTTTCAGCTATCTTATGTGGCATCCAAGATTAACAAGTCAGAATATTTTATGTTGGTTTTCAAATTTTCATAGTTTCTATATATCGAGACTTTTAGGAAACTAATGATTTAAGACCAATTATCTTGGAGAATAATCTGCAGACTTTGTGTAGCGTCATTGTTACGGTTTTTGAAGTCCAACCCGGTCTAGATAATGTTATAAATAGACTAGTGTATACCTAGTTTTAGGTGGAACTTACATGTGTATTTTGTTAGGGTTTTAGGATCCTTATTGTTGGGTTGTAAGTTTTGTGTTAGATGTTTATAAGCTTTTAAACATTAAACATTTGTGTCAATTTTATGAAGCATTGAGTTTTTGTGTGTCTTGGAAGACTGACTTCCGGATTTGTGTTCTCTATTGTGTTTAGAGTTTCTCCAATCGTTGAGTGTGATTGAAAAGGGATTTGAGTAGGATCTCATACCTAGGTGTGTCTTAGGTAGAAGTTAGAAAAAGGTAGTGATTAAATGTGTAGACTGTAAACTGGGGTGTTTGCAATGAGGTCTACAAATTGATATTATCTAGTTGATTTCGTCCCTGGATTGGTAGCCCCAGAGTAGGAAGGTTATTCCGAATTGGGTAAACATATCCTCTGTTATTTACTTTCAACATTATCTTATTTGTTAATACATTTTGTTGTTATGTGTGAAGTCAGACCTGGTGTCTCGACGACATCTTTTAGGACATCCAGAATCTGACAACCAAAATTTCACATATGATGGGTAAAAGAGGATTGGTTTATCAAAATCAATCAAGCCAGAGAATAAGGTGAAATTCGTAGATGACACCATTTTAGAGGCCGACAGAGTCAGTGGTGTTTTGATCATGAGAAATGATTAAGGTCATTACTTGATCAAAGATGTGCTTTACATTCCTGGAATCAATTGTAATCTCTTGAGTATTGGCCAATTACTTGAGAAAAATTACATGATCACATGGAAAACAAGATTTTGTGCGTTTTGGACCGAAACTGGGTTTTAGTCCTTAAAGCACCCATGGATGCCAATTAGACTTTCAAGATAGAGTTGAAAGTTATGGAGCATGGGTTTCTTGCTACATCAGAAATTTATGATGAGTGGTTATGGCACTACCGTCTTGGACATCTCAATTTTTTAGATCTTGACGCGTTACAAAGGAATTGTATAGTAATTGGGTTGTCAAAAGTCAATGTTCCAACTAAGATATGTGAAAAGTATGTTCAAAGGAAGCAACACAAGAGTAGTTTCAGCAAGGATGCAAGTCATAAGACTAAACATCGTCTTGAGATGGCGTACTTCGATGTATGTGGCCCAATGCAACTCTACTCGTATGGTGGTAATATTTATTTTGTCACATTTATCAATGATTTTAGTAGGAAACTATGGACATACCTAATCAAGAGGAAGGATGGGATATTTGACGTGTTTAAGAAGTTCAAGCCCATGGTTTAGCGGTAAAGTGGTCACAAAATTAAAATTCTCAAAACGGATGGTGGAGGTGAGTATACCTCAAATGAGTTTGGGAATTATTATGATGAGGGGGTATAGTGCGTGAGGTTGTGCCACTATATAGGCCTCGACAAAAAGGTGTTGCCGAGAGGAAAAATTGTTAGATAATGAATATGGTTTGTAGCATATTGAAGGAAAAAAGCTTTCCAAAGGAACTATGGGGAGAAATTGTTTCTATAGCCACCTATTTGTTGAATAAGTGCCCTACAAAGAAGCTAGACAAGGTGACTCCATAAGAGATATGGTCTGGATTTAAACCAAGTTTATGTCATTTGAGAGTTTTTTGTTCGGTGGCATTTTGATACATTTCGGCTCAGCTTTAAAAGAAGTTGGATGACAAGGGTGAAATAATGTTGCTTGTTTGGTATAATCCTACCAGAGGTTACAAATTGTTTGATGTAAGAAGCAAGAAGATTGTAATAAGTTGAGATGTGGTAGTGGATGAAGTAAAGTTGTCTGACAATAGAAAAAGACCATGACAAGTGTGGAAATTGATTTCTTGAATGAGGGAAATCGATTTACGTCGTAATTTTTGCATCCTCGGACTCCTAGAATTTGTTCTGCGTAAGAGGAAATCGATTCCCCACTTTCTGAAAATCGATTTCCACGAGAAAATACATAAATTTAGAATTATGCAACTGAAGTTAGCCGAAAACAGAGAAACTAGTAGATGACCAAATAGGTAGGAGGAACTGCCTCAGAGGCTCCAAGATTGTGAAGTATTCCATGATAATGAGATCAATGATGATGGTGATCTCATTCACTTTACGCTTAAGTCTGAATCTGAGACCGTTAGCACGTAAGATGTATTAATTGATCCAAAGTGGGTGTGTGCGATGAAAGCAGAGCTATAATAGATTGAGAAAAATAGCACTTAGGAGTTTGTTGATCTACCAGAATGAAAGAAGCCAATAGGAGTGAGGTGGGTCTATAAAGTGAAGGAAAATACAAAAGGAGAAATTCTCAAGCATAATTACTAGTTGTGAAATAATTTTTGTAAAGATAAGGTATAGACTATAATGATGTGTTTTCACCTGTAGTTAAAATAGAAACCATACAGGTGGTGTAGTTTGTATTGTGAATAACAACAGTTGGTCGATTTATCAAATGGATGTGAAATATGAATTTTTGAATGGTCCACTTGAGGAGGGTCTACAAACTGAAGAAAAAACTTTATGGTTTGAAACAATCTTCTAGAGCTCAGAACAAACACATTGATGGTTTCCTAGTTGACGTTGGCTTCAAGAAGTGTGTTTTCGAATATGGTGTCTATGTGAAGACGGATGCAAACAAATATGAGACCATACTTTTTATATATATGGACGACTTATTGATCACACACAGGAGTATAGTGAGTATTTATAAGTTCAAGAGTGAACTTAAGGAGGAGTTTGAAATGAATGACTTTGGAATCATGACTTACTTTCTTGGTATAAAGTTCCACAAATCAAAATTGGGAATGCTCATGCATTAAAGAAAATATGCTCTAGAAATTTTGAAAATATGTGATATGTAGCATTGCAATGATGCCAATACACCTGCCAAAGTAAAGATACAGCTGTCCAAAAGTGATGATAAGCATAATGTGGATCCAACACAATATATGAGGTTGATTAGATCGTTACTTTACTTGTGAAATACGCGAACAGATTTGGAGTTTACTATCGGTATTGCAAGTAGATTCATGGAGATACCAAAAGTTTCTCACTTGGTAGCAGTTAATATGATCCTAAGATACGTCAAAGGAACTCTTGGTTGTGAAATTCTTTTTCCCGCAGCTAATACGGGCAGAAAATTTGAGTTGTTCGGTTACAAGGATTCTAATTGATGTAGAGATAAGGACGATCGAAAGTCTATGAATGGTTATATATTTATGTTTAAAGGAGCAGCAATCTCTTGGTGTTCTAAAAAGGAACCTGTGGTGGCACTCTTTTCTTGTGAGGCCAGGTATATTGAATCATCATTGTGTACGTGTTAGACTGTGTGGATTATGAATCTGCTGGAAGAGTAGGGCATCAAGGTTGAAAAAGTGTTGAAACACTTCTATAGGACAATTATTTTCATTATTGTATCCACATGAATTTATGTGATATTATCGTCGTTCTATAGATGCCAATCATTTGAGTAAGGGTTTATAAAAGGTTTTGGTTTCAGAATGTGTTGATTGCATGAAAAGTGTTAAGTAACATTAAAATAAGTTTTGGTTTTAAAAGGATTGGTTAAAGCATTTCAAGATTAGGGATCGGTAATCCATTTCATACGTATTTACTTAATAAAGCATAAAAACTTATTGTGAGTGCAACTTGACTATTAGATGTTTTGCTGGATGTCAAAACTCAGAAAGCTAGAATTTCAGTATTGTGGACGGTATCCTTATGTCTTGCGGCACTCCCTTACATTAGAGGTTTTATGAATCATTTAAAATAACTTTAAAATTGATTCAAATCATGAAATATCACTTTTTACACAAAAACAGTACTTATGTGTCGACTTGAAATTTCTATGTCTCGACACATAAATTCTGCATTTCTACATTTTCTTAAAATTTCAGTATGTGTTGACACATAACTTTTTCATGTCAACACATGTACTGCAATATTAAAGCTTCAACATTTTTTCTTTAAAACACATGCACATGTGTCGACACATACGATTTTCAGGTCGACTCATGTACTGCATTTTTAAAGTATGTAAGCTTCTGTAAGTCACATGTCGACATATAACTTTTCGGGTCGACACATAATGTTTTGTGGGTCATTTTTTCATTCTGAAATTACCCTTTTTTAGCTAAAAATAGTCCAACTATAAATATATCATTCATGCATCATTCCAACTTGATGATACCATAAAATTAGCCTACATTTCCTCCTTTTCTTCAACCTTCTAATCTATGCATACACACCAACATTACATTGTGATGATGTTCTGTCGGGGTGCCATCTAGACGAAGAATTTTGAATTTCTAATTGGTTTGGGTTGAGAATTATAGGGTTCTTTATATGGGAAAAACCATCAAGTTTAGCCTCCAAAATCATTTGTTGAGTTAGGGGTTTTCGTGCAAGATCATATGAGAAGGAATCATCCATGTGAAAAACCCCTTGGAGTGTTTGAAATATTTTTAAGGAACCTTAGAGTATTTGAAATATTTTTAAGGAAGTAGCAAAAATTGGATGATATAATCGATGATCTTGTATTGATAGTGTGAAATCAGATTTACTCGAGTGAAAAATCCCTTGAAGTGTTTGAAATCTTTGCAAGGAACCTTGGATTGTTTGAAATCTTTTCAAGGAAGTAACTTAAGCGGCTAATAGGTTACATCTATCGGTCTTGGTCTTGTTGAAGATAAAAAAAAGAGAAGGGCTTGAATCGACATCAAACGATTATGATTTGTAATGTTGCTCTGAACACTTCTCTTGGAAGAATATTTTTTGCAAAGTAAGAAAGTATCTAAATTCCACATTGGAGTTGGGTGCAGACGTACCCACATGCGATGATGAAAGTGGGGAACTATGTAAACAAGTTCCTTGTGTCTCTTTTATTTTTGCTTTTACTTGCTTTGATATTCATTGATCAATTTGTCAAATTGTATTGATTAATCCATCGACGCGTAAGAATTTTCCAACACTATTTTTATTTTGAATTATGTGTTGAGTTGTTGATAATCACTTTTGATTATACGTGTTTTTTCATATAAACACAATACAAAGGAAAATTCTAAAAAAATTGATTGCACACCAAGTATCTGACAGATTATTTAGCATGTTTAACTCAAAGAAAAAATTGAATTTTTCTATCTCTTAATCTCATTTACTTTCCATATGCCATTTGTGGAATATGTTGCTTGACCGATTGATTCATATAGAATTTCCCTTTGATTATTAAATTTTAAATTTCTTTGTTTATTAGCTTACAATCACTTTGATTGTAATTGCTTTTGCATATCAACAAAGCGCAAAGAAAATTATGAAAAATTGATGGCGCATTACATGTTTGATAAATTGTCTAGCTATGGTTTTAATATGAATTCATTAAAAATAGAAAACAGTTGTGTTGGATATTAAATGGTTAATTTAGTGATGATGAAGATTTAAATTGTCACTATGGTTGTATTTCCCAAATGCAACTAATTGTTTCACTAACCCATAAGTACCTAATGAAGATTAGGTACCTAGCTTGTTTTGTTGTTTTTTTTAGGTGCATTGTCTTGACTCTATAAAGAGAATATGGATTCTCATTTAAGGTGGTTCAAGACATATGAACATATTCTAATTCTATTGATATGGGGCAAGTTGATGGATTATGTGATCTATAAAGTAACAACAAGTTTTGTTTTATTGGTAAAAGATGCGTAAGTTACTTTTGATGTTATATCCGAGAGTATTTGGAAAAGGTATTTCCTTTCATGATGTAGGTTTGTCTTCAAGAGACATACTCAATAACGCTGAAGAAGGAATTATCAATCCGAATCGATGAAACATGAGGAGGATAAAGATAACTAACGTGAAAAGGATAAAGATGAGAGTTTAATCAAATGAATTTTTATCAAATTAATGACCTTCTTGAATTCATCACAAGTTATACCTTTGGGTAGTTTGTCAAGGTGAAAAGTGGTAAGATCAATTTGTTCTAAAAACTTTATGGTATACTTTGCATTTGGTGCAACTTTCTTTCGAGAGTCCCGTGAAATACAAGTGCATCCTCCATCATATTATACGGTGAGGTAGTATCGATTAAACGTTTTCTTTATTTGTAATGTCTCTCTTTTACTTGTTTATTTATCTAAATACATGACATACTTGGTGTATGGTATATACATTATGAGTGTTCATTTGCAACATAACTCTTAATTGATAATCATAGTGAGCTATCAATTGATATACTTGAAATGATCTCTTCACATTATATTCTCTTGTATTTCTTATAAAGACTTATGTTTACATAAACATGTTTAGTTTCATTAAATATCAAATATAACACATTTGACATTACATCATATTTGATTCTACTAACATGCAACTTGTAAAAGAGTTCTCTAGGCTTATGCAGGGAATATTTAAAATGAGACCTATGGAAAGTTGAATTACTTTCCTAGACTCCAAATAAAGTAGCTCAAGGAAGGAAAACATGTGTGGGGAATTACCTTCGCGATCATGTTAAAAATTAGAGATTATTAATGTCTCAAATGTTGCTTTCTTTATTATGATACTTGCATTTTTATACTTTTTCTCTAACAATTCGTTTGAATATATTATACCATGTGAGTGAAACTTTCATTCCATCAAGAGTGAGGTAATATTATTCCAAATCTCTCCTTGAAAGTAAGAAGTTTCTTAGTACATGTTTTAGTTGATGAAAAATGCTTGCTATGTTCTCAAATGATGAAAACCATGAATGTTCATTTCCAATTTTTTTTATTGATAACCATTGTGTGTTCTCAATGTATATGCTTATAATGAGTTCATGTATTAATTCTTTGACATTTTTATAAGTTTGTTTGTGTATGTACTAGTATGTGTTTCTATTATTATTTCTTGCATTTCTGCATGAGTTAAATGTAAGCATGTTAATTGCATGGACGGTTTATGTTGTAGTTGAGTCACAATTTAAGGCAACATTTTCATTTTGTATTGAGTAGTGACATGTTCTTCTCACTATGCTAGGCACGTGGATGTGCGGCATCGAGAGTTCTATTGTATTATGTTACGAAATCGTGATGTTATAGAAGCAACTTAACTAGCTTGCTATTGCATCATATTCATTTTTATTCATGAAATTGCATTACATGTTTGGTAATGTTTTATGCTTGTTACCTATGTGTGATATATTACTATTGGTATTGAAATATGATACTTCTCACGATTTTCCTTTTTTTATGTTTTCAAAGAGGAATAAGAATATGCGAGATGAAGATCAGAAGCACAAAGTCAGGGGGAGCCTTCAATAACTACATGAAATGCAACGTTGCAAGTTTTTCCATCATCAAAAAGGGGGAGTTTATGAGTGCAACTTCACTATTAGATGTTTTGTATGATGTCAACCTATGAAAGTTAGCATTTAAGTATGGTGGACGGTATTATTATGTCTTGTGGTACTCACTTGCATTAGAGGTCTTTGGAATCATTTAAAACAACTTTAAAATTGATCCCAATAATGAAAAATTACTTTTTGCACAAAAACAATACTTATGTATCAACCTGAAATTTCTATGTGTCGACACATAAATTATGCATTTATGCATTCTCTTAAAAGTTTCAGTATGTGTCGGCACATAACTTTTTCAGGTTGAAACATGTACTGCAATATTATCGTTTTCAACATTTATGCTTTAAAACACAGTCACACCTGTCGACACATACGATTTTCAGTCTGATACATCTACAACATTTTTAAAGCCTGTAAGCTTTTGTAAGTCACAGGTTGACACATAAAGTTTTCAGGTCGACACATACTGTTTTGTGAGTCATTTTTTCATTATTTTTTCATTATTTTTTCATTTCAAAATTATCCGCTTTTACCTAAAAAGAGTCCAACTATAAATATATCATTCATGCATCATTCCAACTTGATGATACCAACGTTACATTATGATGATGTACCATTGGGTTCCGTCTAGACGAAGAATTTTTTATTTCCAATTGGGTTAGGTTGAGATTTATAGGGGTCTTCATATGGGAAAAACCATCGGATCTATCCTCCAAAATCATTTGTTGAATTGGAGGTTTTCGTGCAAGGATCATATAACAAGGAATCTTCCATGTGAAAAATCCCTTAGAGTGTTTGAAATAGTTTCAAGGAACCTAAGAGTATTTGAAATCTTTTTAAGGAAGTAGCAAGAATTGGATGATAGAATCGGTGATCTTGTGTTGATATTGTGAAATCAGATTTACTTGAGTGAAAAATCCCCTGGAGTGTTTGAAATCTTTGCAAGGAACCTTGGAGTGTTTGAAATATTTTCAAGGAAGTAACTTAAGCAATGAATAGGTTTCATCTATCGGTCTTGGTCTTGTTGAAGATCAAAAGAAGAGAAGGGGTTGAATCGACATTAAACGATTATGATTTGTAATGTTGCTCTGAACACTTCTCTTGCAAGAATATTTATTGCAAAGTAAGAAAGTATCTCAATTCCACACTGGAATTGGGTGTAGATGTACCCACATGCAAGGATGAAAGTGTGAAAATGTGTAAATAAATTCCTTGTGTCTCTTTTATTTTTTATTTTACTTGCTTTGATATTCATTGATTAATTTGTCAAATAGTATTGATTAGTCCATCGACGCGTAAGAATTTTTCGACACTCTTTTTGTTTTGAATTATGTGTTGAGTTGCTTATAATCAATTTTGATTATAAGTTCTTTTTCATATCAACAAAATACAAAGGAAAATTCTGAAATTTTGATTGCATACCAAGTGTTTGAAAAATTGTTTAGCTTGTTTAACTTAGAAAAAATTGCACTATTCTGTCTCTTAATCTCATTTACTTTCCATATGCAATTTGTTGAATATGTTGCTTGATCGATTGATTTGTATAGAATTTCTCTTTGATTATTAAATTTTAAATTGCTTTGTTTATTATCAAAGAAAATTCTGAAAAATTGATTGCGCGTCACATGTTCAATAAATTGTCTAGCTATGGTTTTAATATGAATTCATTGAAAATAGGAAACCTTTGTGTTGTATATTAAATGGTTAATTGAGATATTTTTATGTTGTTTGATTTTATCATTATGTTAATTCCACATGGCTCGTGCGTATTCAAGTTTCCAATAACTAAGTTCGTTTAGACTACTCTATTTGATCTAGGCCAAAACCCTTCTCCGCTCAACATTGTTTTTCAAATAAGTTTTAAATAACCATTTTGAAATGTAGTTTTTTATTTGGGGATCTATTCAACCCCACTAGATCTGGTGTCGTAGTCTAACACTTATTAACAATCAATATAATCACATATTCTCTCAATATATTTCATCTCTAAAACAAATTGTGAGTTTTTATCATAGTGATCCTTAGATGATCTCTCAATCTAGCTATCAATATGATAACTTTAAAAGCTTCATATAAGTGAATATCAACTCACATAACTATTTCTAGAAGTTGATTGTTGATAGATGAAAACCTAAGTCAAGAATTGAAACATATTTCTCAATAATGATCCAAATCACACATAAACCATAAATACAAGGTTTTTCACCATATCCATTTGCTCACATACAAAATATCAAGAGAAATACATACAAAAGTGAAGATTATCTACCTCTAATCTTGACACAAGGAGATATTTAGCTACCCATGACCATGGTAGCTTGATTAACATTAAATAAAAAGGATCAAAGATTTAAGATCCAAGTCATTGATTTTGAGTTACAAATGAAAAAAAAGTGCTTCTTAACCTAAATAAGTGCTTTCGAAAATGTTCGGAAAAGATATGGTAATGGAAAAATATCACAAAGGGTCACTTATACAAGTGGCCAAAATGTACGTCCCGCTAAACGGGGCCAAAAATTACGCTTCTGCCAAATGGAAAATCGGGGTCATGTTGAAGCAGTATAGCGAGCAACCAAAAAGTAAAGTATTTATTTTTACCGGGTGATATATATCGGTTAGGTTATATCGTATCGTTTCCACATAGATTGGTCATTTATTCATCGTTCGACAATTCTACCGTTAATGAGTTTGAGATTAAAAAGGTTGAAAATAAAAGACAAAAAGTAAATGAACAAAAACTATAAAGGATAGACAGCTTGTTCGAAACGAATGCACACTACCCGTCACAGACTTAAATCTACCTTACAGTTATACTCTGCCTACGATACTCGTTTGTGTCATCACATATCTCTCAGAATCTAAGTTATTTCTAACCCAAATTGAGAATCCTCCTGAATCACCTCGATAGGCCATGTATGGCCTATCTCAACAACCAGAAGTCAATCGCGTCACCTCTATACCCATCTCTAACATACTTCACTGACGCAAAGGCATTAAGATCATATACTCTATGGCTAATGTCATCTCTAAACCCATTTCTAGAATTCAGAAACTAAAAAATAATCATCCTAGGTAAGAATCTAAGAAATTTATCTCTAGCAAAGCTCAAATCCCTAACATAAAGTAAAACCTAAGACAATTACCAACATAGATTCATAAGGTAAACTTTATACAACGCCAAGGGCGATAAATATACATATGTTCAGAGTAAATATACATACATAACCAACACAATAGAGAAATACAAAGATAACTACCCATTTACATAACTACCCATTTACACCAGTTTGTCAATACCTACCGAAGAGCAATCCACCTCCAATCATCTGTGAGCAAGACCCTAGTGTTGTTTTCTAAACTAATATATCAAAAACTATACGGGTGATGGAATTTGGAGCAAGAATCTCACCCACCAAAACCATCCACAAAAAATGAAATGAAATGAAAGTATAAAGAAAATCGGGTTCTGCACAGTCACCCGGCGAACTAAAAGCTTCGCCCGGCGAATATTCTATTAACTTGACTCAAATTAAGCCACGTCCTCAGTCTGTACAAATATCTACCTTCGCTCGACTAAATTTATCTTTGCCCAGTGCCCAGGCAATGAAATAAGTCAGTGTGAAACTCATCTTCCTCTAACAGAACCGTCGCCCGGCGACCCAAGGCCCTTGCCTGGCGAAATTTCCTAGACAACAACTTTTGTTGCTTTTCTTGTGGCTTCCACCTTCAAGCCTTATTCCTTTATTCGATCAAAATGCATCTTGGAGCTCCATTTGGACTTTATTCTCAATGCTCCAATAATGTAACAAATACCTACAAAATATATACAAAACGAATCAAACGCTACAATATATACACAAAACGTAATAAAACGTGTTTACAACAAAAATTCAGGATTATTCAACTAAATATCAACAAAAGAACGGATAAGTGCCACAAAATATATATACAAAATAACTACAGTTTGCCACTTATCAACTCTCCCCAACTTGACACATTGTTTTTCCTCAAACAAAGTCAAATAAACTTAAAGAAACAAAAGACGATAATCAAAGAATCACGAATCAACAAGTTTTTAAAACGAAAAATAAATGTATGGTTCAAACAAAAATGTACACGAAAAAATACATACTTACCACCATCCTACAACGACAACATATAAACAAAACAAATCCTAAGTACAAAAATCATGCAAAACATTCTAAAACAAAACAAGTTCAATCATGAATCACACCTAGAAAAAATTCATCGGTAGATGAAGAACACACAAAGGTGAGGGATAAAAAAAACACTCTTCCACAATCTTACAAATAATAGACTGAATTATGCATTCATCCAAAAACGTATTTAAAATACAAATGCAAGAATCACAAGGGCTTTTCAAGGTTGTAATGTGGCTTGGTTAACAAGCAAGTGATAAGTCCTAAATCTAATCGAAACAAAAACTGGCCTAAACCTAAGGAAGTGATCAACTCACAAAGTTCCAAACAATATAATTCCAATAAAACTTCTTCATCATCACAAATTTCACACCAAAACACATTACTTATTAACATAACATTATTCCTACTTTTTTTTTCTTTTTTTTCTAATCTTTCTTTTTCACATTTTTTTTCTTTTCTTTTTCTTTTCTCTTAACCTCATACCAACCACAATATAAGTATATAAACATTTATCTCCCCAACTTGAATCCAACCAACATTAATGTGTGAATACTCCCTACTTTCTAAGGCAAGGTAAAAATACATACAACAACATATAGTTGAGGGTTCAAGAAACAAAGAAATTAGCATCCATACTACAAAAAAAGTGAATTGACACTCATAGACAAGCATCAAGTTCAAATAAACATGGATATTGATAAAAGTTAAAAGGTGTTAACAAAGATTCACACACTCACAAGGTGAATTAAATATTTGACCAAGGTAGTTATGCTCAAAATCAAACAAAATGCCTTGATCATTTTCATGCAATCATACAATCAACACAAAACAAAAGATTAAGCATAATAAAATCCAGTTAAAACAAGAATTGTGGCCTCAAAAATATGTAAACAATGGAAAACTTCCTCAAATTTATGGGTAAAAAGAGGAACTAAAGTGATTCAACTCATGAGCAATTAATGCAAAAAGAATGAATGACATGGTAATTATACAAATGATAAATTTCTTAAACATGTTATGCTATAGAAAGCGATAAACAAGTACCTGACGTGTACCAACTTTGAAACTATCATTACCATGCATCCGGGAGTTGAAACGCACAAACTCGGAAAATCACCAAATGCAACCTCAAGCTACCGGACCAAAATTTGAGTCCAAACAACAAACAAAAGAATTAGAAAAACAAAACTTACAATATTTACAACCAACAAAACTCCTCAAGCTAAACACGGCAAGCTTATGGAAAAACAACAAATTACATAACAAAACAAAAGCAAGTAACGATACAAAAACTTGGTGAAAATGAATTAACAAGTTGAAAAGTGAAGATTTGAAATTAAGAGCAAATCCTATTTCAACTTGTTAAAACACGAGTCACCACACACATAAACAAACATGCTTGTTTTACGTCGTAAGCTCGACGCCTCTATTATGAGAGCTAGTAACCTCCCCTCGTCATGCCATGATGTTGTCACACCGCACAAACCTAAAGACAGTGTCCTAACAAACACACAATAAACGTTACGAATACGAGACAACTTACAACAATACTTGAAAACAAGGAAAAACACACATATGTACAAGTATGGAAAGTAAACACAACTTGTACAAGTAATAATATACACGTTCATATACAAAGCCTATACAACATATACATTAATTAAAAAACTCAAAAACAAAGAAATTATCGCAATACAGAAACAATAAAACCAATCCCCAACAACGGCGCCATTTTGTTGAAGCAGTATAGCGAGCAAGCAAAAAGTAAAGTATTTATTTTTATCGGGTGATATATATCGGTTAGGTTATATCGTATCGTGTCCATAGAGATTGGTTATTGATTCGCCGTTCGACAATTCTACCGTTAATGAGTTTGAGATTAAAAAGGTTTATAATAAAAGATAAAAAGTAAATGAACAAAAACTATAAAGGATAGACAGCTTGTCCGGAACGAATGCACACTACTCGTCACAGACTTAAATCTACCGTCCAGTTATACTCTGCCTACGATACTCGTCTGCGTCATCACATATCTCTCATAATCTAAATTATTTCTAACCCAAATTGAGAATCCTCCCGAATCACCTCGATAGCCATGTCTGACCTATCTCAACAACCAAAAGTCAACTGCGTCACCTGCATACCCATCTCTAACATACTTCACCAATGCAGAGGCATTAAGATCAGATACTTTATGGTGAATGTCAGCTCTAAACCCATTTCTAGCATTCAAAAACTAACAGATAATCATCCTAGGTAAGAATCTAAGAAATCTATCTCTAGCAAAGCTCAAATCCCTAACATAGAGTAAAACCTAAGACAATTACCAACACAGATTCATAAAGCAAACTTTATACAACGCCAAGGGAGATAAATATACATGTGTTTAGAGTAAATATACATACATAACCAACACAATAGAGAAATACAAAGATAAGAGAGGAGATAAACTACCCATTTACATCGGTTTGTCAATACCTATCAAAGAGCAATCCACCTCCAATCATCCGTGAGCAAGATCCTAGTGTTGTTTTCTAAACTAATCTATCAAAAACTATATGGGTGATGGAATTGGGAGAAAGAATATCACCCACCAAAACCATCCACAAAAAATGAATGAAATGAAAATATAAAGAAAATCTGGTTCCGCACAGTCGCCCGGCGAATCTTCTATTAACTTGGCTCAAATTAAGCCACATCCTCAGCCTGTACAAATATCTACCCTCGCCCAGCGAAATTTAGCTTCACCCGGCGAAATTCTCTTTTCCTCTCCCAACGCCCAGGCAGCGAAACAAGTCAGAACCGTCGCCCGACGACGTAAGGCCCTTGCCTGGCGAAATTTCCTAGACAACAACTTTTGTTGCTTTTCTTGTGGCTTCCACCTTCAAGCCTTATTCCTTTATTCGATCAAAATGCATCTTGGAGCTCCATTTGGACTTTATTCTCAATGCTCCAATAATGAAACAAATACCTACAAAATATATACAAAACGAATCAAACGTTACAATATATACACAAAATGCAATAAAACGTATTTATCACAAAATTCGGGATTATTCAACTAAATATCAACGAAAGAACGGATAAGTGCCACAAAATTTATATACAAAATAACTACATTTTGGCACTTATCAGGTCATAGCACGCTTGAAAACCCGCTTAGCGCGCTTGCCTGATGAAAACTCCAAAATTTGACTTTTTGCCCATCAAGCTTGGTCCATGCTTGCCCAAAGCTCCAATGCTTCATTCACAAGCATCAAAACCTACAAAATTATCATAAAAGTAAACAAACTATGTTATTTAAAAACATAAACTAGATAATTATTTATTTACACTAATTTACAAACCTAAACACTACTAATAATCAAAATAGAGTGCAAAGGACCACAAAATTATCTACAAATATATCAATATTTTGGTCCGTAACAACTCTCCCCAACTTAGACTTTTGTTTATCCTCGAACAAAATAAATCTCAACAAGAAACAAGATGAATAATCTTAGACAAGAAAAAAAAATGAAAATGGATGGTTCGTGCTCAACCAATGTGCGTGCAAGTAATTACCAATTGCCTTCTCAAAATTAAAACATGGTCAAGAACTAAGTTCTAAACACAAAACATCAATCAATGCATAATTAAGAAACATTATGTTCAGACTTGAATCACCTACTCTCAATCACCAAATCATAAACTATGTACAACTATTTACATTTGACAAAACACTCTCACTAGTAATCGTGGTAACATCCGGAACAATTCATGCATTCATCTCATCAGACAAAGGGGAAATCAAGAAAACAAAGACCACTAACAGAATTTTATAGGATTTAACTTGGTTGGGGTTAACAAGAAAGAGAATTTATATAAGGCTATTGAATCATAATGGTAAAAATTCATGAAGCACATGCTACTTTTCACACAACTACCATCTTGCTCAAACCTTAGTTCTTTTTCAATCCTTTTAATATTATATTTTCATGGTGCCATCTTTAATTTTTATTATTTGTCTCACTTCTTTTCCTTTCAAGTGATTCTATTTTGAATACATTGCAAATTTATTTATTGGCTTAAATAGTCTTTTGGTCCCTATAAATTTGCGTGTTTTTTATTTTCTCCATGTATCTTATTTTTCTTGGAAATGATCCTAAATGTTAAAATCCTTTTGGTATTAATCCCAAAAATTAAAATCCACAGGAAAATTTGAAGGAAAATATGCAGGAAACCTGTAGATTCTCTTGCGGATTTTAATTTTAGGGACTAAAACTAAAATAATTTAACATTTAAGGACCATTTCCGAGAAAAATAAGATACAAGGACAAAAATAAAAAACAGACCAACTTACAAGGACCAAAAGACTATTTAATATTTATTTATTTTCAAAAAGATACATCATCCCTCAATTCTTTCTTCTTTTAAAAAATAACCACTCTTCCCAACTTTAAACATTTCTTTAATTCTAAGACAGTGTTCTTCAAAAGTTTGTTCACAAAAAGGGTTAAGTGTTTACAACAAGAGAAATAGAATGAATCAACAATGATTTTCTTTACGATCATCGACAAATTACCAAATGGTACACTTAGTAATTTGTTGGTCTTTTGTATGATTCACTCTAAATCTTTAAGGCTCAAATTGGTTAGCAAATGCTCAAACTTCTTACAAGGTAAAATTAAGCCTTTTGGATTAGTGGTTTTTCTTATTAACAAACAATGTCTTGATCATTTCAATGTTCTCAAGATTCCAAATTTCATATAAGATTAAACATGAATTGCACGAGCTAAAACACAAATTACTAGAAATCAACTATTTTGGGTGAACAATGAAAGTTATTGGCCCACTATCGCACGCATAACAAAACGACTGATTTTTAAAAATTGTACATAGCGACGATGACTCGAGTCGTATCGCACAGATTCTTGATTTTATTAACTAACTACAGTAATGATTAATGAGGTGTTTGATTTTAGGGTCGAATTATAAAAAAAACAAATTAAAATAAGTGATTATCGAATAAGATAAAACAACAATTCTACTGATTCGGGTACTAACTTATCACTGGTTCATAAATTTGCAATCCCTTAAGCAGATTTTATTCTCTTACAAATTACAACACCAATTAACAAGCCAAATTGACATTATAAGATTTTATTCCTATTTTCCAAATAAAGCAAATGGATCAACACAGTCACGAATTAAGCAAATGTGATTCTAACATACGCAATTTAACGATTATGCAACGATAAAATACGATAAAAGTCAAGGAACATCAATAAATCGGTATAAATCAATAGTATTCTATATAACTCGAATTAAGCAGACAAGAGATATAGATTAATATTTAAAGGGGAAAGAAATTGGATTACAGATTCAAAAAACTCAAAGTATGTGGAAACCGAAACCAGCAGAATTTGCCTTCGGGATTAGTTCCTCATGATTCGTACAAGCTTTTCAATTGTTTTTTCGTGAATAGTAAAAATGTGATAATGAACAGTAACCGGCTGTTATTGTTTTAACAGAATAAGGGTTACACTAACAATCCGAACCAAGTCAGAAAATACAAACCAAGCCCATAAAATTGACCCAAAACAAAGTATTTCTAATGTCTGAAACTTCCACGAATTATTCAAGCCTGATACAGTCCGAATCAGCTTCTGGCCTAAACATGAAAGTTGAATCTCTTCTTCTCAGCTTTCTAACGCATATTAGAACGCGTCGATCCGATTCCTGTAGCTCCAGTTATGAATTTTTCATTGAAAGCTGCTAATGCTAAAAATAAAATATGAAAATCAATTAAAGACAAAAATAAACTAAATTATAAAAAACATCATAAAATAGAAAAATAAATAAAATAAACCATGAAAATGCCTAAGTACAAACATAGATGAATTTTCATCAAAATTCACTGATCAGTTACTCACTAATGTAGTTTTGTCCTAATGATTCAAACATGAACATATTTGCAAAATTATACATGACATGATTTTTGTATAAAATGAAAAGTTCATAAGCATGCTAACATTCTACAAAGCACTTAACAATGTAACTTTTCATTTATCATCAAGATTCATATCATCATCCTCTCATTTCATTGTGTATATAAAACTCTTATTTGAATTCATTCAATTCTTGCTTCGTTGCGCAACTTACCAAAATCTAGGATAAACATCAAAATATTTTTGTACAAACATAATATTAAAGCAAATCAAATAATACTTAAACCATTAAAATTCATAAGTCTAAAAATACCACCAAAGTGAATGATGCTCAAAATATCAACACATCAAAATCATCATCCTAGCACGGATGGAACAACAATAACAAAATATAATAATCCTTAAAAGGATAGAACAACAACAAAACTGAATATTTAAAACATAACACTAAATAAATAAAAACATAAAAAAACTAGTAAACTAAACCCATCATCAATTCAACTTCTCATCTCATCATTGGTCTCAACATCCTCAAAATCTTGCTCAAAATCTTTGCCCTCAGAGTAATTAGCATAAGCTAAAAAATCTAACGCGTGAGCTTCAAAAGTTATCAACAATTGACAACTCATGAGATTCAAACAAATAGCTCAAGTAATCAACTGATTCTAACAATTAACAACATTAAAGACTCCATGATTCAATTAATTTCCACAATTCAAGATTAATTCATGCTAAAATCAATACACACTCAAAGAAATCATTGATTAAACAATTAATTCAAGCAAAATAGAGAATCAATTACTAAAAAGTGTGAAAAGGATAATTATATAGGAGAATACGGAGGAGGGAGGATCACAAAATCGGACAGAGGGAGGACGTGACCAAAGAGAGCGCGGGAGGCAGGCAGAGTGTGACAACGGGAGAGAGCGTGCAGTAGAGGGAGTACGACGGCGGGAGCTCGGCACGACGGCGGAAGGAGGGAGTGGTGGTCGGATCGGAGAGAGAGAGAGAGATAGATAGATAGATAGATAGATAGATAGATAGATAGATAGATAGATAGATAGATAGATAGAGAGAGAGAGAGAGAGAGAGATGAGAGTTTTTAGAGTGATTTTTAGACACAATATAGAAGGAGCCTTAAGTCTTGTTTGAGATTTGGAATTAGATAAATGATTTTTTGAGCCAAGTGGATCATTATGATCAAAGACCCACTAAAAAATAATGAGCGACGAGAAAGTTACGAATTTTTGAACTCGGGTTGTGAAATGCTGACTTTCGGTCTAAACCGCCTCAAATTGACAGAAACATTTGCTTCTCTCTGCAACCCGAGGCATGTTGGAACACACGGAAGCTTGGCATGATAAGGTCTTGATTAGTCACTGATTAAATAGCCTGGTGAAACATGTTGAGTGCATTTCAACTTCGAAACTCTGAGTTTATGCCTCACTACATTGATTGACAAAACAATCATCATTTGTAGCTTGATGAAGCTTATAAGAGAAGTTTCTTGATCACATGACCATAGAACCAATGATATGTAGGTATGCATATGATAATTAAGTATAAGCCAAATAAAATTGAAATGAAGAGGTTAAATTTGGGGTACAACATGAATCTAGAATTTTTACTTTTTTTTGGTATTCCGATTGGATCCAACCTGAGGAAGCATTCGACATGGGTTCCTCTTATGAACAAAATGAAGAATCTTTTATCTGGTATGAAAAAATGGTTTCTTAATCTTGGTGGTAGGATTACATTCTTGAAGTCCATTCTTTGTTCTCTTACTATTTCACTATTTCTTCTATAAAATATCGGTGAAGGTTGCTAAAGAGTTTTCGAGTATTCAAGGCAACTTCTTGTGTGTGGGGGGGTGGAGGGAAAGAGAAAGATTAATTGATTAATTTAGAAGAAAGTGTGTCTTCCTCTTCAAAAAGGATGGGTTAGGCATAAAAAAAATCCAGATTTTAACTTAGCTCTTCTTAATAAATGGAGGTGGATTATTTTGCAAGGCTACAATAACTTTTGGTATGACTTGTTGAAAGCTCGATATGGTGATATTTCTATGAAGGTGTTTTATGGTGGTGTTATTTATAAAGTTTCTCTTTCTTATTCCTCTTGGTGGAATGACATTATCAAGATCATTTTTCTTTCTTCTAAGAATCCTATTGTGGATTATTGTAAGTTTGGGATTGATAAAGGTTTTACTACTTTTTTTTAGGAAGCTTGTTGGTTGGAGGAGGCTAGTTTGAAGGAGGAGTTTCCATAATTATTCTCGGTTTCTTGTTTTAAAAAAGTGTCGGTGGCCGGTTAGGGGGATTGGAGAGATGGAGTATGGTCTTTGGACGATTTTGGTATTAAATAAATATTGTTGTCTTCAAATAATCGGTTGAGTCTTTCATCCCTCGTAGCAAGGTTAGGGGTGTCTGCATGGGGGAGTCTGACCATGATAAGGTGGTTTGCTCCGCGGACCCGGTCGTAATTTTCTCGGTCTCATCTTGTTATGATCATTATGCTAGTTTTCCAATCACTTATGGTCCCCGCAATAGGTATGATGGGGCGTTGTGCAAAGTTTGGAAAATGGAGATTCTAACACTCTATTTTCCCATTGCATAATTAATAAAATTAGAGTAAATTAAAAATTTAAACCAACATCAAATAGGATGTTACATCATTCACAAATCATACAAATAACTCAACATTTAACAATTTGATACATAACACGCATCTCGGATGACCCAACAACATCATCATCCTAGTTCTCAATAATTCAACTTCATTAATGCAATGGAAAAGAATTCATAAGTTAATTCCATCATCATCAATCCATCATATGATCAACAAATTCTCAATTAAAAGAGAGTTTACAGGACTCCCAAAAATTCCTCAAAGAAAATATCAACTAAATAAAATAAGCGTCCATCCCCCAGTGTTACGTACCAGAGAAAGACAATGCTCAATCTACGTAATACGAGGCACAACTTCATACCTCAAGCAACTATAATCCTTGTCACCTGCGCGTTACCCATGTGGAGGAAACATTCAAACATAAGGAGTGAGATATCATAACAATATAAACGAACATATGATAATAAGCAGGTCAAGTACATCATACATAATCATACTATTCAAACTCATGCATCAACGCCAATACACATAACAGTTTCAACAATCAAACCCTTGTCACATGCGCGTTATCCATGTGGAGGAAACATTCAAACAGAAGAAGTGAGATATCATAACAATATAAACGAACATATGATACTGAGCAGGTAAAGTACAACATACAAAATCATATTATTCATACTCATGCATCAATGCCAATACATGTCACAATTTCAATAATCACACCCAACAATCATATAAATCACATCTTATTCACCAACAATGTCATGAATGCATTGAGATCAACATCACTGACTATATGCATATGGTACCATAACAACGTCGCTATGCCATTTAGGCTACACCGTCACTTGCCATTTAGGTTACATCGTCACTTGTCATTAAAGCTACTGAAATTCCTGGCAGCAGATACTTAATGTCACAGAGAATGTTATGACACGATGTCGATCGCTTTGACAATTCACACAATAAATATAAGCATAAATAACACAATAAGTTGTTCACCCAGTTCGGTTCTAACAAACCTACGTCTGGAGGAACCAAGCCAGGGAGGAAATTCACTATTAGTAGTATCAATTCAGAGTTAAACTCACCCGTTTACAACTCCTCACTTAATCCCTACCCAATGACACTTCAACCTAAGTCCTACTTAGATCGAGTTCCTACTCACTCCCCTCAATCACCGCAGTGATATCAACCTATTGACTAATTGAATTGTGAAGACACACTTCAATAAAATATCTTGATCTTGCTTCGAAGCTTTAATCAAGAGACAAACACTCGTGCTTTAAAGCTTTGAGTGATAAACTACCCTTACAACAAATCCTAGTCCAATGCACTTATCAATTGATAGTTGCTTGGCTCATAAAGAAACTAGAATTACACAATACCAACTGTTACTAACCTTAACAAGACACAAACAAAAGCCTTCAATGTCTTCAATAAAATCCAGAGGCGTGCTGTAGAGTAAGGTTGAATTCTTTATATAGAAGCGATCCCGAATCTTGATTTGGCTTCCATAAAGATAGCTAGGGTTTACTTAATTCTCTCCTAAAACATGGTTTGTTCAACAACCAATTTAGGTTTAATTAAGATTAACCTAGCAGCCACGTGAGCATGCTTTCTAATAAGAAAAACATAAATAAAATGCTCAACAAACTTCGAAAAATCTCAGAAAAATCGACGAGCAGAATGTCACTGAATGTCATAACATCATTATGACATCGGTATTCTAATTTCAGATGACTTTAGCTTCCATTACGAGTACTTTTACCATCCTTGTCCAGGATTTATCTTCAATCTCTGAATGTCATGACATCTATCAAGACATTTCTAAAGCCTAGTTTTACCAAAATTGATCCCAACTTAAAACACTAACAAACTCCTCCTTTGGCACATTTTTGGCTAAAACTACTAGACCTATCAGAGTACAAAATGCAGCAGAAGACTAACAACCTAGTTCTAAGTTTTCCTAAGCTTTCCTAAGCTTCAAGTAACTAGAACTAAGAGAAGATAAATTCTACCCATACACAAGTCCCACAATTGCCCACAAACAAAATTTAAACAAACAGGCCATAAAATTTTAGGCCATACAATCCCCAACATGCCATACAAGTTCCCAAAGTCCCATACTACTGTCAACACAGTAGTTCTTCTCCCCCTTTTTAGCCATAAAGGGCCAAAGGAAACCATACAAGTCCCCCAAACTTTTTAATCAAACAGTGTCAGCAACAACAAAAAATTATACCAGCAAGTAATTAAGTACCATCAAGTATACAGGGATACATCTCTGTCAGGACAATGTTTACAGTCATCCAAAAAGAAGCACAAATGGAAAAATACAAGAAACAAAGCGAACATTGGCGAAACAACAAAGGAAATGGGGAGAATACAAAACAGATAAAGCAACACAGAACTTAATTAGTTGCTCTTCTCTTGAAGAGGCATCTTCATTGTCGAAGATCATCACCGCCTTATCGAAGCTTGTTCGGGCTTTGCGGTTCGGAGCTTTCCTTTTCTTGGCCATTGGTGTCCTTTTGCATTTTGAACACCAGCAAATTTAGCTCTACTTCTTTGAGGAAGTTCGATTCGTTATTTGCTCAACTTGAGAACGAAATACCTCCCTTTGCTTTGAAATCGGAAGAATCGTGGTTCACATGAGTTGCACGTGATCATCGATGTCATGACATTCTTTGTGACATCGGATCATCTGCTAAACTAGGGCTAACAAGTCTTTGATTAAGGGGCAAATTCCGAGCAGTGATGTTGTCTAGGATTCGTGACTATCCTAGCAATGGCTTCTACATACTTGGTACCTTCCTATTTCTTATCTCGGGGACAAGAGGCGTAGTCTTACCATGAGCTGATGAACCTTGATCCTTCCGTGCATGCTGATTAAGAGTCGGTTGCCATTGAGGAGGAGACCTTCACCGGTTCAATATCCATGGCTTCAGCAAATGCCCTCATCTCAGCCATGGTGGGAGATGAACAGTCAGAGTCTGAAGAGGATGAGGAAGACATATTTCTCGGGAAGGTTGAGAATCGAGACCAAGAATGACGAAGCGGTTGAGAGTATCATTGGATGGAGAAGGTATGATACTTTCAACCTGAAAAGGTGTTATATGGAGGAGTCTTTTCACATTCTTGAACCCTATAAAAATAAGAGGAAATAAGCAATGACCACTTATAATTAATAAATGGTCTCTTCCCTTTCTTGGAGGCAATCTTAATTGCTACAATTCCTCATACTGATAGATGCCCAATTTGCTCCTTAAGTTTTCAAATTGACTAGCATCAAGAGCCTTGGTAAAAATGTCACCGATTGAAGTTACGTGACTACATGATCAATTTAATCACCTTCTCCTCCACAAGTTCTCGATGAAGTGATGTCTGATGTCTATGTGCTTAGTCCTACTGTGTTAAATAGGATTCTTTGATATATTAATAGCACTCAGATTGTCACAATACAATGTCATGACATCCTGTGTGACATTATACTCAGACAGCATCTGCTTCATCCAGACCATTTGAGAACAAGCGCTACCGCTATGTATTCACTTGATGGATAAGGACACAGTTTGCTTCTTGCTAAACCAAGAAACAAGATTGTTTCCCAAGAAGAAGCATCCTCCAGAGGTACTTTTCCTGTCATCAGCACTCCCAGCCCAGTCAGCATCACAATATCCAGACAGAATTGGTTCACATCCACGGGAATATAGGATACCATAAATTGCAAGTTCCACTCACATACTTCAGGATTCTTTTCACCTGGTTAATGTGACTTACTTTAGGCTCAGCTTGATATCTTGCACATACCCTCTGCATAAGCAATGTCGGTGTCATTAGGTACAACAAGCTCCTATCATGCTCCTATATAAACTTTTATCAACCTTTTCTCCACTTGCATCCTTGGTCAACTTCAAATGTGTAGGAGCAGGAGTCATTTTATGGCTGGCATTCTCCATTCCAAACTTCTTGACAATATTCTTTGCATACTTGCTTTGTGAAAGAAATGTTGAATCTTCCATCCGTGTGACTTGCAATCCAAGGAAGTAAGTTAACTCTCCCATGAGACTCATTTCAAACTACTGCTTGCATTTGATTGGAAAATTGTTTCACCATTGTCTCGACATTCCTCCAAATACTATGTCATCAACATAGATTTGAGCCACCATAACCTTCCACCTTCATTCTTGACAAAGAGAGTTTTATCCAATCCTCCTTTCCTGTATCCTTTGTCGTAAGAAACTTGGTCACCTTTCATACAGGCCCAGGGGCTTGTTTTAGACCATATAGGGCTTTCCTTAATCAGACATGTTCGGAAAACTTGGATCCACAAATCCTTTAGGTGTTCTACATATACTTCCTCATTTAAGTAGTCATTTAGGAAGGCACTTTTCACATCCATACGAAATAATTTGAATTTGAATGCAAGCAACTCTAGTAGAAGCTGATTGATTCCATTCTAGCCCTTGGTGCAAAGGTCTCATCAAAGTCAATTCCTCCACTTGAGTGTAACCACGAGCAACAAGTCTTGCTTTATTCACAGTAGCAGTCCATACGCATCGGACTTGTTCTTGTAGATCCACTTAGTGCCAATGATGTTTGTTCCTTCGGTCTAGGAACTAATTCCCATACTTCATGTTGCTTGAATGGTTCAATTCCTCTTGCATTGCTCAATCCAAAATTCATCACATAGAGCTTCTTTGACATTCTTTGGCTCTATTTTTGACCGACGGGGAGTTTGAGGCAGTTTCTGGATCTTGTAACAACACCTTTGGTTGGGTCTCCAATGATGAGATCCTTTGGATGATCTTTCGAATCTGATTGAGGGATCTTTGTTTGCTTCCTCGGTTGATTTAGGTGAAGTAGGAGTAGGAACATTTTCCTTATCGGTACTTGAGGTGATGTCTCAAACCATGTCTCAACATCATATGGGACATTGTGCTCGATAATGATCATCAACAATGACATTAATAGACTCCATCATAACTGGGTTCGGAGTTGAATACCTATATGCTCATTGTTTGTGGAGTATCGAAAAATGCCTTCATCACTCTTAGAATCCATTTTGCTCATTTGATCACGATCCGAATATAGCATTTGCTCCCAAACACATGAAAGTATTTCACAGTTGGTTTCTTCCTTTCCATAGCTCATATGGAGGCGGTTCCCTTTCTTAAGGTAACCCATTGTGAACATAGCAAGTATTCATAGCTTGAAAAATGAATAGGAAGTTTCTTAGCATGAATCATTGCTCTGGCGATTCTGTATAGTCCTATTCTTTCTTTCCACAACCCCATTTTGTTGAGGTGTTATAGGAGAAGAGAACTCATGGTTGATCCCTTCTGAGGAACAGAATTCATCAAACTTGCTATTCTCAAATTCCTTTCCATGGTCACTTATTACGACAATACAACTTTCCTTCTCTCGAAGTCTTTTGCATAACTCCTTAAAGACATCAAACACTTGATTTTTCTTTGATGAAGTTTATCCGTAAACTGGAGAAGTCATCCACAACAACATAGACATATCTTTTCCACCAAGGCTTTCAACTGCATAGGCCCATCAAGTCCATGTGCAGCAGCTCCGATACTTTAGATGTGGTGCGATGTCTGACATTGGGTGTGACATTACGGTTTGCTTTCAAACGGCACTCACCACACACCCTTCCTTCATCAATGTGAAGTCTTGGTATCCCTCGTGACCTCCATAGAGATGATCTTTTCATTCCTCCGAGGTTCGGATGTCCTAGTTTTGGTGCCACAACTTGACCTCCTTTTCATCTTTGTCGTGGAACATGGATGAGAGGTTGGTGTTCTCGATTCCACATGTAACAGTTGTCTTTTGATCGATTCCTCTCATAACTACTTCTTGTTGATCATTGATTACAAGGAATTCAGATCTAGTGAAGTTAACTTTGAATCCCATATCACATGGTGACTTATGCTTATGAGGTTAGCGATCAAGCCTTTTACCGAGCACTCCACTTAGATTTGGAACTCGAGGCGGTCTAAGTTTCTAACACCTTTGATTTCTCCTTTAGCTCCATCTCCAAAGGTAACAAAGCTGGTGGAATGAGGTTTGACATTATTGATGGTTTTTATTCCGGTCCATATGCTTAGAACACCCATCAAAGTACCAATCTTCCTTGGACACGAGAAGTGTGAGCTATCATTGCTTGATCTTCTTCTTCCACTTTTGAGTGTAAGGTACTTTGATGTTTTAGGCTTAACATAGGAGTCGATTAGGGTATCCATGTAGCCTATAAGAAGGGTTTTATGTGTCCAAACCTTCCACAATGATGACATCTCCATCTTTGAAACTTCTTCTTCATGTTTCTCCGATCCCGATGTTGATCCCAATGTTGTGACATCCTTGACTTTGGTTTCCTAGGCCTCTTCTTTTCTTGTGTCACGGGTTCCTTTGCGACCACATATCCTAGACCATGCTTGTTTCGACATTTTGCCCAAGTGAAGGATTTCTTCCAACTTTTCATTCCAGGTCGACATTTTGATGATTTAGTCATCGATCAAGCTTGGAATTTAAACGTAATTTCACTATTGAGATGTCTTATAGTGTATTCTCCTTCTTTTCGACTTCGACACATTTTCGCCTCCAACTTCTCAATCGACTTTTTCTTTTTCATTTGACATACTTCACCACTCGATACGGTTTCTTGTAAGTATCGCAAGTTCTTCAAAGGTCACTTCTTCATCACTAGAGTCATTATCGAATTACAACTTCCGGAAGGTGCGGTGACAAGATTAGTGCTTCTTCCTCGGACTCACTTCTGAATCGACCAAGTGACCCATTCCTTTCTTTTGTTTCTTAAGAAAGGTGGGACATTCACTTTAATGTGTCCATATCCTTCACATTCATGACATTGGACTCCCTTTGACTTCCTTTTCTTGACCGGATCTTCTTTGAGTCATAAGATCATTGATGTCGATGGAATGTCCTTGATATTTGACCTTGACCTTGGATCAATTCTCTTGATGAGCTTGTTGAACTGTCTTCCAAGCATAGCTATGGCTTGGATATCTTTCTTCATCACCCTTCTTGCACTCCTCTTGATTATTAGATACAAGGGCTATGCTTTTCTTATCAAGATTCTCACCGATTCCCATCTCAAAAGTCATAAGAGATCCAACAAGTTCTTCAACCTTCAAGGTGCTGATGTCCCTGCCTCCTTGTCATACCCCAAAATTTGCCCTCCATATATTCAAGAGATTTCATACCCCTACTCAAGGATTCCTCAAGAGTTGATCGGACAACTCTCTCCTGACAATCAACCCAAACTAGGGTTTGATATCTCTCAAGTCGGATGAGTTTCCAACATCTCCAATGATCTTCATGCCTCCTCATATGCTTCAAAGATTCTCCATGTCAAGTTTCAAACCTCAAGTCAAGTTTCCTCGGCAATTGCTCGGATGGTTGAAAATGTATATTGAACAAAAGTCAACGTGGTCAACATACGGTCAAACTTCATAATTTTGGTCAACATCCTCATTTTGAAGTTACATTCATCATTTGATCAAGGGTTTATCATGATTCATCAAGAAAACTCAAGATTTGCTCAAAAGTCAAACTTTCTAAATTAGGGTTTCTAGGTGAAAAGTCAATGAACTTTGGTGATCATAACTTTCTCATACTTTCTAAATTTTCCCACCAAAGCTCATTTTGAAGGAAATTCAATTCTCTACAACTTCATGTCTCACAAGAATGTCCAAAAATGCTTCATTTGAGAGGTATAGCTCAAAACATTACTGGTCATTTTCAAAGTCAACAAAAGTCAACTTTTGTTTTGAAGATATATTGAGCATGGTAACTCCAATTGATATGAGACCAAAGAAATTGTTTAGAGGACTCTTAGAGCTTTCCAAAAAGTCCAAGAACACTCAAAAATGTGGAAAATTGAGCAAGATACACCATTCACAAGTTGGGCAATTTTGAAAGAATGCACAAAGAGAGATACTTCAAAAAATCAAATCTTTTGCAAATGGGCCTACTTTTTCTTCATCCTAACTTATTCCTCATGCAATTAGGAGTATCCAAGCCCAATGCCACGAATTTTTGATTTATTTTTCTATTTAATTTGTAATTTATTCATTTAAATGCAAATTAAATTTAAAAATAAATTATAAAATCAAAATTAAATGGAAGATTGATTTTTATTTCTTCTTTGTGATCCAATCAATACATTGAAGGCCAGCAAATTCGAAATTGGATCAATATGGGAAGATTAGATTGAAATTTGACCAAAATTTGAAGATTTGATTTCATGAAAAATCAAGATTGATTATCATTGATTATTGATCAATTCTTTCCCAAATCAATCCCAAATCCATCCAATATAAATATGTGATGCATACCACACGGATTAGGGCAGAATTTTTGACTCAAGAACCCTTATTCAAGCTCAAAGAATCCGTGACCTTCAAGCAATTGGCAATCCTATTTCCACGTTCTCAAGCAATTTTGAGGATTCCATTGCATTCTGGCATCTCAGTCGATCCAGATACTCACTTTATTCAAAACCATCCGAAACAAGAAATTCAAATCGGTTTGCTCACACTTTTCCAAATTCGATTTCTAACATTCATGCATTTTAACACGATTTGTTGTTGTTGTTATGATCAGTGATAAGTTTGCAAGCATTAGGTTGTTTGATTGCATTTCCATAGCACGGAGCTCGATATGCCATAGCTAGGGTTTGTAACTTGAATTAGGGCTTTGCTAAAGCGGAAAAATTAGACCATGAGACTAGCACGGTGAGTTCGAATGATGTCCAATCGAACCATGGCCTTGGAACTTATTTATATTATGTTTGCTTGATTTTTTGAATTAGCCAGGGACATAGCGTCGAACAATGGCCGACGCTAGCTTCAAATATTCAAATCGAAGAAGACGAAGTCTGGCGCAAAGGAGGAGGCAATGGAGAAGCAACGCGTGTATTCCACTCAGTCCGTTTCCAAGCGATGAAACCGCCATTTCGGTTGGTCGGTAGCGTTGGTTTTCAAGGTTTGAGCATCGGGTCCCGATTCGAACCATCTTTGGGACCATTATTTTTACAAACTGACTTTTTCTCTTATTTTTCATGTTTTCCATATTTTTATATTTTTGCACCTATTTTAATTAACTTACATATTTTATTTCTGCATTTTAAAATTACCAAAATATTTTATTCTTTTTGCATTTACTTTCTAAAAATCTTTATTTAATTTAATAAATTAAAAAATATCTTTTTGCATGCATATTTATTTTAATTTTTATTTTAGCATTTAAATCATTGTAAATTAGTTTTAAATTACTAAAATGCATCTAAAAAATCCCAAAAAAATATTGTAGTATATTTATCTTATTTCCAGCATATAATAATTTTCTCATATAAAAATTGGCATTTTTCTAACATTTTCTCTTATTTCGTTTTCATCATATTTTCCGATTTCTCATTTGTTTCACAGGTTCACCCGATTCAGACGATTCTTCCGTTTTTATTTTATTTTCCAATAATGTAATTGCATATGGGTTGTAATAGTTTTAATCAGGATTTTATTTTCCGCGCTTTTAATCATGTATCTGCCCCAAAGCCATGTAATAGCGTAGGTTTTACTTTCCGCACCTTTACATTTCCGCTTTATACTTCCGCATTTTAATTCCCGCACCCTATAAACTGATAGTAATTAGGCGTGTATGGCAAGACTAAAATTAACATAGCTCACTCATAATTCCAAGATAAAAATATCTGAATTTGACACACTGCTTCACACATGCACCCCTTAGGGTAATTCTCTCTCGTTGCCTTACGATTACAAATGGTCATGTCCCTCGAACGTAGAGGTGTCCTAGCACCGTTGCCTTCCAAACAAATCATCATAGTCCCTTCGATACAAAGATCATAAGACCCACGATGTCTCCTCCGAATACATGATCTTGACCCTCGATTGTCGCCTACGGAAAAATGATGATAGTCCCTTCGAATGTGCTAGGATACTTCCTACAAGTTGCCTTCTATGACCATCCGATGTCCCTTCGAATGTCCCGCTTACATCCAACGAATGGAGCTACCTACTAACTAATGGTACGGCTAGTGCTATTCTAAAGGAATGTAGAAGTACAAAAACGACCAACTCTGAGTGGGTAAATAAGTCTCTTAGTTGCTTGCTCTAAAACAAATGCTTTTCACACCACACACTCTTTTCAAAGTTCAAACTCTTTTCAAAAACAAAACATTTCCGAACACTTTGTATACATTCCTACATGAGTCATTACAAAGTCAAAGCGAAATGCCTTTTCAAAACATTTTCGTCAAACACACATAAAGCAATTTTTAAAGTTATCTAAGAGCAACTAAGAGCCCGTAGAATAAACTGCGGATGGAAAGGGGTGCTAATACCTTCCCTTTTCATAACCTTCTCCCTTACTCAGAATCTAACGAAGGTCTTTTTCTGTTAATTTTACCTTCCCTTAATTAGATAAAAATAAAAGTCGGTGGCGACTCTTGCTATCCGCACATTTGGATACAAAAAATCCTACAAAGTCAGTTCACCGTATTACACTCCTCTATTGCAGTTACTTTCATTGCAAATCTCTTAGGCAAGGATCTGAGAATTTTCCTTACCAGCTTCTCCTCTGACATCTTTTCACCCAGAGCTCCTGAGGTGTTGGCTATCTCCAAGATATTCATGTGGAACTCATGAATAGTCTCATCTTCTTTCATCTTCAAATTTTCAAATCTGGTAGTGAGCATCTGGAGTCTTGACATCTTCACCTTGGATGTCCCCTCATGAGTAGTTTTGAGGGTGTCCCACACATCCTTGGCCAGCTCACATTGATGAACCATTCTGAAGATATTTCATCAATACCATTAAATAAAGCATTTGCTTTAGAGTTCCCCAAGCTCCTCTTCCTCTTTGCTCCATTCTTCCTCGGGTTTCAAGACGTAGTCCCATCTTTCTCAACCTTGGTTGGATATTTCCATCCTTTATCGGCCTCTCAAGCCTTGATATCTACGATCTTAAGAAGGCAACCATACGAGGCTTCGAGACTCATAATTAGACCCATCCGAATAGGTGGTCTACCTCCAATCTGCTTCTTTATCCATTATGCGAAACTATTATCCTAGATCTCACCCGAAATAACAAGCGGGGTGCCTTTCGATGCCAATTGAAATTCGGCAGCGGATACTTAATATCAGAGAATGTTATGACACGATATCGACGCTTTGACAATTCACGATAAATATAAGCGATAAATAACACAATAAGTTGTTCACCGGTTCGGTTCTAACAAACCTACGTGCGAGGCTACCAAGCCATGGAGGAAATTCACTATTAGTAGTATCAATTTAGAGTTAAACTCACCCGTTTACAACTCCTCACTTAATCCCTACCCAATGACACTTCAACCTAAGTCCTACTTAGATCTGAGTTCCTACTCACTCCCCCTCAATCACCGCAGTGATATCAACCTATTGAATAATTGAATTGTGAAGACACACTTCAATAAAATATCTTGATCTTGCTTGAAGCTTTAATCAAGAGACAAACACTCGTGCTTTAAAGCTTTGGTGATAAACTACCCTTACAACAAATCCTAGTCCAATGCACTTATCAATTGATAGTTGCTTGGCTCACAAGAGAAACTAGAATTACACAATACCAAGCTGTTACTAACCTTACACAAAAAAAGCCTTCAATGTCTTCAATAAAATCCGAGGCGTAGCTGTAGAGTAATTCTTTATATAGAAGCGATCCACGAATCTTGATTTTGGGCTTCCATAAAGATAGCTAGGGTTTACTTAATTCTCTCCTAAAACATGGTTTGTTCAACAACCAATTTAGGTTTAATTAAGATTAACCTAGCAGCCACGTGAGCATGCTTTCTAATAACGAAAAACATAAATAAAATGCTCAACAAACTTCCGAAAAATCTCAGAAAAAGCGATTCTGAGCGGAATGTCTGCTCGAATGTCATAACATACATTATGACATCGATTTTCTGAATTTCCAGACTGACTTTAGCTTCCTGCTCGAGCTGTACTTTTACCATCCTTGTCCAGTAGGATTTATCTTCAATCTCTGAATGTCATGACATCTATCAAGACATTTCTAAAGCCTAGTTTTACCAAAATTGATGCCAACTTAAAACACTAACAGCTACATCGTCACTTATGAACATGCATGGAACACAAATATGTCATAATAAATTACACAATGACACAACACACGTCACATAATAAACCAATCACAGATCACTGATCACCGTTGTTCATACATCGTCGCAACATCACCACATCATAAAATCTCTTCAATTTCATCGTCATATTCACAACTTTGCAATTACAACAAAACATCGGAATAAAACAAAATTCATAAAATCACCCCATACTGTTTTCAAATCATTTTTATTGGGTAAAAAATATTTTTTAGCTTTCCGTAGGTTCGAATGGCACGTCAAACGGACACCCGAGTAAGAAGTTATGAGTTTTTAAAGATTTTCTGAAAATTTGTCATTTTTCGGTGGTAACGGTTATCCTCTAGTAGTAGCGTTCCAAAATAGTAACTCGGTGTTTTAAAATTTCTCGCGGTAACCGGTTGCCTTTAATGGTAACCAGTTATTTCTATTTTCAGAAAAATATCCATTCTACCAAAGATTTTGGTACCCTGTTACCCTATAATATAACCGGTTACATCCTCACAAATTTTTCCAAAAATACAAATTTTTCCATGCGGTAACCATTTGCCCTATAGTGGTAACTGGTTACCACTGCTATTTTTCCAGAAATTCTGCAACTTTCAGGTTGCGATTTAACCTATTCAAAAAACCCAAAACACCAAATTTCAACATGAAATATCAGCAATTTTTCTACCAAACATACATGAATCATAACTATCAGTTGAGATCATTTTACACCATCAAAATCAAGGTTTTTTACACCAATCATCACACATACAACCCCATAGACACCAAATTCACACAAGTAGGATTATACAATTACATAACCTAACTCTATCATAACCCATCATCATTCAATCCCTTATAGAGTTAGAACCCCACCCTTATCTTAGGTTCTTGAGTTCTCTTCCCTTATCCAATTGAGTCTTCTCTCTAGCCTTATCTTTCTCTTTTCTCTTCTGCTTTCTCACTTCTACGATCAATTGGGAATAATGATTCTTATTCTCTCTTCTAAACTCTTATACCCCTAAATAAATTTTCTCATCCTACCCTTCCTTATTTTTAATTATTAATATTATAAAATACTATTGATCTATTAAAATAAACAATAGTAAATATAATAAAATATTATTATTATTATTATTATTATTACTATTCTCCATTCACCCTCATGTCTCTATATTTTTAGCCACACACCCTTATAATTTTAACTTCACTAATTTTAAGATATCTAATTCTCAACAACGCATCACATCACATCATAAAATTCACCAATTTAAATAACAATGCACCGCATCACCTTATAAAATAATTTTTAATTAAATCGGGGGTGTTATAGAGGTGCCCTACAAGTTCAAAACCTTTGGATGGAGACTTTTTATTAATAGACTTTCAACAAAGGATCTTTTGATGAATAGAGGTATTGCCTTTCCTTTAGACTCTTTAAAATATGCTTTATGTGGTATATGTTTTGAGAACAATGATGATTCTTTTTTTATTGCAAAGTGGTGAAAAATATTTGGAATGAAATAGCTTTTTGGGTTGGTAAAACGTAGAAATAGAGGATGAGTGCTTATCGGATTTTATGGATTGGTATTTGTTTTGTAAAGTAGTAATAAGGACAAGGAGGGAAAATTGAGAGTTATGTGGCTTGCAATTTCATGGTAGAGTTGTTAATCCTGGATAGCGGAGCAGAGCGGCTGACCCCCGAGAATGGGGAAAGTGGAAATAGCGGGATCCCGGATAGCGGGACAAATTTTTGTATACTAATAATTGTATAATATATAAAAAATATGTCATGTAATACTAAATTAATTTCACAACACTAATAAAATACTTATAAAATCTAATGTCAAACAAAGAACAATGCTTAATCAAGACTCAAAACATAAAGGTTCAAATTCAAACTTAGTACTATCATATGAAAATACAAACAAACGTGGAAATCATATAGCATCATTAAAAAATTCCTCTTCATCTTCATCTTCTTCTTATTCTTCAATATATATTCCTCCATTTCTTCATCTTCTTCAACACCTTCCTCCAATTCTTCATCTTCAACTTCTTCAACATCTCCCACCACTTGTTGTTCCATTGGTGCTCTAGTTTCCATTGTTGCTCTTGGTGCAATTATTGCTCTTGGTGTCGTTGTTGCTTGAGAAGTACTTCCAAATTCAATTTTCCTTGTTGTCCTTCTAGTGTAGATTATAGGCTCATTAACCCCACTAACATCGACAACTTGACTCCAAGTTAAATCATCATTTGGATGAACCAAGTCTTCACCATCATATCCTACCTTTTTCATCTCTCCCACCAACCATTCGGTGTGGAAATTAATTTTTTTTTAATTTCATAGGATCAATTTTATCCTGAATTTCAAACCTCTTTATCAAAGCTTGATTATACTTGATAAACACTAAGTCTTGAAATCTTTGATGTTCCAATTTATTTCTCTTCTTGGAATGAATCTAGAATACAATAATTTGAAGTATTAATTTAATAATACTTGCATGTAAGATACTTTAAAATCCTAGTAAAAAATTAATACTCACATGCTCAAAGATACTCCAGTTACGCTCACATCCGAAAGCACTACAACTCAAACTCAACACTTTAACAGCAAACAATTACAACTCCAGAGTTTCGGCTCCATTAGACTTCCACCACCCAGCTGCAAGTAATTGTAAAAAAGCATTCCATATGCATAACACAAAGTGTATCACATGTAATTTAGCCAAAAATTATTTCATCTTACCTAGAGCTAATGTCGACCTTTGTCTAATTGTTGCTTTTATACCAAAGAGACTCGTAGCACCCATGTATTGTGACAATTGTTCTGAAACCAAATCTTCCACTGCATAACTTTCACTAAGTGTCTCAATTCAATTATGGAGGCCTCTCACCAATCTACCATTTTTCTCAATTTTTGGTTTAGAATAATAATATTCTAGATTGAAATAGTGACCTGCAGAATGTAGCGGATGATGAAGTTGACACTCCCATCTTTTATCAATGATTTCAAATACGGATTTATACTTGCTTGAATTTTAACTAAAAGCTTTCTCAATTGATTCCTTCGCTACTCCCATTGCGGCATATATATCACATTGTGGGATTCCTTTCATTATCAACCATTCTTAGAACATCTACAAGAGGCACCATGCACTTAAGAGTGTAGAGAACATCATTCTAAAATGAAGTCGTAAGTATAGTAGTGGCTGCCCTTTGTCCTTTGGAATCTTTGGCACACTTGGAAGTCGTCAATTCTTCACAAAGAAACATATCTCTAAGCTTTCCTTTTAGTTCTTGCATCCTTTCTAGACAAAAGAAATGGGTAGCAAACCTTGTCACTCCTTGCCTAACCAATTCAACATTGTCAATAGTCTTTCATATTAGATTCAAAGCAAATGTATGGTTATAAATGTAGCCCACAACTTTAACCCCTTTTTGTATAACCTTTTTAACCTTTGGAATTTTTCCTATGTCTTCTAACATAAGGTCTATACAATGGGCCGCACATGGAGTCCAAAACATGTGAGGCCTCTTCAAACATAATATTTTACCCGCCGTTACATAATTACTTCCATTGTCAGTAATCAATTGAACAACATTTTTTCACCCATTTCCTCAATAAAAGTGTCCAACAATTCGTCTAGCTTTTCCCCCATCTTGGCATAGTCAGATGCATCAACACTGCTCACAAACATGGTCCCCGCCGTACAACTAACCAACAGCACATGGAGTCCAAAACATGTGAAGCCTCTTTAAAAACATCATTTTACCCGCCGCTACATAATTACTTCCATTGTCGGTAAGCAATTGAACAACATTTTTTTCACCCATTTCCTCAATAAAAGTATCCAACAATGAGGCTAGCTTTTCCCCTGTCTTGGCATAGTCAGATGCATCAACACTTCTCACAAACATAGTCCCCGCCGGACAATTGACCAAGAAATTAATTAATGTTCTACCTTTTCTATCCGTCCAACCATCCGACATAATTGAACATCCATATTTATTCCTTTGCACCTCATGTTTTTTCAACAAGCCTTTTATATATTTCAATTAATTATGAAGGATTATAACCTTGATTTCATGATAACTTGGCGGTTTCAAATGAGGACCATAACTTCCAACGGCTTCCAACATCAACTTAAAAGCTCTTGCATGTGGTACGTTAAAAGCAACCCCACACGTATAAAAGAAGCGACCAATATATTGAATGGTTCTTGCCCTTGCTTCTTTATCACACGCATCATTGATGCTTGTGTCCTTAGTCTTCTTATACACCAAATCCAACGGTCCTTTAGTCTTCTTGACAGCCATTGAAGAGGTCTCACTCTCCGCAATCCTCTTTCCGGTTTGAATTCTACGTATTTCCTCAATATCATTGTATCATCCGCATCTAATTGCACCGAAATCTCTTGTATTTCTTTCTTAATTCTCTCTTTCTCAGGTGTTTTTGTGCAAGAAATTACATCACCCGTAATTGCTAATTGATGCCTTTTGGCTTTACTTATTCCCTCACTGTTGGTTAAATTGCAAAAATCACTTGTCACCTTCTTCCTATCATTCAAATTCTTCAAATGATTGTATTTTCATCCCATGTCCTAACTATTGGTTGGTTTGAATGTTGGAGCACATAACGCTACTTACGGTGTCGACGAAGAAGCTGCCATATTTTTCTAGAATAGAAAGAAAAAAGTAGAAACAAAACTATTTCAAGTTTTCAACACAGTAGAAGAAGAAGCAGAACATATGAGGACCATAGAAATATAAATAGAACACAATAGATAGAAACAAACAGAACTATTTTTATTTTTTAAAACACTAGAATAGAAGAAGAAGAAAAAGTTAAGACAATAGAAATAGAGCAGTAGAAACATAAGTACCTTGCTGAGAATGAAAGGGAAAAGTGGAAGCGAAGCTTCTATTTCCGACGAGAAACGACGAAGAGAGAAGCTGGAAACGTGACGGCGAAGAGAAACGAGGAAGAGAGAAAGTTGAGACTGTGATGAGAAGCAATGACGAGAGAAGAAGAAGAGTAGGGCAAGTGAGATGAGGAAGTTGAGACACGTAGGGAAAATGACATATAAAAAGAAAAATTATTTTAAAAACTATTTTATAAAATAAAGGGGGTAAAATTGTAATTTTGTTTAAAAAAAATTTAAAAAAACATAAAAATTGCAGATCCGCTCCGCCCGGGAGAAACCTGCGACGGGCGATCCGTTATTTCGTGAAAGGCGGTCGCGACCCCATCTCCGCCACCACTCCCTTGTGCGTGCGCGGGAGGTCACTACTCCGCTATGGAGTGCCGCTATAGCGCCCGCTACGACCGCTTTTAACAACTCTGTTTCATGGTCCATTTGGTTATTACGGAATGAGATTTGATTTCAAAATGATGGTTGGAATGTTGATATTGATTTGAAAGTGGTCGTTAATATGAGAAATTAATAATTTCAATTATAATTTTTACGAGTTTAGCAAAGATCATTTGTTATTTCTCTCGTAATTTCAATTGGTTGATAATCTCTTTCTTTTTTGTCCGGCTCTTTTTCCATTTTGTTGTGTAAACAAGTTAGAGAACTCTTAATTCTTCCGATAATAGCATCTTGAAGGCTTGGAAAAACACTTAGAAGGGGGGGTTGAATAAATGTATCTTAATTTTTGACTCTTTAACCCAAACAATAAATGAAAATACTCAAGCATTTTTATCCTGGTTTGTTTGACACTCAAACTATTCCAGTCCACCCGCCAAGGTGATTTCGCCTCTCTCAACGAGGACTTAATCCACTATAATCAACGATTACAGATTGCACTACCCAACCGGTGTGACTAACTTCCTCTAAGACTCACTAGTCCTAGCCCTCTCAAGAACACTGACCTAACTGGTCTTTCTCAAGGAACAAACTATCAAAATATTAATTCTGACTGACTATGTACAAAAGTGCTTCTAGAAAAAAAGCTATTCTTCATTAAGTGAAGTTTACACAAAAATTAGACTCAATAAAATAGTAAACTATTTTACAAAAATAATTCTTTGTACTTTGGAGCAGATTTACTTTTGGAATGTATTTTTCACGTTGCTAGAAGTTGTTGTTGAAAAGTACTTTGTGAAAAATAATTGTTTTCTTCAGATATCGTGAGTTGCTTGTAGTAGTGTGTTGTTCATGTATGTTCACGTGTGTTGTTCTCCTTCTTTGAAAATGGTTCCTTAAATAATGCTTCCAGAAAGTAACCATTGCTAGAGCATGCCATGAATTAAGGAAAAATGTAATGATTATTTCACTGTAGCCTTTCACGCGTTTTCTCAACTTCCATCTTCATGTGACTTGCTTTGTTGAATAACTCTTGGAAGTTGGATTTAATCAAGTATTTTTTGTCTTCTTCCTTGCTCATGTTAACGTTGCTGGAAATTTTTGTCCTGTAGATGATAACGTTCAAATTTAAGGATCTTCTAGATATTTGCTCATCAGAACTTCTGTTGGTGCTTCCATCAAGTTTACTTTACCTGCTTCTGTCAGAATCTACTTCTATCAGAAGTTTGCTGATCTTGCTTTTGTCAGAAGTTGTGTTATGCTAGCTTCTGCTTTTGTGCTTGCTTCTGTCAGAAGTTGCGCTATGCTAATACCTTCTATGCTTCGGAAGTTGCGTTATTGCTTCGCTTTTGTGCTTGCGTGCTTACGTCGGAAGTTGCGCTAAGCTTGCTTCCGCTTCTGTGCTTGCTTCTGTCAAAAGTTGCGCTAAGTTTGCTTCCATCAGAAGTTGTATTTAATTTTTTTACTTCAGAAGCTTTCTAGGTAGCGTGTTTTCCAGAAGTTCTCGCCCATAACTTCTAAGTCGTGCTTCTGTATGTTGTTTCTTTTAGAAATTCCTTTTAGCGTGCTTTTGTCCAGAATTGCTTTTCTCATTAGATACTATGACGTCATCTTCTGCTCAACATGATATTTTCCATTTTTGCACTAGAGTCAGAACATCTTCTGAAATAAAACATTTTACACATCACAGTATCATATGCAATTATACAAAATTTATTTTGCTTGTTCTTATTAAAACTTTTAATATGTTTTTAGGAATAAATTTTGTTCTAACAAATATCATATTTATTCATACAAAATTTATTTCATGCATACAAAATTAATTATGATTGTTATCATCAAAACATTTAATATATTATTAGAACCAAACTTTGTTCAGTTACAAAAATACCAAATTGTTTTCTTAACATTTATTAACTATAGAAACAAAGTAAAATGAAAAACACTATTTAGTAACTAATAATCTATTTTAGTATAGTATGAGAAGTAATAATGAGAAGTAGCATAATTCGTAGTATGCAAGCATCTTAGGTATCGATTCTCAGCATCTTTTGTGAGATCCTATGTTCGGTCCCCACTTATGATGTTGCTCTCACTCATTTTTCTCCTCTCCATAAATAATTTCTTCTTTCACAACTCTCACTTACTCACACCCCTCCTAACGTCCCTTCATCTCCATCAACAATCATAGTGAAGAATAAACTACCTCACAGAAAAGGAGATGAACGTCTTAGAAGATTCTCCCCTAGAAGCTCTAGCTTTCAACTACTTGAGCTTCGATTTCTTCAACAATCTATGGACATGGCTCGCGGTCATCTTCTGGAGGATCCGAACTCCCAACCCCGAATTACTACCTCCTTCTATCCACGATGATACGGTTCCAGAGGCATTGGAGCCTTGTCATGATGATGATAATGTTTTGGCTCGTGTTCATAGTACTGTGGTTTATGACGGCGCAGTTAACGACGTTGACCGGGTGACTAAGGGAAACATGAAGTTTACCTCGTACTATTACGAGGATGATGTCGATGTCATTAACAGAAAATGCAAAGAGACATTAATATTAACGGCGGAGTTATGGGAAGACCGAGAAGAAAGATTGGAGTGGTGGGAGATGTTGTTGAAGACGAAAACGGGAGAAAACGAGAATGGATGGTACACGTGTCAGGATTTAACGGCGCTTAACGGTAACGTTGTTAGGTTTTGGAAAGAATCAAGTAACAGTTTCAGCTATGTTCCTCTATGATGGACTCATTAGATAATAGAGTAAATGTATATATTATATATGTATATATTGAAATTGGGTTATTTCAATTCAATTCTTCCTTAATTTTCTTTATCATTGTTTATTTATTTAGTAATATATTAGTGACCGAATAAATATGATGTTGCAAAATTGAATTCGCATTCGTAGCATTTCACATTAACTGGAATCACAACTACAACCGTAACTACGTACAATTTTATATCATACTCTCTATATTTCTTTTTATCATCAACATATTGGCGGAGTCACGTTGTGACAAAGGGAGCCACAAGCCCACAACCATTCAATAATTATTTATAGTATTGTTTTCATACTACGTAAAATTAATAAAATGTCCACCTTATTTATGAGCTACAAGTTTCTGTCCCAAATTTCAATCTTTTCTTTCTCTACGATACAAAAAACTTCTTTTTATTTCTCTTTCTTAGTGTTGCGACTTTCTTTCTCTCTCGGTGACGGAACTTCTTCTTTTTTTTTTCCTCTAAATTGTTTCTTCCATTTCACACCTTATGATTTGCGATTTTGGCTCAGTATTTCACACCACACATGTCTCATGTATTGCGACAAAACGAGAACGATAAAGGTTCATATAATCCATTACCACCACAAAGAAACCAAGTGTGCATGGTGTGTTATTGATTTTATTTCTTAAATTCATAATAAAAATCGTAATAAAATTGCATTTTTTGATTGTGAGGAATCAGAAAACATGAGTGTTTGGTGAGATCTGAGTGAGTTGTTAGTGCACAAGAACGATAATGAACGACATAAATAGCCTGAATACAAAGCTTCTAGTATTTGATGGAAAGAATTAGAATTGATGGATGATTCAGATGCGTGTGTTGTTTGGTGCTCAAGACATTTTTGATTTTATCACCGACGTTTACGTTCCAATTGCAGTAGATGCAACCGATCGAGAAACATAAAAACTCGCACAGAGATACGAGGAAGAAAGATAACAATGTGTTGTTCTACATCCACCAGTGTGTGGATGCAAATGTGTTTGAGAAAATCGATGATTCAACGACGACGAAGACTGTTTGGGACATTCTGGCACAGTGCTACGGCGGTGATGCATCAATGAAGTTGGTGAAGGTGAAGGAAGCTCCAGTCTTTATGTAACAAGTATGAGAATCTCAACATGAAGGATAATGAGAATGTACCAGATTAAATCTCCAGAGTGATTCTGATCACAAATGAGATGAAATCTTGTGGAGAAATTCTTTATGAACAAGTAATCATTGAAAAGGTATTGAGATCTCTTACTCCTCAATTTGGTTACATTATTGTAGCAATTGAACATTCTAAAAATCTCAACACCATGAGAATTAAAGAGTTGTAAAGTAGTATAGAGGCCCAAGAGTTATGCTTGATTAAGAGAACCCCTGGAAGAGTGGTGGAGTAGGCTCTGAATGTGTCTTCTAGAAAGAAGAGTCAAAAGCAGTCTTGGTCAGAAGCCAACAAGAGACACGGTGGTGGTGTTCAAAAGTAAAAAAACCTCAAACTATGATGAGAATAAACATCACAAGGTAAATGAGAAGCTTGACAAAAGAAAGATTCAGTGTTACAACTGTAATAGGTTTGGTCATTTTGCTAAGGACTGTCGGTCGAACAACGAAAAGAAATCAGAAGAAACAAACATAGCCAGAGGAGATTTTGATGATGAACCTATGTTACTTATGGCTTATGAATATGATGGTGGATATTTGATAGACTGGTGGTATATGGACATTGACTTCTCAAATCGTTTAACTAGAAACAAACAATGACGGATTGATGTTCACTCTAGAAAGAGGACAAAAATCATATGTGTTGATGATAAATACCTTAATATTGAAGGTATGAGAAACATCAAAGTCACAGTGAAGAATGGTAAAATTGTTCTGATTAAGGATGTTTGGTATGTTCTTTGTATGGAGAGCAATATGATGAGTGTAGATAAGCTAATTGAGAAAGGTTTCTTAGTAACTATGAAGAATAATCTCTTGAATTTGTATGATTTTGATCAGAAGCAGATTATGCAATCTGATCACAGAAGTACCAGAACATTCAAGGTGAATAGCGAGATAGTTGAAACTAATTGCCTTAGTGCAGAAGGTTCTGAAGGTGACAATGAGTTATGGCACAGGAGATTGGGGCATCTGAACTTCAGAAGCTTAGGGCATCTGATTTCTAAGAAGTTGGTACATTGTATTCCTAAGATTGTGAATCCTGATAAGTCATGTGAGATATACTTGAAAGACAAGCAACTTATATTTCCATTTTCATCAGAAGTGACCCCAAGAGAACATGCTTTTGGATTAGTGAATTATGATGTATGTATACCATTTGAAGTACCTTCACATGGAGTAAACAAGTATTTGTGTCATTTGTAGATGAGTTCACAAAATTGACACAAGTAGCACTCATCTAGTTTAAGCATAAGGTGTTTGCTGAGTTTCAAAAGTTTAAGGTGAAGACTAAAAAACACAGTTGTCAGAAGCTAAAAGTTCTCATAAATGATGGTAAAGGTGAGTAAAAATCTACAAAGTTCAATAAGTTTTGTGAGGAGAATGAAATTGAGCATTAGGTTACTGGTCTATACACTCTTCAGCGTAATGGTCTTATTGAAAGAAGAAATATAACTTTTTTTAATATGACAAAGAGCATGTTGAAAGAGAAGAAGCTTACTTACACTATGTGGGGTTAAGTTGTTGCCACGACAACATACGTGCTCAACAAGTGTCCAACAAAGAAGTTGAAGAAAATTATTCCTTTTGAGAAATGAACTGAAGATAAGCAAAGTGTGAGTCATTTCAAAGTATTTGGTTATGTTTGTTACAAACATGTTCCAAGTGCTACTAGAAATAAGTTGGATGATATAAGCAAAGTAATGTTGCTGATTGGGTACCATAGTACATGTGCTTATAAACTTTATTGTACAATCATCGATAAGGTTGAAGCCAACATGGATGTCATTGCGAACGAATTAGAAGCATGTGATTGGAACAAGTCTCAGTTCGACTCTGGTGATGTTTTAACACTTGAGTTAACTTCTGAATATACTTTTGAATCTAAAGGGAATTCTGCTTCTGAAGATGAGTCTGAGTCAGAAGATGACTCTGAAGCTGAAGTCGAGTCTGATTCTGAAGGCGAATTTGAAGGTGAATCTAATTCTGATCCTGATTCTAATGATGATCCAAACTCCAGTGATAATCCAACCTCTGACAGTGCACATGACTCTTAAGGCGAACCTTCTGAAGATGGAACTACTGAAGGTTGTCAAGCCTCTGAAACTAGACCATGTATAATCCATCATGTACCAAGGAGACTTGCAGACTTTGATTTATTGTGAGATACCGAGATTGATTTTGAAGGGGGAGTTATTCAGTGTTCCATGATGGTTGACTTTAAACCTGTCAGTATCAATGAGGCTTACAAGAAGAAAGTGTGGTTGGAGGCCATGAAAGAAGAACTTGGTGCTATAGAAAGAAACAAGATTTTGGAGTTGATTAAGCTTCCAAAGGAGAAGAAAGTCATCCGTGTCAGATGTGATTTTCAAGATAAAGCTGGATCCAGATGGATCAATTGGCAAAACACGGAGCAAGGTTAGTAGATAGATGATTTCTACATAAATATGGTTTAGATTACTTTGAAGTATTTGTGTCTGTAGCTAGACATGAAACAATCATATTGGTGATTGCTATAGTTGCTAATAGAAATTGACCTCTAATTCATTTAGATGTGAAATCTGCATTATGAATGGTCATTTACAAGAGGAAGTTTATGTGTCACAACCTTCTGGATTTGTGAAAAATAATCAAGAATGGATGGGGTACAAATTGCATAAAACCTTGTATGGACTAAAACAAATTCCTAGAGCTTGAAATATGATTTTGATTCATTTTTCAAGCTTCAAGGATTCATAAAATGTGAGATGGAATATGGGGTTTGTGTACAACATACCTCTGAAATAAATATGATTATCATGTGTCTCTATGTTGATGACATATTTCTAACAGGGAGCTGTTTAGATGAGAGGGTTTCAAGAAGGTGGTGATGAATGATTTTGAAATGACTGATATGGAATTATGGTAATTTTTTAGGGATGGAGATTATGTACTATAAGAAAGGTATATTTTTGCATCAGCTAAAATGTGAACTTGAATTTATAAAGAGATTTGAGTTAACAAATTGCAAGTCTACAATCACACTTACTGAGACGAATCATAACTTGGATTCTGATGTTGTGGATGATGATGTAGATGCTACAACTTCTAAACAATTGCACTACTACAAAAGTACCTTTTGTAATGCCACCAAATTTTATTTATCCACGGCCAAAGGATTCATCGTGGTAATATTTATTCAATTAGGTGTTTTCCTTTTATTTTCATTTTTAAGTCCACTTTTAACCACGGTTGGATGGTGAAAAGTGGTGTATGATCATGGTTCAAATATTGTTGTTGTTGTTCTACTGCTGCAATTTTTATATTTTATTAAAATGCATACAACAACATTTGTTTAATAAAACCATTGTTATATGTAGCACATAGTCACGAGTTCAAATCTTGATGTCGTTGTTGTTCTACTGTTGCATTTTTTATATTTTATTCAAAACATATAACAACGGTTGTTTAATATAATCGTTGTTGCATGTAACATGTTTATTGAGTTTCTTCACCATCCTTAAACAAATCTTGGTCGTCCATTTAGTGATTATCAATGCTCAAGACACTAACATTAGTGATCCGCGTGAAACCTAAAACTTAGACGAACTTCCAACTTAGACGAACTTCATCTTCTACCTCCAAATATAATCTTTCATTTACGAAACACTATTTATCAACTAAATCAAGCTTAAAAATATCATTTCTTCCATAAACAAAACTCGAAAATACCATATCTTTCAATAACAAATTTCACAATTCCATCATCTTTTTCCAACTTGAATGAGACAAGGAAGTATGGATTCAAGTTAACAATGTTTGTTGTTGTAGTTGTTTTTTCGTTGTTGTTGTTGTTCTTTTCTTGTTATGCTTGTTGTTATTATTGTTGTTCTTGTTGTTTTTTAGTTGTTTTTGTTGTTGTTATTGTTGTTGTTGTTGCTCTTGTTGTACTTATTGTTGTTGTTATTGTTGTTGTCGTTAGTGTTATTGTTGTTCTTCTTTTTGTTTTTGTTGTTATTGTTATTATTTTTGCTTTACTGTTGTATTTTTTTAATTCAAATATATACAACAACGATTTGTTTAGTATAATAATGGTTGTATGTAAGACAATATCCAGTTTACTACCACGGGAAATAGACCATGATTATAAATAACCCACTAACAACCAGACTCTATCTAACAATAGTTATTCAACTGTTATTATAGGTCTTTCACAATAGTTGTTATATACGTTTTTCATAGTAGTGTTGGTTGGTTCATTGAGATATCTCTGTAACACCAGACCTGTCAATTTTTATGCAGTTGTAATGGTGATAAGATTTATGAACAAGCCAAAATGGTCACATTACCAATCTGTTGTCATGATACTAAGGTACATTGAAGGGACTCTGAGGTATTAAGTATTGTTCTCTTCTGGTGTTAAATCTGACTCGCAGCTGACATGTTATTCAAACTCTGATTGGTGTGTAGACAGAGTTCACAGAAGAATTAATTTTGAATATGTTTTCAAGTATCTGGGAGGTCTTATTTCTTAGTGCTCCAAGAAGTAACCAGTAATTGCATTGTTAACTTGTGAAGTTGAGTACATTTCATGTTCTTTGTCTGTGTGTCAATCTGTTTGGCTTATGAACTTATTGAAGTATCAAAAGATTAAGGTGAGCATGCGTATGAGGTTGGTGATTAATAACAAATTAGCTATAAGCCTTGTCAAGAATCCATTGTTTCCTAGGAGAAGCAAGCACATTTACACAAAGTTCTATTTTCTGCGTAATCAAGTTCAGAATAGAGTGTTAATAGTTTCTCATTATAAAACTCAGAAGTAACTTGCAGATTCTCTGACTAAAGCTGTCAAGATTGCGCAATCTATCCATTAAATCTATGAAGTGCTGTTCCCTTCTAGTGTTAAATCTGACTCAGAGTTGATATGTTATTTAGACTCTGATTGGTGTGTAGACAGAGTTAACAGAAGAAGTACTTTTGGATATATTTTCAAGTATCTGGGAGAGGTCATATTCTTAGTGCCTCAAGAAGTAACTGGTGATTGCATTGTCAACATGTGAAGTTGAGTACATTTCATGTTCTTTGTCTGTGTGTTAAGTTGCTTGGCTTATGAACTTATTGCACTATCTAAAGATTAGGTGAGCAGGCTTATGAGGTTGGTGATTGATAACAAATCAGCTATAAACCTTGTCAAGAATCCAGTGTTGTCAGGGAGAAGCAAGCACATTTACACAAAGTTCCATTTTCTACGTAATCAAGTTCAAAATAGAGTGTTAGAAGTTGTTCACTGTAACACTCAGAAGTAACTTTCACATGCTCTGACTAAAACTATCAAGATCGAACAATTTATCCACTAGAGTGATGGATTTGATGTTTCTGGTTTTAGTCTTTAATGTGGAATAAGGGATGGTGTGTTGAAATGTAATCCAAATTCAACACTAGTTAATTAGCATTTCATTTAAGTTTCACTTAGCTTTAACTTGAGAGGCATTTACATTTGGGATGTGGTATATAAACTGAAGTGTGTTCAGTTTAAAAACCAGGAATTCATTTGTAACCGTTTTCAGTTTGTTAAAAGTTAGTTACAATTTATTTTCTCTCTTCTTACATCTTCATTTTCAATCTTGTACACTAATAAATATCACTTAGTTAATCTCAATTTAAGGATTGTTTTGTAAATTTAGAGATAGAGTATTGTGATTTTAGGTTAGGTATTATCCAATGTTTTTTGCACACTATATTTTGGTGAGTTTCATATTAAGTATTAATTTATTCAAATGATTCTGTAAGAGATAAGTAATGAAAAGTCAAAAAAAAATTGATTATTTATTCAACATGAAAGTTTATGAGAATGAAGAGATAAATAAAATATGACTTGTACGACTGAACCTTAAAGAATTTTTAAGAATATAAAAATTGAAGAAAATGTTAATAGGTTTTCTTGGATGACATTGAAACTTTTTTACAACGTGATCCTGGAAAACTTCTTTTAAGAATAACCTTGTACTATCCATTTGTTTATGGCTGATCTAAATAGTCACATAATATTTATGAATCGAGATTAAGAATAGTTTATATATACAACACACATACACCTCAACCCAACAAATTACTTTTTCTAAAAGGCAAAGTCACAAGGGTTCTCACACCTAAAATAGATAATATTTCATAGTCGTAATGACACCGACTTGAGGTTGATCGGAACATTGATGTCGTATGTGAAAATTCAAAATTCTCATTGTGTCACTTAGCCTCAATTATGAGGCAACTGTTTTGGACTCGACAAAATAGTCACATGTTGCTTGGGAATCGAAGCAAACTATAGTTTATATATACAACACCCCAATCTATCAAGACTCTTTTTCTAAACGACAAAGTTTTAAAGATTCTCAAATTTAAAGCGGACAATACATCGTAGCCGCAGTGACATAAACTTGAGGTCAACAATAAAAGTTATCAAAATAAAATTGTGAAATAAAATAAAAAAAAATTTTAAAAAAATAGCATGACAATTAATATTAAAAAAATTGCTGTAAATTTTGATTCTAATTCTATAATTGATGATTTCAAGCTACTTGAAGATCATAAAACATTATTTTAAAATACTTTTAGTTATACTATTTAATCATTTGATCAACGTTATGTTTGTTATAATTTTGATATTTTATATACATTATAATTTGAATATTTAATCTATAAATTATAATTTATTTAGGTTGGCACCAATTTTTTTAGAACATGATAATACGTATGTATGCAAATATAAAATTTCATGGAAATATTGGAAAGAAAGCTTTATAAGGTGAGAAGAGATGAATGGAAGAATTAAACCATTTTTTGATATAAGCTAAGAAAGGCTATCTAGTGATTATCAAGTGAACGGTGTTAATTAAACTGTTTAATATGATTCAGACTTAATAATTTATCTATGTTGCTGAGTATTACAAACTTCTATGGTTGGTAACAAGATTCTCACACATCTGCATCATGCATAAGTGGTAATCAAAAACAAATTTGATGAGTAATATTCCATATCATTCAGAATATGCCATTGTACATGATTATAACATTTTGACTATTAATCTCACTTGTTAATTGCTATTATTACTTTTATCTTTATCAATATAAACTAGTAAGATCAGTTTCACGTAAAAATTAAAGAATTCTGAAACCCCAAAATAATTGACATCTAAATTTATATTCAATATTATTCATAACTAAAGAATAAGAATAAATAATTAGCAAAAAAAAAACTCTAAAATTGTCCAATAGATTTGACGTAATTTCCTTTCACGTGTAGCTATATGTATTTGCTAATTTAATTTATTATAGTGTGCTTGTTGAAAGTGACGTATAACTAACTACATTTGTTTAGAGTCTGGGCCAGTATAATTGTTTTTGGAATTTAAATATTGAATGCAAAGGTATTATGTGCAATTTCCTACATTCATTTTTTAAAAATTTAAATGTAATCATATGTTTTTTAACTAAAAAATATCATTAAAAAGGGAGGAAAAATAGAAGGCAAAATTATAATTAGAAAAAAAAATTAAATAAATAATTGTACACATAAAGTTGTTTTTAATTATATCCAAAGAAAAGTTTGGGCGGGAACCTTGTCGTAAAAGTTGATATAAGGTCGAATAATTTTTTTTGTCCTGTAAGTTGAGTTCAAATTAAGTTTATTTTAGTTCTTTAATTTAAAAAAGGTTTATATTAATCATCTAATTCTTTAAAACCTTTTATTTTAGTTCTTTTGTATAATTAGCGACGAAAAAATTTAAAAAATTGTCGCTAAATGTATTGGTAATTAGACAAAAAAAATTAAAATGAAGCACTTTGAAGAGTTAAGGGGTTAATATGAATCTTTATTAAGTTAAGGAACCAAAATGAATCTTGACGTTAATATATGAGACCAAAAAGGGTATTTTGCCTTGATATAACTAAGGCTTTTGATTCTCTAGATTAGTCTTTTTTGTTGCGAGTCTTTAAGTAGTTTGGTTTCAGTGACATCTTTTGCTTTTGGATCAGAACCATTCTTTCCTCAGCCAAAATGTTCATCTCTTTTCATGGCAAGGCTTCTGGTTTCTTTGAGTGTGAGAGAGGGGTGAGACAAGGTGATCTCTTGTCTTTACTTCTTTTTTTTATTAGTAGAAGTATCTCAAATTTCCTCTTCAAAGTAAATTGAAGCTCATTTGGGATTCTAGAGGCATTGAGGTTTTTTCCCACTACATCTATGTAGATAATGTAATGGTGTTATGCAGGGGGCAACATGTCTTCATTAGCAGCTTTAATGAACACTTTCTTTAGATATGCAAAAGTTTCTGGTCAGGTTGTGAATCCTAATAAGTCCACCATCTATGATGGTTTTATCTATACTTCTAGGCTCAACCAACTTTCTTTTCTCATTGGTTTCAAAGCTGGGAGTCTCCCCTTCAATCACCTTGGTGTTCCCATATTTAAGGGATAACCTAGAGCTTCATATTTGAAACCTATTGTTGATAAAATTAAAGCCAAGATAAAAAAAAATTTAAAGCTTCTTTTTTAAGGTTTGCTGCTAGAGTTCAAATTATTAAATCAACAATTCAACTTATGCTTGTCCACTATTTTGTTGTTTATTATTGGCTTGTTTTTTAACTAAAGAGCTTGACAGGTTCTTCAAGAATTCCATTTGGTCTGGTGATGTTGAAAAGACAAAAATAGTAATTGTGACTTGGAACGATGCATGCAACGCCTGTTCTCAAGGGGTCTTGGAATATGATCTCTTGTAGTGCTCAATGATGTATTTAACCTAGAATTCATCCCAATAACATGGTGAGATATATGTATACATAAATAAGATACATGCATACTTAAGACATCAAGTGAGAAAGATCCAAGATCCCTAACTCACGGCGAATGTTAAAAAAGGGCTTCGTTGCTAATGGTTTAGTGAAAACATCAACAAGTTGATTTTTAGTATCAACATGCTCAAACACAATGTCTTCTTTTTCAACATGGTCACGAAGAAAGTGATGTTTAATCTCTATGTGTTTAGTTCGTGAATGTAAAACAGGATTCAGTGAGGTTGATGGTGTAACACCCCAATATTACCCAAGGTTTTATATGCAAAATCAAAGTAATTTAAAATTTCATAAATTCAATACTGAGGCGTCACACCTTCAAAACCAAATTACTTTAAACTGTTTGCTTTAAAGTATAAATCTCGGATACATAGCATCGTCGGAAATCATAAATTGATTCTAAAGAAAAATCAAAACATCTTCTTTAATAAACTTCCTCATTAAATCATATTTTCATAAAGTATGATTCTTATTCATAAAAGGAATAACAACAAAAGAACAACAACAAGACAACATAAATATTCCCCCCGAGTGCTACGTATCAGAGCGACACTGACTCAACTAATAGCAGCTATAATCTCCGTCTTCATGCGTTACCGTATAAAGGTAACGGCGAAACAAGTAAAGGGTGAGATACTCCAAAACATATAATTAAAGGCATGATAAAATATATATATATATAGTTTCGGAATTATAAAGGGTATAGATTAATAAGTGCAATTCCAACACATATCCAAAACTCACTCACTCTAATCATCATTTTAATGTGTATAATCTACACTTTATCGCCATAACCTCATCGACATAAATCGTCACAACAACACATAAACGTTCATCACCACGAAATCATCACAAGTCAATACGTCACTAATCAACACGACAATCATAAACAACAACATCAAACAACAACATCAAACAATGCTAATAACATAAGCATATAAATAAAATCATCACCAATTGGCTAAAGCCCATCGTCTCTTTTGGCATAAAAGCCCATCGTCACAAACATCATCACATCATATTTGCATTAAGCATTTCATCAAGTTAAATCATCGCAAAACTCATCATTTATATTCATCGCAATTCAACATCATCCATCAATTAAAATCCAACGTCAAACAACTCAAACATAAACATAACCGACTCCATGAGACACGACTATGTTATGCATGTGGTACCCGTCGCTTTGTCCATAATTAGGAATACTTGGCATAAAGCCCATCGTCGCTTGGCATAAAAGCCCTCGTCGCTTGGCATAAAAGCCCTCATCGCCAATACAATGTATGTGACTCGACAATAAAACAACACAATAAAACATCATCATCGCTCATCAAGATTGGCATATGAAGCAACTCGATTTTCAAAAATCATTTAAATTTCGAAAACTAGTGAAATCGCCACCTAATTTTATTTGTTCCAAAAGGAACGGGAAAATATAGATAAAACCCCACAAATGCGGATAAGGCGGTCTACGACCAAAAATATGGAATCGGGAGTCGGTTATGTAAGGGGAAGGTATTAGCACCCCTTACATCCATCGTACTCGATGGGACCCATTGAGTTTGACACGGTTTCGGGACTGTGTGCCTACGTATTCCCTTGTGCAATGGGAAAGTCAAAACTCCGTAGTTCCTCTCAAAAAGGTTTTAAGTTTGTTGTATTGATTTTATAAGAAAAATCATGCATTAGAAATTTCAAATGCTTGAAATTGGACTTGTTTAGTTTGTTTGAAAAGCTTAAGTCCTCGTTCATATTTGAAATGGCTATTACACACTCTTTGTCGGAAGAGAGTTTGATAATCGCATATGAGCGAGAAAAGGATCTTGAGTGAGTTGAATTGATTTTTAGGTGGGTGAAAAGTACCGAACAATAGGACTAGCATCCTACGATTCAAATACTAGAAACAGGATGAGCTCAATGCCCAACGAGTCGTCTATCATCCCAAAAGTTTTCTTATGAAAGAGTGAAGTGAAACAAAGTTCACGTTATTAAGAATCTTTAAACAATTGGACTAGCACCCAACGATTTAAAGATTCAAAGTTCATTTTTTTTTACAAGTGTTTAAACAATTGGACTAGCATCCAACGATTTAAGTACTTGAGTTTTTATTATGAAAAAAAGAAATTTGAAAATGCACTCGACGTTGGATCGAGGTTTGTAACTTAATTATGAAAGCGTTTTAGAACTCGATGCGGGAGAAATGGAGTCGGGTTATGGTTAATTGAGTATATGGACTTAATTAACCTCGTGAGGATAGGTGCTCCTATCCCCAACTATGAGACCCTGGTGCATGGAAAATTGATATATAGACCAATGTTATTTTCGGGTTATGATTAACTAAAGCAACAAGGGCTTTAGTTAACCTCGTGAGGATAGCCATGCCCATCCCCAACTATGAGACCCTTTAAGAAATCGGCTTATGGGTCAATCAAAGGAAAGTCGGATTAATTTTAATGTTGGTGGTGTGCGAAGTGTGCAATGGTGAATAAATACCGAATGAGCGAATAAACAGACAATTATCACACAATACAATCAAAAATTTAAATAATTATTAGAAATGATTTTTTCTGTTTGATGAAAAATCAACTAATAGTTTAATCGATAAATCATCAAATAAAAACTATCAGAACCAATTATTATCTAGTACATCGCACAAAAATTAAATTATTTACGTAAAAATAAATTAATTTAAAAAAGATAAGAGTTTAGAAATGGGCCTGTATGAAGCAATCTGGGAGGTGCAGAAAAGAAATCCAGAGATAACACTCTTGAGCCCAAATAAAGGGCCCAATGAGCCTTCAGAAAATCTCACGTGGAGTAACAGAAGAGGATGCATCGTTGATCAGAAGACCAAGAACTCGAGGCAAGCGGACGACGAGATGGCACAAGTATATCATGAATACAACGTAGTATGAATAAATGATAAAAGAAAAATACTAAAATTCTCTAACTAAAGGTGGTAACAAGCGTCACCACCATGAACCCACCAAACAACCTAATCTAATTATTTTCTTAAATGGTATACTAATTATTGTTTTACTTAATTAACTAAGAAAATAATACTAATTTAATAATTAACAAAAATTAACACTATATTTTAATCCTAATATTATTTTAAACAAAACAAAAATTAAAATAAAACTAATTTGTCTCACTCTCTCTCTCTCTCTCTCGCTACTTCACCCAGAAAGAAAAACCCATCTTCTCTCTCGATGCATACAGAACGATCTCGATTCTCTTACCCAGAATCCCATCTCTCTCTCTCACGATGCTTTGATGGAACCCTCGTCCCTCTCTCTCTCGATTCTCTGTTGGAACCCAGAATCTCATCTCTCTCTCGCAGAACCTCATCTTTCTCGTTATCTCTCTCGACCTCTCTTACTCGTCGGGAAAAAAAAGGGATGGCGGCGATGTTTCGATTTGTTTATGTTCTGACTCGTTTTTTAACTCTGATGCTTGATTATGTTTGGATTTTTGCATATTCTTACCAGTTGCTACAGAACTTGAAGGGGGTTTGGAAACCCTAGCTGCTGGATTCTTCCTCCTTCGTTGCCTTTCGGGTGAGATTGTTCCTTTTGTCAGCTTCTTTTCCTCTTTTCTTCCTCTGTTATCAGGAATTCTTTGATTTCTGAAACATAGCTTCTGAAGGGTTAGTGTAGGAAGATGATGAAGTTAATACTTAGGGTTTTGATTCTGTTGTTACTGGTATTTGGTCTCTATTTTCTGGTTTTGTTTGGCTTGGGGAACAATGTTATGCTTGGTTTCTGCTCATAATCTCTGGTTTTGGTTTTTTTAGAACAGAAGCTGCATTGGTTATGAAACTATTGGTTTTGGTATAATGGTTTTGCTGTTGACTTGGTATTTTGCTTCTGCTTTCTGGGTTTGTGTTTGGAACTTTGAAGGCTTCTGGTGTTTTTTTGGAACTGACCTTTTTTTGCTTGCTTCTTAGCACTATATCCCCCCTGTTTCTCATAGTCTGCTGCTATAATATATGCTCAATAATGCTTTGTTTTCTCTGTTTTGAATCCATGTTATGGTTACTGATGGCTTATCTTCTAGTTTACCCATCTGAACAGATCCTGCACTTTTTCTCTTTTTCTGGTCCTTGTCCTTTTTGTTGATTAAAATCTAAACAGATATTGCCTTGATCCTTGCTTGGTATTGGTCCCTTTATCTATTTAGTGAAACTCTATTCTGTCTTCCTTTGGAACTAGATTTTCTGCTTCCTGTGGTTGCTTGTGTTGCCTCTTTGAGCTATGACCTGCTATGCTTTTCAGTTTGGACTTTTGGCACTTTGGCTTTTTTCTGTGTCTATTGCCTTCTGCTGCCTGCTGCTAAGCATAATGTTTCTGGGTGAAAAAATTGTACTCTTAAATGCTGATAACCATGGTGATCTTGGTAAAAAAATTCCCTCTTGTTTGCTGCCCATTGCTTGCTGCCTACTTGTTGGAATTGTTGGGCTGACCATTCTTTGGAACTGTTTGTAATAACCTGTTTTTGGCTAGACTTATTTTCTGGAATTGTATTGATAATCAGTAGCTATGATGTTTACTGACACCTCCTTTTGTGAACCAAACTTGGTTTGTGATTTGCAAAAGGAGGTTATGGCCGATGAAAGAACTTTAAAGTTCTGAGGCTCGATTGCTTGAACATGATTAAACCTTTAAAACCTGATTCCTAACACTAACCCTAATTATGAGGTTATAACATGAATTGCTCGCATTGATTCTTTTCGATTGAATTATATTGCTAACTATTTTTCTCTCTTGTTTCATGTAACATGGCGAGTTGGATGATAAGAGGAAAGCTTGGATGAGAAGAAACAGCTTGAAAGAAGACAAACAATTCATTCGAAACATCGGGACGAATCTTAGAAGCTTGTAGCATTAGATAGGATTTGAACTTTGTAATCTTTGTAACTCAAATTTGTAATCAAATTAATAAAACAACTTGTGTTTCAATTTCAAACTCATAATTCCCTATTCTTCCCTCAAAAAGGCATTGTAATCTTGTAGAAACTTGAAACAAATGAGTACAATAACTTGAATGACATTTGTATAACATTTCATTTAAATTCCAAAAACAAATAATTCCTTTAAAATTTAAATTCCAAAAAACAAATAATTACTTTAAAATTTAAATTCCAAAAACAAATAATTATTTTTGAATTCAAATTCCAAAAAACAAATAATTCCTTTAAAATTTAAATTCCAAAAACAAATAATTATTTTTGAATTCAAATTCCCAAAAAACAAATAATTCCTTTTGAATTTCAAATTATACTCAATGATAGCTTGAATCAAAAATTGAATTAATAACAAAAAAAATAGTTCTCTTAGAAATCCAGCATAATCCTTTTCATAAAAGTTTCCCTATAGAATCTCTTCGGAAGCCACAATGAATGAACATTTATGATGAAAAATGAACCATTGAGGTGAAACGAAGGGGGAAAATTTTGGGGTGCGACAGCATAAAGCCCACATCGCCATAATTTATCCACATCAAGATAAATATATCATCGCATCATATTTGCATTATGCAAAACATCACCAATAATTCATCATTATCAAAAATCATGCATTCACAAATCGGAAGCATTTATTAACAACATCAATATAATCATCACATCATCATGTACAAAGAGATATATCATCGCATCGCATATCATCAAGTATTCATTAATAAATACATCGTCGCAAAAATCATGTTTAATCACACCACATCATTATCAATTCATTCACTAAATTCCAAATACGGAAAAATAGTCAAACACCTATAATTGTCGCGAAAGTTATTCCTAATAACCGGCATTAATCATAATCGTCAACATCGCAATCGGATTGTCCATACGTGCCTTAAATCTACTAAAACGCAATCCAATTCAATTTAACCGTACTTTGTCCTATTTCGGATCGTTTCGTAAAAACTCGTAGTTTCAAAAAATTAACCTCACCACTATGTTCTACACGTCGAACTTAGCTTGCACGTCAATTTTCGTTGAATTCGGAGCAACTTGCTCCATCGTCGAATTTACCGAAATCGGAAAATCAGAACATAATCGGGTTCTAAATTAAATCGACTAACTTATGTCCTAATTATATTTTATTAATATAAAGTATTACTAGGTGAAATTGGGAAAGTTTAAAGAAACATAAGCCATCTAGAATAATTATGAGGAAACAGCAGAAAACAGAAAAACCAGAACACAGAATCCAGAAAACCAACACAGTTTTCTGTTTCCTTCCCCTGCAAGTGAGGGACGCTCGTCCCAGCAAGTGGAAAGGTTGGAGGCGGGGGCCTTGAAGTGGGGGACGGCCTCCCCTCACCTTGAGGTGGGCTCCTCCTGTAACACCCCTTCTAATTACCCGCGTTTTATAGAAATAATAATCAGAGTTTTATCCACAATTAAGAGGCGTCACAATTAAATAATTCAAATTGACCAAAGAGTTGTCATGCTTTCACTGAAGAATACATCATTAAATAAATCATACTTAAAATTATGTTTAACAGCGGAAATGAAACATAACAAAATCCCGAATATGTCATTCTTAATTATTCCAGGATAATAAATCAACATAATTCAAAAAAACCATTAAGGATCCATCAAAGGACTTCAAACAACCGTTTCCCCAGTGTTACATCTACCAGAGCACGACACTGACACGCGGACTAACTAACTGACTCAACTCTAGAGTTATCATCACCAACTCCAAGCAGCTAATCACTTCGGATCTGAAATCGTTAAAGTAAGGGTGAGATTTCAATTCAATATAACATGCATTATACGTTTTTAAATACAACAGAATAATCAGATACATTAATCCATTAACCAAACACAAAATCATAATCAATTCACAAGGCAGTTCACACAATGAACATGTATACAACAAACAATGGAAATTGCAACACTGGAAACCATCCTAGCATGTTACAATCCCATATGCAATGCAGACTCTATGCATGTGGTACCAAAACGTGAACCGAGTTCACCCACTGCTCCGTTTACATGTGGAAAGACAATGTAATCCATGATTCGCCCACAACCATTGGGTCAAGAATCTAGCCTCACTACCTCTACATCCGGGTAAGTCTATTGGCTCTGCCAGTTCACTTCCACACAATGGGAATGAACCAATTTAACAATGCTCATGCATGCATCATAAAAGCATGCAACATCACTTCACAGATCATAATATCAATATAATCCACATAATGCCAATTCACCAATGTATCACATTCAAATCATAATGAATATCAAAATATAACATGGTATGCATTTGTTCTCATCCGGTAACTCAGACCATTTGTATTAATTCCCCATTATCCTTAATTAATCCATACTTTTCAAAATCGGGAGCTCGACTCTTTTAAAAATAATTTTTGAGAAAATAATATTTTTCCTTTCCAAAAGATAGAATTTTAGATTTAAGAAATAACGTCGAAAGGCTTTCGAATCGAGATTACGGTTTAGAAAATATGAATTTTGAAGTTTTAGAAGTTTTAGAAAAATACGGTGGTAAGGTTCCTCCTGGAGAACCGGTTCCCACAATTTTGAAAACACGCTCCGGAAATTTGTATGGGAACGGTTCCTCCCAGGGAACCGGTTCCCACGCTTTAAAATGAGCCTCCTGGATTTTGTATGGGGAACCGGTTCCTCCCAGAACCGGTTCCCATGTACAAAAATGCCAGATTTTATAATTTCAACACTTGGAACCCGGTTCCTCCCCACAGGGAACCGGTTCCCGCGACCTGTAACAGCAAAATCTGCTACTTTTGACAGTTTTATGCATCCTTTATCATTTTCAAACTTTCTAACACGAATTGTGACATTAGGAACACCAATTTATAACCATTTTACACCATTATAACATCAAACAACATAGCTTACTCATTCCTATTAGTTATTTGATACACTAATGATCCTAATTCCATACACCGACACAAAATAGGGTTTCATTCGATAAACCTATAATCAATTTCCTAACATACCCAATTACCCGGTTGATTCCCAAAACCCATAAGGCATATTAACCGAAAGAAATCACTCCTTACCTCGCGATGATTCTCGATTTCCTCGGCGTTGGCTTTTCCTCTCTTCTCTTCTCTTCTCCAACTCTACGTGAAATAGCTTTTCTCCAAAAAGACTTCTTTTTCCTTCTTTTCCTTTTTATATTCCTTTTAATATTCCTTTTAATATTCCAAATAAAATAAATAACTAATACTTAGTAAAAGTAGAGTGATTTACTCCTCACACCCACTGTTTACTCTGCACACCTCCAACCTTTCCTTCTTCAATTGATCCAATTAAATCCAAAAATATAAATACTTAAGACTTTAATTAAATAAATAATTAAATTCCCATTTATTTAATATTCGAATTAAATCGGGGTGTCACAACTCTCCCCCACTAAAAGAGTTTTCGTCCCCGAAAACATACCTTAGACGAAAAGTTCGGGATACGAGTCCTTCATCTGACTCTCCAGTTCCCAAGTGACATTTCCTTCACTGGTCCTCCCAAGCTACTCGTGCAGTGCTATCTCTTTACCTCAATCGCTTCACTTTCGATCCTCAATTCGCAGTCTTGCGATCAAATTATCTCGTGCACGAACATCATCTACTTGAATCTCATGGGACGGATCCATGATATACCTCCTCAACGAGATACATGGAAAACATCATGCAAATTTGCAAGTGGCGGTAAAGCAATCGATAAGCAACCTTCCCAACTCTCTTGGTAATCGAAGCGGACCAATAAAGCGGAGTCAACTTCTTTGACTTCAAAGCTCGACCAATACCGATCATCGGAGTAACCGCATGAACACGTGGTCTCCTTCATTAAACTCAAGATCTTTCCTCCTCTTATCATGATAACTTTTCGGCGACTAGAAGTTCTCATCCTCTCTGAATCATCTTGATCTTTTAAAGTTTGTTGAGCGATCTCGGCCCAATCACGGCACTTTCTCGATTCGTACCAACACAGCGGCGTCGACATCTCCTACCATACAATGCCTCGAGCCATACCAATGCTCGAATGGAAACTATTGTTGTAGGTAAACTCTATCAACGGCAAGTAGCTATCCCAAGCTCCACCTTTCTCTAACACACACGCCCTCAACAAATCTTCTAACGACTGAATCGTTCTCTCCGTCTGACCATCTGTCTGCGGATGATATGCGGAACTCAATCGTAACTTAGTACCCAAAGCTTCTTGAATTCTTGTCCAGAACTTAGAAGTAAACCTCGGATCTCTATCCGACACAATGCTAGACGGAATACCATGCAAACTTACAATCCTCTCAACATACAATTCTGCCAACCTCTCCATCGGATAATCCATTCTTATCGGAATAAAGTGAGCAGACTTCGTCAATCGGTCGACAATAACCCAAATAGAATCACAGTTCTTTGTTTTCCTCGGCAAACCAGACACGAAATCCATAGAAATGCCATCCCATTTCCACTTCGGAACAAACAACGGTTCCATCAATCCCGACGGCTTCTGATGTTCAATCTTTGATTTTTGACAAACCAAACACGCATACACAAACTCGGCAATTTCCTTTTTCATTCCAGGCCACCAAAATAATTTCTTCAAGTCATGATACATCTTAGTAGCACCAGGATGAATACTCAACCCACTTCGATGTCCTTCTTCCAAGATACTCTTCCTGATCTCAGCAACATCCGGAACACACACTCTATCACCAAATCTCATAACGCCATTCTCATCAATTCGGAACTCACCTCCTTGACCTTGGTTAATCAATGTCAGCTTATCCACTAAACCAACATCAGACTTCTGTCCATTTCGAATCTCTTCCAAAATACCACTAGTCAGCTTCAACATGCCCAACTTCACACTATTCGAAGTAGTTTCACATACTAAACTTAAGTCTCTGAATTGTTCCACTAAATCCAATTCACAAACCATTAACATCGACATATGCAAGGACTTCACCTCACATACGCTTGCCGTTTGCCCGGGATGGTAATTCAAACCAAAATCATAATCCTTGAGAAATTCTAACCATCTCTCTCGCCTCATATTCAACTCTTTCGATCAAAGAGATACTTGGGCTCTTATGATCCTTTGAACACTTCAAACCGTGAACCATACGGATAATGCCTCCATAATTTCAACACAAACACAACAGCCGCTAACTCCAAATCATGAGTCGGGTAATTCCTTTCATGAGTCTTTAACTGCCTTGAAGCATAAGCCACAACCTGCCTATCTTGCATCAAAACACCTCCTAAACCCATCAAGGGCATCACAATACACCACGAAAGATTCTTCGAATTTGGCAAAATCGAATCGAGACACTAGTCAACCTCCTCTTCAATTCTTGGAATCCTTTCTCACAATCTGCATCCCAAATAAACGCTTGACCTTTTCTCGTCAACTTAGTCAACGGTAATGCTAAATTCGAAAATCCCTCAATGAATTTCCTGTAGTAATCTGCAAGACCAAGAAAACTACGAATCTCTGAAGCATTCTTCGGCGCTTCCCACTGAGATACCGCTTCTACTTTTGTAGGATCAACAGCAATACCATTCTTGGAAATCACGTGACCAAGGAAACTCACTTCGCTTAGCCAAAACTCACATTTTGACAACTTCGCATACAACTTCTTCTCCTTCAACAATTCCAATACAATCCTAAGATGCTTTGCATGTTCCTCATCATTCTTTGAATAGATCAAAATGTCGTCAATAAACACCACCACAAACTTGTCAAGATACGGATGAAATATCCTGTTCATATACTCCATAAACACACTAGGTGCATTAGTAACTCCAAATGGCATAACAGAATATTCATAATGCCCATACCTCGTTCTAAACGCAGTCTTCTGAATATCTTCCGCCTTAACACGAATCTGATGATATCCAGACCTCAGATCAATCTTGCTAAATACACAAGCTCCGACCAACTGATCCATCAAATCATCAATCCTCGGCAATGGATACCAATTCTTGATTGTCACTTTATTCAACTGCCTGTAATCAACACACAGTCTCATCGTACCTTCCTTCTTCTTAACCAACAACACCGGCGCACCCCCACGGTGAAACACTAGGCCGAATGAACTTCTTCTCCAATAACTCTTCCAACTGTTTCTTGATTCGGACAACTCGGATCGGCGTGCGATAAGGCGCCATCGACACCGGACTAGTTCAAGAATTAAATCGATAGTAAACTCCACTCTCTCGGTGGTAGCTCACTAACATCTTAGGAAACACGGAAACTCATTCCTGACGGGTAACTCACCACTCTTAACCTTCCCTTTCACTTCCGTGAAGAATATAACATAAACACTAAACACCATCTCGCGGTGAAATCATCGCTTGACATAGTCACATCTTGACTTTAGCTACCTCGGGAAATATGACCGTCTTCTCAAAAATTGATATGAACACGGTTGAAGACCAACGGTTCATTCAAGGATGATATGAAGTTGTTCTAAAGGTAGGCACACTAAATCCATAGAAACCTCTATCGAAAATAACAATAGGACAATTCCACACACATACAAGTAGTCCTTGAACCGACGGAGTGTCAATAACCATACTTCCATCCAAATTAGAAATTTCCAGTTCAATCTTTTAGCACAATCAAAGCAATAAAAGAATGTGTCGCTCCGATATCAATAATTGCAATTAAAGGTATGCCATTAATAAAAGATGTACCTTTAATCAAGATAATGCAACAACATCGATCGACAAAGAACACTTTCCCACCAGCTTGCTCTTTCTTTGGCTTAGTACACTGCTGTCATACCCCAATTTTTGACCTAATATACCACCTTACATTTGCATCATTGCATCACTAACAGTTCATAACAGAATTAATCGGGTGTAGCATTCACAGGTCAAAATTAGGGTTTCATCAAATTTTCATTTGATTCAAGAGGTAACCAATTATTGTTTGAGTTTTACTCACCTCATTTGATCTATTTTGATCAAACCATCAACCTCTGATCTTCAGATATCCAACTTTTCTCACTAATCAATCAAGGATCGACCAATTAGGGTTTTGGTCGAGCATGAGTAATCTCTGATTTTCTGATCAATGAATGACTTTTTTGATTGCAGATTGATATTCCTATCTTAGATACAACATGTTTACCTAATTTTTGGATTCAAAACATCACAAAAGTTCACAGACTTCATCAGTCAATTTCTGAAACATCTGATGAAATTTCATCTGCACTGAAAAGTCAAACTTTGACTTTTGGTCAACTTTTTCAAGACAAAACTTTTCAATCATAAAATACTTCAAATGATCCATCTTGATCATAAAAATCAAAGAATTTGAAAAAGTCAACAAAAAGTCAAAATTTCTAACACTTGGAAAAAATTTCAAGTGTTAAAATTTTGTACTTTTTCCAAACTTCATGGCATTTTTTCACATAGTTCCACTTTGATTTGAAAAAAACTCAAAACATGAAAGTTGTAGCTATTGAAACAAGCTTTCCAAAATGTCCAAGAACTCTCAAATCCATGGAGTCTAGCTATACTTTTGAAATTGAAACATAAGGCTCCATAACCATGGATTTCAAGTTCAAAACTTCAAGATTATAGGTCATTTTTGAATTTCTTCTTCTAGAAGCAATGCCACCTTGCCAAGATAAGTTTAGAACTGATAAATATCAGTTGAAGGTAATTATTGTAGGATAGGATCAAGTTGGATTTTCACACATGGTTAAAAAGGAAGTTTCCTTTTCCTTTTGCAAAAAGACTTTCTTGCCCTCTAAGGCAAGTTTGAATTACCAATGCCAATTCTTTGTGCCTAACATTTCAGAAATCTTGACCTATAAATAGAGGTATCATTTTCAAGTTCAAGACACACCAAAGCCATGCAAGTACATGCTTTCATTCTACTTTCTCAAAATTCATGAATCATAGTGTTGCACCCCAAAATTTGCCCTCATATCTCGATGTTATCTGGCTTAGGCGTCACATTCATCTGCATACGCGTCCATTAAGTCATTGACATTAAACAGTCATTCATTCATTGCATACGCATCATTTCGTCGTATTTAAATTGACCAAAAGTTAGTTTAAATCGATATCCGAATCGTTTTATAGTTATAAAATACCCGATATTTCACTTCATTCATTTTTATCTTCTTACCTGTTTATTGTATCGTTTTAAGTTGATTATATGTCGGTGATATCAATATTTCGATTTTACAAACAGACTGTTAAAAGCAATTCGACATTGTGCGAAAAATTAGCGGGAAAATATTTCAAACTTTAGCCCTAACTCATCGCTTTATGAATCTACGTGTCGCGTGGATCATGAAAATGTGATCTCTCTAATTTTTTGATACATTTTCGAAGTTTTGTTTTTAACCGTAAGTGTTTTAAAATCAGGTATTCTTTATTATCGTTTTATTTCAATTTTAATTATTTCGATAATTTTTCTTTAATCTATTAAACCCGCAGTTTATTTTAATATGCTTATTTAATTTTTTCGGATAATTATTGTCCGAACTTTTGTCATTTTTGACAATTTTAAGTGTCTAATTTTCATCTCTAAAAATTAAAACAAAAATATGTTTGAGTAGATTATTTTTTTATCTTTTGGGCTTTGAGGCCCATTTTAACAAAAGGGGTGTTTTAGGCATTATTAAAATTTGCTAGACCTAATTTTTGGGTATATATATGTGTCATGTTACTGTTCAAATGGAAAAAAATTGAAAAGAGAAAAAAACATGGAGGCAGGCGAGAAAATCTGGGAGAAAGTTCAAACAAAATAACAACATCCTCATTGTTTCCTCCTTCACTCGCCGCCTTCCACTTAACTTCCATCTTCTTCATTACCGTAACCCTCACATAACCATCAACTCCCTCATCTTTCCGTTCCATTTCCTCCTCTTAATCCTCAGCCGTGACCCAACAACCTTCCACGCCTCACTGTTACTAATTTCACCACACCACCCATCGTTCCCTTTGTTTCTTTACCTCAAACTCCATTCTGCTTTCATCTTCCCAACCAGCCTCCGTTTCAAACCCATCTTCACCGGAAACCCTCGTCACCATCTCCACTGTCACCCTCCATTAACCCTCACCGTAACAACCATCGTATCTCCGTCTTCCTCGACCCATCTCCCAGCCGTTACTCACTGTCGCCGTCACCTCCCTGTCTCCGTTTCACTCACATCAACCTCCTCCGTCAAATCCTCCAACCCGCCGTCACTCCCTCTGTTCCGCGAACCATCCAACCACAGTTCCATCACCGCTACCCTTCTTCTCTTCAAACCTCCGACCATCGCGTCCCTCTCACCGTACCACGTCGACCTCTCAATACAAACCCTCAACCTCGCGCTACCCTCATCCGTCGTTTCCTTCACCTTTCTTTTCTTTTCACCCTTCGCACAAATTTGCATTCTTCTTCTTCCTCACGTGCAAAACAACCGCTTGTTTTACGAGTTTCTCGTAACACCTTCTGCTAAACTTCATTGCGTCTCGGATTCGAGATTGTTGATTTGGATTTTTGGTTGATCGTGTTGCAATCTGCGTTTGGAATTGTTCTGGTGGTTGATGTCTTTGTGAATCCCATTCGAGATGAAGAGGCCCAAGATGATGAGTTCTCAACTCAAACGCCCTTGTCACACCTTGACACGCCATTCATCCGCATTCCGGCATTCCTTCTTGTCAAGCTCACCCATCCGCATCACGGTGAGCTACCAGCGTCTCGTAACAACCGACAATCCACATATTCGGTAATGTTTCGATTCTGCTATGTGTTTTCGTGATTTGAAGTATATCATTCTTGTTCTAATTAGGCTTATGATTTGGATGATTTTATTGTTTTATAATCTAAGACATCATTGTTAGCTATGTTCTTGTTTTTGTCAACATACTTATTCTTACACTGTGATAATGTGTTTTGATACATAATGCGTTCTGATACATTAATCTATGCCGTAAATCTGTGTTAACTTGGTTTCTAAGTTATCTTTGGAAAAATCGTTGTGACTAGCTCTAAATTTTCGGATTCAATGTTGTTTTATGTCCAAATCTATATGAAAGAATGATGTGAAACTTCCCGTTTGTATGTTTTGAATCTTTGATTCTTGCTTCTAGTTTAAAGTCTTCCAATGATCATTTGGTTTATTTGTTTGGATCGGTTTAGAACAATAACGACACATGCTAAACTAATTTTTGAATCGATTCTTAAAGGTTAATTCGGGTGACATTATTTTGCCATTCCTTTTTTGGTGCTAAACAAGTTTGAGTCGGATTTTGGGATATAATGATACACGTATAGCTGCTGCCCGGGTTTAATGTCGTTGATTTTTGATGGCTTTAAATTCATTTTTCTATGCTTCGAGTTTGTTAGAACAATAACAATACATGCTAAGGTATTTTCTTTTGTATTATCATTGAGTTGTGTAATTTGATTGAATCGATTCTTGAAGATTAATTCGGCTACTTCCTTTTGTGCTAAACATGTTTGGGTTGAATTTTGGGGTATAGTGATGCATGTAGAGTTGCTGCCCGGGTTAGTAAGTGGTTGATAATGCAAGTTAGTCGATGATCTATGGTTAATTTAGTTTGTGTTAAACACTTATTTGTATTTGCCTTCGAGTTCGTGTGGTTTTTGATCGATATTTAGAGTGTTTCTTGAGATTCCATAGCTGCTGCCCGATGTTTCGTTTTGGTCGATTTAAGCTTGCATCGAATATGATTTGTCATGTCTTAAACTTGAATCGAATAATAACATGAACCATTGTCATTTGTTTTCATTTTGAATCGTTAATCATGAATAAATTCTTCATTCTTGAATTGTTCATTCATTCATATGAGTTGCATTCGATTTTAATATCTTACTTATTAACCTTGTTTACTTTATCATCATTTCATTTCGGTTTTTATTCCACTATGCTACTAACATGTTTGTTGCTTGTGAAGGCATTCAAGAATAATTCAAGCATCATTCCATCATGGAATATATATATATTTTTCTCCATTTACATTTTTTATCATAATTATTCTACTACTTCAATATAATATTTAGTTATGTATTTTTAGTATTGTAAATACAATTATCTAGTATTTCTATTTTATATTTAATATTGTAAATACAATTATACTACTTTTATTCATATATTTTATTTGGTTTATTTTATAAATTCAATTACATTGTAATTATTATTTTTGTGTTATGATTTCGAATTTGGAATTTAATTCAACCTTGAGCAATTTGAGCATAAATATATCTATTCTTCGTATAGTTTTTTTTGTTTGTATTTTGAGTGATGTAGGAGCCTTCATTTGGTATTCATCCGATGCGTCAAGCCTTATCCAATTTTGAAGACTACTTGGAGTTCAATTCTTGCACCACAAAGCAAAGCTATTCAATTATTCAAACTAATTCGATTTGGTTGTAATAACTTAGAATTTATTTCCTTGTGTGTTCTAATTACCGTTTAATTATGCGTTTATCATATTAGAACACATAGCCTTCTCTTGGGCTCCTCATCAAGAAGCAGGTAAACATACACAATGCACACCTGCACACATTTATAGTTTGGTCCGGGCTTTTCTACTGACAACTATTCGATCGATTGTTCCAATCGGTCGTTTAGAATACTAGTGTCACGCTAGTCCCACTTTTAGGAGCATACATAAAGCCACTTTGTATGGGCTCGCTTGTTTTCCTAATCGAATTCTATCCACAATCAAACCCTCAAAACACTTTTAAATCAAAACAATTAATTGAACTCATTTTCAAAAATCAAAAAAATAGTGTTATGGTACTTAATTAAATTGTTAGAGGTTAAACGATTTAATTAAAATGTAAAATATTTGGGCCATTAGAGGTAACCCAATGACTTGAATACTTTATTCCATACACTTGAACATTTAAAACACTTTCATATTAAATTAATTAATTGAATTTGTTTTCTTTAAATCAATTTTCTACAAAACAAAAACATAGTGTTATGGTACTTAATTAAATTGTTAGAGGTTAAACGATTTAATTAAAATGTAAAATATTTGAGCCATTAGAGGGTAACCCAATGACTTAAATACTTTATTCCATAACACTTAATAAAAGTGAACTTTGTTTCACCTCACTTCTTTTCATAACAAAGATTTTGGATGAGAGATGATCGGTTGACCTCAATCACCAATCTCGAGTATCGAATCGTTAGAGGATATCCCAACGTTTTGATACTTGTCATCCACAACCAAACCCTAAAACACTTTCAAATTAAATTAATTAATTGAATTTGTTTTCAAAATCAATTTTCTACAAAAAAACAAAAAACATAGTGTTATGGTATTTAATTAAATTGTTAGAGGTTGACGATTTAATTAAAATGTAAAGTATTTGGGCCATTAGAGGGTAACCCAATGACTTAAATATTTTATTCCATAACACTTAATAAAAGTGAACTTTGTTTCACCTCACTCCTTTCATAATAAAGATTTTTGGATGAGAGAAGATCGGTTGACCTCAATCACCAATCTCGAGTATCGAATCGTTAGAGGATATCCCGACGTTTTGGTACTTGTCATCTACCATTAAAATCAATTCAACCCATTCAAATCCTTTTTCGCTCATACGCGATTATCAAAATTAAAAACATCTTCAATTAAAATCAATACAACCAATTCAAACATTTTCAACAAGAACTACGGAGTTTTGACTTTCCCATTGCACGAGGGAATACGTAGGCACGCGGTTTCGAAACCGTGTCAAACTCAAAATAATAATAAACAAATCTCGTTTTTTTTCTTTCTTATTTCTTGATCATTAATTAGAAGATAGCATTTTTACTTTAAACACACGAACATGCACGAACTAAATGGGTCCCATCGAGTACGATGGACGTAAGAGGTGCTAATACCTTCCTCTTGCGTAACCGACTCCCGATTCCATGCTTTTTGGTCTTGTAGACCGCCTTATCCGATTTTTATGGGTTTTATCTATATTTCCCCATTCTTTCTAGAACAAATAAAATTAGGTGGCGATTTCATTGTTTTGAAAATTCATTTTAAATGATTTTTGAAAATCGAGTTGCTTCAGTTGGCGACTCTGCTGGGGAAAATTTTAAAATCTTTTTTTGACTAAGCGAGTCAACCCTAGTTTAGTTCTTCGCATGTTTGTGTGTTTGTTTATCGCTTTCTTCTTTATGCTTATCTATTGTTTATTGCTTATTATTCTCCTTACACTTTATGTATATTATTTTGTTGATATATTATTGTGATGGGAATTCATGGGCATTGTTACATAGATAAGCCTACTACCCAGGCTTCTAGGTCACCTTTTAGGAATAGAGGGTTGCGTAGCCTAGGTCCACCTGACTCCATTGTCTTGTTGGCCCGAAGCGAAGACTCCGACTTAGAGTTGGTTGTTTTAAGGAGGTTGTTGGCCCGCGATAGCGCAGGACATCAATCTTTGGACAAATGACCCATAACTCTAAGTTTGTTCATATTGTCTAACCGAGACCTCAAATTTTGGATTTCGAGCATCCTTTAATAGCCGTTTCTTGGGGTATACTTTTACAAATACTATCGCCACGTAGGCTCTCGCGATGATAATATTTGTTAAAAGGGATCCGAGACTCAGAAACATTTAGCAAAAAACATTAAAACCACCTTGTTCGGGATTATTGGGTAGAAAAGCCTAGAGCTGTCCAATCATAGGAGCCCACCTAAATAAGTTGTTCTAATTACCAATACCATCCTTGATTCACGTCTTTGTGAACCTGATATTATCATCATGTTGCATTCCATTTGCATCAATCATCTCAAAAGAGTTTATTTCCCATATCATTCATGCATCATCATGCATTTCATTCATTTCAATCAGAGGACTCATTTCAACCTGGCTTCTTATTCAAAATCTCAAGACTTCAAGACTGATTTCCTGACATCATCGTCATCATGGATCAACTTTAAGCAGGTGTGGCTGCGATGAAAACTCATATAGATGCCAGATGGATCAATTCATGGAGGTTATCCAGAAGATTGCCCTTGGACAAGAAGAGTTGAAGCAAGTTGTTCAGAGATCCGAAGTGGTTGCTATTGATCATGTTAATCCACCAGGTGTTAATCTTAACCACATGGAGGTCCTTTCAGATCAAAATGTCAGAAACAATGTTCAAATGCATGTCAATGGAACTCCTCACTGTGATGACATCTTCGAGTCTTCGTTTGACACCTTCAGATTTTCGATTGAAGCGAGTCAGAAAAGCTTCACCTCCTTGAGAAAAGGATGAAAGCTATTGAGGTCGTGATTCCTTGGTTTAGACGCTCTAGTTTGTGCTTGGTGCACGATATCAAAATTCACCGCAAAGTTCAAAGTCCCCATTTTCGAGAAGTATAAGGGTACCTCTTGTCCAATTACTCACATCAAAGTGTATTGCAATAAGATGGCTCCCTATCGAAAAATGACAAGCTCCTCATGCACTTTTTCAAGATAGTCTCGGTGGAGCATCTCGAGTGGTACACTCGGCTCACATTCAAACTTGGAAAAATTTGGTGAAGCTTTTGTCAATCGACGACTATAATAGGGACATGGCTCCCACGAATTCAACTCAAGGTTTAACTCAAAAGTGAAGAATCTTTCAAAGAGTATGCGCAAAGATGGAAGAATTAGTGCTAGAGTTCAACCTCCTCTTTTGGAGCGAGAACTCATTGAAATGTTCTCGATACCTTGCAAGGTCCCTATCGATTCTTTGGATGTACTTCTACGTTTTCACACCTAGTTGTTGTAGGGGAACGAATTGAGCGTGGTCTCAAGATGGGTAACATTCATGATGTGGCTATTGCTTCTGAATTTCCAGAACAAACTGATGAAGAAGCAAGTACAATTTTTGAGGATGAGGAAGAAGCTCCTGCTTACCCTCAATTTCAAATTCTTAATCAAGTGACAAAAGCTACTTCTAATCAGTGTGTTCCACAAATCTGTGCTGCAACTATCTGTCAAACACCCGTTCAGTATGCTCCCCAGCAGCGGAACGCTCCTCAGCAACAAACTTATCGACAAAGTCATCAACAGCGAGGTGGGAAGAATCTGATAAGGCCGAGAAAAGTGCATGATTCAATCCCTATGCCTCATCGTGAGTTGCTTTCTCACCTACTCCAACATTCTTTGGTGGAGTTAAAGGAGCTTAGGACACCTCCTTTTCCGTATCCTTTGGGATATGATCCTGATGCATATTGTGAGTTCCATTCTGGGGCACCTGGCCATACAATTGAAGGATGTAATCTTTTCAAAGGCACAGTTCAGAAACTCATTGATTCCAAAGCAATCACGTTCACACTAGAGGGCCTACACATCAATTGACTCTCTTTTGACTCGAGAAGCATGAAACTGCATCTTACGAGCAAGAAATCCATACGGAGACCAGTCTCCTCAACATGGAGATTTCTAGTTTTATCTTGCATGCTCATTTGTAATCTTTCTTGTTTTGTTTAGTACTTTCTTGTATGCAAAACGTGCTCATTTCTGAATACTAATCATAATGCATTGAATATGTTTGTCTTGAATTGATCCATTCGTATTCACTCTTAAATGTTTTTATATGCTTTTGATAATCAACTCTTATTAATAAAGCAACACCTTTGGAGGGAGGATGACGAATAATTTACCAAGAATCTCAAACGTTATGCTTTCGAGTAAAAACCCTGCTAATGATGTACAGGCCTTGTTTCAAATTCTCAAACACCGGAGATATAAGGGAGTGAAACCCTCGTTAACCCTTTTGAGCCTCGAAGTAGGAGTTTCTTTTTTGTTCAGAAAAAAAAAACCTCATTTTTTTTTAAAAACCTGGGGCAGGGTAGTGTTCAGTTAACCCGATCGAGCGTTCAAAACTCACCAAGAGTGCGCATCCAAGGATACAACAATGGTTATCCTCCAAAAGGTTGAGAAAGGTCAAGCCGCAATGCTCAACCTTCGTCTATCAACAATGTGCATCGAAAGAGGTTGAAACCGTAATGGTTATCTCTCATATCGGGAAATCAATAGATGACGATACCACAATTGTTATCTCTCATCCGCCAAGGATTCAAGCAGTCACAATCACCTCCAATCAAACAAGGGTGCAAGATCACACGACTTGTTCAAAAGAAAAAGTGAAAAACTGATAACAAAAAGCCCGCTAAGTCGAAACTTCATAATAAGTCGCTTAGGCAAAAATCGCAAAAGAAAAGAAAATAAAAAAAAAAGAGGTTTACCAGACAAATAAAATCCTCAGCAAAAGAACAAAGGCGTGTGATCAAACACCAAAAGCAAAAGGTGAGTGACTGTCGTGTCCAAGAAACCTCTGTGGTTCCTCAACCGCATCATAAACTTCTCTCGAGAGATGAATGCTCATCAAGTTATCTGAACCTAGGATTGGAGGACATCACGGAGATTGGGAGGGCACCAAATATTTTGAGCCTTAAAACGTTTTTCTAAAAACCCGTGAACCAGACCATGTTACAACCCTTGAAAGTCCTAATTGAAGCATGGGTTAATTCGAAAGCAAAATTGTTACAAGAATACGGTAACCTGACTCCTAGGAGGCTTGCTAAACATTTGAGTTGGTATCACTCAATCTTTTACAAAAAAATTCAATGATTTGATATCTTTTAAATAAAAGTTTCTTTAACTTCAAGACAAACATGAACTTTGCATTAGAATTATCATTCGTAGAATAAAACATTCTTTGCATATGGATAAGTGCTTAAACATCAAGTCAGCTTGCATAATGAGCATCAGGTAAAAGCTTGATTATCCCGAAGGACATATTGCTTCAAATATTTGATTGAGCACAAGGCAATCAGAGTTGAGAAGTGAGGTTGTGAAGTAGCCCACTTTCAAGATGTAAGTTAATCACCCTGAGTAGGTGATATATTCATATTTCAGTCAATCTGGGGCAATTATGTCGAGATTTGAAGAATCTCTCAAAGAGCTGAGAAATCAGGGGCATTCATCCGAGCAAGGTTGAAACCCTCTTTACCTTTGGTTGGCCAGGGGCAGTATTTCAAAGTTTATAACATTGGGGCACATTATCTTGATGGTACAGATCTCAGGAAGCCTTCTCAAGGCTATTTTCTTCAAAATCCCTACAGACTGGGGCAAAGCATTATGCAGGGGCGTTCCACCACCTCATAATTAATCAAGTCAAGTCCAGGCGCAAGCTAAACAACTGTTGAGTTTGAAGGACGTGTCGGGAAGTCAGGATCGTTATCCTCATCTTATCAGAGATCAAAGTCTGTGTTGGATTTCTCCATCAGAAGTTAAGGATCAATATCTCCAATTCAAGCCAGGATTGTCATCCTTAGCTCATCAGAGATCAAGGTTTATTTCCTGGTTGTTGTTTTCCTTCAACAAAAGTCAGAAGACGGAATTCTATCCTCTGAATTCCAACAAATGTCTTTGCTTCGACACATCGCATATAGGAATCATCATTGCAGTGTTTCACGTTTTGCAGATTTTGTTATCCGAAGATTTTAGAATGAAGGCATGATGCGCCTAAGCTTTGGTCGCTGACAAAGTTTCTTTCTCTCCAACAAGAGTTATCTGTGGCATATGGGTGCCCTTGGATGTTATCACTCTTTCCCCGACGCGGAAGATCGCAAAGAACGGTTTACACCAGCAAGATCATTTTCAAAGGCTCACTTGTGCCAGAAGATGTTGTCGACCCCTTTTATGCAAGAGCTCGTAATCCAGGGCTATCGAAATTAGGAACTCTACGCAACAAGATCCTCATCCCAGATGAATGTTAATCTCCAAGAGTTAATTCCCCAGTGATGTTAATCATTGAAAGATGATACTTCTATTCCACAATCCCTCTGCCTGGGTCCAGACTATCATCTCTTTGATGAAGACCAGATGATTGTATTCAATTCATGGAGGGTTGATGTTCCCTCGGCAGCTCACAATTGCCTTTAGTCCTGGATGAATCATTAAAACATGCATCATTGCATCACATAGCATCCTCAAAAATGCGTAGCATTTCTATTGATATATGGAGCATTACGCTAAAAAATAATAATCTCAAACATGCATCTAAGCATAAGCCAGTTAAAATGTTTCTCGGTACCTTTGCGTCTCGAAGAAAGCTTATCCATAAAAATCCCCAAGTGGTATTCGATCGAGTTCCCTCAAAATTCTTCTTGTTGTTGTTATCGCATTTTTGACCCCGTGTCGGTCTCCTACATCATTCAAATTCAATTTATTTACCAAGCATCTTGCTTTTTGCAAATTCTTATTTTTGTATTCTTACCCGTGTTTGCCTCTGTCGTTAGAGTGCGAGTAAGAGTTGGTGTCTAACCTTTCTTGCTTCTCAATTGTTTGAGTATCCATACTTGGTGTGTGATAATTCATATAATTGCCACCCTTGAAGAATTACACCCCGCCTTTGGCCTGAGGGATATTGTATTTCTTGCACATTTGCAACCTTTTAAAGTCCAACATAGTTGGGCGATCCTTGCTAGGATCCTCTTTGTTTGGCCTCTTTCCCCGTGAATTCGTCTTCGATCGACGATTTTACCATTCCATATATCTTTCCCCCAGTGAGTCTGCTCCAGTCGGTCTCATTCTTGCGTATGTCTAATATCCTTACCTGACATATGCTCCCTATATGTGTTCAATATCCGTACCGAACATGTATATTCGACCTTTATGTGTCCAATATCCTTAGGGCATGTATATTTGAAACCTTTGTTAGAGTCGTCTTGATTCGGTCTCTTTACGGTGTATGTCTAATATCCTTACGACATATGCTCTATATGTGTTCAATATCCTTACCGAACATATATATTCGATCTTTATGTGTCCAATATCCTTACGGGCATGTATATTTTGAAACCTTTGTTAGAGTCGTCTTGATCGGTCTCTTTCGGTGTATGTCTAATATCCTTACGACATATGCTCCCTATATGTGTTCAATATCCTTACCGAACATGTATATTCGATCTTTATGTGTCCAATATCCTTACGGGCATGTATATTTGAAACTTTTGTTAGAGTCGTCCTCGGTCGGTCTCTTTCGATGTATGTCTAATATCCTTACGACATATGCTCCTATATGTGTTCAATATCCTTACCGAACATGTATATTCGATCTTTATGTGTCAATATCCTTACAGGGCATGTATATTTCAAAACCTTTGTTAGAGTCGTCTTGATCGGTCTCTTTCCGATGTATGTCTAATATCCTTACGACATATGCTCCTATATGTGTTCAATATCCTTACCGAACATGTATATTCGATCTTTATGTGTCCAATATCCTTAGGGCATGTATATTTGAAACTTTTGTTAGAGTCGTCCTCGGTCGGTCTCTTTCGATGTATGTCTAATATCCTTACGACATATGCTCCCTATATGTGTTCAATATCCTTACCGAACATGTATATTCGATCTTTATGTGTCAATATCCTTGGGCATGTATATTTCAAAACCTTTGTTAGAGTCGTCTTGGTCGGTCTCTTTCCGTATATGTCTAATATCCTTACGACATATGCTCCTATATGTGTTCAATATCCTTACCGAACATGTATATTCGATCTTTATGTGTCCAATATCCTTAGGGCATGTATATTTGAAACTTTTGTTAGAGTCGTCTTCGGTCGGTCTCTTTCCGGTGCATGTCTAATATCCTTACCTGACATATGCTACCTATATGTGTTCAATATCCTTACCGAACACGTATATTCGATCTTTATGTGTCCAATATCCTTACCGGGCATGTATATTTCGAAACTTTTGTTAGAGTCGTCTTCGGTCGGTCTCTTTCTTGTGTATGTCTAATATCCTTACCTGACATACCAGAGCTTTTGTTCCCGATCCCTCTGTAAATATATAAAAAAAATCAAAAAATTGAAAATACAAAAGCAAAAATATTTCTACTTGTTCTTCGGAGCGCAAATTTTTGGGTTCTTGTAGTATTTAATCTACTTCTACCTTGAAAGCTCGAAAGGCTAGCACCAATCTCACTTTCAGGTTTAAGACGATTAAATAGGGGCAACTGTTGCACCCATAAATTTGCCCTCATATCTCGATGTTATCTGGCTTAGGCGTCACATTCATCTGCATACGCGTCCATTAAGTCATTGACATTAAACAGTCATTCATTCATTGCATACGCATCATTTCGTCGTATTTAAATTGACCAAAAGTTAGTTTAAATCGATATCCGAATCGTTTTATAGTTATAAAATACCCGATATTTCACTTCATTCATTTTTATCTTCTTACCTGTTTATTGTATCGTTTTAAGTTGATTATATGTCGGTGATATCAATATTTCGATTTTACAAACAGACTGTTAAAAGCAATTCGACATTGTGCGAAAAATTAGCGGGAAAATATTTCAAACTTTCGCCTCTAACTCACTGCTTTATGAATCTACGTGTCGCGTGGATCATGAAAATGTGATCTCTCTAATTTTTCGATACATTTTCGAAGTTTTGTTTTTAACCGTAAGTGTTTTAAAATCAGGTATTCTTTATTATCGTTTTATTTCAATTTTAATTATTTCGATAATTTTCTTTAATCTATTAAACCCGATTTATTTTAATATGCTTATTTAATTTTTTGGATAATTATTGTCCGAACTTTTGTCATTTTGACAATTTTAAGTGTCTAATTTTATCTAAAAATTAAAACAAAAATATGTTTGAGTAGATTATTTTTTATCTTTTGGGCTTTGAGGCCCATTTTAACAAAAGGGTGTTTTAGGCATTATTAAAATTTGCTAGACCTAATTTTGGGTATATATATGTGTCATGTTACTGTTCAAATGGAAAAAAATTGAAAAGAGAAAAAAACATGGAGGCAGTCGAGAAAATCTGGGAGAAAGTTCAAACAAAATAACAACATCCTCATTGTTTCCTCCTTCACTCGCCGCCTTCCTCTTAACTTCCATCTTCTTCATTAGTAACCCTCACATAACCATCAACTCCCTCATCTTTCCGTTCCATTTCCTCCTCTTAATCCTCGGTAGTGACCCAACAACCTTCACGCCTCAATTACTAATTTCACCACACCACCCATCGTTCCCTTTGTTTCTTTACCTCAAACTCCATTCTGCTTTCATCTTCCCAACCAGCCTCCGTTTCAAACCCATCTTCACCGGAAACCCTCGTCACCATCTCCACTGTCACCCTCCATTAACCCTCACCGTAACAACCATCGTATCTCCGTCTTCCTCGACCCATCTCCCAGCCGTTACTCACTGTCGCCGTCACCTCCCTGTCTCCGTTTCACTCACATCAACCTCCTCCGTCAAATCCTCCAACCCGCCGTCACTCCCTCTGTTCCGCGAACCATCCAACCACAGTTCCATCACCGCTACCCTTCTTCTCTTCAAACCTCCAGCCATCGCGTCTCACCCTCTCACCGTACCAACTGTCAGCACCCTCTCAATACAAACCCTCAACCTCGCCGCTACCCTCTGTCCGTCGTTTCCTTCACCTTTCTTTTCTTTTCACCCTTCGCACAAATTTGCATTCTTCTTCTTCCTCACCGTGCAAAACAACCGCTTCCGTTTTCTGAGTTTCTCGGTAACACACTTCTCTGCTAAACTTCATTGCGTCTCAGATTCTGAGATTGTTGATTTGGATTTTTTGGTTGATCTGTGTTGCAATCTGCGTTTGGAATTGTTGCTGGTGGTTGATGTCTTTGTGAATCCCATTCGAGAGATGAAGAGGCCCAAAGATGATGAGTTCTCAACTCAAACGCCCCATGTTGTCACCCTTCAACCTGCCATTCATCCGCATTCCGGCATTCCTTCTTCTTGTCAAGCTCATACATCAGCGCATCACGGTGAGCTACGACAGCGTCTCGTAACAACCGACAATCCACATATTCGGTAATGTTTCGATTCTCGCTATGTGTTTAGCGTGATTTGAAGTATATACATTCTTGTTCTAATTAGGCTTATGATTTCAGACTGATTTTTATGGTTTTATAATCTAAGACATCATTGTTAGCTATGTTCTTGTTTTTGTCAACATACTTATTCTTACACTGTGATAATGTGTTTTGATACATAATGCGTTCTGATACATTAATCTATGCCGTAAATCTGTTAACTTGGTTTCTAATGTTATCTTTAGAAAAATCGTTGTGACTAGCTCTAAATTTTCGGATTCAATGTTGTTTTATGTCCAAATCTATATGAAAGAATGATGTGAAACTTCCCGTTTGTATGTTTTGAATCTTTGATTCTTGCTTCTAGTTTAAAGTCTTCCAATGATCATTTGGTTTATTTGTTTGGATCGGTTTAGAACAATAACGACACATGCTAAACTAATTTTTGAATCGATTCTTAAAGGTTAATTCGGGTGACATTATTTTGCCATTCCTTTTTTGGTGCTAAACAAGTTTGAGTCGGATTTTGGGATATAATGATACACGTATAGCTGCTGCCCGGGTTTAATGTCGTTGATTTTTGATGGCTTTAAATTCATTTTTCTATGCTTCGAGTTTGTTAGAACAATAACAATACATGCTAAGGTATTTTCTTTTGTATTATCATTGAGTTGTGTAATTTGATTGAATCGATTCTTGAAGATTAATTCGGCTACTTCCTTTTGTGCTAAACATGTTTGGGTTGAATTTTGGGGTATAGTGATGCATGTAGAGTTGCTGCCCGGGTTAGTAAGTGGTTGATAATGCAAGTTAGTCGATGATCTATGGTTAATTTAGTTTGTGTTAAACACTTATTTGTATTTGCCTTCGAGTTCGTGTGGTTTTTGATCGATATTTAGAGTGTTTCTTGAGATTCCATAGCTGCTGCCCGATGTTTCGTTTTGGTCGATTTAAGCTTGCATCGAATATGATTTGTCATGTCTTAAACTTGAATCGAATAATAACATGAACCATTGTCATTTGTTTTCATTTTTGAATCGTTAATCATGAATAAATTCTTCATTCTTGAATTGTTCATTCATTCATATGAGTTGCATTCGATTTTAATATCTTACTTATTAACCTTGTTTACTTTATCATCATTTCATTTCGGTTTTTATTCCACTATGCTACTAACATGTTTGTTGCTTGTGAAGGCATTCAAGAATAATTCAAGCATCATTCCATCATGGAATATATATATATATTTTTCTCCATTTACATTTTTTATCATAATTATTCTACTACTTCAATATAATATTTAGTTATGTATTTTTAGTATTGTAAATACAATTATCTAGTATTTCTATTTTATATTTAATATTGTAAATACAATTATACTACTTTTATTCATATATTTTATTTGGTTTATTTTATAAATTCAATTACATTGTAATTATTATTTTGTGTTATGATTTGAATTTGGAATTTAATTCAACCTTGAGCAATTTGAGCATAAATATATCTATTCTTCGTATAGTTTTTTTGTTTGTATTTTGAGTGATGTAGGAGCCTTCATTTGGTATTCATCCGATCGTCAAGCCTTATCAATTTGAAGACTACTTGGGTTCAATTCTTGCACCACAAGCAAAGCTATTCAATTATTCAAACTAATTCGATTTGGTTGTAATAACTTAGAATTTATTTCCTTGTGTGTTCTAATTACCGTTTAATTGTCGTTTATCATATTAGAACACATAGCCTTCTCTTGGGCTCCTCATCAAGGGTAAACATACACAATGCACACGCACACATTTATAGTTTGGTCTGGGCTTTTCTCAGTGACAACTATTCGATCGATTGTTCAATCGGTCGTTTAGAATCTAGTGTCACGCTAGTCCCACTTTTAGGAGCATACATAAAGCCACTTTGTATGGGCTCGCTTGTTTTCCTAATCGAATTCTATCCACAATCAAACCCTCAAAACACTTTTAAATCAAAACAATTAATTGAACTCATTTTCAAAAATCAAAAAAATAGTGTTATGGTACTTAATTAAATTGTTAGAGGTTCGCCCAACGATTTAATTAAAATGTAAAGTATTTGGGCCATTAGAGGGTAACCCAATGACTTGAATACTTTATTCCATACACTTGAACATTTAAAACACTTTCATATTAAATTAATTAATTGAATTTGTTTTCTTTAAATCAATTTTTCTACAAAAACAAAAAAAACATAGTGTTATGGTACTTAATTAAATTGTTAGAGGTTAAGCGATTTAATTAAAATGTAAAGTATTTGAGCCATTAGAGGGTAACCCAATGACTTAAATACTTTATTCCATAACACTTAATAAAAAGTGAACTTTGTTTCACCTCACTTCTTTTCATAACAAAGATTTTGGATGAGAGATGATCGGTTGACCTCAATCACCAATCTCGAGTATCGAATCGTTAGAGGATATCCCAACGTTTTGATACTTGTCATCCACAACCAAACCCCTAAAACACTTTCAAATTAAATTAATTAATTGAATTTGTTTTCAAAATCAATTTTTCTACAAAAAAAACAAAAAAACATAGTGTTATGGTATTTAATTAAATTGTTAGAGGTTAAGCGATTTAATTAAAATGTAAAATATTTGGGCCATTAGAGGTAACCCAATGACTTAAATATTTTATTCCATAACACTTAATAAAAGTGAACTTTGTTTCACCTCACTCCTTTCATAATAAAGATTTTTGGATGAGAGAAGATCGGTTGACCTCAATCACCAATCTCGAGTATCGAATCGTTAGAGGATATCCAGGCGTTTTGGTACTTGTCATCTACCATTAAAATCAATTCAACCCATTCAAATCCTTTTTCGCTCATACGCGATTATCAAAATTAAAACATCTTCAATTAAAATCAATACAACCAATTCAAACATTTTCAACAAGAACTACGGAGTTTTGACTTTCCCATTGCGAGGGAATCGTGAGGCGCGGTTTTGAAACCGTGTCAAACTCAAAATAATAATAAACAAATCTCGTTTTTCTTTCTTATTTCTTGATCATTAATTAGAAGATAGCATTTTTACTTTAAACACGAACATGCGAACTAAATGGGTCCCATCGAGTACGATGGACGTAAGAGGTGCTAATACCTTCCTCTTGCGTAACCGACTCCCGATTCCATGCTTTTTGGTCTTGTAGACCGCCTTATCCGATTTTTATGGGTTTTATCTATATTTCCCCATTCTTTCTAGAACAAATAAAATTAGGTGGAGATTTCATTGTTTTGAAAATTCATTTTAAATGATTTTTGAAAATCGAGTTGCTTCACATAGTTCAAAGTGATGAAAACTTGCAATTTTGAAAACTAATGAAAAACTCTGATCAAATTGGTGTCTAATATGTTTTAATATCCATTTGAAACTTGTTTGAAACTTAAAAACAACATAGGAAAAGCTAAAACTCAGAATTACATGCCATGTTCACCAAGCTTGCAAAACTGCCATAACTTTCGAATTCATGGTTTGGCTTGAACAACTTGAGTTCTAATCATCCAAACACCATCCATATACATCATAGAGATGATGCAGATCATAAACAACAATCTGTAATACTCCTAACCACGATTTCCAGTTTTCATTTGAGCTGTATGCAGGTTGACTTGGTTGGATTGATCCAGGGTGATTCAAAGTGAGCAGACCACTCAAATACCTTCCACATAGGCCGTTGGTGCTCAAGCAATCCTCAAACATCAACTGGAAACACTTAAACCCAGAATTCGATTCCAGCTTCAACAGGTAAGAGCTCGAACTTCAACTCCATTATTCTTTGATTCATTTGAAAAAAACTCTTGGCCGTTTTGTTTATGCACCCTCCACGATCATTAACCCTCAATCAATTGACAAAATCATCAACCATACGTGATTTCAATTAGAATTTTCAGTTTTAGGGTTCTTCGTGTTCATCAAAAATTCAACCATGATTAACTCAAAATAAATGAAATTAAGTAATTCCATCATGTTCACGGCTTGAGGCGAGCAAGTTTCATGTTTACATCGTTTGATTTCATCAAGAAAGCGAAGATTCTAGCATGGATTGAAGGATCGGGAAGAAGAACAAGGTTGCGCGCGTTTTTCAAATTCAAAAATCCGTTTTAAAATATAATTTCATTGTTTAAACACAATACACGGATGTATTGCCGATTGCCGACTCACTCGTAAGTGTTTGTGCCACGTATCGCCTAACGGTCACAGGTTCAAGCCTCCCATGGACCATTTTTTTTCAAAACTTTCATATTTTCTTACAAACTTTGGCAATTTTTTTAACCAATCAAAACTTCTCATTTTGAGGTGATTTTTTGTACACTTGTCAATTAATGTATCTATTTTATGATAGTGCAAAAATTTTCAGAAAAAACTTTCATCCGATTATATTTCGATCGAGCCGAAAACGACACTTTGAGCACTTTTCAAAACCACTTTAAAGGTGTTTTTTTTCAAACTTTCGAATCCCGATTCTTTTCAAAACTTCTTACAAGTAAACTTTGCATTTCAAAAACATTTTCAAATAACATTCTTCAAAACTTTTCATCAAACTTGCATCTTTTTCCATGATCGATCCGATTAAACGATAAAACCGAATTCGTTTTCTCTCGTTTTTCTTAACCGATCATGGGCCTCCCTTACGGTGTAAGTCCCAAACAAAACATTCTTTTATGTACATATATTTCTTTGTACATATCCATTTCTTTTATGTACATATCTTTTACACACATATATGAGACAAACTTCTTCCGTTTGTTTTCATTTTACACTGCATACCATTGGTATTAAAAGGAGCATTATTCCTTGTGAAACTGCTTTTAAACCAATGGGCCACCCTTATGGTGTAAGTCCCAACCCTCATATGTACATCCATCCTTCTCTGTACATAAATACTTGTTCGCGTACATACTTACTTCCTTGTACACAATTCAAACTTGTAAATAATCAAGTTACGCTTGTTTTAAACATTCGTTTCACAGACACTTGTTTATATTTCCTTCATAAGCTCTTGTAAATAAACATCATGCATTATTTATATTTCCTTCATAAACTCCGGTGAATACATATCACACACGCACACACTTATTTATACAACTGTCTAGTTATAACATAACAACTAGTCTAACCAATAGGTTCCCCATAGTTATAGCCTCCTCTTGGGCTTTATACAAGATAACTCTCCCCACAGAGTTAGCCTCCTCTTGGGCTTTGTACAAGGTAACTCATTCATCTGAGTTTAGCCTCCGCTTAGGCTTCATATAAGACAACACTCCCCTGTTGAGTCAGCCTCCTCTTGGGCTTCGTTCAAAAGAACTCCTTATTGAGTTTAGCCTTCTCTTGGGCATCATACAAAGAAAGAGACCGGAAATCTCTTATGACCTCTATTGGGCTTCCAATACAAAGAATCACCAGCGTTAGGATAGAACCCAGAGTATAATTTCCGGTGAAATTGCTCTTAATTCCAAAAGGATGGTTTCGGTGAAATCCCTTTTAAAGCAAAAGCCAGCCATACCCTGTAGCTTCCTCTTGAGCTTCATACAAGGACCCTCGATGACCCTCGGAATGCCTCCTCTTGGGCTTACAATACAAGGACCCATGGGCTTCTTAAAAGCATCCCCTGAATCCAAATCAATTTCTCCTCGAGATTTAGACGTTTATCATCTCTATGGAAGAAGTATCTCATCTATCACATCACATCTGATCAAAACTTTTTCAAACTTTTTCAAACTCTTTTCAAACAAAAACATCTCTTAATCGTAAGTGGTAGCTTGTACACTCAAGCAAAACACCTAATGCTTACAGTTAAAAGATTCAATCTTTTTTCAAACATCTTTCTTAAACATGTAAGTGGTAACGCTTGTACACTCAAGCAAAACACCTATAACTTACGATGAAAGATATTTATCAATCAAACTTTTCAAAATGTATGTGATGAAATAGATTAGATACATTTTCATTAAGATGACATTTATGCGTGTCTCTTACTAACATCCGTTGCTTTCCACTAGCATAAGTGGGAACTACGATTGCTCTGACTTTCTCAACATCCTTTTGAGAATACGTAGGCACAAGGTCTCATCCTTGCCGAGCAAAATTTCTTTCTCCCTCAGACCAAACAAACCGTAGATCCCTTTAGATCCGAGCTACAAATGCTCTGATTCCCACTAGGGGATATGTATGCAGAAGATCCACAGATCTTTGCGAGCACAATAATAACTAACCCTAGGATCCCACATAATCTATCCTTCTTAAAATCCCAAAGGAGAAACTTTCCCAATCATAGAAATAGCAATTAAAACACACAAACATATCAAACGTATTCATATATAAAGCTATGGATAACCATATATATTTAGGGTGCTCCATCTATTCCCTTTATATAACAAACCCCCTTACTCAGAATCTCCCCAATGCGTTGCGTCTAGTTTGTGCTAGTCGTTACGCATATCAAAATCAATTGAGGGTATTAATGACTTTCCCTTTTCATAATCATTAAATCATCTTTTCTTGTGTTGAAAATAATAAAGCTTGATGCTCGCGGCATCTTTATAAACAAATCAAAAGAGTAAATCGTTTCGAGTTAGAGGATCCGAATTCAAATTCGATTCCCTAGCGCGACACTTTTTAACGCGAACAGGAAAAATGGCGACTCTCTTTGGGAGTCTGTTGAAATTTTGATTTTCAAAAAATGTGACTTCAAGAGCACCAAGCTTTTTGTTTTCAAAAAGAAAAAAGGGTTAAGCTTCCATATGTGCATATGTTTGTTTTTCTTTATTGTGTGTTTTCGCGATTTCATCGATGGAAAGAAATCTAACCGGATTTAAGAAACATTTTAAGATCTAGGTGGGGTATAGTCCTATTAACTTGTGAGAAGTCTCGGTACTTACGGAGTTAATTTGATATCCTCTCTCGATGGAGGTTGTCTTGGGGTATTTGTGTTTAGCAAGTATTTGCGAAGACATTTTGCTTTCAAGGGAACTTACGGTGAGTGGTATAGAACACATAACCCATCACGCCATTTAGGATGTAGTGCGAGATTGTTCGGGCGTAAGCCTAGAATAGTGTCATGCAAGACTACGATCAGGCGAGGTTCTCTTGAAAAATATTATTGGACCATCGAGTATTCAACAAATCCGATAATATTTCAAAGAGGAGTGTTGAGCCTGTATTATCAGTAGAACCCGTTTCACAGATGAATAAGCCCTTAGAACTTACCCACGTTTGATTCTTATTGTTGGCCTCATGCTCGTGACTTCGAACGCTTGACCGTGTGTATAACTACTAACCATGTTTGTAGCATTTATTCATGCATTCATTCAAAAACTTCATTTCTCTTCCCATTTCCAAAGAATTTAGAGATTTTTTCTTTGTAAAATATTTTAGGTTAGAGTGATGGACGTCAGAGGAAGATTCACCAAGAGATAGAGTTTTAGAATTCCTGACGTAGGGAAGTTAAAAGAGTTAGCATCCTTGGTAGAAGATCCCTCGGATTTCAGAAAACGCTATGGAACTCTTTTAACTATTTTGAACACTAATGTTGATGAAGGACTTCTCAAAACTTTTGTTCAGTTCTACGATCGATCTATCATTGTTTCACTTTCCACGATTATCGATTGATGCCTACTTTGGAAGATGCGCATATCCTAGGTATCTCGATGTCGGACAAAGTGCCTTTCAATGGTTTGGAAGCCATTCCCAAGTCACCAGTCATTGCAATGATGACTCATTTAAGGAAATCTGAGATAGACAAAAACCTAACTACCAGAGGAAAACTCTTAGGACTAACTTCAAAGTTTCTAATGGAGAAGGCTCTTAAATTCTGTTGGTAGTATGGTAGCCTTTGAAGCTATTTTAGCTTTACTCCTCTATGGATTGGTGTTGTTTCCCAACGTCCCAAATTTCGTTGATATCAACGCCATAAGGATCTTTCTAATTGGAAATCCCGTTCCCACTCTGCTTGGTGACACGTACTTCTCTATTCATCATAGGAATCGTCAAGGAGACGGAACTATCGTGTGTTGTGTACCTCTGTTTTTCAAATGGATTGTCTCACACCTACCTAAATCTCCTATCTTCCGTGAAAACAAAGACGATTGGCATTGGTCAAGAAGACTCATGTCTCTTACAAACGACGATATCCATTGGTATACCTTAGGGGACAATGAGATAGAAATCATTGAGAGCTGTGGAGAATTTGCCAACGTACCTCTCATTGGTACAAAAAGGAGGAATCAACTACAACCCATTCTTGGCGAGACGTCAACTCGGATACGCAAACTCTAGTAAACCTCTTGGATTTACAGTAGAAAGCTACTTCTATCATGAGGGAGAGGATTCCCAGGGATTGAAGGCCAGAATGATCAGAGCTTGGCATCACATTCGAAGGAAAGAAAAAGGTAAGGCGAAGAATTGTGTAGCCATGGAAACCTACACTTCTTGGGTAAAGAAAAGAGCGAAGGAATTTTGAATGCCTTATGCTTATGAAGAACCTATGTTCTCAATCGCTTCCAAATCAACAATTTTTCCCGTCGAAACTATGGGGGAATACCAAGAAGCCTTGACCAAGATAAGGCTTGAGAAAGAAGCTTTGGAAGACAAGTTCCTTAAGACTGATCTCGAGAATGAAAAGCTCAAGAAGCAGGTCAAAGATCATGAAAAGACGCTCTACTTCCAAGATGAATGGCTCATGGAGAAAGATGAGAAGATTCGTCAGAAGGATAACGCGATCAAAAGATACATCAAAGAAAGGAAGAGAAAGCTTGAGGAAATGACAACCAGCAATCCTGCTCCTGACGAGTGGAAGAAAGTCATTAGCAAGCTAAAAGCTGAGAAAGCTGAACTGAAAGCTCACTATGGAAAGGAAATCCTGAAGTTGAAGCTACATCAAGCCTTTGGATCTTCATCCGACGAGGACGATTAATTAGTTTAGATTGTAATTTTTTATCATTTATTTTATCATTTGTGTGAGCAATGCTCAAAAACACAATTGTGTAATCTTCTTTCAATAATCAATAAAATAAGTGTTTTCCATCTAAATATTTGCCAGAAATTTCTCTTTTAGCGTAAATTCTTTGGAAATATTTCTTTACATTCATAATCATGCATCATACTTTGCATTTTGAGTCTATTGTCTAGAGTCTGATCTTTCAACAGTTTCAACAGATAGGAAAAGATCGCCAAGCTGTCGCGTCTTAGAGTTTCTCGACCGCGTCCACAGCCAAATCGAACGTACAATACAAGATCAAAAAGAAGAAAAGTAATGGAAGGATTTGAGCAAGAGAATGTTGAGCTTAGTAGTACAGTAACAACACTACAAGAAGAAGTGGAGAGACTCACGTCTTTGGTCAATTCATTGGCCGCAGCGCAAAGTCAACAGGCAGCATCGAGCAGTCAAAACCAAGCAGCGATTTCAGAGGATACTACTACTCCAGTTTCAGCTGTCGCAGCCAGTAGTTCACCTTTCAGCATGCCAGAAGGCTATCCATGGGGCATGCCTTTCAACTTTGGCATCGGATTTCGCCAACCGACTTCTCAAGTGCAAACAACCACGCTTGAAATACCTACTTTGCAGCAGAACTCAACGCTTACTCCGCAACATGGAGTAACTCTTCCACAGGTAACAATGACGGTTTCTCAACCAATCATGACGAACTCAGCTTCCGTAGTGCACACTACCATAGACGAAGAAGTTCACCATATTCTGGGAAATAACACGAATACTCGTGGTTCTATGGAGAATCTCCAGGAACAACTCCTCAAAATGCAGCTTGAAATTAAAACAATTCGTGGAAAAGAATTGTTTGGGAAAAATGCCCAAGATCTTTGCTTAGTACCTCGCGTAAGGATACCTGCAAAATTCAAAGTCCCTGACTTTGAAAAGTACAAGGGAAACTCCTGTCCACAGAGTCATCTCACGATGTATGCCAGGAAAATGTCCACATACAATGACGATCACCAGTTGTTAATCCATTACTTCCAAGACAGTCTTACCGGTGCCGCACTGAAGTGGTACATGGGATTAGACAGCGCAAGTATCCAAACCTTCAATGACTTAGGTGAAGCTTTTGTACAACAATATAAGTTCAATTTGGACATGGCTCCAGATCGGGATCAACTCCGCTCCATGTCCCAGAAAGAAAGAGAGACCTTCAAAGAGTACGCTCAACGATGGAGGGAAATTGTTGCCCAAGTCAACCCACCATTAGAAGAGAAAGAGATGACTAAAGTATTCTTAAACACCCTTGGCTCATTCTACTACGAACGAATGATCGCTAGCGCTCCCAGAGATTTCACCGAGATGGTAAGCATGGGAATGCAGTTAGAGGAAGGAGTTCGAACCGGACGCTTAACCAAAGAGGCAGGATCTTCCAGTGGAACTAGGAAGGTTGGGACCGGTTTCCCAAAGAAAAAAGAACACGACATATGAATGGTATCCCGAGGGAAACCACGAAAGAATGTCAGTCAACAACGATAGGTAGCTGTCATAGCACCCACCGTTAACGCAAATCCAAATACAGGAATTGCTCCGCAGTTCCAACAAACTCAACAGCCTCGGCAACAGGCTCAGCAGTTTAACAATCAAAACCGTGTGCCTCGGGTATTGCAATTCGACCTGATTCCGATGACGTACACAGAACTATACCCTGCATTGATAGAAAGGAGTCTGGTACAGACAAGGTCACCACCTCCGATCCCAGAAAAATTGCCATAGTGGTACAAAGCGGATGTATCTTGCCCTTTTCACCAAGGGGCACCAGGCCATGACCTTGAGCATTGCATAGCATTAAAAGCGGAAGTGCAGAGATTAGTGAAATCTAATCTTCTTTCTTTTAGAAACACGAACCCGAACGTGCAAGCAAATCCACTTCCCAGTCATAGTGGACATGCGGTGAATCTGATGCTAAGAAATACAGATAGGTATCTCGTCACGGACGTGAATCTGATCAGAGGAAACTTAGTACACCTCCATGATACATACAGTACAATGGGTGCCTCCACTAAACATGATTACGCAGCTTGCGACATCTGTGTCAAAGATCTCCGAGGATGTCCAACCATAAGAGCAGACATTCAACGATTGCTAGACATTGGTGACATACAGATCTACAGAAATAGAGATGACTATGACGTAAATATAGTAGGGCATTTTCCGCAAGAGCTTTTAGTCTCAGATATCAACTCGGAAAATCCCGAAGTAAACGTTATCATCCCTTGTTTCAATGTACCCAAGCATGTGGAGATTGAATACAACGGTTCCGACATTCCAAAGTCTCCATTGGTGATTTGCTTACCCGGTCCTGTTTCATACAGTTCTAGCAAAGCAATTCCTTATCAATACAATGCAACTCTGATAGAGAATGGAAAGGAGAAACCCATGTCAACTCTTCCAGCTAATGTCAACATAACTGAGATAGGACGAGTAACCCGAAGTGGACGAGTACACACTCCATTACCACCAAGACCAGCTGCCGTTCCTATTGCTAGACGAAATCCAGTTAACATATCTCCCGAGAATCCCACAATGATTCCCGATGTTAATCCAAGCACAAATGTTGGTCCTCCTGATAGAACCAACGTCAACACAGATTTTGATGAGATACTGAAATTAATCAAGAAAAGCGAGTACAGAGTCGTAAATCAGTTGATGCAGACTCCCTCCAAGATTTCAATACTATCTCTACTCCTCAACTCCGAAGCTCACCGAGAAGCTTTAATGAGAGTACTAGACCAAGCGTATGTAGATCACGATGTGACTACAGACCAATTTAGAGGTATTGTCGCCAACATAACAGCTTGTAATAATCTAAGTTTCAGTGATGAAGAACTTCCAGAAGAAGGGAAAGATCACAACTTGGCCTTGCACATCTCGATGATTTGTCAATCAGATTCCCTGTCCAATGTATTGGTAGATACTGGTTCATCTTTGAACGTAATGCCAAAAACGACACTCACTCGTTTAGCTTACAAAGGGACACCGATGAAGTTCAATGACATAGTAGTAAGAGCTTTTGACGGGTCGAGGAAGTCAGTTATTGGGGAAGTCGATCTCCCGATGACAATCGGTCCGCACACTTTCCAAATTACTTTCCAGGTCATGGACGTGCCAGCTGCTTACAGTTGTCTACTAGGAAGACCGTGGATCCATGAGGCAGGGGCAGTGACATCTACTCTCCATCAGAAGCTGAAATTCACAGTAAATGGAAAGCTAGTAACCATCCTCGGTGAACAAGCTTTGCTCATAAGCCATTTGTCTAGTTTTTCTTTCATCACAGCCAACGATGTTGAAGGAGCACATCTCCTAGGACATCCGTTAGAAGATGAATCTACCAGTAAAAACAGATCATCTATCTCTTCTTATAAAGAAGCAGCACAGATAGTAAAAGATGGCAATGCTGAAGGATGGGGACAAGTAATCAAACCTGTCAAGAACGAGACAAAAGCCAGACTCGGGTTTGCACCCGTATTCTCCAAAGACAAACAAAAGGATGGAGCACTTCGTCCAATCAAAGAAGTATTCAACAGTGGGGGTTTCTTAAATCCTGTTCTCCAAGAGGTTAACGTTGTTACCATTGAAGATGATGAAGATGATCCCTCTGGATCTGAAGAATGAAGCACTTATTTTAAACAGCCCTGAATATGTGTCTCAAGAAGAATCGTATGCACCGTACTATCCTCCGACTGATCAATTCAAAGGTATATCCCTGCAGCAAAATGAAAATCCGCCTGTCCCTTCTGAAGTTTGGGATACCTTGGGAGAACCAAGTGGCAAATTTGATTACATGGTGAAATATACTGCGCCAGAAAGCTCGAAAATCAGAATCGAAGATATCCAGCCCACTGGATGGGGTGATTCTTTTGAGTATCCTAGTCAACCAGAGGAAGAATATACATCTTCTCGATCTCATCAACAAATCGAGATCCCCAACGAAGATTTTTGCTTTAATGCATCTGTGGAGTTTGTTAAATCAGCTCCTGATTACCACTACATCAACGTGATCACTGAAGATCAGGGGTACGATTCAGGATACGAAGTGGAAAGTGTCGCCGACAATGAGTCTCCTCACTCAGAAGATTGGAGGGTACATCCCCAGAATTCTACACAGAGACCGACAGGAAGCACATATGCTGCATCTCATACTTCCCGATCTGTTCATCAAGCTGAAGAAGACTGCTTTAGCAGCACAAAAGGCAAGGTTCGTCGTCCAGAATCTTCAAAACCTGCCCGACCAACGGCCAAAGTCTACTCAAGGGTTAAACCAAGCGGAAAATTACCCGAGTACCTCGACTTCCAAGGAGTTCGCCACTACTGGAAACCTGTTGAAGTTCGGACTAACGCTCCTAGTTCTAAGTAGTTCATCTTTGCTTTTGTTTTGAACTCTCACTTCGCCCAAAGTGAAGAGATGTTTTATAGGGCTTAGCTTTTAAATAATTTCTATTTGTCTTGCCCAAGACAAATGAGTTTGTATTTTAGGGCCCTGTTTCATATTGTGAATCATAAATAAAATGCGTTGTTTTGATTCCACACTTTGTGTTTGTTTTTCATTTTACCCTTTCTTGGAAATGATAATCCTAAAAAACACAATAAACAAAAAAAATCTTCAAAAAATATATATAATTAATCTACATACACTTTCACATCGACTTTTTCAAAAAAAAATGAAAAAAAAGGGTTAATTAATCAAACATAAATCAAATATGCAGATTAAACAGATGGGCAAATCCATTGAAAGCAATAACTCTATGCTCTCTCCCAACCTTGAAATCCCCTGTGAAGTCGCCGAGGAAGAAGTTGAAGAAGAGATCCCAGATGAGATTTCTCGACTGCTTAGGCACGAGGAAAGAATCATTCAACCTCACAAAGAACCTCTGGAAGCAATCAATGTGGGTTCTGAAGAAGACAAAAAAGAAGTAAATATCGGAGCTTCACTTGACAGCGACGTCAAGAGAAAACTGATAGATCTTCTCAAAGAATATGTTGATGTGTTCGCTTGGTCCTACCAAGATATGCCAGGGTTAGATACCAGCATCGTAGAGCATCACCTGCCGTTAAAACCAGAGTGTCCACCAGTTAAACAAAGGCTGAGAAGAGTTCACCCTGAGATGGCCGACAAAATCAAAAAGGAAGTTCAAAAACAGCTCGACGTAGGTTTTCTCGTCACTTCTGAATATCCTCAATGGCTAGCCAACATAGTACCTGTCTCCAAGAAAGACAGAAAGTTCAGAATGTGTGTTGACTACCGGGATTTGAACAAAGCAAGTCCAAAAGACAATTTCCCACTACCGCATATCGACATGCTAGTGGATAGCACTGCAAAATTCAACGTCTTTTCCTTCATGGATGGTTTCTCTGGCTACAATCAGATCAGAATGGATCCTGAAGACACGGAGAAGACATCTTTCATCACGCCATGGGGCACGTTTTGCTACAAAGTGATGCCGTTTGGATTAAAGAATGCAGGCGCAACTTACCAAAGGGCGATGACTACTCTCTTTCATGACATGATGCACAAAGAGATCGAAGTCTACGTGGACGACATGATAGCAAAGTCTGACACCGAAGAAGAGCATATAGAATATCTCTTGAAGTTGTTTCAGCGACTAAGGAAATTTCAGCTCCGCCTGAATCCTAACAAATGCACCTTTGGGGTAAGATCTGGAAAACTCCTAGGATTCATCGTCAGTCAAAGAGGTATTGAAGTAGACCCTAAAAAAGTCAAGGCTATTCAAGAAATGCCTACGCCACATACAGAAAAGCAAGTAAGAGGATTTCTTGGACGATTGAATTACATCTCCAGATTCATCTCTCAGATGACTGCTACCTATGGGCCGATATTCAAGCTTCTCCGCAAAGATCAAGAGGTTGTGTGGACAGCCGATTGCCAAAAAGCGTTTGACAGTATCAAGGAATACCTGTCAGAACCACCAATACTGATTCCTCCAGTCGAAGGAAGACCGTTAATCATGTACCTTACCGTACTAGAAGAGTCCATGGGCTGCGTGCTTGGACAGCAAGATGAAACCGGTAAGAAGGAGCATGCCATTTACTACCTGAGTAAAAATTTCACAGACTGTGAAACTCGTTACTCCATGCTCGAGAAAACATGTTGCGCTTTGGTGTGGGCTTCAAAACGTCTCCGCCAGTACATGATCAATCACACGACTTGGTTAATCTCCAAAATGGATCCGCTCAAGTACGTATTTGAAAAGCCTGCCTTAACGGGAAGAATTGCTCGATGGCAGATGCTATTATCTGAGTATGACATCCAGTACCGTGCTCAGAAAGAGATCAAAGGAAGCATTCTCGCCGATCACTTGGCTTATCATCCGCTCAACGAATACCAATCTCTCAAGTTTGACTTCCCAGACGAGGACGTTATGTACTTAAAGATGAAAGATTGTGACGAACCGCTGCCCGGCGAAGGTCCTGATCCAGAATCTAGATGGGGCCTAATTTTTGATGGAGCCGTTAACGTTTATGGCAATGGAATTGGGGCAGTCATCATCACTCCCGAGGGTTCTCATATCTCGTTTTCCGCCAGATTGCTATTTGATTGCACCAACAACATCGCAGAATATGAAGCTTGCATCATGGGTATCGAAGAAGCCATCAACTTAAGGATCAAGATCCTTGACATATATGGAGACTCAGCCCTTGTGATCAACCAAATCAAAGACAAGTATGAAACTCATCATCTTGGTCTAATTCCTTACAGAGATTATGCAAGACGTTTGTTGACTTTCTTCAACAAAGTTGAACTGCATCATATCCCTCGAGATCAGAATCGAATGACAGACGCCTTGGCTACTCTATCTTCCATGTTCAAAGTCAACGATTGGAATGATATGCCTAAGATCCTCATCAGACGCCTTGAAAGACCTGCATATGTATTTGCAACTGAAGCAGTCTTCGATGATAAACCGTGGTTTCACGACATCAAACGTTTCCTTCAAACACGAGAGTACCCACTTGGGGCATCGTACAAGGATAAGAAAACTCTAAGGAGGCTTTCAAGAAACTTCTTCCTCAATAAAGATGTGCTATACAAAAGAAACTTCGACATGGTCCTGGTCAGATGTGTCGACAGACAAGAAGCAGACACGATCATCCATGAAGTGCATGAAGGATCCTTTGGAACTCATTCAAATGGGCATGCAATGTCCAGAAAAATCTTAAGAGCAGGATACTATTGGATAACAATGGAATCCGATTGCTGTAAACACGTCAAAAGATGTCACAAGTGCCAGATCTACGCAGATAAGATCCATGTGCCACCGACTCTACTCAACGTTCTCTCTTCTCCGTGGCCTTTCTCCATGTGGGGCATCGACATGATCGGGATGATCGAACCAAAAGCGTCCAACGGACATTGCTTTATTTTAGTAGCTATTGATTACTTCACCAAATGGGTCGAAGCAGCGTCTTACGCCAACGTTACAAGACAAGTGGTTGTGAGGTTCATCAAGAACAACCTCATTTGCCGATATGGAATTCCAAGCAAGATCATTATAGAAAATGGATCGAACTTGAACAACAAAATGATGAAAGAACTGTGTGAGGAATTCAAGATCGAGCATCATAACTCATCTCCTTACCGGCCGAAGATGAACGGCGCCGTTGAAGCTGCCAACAAGAACATCAAAAAGATCGTCCAGAAGATGGTCATCACCTACAAAGACTGGCACAAAATGCTGCCATTTGCTCTACATGGGTATCGTGCTTGATCGCACTTCAACAGGGCAACCCATTTTCTCTAGTATCGGCATGGAAGCGGTGCTCCCGTAGAAGTTGAGATTCCGTCAATGAGAGTTCTCATGGAAACTAAGTTATCGAGGCGAATGGTGTCAAAGCGAGATATGACCGGTGAACTTAATCGAAGAAAAGCGACCGATTGTGTGTCATGGACAAGATCAAAAAGAATGAAGAAAGCTTTCGACAAAAGGTTCGACCTCGTGAATTCCGAAAGGCGACCTCGTGCTTAAAAGATTACATCTTTTCAACCGATTCTAGGGGCAAATGGACTCCTAATTACGAAGGCCCATACATCGTCAAAAGAAGCTTTTACGGCGGTGCTATGACTCTCACAACCATGGACGGTGATGAACTCCCGCATCGTGAATGATGCATCAAGAAATACTTTGTCTAAAAAAAAAAACATTTCGATAAGTCGAAAACCGAAAAGGCGGCTTAGGCAAAATGAGCGTCTCGGTGGATTGAAAACACGAAAAGGCCGGCAAAAATAAGAGACAATAAACAGAAATTATCCTGATAGATTGAAAACCTGAAAAGGCAATCAAGGCAAAAATAAGGATACAAAAATGACAAAGTAACTGCAATCAGTCCGTACTTCGTCAGTCTGAAGAATCTTCCATCAACGGATCTTCAATCAAATATTCTGAAGCAAAAAACACAGTGGGAATTCAAAGTTGTTAGGGATAGTAGTGGTTATTGCTTTCAATGTAGATTTTTCCCAATAAATTGTCATTTCCAACTCTTGTACATAGCTCATGGAATCACGCCTTTGGCTGATTACCATTCTATCAATAAAATTTGAGCCTTGTGCCTTTTGTTTGCAATTATTGTTTTATGCTATTTTTGCAAAATAACGCTTTTTATTGTGAAAATCACTTTTTGAAACTAAAACGGTTTTAAATGAATTTTTACTTCAAATTTTTGAAATAAAAGCAAAATTTTCCTTTGAACTCTGAACACAGAAAGAGCTTCAACAGTTCCTACACGAGTGTTTTGATCTCCAAAGGATAGAATGGCTGCTACAGAAGTCTTCTCCTCAGCAGAGATCATCAAAGGATGGCATTCTTATTCAAAAAGAATTCCCAACAAAGTTGCCAATGAAACGCCTTTCTCCGAAAGTTTAAAGCATGCAACTCAAATTCTTCCATTAGTGAACGTCTACGTCATTACGGCAGATTTCACTGAGTATTTGTTCGAACTGTGGCGTGGTCCTTTTCCCAAATACCTCTTTACTGTTTTGTTTCGTCTCGTCAGCATGCATATGACATTCATAACATTCATGACATTCATACATAATAGCATCATTCGTGCATTTTTGCATTCCTCAAAATGTTTGCTTCCATATTACTGGTTTAAATCACACTTACTCATGTAGGTATGATTATATCCCCAGTAGATTATCCCCAAGCAGAGAAATATATCTTTTCTCTATCATGTTCCCCAGCTAAGATCATTCCGCATCAGGAACAATCTCTTGATTGACCTTTTCTTTCCATTTCATTCCTGGATAGAACCCTGTCTCTAATCAACAAAGCAATAAGCAATAGCCTCATCATTTGAGCCACTTATTTCTTCTTTTCATTCCTAAACTTGTTATGAAAGTTTGTTCTTCTCAACAAGGTCAAATCACGACTGTACGAGAAATTCCCCAGCAGTTGTCTTTCTGTCTAAAGAAAACCTGTGTCCTTTAAATCAAATGCCCGCATCTTCTTAAGAAAGAGATCCTTGGCAAGATTGCATCCATGAAAATATAAACTCATTTGAGATCTGTTTCCACTATTAACTGTTATTCACGAGGCTGAATACACAGAATATCTTCTCAAGATTTACCTTGTTATAGTTATCACTTCGCTGATAATTGGTAATATCTTCAGAACTCCTTCGAAATCTGTTTCCATCATTGTTTGATATTCACGAGGTTGAATACACAGAAAACTTTTCAAAGATTTACCTTGTTAAAGTTATCACTTCGCTGATAATTGGTAATATCTTTATAATTCATTACCATAAACTATCACAAGGCTGATAATTGGTAATATCATTTTCACTTACCTTAAACATTGTCACAAGGCTGACAGAAGGTAATTTCTTTGTTTCCCAAAGCGAGGCAGATATTCACATATTTTGTGAATCACTCTTTCCCCAGCGAGACATATTGCTTGTTTCTCAACAAACAGGATTCTCTTTTTTTAAACAGATCAAGCCATCCTCACAAATTTTTCCCCACCATGTCATTTCTTTGATATCTTCGGGGTGAATCCTTTTGCAATCATTTTGCATTACTCGCATTTTTGGTATCTTAGGTCCAAAATTTGCGTATTCTGATATTTAAGTCTCTTCACACCTATCAAAATGAAGATATTCATCTTCATATCTCAGGTTAAAGAAACTTAAATAGGGGCATCTGTCATACCCCAATTTTTGACCTAATATACCACCTTACATTTGCATCATTGCATCACTAACAGTTCAGAACAGAATTAATCGGGTGTAGCATTCACAGGTCAAAATTAGGGTTTCATCAAATTTTAATCTGATTCAAGAGGTAACCAATTAGGGTTTGAGTTTTACTTACCTCATTTGATCTATTTTGATCAAACCATCAACCTCTGATCTTCAGATATCCAACGTTTCTCACTAATCAATCAAGGATCGACCAATTAGGGTTTTGGTCGAGCATGAGTAATCTCTGATTTTCTGATCAATGAATGACTTTTTTGATTGGAGATTGATCTTACTATCTTAGATACAACATGTTGACCTAATTCTTGGATTCAAAACATCACAAAAGTTCACAGGCTTCATCAGTCAATTTCTGAAATATCTGATGAAATTTCATCTGCACTGAAAAGTCAAACTTTGACTTTTGGTCAACTTTTTCAAGACAAAACTTTTTCAATCATCAAAATACTTCAAATGATCCATCTTGATCATAAAAAATCAAAGAATTTGAAAAAGTCAACAAAAAGTCAAAATTTCTAACACTTGGAAAAATTTTCAAGTGTTAAAATTTTGTACTTTTTCCAAACTTCATGGCATTTTTTTCACATAGTTCCACTTTGATTTGAAAAAAACTCAAAACATGAAAGTTGTAGCTCTTGAAACAAGCTTTCCAAAATGTCCAAGAACTCTCAAATCCATGGAGTCTAGCTATACTTTTGAAATTGAAACATAAGGCTCCATAACCATGGATTTCAAGTTCAAAACTTCAAGATTATAGATCATTTTTTAATTTCTTCTTCTAGAAGCAATGCCACCTTGCCAAGATAAGTTTAGAACTGATAAATATCAGTTGAAGGTAATTATTGTAGGATAGGATCAAGTTGGATTTTCACACATGGTTAAAAAGGAAGTTTCCTTTTCCTTTTGCAAAAAGACTTTCTTGCCCTCTAAGGCAAGTTTGAATTACCAATGCCAATTCTTTGTGCCTAACATTTCAGAAATCTTGACCTATAAATAGAGGTATCATTTTCAAGTTCAAGACACACCAAAGCCATGCAAGTACATGCTTTCATTCTACTTTCTCAAAATTCATGAGTCATAGTTCAAAGTGATGAAAACTTGCAATTTTGAAAACTAATGAAAAACTCTGATCAAATTGGTGTCTAATATGTTTTAATATCCATTTGAAACTTGTTTGAAACTTAAAAACAACATAGGCAAAGCTAAAACTCAGAATTACATGCCATGTTCACCAAGCTTGCAAAACTGCCATAACTTTCGAATTCATGGTTTGGCTTGAACAACTTGAGTTCTAATCATCCAAACACCATCCATATACATCATAGAGATGATGCAGATCATAAACAACAATCTGTAATACTCCTAACCACGATTTCCAGGTTTCATTTGAGCTGTATGCAGGTTGACTTGGTTGGATTGATCCAGGGTGATTCGAAGTGAGCAGACCACTCAAATACCTTCCACATAGGCCGTTGGTGCTCAAGCAATCCTCAAACATCAACTGGAAACACTTAAACCCAGAATTCAATTCCAGCTTCAACAGGTAAGAGCTCGAACTTCAACTCCATGATTCTTTGGCCGTTTTGTTTCTGCACCCTCCACGATCATTAACCCTCAATCAATTGACAAAATCATCAACCATACGTGATTTCAATTAGAATTTTCAGTTTTAGGGTTCTTCGTGTTCATCAGAAATTCAACCATGATTAACTCAAAATAAATGAAATTAAGTAATTCCATCATGTTCCTGGGCTTGAGGCGAGCAAGTTTCATGTTTACATCGTTTGATTTCATCAAGAAACGAAGATTCTAGCATGGATTGAAGGATCGGGGAAGAAGAACAAGGTTGCGCGCGTTTTTCAAATTCAAAAATCCGTTTTAAAATATAATTTCATTGTTTAAACACAATACACGGATGTATTGCCGCCCCAGCAGTTGCCAGCTCACTCGTAAGTGTTTGTGCCACGTATACGCCTAACAGGTCCTGGGTTCAAGCCTCCCATGGACCATTTTTTTTCAAAACTTTCATATTTTCTTACAAACTTTGGCAATTTTTTTAACCAATCAAAACTCCTCATTTTGAGGTGATTTTTTGTACACTTGTCAATTAATGTATCTATTTTATGATAGTGCAAAAATTTTCAGAAAAAACTTTCATCCGATTATATTTCGATCGAGCCGAAAACGACACTTTGAGCACTTTTCAAAACCACTTTAAAGGTGTTTTTTTTCAAACTTTCGAATCCCGATTCTTTTCAAAACTTCTTACAAGTAAACTTTGCATTTCAAAAACATTTTCAAATAACATTCTTCAAAACTTTTCATCAAACTTGCATCTTTTTCCATGATCGATCCGATTAAACGATAAAACCGAATTCGTTTTCTCTCGTTTTTCTTAACCGATCATGGGCCTCCCTTACGGTGTAAGTCCCAAACAAAACATTCTTTTATGTACATATATTTCTTTGTACATATCCATTTCTTTTATGTACATATCTTTTTACATGTACATAATACAGACAAACTTCTTCCGTTTGTTTTCATTTTACACTGCATATCATTGGTATTAAAAGGAGCATTATTCCCTGTGAAACTGCTTTTAAACCAATGGGCCACCCTTATGGTGTAAGTCTCAACCCTCATATGTACAGCCATCCTTCTCTGTACATAAATACTTGTTCGTGTACATACTTACTTCCTTGTACACAATTCAAACTTGTAAATAATCAAGTTACGCTCGTTTTAAACGTTCGTTTCACAGACACTTGTTTATATTTCCTTCATAAAATCTTGTAAATAAACATCATGCATTGTTTATATTTCCTTCATAAACTCCGGTGAATACATATCACACACGCACACACTTGTTTATACAACTGTCTAGTTATAACATAACAACTAGTCTAACCAATAGGTTCCCCATAGTTATAGCCTCCTCTTGGGCTTTATACAAGATAACTCTCCCCACAGAGTTAGCCTCCTCTTGGGCTTTGTACAAGGTAACTCATTCATCTGAGTTTAGCCTCCGCTTAGGCTTCATATAATACAACACTCCCCTGTTGAGTCAGCCTCCTCTTGGGCTTCGTTCAAAAGAACTCCTTATTGAGTTTAGCCTTCTCTTGGGCATCATACAAAGAAAGAGACCAGGAAATCTCTTAATGACCTCTATTGGGCTTCAATACAAAGAATCACTGCGTTAGGATAGAACCCAGAGAGTATAATTTCCCGGTGAAATTGCTCTTAATTCCAAAAGGATGGTTTCCCGGTGAAATCCCTTTTAAAGCCAAAGCCAGCCATACCCTATAGCTTCCTCTTGAGCTTCATCCAAGGACCCTTGATGACCCTCGATGACCCTCGATGACCCTCGGAATGCCTCCTCTTGGGCTTACAATACAAGGACCCATGGGCTTCTTAAAAGCATCCCCTAAATCCAAATTAATTTCTCCTCGAGATTTAGACGTTTATCATCTCTATGGAAGAAGTATCTCATCTATCACATCACATACAGTCAAAACTTTTTTCAAACTTTTTCAAACTCTTTTCAAACAAAAAAAACATCTCTTAATCGTAAGTGGTAACGCTTGTACACTCAAGCAAAACACCTAATGCTTACAGTTAAAAGATTCAATCTTTTTTCAAACATCTTTCTTAAACATGTAAGTGGTAACGCTTGTACACTCAAGCAAAACACCTATAACTTACAATGAAAGATCTTTATCAATCAAACTTTTCAAAATGTATGTGATGAAATAGATTAGATACATTTTTCATTAAGATGACATTTGTCTGTGTCTCTTACTAACATCCCGTTGTTTTCCACTAGCATAAGTGGGAACTACGATTGCTCTGACTTTCTCAACATCCTTTTGAGAATACGTAGGCACAAGGTCTCATCCTTGCCGAGCAAAATTTCTTTCTCCCAGAGACCAAACAAACCGTAGATCCCTTTAGATCCGAGCTACAAATGCTCTGATTCCCACTAGGGGATATGTATGCAGAAGATCCACAGATCTTTGCGAGCACAATAATAACTAACCCTAGGATCCCACATAATCTATCCTTCTTAAAATCCCAAAGGAGAAACTTTCCCAATCATAGAAATAGCAATTAAAACACACAAACATATCAAACGTATTCATATATAAAGCTATGGATAACCATATATATTTAGGGTGCTCCATCTATTCCCTTTATATAACAAACCCCCTTACTCAGAATCTCCCCAATGTGTTGCGTCTAGTTTGCGCTAGTCGCTACGCATATCAAAATTAATTGAGGGTATTAACAGCTTTCCCCTTTTTCATAATCATTAAATCATCTTTTCTTGTGTTGAAAATAATAAAGCTTGATGCTCACGGCATCTTTATAAACAAATCAAAAGAGTAAATCGTTTCGAGTTAGAGGATCCGAATTCAGATTTGATTCCCTAGCGCGACACTTTTTAACGCGAACAACTGCGAACGAGTGTGTCCCTCTTCGCCACAGTTGTAACAAGTTATCCTTCGGGATCGACACTCAGCAGCTAAATGACCAAATCTTCCACAATTGTTGCACTTCCTCGCATCATTCTTGCATTCAGGAGCTCGGTGATCCAATTCACCACATCTGTAGCACCTTACGGAAGAACCAGAAGAACCAGAATCTCCCCCACTAGGCTTCTTCCAACCTCCAGATTTCTGATTATTCCTATCATAAGGCTTACCACGATCCATCTGTCTCTTTCCTTTACGATCAGCATAACTCTGAGCATTCAACTTAGTACTAGCAAGATCTTCTTCTAGAATCCTACTATAGTCAACCAAATCAGGAAACCTTCTAATACGCTGATACCTGATACCCTGCTTGATCTCATCACGCAGTCCATTCTCAAACTTGATACATTTGGAAAATTCTCCATCTGCATCGTTAGGGTAATTAGAATAATACTTTGCTAACTCAGTAAACTTCGTTGCATAATCACTCACAGACTTGTTGCCTTGCTTGAGCTCCAGAAATTCAATCTCTTTCTTTCCCCGAATGTCTTCAGGAAAGTACCTTCTCAAAAAGCTCACGAACACCCCAGTCAATGCAATTACATCTTCTTCCAATTCATCCTGGTAGCAACCCACGGTCATCGACTTCCTCTGCCAACATGTGAGTACCATACCTCACCTTGACTTGACAATCAATCACCACGAAGATCCTCTCGATCTCCTTCAACCACCGAGCACCCTCGGGATCATGTGCACCCTTGAACAACGGAGGATTATTCCTCACGAAAATTCCCCGATTGTGCACCAATCGCAACTCCCGGTGATTCCCTCGAGCACTCCACTAACATTCCCAAAGCCTCGACAATAGCATCATCATTCCTTCCGTTACCTCTTCTAGCCATTGTTACGTAACATTATAAAACAATCATACACACAAGTATCGACAGTGTTACTTACACTAGTCGCATACAAAAAGGGATAACGACACTAAGACAAGACCGACTATGCTCTGATACCACTATTGTAACACCCCTTCTAATTACCCGCGTTTTATAGAAATAATAATCAGAGTTTTATCCACAATTAAGAGGCGTCACAATTAAATAATTCAAATTGACCAAACAGTTGTCATGCTTTCACTGAAGAATACATCATTAAATAAATCATACTTAAAATTATGTTTAACAGCGGAAATGAAACATAACAAAATCCCGAATATGTCATTCTTAATTATTCCAGGATAATAAGTCAACATAATTCAAAAAAAAACATTAAGGATCCATCAAAGGACTTCAAACAACCGTTTCCCCAGTGTTACATCTACCAGAGCACGACACTGACACGCGGACTAACTAACTGACTCAACTCTAGAGCTATCCTCACCAACTCATAATCACTCGGATCGAAATCGTTAAGGGTGAGATTTCAATTCAATATAACATGCATTATCGTTTTAAATACAACAGAATAATCAGATACATTAATCCATTAACCAAACACAAAATCATAATTAATTCACAAGGCAGTTCACACAATGAACATGTATATAACAAACAATGGAAATTGCAACACTGGAAATCATCCTAGCATGTTACAATCCCATATGCAATGCAGACTCTATGCATGTGGTACCAAAACGTGAACCGAGTTCACCCCCTGCTCCGTTTACATGTGGAAAGACAGTGTAATCCATGATTCGCCCACAACCATTGGGTCAAGAATCTAGCCTCACTACCTCTACATCCGGGTAAGTCTATTGGCTCTGCCAGTTCACTTCCAACAATGGGAATGAACCAATTTAACAATGCTCATGCATGCATCATAAAAGCATGCAACATCACTTCACAGATCATAATATCAATATAATCCACATAATGCCAATTCACCAATGTATCACATTCAAATCATAATGAATATCAAAATATAACATGGTATGCATTTGTTCTCATCCGGTAACTCAGACCATTTGTATTAATTCCCCATTATCCTTAATTAATCCATACTTTTCAAAATCGGGAGCTCGACTCTTTTAAAAATAATTTTTGAGAAAATAATATTTTTCCTTTCCAAAAGATAAAATTTTAGATTTAAGAAATAACGTCGAAAACGGCACTCGAATCGGAGTTACGGTTTAGAAAATATGAATTTTTGAAGTTTTAGAAGTTTTGGAAAAATACACAGTGGTAACCGGTTCCTCCAGGAGAACCGGTTCCCACATTTTAAGAAAACACGCTCGGAAATTTGTATGGGAACCGGTTCCTCCCACATGGAACCGGTTCCCACGTTGAAATGAGCCTCCTGGATTTTGTATGGGAACCGTTCCCCCAGGGAACCGGTTCCACGTAAAAATGCGATTTTATAATTTCAACACTTGGAACCGGTTCCTCCACAGGAACGGTTCCCTGACTAATAACAAAATCTGCTACTTTTGACAGCTTTATGCATCCTTTATCATTTCCAAAATTTCTAACACGAATTGTGACATTAGGAACACCAATTTATAACCATTTTACACCATTATAACATCAAACAACATAGCTTACTCATTCCTATTAGTTATTTGATACACTAATGATCCTAATTCCATACACCGACACAAAATAGGGTTTCATTCGATAAACCTATAATCAATTTCCTAACATACCCAATTACCCGGTTGATTCCCAAAACCCATAAGGCATATTAACCGAAAGAAATCACCCCTTACCTCGCGATGATTCTCGATTTCCTCGGCGTCGACTTTTCCTCTCTTCTCTTCTCTTCTCCAACTCTACGTGAAATAGCTTTTCTCTAAAAAGACTTCTTTTTCCTTCTTTTCCTTTTTATATTCCTTTTAATATTTCAAATAAAATAAATAACTAATACTTAGTAAAAGTAGAGTGATTTACTCCTCACACCCACCGTTTACTCTGCACACCTCCAACCTTTCCTTCTTCAATTGATCCAATTAAATCCAAAAATATAAGTACTTAAGACTTTAATTAAATAAATAATTAAATTCCCATTTATTTAATATTCGAATTAAATCGGGGTGTCACACCTCCCCCTTCATACACCCTCCACGCAACTTTCCTCTTCTTCTTCCCTGCATTTGCATTTTCTGGTTTTTATGTTTTTAACAGTTACAGTTTTCTTTCTTTTTCATTTCCATATATAACTTCCATTTCCTACAATGCTAGCAATAACACACCCATAATCCATACTCCTAATCCAACTTTTCTAAGCTATTTCAACAATCAACCAACCAAAACCCTATGAATCAACTATCAATTTTTCCTAAACCTAAAATATATCAATCAAAACCCCAACTATATGAGATGGAGAATCAAACCCCTTACCTCAAGTGCTTAGATGGTTCTTGATGATTCACAAACCCAATCCTCAAGCTCTTCTCTTGCTCTTCTTCTTCTTCTTCCAAAACCCTCTCTTTGCTTCTAAGCTTCTATGATAGGTTTTTGTGTTGAAAATGGAAGAATGAGGAAAATTGGTTTTTATGGTGTTTTCTTACTAGTAAGGTTAAGAGTGTAAACTCAATCCTACAAAATTTGTCCCCACACCCCTAACTTAATTAATCAATTAACACCTTAATAATATCTAATAATATTATTAACTCAATTAATTAAAATAATTCTGGGGAATTAAATATCGGTCCGAATAATATATTACCGAACTGAATCGAAACATCGCCAAATATATTATCAGATATATTGATTAATATAAATATTCTCGTCGCAAAATAAATATCGATTGGTAACTCGAAAATATTAATATAATATAATATTAATTATAACGGGGCGTTACAGATGGCACTAGTATTATCACATTTAATTGGAATATGTTTTAATTGAATATGGAAATCTTGTAGTTGTTGCTTTAGCCACAAAATCTGGGCGTAACAGCTACCAGCTGCAACGTATTCAGCCTCAGCAGTTGACAATGCAACAGAAACCTGCTTTTTGCTATGCCAATTAACTAAGGAGTTTGAAAATAAGTGACATGTGCCACTAGTGCTTTTTCTATCTGATTTGTAACCTGCAAAATCAGAATCAGAGTAACCTACTAGGCTACAATCACTTTCTTTGGAATACCAAATCCCATACTTAGATGTTCCATGAAGGTATCTAAGTATACGATTGACATCTTTCAAGTGTGATTCCTTGGGATTCGATTAATATCGTGCACACATATAAACACTAAACATGATGTCATGCCTAGATGCAGTAAGATACAAAAGAGATCCAATCATACCTCTATACTTCTTGACATCTAGACTCTTACCATGTTCATCTTTATCCAAGTTCCCGTTAGTAGGCATGGGGGTGTTAATGGACTTTGAGTCATTCATTCTAAAGCACTTGAGCAACTATTTGTAGTATTTTGTTTGACACACAGTTGTGCCCCCATCGAGTTGCTTTATATGTAGACCGAGGAAGTAGTTTAGCTACCCCATAAGACTCATTTCAAATTTCCCTTGCATAACATTAGAAAATTCTTCGACCAAGTGTAGGTTAGTTGAACCAAAATTTATATCGTCTACATATACTTGAACTAAAAGAATGTGTTTTCCTTTACGTTTAATGAAGATAGCGGTATCCACTTTACCTCTTGAATGTGTAATTTTTACTGGATCTAACCTTACGTTTGATCTTAGTATTTTATTTCCTTGCTTTTACTATTTGATTCAAGAATTCTAAAGAACAAATCTGTCCGGCTTGTGGTAGAGTGTTCTAGCATTTGAAGTTCAAGTTTTAATTCCAATGCTAATTTCAGGTTTCTCATTTAAGAAGATTGTTTATTTAAATTATCGTTTCATGTTCTCTGATTATATATTGTTGAATATGTCTAAATATATGAATTATAATTGTTTTTGCATGATTGAATTGAAAAGCATGTCTGGCTAAACCGATTAGATATCGGTATGTAAATTAATCAAACTAAAGGGATCCAAAATAAATTGGCCTAATTATATTTTATCAAAAATTCCTTTTTCTGGTTTTAGTATCCAATTATATTTTTAAAAGAGTTTGTTACGAGAGTAAAATTGGATAAAGGTTAAAAATCAATAGAGCGAGAGTTTGAGGTTTTTTCCCAGATAGTGGATACTGGACATTATTTTTAAAGACGATGAGAGCGTTTTAAAATAATTAGATTCTATATGTTTTCAAAAGGTGTTTTTAAATTCGACGGGACAGCTAGAGCGTACGTTAGGGTCTAATAACATAACCTGAATCAACAGAACGGGAGTTTGAGATAAGGGCTTTTAAATGAATATTATCTACTGAAAAAGGAATTTCTATTATTTAGAGAAATGGCCAATGAACCTTCGGATCACCTAGGTTTGACGAAATACATATCGATATCCGCCTAATTAATATTACACTTAGATTTAAGTTTTAATTCCCTTAATTTCCCTCTAATCCAAATATATCATTAGCTTTAGCTTTACATTGTAGGTTTAGATAACGATAGGTCGATTTATAGTCCTTGTGGATTCGATATTTTTAAAACTACACGATACGACTGTGCACTTGTAGTTAATATAATTTATAGACTCTTAAAGTCGCGATCAAGTTTTTGGTGTCGTTATTCAAGTCGATATTGTAACTCTATTGTTACGAAGTATAGACTAAAGCACCAAAATTCTAATTTGACCTATTGTATGCCAAATACTCGCTCTCAAGGCGAGCTATTAAAGCTACAAATCAACGATATCAAGCGTTATCTTAGATTAAGACGCCAAATTCAAGAATATCGTCTTCTAAACAATCTTCCTCCGACCAACATTCCTGACATTTCAATTCCTGAACCGGTTGAAGAACCAAAGATGGATGAAGAAAGACCAACACCACTCTGCCCTCTCAAGGATTACGCAGTTCCGTCTCATGCGGAACCTCACAATAGTATTGTTGCCCCTACTATCAACCGAAACGATTTCGAGTTGAAAACTTTGCTACTTTCCGTCATTCAACAGAACCAGTTTTCTGGATGCCCTACGGACGACCTGAACCTACATTTGTCAGTGTTTGTGCAATACACAGACACTGTAAAAGCGAATAGTGTTAACCCTGAGGCGATATGATTGCGCTTATTTCTTTTTTCTCTAAGAGACTGAGCTAGAGCATGGCTCCAATCCTTACCTTCTAACTCAATCACCACATGGGATAAGATAAAAATGGTCTTCTTAGCAAGATACTTCCCACCTAGCAAAATCGCTATGTTGAGAGCCAACATTAATGGATTCAAGTAGAAGGAAAGAAAATCACTTTTCGAGGCATGTGAACGATACAAAGACATGTTGAGACTCTGTCTGCATCACAGTTTAGAAGAATGGCTGATCATTCACACCTTTTACAACGGTCTCTTGTACAATACAAGATTGACAATAGACGCTGCTGCAGGCGACGCGCTGATGGATAAACCATATAGCGAAGCCAACCAGCTTATTGAAAGCATGGCTCAAAACCATTATCAATGGGGAAGCGATATGACTATTGTAGAAACCTCCATCGCGGTTTAAACCAAGTTAACGCTAAAGTTGAAGCCCTTACCCAAAGATGGAAAATCTAACCATAACTCCCGCAGCCACCGTGGTTAAAGTAGCTCAAACTTGCGACCTATGTGGACTTCAATTACATCTCGCTCCTTATAGCAATACCTATAACACTGGTTGGAAGAACCGTCAAAAGTTTTCGTATAAGAACAACAATGAGATGGACAAGCTCATACAGCCAGATATCGAAACAACCTCAAAACGCTCCTAATGTCCCAAATGTTCCTAATATCCCTAGGAAATCCAACCTCGAAATCATGATAGAACACTTCATAGCTACCCAAGCTCAAACAAATAAAGATGTTATAAATCAAAACTTGCACACTAATGACCAGATTAAACAATTAACCAGTAAAGTTGATGCTCTGGCCACTCATAATAAAATGTTAGAAACACAAATCTCTCAAGTGGCTCATAGCGATTGCCCTGATTGGCTCATTTCCTGGACAACTTCAACCCAATCCAAAGGGACACGCAAACGCTATTATCCTGAGAAGCAGAACCGAATTAGATGGATCTGTAGATCCAAGAACTAATAGCCCAACCATGAAACAAAATCCTGGTATAGAGACCGCGAAGAAGGATAAACCATAGGAGAAGTAGAATCACGATAACAATGAAGATGTTGTAGAAAAAGAAGAACCTTATGTGCCTCCACCACCTTACAAACCACCTATTCCTTATCTTCAAAGGCTAACTAAAACCAAAAATGTAGGACAATTCAAGAAATTCGTAGATCTTCTGAAACAGTTAAACGTCACAATCTCATTCACAGAAGCAATCACACAAATGCCCTCCTATGTCAAATTCCTTAAAGAAATTTTGTCTAACAAGAAAAAGCTAGAGGATAACGAAACTGTTACACTTACTGCTGAGTGTAGCACGATAATTCAAAATAAAATGCCTCCTAAACTCAAAGATCCCGGTAATTTATTTATACCATGCGTAATAGAAAATTTTGTCATAGACAAAGCTTTGCGCGATTTAGGAGCCAGTATTAATATAATGCCTTTATCCATATACACCAGACTCGAAATGGGAAAATTAAGAGCAACTAAAATGTTCGTTCAATTAGCAGATCGCTCTATTAAAGTTATACATGTGTGTACAATACATACATTTGACACTCAATATTACTTTTTTTTTTTGTTATGTGTTTTTATTTAGTTTCTTATAATTTATTTGTGTAATAGTTAGATGGCAACAAATGTGGATACAACATTAAAATTTTGTGATAAATTCTTTATATAGGTCGGCTATCAGAATATAGGTATATCTATATCCTACACCCAAGTGTTAAAATTTAAAAACGGTTTCGAATTTTCCTCCATGCTTCCTACCTTTATCTTCTTTAAAAGTTACAAAGTTGACAAGTATGGATGGTTACCATATTTACTTGTCTCCTTACATATTAATCATAATATTTGACGTTTGAAGAAATATTTCCCCCATCTTATAAAAGTGTCTCATTTGAACTTTTTTCATATTCTTTCTTCTATACATAAATAATTAAAAGTATTTTAATACAAACATATAATTTTATTATTAAAATCAACACACCTAATCATTTTTTATTGTCTATACGAGATACTTTTATGAGACGGAAGGAGGAATAGATTGAAGGGACTCAGTGCAAAGACTGAGAAACAATTTTATCATCATACATAAATATATTAGGAACATCTCAAACAAATCAAGAACTGTGTAATAAATTATTAATATTTATCGTCTAACATTTAATTTGCTTCAGTTTTACTACAACGTATTGGGTTCAATTCCTTCAAATTTAGGAACATGAAAAGAACACGCATTAACATTGACATAATAAAAAACTTATGTGGGACAAAAATAAGTGTGCAGCAGTATTGTTTAAATTAGAGTGAGAACAAACGCTTGAGTTCATGCTATGTAGTAGTATGTAGTATGTAGTACGCAGTCTTACTGTCATAAATTTTCTTTCAATCGACAGCTGAAGAAACATTTCTTTACCACACATTGGGAACAGACTTGTTGGGAAATGATCTACATCAAAAACAATAAATACTAATACAAAACTGTGGCTAAAATAACATCGCAATTAACAAAATTGTGAACTATTCTTTACGGACAGCAGCCGTGAAAACTTTGAAGGAATCAAGTTCTTCCATCGGTCAATCAACATATGTATACATGAGAGGATGAAAGCACCAACTTATGCTTGTAGTGGAATAGATTCAATTTTGTTGTAAGCGACATCCTTGACTTTCTTGTGGGAACCATGTTTTGATTTGCTTGATTTTCTCTTCTTTGAAGCTGTATCATTTTCAAGAGTCTGATCCTCCTCAATCCCATTTTCATGTTTAGATTTGTGCGATTTCCTTTTCTTTGAAGCAGTATTATTTTCAATAGTGTTATCTTTCTCCTCGTTCTCATTTTCTTGACCTGAAGCATCGATTTCAGACTGTAATGGAAACCCGTCCTTCAATTCCGCTTGATGGGTCTCTGGTTCAATAACTGACATTCCTGATAGAATGAAGTCTAACAAAAACGTGCTTCTTACAAGTCTGTCAATCCTGCCAAAGTGTCTCTGACTATATGGTATAAGCCCTTCAAGAAGTTCCCCAACCCCTTTAATCTGAAATGTCCCATAAAAAATGTATGTTAAAACATTTTTTTGTCTCCTCAAAAACTTATAATTATATAAGATAAAACGAAAAAACATCCTAACAAATTGAACTAAGTTACATATGCCTAAACCCTTTTTGATATAAACAGGTGGATATGAAAATGTTTTTCCAAAATCTAAAAAACGGATCAAAAGTTGCATTATGTAGCATTCTATGCATATTTGTTTATCATACATAAACATACTTTACCCTAATGCTATAATCCAATTTCTATCCGTTATAGTATATACAATAGCTAGATTTTATACCAAATATCATATTTCTAAGATTTTTTCATTTGCATTAAAGTGGACAATACAATCTGAAAATTAAATCTGTTCGAGCTGCATATGCAGCCTGAACTAATCAGCCTGTGTGTTGCAGTTTTTAAGGATAAGAATTTTATAAAGCCTCTTAAAGACAGATAGAAAAACACCTGAACAATATCTGTTGGAGGAAAGATGTTGAAAACTCTGAAAAGCACGAACTGTGAGACATAACAGAGCTTTGGTTTTGTATTCCATTCTCTAATATAGTTAAATAATAAACGAAGCTCTTCATTGCCAAAGGACTTAAGTGCTCTGTCAATATGATCTTCAGCCCCTTTCTTTCTGCACAACAAGATTCGGATGCCAGTCATGTGTATACAAGTGAGATTCAGGTCATAAAATAGATAAAAGCTAACCTGCAAAGTTCTGCAAATAACTCCAAAAGTTTATGGGGTCTACGCAATTCAAATGCAATTTGGACTGCCTTGGTATAGTCAGCATCTGATAGGGCATTCTCTAGCTCTTGACCTTTCAAAACTCCCTCTTCCTGCATCAACAATAGAAACCATATTACATTTTGTTAAAACCCAGTATCTTTTCCAAGAAATTGGAATAAACTCCTCAATTACAAAGATGTCGCATAACTTCAAGGATATGTTATGCGTCAGCGTCTCCCATGTAAAATGCCTCAAATCTCTCAAAAAATAATATTATAGTTCTTGATCACAACCTCTTCTCTTACTCATAGATAACATGCCTTACTATCTCAACCTAATTTACTTTATTCACTCAAATAATAGTTACCAACAGAGACTTGGCATTTTTCTAATACACAAGGCATCCATGATTTTATAGAGTATTTCTCTCTGCTGACTCTCTAACTCTAATTTTATCTGATTGAGTAACCACTCATCCATCAAAATTTATGGAGTGTAATGGAGAATAATTGTAGAATCAAACTTAGCAATCATTATTATCATCAATCTTTGATTTAACCTTCAATGCTATGTGGAAAACAAAAACGCATGGTATGTTTTGATTTAATCTTTGATTTAACAAACCTCTTTACGAAAAGCTTCTTCTTTATCAGCTGTAGTGGAATCTAGCCACAGATTGACAACAGCATCACTGCCACCAGTTGCAAGCAGCTCTGTTTTGCTGCCTACAGCCAAGGCCCAAACCTGCAGAGTTAAAAAAAAAACCAGCTTAAGATTATAAGGACAAAAAACTCTAAGTTCATGTGTCAAGGAAAATTGTGGGAAAAAGAACAGGAAGGTCATTAAAACCTTGCAACCACATTTTGAGAAAATGCATGAATGAAACAAAACACCTTGTAAATAGTATATAGGCCATAGGGTATATTTAACAAACCTTTCTAATTAACTAGCCTTTATATAATCTACACACATGAAGTTAAAAATAAAAAAAAGATATGGCTATTATAATTTGGACTTAGTAAGGAAATAATAAATGATCAAGAAAAGCATAATTTGAATGTTCGGTGGAGCGTAGAATTCAGTAGCGTTAATACAGTTTTCTGAATGAGAGGTGAATAGGTCAAATCCTAAATTTATCACTAATAATAAAAGATTCAAAAACTGTACTGAGAATCTTGAAGTATGCAACACATTTGTGAGGGCCCTCAAGCAAACACAAAGGTATAAAATAATCGCTCAACCAATCAGGATTCAGGTCCTGAAGAAAAACCGCAAAAAAATGGGAAAATAAATATATAGCATGGGATCGAGTATAACCTTGTCTTCGTGATGGTCATATGTGGCAACACATTCATTTGATTTTACAGTCCATAGTTTTACTAAACCATCAGCACCTGAAATATTAATTGAGGATATCACACAAGCAATCAAAATGTTGGAATTAACAAAATCAGCTATAGATAGCCCCATACCACAAGAAACAATCTGTGTTCCACGAGTGACAAAAAGTGCTCTTAACACACTTGAAGTGTGTCCTTCAAATGTCTTCAAACACGAGCCATCAGATATAGCCCATATCCTTATTGTTTTGTCCCCGGATGCCGTTACTACACATTGATCAACAGGGGAAAACTCTACAGACCAGATTCCTCTTTTATGCCCTTTAAATACAACTACTGATACTAGATCTGGAAGTCTCCAAACACAAGCGGTGCGGTCCTGATTGAGGACATGGAAAAAATAATTTTATGGTAACTACAATGGAAGCACAAATTTTTCAAACTGGAAGAGTAAAGAAAGGAAATGTAAGTTGTCTTTACACGGTAAAAAATGACAGAATACTATAGTCGGCAATGGGAACATAGCTTTTTACTAAGATTAGCTAATATAAAAGACCAAAGAAATTTGCAAGTCAGATATAATACCAACCTGAGAACCACTACACACTAAACTATCATTTGGAGCAACAGCTACAGAATTGATATCTTTATCGTGAGCTGCAACAACAGCTTTTGCTTTTAAATTAATTGGAGCTGTCAAATTGTCCAAGACACCATCCAGACTCCACACCTTAAGAGTATGATCACTGAGAAACATTCACACATTCATAAGAAATAAATTTAAACAATAGTAGTATCCGAAAGCTTGAGCGTTTAAAAACAAAGAATTTAACAATAAACCTGGTAACATATTAGAACAGTCAACTCATACAGCAATAAAAAAAAAAAGGAAAGCTTAACATCAAGAAATAAACAGGAAAGTCAAAATTGATGTTTGGGGATAATGATTCGTTGGGAGAAGTCTATCTTGAAAGAGATAAATGTAGCTGTCTTCTTTAAATGATTGGTGAAACAGCATAGGTCAACCATAATGTTTTTTAACATGTCATATCAAATTGACATTGTCACTGGTAAAACAGAGCAATAGATAGCAATCAAACTTAACAGTAGAAGGCTTGAGAAAATATTATTTTCTAACTAGTTATTGGTGCTAAACTGCTGCTGTGAGAGAAATAAGAGTAATAAGATTACTTATTCTCTTTCTCGTTTATAACATTGTCATTTGAGAATAGATTTAAAAAACCAACGCATACACAAAATTTAATACAACTTTCATGCGCTTTTTCATTTTACAGTAATTACTTTTACTATTAAAAGAGTTATCACGAGAAAAATCATATAAAGTGACTCCAAATCACAGGAACTTAATGAAGAAAATTTAATGCATCTACACTCACCTACTGCCACTAACAAAGAAGTCCCGCTTTTTTTTTGAAAATGCAATGGCTCCAACAGCTCCCATGTGACCTATACCGACTCCAACGCAGCTTGTAATTTCTGAGTCCCATAACCTAACCTATACAGCAAGTGGAGATGTTACATAATTTTAGATTGACTTCAACACAGTGCACTACATTATTATTAACTTATTAGGACACAAACATTATATAAGAGTTCCCGCAGAAGACAGTTCAAAGTCTTAGTTGAGACCAAAGAGGAAAAACTTACAGTGTTATCTTTACTTCCAGTGACAATTAAGCTTCTCCCAGAACTTGATACACAAGTGTCAAGGCATAGAACTATTTCAGTATGACCACATAAGACATAAGAACATGACATAGATGCAAGGTCATAAACCCGAACCTGCAAAGGGATAGTACGTTAAAGGCCGAAAACTTAAACATCACGCACGACTGAAGAATGGAGAATTGATACATAACAAATTGAAGGATGGTAATCAAATGCTGAACTTTTTACATTGATCAATGATTCAAATCCCAACAAATAGAAAGACGACCTCTCTTTTATCCTTTTATGAAAATAATTGTATAGCTTTAATAAAATTAGAATTATTTCAATTTCAGAAAATTAGGATATATAATTTTCTGGTGTGATATTACACCAGTCTATGCAAGACGCTTTTGACTAGCATTTTATTTGTTTTTCTTGTTCGTATTCTTTTTTGTCCTCATTTGCAATGCAACCAATGTAAATGTATCCTTTTTTTAGCATAAAATTTAAATCTACTAGCACATTTTTATACCTGTTCAAGATTTGTAGCAAGAGCAAGGAACTTTTCATCATCCCCAACAAACTTCATATCTACAACCTCTTCATTATATCCCACTAGTCTTTTGGTAAGATTTAATTGCAACAGCTCTTCAATCCAATTCAGAGAGTAAAACAGAAACTGCTGATCTGCAGTCACGCAAAGCAATCCTTGATCTGAGCCAAGCATAACAGCAGAAATGAAACCCCTACGTGAACCATCCTCGTCTGTGTTGTTTGTAACATCTGAAGCTTTTTGCTCAAACAAGCAAACTGCACTGTTGATATTAAATTAAAAAACTGAATTCACAGCTTCCATCTTGATTAAGATAATTTTGAAATTTAAAGGCCGATACTTTTAGTTGGTAAAAAATATTATATACCAAATTTAGGTGTGCCAAATTACTTGCAGGTTACAGGCTGCCACCGTATAAATAAACTCCAAGTAACAAACACAAATTATATTAACAAGTTTTTAACTTGGGTCCTTGCATACCTCCCATATTTCATTTCAGTCCACCACTAACAAAGTTTAATTCATGCAAATTGATATGGAACTAGAAATATTTTAACTAATGGAAAAAAAAATCCATATATTACCCTTCAGAACTCCATACGCGCACAATGCCTCGTTCACCAACAGTAACAAAATGCGTTGCTTGAGAACCAGCATGTTTTTTTGAGTTTTGCCGATATGAATCTAACGATGAAGCAAAGGGACTCCCGGCACTAATAGGACAGACAGATTCAACTGCCTCATTTGTGACGACAGTCTTCTTGATACTATAATTCCGAAGATCCCACAATGTTACAATCTGCCAATACAAATCCACAGACAAATTTTGTCAAATTAATAAATTAAGTTCATTGCGGTTTTGGCCTACTAGTAAAACGACCATCCAGACAAATTAAGCAACTTTTAAAATTGAGGATAAGTCTCACTCTAAGGGTATGTTTAGATTGATGGAAGGGAGTGAAATGGAACGGAACGGAATGGTATAAACTTATGTTCCATTGTTTGGATTGATTAAAAACAGATGGAATGGAGCGGAACCGGATGGAATGCATTCCATCACTTTCCATCATTTTTTATACCTTCCGATTTGGGCGGAATGACAAAATCTCTCTATTCTTCATGAAATACCCAAACAATAGAATGACATCTTTATTTCATTCCGCTCCACTCTACTGCACTCCATTCATTTAACTATATTCAAACATAGCCTAAAGAAAAATAAATAAAATGAAGAAAAGAAAAAGCTCATGGTGTAAGAAAATAAATAGCGGAAGCCGCAAAGCAGTTGAAATAAATAACTAAAAATAAAATAAAGCATGCCACCTACAAATAAAAACTGCATAAACAGAAATTAAAAAGGTGACTAACAAAAAACTCAAAATCGCAACAGTTCAAACAACCGACAGAAGTGTTGTTTCATCTGCCACTGTTGTAATAGCAGTATAGCAAATCTATACAAGTTATTTAACAACACTTAACCATTGTATCACAGGTGAATAAACAAAGAGGAAAGTAGAGAGTTATAAATCTTGCCTTATCTCTTCCAGAACTGAGCAGTGTCCATCCGTCTTCAGATACTGCAATGGAAGTCACTGCAGATCGATGATTATCTAGGACTGCAATGCAGGTCTTTCGCTTGGGTTTGGAAATATCCCAAACCCTTACGGTTGCATTATCACCCCCATCGTCACTACCAGAAAAAAGCTGCATACACCAATTCCATTAGTAAATGATTATGATTCAATTCATCTTGGTAGTGAAAACTGGTGCAATTAATCCCTATTAAGAAAATGCATAGTGGCACAAACACAATGCAATAACCGTAAATAGCATTAAGGTGATGGACTCACAAGCTGTTTCTCATGATCAGGATGAAACATAACACAAGAAACAACTCCACCGTGACCTCTATAGAAATGTGTGCAATATCCAGCATCAACATTCCAAACAAGAACATTCCTATCCGCTCCACCAGTAGCAAGCAACCCTCCAGAAGCATCACAAGCCATACACATAACAGGACCCCCCTCATGACCCTAAAACAACACCAAAATCAATTTCCGAAGATTGAATTGAACTTAATCAGTTAAACCTAATCTGACAGTACCTTCCACGAGCGCACGCATTTGAGAGTGGATAAGTCCCAGACTCTGATTTGGCGGCTGTGGCTGGAAGAGAAGAGAACTTTATCGTTGGGGCCGAGAGCCAGAGCGGTGACTTGTTCGGAGTCACCTTCGAGAGTGGACCTGATGGATGCGTTGGCGGAATCGACGATTTTAATGGAATCGGCACAAGCGCAGACGATGAAGGAACCGTCTGATGAGACGGCGTAGGGGCCGCCGGTGTAAAACTGTTGCAGGGCCGGAACACATCGGTAGTTGGTTTTCAAACGAAGGGACTCCATTTTGGTATTTGGGTCAAGGCAACTGTGTGAATCAAAATTAGTTAGAAGAGGAAGTAGGGTTTATGTGCCAGGGTTTTGGACATGGGTAAAGATATTCTTACACTCATATGTAACACCTACACCGTATCATTCTACTACTAACTATTAATTTTATTTTTTTAATAATTGATGTTTTTTGGTTTTCGTGCAAGAGTACGTATGCTTGCTATTATATACGGTGTAATGGGATAGGGTGTATGAAAATGCCAGCAAGATATTATGGGTTGGGTACTATTGACCTACCATGCTCAAGGATTGTGTTCATTTTGTTAGCCTTTGCACTAAATGTCAAATGTTTTCACCTTTCATTCACACCCCGGCTAAGCCCCTTCATTCTGTGCTGTTATTGTGGCCTTTTCATCAGTGGGGGCAGACATCCTAGGGCCATTTCCCGTGGCGCTCGAGCAGTTGAAGTTCCTCATCATCGTAGTGGACTATTTCTCTATGTGGGTGAAGTCCGAGGATGTAGCTCGGATAATGAAAGAAAGGGTGTGATTATTCTACTAGAGAAACATTATATGTCAGTTCGGTCATCCGCGAGTCATCGTATTCGACAACAAAACCCAATTCTCAAGCTCTTCTGTGGTTGAATTTTGCAAAGATCTCAGAATTGTCAATAATTTTATTTCAGTTGAACACCCTAAAGCAAATGGCCAGGCAAAGTCGGCCAACAAAGTAATTCTAAATTCTAAACACCATGAAAAAAAAGTTGGATGAAGGCGAGAATATCTCCATGAGATCCATCTTACACTCCATTCAAGATGGTTTTAGGGGCGGAAGCTATGATCCCGGTGGAAGTTAGCTCACCTTCTTGGAGGCGTGAAAGTTTTGAAAGCAACACTAATAATCCAGGGTTGGACGCTGAGGCCGACTTGTAAGATGAGGTGAGCGATGTAGCCCATGTCTGGGAGATTGCAGCTAAATAGAGGGTAACATGGAGATATAACCTGAAGGTGAAGCAACAGGGATTTGAATAGGGGACCTATTCCTCAAGAAGGTTATTGATCCTACAAAATAAGGGAAGTTATCACCTAACTAGGAAGGCTCATATCGGGTATTGGAAAAGTTCAACAACGGTGTTTACAAACTGGAAACTTTAGATGGAGTAGAAAAACCTAGAACTTGGCATGTATCTAGTCTTAGGATTTATTTCAGTTAAATTATGTAAGCTAATGTAATGAATAAAGTCGGTGCACTCTTTTCCCTAGGCAAGGGCCAAGGTTTTTAATGAGGCACCTTAAGAAAACTTAGTTTGTGTAAAGGAGATAAGATGTAACCTCTTGAGCATAATGCATCTCGGCTGGGCCTCTTAAGGCACTAGTCTCTGGTGTACCCTCATCGACTTCACGCCACGATTCTATGCCACCGAGATATGCACCTCGGTTGGGGCTCTTAAGGCACTGGTTTCGGGTGTGCCCTCATCGGCATCATGCCACGGCTCTATGACTCTGAGCTCTGCACCTCGGTTGGGCCTCTTAAGGCACTGGTTTTGGTTGTACCCTCTTAAGCGCAATGCACCTCAGTTGAGCCTCTTAAGGCACTGGTTTCGGGTGTACCCTTATCGACTTCATGCCACAGCTCTATGCCACTGAGCTCTGCACCTCGACTGGGCCTCTTAAGGCACTAGTTTCGGGTGTACCCTCTTGAGTGCAATGCACCTTGGATAGGCCTCTTAAGGCTCTGGTTTCGGGTGTACCCTCATCGGTTTCACACCACGGCTTTATGCCATCAGGCTCTGCACCTCGGATGAACCTCTAAAGGTACTGGTTTTGGGTGTATCCTATAAGCTTTGCACCTCGACTGGGCCTATTAAGGCACCGGTTTTTGGTGTGTCCTCATCGGCTTCACGTCACCTTCTTTATGCTTCATGCAGAGTCAAGCTTCAAATCATAAGAGCAACACAACCTCAATCGACTTATATTGTCGTTTTAAAGGGCTCGGGGGCTAACTTACGAATAGGCTGGGCTGATGCAACTGGCTAAATGCATTTTAAATTGCATACAAGGATTAGTGTCTCTCATATATGCAGTCTTCATGTTCTAATAGAACCACTCAACTGGGAGGTAGTACACATCCAAAAAATCCTTCCATGCATAAAAGTTATTGTGAAATCGGTGATTAAACTGCTTTGATCGAAAAATAAAATTGCTTTGATAAAGAGTAAAGCAAACAAAGAAAAATATCCGAAGAAAATCATTTGATTATCTCGGAAAATGCAGAAAAGCGGAATGAAAGCATTATATAATCTGAAATTGAAATTAAAAAGTAAGATATGAAGTTGATTAAAAAGCCTAGAGGGTAATTGTCATCAAGTTTTACAAAATGCACCCACTAAAAAAGGGTGACTAACTTAAAACAAATTAAAAACAAAGCTAAGATCCTTCAGTGGTCTCAAGGTGGGAGGTATCAACGGTGATCGGCTCTTCCTCCATAGGTCTCTCATCATCAATCTCCACCAGTTTCCCAACCACTATATCCTTGAAGAAGTCAACAGCGGAGATGTCCAGCTTTGGGTAAAGGCAAGCCACTTGGTCTTTTGCCCGGTCGAAAGACACATCCCCTACATTAAGAACATCCAGTTGGGACTTCTCTAGGGCTTTCTTCAAGTCAGCACAAGACTTCTCTGAAGCTTTCAGACCGGTTGCCAACTCGGTAGCCGAGGTCTTCAAAGCCGAAAGCTCATTTTCCAAAGACTTCACCTTTTCATCGTCTTCGAGCACCTTGGATTTCAAGTTTGAGTTTTTCTCTGAGAGAGTCTTCTCATTATCAGACAACCTTTTGACCTTCGTCTTTAGGTCGAAATACTTTGCTTCTGCAACATCCCTAGATTCATACAGACCCCGGGTCAAAATGACACATCTCTTATGATATGAGCTGAGATGTTGGGTGGTTTTTTGAGGGCCAAGGCTTTTTACTTTATTCACATCCTCAGTAGCATTGAGATGATCATACAGAAACATGATGCCATCAAATTCGGCAGACCAGAACTTATTTTCAGCAGAGGGTCGGGTTGAACCATCACTGGTCTCCCTCATCAGAGCCGAAACCTCCAAGTCGACCCGATTTATATCATTGTTCATAATGGTCTTGTCACTTGTGCTTCTTTGGGGTATTCTCGCCAAGCACGCATCCAAAGTACGTTTAAGCGGTGATGCTGTAATCACCGCGGTTTCTGTAGCAGCAGTGCCGACTTAGGGGCCGAGCCTTTTTTTTCTTTGGTACCCGGACCTCTAAGCCGACCAAGTTGGATTTGACCTCCGAGGGACTACCAATGTTCTTCAGAGCAGCACGAGCCGCGACCATTAATTTCTTCTATTCTTTCACGGATAGACCAGTCATCTTGTCTGCATAAAAATAGTAAAGACGCAGTGTTAAAGGAAATGAAATTCTTTATATAAGCAAAAATTTAAAAGGAATCTTACCCAAGAAGGTCGGAATGTCATCGTAGGGTAAAGGTAATAAGTCTTTAACCCTGATCGACCTGAAGGAGTCTAGTACTTCAAGATATTTAATTTCTGTGCCACTTAGTTTGTCATAGTCAAAACCGAAGATGGGGAGCGGATTGCTGATCCAATACAAGGGAAATTCGTGGTGCCCGTCAGCACCATAGATAACTTGGGGACACCGAGGCCCACATCTAACCCGAAGGAAGCGTTACTTATAATCTTTGAAATTTGAGGTGAAAGCTTGAAGGAAGCTTCTCCTCAAAACACTGCTTATAGCCACCCAACTACCGGTATCCACATTCTTCACCTCAAAATAGGAGAAAAATAAACTGATGGTGGGGGTTATGTTCAAATCCTCCTAAATCATCTCTAAGGCCCTTATAAATCCCCAGCTATTTGGGCGGAGTTGGGAGGGAGCCACGATCACCGTCCTGGGTATGTCTGTCTCAAAATCGGTAAAGGAGAAATGTATATTGACATCCTTTAATACCCCGACATAAAAGTAGAACCATTCAGGGTCTACTCCTTTTGGCCAGGACATGCAAACCCGTCCACCGTTAATACAAGACTTCATCACTACATTGCCCTCATTCCACTGAACCTGAAGAATCAGGGCCAGAATCACTTTCATAGGTTAGAACTTCATAATAGACCTTGTTCATAACCCTCTCAAGTTCCTCTACCCCGAACGCATCTTTCATCTCTTGCATGCATTCTTCCCACAAAACCCTACGCTTATCGCTATCTAAGTGTTTCATATTTCCTAATTCATCGCACTCTCTAATGAGAACCATCTTGTGAAATTAAAATTACATAGAAATAAGCGAAATAAGGAAAAGAAATACCTGTTTGAAAATGGTCGTTGATCGAAAAACTGATGGGGATTGGTTTATGAGTGAAGAGCAACGACAAGGAGGTTTTTTGTAGGAGGAAACACAAAAGGAAATAATCTTTTGAAAAGGGAAGAGAGATGTTATAAAATGAATAGATAACATGTTTTCGTTTAAAACCCACAACCATTACGCCTAAAAATCATAGGGACGCACGCATTGGGAAGCCTGTGGCATGGGACGCACGCATTGGAAATCTACTCGCGATCAACGTATACCTCGGCCAGGATTTTCGTTTTATCTATCGACCATAAGGTTTTAGGGTAAAAAGCTACATGCTCCGGGGGCTTATGTTCATGCATAAATCCACTACCCAAGATATAGTAGTCGACTAAGACAAAGTAGAGGATTTCCATTTAGTAATGCTTCCCGGCCTATGAAGCCGGACCTAACTGGGCTATGAGGTCGGAGGTGCCGATGACTAAAACGCATAGGAAGATGAAGGGCCTTATGCCAGGAACACCCCATCCCCCCACCCCCGAATCTAGGGGTTACTGTTGCACCCCAAAATTTACCCTCTTCATCATTTTTATTTTTATTTGCTTATGCTTCATCATTGCATTCAAATGCATTCATATCATTGATTATGGTGTTTTTTTCTTTGAACACAGAAGATGGTTGTGTTATTAGAACTTCTAATGGCTAGAACTTCTAATGGCTAGAATTTCTAATGGCTAAAACTTCTAATGGCCAAAACTTCTGACCCTCACGGCAAAACTTCTGACCCTCACATCCAGAAGCTTCTGACCCTCACGGCCAGAACTTCTAACCCTCACATCCAGAATTTCATCCAATATTTAACTTGTTTTTTTTACATAATACCATGACAAAGAAAATTGAATTGATACTATACCCGATATAGAAGATATTACAAAGAGACTTAAACTTTCAAACATACTTTCTCTAAAGTATTGTTACAAGTATTCATTTTCCAAGCTCTCTAATTACAAGTTCTAAGTCTATACAAAACAAAATCTGATTGGTTCTTATCCTAGGTCTTAGATTTCTTCTAGTAAGGTCCTCATCTTCTTCCCATTAAGCTCTTCCAAGCCTTGCTAAAGTTGTTGCCTTGTTCATTTTATAAAGCGCATCCTCACCATCATTACGTGGAAAGAAACAAAAAAGGGAGATTGTTAGCAAGCAAATACCAATATTGAATAAACAAATATTTTTCAAGCAGGCTTTACAAGCTCATCATTAGGGATCAGAGGAAAGAATCAGGTTTTAAGGGTTTTCAATTACGGTAGTAACTAACAAAGCCTCAGAACTGTAAGGTTCATTCATTGGCCAAGAATTCCAATTGCAAATCACAAAAAGAAACTAATTGGTTCACAAAAGGAGGTGTAACTCATATTTTCATCACAGTTACAATAGCAGTAAAATAAAGGCAATTACTAATTCAGAAATTACATTCTAAGCCCAAGATTAAAAACAAAGTCACGAGGCATGTTAAGCAAAAAAATCAGAATAATAATCCCAAGCCCAACAACATCACGGCTCACAAGTCAGAAAATCCATCAAGGCTTTTTTTCTAGAATATCTCGAAGTCCAACAACAACAAGAAAAACCCTAATGGCTCAGCAGTATAAAAAACAAGGATTGCACAGAAACCAAGGAGGAGCATCACTGTTCACAGAGAAACCCTAAAACAACCAACCCTAATTGTCAGATCTAAGAACCCTAACCCTACGTCATCACTTTCCTACCATTGAATCCCTTCAGAAATTAAAGAAAAAAAGTAGAAAGAAGAGGAAACGAAAGCCAAACGAAGTCAGAAGGAAGAAAAAAAAGATATCACCGAGTAAAGGTTCTGAGTTGCTCTGAGGGGGCACAGGCTCCACTTCCTTTCTTCTTTTCTGCTTTCACTCGTCTTTGTAGCGTCCTTTTTTCCTTTGATTTTAAAAAATAGAGGCTATAGGTTCCGTCACCCCCTTTCAGATTTAGGAGAATACACGAGGTTCCTGCAAATTTAAGCCACATATTAGTAAAGAGGAAGAAGAGAGGAACCGAAATATGTAAAAAAATTAAGGTTTGGGACCGGGCCGCCGCCGTCACCACTGTGGGGAGATTTCCGACGCGGACGGTTTATCTTTTCTGGCGAGACCACTCTAGAGAGAAGGCAGAGCGTTGAGAGATAGATAGATATATATATATATATATAGAGAGAGAGAGAACGCAACGTATGAGTCTGTGTTTGTTCCTTTTTTTTGTTTTTTTTTAATTAATCATATTTTATTAGGTTAATAGGATTTAAGAGAGTTGGTTTAGCTTGGTGGTGACACTTGTCACCACCCCCTAAGTAAAAATTAAAGATTTTAATTAATTATCATGTGTTGTCTACATACTGCCACACACTCTTTGCTGTATCGTCGTCTAAATCTTCCTGGTTTCTTGATCAAACATCAGATATGGTTCTCCACAATGCACCCTCCTCTGGGCTCCATGCTGGATCTTTTTTTGGAGGCCTATTGGGCCATTTATTTGGGCTTAGGATCTCATCTCTGGTTTTCTTATCCACACCCTGCAAAATTACTTCCCGCAGGCTATTTCTAAACCCTCTCTTTTAATTAATTAATTAATTAATTAATTAATTAATTAATTAATTTAATTATGCAAATAATTTATTTTTGGGTTGATGTATTAAATAATAATTAGTTTATGATAGTTTTTATTTGACAATTTATCGATTAAATTATTAGTTGATTTTTTATCATATAAAAAAAATCTACTCTAATAATTATTTAAATTTTTAATTGTTTTGTGTGATAATTATTTATCTGCTCTTGCATGCTTGTACGATATGTTCACGATTGTACATTTCACACATAATTAATATAAAACAACTCTGATTGCTTTTAACTGGCTCGTACGCCAATAAGGGTCTTATAGTTGGGAATGGGCATGGCCATTCTCACGAGGTTAATCAAAGCCCTTGTTGCTTTGGTTAACCATAACCCGAACAATTTGGTCCATATACCAGTTTTCCATGCACTAGGGTCTCATGGTTAGGGATAGGAGCATTTATGCTCACGAGGTTAATCAAGTCCATATACTCGGTTAATCATAACCCGAATCATTACTTCTCTTCGCCCATTACTGAAACTCTTAAAACACTTCCAATTAAAATAATTAATTGATTTTGCTTTCTAAAAATGATTTTCATAAAAATACTTGGATGAAGTTTGTTTAAATTATTAGATGATAGCCTAATGATTTAAGTGAACTCGAAGTTTTTAGGTTGTTAGATGATAGCCTAATAAACTAAAAAACTTTTATCCATGCTAAAAAATGTAAGTGTGGTGGCATTCGGTTAAATTGTTGGATGATAACCCGACGATTTAATTGAATTTTAAATATTTAGGTCGTTAGATGATAGCCTAATGATTTAAATACTTTATTCCAGACACTTAATAACGTGAACCTTGTTTCACTTCACCGTTTTCATAATAAAGATTTTGGATGAGAGATGATTGGTTGAGCTCACTCACCAATTTCAAGTATTCGAATCGTTAGATGATAGCCTAATGTTTTGGTACTTGTCATCCACAACTTAAAATCAACTCAACCCACTCAATTCTTTTCCGGTCATATGCGATTATCAAAAACGTTTCTTCTAAAATCAACACAACCAATTCAAACATTTTCAAGAAGAACTACGGAGTTTTAACTTTCCCATTGCACGAGGGAATACGTAGGCATGCGGTCTCGAGACTGTGTCAAACTCAAATTAATAATAAACAAACTCTGTTTCCATGCTTCTTATTTCTTGATCATAATTTAGAAATTAGCGAATATACACACAAACACTTAGAGCTAAACGGGTCTCATCGAGTACGATGGACGTAAGGGGTGCTAATACCTTCCCCTTGCATAACCGACTCCCGAATCCATCCTTTTTGGTCATGTAGACCGCCTTATCCGATTTTTGTGGGTTTTATCTATATTTTCCCGTTCTTTTAGAACAAATAAAATTAGGTGGCGACTTCCTTGTTTTAAAAATAAATGTATTTTGAAAAAACCAGTTGCTTCAGTTACAGCCAGCACGACAGTTACGACAATTTTACGAAGAGGTCGACTCTTCAAGGATGTAACTGCTACTTTAAACTTGACGGCGCACGTTACTTTATCCTTTACCATTAGTGACGACGGATGTTACATATGATTATGGCAACTCAGTTACGCATGATGAAAGGCCATAGATGTTACAGACAATGATTGATGAGCTTTAAACACCTTTATAAATAGGGCTCCCGATTGAGGGATAAGCAAGACACATAGTTTAAAGTTCAAGATAACTTGATTGAGCCTCTGAATCCCTAAACGACCTCATACAATTTTTCTAGCAAGAACAATATATATAACATAAAAGAAATTATATATTTTTGTTCCTGCATAAAATCCATTATCCGAGGTATAATAGTCGACTAAGGATTTCCACCAAGGAGTACACCCTGGCCTCTGAGATCGGACTTGTCCGGGCTATAGAGTCGGAGATGCCGATGACTAAGGCATTGGGAGATGAAGGGTCTTCCACCGGGCACACACCCCAGATCTAGGGGTTATAGCCAGCCTAACAATACGAGGACGTTACGAATAAGCCGACTCATTAAGGATATAACCTCCATTTTATACCTGACGACGCGCGTTATGCTTCTGGCCATCATTGGCAGCGACAGACGTTATAAGCCTTAAAGATAACCCCAGTTACATATACTTGGAAGGCCATAGGCGTTACAAGCAGCGATTAATGAGGTCCAAACGCCTGTATAAAAAGGGCTCCCGATTGAGGGATAAGCAAGACATATAGCTTGGAGCTCAAGTCATCTTACTTGAGCCTCTGAATCCCTAAACATACACATATAGTTTTTCTAGGAAGAACAGTTTTTAAAAAAATTTAAATCTTACACGCCTGATTCAGGGTTCTGGCTCCGTCACTGTTTGCTAGATAAGTGGAGATGGTGTTTGCTCTCGGGAGATTCGAGAGTCTAAAGAGATATTATGTCTTCTTGACATAGAGTTACTTTAACATCTCTTGTCTCAGGAGGTGGAGCGAATTTCCTCCGCTTTGTGTCTGCTTGGTGGAGAGGGGTATCCCTTTTAGGTGCTAAAGGGGAGGATCCCTCAGACTGATTTCGGGATAATGTAGTTAAGAAAGTTGACTCTAGTCTGCTCACTAAGTTCAAGAAAGAGCTTTGGGTTGGAAATGTTACTCTTAGAGTTAGTTTTCCTCAATTTTTTATTTTTTTGATCAGAAGGATCATATAATGAAAGAGGTTGGTAAATGGGTAGAGTAGACTTGGATTTGGGATTGTAAGTGGACAACAACTCAAATTTATTAGCATGAGCTAATTTTGATATTTGGTCTTCTCTTATTAGTTAAGGATTGTATCCCTTTCTACTAAATTGATAAGTGGTGGTGGAACCACTCCAAAGATGGTTCTTATTATGTGGCTCCGACATACTTTTTTATTCTCTCCCGTGAGTTTCCAAGAGATCGTCAAGTCGTGTTGATGGAGTCACTTCTCCATACTATTTAGAGTAGTTGCCACCCTTAAGAATATTGTTTTCTCTTGACAACTTTTGCAGAATATGATTTCTACCAGAGAGAACTTACTCAAGAGGGATATCATTGTTTTTTCGACAGGTATCTCTTGCACTTTTTGTTCGAGGTTTATAGAGTCGTCCTCTCATATATTTGTGACTTGTAAAGTAGTGAGTTGCTTATAATCTAGCATTTTATGGTTTGGTCAATTTGAAAATCTCAAAATGATATAGTGTTCTCAGATAAAATAGTTTCAATGAAACGTGGAAGATATGTGCATTCTTTTGACTTGAAAATTGTATTTTTATAGGTCTATGCTATGCTTCCTCAGCCTGGCTAGATAACATTATCTGGTATATAGGCCAACAGAGACATGAATGTCTTCGGTCTCCTTTGAATGTGTTCTTGATGTTCTGAGGAGATTAGCGGCATTTTTGCAAGCATTTGATTATGGAGATCTAGTAATGGATCTTCAAGTAGCATTTGGTTGTGGAGATCTAGTAATGGATCTTCAAGTTCCTGGGTTTTTGTTTTTTACAAAGCTACTTTCTTTGTATTAGTTTTTGAATTCTTGGTGTTTTTTTTTGCTGTCCTGGTTGTTCAGTACTTTTTGTTCTTCTTTTTAAGTATCTTGCGTTGTAATCTAGCCCTATTTATTTTATATCTCTATTTTTTATATTCTTTTAAAAAGAATTCAAGTACTAGTAATTAAGAAAATCCTTACTGCCTTAAATTTCCATTGACTAATCTAAACACAGCTAAGTCAACATATAAAAAACAGCATACAAAAGCATAGATGTACATCTTGTCTTTTGCACACAGCAAAAACAAAAACGAAACAAAAGCATACGGACTTTACAATTCTACCAAAAGATTTTCATGCACATTAAGTTATGTCAAGTGTCAACATAGTCAACGCTATGGGAAACAAAACCAGAAACTTGTCGATGGTGGATGCATCAGTTATTGGAATTGGAGTGAGGCTTTGGCTTCCTACTCTCACCGAGACGAATAATAAAGTAGAGAGCGTTACTTGTATACATGGATACTTCCGTAACCCTACGTTTCACCTCCACCTTCACCTTCTCTTCTGCGTCACTCCTATTCACACCGTTGATACAAGCGTTACCGTTCGTTAAAGCGGTGCTAGCCCATGTCTGAGCGTTACTCATTTGCCACTCGAACGTTCCCATGCGGAGCTTCCTCAACTCGCTCAACGTCCGGTTTAACTCAAGAACGGAATCAGAAATCTGAGCAACACAGTCTGTCAATGCAACTCGCTTTCTGTTGTTGGTTTTGGACCCAAGTGATGACAGCTCTGACTTTAGAGTGTTCTTGAAGTAAACGGAAAGGGTGAGAGTGCGAGCGAGACTGGCTTTAACGGCGGCCTGAGCCAGGTCTAAGGGCTTCGCCGTGGGACTGACTTGGTTGGAGAGTGTTTGGACGCAGAGAGTCGGGTATCTTGCTTGTGCACATGATGAACGGAGGAGATCTTGCGGTGTGGTTGCGGCGGTTGAGAATGAAAGAAACCTTGGTAACATGAACAAGAAACTAACAAGAAGTGTAATGGAGATAGGTATTTGCATATTTTGTGTAATAAGAGGAGAGAGTGTTAGGTTTGAGAGTGGAAGTGAGTAGAAGAAGTTGAGATGGCTTTTATTTATAGGACAATGATGTTGGTGCCTTTGGTTTGAAGGGATATGTATGAAGATCTCTAAGTCAAATTTTTGGTTTGAAGGGATATGTATGAAGATCTCTAAGTCAAATTAGTGCTGATATTTTAGCCACCTCCCACGATCTCAGATCTCACAATAGTATTGATCAACAACATGTAATAATCAATTAACTAGTACTACTTGTTGGTATCATAAACAAGTAAAGAAAACTATGAACTGTCTCCAGAAATGTGATATAGTCTTCTTATTTTAGTTATAATAAATTAACTACACCTTATAACTGTTTAACTTATTATTGAAGCCAACTCGATTCCATTTTAATATTTAGTCTTATTTAATTAGTATTCGATATTTTGCACTGTTTTTTAGATATGTGTTAAACCTGTTTGCGTATTGGAATTTAAAAAGAAACGTTTTGGAAAATTAAATTTATATTTTAATTGTTAAAAATATAAACAAATAAAAATAAATGATTTCATTATATTTTTTTAAATAGTGAAATAATAATTAATATAAACTTTAAATAAAAATCTCTGTTAAATAAATAAGAATGGGTTCATAAAATACAAAAAGTATTCAACTTATTTCACTAATAACTAAATGATTTCTGGTTGGTATGACATATTTTAAAATTTGTAACTTATAATTTTATTCATATGAGGACAAAAAAATTGTTTGAGATCACATGTTTATAGTATATTTTATTAATTTATAATTTATTTTTTAAACTCTATTTCAAACACTATTTTTCAAACACTATTTTGTTAATTTATAATTTATAGTTTTTTCTTTTATTTTTATTATTTTAATTAAGATTCACTTTTATTCTATATATAAAATCGACGATACTTTGATTTAACCAAAAATAATATATGTACACAAAGGCGGTCCTAAATTATTTACCCCACAACAATAAAAACAAACAAACAAAATAAAAAGCTAATCCTAAGTCAAGTAATCACCAATCTTGTAATATGTTCTCTAAGCTAGGATTAGTCAATCCCTTATATACTAAAATATCTATAATTTTGTTTCCTATACTTGTATTACTTACATTGTTGCCACAACTAATATCATTTCTATGACTCCATATTTCATAAATTGTTTCAGCATATGATGTCTTGAGTATTTGAGCCTTCCATCATTTTCCCTTACTATGTTTGATAATCCATTGTAGTTCATTTTTCCATTCTCTTGGTGAATGCATAATTTGCAGCCACTCTAGCTAGCACTTGCTCCCATATATGTTCCAAGTCTGAAAATATAAAAAAAGAAGAAGGTGTTGTATCATTTGTGAATGTGTGCAGAAACATCACTGATTGTTATCTATCAAATCAATCTTATGGAGTTCCTCCTGTTGTATCTCAATTTTTGCTCCTAAGATTCTCCAATATCTCATACCATTGCATTGCACAAAGATCACAAAGTGGGTCTCTCTCTCTCTCTCTCTCTCTCTCTCTCTCTCTCTCTCTCTCTCTCTCTCTTTGGGTTTGCCCTTGGGAGATCACCAAGCACGTTTGAAATGTGTGTGATGATTGATGATTGGCTAATCATGATATGTGTATCATTTGCTCTCTAAATGTTGTAGGTGAATGGTGCACAAGTTTCTTATCCAAGAAGTCAATAGGTTCATGTGTTTATTTCCATGTTTTCTCTCCTCAATTCTCAAGGTATTGAAAATATTGTCTCTCATTGAAGATTTCTATTGTCATCTACTATGGTCTATCATCTTAATTATGTGCTTCATGTGTGAAGAAGACCATCAAAATTGAATAATTCTCTATGTCAGGGCTATCTATCTTGAAATTAGGGTTTTGGGCTTCTGAGGACCATATCTTGATGTTTGTGTGAAGTTGGCGGATGATTTCAAAGTCATTTGACTCTTAAAAGGACTTCTAATATGAATATTCTTTGATCCAAGGAGTTTAATTGATGAGAAGATTGTTTTAGAGGTCTATGATTGCAAACTCTCTAGATTGATACTTCATCTATCTTGTATGACTTCAAATGATCATAACTTGGTCATCCCTTGTCTCTTTGAGCTCATTCTTCTTTCACAGTGAACCTAAGTATGTCTAATACAACTTAGTTCAATTAGTAGGAAGAGAAAATGCTTGGAAATTTTCCTAAGAAGTCAAAAGATTACAAGTCTTTGATGAATTTCTCAATTTTTTATCAATCAACTTCAAGAGATCATATCTTAGTCGTCATTTATCACCTTGAGGTCATTCTTTTTGCAAAAAAATCTTGAAGATGTGAACTTTATCTCCACACAAGTTTTAAATATTGAAAGTGTTTAGAAGTTGCTTGAAGAAGTCAAAAGATTATACGTCATTTCATGATTTTTCACTAACTTCACAAGGCCATAACTTTATCATTTTTTGGAGTTTTTGGTTGATTTTTTTTGAAAAATTCTCCTTGAGAGGTCTACTTCATATCATCTTTGAAAGCCAAAAGCAAATTTTGAATGGAAGGCCATGTTTGGATTGAAAAGATTATAAGTCATTTTTTGTGAAAGACTTAGAATTTTTTCTAAGTGTAGAAACTCAGAGGATTTCTCACGATTGCAAAGTATGCAACCTCAGCTTTCCAAAGAGTCCAAGATGACATCATAAAGGTCCCTGAGTAATGAGGACCGTAATGAGGACCATGGCTGTAAAGAGGGCATCGTGAAACTGAATTTTTGCTTGAAGTCAGATTTTGTTTTACATAATGTGGCTTCTAATGACCAAATTGATGCACTTTTTGGTTTAAACATGATTAACAAAGTTGTAAAGCTTGATTAGAGGGTTGAAATACATGATTTGGCTGAGCTTTGATCATGTGCAAGTCACACATTTCACACTACACGAATTAACTTGGTTTGCACGATTTCACCACAATTCTTTCTCATTTTCATCATTATTCACTCTCCTATAAATAGAGGATCATTCCTCACTCATTTCCTCAAGCTTTGAGAGCTAGAAAATCGCTTCCAAACTCACTCAAAACCTCACATTTCTGCAATTTCGTTTTCACTCTTAAAGTCATTCTAGTTTGAAATTAACCATTATTCTTCTTCCTTGAACTTCACTAAAGCTAACAGAACAAGAATCGTGCCTTGAAATTCCCTAAATCGTGCTATCCAAGTCAAGTTTCAGAGCTCTGAAAGTGAACTTCGTTTAGGTAGGATTCGTGACCAAATCGTTTCAAATCAAGTGATATTGCATTCTCCTCATCTCCCTAATCCTTGTTATCTTCATTGTTTGCATTTTCATTGAGAATTGACTCTGAATTTTTGAAAACAAGTGCTCGTTATTTTCCTGTTTTTTCTCAAATTGATCATGGTACAGGAGAAATAAATTTTTTGCGACGGTACCATTAGAGTCGTCTTGAAGAGACGAAGCGAATGGTTCCGGCATGAGAAAATTATTTCACACTTTGTGAAACACGAATTGAAGGTGGTTGGAGGTTGAAGACGACCTACGTATCCGTCTTCAACCAATGAAAGTGTGACATGTAATTTTTTCAAACTGGATCCGGTGTGTTGGTTGTATCGTGCACGCGTAATAGGAGCCATTGGATTTGATTACTTTTGTGAGTCAGACTCGATCCAACGTGTGACATTATTTCTTGTTTTATTTTTATAAAAAAAATTGTAATCCGATGTTAAAACCAATGAGGTCCATATAAAGCACAACGCGTTTGATCCATTGGATTAGCTTACTAACGCGTTTTGACTGTGATCTGATGGTCCATATTTTTTGGGCTTTTATTTTATTTTCTAATTTTATATTTTAAATGTTTTAAACTTCGAAAAATCATAGAAAATTCATTTTTGACTCACAAATTATGAAAAGATCCACAAAAATATTTTGAAATATTACCTTTCTGATCTTTATTTTTTTCATAATTTTTTTCCATATTTGATATTTTTTATGATTTTTCTCTTTTATTTAATGTTTTTAATTGTTTGAAAATACTTTTTGACATTTAAAAATTTTGAAAAAATTATGGATGAATCCAATGGTCATTTGACAAATATTGATGACCTCATTTTATTTTTATTTCTGATTTTGCAATTTTTTTGATTTATTTCACCTTTTATTTTATTGAAAAAAAATAGTTTCTGACTTTAAAAAATTATAGAAATTTTTGTCAACATTTGTTGACCTTTGTTTGACTTTAGATAATTTTGTTGGAATTTTATTTTGATGTATGAATACTATTTATGTATTTCGTCAATAAAATCCAACTAAATAATCTAATTTCAAATTATATTTTATTTGTTTTCTTTTAATTGCATTATTTCTTTTTTTACTTTGCTAATTTTTGAACTTATTTGGAGTCATAGACTTCTTCAACATCAACGAAACTTAGATGTTGATAGTCCACTTGGTCAAATCCACCAAGATAGTTGGTTGATTTTGACGAAGTTAGACCGAATAAATTCATATGATGCATTGTTGACTTTGAGCTTGTTTCTTCTTCCCATCTTATTCTTTTTTATGTTTGTCCCGAATCGAAAAAAGATTTATTGATGGCATGAGCTTTAATGTTCAAATAGATTCCCCAAAGGATGACTTGAGCATTGATTTTGGTTCAACACCTGTGACGCTTGTCGTGTGGTCGCTATGATTTTTTAATCAAGCTTCTGACAAGTTGTCACTAACCTTGTCCAATTGAAATTCTCAATTTATCTTTGATCAAGTGGTGATTGTTCCGAAACCGATTGTATACTTGACAAGTTTCAAGATGGTCACCTTGCTAACTTTACTAACGATTGACTCTTCGGTGATATACTTGACAAAAAGCAATTGAAACTTGTCGTGTGGTCGCGTTGATTCTATCAAGCTTCTGGCAAGTCTTCATGCGCAAGCTTCAAGATGATCACCTTGCTAAAGACTAAATATTAACAATTACTTTACGCTTTTATTTTTATGCCTTTATTTTTTCCCTTTTATTTTTCCGCTCTTTACTTTATGCACTTTACTTTTATCATTTACATTTCATGTCATTTTTCTCTTTGCTCACTTGAGCACTTTATTTTCTTGTCATTTTGAATTTGCTTACTTGAGCTTTATTTTCCTTTTCCAAAACACCTAATAATTCAACTTAAACATAAAAAACTTTTAATTGGACTTGGTTATTATCCCTATGCTCATAGTTTGATCTTTGGACTTAGGATTAAGACTCCTACCTCGGTTCGGAGATTTATGTGATCTTGGTGTTATTCTGTCTTGCTTGGTTATTATCTTTGTATGCAGGTTATTCTGTTTATACTCGATTAAGAATGGATTTCCTCCAAATACAATCGTTACTCTACCCATTTTTCTTGAGACATGAATTCATCTGAGGCACTGATATATTTGAAGCTTCGTTTTTTTGTCTGGTTATTTGTTGCTTGTGTGGTAATCCAAAGTATGGGATATGGTATTGACTTTTTGATGTCAAGTACTAGCTTTCTCACCCGGTTAGATCTTTCTTTACCCTTACCTTTTACTTTATGCACTTAGGTTAGCCTCTTCATCTCCTCACATATTCTTTAATTTTCAAAATCTTCCCTCTTTTTCAAAGGATTCTGGTTTTCAAAACTCGAACCGTTTTCATAAAAAACTTGGACTTAGGTCCATGATTTTTCAAACTTCTTTTCTTAATAAACTTTCAATTCATTTAATAATACTTTAACCCCTTTTTACAAGACTAGAAAACACCTAACCTCATTCAAACCTTTTTTGAGCCCTTCGTGGCTTTTCTTAAAAAACCATTTTTCTTAAAATCAACCAACACACAATTTATCCTTTTTTACCCGAACTACATTGAGTTTTGATTTCAACATTACACATCGTTGGTATGTAGGCAAGGAACTCATTAGAAGATCCATCAAATTAAAAATTGTAAAAAATACTTCTTTTCTCCCCCACCATCCATTTTGTACACATACTCCTTTTTAGCACACATATACAAATTTTCAAAAAAGATTCCTATGGAGTACTGTAGATATTTTGGGTGCCTAACACCTTCCCTTTGCATAACTAACCCCCGGTCCCAGATCTCTGATCTTTTTTAAGGATTTTATTTGCTCTTTTTCCTAGTCCTTTGGATAAAATAAAAGTGTGGTGGCGACTCTGTTATTATTTTTTCGAGTTGAGTCAATTCAATGGCTTGCACTCGTAGTGTTTTTGCCGCTACACCTCCTTTATTTCAAGACGATCATGACAAGCTAACCCTAAACAAACATAACTCTTGGTCGCGCCATATTACCATAAAAAACCTTTCTATAATGCATCGTCTATTAAGTATCCTTTAGGGCATGATACATATTTTTAGTTGAGAACTTTGTGTTAATCTAAACATTATTCCAAGCTTGTATCTGTTAAACCATTTCCCTTTGGATGAGAATCGCCTTTAGTTTCCCGGAGAAAGTATTTGTCACCGAAACTATCATGAGAGTAGCATTCCTTATACATTAGCTATGAATCTATTTGATTCATAAGATATTAGCTTTTCCAATCAAGTTCCATAATAACTTGATTATGTTGGCCTTATTCCCTTCAACTAGATAAATCAAGCCCTGCCACCTTGTGTTTTAGGAAAATACACTTGTTTCCAAGCTACATGAATTTTTCTTCTAATATTAGCCTCTCCAGTTCATAAAAATGATATGCATATAGCTTCTATTTTTTGTAAAGGAAAGCACTGCATCGAGTTATTAGTGATTGCAAATATCACACTTTTGATTAATTGGATCCTAATAGCATAGCTCAGTAATTTGGAACTCCAATGTCTTATCATCAGCATAATGTTATCAATCAATATCATACATTGTTGAATAAAAATCTTTTTACTAGTCAGAGAAACTCCTAAGTACCTAAAAGGGGGACCCTTTGTAAAGCAAGTTAGATCTTGTATCTCTTCCTTGATATGGTCTACTACACCTCCATTATAAGCTCTGCATTTGGTAGGGTACATTGTGAGCCCTGTAGATCTTGAGAAATCAGTGAAAGCTTTCATAACTAGTTCAATTGACCTTGTATATGATATATAAAAGAGTAAGAGGTCATCATAAAAGATGACATTAATAATGTAAAGTTTTTCTCATTTTGAGTGAAAATTGAAGTTTGGAATGACTCTGAGATTTTTTAGTGATCTATGAAGATATTCCATAACAATAAAAAATAATAATGATATATGTGATCTCTCTATATCAAGCCTCTCTTTGACTTAAATAACTCGATGTACTATCCATTTATGATAAATCTGTATGATATTATAGTGACCACCAACATTATACATCTTACAAACTTTCAATGGAAGCCTAGTTCTTTCAAGATGGTCTCCATACCACTCCAATAAACAATATCATAAGCCTTTTGTAGATCCAGATGCAACATACATCTAGGCATGCCATGTTCCTAGTATACCCTCTGCTGGAACAAAAGCTTCGTAACTTTGATATATTATACTGTAGAGTACCTTCCCCAACCTTGTGGTCATCACCTTGGAAATTACTTTGTATATAGTTATCCAGCAGGAGATGGGTCTGTAATCCTTGATAGTTTTTGCTTCATGGATTTTTGGAATGATTGTAACCAAAGTTATATTTATGGCACTATACATTTTCTCCTTTACAAAAAAAATCCATCACAGTTGCTCTAAAATATCGTTTCACAATGCTCCACGTAGCTTTGAATAGTCTAGATCCACATACATCCATTCGTGGGGCCTTCAAATATCTTATTTCCTTCAGGGATTGCTCTATTTCCTTTTCATACACTAGCTCTATTAGAGAATTGATCTCCTTTTGTGTTAGTTGTTATCCATTTCTCATGGCCACAATGTTAATTCCCTATATTCTACTAGATGCAGTCCCCATTAAACTCCCATAAAAATATGGAACCTAACTCCTTCTCAATATCCACTTGGTTTTTTAATAAAGTTTAATCATCCTTGTATATAGATTTCTTGCGAGTTTGGTTTTACTTAGCTTTCAAATAGGCATGAAAGTAAACATTATTTACATCCCCTAGCCTAAGCCACTCTATTTTTTCTTTCTTCCTGAGAATTTGTTCTTAAAGATCATTCCACTTAATTACCTCTAATGTGCATACCTTTACTCTTTTAATTTGTTGAGTATCCATTCTATCTTGAATGAGTAAATTCCACGCCTCTAATAAGTCATCTCCCAATTTCTTAATTTGTATTTTGATGTCTGATATAGCTTTCCTCATGCTCCTTATTATAGGTTGTAATCTTTGCAAAAAAAATCATAGAACATGCATACTACTTCTTGTCAGTGGTAACCTCCAGTTGGTTGAGAATGTTTTTGAAAAGCCCTTCATATTTGTCTCACTATTCAGGAATTTTAAATGAGATATTTTGATTGGTCTTTGCTCATCTTCTTTCAAACATACTAGAGCATGATCAAAGACTCCAAGTGCCATAATGTTCATAGATTTATCCATATTTTGTTGAAACTAATGCACATTTCCAAGGACTCTATCTATTCTATAATAGATAGTTCCATATAAATGTTTATTAAACCATGTGAAACAATCTCACAGCCATACATTTCAAACAAGCTAGTTTTTTCCATCATAGATACCAGATCTATATATTCAAGTTCATGGACCATGCTCCCTCAAACTCTATCTTGTGTTTTAAGAATATTGTTAAAATCTCCTACCAGACACCACAGACCCTGATGTTGTTGATGCATCTTCTCAATACGTATTCATAACAATTTTCTTTTCTATAGTTGAGTGAATGCATATGTGGCAGTGAACCAATACATGAAAGGACCACTTATAGAATAAATGCAACAATTTATCATTTGAGTAGTGATAACAACATAGCATTCCGCAATAGCCAAGTCCTTTTATTTTCATGATTGGAGTAGTTATCCAAATAAGACCAATTTAATCCCAACACGCTTCTGACTGAACCAATTTTTGAATGTTTTATTTTTGTTTCCTTTAGGATAACAATGTCAAGTTTAAGACTATAGATACATGAGCTTATGCTTTTGACTTCTTATTTTACTCAAGCTTTTCCCTCCCTGCAGATGCAAAGGTAATTAGGGGAGTTTCACCCATATGGTAGTGTTCTTAGCCTGTCTCTTTTCAAGAAAAAATACAATTTCCATTCCCTCGTAAACCTAGCCATGTTGTGAATAATGTAAGGTCCTTTCATAAGCGTGTCATCTTTAGCCTTAAACGAGCGAAATTTCAAAATGAAACATCCTTTCTCATTAAAGAACATATCACTCTGTTGAACAAAATCTAAAAGATTCATCATGTATTGTTTCACTACATTTATACTCAGTTTTCCTCCTAGCATATACATAATTAAAGACAATTCCCAAAACTTTACCTCATATACCACATCAGTAACATCTATTCCAATTTCAATTTCTCCATCCTTAATTTTTGGCGCAAACAAGTCCACTGGCTATACTGTTTGCTGGAATTCAGTTACTACTCATTTCATCCTTCCATAGCTTTTTCAATGAATTAGAGCTCGTCGGAGCCGTTGTGTTATCCTTTTTGGTCTTTGAATCAATTGGCGGTTAAATCCCTAGTTTTCCAAAAACTCTTTCTTCGTATATTCAACATCATCGTCAATTTTCAAAAAGTTTTCTTCACTTGGAGTCCCCTAATATTCATCTACCATCGGAGTTGAGCTATCCACCTTAGTGTCAAAATGTTTCGATGGCCGATGCATCTTTTCCGTGATCGCCCCCGCCCTCGTTTCATTAGAATTTCCTTCCTTTTTATATTTATTTTAATTTAACATAAAATTATTATGTATTAAATGAAAGTAATATCAAATATTTATATCATTTTACATTTATCAATCAATTGACCGTCAATTTTTTTATCAAATAATTCAATTAGCTTATCAATTATTGGTAATCAATCATTACTTATGAATTTAAATTCAAAATGAATTTAAATTCAAAATAACATTTATCACCGGTCTTAATAAATTATGAACTATCAAGTAACTTGTCAATAAATTATTATTTTAACCAAACAAAATCATAAACTTTAAAAGAAAATTCAAAAATCGAAAAGATATAGCAAAAGAAGAAAATACTTGATTTACAAAATTAAAAAAATCTGATCCACTTGCCTCTACAATCCAACTGGCAAACAAAATCAAAACCTTAAAATTAAAATTAGGGATTGCTTATACTCCTTGATGATATACATTATGTACTAATATAACCATTGCAAGTAAAAACAAAAAGAAGAAAGTAAATTATGGAAGAAGAGGAATTCAATGGATTAGAACAAATAGATAGGAACAGTGTGAGTGGAAGATAAGAACAAAAAAGCACATGTTATTTTATAGTTCATATAGTTAAATAAGTTTTCGTTTCACTATTTTGTCTCATTAGTGTGAATTTGATGGTCTATTTTTAAATATATGATTTGGTTTTTAAGTTTTAAAGTGTTTGATTTGAAATTAGACTTTTTTGTTAGACCGACATTTTATATATTAAAATATAGTCACGTGACTTTGTAGTACTTATGAATATTTTAATTCAATAAAGTATTGAGTTATTGACCACGTTAGTTTTGATTAGATCACAAGAGAATATTCAAATTTCGAACAGGAATGCCAATTTGCCATGTGTAGTAGTGAATGCCAGTGATTTATATTTTATATAGGATGGCAAAATGTTTATCGGACTGGTCCGTTGATCCATTATTTTTTATGAGCTGTAATGAAATTTTCGATTCGGTTTCTTAAATTGAGCCGTGTCATCAAATACGCTTAAAAAATAGACTTAGATCGAGGTAAATTTATCCGCGGACTTTTATTAAAAATGATTTTTTATTTAAAATTAAAATAGTCTTAATTATAAAAATAACGTGAATTATGTTGATTGAATTACATCTAAATTATTATACATATAAATTAAATTATAAATTACATATAAATTAAATTATAAATTTTTTCTATAACTTTCTACTATATGTATTTGTTGAAAAAGTTTGAAATAAAAGAATAATTATATGACATAAAAACTATTAACATAAAAATTAATACGGTTCGATTAAATTTTATAAAGATTAAATTAGATTCTTCTTTTATTAAATTTGATTTTGATAATTTTTGTGAAAACGATAATGTCGAAAGGAAAAAGCGATCAATTATGAATATGGTGAGAAACATATTGAAAGGGAAGAGCTTCATGAAAGAGATGTGAAGAGATGTAGTTTCCACAACTGCCTATTTAATAAATAGGTGCCCTACAAAGAAGCTTGAGAAGATAACTTCAGAAGAGGCATAGTCTGGACTCAAGCTGAACCTAAACCATTTGAGAGTTTTCGATTCCAAGGCGTATCGACAATGTTCTGGTCCAACTTAGAAAGAAGTTGGATGACAAAGGTGAGATGATGATTCTTGTTGGGCATCATCTTACTGGAGGTTACAAGTTGTTTGATGTTGAAAACAAGATGATCATGATCAGTCGGGACGTCATAATCGACGAATTGTAGCATGTCAAACAACCTTTAAATGGTTACATGTGAACGTTAACCAGTTACATGCAGGCGTTAACCGGTTACATGAAAGCATTTCCTATAACGGTTACACGCACAATTTTCTAGATTTTAGAAAAACTAAAAGTGTTGAATAGTCGTGCATCGAAGCCATAACGGAGGGAAATCTTAAAAGACCAACTAATCAAAGAGGTTTGTCTCAAAGACTCCAATATTGTGAGATATTACGAGATAATGAGATTAGTGATGATGGTGATTTCATTTATTTTGCACCTATGGCCGAATCTGAGCCCGTTAACACGGAATAGGCCTTGAGTGATCCAAAGTGGGTTTGTGCAATGAAAGAGGAGGTGTAATCGATTAAGAAAAATAGTACTTAAGAGTTCGTTGATCTACCGAAAGGTAAGAAATCGATTGGTGTAAGATGGTTCTATAAGGTGAAAGCAAATCTCAAAGGTGAAATAATCAATCATAAGGCTTGATTAGTTGCGAAGGGATTTTTGCAAAGAGAAAACATAGACTTTGATGAGGTATTCACATAAATGGCTAGGATAAAAACCATAAGGATATTTGTTGGTATTATGAATAGAAACAATTGATCTATCTATCAAATCGATGCGAAGTCCACATTTTTGAACGGGCTGCTTGAGGAAGAAGTGTATGTACAACATTCTCCTGGCTTTGCTGTGAAAATTCAAGAAGGAAGGGTCTAAAAGTTGAGAAAAACACTACATATTTTGAAACAAGCTCCAAGAGTTTGGAACAAAGAGATATATGGTTTCCTAGTAGATGTTGGTTTCAAGAAATGTGTGTCTGGGCATAGAGTTTATGTGAAGACGAATGCAAGTGAAGGTGTGATCATACATTGTCTATATGTGGAGAATTTGTTGATCAAGCGCAACAACGAGAAGAGTATTTCTAAGTTCAAGAGTGGACTTATGAAAGAATTTGAGATGAGCGACCTTAGCATTATGACACATTTCATTGGCATAGAGTTCCACAAATCAAAAAGGAGACTATTGACATACCCCAAATTTGTCTACATTGATACTGACAATCAAAATTTACTTTTATTAGGTCTATTAGTTCATTTTCGTGCTAATTTTATGTCATGGCATTTATTCAAATTTACACTATCATTATTCTAAATATTAAATTCTTAAATTAGATTTTATATAAAATTATAGTCATTTTTTTAATTAATTGGGTTTATCATCTAAAATAACTAAATGGCCCATTAGAGTTTAGAGAGGTCCATGGCAAATTTAATTATATTAAATTTGTTTTTTGTAATTTTATCATTATTTTTTGTGTTGTTGAGTCAACATCTTTGAGTTATTCTTATTTTTGTATTTTTTAATAATAATTTAGTTTTATTATTAAAAAATAGGCTTAAATAGTATTTTCGTCCATATAAATTAGTGTGTTTTTAGTTTTCGTTCCTAAATCTTTTTTTTTTTTTTGTACAGGTCCTTATATGTTCAATTTGTGTTTGGCTTTAGTCCCTAACATTAAAAATTTGTTACAAAAATTCGAGTTGGCTATAGGTTCGAACCATGGACATTTAATTTTGAACTAAGGACCTTTGACTCCAAACCTTGAGTCCATCCCACCAAACCACTTATATTGCTTCTTATATAAATGTAATTCATTTGTATATATTACATAATGACTTAATTTTTTAAAAAATATACTTTGTTTTGTTTTGAGTTTTAAAATATACAATAATAAATAACTACAAATAGTTTATTAAATATTTCATATTAGTTTCAGTAGTAATGTTTCAAATATTTAATATTTACTAGTCTTCAATTTAAAATATTAATAGATGAAATATTTAATAAATTAAAATAAATAATTCAAATATTATTAATAGTTGATAAATTAAATAGTTTAAATATTAATATTTGAAACTTAGAATTAGGGACCTAAACCAAATATATATATAAGTTATTAAATGTAATTAAATGTATTAAATATATATATATAATTCAAAAAAACGCTAATTAAATAATTTATTATATATTTTAAATATTTATTAAATTGGTTAATAAATATTTCAACAAGTTATTAAATATTTTAAGTATTTAATATTTTAACTATTAGATATTTAAGTTATTATATATTAACTAATTATTTCATAATATATAATTCAAACTATTGAGTTTATTTATTAACTATTAAATATTTAAATTATTACTAATTAAATAATATACTTAAAAATAATTAAAATATTTAAAACTATTTAATATATAAATTATTGCATTTATTAATGTATATTATTATATATTTGAACAAAACAAAAATTTATACCAAAATTCAAAACAAAACAAAATATATTATAATAACTTAAATAAAAGCCTAAGATTAAACATAAGTTAGCGTGTATTGTTAGCCTAAGATTAAACATAAGTTAGCCATAAGTTAGCGTGTATTGTTGTTGCACCCAAATTTCTTGTCCCCAACCCTAAGATTAAACAAAAGCCCAAATTACAGAAGAACAAATCAAATCAGTGAGAATCAAAGATTTAAAATTTTATTGGTATTGATATGAATACATACACAGAAATAGTCCAAGTACATGAATCAAAAACCCTAATTTCTAAAATCAAATCAAATCTGAACTAATTTACAAATCAAATCTCCTAAATTGATTCAATCTAACCTAATCTAATTCGTAACACAAAATTAGACTAATTCTATTTTCTAATTGATGAACCCTATATAAATCCTATTATAAAACCTAATTGGAGTCCAAAACTTGGAGATTGGAGAAGAAGAAGCCCTTGTCTCCTTGTTGCTTCCTTATACATGCGAAAGAGACAGAGAAAAGGATTATAGGAGATCAGAGAGAAATCCGAGAGGAGTATACAACAAGATTCACTGCAAGGAAGATAAGCCTAAACTTAGCTTAGGAATTTTGTCGTTTGTTGTTGTTTGAATTGTTGGAAAATTGGGGTTAGGGTTTCAAATTAGGTTTAGGGTTCTAAAGGGTTAGGTTTAATGTTGTTAGGATTCTTGTGGATTTCTAGAAATAGATGAAGTTCATGACGAACTTACATTTGAGACGACAACCTCAACGACCACCCATGGTGGAGGATTAGGGTTCTAAGGTCAACTAGGGTTACGGTTCATGTTCATCTAAGGTTCTAAGGGTTTCATCTAGGATTCATGGGGAAATCTGGGTTTGGATGAAGATCTGAGTTTGAAGGCATGAAGGTTTGAAGTTCTCGATTGAAGCTTAACCAGAGAACTGGGTTTTAGATGGTGGTTTGGGGTTATAGACTAAGTCGTTGTCGGCAGGGCAATTTCTGGCGGGTCATAAAGCTAGGTAAAAGCCAAAGCTTCTCACTCTTTTTTTGGGGAATAGGGAGAGAGAGAGTCTGGCTAGAGAGAAAGAAAGAAAAGAAAAACGGGAGATTGTGAAGGAACTTCACATAAGTACTATCTATGTCCACTCTTGAATGTGCTCCATGTGGCCACCTATAGGCCACAGGATGTGGAGACCATTGACCGGCTCCCTGTTCTCGATCATATGTTATTCCTTAGTCAACGATCCATCATGGCCTCTCGTTTAGATTACTTTTGATCAACACCCAGAGTTAACCTCTAGGGGGTATTTGATCAAAATAAGACATACCGGAAGACGCTAGCACACCATAACTCCATAGGCTCACAGGTATTATGTTCAAACTTTACAAATGAGTGTTTAGTATACATGTAATATAAATTCAGACAGGACTCGTACGATAACTCGGGTGTCGCACGGTTTCTTACTAGTTTTTACATTAAAATTTCTAGATAAATATTTTTTTATGAACAATTTAAAAATTATTTGGTTTGTAATGTGATAAATGAGTATACACTCCTCTTAAAATATATTCATTCGGTCTCAAAATAAGTGTTTTTTTAACCATAAATAATTGTTTCAAAATAGTAATCTTTTTACATTTTCAATATAATATTAATTAATTTTTACCAACTTTACTTCTTGTATATATATTTTTTCAAATTAATATAATATATAACAACCAATAATAATTAAGAGTAATTTTATAAAAATATTATTTTTATTTACTTAATCGTCACTTTTTAAATTTGTAACAACCTTTAACGATAATTATTTTAAGATCGAGGAAGCACATACAGTCGATAATCTATATATTATTTGGGAATTTCTTCACCCACCTAGTGATTTTCTCCCACACTCTTGAAAAATAAAAATACCCTTCATAAGTGTACTTACGAATCCACCTTTCAGGGTGTTTCTTAAGTGCACTTACGAATTCACCTTATTTTGTATGTTTTATTATTTTAAATGTTGAATTTGAAAAAAAATAACGTTACCTCGTAAGTGCACTTACGAAACAACCTTTTAGGGTGAATTCGTAAGTGCACTTACGAAACTTCCCTTTCTATACTAAAATGTTGCACGATCACCTATTCACACTATTTCATACATTTTTCACAACCTTTAATAAAAAAACCTTAAACATCACTCAATCTCAATATAAATTTCTTCTTCAAATCAAGTTTCAAGTGTGTGATCCTAGAAAAGTGAGCATTGGAAGCTATAATTTGAGGTAAATTTTCATCCCCTCAATCTACATTTGTTGCATTATAGCTGTTTATATGTTGCAGAAAACACCATCACTTCGCAAGTACACTTGCAAAGTCCACCAGAAATAAGTCGCAAGTGTACTCGCAAAATAATCTCTGATGCAGAAACAAAATTCTGTTTTAACAGAATTCATTTGTTTTTATATTTTTAGGTATGGTGCACCCCAACAACATTGTCAAAGCTATTATGAAGGTTTCGATTTTGGGCAAAGTGAGCATAGATGATAAACTGATTGTGGTCAAAAAAGTAGATAAAACGATTGATGTTGTGATAGATCATGAAAATAAATATCCAAATGTCAAAAATTTCAATACTCGTCAACAAATGCTTGATTATGTTAGAATGGAAGCTAGCAAACTTGGTTTTGGCGTTGTGATTGTGAGGCCCGATAATGGGAGTAGTAATCGACAACCATTTGTTATTTTGACGTGCGAGAGAAATGGAGCATACATTTCAAAAATCTGCAAGTTAAAACGCGAAGACACGGGATCGAGGAAATGTGGGTGTTCGTTCAAATTGCACGGTTATTGTAGATTGGATAATTTATGGCGGTTGACTATCATGTCCGGAACGCATAATCATGCGTTGGAGACCAAGTTACACGGGCATCCTATTGTTGATCGGCTTAAGACGGAAGAGAAGAAATATGTTTTCGAATTGTCGTTGATCAAAGTTCTGCCTAGAAACATACTTGTCGGCTTGAAAATGAATAGAGCCGGATGTGTTTTAAATATAAAATCGGTTTACAATTATCGATATAAACAACATGTTACTCAAAGAGGTCCGATGTCTAAAATGCAATATTTATTGAAATGTTTGGACGATAACAACTACGTTTCCAAACATAGAGTTTGTGAGGACAACGTAAGTATCCGTGATATTTTTTGGACGCATTTGGAAAGTATCAATTTGTTCAACATATTTCCAACCGTTCTAATGATTGATTCGACATACAAGACCAATAAGTATAGGCTTCCGCTTCTAGAAATTGTTGGTGTCACCTCTACGGACAAGACATTTTTAGTTGGTTTTGGTTTTTTGGAATGTGAGAAGGAAAACAACGTCACTTGGGCATTGTATGTTTACAAGACTTTGTTGAAAGATCAAAAAACTATGCATATGGTTATCATCACCGATCGAGATAATGCTCTTATGAATGTGTTTGCCACCATGTTTCTGTCGTCAACCGCTTTACTATGTCAGTATCACATCACAAAAAATGTGAGAGCACGGCTAAAACCCGCAGTTGGCACCAAAGAGAAGAAAGGTGAAGACGGACAAGTTGTCAAATTTGGTGTTGTGGTAGAGAAGATAAAGAGTGCATGGACTGATATTCTTAATTCTGCTACTGAAGAGATGTATAATGAGAATATGATCCAATTTAGGAAATTGTCTGTGGAATATCCCTATTTTTTGAAATACGTCTACTCCACCATTCTTGATCAAGTGAAAGAGAAAGTGGTATGTGCATGGACGGACCATGTTAGACACTTGGGGAACACAACAACTAATAGAGTAGAATCTGCACACGTGGCTTTGAAGAAGTGGTTGGGTGATAGTAAGGGTGACCTATATAGAGATTGAGATGTTGTGAACCAAATGCTCCTAAACTAACATAATGAAATTCAAACAACATTTGGTAGGAGAAAAATTGTATTGGAACACCGGTTCAAAGACAAGACTCTTTATGCACAGTTGGTTAACAACTTATCTTGAGCGAGATTGAATTTTATTTTTTATGAAGCAAAACAAGCAGAAACAACGGGATCCGATAGTTTGAAATGTGGGTTTACAATACAGACGACTTACGAGCTTTAGTGTGCTTGTATTATTTCCAAAACAATTAAGCTTAATTCCTCTATACGAATGAATGAGATATGCACTCATTGAAAAAGGCTCTGTTTCGATGATTACGAGCCGACAACAGAAGGTAGTTTCAACATTACCATCACAACCGAGTTGGAAGTCATAATAGATCATTTTTCAAAAGCGGACAATGCTACAAAGTTGCACATTAAAGAAAAATTGAGAAAAGTTGCCTTTATGGAAATAACTTATTTAAAGCCTCTGTCGCAACCGGTGAGAACTAGAGGTGCGCCAAAAAAGGTGAAAACTTCACAAACTAACATTACAACCAAGCGTACGGCTTCTTATCACGAAGTCGTCGATGAATTATTCTCGGGTTCTCCAACCCCAAAATCAAAGACAAGTGCTAAAAAAGGAGCCCGAATTTGCAAACCACCTTGGACACCACCACCACCACCACCATAACCACCACCAATAATTTACATGAATGAGATGCCACTATTTATGCACAAAAACATTGAAAAAATCGTGGATGTGGGGAGCGATGGTAATTGCGGGTATCGAGCCGAAACCGCTTTGCTTGGCCATGAAGAGAAGCAACACATTCTTGTTCGAAAAAAAATTTATTTCGGAGTTGACCTCTCATAGGGAACTTTACACGTGCCTATACGTGACAACAAACAAGTTTAATAAAGTTCATCATGCTCTTGCTCCAGGTGTTACCGTCCACGCACCACCTGAAAAGGGGATGAGCTTCCCCGAAATGGGGCATCTTATCGCAAATGCTTATAATGTTGTGTGTATCGAGTTGACAAGATATGTTTTTTCAGAAACCTTTTTTCCTCTCCAAACTCCACCGTCTATTGATCCATCCGGGCGCGTCATGTGTGTTGGCTATCTTAGGTCATGCCATTTTGTTCCAGTATATCTAAAATCAGGCTGTCCTATTTCGGCCACATCCGTGGAATGGATGGAACATCACGAAAAAAAGGCAGAAACTTGGCCGGGTCATTTTTTGGATAGAATGACGGAGATCACACATTTGATGGATCTTGAGAGAGAGAATTAAATAGGTAGAAATCAAAGAAAGTGCACTTGCAAAATGTGACCTGATAAGATTTCTTTGGTCCATATTACTCCAACTTGCCTATAAATTGAGTCTACAACCCATTTCATTCTCCATCACAAACCAAAACCATAAAAATGACACAAACCTATCCACACCTTGTGTTTGTCTATTTCACTGTTGCGTGTGCGCCACTTCAATTCAGGATCTCGTAGGACACCCTGTACGACGAGCGCATTACGACACTACATTCTCTCTTGCAGTATTCAGATAATCGCAAGGTGGTCAAGCTTGAATACCGTTCACCTTCACTTGATACTGAAGGAAAAGTCAAGTTCACCCCGTTTCAACTAAAGAACGACGAGGACTTAGAGATTATGTGGGAGACCTTTTAACAATACTCCACAAAGGGTCTGATTGAGATAGATGTGACGCTTCGTAGATCGACATAAGATGTTATCAAGATGTTGCAACGTCGCAGCTTCCCGTTTATAATAATATGTAATTTAATTTTCTGCATCTACTATGTAATTTTTTTGAATGAATTAAGTTGAACGAATGATATGAATTATGTTCAATGCTTATGAATTTTGTCCAATCTTAAATTCGCAAGTGCACTCATGAATCACACAACTAAGGTGTCTTCGCAGGTCCACTTGCAAATTCACCTTATTTTTAGAAAATTAAGGTGAATTCGCAGGTGCATTTGTGAATTCACCTTATTTTTAAAAAATTATGAATTATTTCGTAAGTGCACTTGCGAAATCCACCTTCAAAGTAAATTCGTAAGTGCATTTACGAAATCTGAAAGTATTTATGAATTTCTACCATAGACATAGAACAATCCTAATTTCCATATTATTTTACGTGGTCAACAAAGAAGATGCATTCTATATATGTTGCTTTGATTGAGAGTGTGTCTGATGGTTGCATTGTAAATAGTATGTGTGACATAACCGTTTCATATAGAACCCCAACTTTTGAAAATTGTATGGATGCATCAAATGAAACATTGACAACCTTTACACACTGTTTGTTTCCCATGAAAGTGAAGGGATGGAAAGTGGTAAGGATCGAAAGTTTTTAGTAAAATATGCTTCCACCGTTTGGTATATGTGTCAGAGAGGAATGAAAGGTTAAAGTTAATGGACCGCACACTCATAATCTTTCCTTCCAGTATTGAGAAGAAAATACACCTAAACCATTAATATACTCAAAATGACCAAAATATCCTATTTGCAAATATATTTTTTGACGAAGCAGTTTTGTTACCGCTTCGGTTTATCAATTTTCTCATTAGGTACAAATTGTTCTATTCTTTTTATATGAATAAATATATGTTTTTTTGCCTTTATATAATATAATTAATTATATAAAGTTATTAAATAGATAAAATAAATTTGACAAAGATATTTTAAAGAAATATATTGAAGTATTGTGTATTTTGAAATTATATAAATTAATAAAATAAATATAAATATTACTATAAAAATGATTAAAATATAATTATTTAAGATTATTTAAATATTTTTATTCAATATCAAATAAAGGTTATTTTAGTCATTACATAGGATTATATCTTTCATTTCTCTCACTTTCTATCGACTATTACACATAGCAAACAACAAAAAATTATTCCACTTTCTTTTAACTTTCTCTTCACTCTCATTCTTTTAATATTCTTTCTTCTTACTTTCTTTTCGCATCCAAACATACTATTAACCAAGTACTACAAAATATCGCATAAATTGTGTGTGATGATGGCCTATCAAATCTACTTTGATCAATCACTCATTATTATTACATCTTCTTCATTCAACCACACAATATGATCACATCTTCTTCATTAATTATCATCTCAATCTAATCACAACTTTTTCATTCAACTACTTTATTATTATAATAAAATACTAACATGTATCCTAAAAATATATATTAATAAGTTATTTGTAAAAATATTTTTTTAGATGGTGTGTATGCAATGTTTTTAAATATAATTTTATTATATTTAATTATAATTAAATATTTTTAATTATAATATCTTTACCATATATCTTTAGAGCCCATATTATTATACACTTATTATAATATATTTATCCAAGTATATAAATATCATCCGCATCTCATTTTTCACTTGCTACATTCACTCATCTCTCATTATTCTTACAAATATTTCTCATATTCTATTGATTTTTTTTATTAAGTCTACAATATATTTGTTATAGATGAAAGATACTCGTAAAAATGCAATAAAATATTTATAAATTTATAAATTTTTAGTCTCAAGTTTACTTATTAATTTATAGTACTGACAATTTATTTATAATATATTTATTTTCATCTAGGTACTTACTTTTTTTTCCATAAACATATATTATTAATAAGTTGTTGTTAATTGTTTTTCTTATAGAAATCAATCAATATAAAAAACATTTAATATTAAATTATTTTTTAAAAATATTAAATTTTATTATGAATAATAATTTAATAAAATATATCCGACGGACAAACGTCTAGTTTACTTATATTATTGTTAATTTATTTATTGTACACCAGTGCATGAAGAGAATTTCGTATTTTTTATACATTATACATCTATTTAATCCGTGTAAAATGAACTCACAAGATGTATACAGAAAATTTACTTTTGTTTTAAATTGAATTTAACAATAAGTATATTGATCCAACTTTGGAGTATGTTATATACAAAATGATAAATAAAATTTATAAAATATCCCAATTTTTGTATAATTTTTAAAATAATATTTCAATATATTTTTAGAGTTTTCTGAAATATTTCATTAAACAAAACAAAAATAAGTAGAATAAAACAAAAATTAGCTAATTTAATGGGAAAATAAATCTTATATAAATAAAAATTATTACAATAGCAATGAAAATACTTTGATAAATAAATATTTTTTTTAAAAAAAATAAGTTTAGTTACTAAAATACAAATAAAATTAGATATATTAAATAATGAAATATATGAATGGAGAAATTTTTTAATGTAACCGAGGTAAAAAAATCATTTTTTAAAAAGAAAATCTACCTATTGAAACAATGAAATAACGTATTTAGGAGAATTAAATAAATTATCAATATATTCATAATTGATATATAGTATTTAGGAGAATTAAATAAATTATCAATATATTCATAATTGATATATAGTTTATAAATCTCTAATATACAAGATGATCTTACAAATAAAAATCAAATTAACACCGATAAATTAAATTTGTTCTTCACCAGTGAAATGGAATGCGAATAGTCAGACCACCGATAAATAATAATATTGTAATTAATATTTGTAATATTTAAAATATTATAAAAATAACCTTTTGGTTCTTGATATATATTTGTTTTAATTATTATTTTTATACTGTACAAATATATTTGATTATTTAAATAATATATATATATATATATATATATATATAAAATATAAAATAAAATAAAATGATTATGATCCTCTTGATTTTGATTTAAAAATATGAACCAGATAATTAGGATTAGTTTATGGAAAGATTTGTCTTATGTTAATTGTTAACAAATATTTATTCTTATTTTTTAAAATATATATATATATATATATATATATATATATATATATATATATATATATATATATATATATATAGATATATAGATATATATATAAAAGTGCCACATATATTATATACACCTCAGAATTTTAAAATCTAAATGATAGAAATAGCATTTTGAAATCTCTACAAGATGTATAATTATAGTATGGGTGTAGTGAATATCACACTTGAATGGCCAACTCCACGACTTAATCAGAACGTAAAATATGTCTAATAAACCTACAACAATTTAGGATAGAGAAAATCCCCTTTTTGATTTCTCAAACATTTTATTCAAAATCTTCCTACATAATAGAATTAAAATTTGGTCTAACTCATTATTCGAAAACAAATATGTCATATTTGTAAAGTAAAATATGTCACTTTATATAAATGATTTTAAAACTCTATCTTATACAGCCAACAAACTTTTTCAATTTTTATGGTTAATATATTATATAAGTCAAATGTAATTGGTGTGTTTGAGAAGTTGTTTTGAAAACAACTTATTTGAAAAAGCTATTCTGGTGCAGTGCAAAAATTATGAGTTTTGAAGGAGAAACGAGTTCCTTGCTTTGGGGAAATCGATTTCCATCGCGAATTTTTGTTTTTTCTCCTGAAGCAGTTTTCTGTTTTTTGGGTTATGTTTTGTTGTTTGTTGTGTCATTTATGGACAATATATAAACACTCACTCTCTATGTAATGAGTAGAAGTTGAATGCCATATATTGAATAAAAAACAATTTTCTCCTCAATTACTCACTCTCTCAATTTTCCCATTTTCTCTCTAAACTTCATCTTCTCCAATTCTATCTTTACCATTGATTCACCTCAATTGTGTATGTTCTAACATCTGGTATCAAGAGCACCGATTCTGATCAATCCGCTGCAAACATGACAACCACCGATTAAATTCCTACCAACCTCCCAATTCTTGATTCCAAGAACTATGACAAATGGTGCAAACAAATGAAAGTTTTGTTTGGGTATCAAGAAGTCATTGAAGTGGTGAATGATGGAGTCACACCACTTGTTGCAGAGGCTACAGCTGCACAACAAGCCACATTCAAGGAAGAAAAGAAGAAAGGCTACAAATCCCTCTTCTTGATACACTCTTGCGTCGACAACGCCAACTTTGAGAGAGTTGGTGATTGTACATCGACAAAGCAAGCTTGGGAGATCTTGAAGAAAGCGTATGAAGGTGCCGACAAAACAAAGGTGGAGAGGTTACAAACTCACAAGAGGTTGTTCGAGTCGGTACAAATGGAAGAGAAGGAATCGATCAACGACTACATTACGCGTATAACGCCATCTGGTGAATCAAATGAAGGCTTGCGGTGAAACCGTTACAGTACCAAATGTAGTAGCTAAAATCTTGCGTTCTTTAACGTCAAGATTCGATAACCTTGTGTAAGTTCCCGAATTTTGTGAATTGGCAATATTTTAATAAAACAAATAATAGAAGCAACTTTTGTACAGTAGGATTCCTAACTAATAATCCTATTTAGAGTGCCTTAACATGCTGTGTTGAAAAGTTTCAACATCTGGAATAACATGTCATATGTGATGTCGAGACATCAGACATCAGGACATCGCGTTACAGAAACTGTTAAGTTTGTTACAGTTTTGTTTAGAGCAGAATATTCTAGGAATATTATGCATCTTATGTGGCGTGATTTTAAAGGCTATGTGGAGGTCCAGGAGCTAAGGAGAAAGATCATCAATGACCTTGATTGTAGCAGAAACTATCTGCGTATTTGTTTCTACAAAAGTTTATTTCAACAGAAATTTGTTACAGCTTATGCTGTTATTTTGAAGGCTCGAATCCGGTTGGGTAATAGGTTATAAATAAGTTGTTGTAACCTAGTTTTAGCAAGCTAGCCAGTTTTAGAAAGATGTAATATTTAGGGTTAGCCATATAAGTGAACCACTCAGATTATGGGATGATCATTGATTTGTACCTCGAAGCCTGTAGGCAGGAGGATTATTTTACTCACTCAAAAGCTATGAAGAAATGAGTGTGGTTGTGTCCTTGGAAGAAGCTATGAAGCAATTCCAAGTTTGGTCTGTGTCACTTGAGTGACAATTTTATATTGTGTTTAAAGTGTGGTATCTTCAAACTGTTTTAGTTGAATTTGGAGTGAGGTATCTCCAAGCTGATCTTGTTAGGAGCCAAGCAGTTGATGCAGTTGCTGGTGTGATAGTAGTTGATATAAATCACTGAGGTGATTGGAAGTGAGCATAGGTTCTCATATCTAAGTGTGGTATCTTAGGTAGAAGGTTCATTGGGTAGTCTGATTAAGTGAGGAGTGTAAACAGGGTGGTTTCCCTCCGAATTAATACTGTTGATAGTGAACTTCATTCCTGGTTTGGTATTGCCCAGATGTAGGTTGGTTAGAACCGAATTGGGTTAACAATTCCTTGTGTTCTTTTGTTTCCTGCACTTATAAATGTAATTCTACCTTATCTGTTTTGTAATGTCGGATCAGATGTCACGATATCTTGAGTTTGCCAACACCAGAATTTCAATTGGTATCAGAGCAGGCATCCTGTCCATTTTTGGATGAGATCCATGGGGATACTTTCTTTTTAGGCACAAGGTAGAAGAATGTTTGAACAATGAGTGTTTATATTGTATGGCCCCTTGGAGTGAAGGATGAACCTAGTTGTAGATTGTTTGAACAATGAGTGTTCATATTGTATGGTTCCTAGAAGTGGAGGATGGACTTATTTGTGCAGAACTAGACCAATCTGACCAAAACATGTACCTTCTTGAAGAAAGAAGATAAAGATGCTGGAACAAGAAAGTTAAATTCGAAGACTTCGTGCGGGAGTGAAGATTTTGAATTGTATTGTTCAGCCTATAACCAGTATAGAGAAAAGATTGTCAAAACCTTCATGCAGGATATTGGTTGGTGTAACACGGTGGGAGAACTGACTTTGGATTGTTTTGCGTTTGATTGCAAATGTTGCGGATAGCAAGAGTCGCCACCGACTTTTCTTTTATCCAATTAAGGGAAGGTGAAAAGAACAGGAAAAGACCTTCTTTAGATTCTGAGTACAGGAGGAGGTTATGAAAAGGGAAGGTGTTAGCACCCTTTCCATCCGTAGTTATCTACGAGCTCTTAATTGCTTTAGATCACTTGATGACTTGTTTTTTGTGTGTGTGTTTGAAAATGCTTTGAAAAAGTCATTTCGCTTTGACTTCGTAATGATTCACGCTGGAATGTATACGAAGTGTTTGGAAATATTTCGTTTTGGAAATGAACTTTGTAATGATTCACGCTGGAATGTATACAAAGCGTTTGAAAATGATTTTTAGAAAGTGTGAGGTGTGAAAAGTGTTTTGATAGAGCAAGCAATTAAGAGTCTATTACCTACTCAGAACGGTCGTTTCCGTGTTATTTTACTTTCCTTTAGAATAGTGCTATCCGTACCATTAGTTGGTAGGTAACCCTATTCGTTGGATGTAAAAGGACATTCGAAAGGGACATCGTATGGTCATAGAAGGCAACTTGTAGGAGTATCCTAGCACATTCGTAGGGACGATCATCACTTTTCGTAGGCAACAATCGAGGGACTAGATCATGTATTCGTAGACAACATTGAGAGTCATTGAGGGACTATGATCTTTGATTCGAAGGGACTATGATGATATGTTTGTAAGCAACGGTGCTAAGATACCCCTACGTTCGAGGGACTTGACCATTTATTTGAAAGGCAACGAGAGAGAATACCCTAAGGGGTGCATGTGTGAAAAAGGTGTGTTAAATTCAGATATGTTATCTTGTGATTAGAGTTAGCTATGCTAATTTTATCTTGCCATACACGCCTAATTACTAGCAATTTATATGGGTGCGGAAAGTAAAGTGCGGGAAATAAATCCTACGCTATTACATGGCTTTGGGGCAGTTACATAATTGAGGAGTGTGGAAAGTAAATCTTAATTAAACTATTACATCCCATCAGCAGTTACATAATATTGAAAAAGAAAATGCGAGAAAATAAATAACTGAATAGAAAACTAATCCTAATATTTTTGGCATTTTTCTAAAATTGTGAAGAATAATCCTAAGTCTAATTGATTTTAATTAACTTTTTTTAAGGAAAATATTAGTTAATTCTAATCCTAAATTAATTAATTAAAAACGAGAGAAAAAAAAGGTGGAAGTTGTCTAATTAATCCTAATTATTTAACCTAATTACTAATTTTAATTAATTATGAAATTAGCAAAAAAAATAAAATATGGAAAAGTAATGAGAAAGAATGCAGAAGCACTTCTGGAAGAAGTCATCCAAGAAGCTGGAGCTTATGGGCAATCCCTTGCTGAAAGCACCCAGAAGTTGGAACTTCTGGGGTTTCTGCGCTGGAGGTGCCCAGAAATTAGAATTTTTGGGGCTTTCTACTGGAGATGGATCTAGAAGTTGGAGCTTCTGGGCGTGACGCCTTATGATGGGATCCAGAAGCTGGAGCTTCTGGAAATGTTTCTGCCTCTGAGGGGTCCAGAAGTAGGCACTTCTAGAGGCTGTGGCTTCTAGAACCGGAAACATAAAAAATGTTAAGAATTCTGGGAAAAGGCAGGGTTCAAACCCGTGCCTTCTAGAAGGAATGCGCGTTGCCTCTGCCATCTGAGCCAACCTGTTCTGGTGTTAGACATATGAAATAGAATGAATACAAAGGAAATTGATTTCTATGAATTGTCATACCCCAATTTTTGACCTAATATACCACCTCACATATGCATCACTGCATCACTAATAGTTTCAGAATAGAATAGATCGTGTGTGGTTTCTAAAAGTCAAAATCAGGGTTTCTTCAAAATTTCATATGTTCAAGATATGATCAATTAGGGTTTGAGTTTCCACTCACCTCAATTGACCTATCTTAATCAATCATCAACATCTGATCTTCAGATTCCCAACTTTTTCTCATGATCTATCATGAATCGACCAATTAGGGTTTTTATCAAGGATAGTGAATCATTGATTTTCTGATCAATGAATGATCTATTTGCTTGGAGATTGATCTTAACATCTCCAATGCAACATCTTGACCTAATTTCTTGATTCAAAACATCACAAAAGTCCATGTTTCTTCATCAGACAAATTCTGAATCGTCTGATAAAAATTCATATACTCAGAAAAGTCAAACTTTGACTTTTGGTCAACTTTTCAAAATCAAACTTTTCAAAATCAAACTTTTTCAATCATGAAAACATTTCAAATTATCCATCATGATCATAAAAAATCAAGAAATTTGAAAAAAGTCAACAAAAAGTTAAATTTGAAAAATTTCTAACACTTGGAAAAAATTTGAAGTGTTAAAATACATGTTTTTTCCTGCTTTCATGGCCATTTTTCACATAGATCCTTTTGGAATCAGAAAAAACTCAAAACATGAAAGTTGTAGCCCTTGTTACAAGCTTTCCAAAATGTCCAAGAACTTGCAAAACCATTTTGTCTAGCTATACTTTTGATTTTGAAACATAAAGCTCCAAAACCATGGGATTTCAAGTACATGTTTCAAAATTATAAGTCATTTTTTGCATTTTCTCCTTCTAGAAGCCTTGTCATCACTTAGAGGCAGCTTGTAACTGATAAATATAAGTTTGAATGATTGAGAAGTGGATTGAATCAAAGGAGAAAACTTAACCATGGTTAAAGAAAGTAACTTTTGCATTAAATGCAAAAGATTACATTATTACCTCTTAACCAAGTTGCAAGTTTCCTTCAATGATATCTTTGCCAAATCATTCAGAAATCTTGGCCTATAAATAGAGGTCATTTCCTCATTTTCAAACTACACCAAAGCTATCCAAATTAAGCTTTCCTTCTTTCTTGCTTAAGTTTCAAGTTTCATAGTTCAAAGTGAAGGATTTTTGCAATTTGCCAATCTTGCAAAATCTGAGAGAAATTAGGTGTCTAACATGTTCTAAACACTAAATAGAACTTGTATAAAACTTAAAAACAACACAAAAACTGCTTAAAATCAGAATTGATTTTCAAAATCCAAAAGTTTGCACATGATGCCTTAACATCCAAACTTTCATTTTGCTCGAGCTAGCTTTGATTTACCACTTCAAAAACCTTCCATATACTTCATATGAGTGATTCAAATCATCATTCATAACCTGTAACATCTCTAACCTCAAATTCAAAGTTCACATCAAGCATCTGCAGTTGGACTTGGATAGAGAGTTCCAGACTATTTCAAAGCAAGCATAGTGATCAAACACCTTCCATAAGGTTCAGTGGTGCTATAGCCATCATCAAACAACAACTGGAAACACTTTAGAATGGATTTCGATTTCAGTTTGAAGAGGTAAGTCACTCATACTTCAAATTCTATGATTTATGCATTCCAGTTCAAAAGTTGCTTGGCCATTTTGTTTCTGCACCTTCACTGATCATTAACCCTCAATCAATTTGATAAAACATGAGCCATACACGATTTTATATTGATTCTTAGAATTAGGGTTCATCTGGTCGTGTTCAGAATTAATCCTCTTAAACTAAAAATAAATGAAATTAATCATCACCATCATGTTCCTAGGTTTAAAACGAGCAAGTTTGATGTTTACATCATTCAATTTCATCAAGAAACAAAGAATCTATGATTGAATGAAGATTGGATGAAGAGGAAAAACATTGCGCGCGTTTGCGTTTTCTTTTTTTCCAGAAATTCAAATATTTGTTTTATAATATAATAACATGGAATGAGATATATGAACGGATTTATTACCGCCCCAGCGGTTGCCAACACGCTTTTCATGTCTCCTTTGTCTTGCCTATGGTCTAGGGGTCGAATCCCCCTGAGACCATTTTGTCAATTTTTCACATTCCTTCATATATTTTAATATTTTCAAAGACTTGTTTTTAAATATAATTAATGGGAAGCGTGTAAATAATAAGACAAGCACTTGGCTCAGTGGTAAATGTCATACCCCAAAATTTTCCCTCCTATTTCTCAAAACATCCCATACATCCACACTCAAGGATTCCTCAAGGGTTGATCAGACAAACCCTCTCCTAGACAATCAACCCAAATTAGGGTTTGGAAATTTTCAGATCAAGATGGACTTCCAACATCTCCAATGGTCACCATGCCTCCTCATATGCTTCAAAGATTCTCCATGTCAAGTTTCAAGCCTTACAAGTCAAATTTCCTCAGACAATTGCTCAGATGGTTGAAAATCAGTTGTATTGGACAAAAAGTCAACTGTGGTCAACATACATTCAAACTTCGTGATTTTTGGTTAACATCCTCATTTTGAAGTCACATTCATCATTTGATCAAGGGTTGATCATGATTCATCAAGAAAACTCAAGATTTGCTCAAAAGTCAAACTTTCCAAATTAGGGTTTTCCAATGAAAAGTCAACTGAACTTTGACTGAGCATAACTTCTTCATACTTTCTCAGAAATTTTTTCACCACCTCTCATTTTGAATAGAATTCAATTATCTACAACTTCATGTCTCACAAGAATGTTCAAAAAATGCTTCATTTTGAAGATATGGATCAAAACATTACAGGTCCTTTTCAAAGTCAACAAAAAGTCAACTTTTTGTAATGAAGTTTTATTGAGAATGGAAACTCCAATTGAGATGAAACCAAAGAGGTTGTTTAGAGGACACCTAGAGATTTCTAAAAAGTCCAAGAACACTCAAAAATGTGGAAAATTGAGCAAAATACACCTTGTACAAGTTGGGCATTTTTGGACAATTGCACAAAGAGAGATATTTGTCAAAATCTAATTTTTTCCAAATGGGCCTATAATTTTATGATCCAAACTTGTTCATAATATTATTTGTGACCTATTGATGCCTTGCCACGACCACCTTTTATTTTTTTGATTTATTTTTGAATTTAAAAAACATTTAATTCAAATTTAAATTATATAAAATATGAAAACAAAGTATATTTTCAAATGGATTGGATTTTTATCAAACTTGAGGTCCAAGATAGCCCACAAGACTTGCCAATTTCGTGCTAGCTCTCACATGGAAGGGAAAATCAAATTTTCAAAAGATTTGATTTGATTTGAAAGAGGAAATTTTTTGCATTCAAGAGAAGATCTTTTTTCATTCTTTTTACTCACATTCCTCACTCTATAAATACTGATCACATTGCACGAGACCAGGGACGAAACCCTAGCCCATACAAGCAACCCTAAAATTCTCAAAAATTCATCAAAGTTGTCAAATTCGAATTTCAAATTCCAGCAGGTTTCAAGGTGTTCTAGCCATCCAAACGTGTTCCTGAGGTTCCCAGGGATCGATACCAATCCTTACTTGAAGCAAAGCCTGCCCAGATCGTGCTCCCTAGCTTGCTCCGATTGGGTATTCTTTTGAATTTTGATTTCATGAATTCATGCATTGCTAATTGTTTTTGTGTGTTTATTTGAACTCAGGGCATGCATTAGATCACATTTGAACCATTACATGCAAGCTTAAACGTAGGAAAATCGATTTGCCATGGCTAGGGAATTTTGAGCTGTCTCGATCGAACCGGCTTATCCAAGCGTTTTCAGGGCAAACAAACACCACCATCGTGTTCGCAGCCCTCGATTTAGGGGGGTAGGGTCCCTCGTTGTTCTTTATTTTGCGTATTTTTCAGGTTTGAAGGTTTGAGTAATAGGAGAAGACGACCGGAGCTAGGGCTTCGGCGTCGTTGACTGATTTTGAATCCGGCGAGGCATGCGTGGCGGTTCTGCGTGCTCTGATTCGTTCTTACAGGATACCTGGGGCCCACACGGCTGACTGTGCGTTGAATCAGAAATCCATGACACGTATTCGCTTATAATGCAACGTTTCTATTTTCCAAACACCAAAAGCGCGTTGGCTCAGTGGTAAAAGCAAGCAGACTTGTGGATTCTCTCAAAGGTCACCAGTTCGATCCCTGGCAAGACCTTTCTTTTTTGCTTCTTTACAAAACTAACATATTTTTTCTATTTTTCTATTTTTCTTTAATATTTTTCATCTAATTTAATTTATCTTCAATATTTTTTTATCATGCATCTAAAAAACACCAAAAATATTTATTTTTTGCATAATTATCAGAAAAATACTTATTTAATTTTTAATATAAAAAATATTATTTTTGCATGCATATTTAATTTAATTATTAATTAATCGTTTAAATGACTTTTAATTGTTTTTAAATACCGAAATCAACTCCGAAAAATACCAAAAAATTATCTTATCATATTATTGTCATTACTAACACAAAAAAATTTTCCTCATTCAAAAATATTTCTTTTTGCTAACATTTTCCTCTTATGCAATTTCTCTTGTTTTCCGATTATGCATCTGTTCACAGGTTGTAACGCTTCAGACAATTCTTTTTCGCTTTTTCTTTTCAATTATGTAACTGCCTATGGGATGTAATAGTTTAATTAGGACTTTTATTTTCCGCACTCCTATTATGTATCTGCCCCAAAGCCATGTAATAGCGTAGGACTTTATCTTTCCACACTTTACATTTCCGCAATTTACTTTCTGCACCCTATAAACTGCTAGTAATTAGGCGTGTGTGGCAAGATAAAATTGGACATAGATCACTTATAATGCCAAGATAAAATATCTGAATCAACACACTCTTTTCACACATGCACCCCTTAGGGTATTTCTCTCTCGTTGCCTTTACGAATATAAATGGTCAAGTCCCTCGAACGTAGAGGTATTCTAGCACCGTTGCCTTCAAAATAAATCATAATAGTCCCTTCGATACAAAGATCATAGACCCACGATGTCGCCTACGAATACATGATCTTGACCCTCGATTGTCGCCTACGAAAAATGATGATAGTCCCCTCGAATGTGCTAGGATACCTCCTACAAGTTGCTTTCTATGACCATCCGATGTCCCTTCGAATGTCTCTTTCATATCCAACGAATAGGGTTACCTACCCACTAATGGTATGGATAACACTATTCTAAAGGAAACGAAAACAACACGAAAACGACCATTCTGAGTAGGTAATAAGACTTTTAGTTGCTTGCTCAAAACAAAATACTTTTCACACCACACACTTTTGTCAAAGTTCAAACTCTTTTCAAAAACAAAACATTTCCGAACACTTTGTATACATTCCTACATGAATCATTACAAAGTCAAAGCGAAATGCCTTTTCAAAACATATTTGTCAAACACACAGAAAACACTTTTTTTGAAAATGATCTAAGAGCAACTAAGAGCCCGTAGATAACTACGGATGGAAAGGGGTGCTAATACCTTCCCTTTTCATACCCTTCTCCCTTACTCAGAATCTAACGAAGGTCTTTTCCTGTTCTTTTCACCTTCCCTTAATTGGATAAAAGAAAAGTCGGTGGCGACTCTTGCTATCCGCACATTTTCGATACAAAAATCTCAAAGTCAGTTCACTGTATTACAGTAACACTTTTCAATTCAAAACCAAAGGTCATGAGTTCAAGCCTCCTTAAGACCAAAATAAATTTTTACCACTTGTTTTCTTCACTTTTTTCTATCAAACTTCAACACTTTCAAAAACCAATCAAAAATTCTCATTTTGAGATGATTTTTTGCACACTTGTCATCTAATATACCTATTTTATGATTATGTCAAAAAAATCCAAAAATATTCTCTTTTGATTATATTTTCATTAAGTCGAAAACGAGACATTTTTAAGTGTTCTTAATACTTTTCAAAGATGTTCTTTTCAAACTTTCAAACTCAAATCTTTTTGTGAATATACTTCACTTTTCAAAATCATTTTCAAAACCTTTTCAAAACTTTTCAACAAACTTACACACCTTTTTTCCATGATCGATCCGATTTGAAGATAAAACCGAATCAGTTTCTTCCTCGAATTTCTTAATTGATCATGGGCCTCCCTCACGGTGTAAGTCCCAATCCTTTTATGTACATCTTCAATTTTCCTTGTACATATACAATCATCTTTATAAATATTCAAGCATAAATAAACTTCTTTCGTTTGTTTTCATTCGCTTGTTTATACACCAATTTCATTGGTATTAAGAGAAGAATTATTCCCGATGAAACTCCTCTTAAAACCAATGGGCCTCCCTTACGGTGTAAGTCCCAACCCTCCTATGTACATACTCATCTCCTTGTACATAATCACCCCTTCGTGTACATATTCATTCCCTTGTACACATTTAACTTGTAAATATTCAAGTTACACTTGCTTTAAACGCTCGTTTTATACACTTGTTTATATTTCCTTCATAAACTCCTGTGAATACACATCACACACTTGTAACTATTCAGTTATAATATAACAATTAGCCTAACAACTAGGTTCCCCTTTAGCCTCCTCTTAGGCTTTGTATAAGAAAACTCATTCATCTGAGTTTAGCCTCCTCTTAGGATTCATATAAGAAAACTCATTTACTGAGTTTAGCCTCCGCTTAGGCTTCATATAAGACAACACTCCCCTGCTGAGTTAGCCTCTTCTTGGGCTTCGTTCAAAAGAACTCCTCATTGAGTTTAGCCTTCTCTTGGGCATCAAACAAGAAAGAGACTAGGAAATCTCTTAACAGGCCTCTTATTGGGCTTCCAATACAAAGAATCACCCGCGCTAGGATAGAACCCTAAGAGGATGATTTCCCGGTGAAATCACTCTTAAAATCCTAAGAGGATGGTTTCCCAGTGAAACCACTCTTAAAGCTAAAGCCAGCCATACCCTATAGCTTCCTCTAGAGCTTCATACAAGGACCCTCGATGACCCTCAGAATGCCTTCTCTTTGGCTAACAATACAAGGACCCTCAATGACCCTCGGATAGCGTCCTCTTGGGCTTACAATACAAGGACCCACAGGCTTCTTAAAAGCATTCCCCTAATCCAATCAATTTCTCCTCGAGATTTAGACATTTATCATCTCTATGGAAGAAGTATCTCATCTATCATATCACATACAATCAAAAACTTTTCAAACTCTTTTCAAACAAAAACATCTCTTAATTGTAAGTGGTAACGCTTGTACACTCAAGCAAAACACCCAATGCTTACAATTAAAAAATTCAATCATTTTTCAAACATCTTTCTTAACTCGTAAGTGGTAACGCTTGTACACTCAAGCAAAACACATATAACTTACGATGAAAGATTTAATCAATCAACCCTTCAAAATGTATGTGATGAAATAGATTAGATACATTTTTCATTAAGATGACATTTCTCTTTGTCTCTTAATAACATCCCGTTGCTTCCACTAGCATAAGTGGGAACTACGATTGCTCTGACTTTCTCAACATCCTTTTGAGAATACGTAGGCACAAGGTCTCATCCTTGGCGGTAAATTTCTTTCTCCCTCAAACCAAACAAACCATAGATCCCTTTAGATCCGAGCTACAAATGCTCTGATTCCCATTAAGGGATATGTATGCAGAAGATCCCAATGATCTTTGCGAGCACAATAATAACAAAACCTAGGATCCCACATAATCTACTTTTCTTAAAATCCAAAGGAGAAACTTTCCCAACAATAGAAATAGCAATTAAAACACACAAACATATCAAACATATTCATATATAAAGCTATAGATAACTATATATATTTAGGGTGCTCCATCTATTCCCTTTATATAACAAACCCCATTGCCCGGAATCTCCCCAATGTGTTGTGTCTAGTTCGTGCTAGTCGTAATGTATATCATATCAATTGAGGGTATTGCAACTTTCCCCTTTTTCATAATCATTTTTCTTGTGTTGGAAATAATAAAGCTTGATGCTCGCGGCATCTTTATAAACAAATCAAAAGAGTAAACCGTTTCGAGCCAGAGAATCCGAATTCAGATTCGATTCCCTAGCGCGTCACTTTTTAACGCGAACAGGAATCAATTAATCAGAAAACGCGCTCAAGGGGTCTTCTTCCTCATTTGAATTTCAGACCTATAGCCACAGTTTTTTTACCTACAGAACGCTTCTGTAGCTAAATCCCTGCAAAATCAAAACTCAAGCAATATGCAATATAAATGAAATATAAAGCCATGGATCGACTGAAAATAAGATTCTAGACACGATGACGCCCTTGGTTCCTTTCAATTTGTCCTAAATAAGAAAACCCTAATCGGAGCTCTCAAATCCTTGCAATGGTGAAACGATATTCCTGGACTTAAAACTCAATTAAACTATGCAAAAAGCTTCGAAACTTCATCACAAACACAAAGACATGGTTAAATTCAATTGATTATGCATATAAGTATGAAAACGATTTTGAGTTCAAAGTATGCAAACCGTGATCGTGTTCTTGTGATTTTGGGGGTTTTGCTTGCTTGTGAGTATCTGGATCGACTCAGAGAACCTCTAGGAATCGATTGCAAGGCTTGGAATGGAATGAATAGAAGCAAAACTGTGGCTGCTAGTTGCTTGCAAGTCACGGTTTTTTTGAAGCTTGTTAGGGTTCTTTGAGGTCAGAATTTCGTCCCTTGTGCATTTGGAACCATCATGTATTTATATTGTACTGAATTAGGTCAAGAATTGTCAAGAAATGCCATGCCAATCAATGCAAAATTATTTGATTTGGAATCAAACCAAATATTTACTTTTTGAGCCAATTTCAATCAAATCAAATTGCCAATCTTAATTATTTCAAAATAATCATATTAAATGGCTTGCTTGGACCTCAAGGATGAGAGAAAATCCATCTTGCACTTAATTTTTTGAGTTTATATCTTTTATTTTAATTAAGTTGGTTTTAAATGAATAAAAATCCAAAATAAATTAAAAATAAAAGATAAAAACATGGTCTTGGGCTTGGAGGGTCCAATTCAGATAAGGAACATGTTTGAATCAAGAAAAGTTAGGCCCATTTGGAAATTTTTTGATTTTCTCAAGTATTTCTCTTTGTGCACCTCCTCAAAAATGTTCAACTTGCACAATGTGTATCTTGCTCAATTTTTGACATTTTTGAGTGTTCTTGGACTTTTTAGAAAGCTCAAGATGTCTTCTAAGCAGCCCTTTTGGTTTCATCTTCATTGAAGTTTCCATGCTCATGAACACTTCTTTACAAAAAGTTGACTTTTTGTTGACTTTTAAAAAGACCTGTAATGTTTTGATCCATAACATCCAAATGAAGCATTTTCTACCCAAGCTTGTAAGACATGAGGTTGTAGAGAATTGAATTCTCTTTAAAATGAGCTGTGGTGGAAAAAATTCTGATAAAGTATGTGAAAGTTATGCCTGGTCAAAGTTCTGTTGACTTTTGTCTAAGAAAGCCTAACTTAGAAACTTTAAGTTTTGATCAAATCTTGACTTTTCTTGAGGAATCATGACCAACCCTTAATCAAATGATGAATATTACTTCAAAATATTGGTGTTGACAAAAAATTATGAAGTTTGACTGTATGTTGACCACAGTTGACTTTTTGTCCAATACAGCTGATTTTCAACCATCTGAGCAATTGATTGAGCAAACTTGACTTGTAAGGCTTAAAATTTGACATGGAGATTCTTTGAAGCATATGATGAGGTATGATGAATACTTGAAGCATTGGATGTCCATCTTGACTTGAGAATGGCAAAACCCTAGCTTGGGTTGATTGCTTAGGAGAAGGTTTGTCTGGTTAACCCTTGTAAAATCCTTAAGTATGGATATGTGAAATGTCTTGAAGAGTAGGAGGGCAAATTTTGGGGTATAACAGTTGGGTCTAGTCTTTTGCTTGGTGGAGAGGCAAGCCTATTGTAGGTTTTCTTTATTTTCAATCCTTATGTGTTATGCTTACAAGTGAATTATGGAGTAAGCATTGTGTACATTCTGTTGAAGTATGGCTATTTTCTGCTGCATAGCCTCTAATGTAAACCCTAAAGTGAAATAAAGATCCTAGGGTTATTTTTATTCAATATAATATTTAGAAGATGTTACAACCTATAAAAAGTGTCAACGATACTTGAGATTTACTCAAGTCCACTCATAAAGACATTTAGTAATAGAGTTGATGAGCGTCAATTGATCAATGAGTCTCATATACATCTGCAAGTTGAAGACCTTGAAGATATCAAGGATGATGAGTTCCGAGGAGATGGAACTGATGTTCTACATAATGTTAGAACATTATTACTGGTATGCAGCTACCAGTTGAAGAACAAATGTTTTGGGTGCTAAACAAATGTAGTGTGAGTATATATGTTTGGAGCCTGCTCCTGATCTGGAAGAGGAGACATCTGTATTAATTGATCATGACATGATCAACAAGCTATTATACTCCATATGTCAGTTTATTTCTAACCTAAGCTTATGGGAGTATAGAAGTCAAGCTCAGTACAAGTAAAAGACTCATAAAGGTATACCCCTCAATACCTTTATGTGAGATTAAATGAAACCAGATATGTGGAGATTTGTTCATGACCATATAATAGGTTGGAGCTGAATACTGTGTCTCAACCACAATAAAACATGGTCATGAATTTTGACTACCCTAAATATTGTCCATGAAGGGTATTGTCAAGACGAATCAATGAAGGAAGATTATCTTAAATTTTTTTGCATACCTTTGTGTTATGCCATGATTAAGTCTGTTCCAGAAACCTAGTTGAGGGAATCTCCTCTGTAGGTACAGAATATGACATCCATCATCTCAAAATTAGAAGTGGGAGTCTGAAGAAAAGCTTATTGAGATATGGATCATATTATTCCTTGATATGTAAATTATTTGGATGAAAAATTGACAGTTGCAGTGCTTCTTGTGTCCCCCCCAAGTGTTATAAATAAGGAATTATGGATGTTACCCCCAGAACCATAATGGATGATGTTGTATCAGATGTCAAAACATCATCTTAAATGTCTTCATTTTTGAATATATATGTTATTTCCTGGAAGTAGAAGTGAGTATGAAGATGTAATCAGTCAGAATGATCTAGTGGGAGTAGTTAATTCTAACTGACTAACTAGTAGGTACTTTGACGGGGGACTAAGTACTTGTTGGATGTGAATCCTGAATTCAAAATTCATATACTCTGTCGGCATTTGAGTGTGCATATGATAGATTCATGGCATAGTGTGAACTGAACGTCAATATCAAAGTTCACTGTCATCTTCACAAGTTTTGGATGTGTGGCAATGTTATCTGGTGATTATTTGAAGAGTTGATTCAACCTAAAGAGATGCATACAGATGCTTTCAAATATCTTGATGGGAGCTGCATATTTATGATGACTGTATGGAAATCTAAATCAAGAAAGAGAAGAAGACTCTGATGAATAATGAATAATGTTCTATATAAAGATATCACAACTATTGAAGACACTAGATATTGAAGAAGAAGATAATATATTTTGAAGATATATAATTAGTTATACATGATTAACTATGAAGTTACTTCTATTGCAAGGTAAAGAGTGTGGCAATCTGAAACTTGTATAGCAAGCAAACTAAGGATTCTTAATTTGGAAACTGTGGCAAGTCCAAATGAAGAATGCTTCAAGTATTATAAAGACCAGCATCAAAAGTGTCCTTATTTTGTATAACTCAGGGGGAGTAAGAGTAACAACATCATGATTAGCTTTATCTTAGAGACTAAAAGGAGGATTTCTGATATTAATGGGGAGCAAAAGTATCATTAGGGAGCAACAACCTATTTAAGAAACAACATATGGAGAGAAGCTGGATATTTGAAGAGCAATTGTGTATTATTTATTGCAATTGTGTAAGTTTCCTTGTCTATTGCCATTGGATATGTTGATGACCAGCTAATGTCACAAGGAGATTGTTCATTAGCTGATGTAAAGGGGAGTTTATACCACTATATGTTGAAAATCTTGAAGAAGCAATATTATTGTTATCTCAGAGCCAAGACAGATGGAATCTGGGTGAATGTGGCATATGATGTTGAAACATCAATATCAATGAGAATCTGAAGTAAATTTAAAGATTGTTGATGGGTTCAAATTCTTTTTCTTAACCACCAAGAAATAAGTTATGGCACTATATGGACAAAAGTGAAGATTGCCTCACAGTAGAAAATTCACTGTTTTGAAAAAGTGAGTCACATGAAGTGGACAATGTCTGACTGAATGTCAGGACATCATACAGAACATGTTTTTGCATGGACATGTTAAATGATGTGAGTTATGCATGCATTGGGACTGTTTTATCTCAAAAGAAATAGTCAAGGGCTATTAAAGACAGTCAAAATTTTAGGCCTAAATTAACGCACCATTGACTGGGAATTAATTTGACGTTAATTCCTGAGGAACTACTGGCCTATTTAAAGGAGTTCTCAACCATCCTCAAACAACAAGTGAAATTTCATCTTGTCTTCACCATGCATTTTATCAAAGCTTGGTAAAATTGTGCCTGGATCTGGTTTGGTGACGGCTCAAATTGTCAAATTTTATCTAAAAAGAGGGAGAGAAATCATATCTCACAGAAAAAACAGCATAAGAATATGATACAGGAGAGAGAAAAACAATGTCTAAGCCACAGGCTATGTCACACAACAATGAAAAACAATGGTCCTCTTTTTCTACCTTCTGCGACAAGATCTGTTACATGCCTTAAGGGGGAATGAGAGTTATATTCTTCCTCGTGTACAAATTGGACCTTCCTTCCCTTTAACCTGTTGGTTTAATGGAAAAAAAAATCAAAAACACGAGAAGATGTCGAACTGGATGTTGAGACATTGTCTCCAACTGACAAACCAACAATGCAATTGAAGTCTGCTCTCCAATTGAAGTTTGCTCCCCTGCTCTCAAGACATGAAGACAACTGAAGACTGCTTAAGAATCTTTTAATTGTTAATTTTCAATTTTAAATTGTTGTTGCTACCTTAAACTGCTTGTACTTGTACTTATTTGTTTTAGCTAAAATTTGCCAAAAGGGGAGATTATAAGTTCTTAAATTTTGTGAATTGGCAAAATTTTAATAAAACAAATAATAGCAGCAACAATGTTTTATACAGTAAGATTCCTAACTGATAATCCTATCTAGAATGCCTTAACATGATGTGTTGAAAAGTTTCAACATCTAGAACAACATGTCATATATAATGTCGAGACATCAGACATCAGGACATCATGCTACAGAAACTGTTAAGTTTGTTACATTTCTGTTTAGAGCATAATATTCTATGAATATTATGCATCTTATGTGGCATTATTTTAAAGGCTATGTGGAGGTCCAAAAGCTAAGGAGAAAGATCAGTAAGGACCTATTTGTTTTTGTTTTTGCAGAAGTTATTTGCGTATTTGTTTTTGCAGAAGTTTGTTACAGATTATGCTGATATTTTGAAGGCCTAAATCCAGTTGGGTAATAGGTTATAAATAAGCAGTTGTAACCTAGCTTTAGCAAGCTAACCATTTTTAGAAAGATGTAATCTTTAGGGTTAGCCATGTAAGTGAACCACCCGGATTATGGAATGGTCACTAATTTGTACTTCGAAGCCTGTAGGCAAGAGGATTATTTTACTCACTCAGAAGATGTGAAGCAATGAGTATGGTTGTGTCCTTGGAAGAAGCTGTGAAGAAATTCCAAGTTTGGCCTGTGTCACTTGAGTGATAGTTTTATATTATGTTTGAAGTGTGGTATCTTTAAACTGTTTTAGTTGTGTTTCGAGTGAGGTATCTACAAGCTGATTGTGTTAGGATCCAAGCAGTTGATGTAGTTGCTGGTGTGATAGTAGTTGATACACATCACTGAGGTGATTGTAAGTGAGCAGAGGTTCTCATATCTAAGTGTGGTATCTTAGGTAGAAGGGTCATTGGGTAGTCTGATTAAGTGAGGAGTGTAAATAGGGTGGTTTCCCTCCGAATTAATACTGCTAACAGTGAACTTCATTCCTGACTTGGTATGCCCCCTGATGTAGGTTGGTTAGAACCAAACTGGGTTAACAATTCCTTGTGTTCTTTTGTTTTCTTCACTTTTAATTGTAATTCTACCTTATCTGTTTTGTAATGTCAGATCTGATGCCACGACATCCTGAGTCTGCCAGCACCAGAATTTCACATTATGGTAGCCATAGAAGAATCAAAGGATCTTATAACCATGAGCAAGGAGGAGCTTCAAATATCATTGGAGGAACCTGAGCAAAGGTTATATGAAAGAGGAAATGACAAGTCCAAGGCGGAAAGTGCATTGCAAGCAAGATTCAACGAGAAAAACAATATATCAAAAGGCACGTGGCCTTTGAAGAGAAAGGCAAATTTTCAGAATTCTAGTGGAAAAGATCCACAAAATTCAAGAGGTTCCATGGCTCAAATAGGAGAGAGAATCTCCAAAGGTGGTGGTCAAGGAAACAACTACAAGAGAGGTGACAAAAGTAATATGGAGTGTTTCAATTGTCAAAAGCTTGGCCATTTCGCAAGAGATTGTAATGCAAAATCGAAAGAAAATCATGGAGATAAGGCCAAAGTTGCTAGGAAATAGGTAGAGGATAATGATATGCTTCTTGTTATGATCACAGAGGTGAATAGCTGCAAAGAGAAGCTGGACAACAACTCAATGTTGTGTCGAGGGCTGGACAACAACTCTAATAGTGCAGAATTTTCTGCACAAACGCGTTCGGAGCGAAACGCTGGTTACCGTTCGAGGAGGAGTCCAAAGTAGTGATGAGTGATACTTGGACTCAGGTTGGTCAACTCATATGACGGGTACAAAGGATTGGTTTATGAAGATCAATGAAGAATAAAGTGAGATTCACGGATAACACCACTTTAGCGGTCGACGGTGTGGGTGATGTCTTAATCAAGAAGAAAGATGGAGGCTATTACTTGATCAAAGATGTGTTGTACATTCCTGGAATTAGGTGTAATCTCTTGAACATTGGCCAATTACTCGAGAAGAATTACACAATTAGGATGGAAAACAAGATTTTGCGCGTTTTGACCAAAAAGGCGTTTTAATCTTGAGAGCACCCATGGTTGCAAATTGTAATTTCAAAATAGAGTTGAAAGTAATGGAACACAAATGTCTTGCTATAGAGGCAAGTCGTGATGAGTGGTTGTGGCACTACCGTCTTGGACACCTCAATTTTAGAGACCTCGACGCGTTGCAAAAGAATGGTATGGTGATTGGGCTGCCCAAGAAAAAAATTTCAGCTTATTTGTGTGAAGATTATGTGCAAGGGAAGCAACCCAAGAACAATTTCAGTAAGTATGTTGTTCATAGGACCAAGGAACACCTTGAGGTGATGTATTCTGATGTGTGCGGCCCAATGCAAGTCGACTCGTATGGTGGAAATAGGTAATTTGTCACTTTCATTGATGATTTTAGTAGGAAGTTGTGGATTTACCTCATAAAGAGGAAGGATGAGGTGTTTGATGTGTTCAAACGTTTTAAGTCCATGGTGGAGCGGCAAAGCGGTCACAAGGTGAAAATTCTCAAAACGGATGGTGGAGGTGAATATACCTCAAGAGAATTCGGGAATTATTGTGATGATGAGGGTATAGTACGTGAGGTTGTTCCACCCTATATGACTCAACAAAATGGAATTGTCGAAAGGAGAAATTGCTCAATTATGAACATGGTTCGTAGCATGTTGAAAGGGAAGAACTTGCCGAAGGAACTATGGGGAGAAACGATCTCTACAGCAACCTATTTGTTGAATAGGTGTCCTACTAAGAAGTTTGACAAAGTTACACCAGAAGAGGCATGGTCTGACCACAAACCGAATTTAACACATTTGAGAATTTTCAGTTCGATCTCATTGAGGCACATTCCGGGTTAACTTCGACAGAAGTTGGATGACAAAGGAGAGGTAATGATTCTTGTCGGATATCACCCTACTGGAGGTTACAAGTTATTCAATGCAAATAGCAAGAAAATCATGATAAATTGAGATGTGGTGGTAGATGAACTGACCGACAAGACGTAGAGGTCTACCTCAACGGCTCCAAGATTGTGATGTGTTCCATGACAATGAGATCAATAATGATGGTGATCTTATTCATTTTGCGCTTATGGCCGAATTTGAACCGGTGAGTATGGAAGAGGCATTGAGTAATGCAAAGTGGGTATGTGTGATGAAAGAAGAACTGGAATCGATTGAGAAAAACAGTACTTGGAAGTTGGTTGATTTACCGGAAAGAAAAAAGGCAATTGGAGTAAAGTGGGTTTATAAGGTGAAAGTAAATCCTAAAGGCGAGATTGTCAAGCATAAGGTTCGACAAGTAGTAAAAGGATTTTTGCAACGAGAAGGCATATACTATAACGAGGTGTTTGCTCCGGTAGCTAGATTGGAGACCATACGATTGGTTGTTGGTATCGCCAATAGCAAAAATTGGCAAATATACCAAATGGATGTGAAATCCGCATTTTTGAATGGTCCACTTGAGGAGGAAATCTACGTAGAGCAGCCCCCTGGTTTGTGATACAGAACCAAGAGGGAAAAGTGTACAAGTTAAGGAAAACACTATATGGTTTGAAACAAGCACCTAGAGCTTGGAACAAACTCATAGATACTTTTCTTATTGAAGTTGGCTTCAAGAAGTGTGTTAGAAAATGGTGTTTATGTGAAGTCGGATGCAAGCAAAGGTGTGATTATACTTTGCTTATATGTGGATGATCTTTTGATTACGGGAAGCAATGAGGGGTTTATTTTCAAGTTCAAAGGTGAACTCATGGAAGAATTTGAGATGAGCGATCTTGGTAGCATAACATACTTCATTAACATAGAGTTTCACAAGTCAAAGTCGACACTTCTCATCCACCAAAGAAAGTATGCTTATGAGATATTGAAGAGGTGTGATATGGAGCCTGTCAATTCACCTATGGAACCAAGGTTACAACTGTTCAAGAATGAGGATAAGGGTGACGTTAATTCAACTCAATATAGAAGGTTGATTGGATCATTACGTTACTTACGCAATACGCGACCGAATTTGGCATTTAGTGTCAGTATTGTGAGTAGATTCATGGAGAGACCAAAGGTGTCTCATTTGGCAGCAGTCAAGAGGATCCTTCGTTACATCAAAGGTACTCTTGGCTGCAGAATTCTCTTTCCTGCGGCTGATGTGGGCATCATGAGTGAGTTACTTGGTTATACGGATTCCAATTGGTGCAGAGATAAAGATGATCGAAAGTCTACGACATGTTATGTCTTTATGTTCGGAGGAGATCCAATCTCTTGGTGCTCTAAAAAGGAATCCGTGGTGGCACTCTCTTCTTGTGAGGTCGAGTATATCGCAGTGTTGATGTGTGCATTTCTAGCCGTGTGGCTAATGAATCTACTTAAGGAGTTAGACAACATTGAGGTAAAAGTTGTCACACTCTTTGTTGACAACCTCTCGACTATTAATCTTGCAAATAATCCCATAGCACATGGGAGAAGAAAACATATAGAGATGAGGTTCATTACTTGAGGGAGATGGTGTGTGAAGAACACTGAAGCTAGCTCATTGTCGAAGCGAAGAACAACTTGCAAATTTGTTGACTAAAGCGGTAACGAATGAAGTGTTCAAGAGGCTTGTGAAGAAATTGAACTTGAGAAATATGGAGCACTTGGATTAAGGTGGTGTGTTGAATGTATTATATAAGCCAAGTGCAATTGGTGTACTTGAGATGCTGTTTTGGAAACAGCTTATTTGGAAAAGTTGTTCTGGTGCAGTGCAGAAATTCTGAGTTTCGAAGGAGAAACTGATTCCTTACTTTGGGGAAAACGGTTTCCATCGCAAATTTTTGTTTTTTCTGCTGAAGCAGTTTTCTATTTTTCTTGTTATGTTTTGTTGTTTGTTGTGTCATTTGTGGACAATATATAAACACTCTCTCTCTATGTAATGAGTAGAAGTTGAATGTCATATATTGAATAAAAAAACAATTTTCTCCTCAATTACTCACTGTCTGAATTTTCCCATTTTCTCTCTAAACTTCATCTTCTCCAATTCTATCTTTACCATTGATTCACCTCAATTGTGTATGTTCTAACATCTGGTATCAAGAGCACCGATTCTGATCAATCCGCTGCAAACATGACAACCACCGATTAAATTCCTACCAACCTCCCAATTCTTGATTCCAAGAACTATGACAAATGGTGCAAACAAATGAAAGTTTTGTTTGGGTATCAAGAAGTCATTGAAGTGGTGAATGATGGAGTCACACCACTTGTTGCAGAGGCTACAGCTGCACAACAAGCCACATTCAAGGAAGAAAAGAAGAAAGGCTACAAATCCCTCTTCTTGATACACTCTTGCGTCGACAACGCCAACTTTGAGAGAGTTGGTGATTGTACATCGACAAAGCAAGCTTGGGAGATCTTGAAGAAAGCGTATGAAGGTGCCGACAAAACAAAGGTGGAGAGGTTACAAACTCACAAGAGGTTGTTCGAGTCGGTACAAATGGAAGAGAAGGAATCGATCAACGACTACATTACGCGTATAACGCATCTGGTGAATCAAATGAAGGCTTGCGGTGAAACCGTTACAGTACCAAATGTAGTAGCTAAAATCTTGCGTTCTTTAACGTCAAGATTCGATAACCTTGTGTAAGTTCCCGAATTTTGTGAATTGGCAATATTTTAATAAAACAAATAATAGAAGCAACTTTTGTACAGTAGGATTCCTAACTAATAATCCTATTTAGAGTGCCTTAACATGCTGTGTTGAAAAGTTTCAACATCTGGAATAACATGTCATATGTGATGTCGAGACATCAGACATCAGGACATCGCGTTACAGAAACTGTTAAGTTTGTTACAGTTTTGTTTAGAGCAGAATATTCTAGGAATATTATGCATCTTATGTGGCGTGATTTTAAAGGCTATGTGGAGGTCCAGGAGCTAAGGAGAAAGATCATCAATGACCTTGATTGTAGCAGAAACTATCTGCGTATTTGTTTCTACAAAAGTTTATTTCAACAGAAATTTGTTACAGCTTATGCTGTTATTTTGAAGGCTCGAATCCGGTTGGGTAATAGGTTATAAATAAGTTGTTGTAACCTAGTTTTAGCAAGCTAGCCAGTTTTAGAAAGATGTAATATTTAGGGTTAGCCATATAAGTGAACCACTCAGATTATGGGATGATCATTGATTTGTACCTCGAAGCCTGTAGGCAGGAGGATTATTTTACTCACTCAAAAGCTATGAAGAAATGAGTGTGGTTGTGTCCTTGGAAGAAGCTATGAAGCAATTCCAAGTTTGGTCTGTGTCACTTGAGTGACAATTTTATATTGTGTTTAAAGTGTGGTATCTTCAAACTGTTTTAGTTGAATTTGGAGTGAGGTATCTCCAAGCTGATCTTGTTAGGAGCCAAGCAGTTGATGCAGTTGCTGGTGTGATAGTAGTTGATATAAATCACTGAGGTGATTGGAAGTGAGCATAGGTTCTCATATCTAAGTGTGGTATCTTAGGTAGAAGGTTCATTGGGTAGTCTGATTAAGTGAGGAGTGTAAACAGGGTGGTTTCCCTCCGAATTAATACTGTTGATAGTGAACTTCATTCCTGGTTTGGTATTGCCCAGATGTAGGTTGGTTAGAACCGAATTGGGTTAACAATTCCTTGTGTTCTTTTGTTTCCTGCACTTATAAATGTAATTCTACCTTATCTGTTTTGTAATGTCGGATCAGATGTCACGATATCTTGAGTTTGCCAACACCAGAATTTCAATTGGTATCAGAGCAGGCATCCTGTCCATTTTTGGATGAGATCCATGGGGATACTTTCTTTTTAGGCACAAGGTAGAAGAATGTTTGAACAATGAGTGTTTATATTGTATGGCCCCTTGGAGTGAAGGATGAACCTAGTTGTAGATTGTTTGAACAATGAGTGTTCATATTGTATGGTTCCTAGAAGTGGAGGATGGACTTATTTGTGCAGAACTAGACCAATCTGACCAAAACATGTACCTTCTTGAAGAAAGAAGATAAAGATGCTGGAACAAGAAAGTTAAATTCGAAGACTTCGTGCGGGAGTGAAGATTTTGAATTGTATTGTTCAGCCTATAACCAGTATAGAGAAAAGATTGTCAAAACCTTCATGCAGGATATTGGTTGGTGTAACACGGTGGGAGAACTGACTTTGGATTGTTTTGCGTTTGATTGCAAATGTTGCGGATAGCAAGAGTCGCCACCGACTTTTCTTTTATCCAATTAAGGGAAGGTGAAAAGAACAGGAAAAGACCTTCGTTAGATTCTGAGTAAGGGAGAAGGGTATGAAAAGGGAAGGTATTAGCACCCCTTTCCATCCGTAGTTATCTACGGGCTCTTAGTTGCTCTTAGATCATTTTCAAAAAAAGTGTTTTCTGTGTGTTTGACAAATATGTTTTGAAAAGGCATTTCGCTTTGACTTTGTAATGATTCATGTAGGAATGTATACAAAGTGTTCGGAAATGTTTTGTTTTTGAAAAGAGTTTGAACTTTGACAAAAGTGTGTGGTGTGAAAAGTATTTTGTTTTGAGCAAGCAACTAAAAGTCTTATTACCTACTCAGAATGGTCGTTTTCGTGTTGTTTTCGTTTCCTTTAGAATAGTGTTATCCATACCATTAGTGGGTAGGTAACCCTATTCGTTGGATATGAAAGAGACATTCGAAGGGACATCGGATGGTCATAGAAAGCAACTTGTAGGAGGTATCCTAGCACATTCGAGGGGACTATCATCATTTTTCGTAGGCGACAATCGAGGGTCAAGATCATGTATTCGTAGGCGACATCGTGGGTCTATGATCTTTGTATCGAAGGGACTATTATGATTTATTTTGAAGGCAACGGTGCTAGAATACCTCTACGTTCGAGGGACTTGACCATTTATATTCGTAAAGGCAACGAGAGAGAAATACCCTAAGGGGTGCATGTGTGAAAAGAGTGTGTTGATTCAGATATTTTATCTTGGCATTATAAGTGATCTATGTCCAATTTTATCTTGCCACACACGCCTAATTACTAGCAGTTTATAGGGTGCAGAAAGTAAATTGCGGAAATGTAAAGTGTGGAAAGATAAAGTCCTACGCTATTACATGGCTTTGGGGCAGATACATAATAGGAGTGCGGAAAATAAAAGTCCTAATTAAACTATTACATCCCATAGGCAGTTACATAATTGAAAAGAAAAAGCGAAAAAGAATTGTCTGAAGCGTTACAACCTGTGAACAGATGCATAATCGGAAAACAAGAGAAATTGCATAAGAGGAAAATGTTAGCAAAAAGAAATATTTTTGAATGAGGAAAATTTTTTTGTGTTAGTAATGACAATAATATGATAAGATAATTTTTTGGTATTTTTCGGAGTTGATTTCGGTATTTAAAAACAATTAAAAGTCATTTAAACGATTAATTAATAATTAAATTAAATATGCATGCAAAAATAATATTTTTTATATTAAAAATTAAATAAGTATTTTTCTGATAATTATGCAAAAAATAAATATTTTTGGTGTTTTTTAGATGCATGATAAAAAAATATTGAAGATAAATTAAATTAGATGAAAAATATTAAAGAAAAATAGAAAAATAGAAAAAATATGTTAGTTTTGTAAAGAAGCAAAAAAGAAAGGTCTTGCCAGGGATCGAACTGGTGACCTTTGAGAGAATCCACAAGTCTGCTTGCTTTTACCACTGAGCCAACGCGCTTTTGGTGTTTGGAAAATAGAAACGTTGCATTATAAGCGAATACGTGTCATGGATTTCTGATTCAACGCACAGTCAGCCGTGTGGGCCCCAGGTATCCTGTAAGAACGAATCAGAGCACGCAGAACCGCCACGCATGCCTCGCCGGATTCAAAATCAGTCAACGACGCCGAAGCCCTAGCTCCGGTCGTCTTCTCCTATTACTCAAACCTTCAAACCTGAAAAATACGCAAAATAAAGAACAACGAGGGACCCTACCCCCCTAAATCGAGGGCTGCGAACACGATGGTGGTGTTTGTTTGCCCTGAAAACGCTTGGATAAGCCGGTTCGATCGAGACAGCTCAAAATTCCCTAGCCATGGCAAATCGATTTTCCTACGTTTAAGCTTGCATGTAATGGTTCAAATGTGATCTAATGCATGCCCTGAGTTCAAATAAACACACAAAAACAATTAGCAATGCATGAATTCATGAAATCAAAATTCAAAAGAATACCCAATCGGAGCAAGCTAGGGAGCACGATCTGGGCAGTCTTTGCTTCAAGTAAGGATTGGTATCGATCCCTGGGAACCTCAGGAACACGTTTGGATGGCTAGAACACCTTGAAACCTGCTGGAATTTGAAATTCGAATTTGACAACTTTGATGAATTTTTGAGAATTTTAGGGTTGCTTGTATGGGCTAGGGTTTCGTCCCTGGTCTCGTGCAATGTGATCAGTATTTATAGAGTGAGGAATGTGAGTAAAAAGAATGAAAAAAGATCTTCTCTTGAATGCAAAAAATTTCCTCTTTCAAATCAAATCAAATCTTTTGAAAATTTGATTTTCCCTTCCATGTGAGAGCTAGCACGAAATTGGCAAGTCTTGTGGGCTATCTTGGACCTCAAGTTTGATAAAAATCCAATCCATTTGAAAATATACTTTGTTTTCATATTTTATATAATTTAAATTTGAATTAAATGTTTTTAAATTCAAAAATAAATCAAAAAAATAAAAGGTGGTCGTGGCAAGGCATCAATAGGTCACAAATAATATTATGAACAAGTTTGGATCATAAAATTATAGGCCCATTTGGAAAAAATTAGATTTTGACAAATATCTCTCTTTGTGCAATTGTCCAAAAATGCCCAACTTGTACAAGGTGTATTTTGCTCAATTTTCCACATTTTTGAGTGTTCGTGGACTTTTTAGAAAGCTCTAGGTGTCCTCTAAACAACCTCTTTGGTTTCATCTCAATTGGAGTTTCCATTCTCAATAAAACTTCATTACAAAAAGTTGACTTTTTGTTGACTTTGAAAAGGACCTGTAATGTTTTGATCCATATCTTCAAAATGAAGCATTTTTTGAACATTCTTGTGAGACATGAAGTTGTAGATAATTGAATTCTATTCAAAATGAGAGGTGGTGAAAAAATTTCTGAGAAAGTATGAAGAAGTTATGCTCAGTCAAAGTTCAGTTGACTTTTCATTGGAAAACCCTAATTTGGAAAGTTTGACTTTTGAGCAAATCTTGAGTTTTCTTGATGAATCATGATCAACCCTTGATCAAATGATGAATGTGACTTCAAAATGAGGATGTTAACCAAAAATCACGAAGTTTGAATGTATGTTGACCACAGTTGACTTTTTGTCCAATACAACTGATTTTCAACCATCTGAGCAATTGTCTGAGGAAATTTGACTTGTAAGGCTTGAAACTTGACATGGAGAATCTTTGAAGCATATGAGGAGGCATGGTGACCATTGGAGATGTTGGAAGTCCATCTTGATCTGAAAATTTCCAAACCCTAATTTGGGTTGATTGTCTAGGAGAGGGTTTGTCTGATCAACCCTTGAGGAATCCTTGAGTGTGGATGTATGGGATGTTTTGAGAAATAGGAGGGAAAATTTTGGGGTATGACATTTACCACTGAGCCAAGTGCTTGTCTTATTATTTACACGCTTCCCATTAATTATATTTAAAAACAAGTCTTTGAAAATATTAAAATATATGAAGGAATGTGAAAAATTGACAAAATGGTCTCAGGGGGATTCGACCCCTAGACCATAGGCAAGACAAAGGAGACATGAAAAGCGTGTTGGCAACCGCTGGGGCGGTAATAAATCCGTTCATATATCTCATTCCATGTTATTATATTATAAAACAAATATTTGAATTTCTGGAAAAAAAGAAAACGCGCGCAATGTTTTTCCTCTTCATCCAATCTTCATTCAATCATAGATTCTTTGTTTCTTGATGAAATTGAATGATGTAAACATCAAACTTGCTCGTTTTAAACCTAGGAACATGATGGTGATGATTAATTTCATTTATTTTTAGTTTAAGAGGATTAATTCTGAACACGACCAGATGAACCCTAATTCTAAGAATCAATATAAAATCGTGTATGGCTCATGTTTTATCAAATTGATTGAGGGTTAATGATCAGTGAAGGTGCAGAAACAAAATGGCCAAGCAACTTTTGAACTGGAATGCATAAATCATAGAATTTGAAGTATGAGTGACTTACCTCTTCAAACTGAAATCGAAATCCATTCTAAAGTGTTTCCAGTTGTTGTTTGATGATGGCTATAGCACCACTGAACCTTATGGAAGGTGTTTGATCACTATGCTTGCTTTGAAATAGTCTGGAACTCTCTATCCAAGTCCAACTGCAGATGCTTGATGTGAACTTTGAATTTGAGGTTAGAGATGTTACAGGTTATGAATGATGATTTGAATCACTCATATGAAGTATATGGAAGGTTTTTGAAGTGGTAAATCAAAGCTAGCTCGAGCAAAATGAAAGTTTGGATGTTAAGGCATCATGTGCAAACTTTTGGATTTTGAAAATCAATTCTGATTTTAAGCAGTTTTTGTGTTGTTTTTAAGTTTTATACAAGTTCTATTTAGTGTTTAGAACATGTTAGACACCTAATTTCTCTCAGATTTTGCAAGATTGGCAAATTGCAAAAATCCTTCACTTTGAACTATGAAACTTGAAACTTAAGCAAGAAAGAAGGAAAGCTTAATTTGGATAGCTTTGGTGTAGTTTGAAAATGAGGAAATGACCTCTATTTATAGGCCAAGATTTCTGAATGATTTGGCAAAGATATCATTGAAGGAAACTTGCAACTTGGTTAAGAGGTAATAATGTAATCTTTTGCATTTAATGCAAAAGTTACTTTCTTTAACCATGGTTAAGTTTTCTCCTTTGATTCAATCCACTTCTCAATCATTCAAACTTATATTTATCAGTTACAAGCTGCCTCTAAGTGATGACAAGGCTTCTAGAAGGAGAAAATGCAAAAAATGACTTATAATTTTGAAACATGTACTTGAAATCCCATGGTTTTGGAGCTTTATGTTTCAAAATCAAAAGTATAGCTAGACAAAATGGTTTTGCAAGTTCTTGGACATTTTGGAAAGCTTGTAACAAGGGCTACAACTTTCATGTTTTGAGTTTTTTCTGATTCCAAAAGGATCTATGTGAAAAATGGCCATGAAAGCAGGAAAAAACATGTATTTTAACACTTCAAATTTTTTCCAAGTGTTAGAAATTTTTCAAATTTAACTTTTTGTTGACTTTTTTCAAATTTCTTGATTTTTTATGATCATGATGGATAATTTGAAATGTTTTCATGATTGAAAAAGTTTGATTTTGAAAAGTTTGATTTTGAAAAGTTGACCAAAAGTCAAAGTTTGACTTTTCTGAGTATATGAATTTTTATCAGACGATTCAGAATTTGTCTGATGAAGAAACATGGACTTTTGTGATGTTTTGAATCAAGAAATTAGGTCAAGATGTTGCATTGGAGATGTTAAGATCAATCTCCAAGCAAATAGATCATTCATTGATCAGAAAATCAATGATTCACTATCCTTGATAAAAACCCTAATTGGTCGATTCATGATAGATCATGAGAAAAAGTTGGGAATCTGAAGATCAGATGTTGATGATTGATTAAGATAGGTCAATTGAGGTGAGTGGAAACTCAAACCCTAATTGATCATATCTTGAACATATGAAATTTTGAAGAAACCCTGATTTTGACTTTTAGAAACCACACACGATCTATTCTATTCTGAAACTATTAGTGATGCAGTGATGCATATGTGAGGTGGTATATTAGGTCAAAAATTGGGGTATGACAATTCATAGAAATCAATTTCCTTTGTATTCATTCTATTTCATATGTCTAACACCAGAACAGGTTGGCTCAGATGGCAGAGGCAACGCGCATTCCTTCTAGAAGGCACGGGTTTGAACCCTGCCTTTTCCCAGAATTCTTAACATTTTTTATGTTTCCGGTTCTAGAAGCCACAGCCTCTAGAAGTGCCTACTTCTGGACCCCTCAGAGGCAGAAACATTTCCAGAAGCTCCAGCTTCTGGATCCCATCATAAGGCGTCACGCCCAGAAGCTCCAACTTCTAGATCCATCTCCAGTAGAAAGCCCCAAAAATTCTAATTTCTGGGCACCTCCAGCGCAGAAACCCCAGAAGTTCCAACTTCTGGGTGCTTTCAGCAAGGGATTGCCCATAAGCTCCAGCTTCTTGGATGACTTCTTCCAGAAGTGCTTCTGCATTCTTTCTCATTACTTTTCCATATTTTATTTTTTTTGCTAATTTCATAATTAATTAAAATTAGTAATTAGGTTAAATAATTAGGATTAATTAGACAACTTCCACCTTTTTTTTCTCTCGTTTTTAATTAATTAATTTAGGATTAGAATTAACTAATATTTTCCTTAAAAAAAGTTAATTAAAATCAATTAGACTTAGGATTATTCTTCACAATTTTAGAAAAATGCCAAAAATATTAGGATTAGTTTTCTATTCAGTTATTTATTTTCTCGCATTTTCTTTTTCAATATTATGTAACTGCTGATGGGATGTAATAGTTTAATTAAGATTTACTTTCCACACTCCTCAATTATGTAACTGCCCCAAAGCCATGTAATAGCGTAGGATTTATTTCCCGCACTTTACTTTCCGCACCCATATAAATTGCTAGTAATTAGGCGTGTATGGCAAGATAAAATTAGCATAGCTAACTCTAATCACAAGATAACATATCTGAATTTAACACACCTTTTTCACACATGCACCCCTTAGGGTATTCTCTCTCGTTGCCTTTCAAATAAATGGTCAAGTCCCTCGAACGTAGGGGTATCTTAGCACCGTTGCTTACAAACATATCATCATAGTCCCTTCGAATCAAAGATCATAGTCCCTCAATGACTCTCAATGTTGTCTACGAATACATGATCTAGTCCCTCGATTGTTGCCTACGAAAAGTGATGATCGTCCCTACGAATGTGCTAGGATACTCCTACAAGTTGCCTTCTATGACCATACGATGTCCCTTTCGAATGTCCTTTTACATCCAACGAATAGGGTTACCTACCAACTAATGGTACGGATAGCACTATTCTAAAGGAAAGTAAAATAACACGGAAACGACCGTTCTGAGTAGGTAATAGACTCTTAATTGCTTGCTCTATCAAAACACTTTTCACACCTCACACTTTCTAAAAATCATTTTCAAACGCTTTGTATACATTCCAGCGTGAATCATTACAAAGTTCATTTCCAAAACGAAATATTTCCAAACACTTCGTATACATTCCAGCGTGAATCATTACGAAGTCAAAGCGAAATGACTTTTTCAAAGCATTTTCAAACACACACACAAAAAACAAGTCATCAAGTGATCTAAAGCAATTAAGAGCTCGTAGATAACTACGGATGGAAAGGGTGCTAACACCTTCCCTTTTCATAACCTCCTCCTGTACTCAGAATCTAAAGAAGGTCTTTTCCTGTTCTTTTCACCTTCCCTTAATTGGATAAAAGAAAAGTCGGTGGCGACTCTTGCTATCCGCACATTTTCGATACAAAAATCTCAAAGTCAGTTCACTGTATTACAGTAACACTTTTCAATTCAAAACCAAAGGTCATGAGTTCAAGCCTCCTTAAGACCAAAATAAATTTTTACCACTTGTTTTCTTCACTTTTTTCTATCAAACTTCAACACTTTCAAAAACCAATCAAAAATTCTCATTTTGAGATGATTTTTTGCACACTTGTCATCTAATATACCTATTTTATGATTATGTCAAAAAAATCCAAAAATATTCTCTTTTGATTATATTTTCATTAAGTCGAAAACGAGACATTTTTAAGTGTTCTTAATACTTTTCAAAGATGTTCTTTTCAAACTTTCAAACTCAAATCTTTTTGTGAATATACTTCACTTTTCAAAATCATTTTCAAAACCTTTTCAAAACTTTTCAACAAACTTACACACCTTTTTTCCATGATCGATCCGATTTGAAGATAAAACCGAATCAGTTTCTTCCTCGAATTTCTTAATTGATCATGGGCCTCCCTCACGGTGTAAGTCCCAATCCTTTTATGTACATCTTCAATTTTCCTTGTACATATACAATCATCTTTATAAATATTCAAGCATAAATAAACTTCTTTCGTTTGTTTTCATTCGCTTGTTTATACACCAATTTCATTGGTATTAAGAGAAGAATTATTCCCGATGAAACTCCTCTTAAAACCAATGGGCCTCCCTTACGGTGTAAGTCCCAACCCTCCTATGTACATACTCATCTCCTTGTACATAATCACCCCTTCGTGTACATATTCATTCCCTTGTACACATTTAACTTGTAAATATTCAAGTTACACTTGCTTTAAACGCTCGTTTTATACACTTGTTTATATTTCCTTCATAAACTCCTGTGAATACACATCACACACTTGTAACTATTCAGTTATAATATAACAATTAGCCTAACAACTAGGTTCCCCTTTAGCCTCCTCTTAGGCTTTGTATAAGAAAACTCATTCATCTGAGTTTAGCCTCCTCTTAGGATTCATATAAGAAAACTCATTTACTGAGTTTAGCCTCCGCTTAGGCTTCATATAAGACAACACTCCCCTGCTGAGTTAGCCTCTTCTTGGGCTTCGTTCAAAAGAACTCCTCATTGAGTTTAGCCTTCTCTTGGGCATCAAACAAGAAAGAGACTAGGAAATCTCTTAACAGCCTCTTATTGGGCTTCCAATACAAAGAATCACCCGCGCTAGGATAGAACCCTAAGAGGATGATTTCCCGGTGAAATCACTCTTAAAATCCTAAGAGGATGGTTTCCCAGTGAAACCACTCTTAAAGCTAAAGCCAGCCATACCCTATAGCTTCCTCTAGAGCTTCATACAAGGACCCTCGATGACCCTCAGAATGCCTTCTCTTTGGCTAACAATACAAGGACCCTCAATGACCCTCGGATAGCGTCCTCTTGGGCTTACAATACAAGGACCCACAGGCTTCTTAAAAGCATTCCCCTAATCCAATCAATTTCTCCTCGAGATTTAGACATTTATCATCTCTATGGAAGAAGTATCTCATCTATCATATCACATACAATCAAAAACTTTTCAAACTCTTTTCAAACAAAAACATCTCTTAATTGTAAGTGGTAACGCTTGTACACTCAAGCAAAACACCCAATGCTTACAATTAAAAAATTCAATCATTTTTCAAACATCTTTCTTAACTCGTAAGTGGTAACGCTTGTACACTCAAGCAAAACACATATAACTTACGATGAAAGATTTAATCAATCAACCCTTCAAAATGTATGTGATGAAATAGATTAGATACATTTTTCATTAAGATGACATTTCTCTTTGTCTCTTAATAACATCCCGTTGCTTCCACTAGCATAAGTGGGAACTACGATTGCTCTGACTTTCTCAACATCCTTTTGAGAATACGTAGGCACAAGGTCTCATCCTTGGCGGTAAATTTCTTTCTCCCTCAAACCAAACAAACCATAGATCCCTTTAGATCCGAGCTACAAATGCTCTGATTCCCATTAAGGGATATGTATGCAGAAGATCCCAATGATCTTTGCGAGCACAATAATAACAAAACCTAGGATCCCACATAATCTACTTTTCTTAAAATCCAAAGGAGAAACTTTCCCAACAATAGAAATAGCAATTAAAACACACAAACATATCAAACATATTCATATATAAAGCTATAGATAACTATATATATTTAGGGTGCTCCATCTATTCCCTTTATATAACAAACCCCATTGCCCGGAATCTCCCCAATGTGTTGTGTCTAGTTCGTGCTAGTCGTAATGTATATCATATCAATTGAGGGTATTGCAACTTTCCCCTTTTTCATAATCATTTTTCTTGTGTTGGAAATAATAAAGCTTGATGCTCGCGGCATCTTTATAAACAAATCAAAAGAGTAAACCGTTTCGAGCCAGAGAATCCGAATTCAGATTCGATTCCCTAGCGCGTCACTTTTTAACGCGAACAGGAATCAATTAATCAGAAAACGCGCTCAAGGGGTCTTCTTCCTCATTTGAATTTCAGACCTATAGCCACAGTTTTTTTACCTACAGAACGCTTCTGTAGCTAAATCCCTGCAAAATCAAAACTCAAGCAATATGCAATATAAATGAAATATAAAGCCATGGATCGACTGAAAATAAGATTCTAGACACGATGACGCCCTTGGTTCCTTTCAATTTGTCCTAAATAAGAAAACCCTAATCGGAGCTCTCAAATCCTTGCAATGGTGAAACGATATTCCTGGACTTAAAACTCAATTAAACTATGCAAAAAGCTTCGAAACTTCATCACAAACACAAAGACATGGTTAAATTCAATTGATTATGCATATAAGTATGAAAACGATTTTGAGTTCAAAGTATGCAAACCGTGATCGTGTTCTTGTGATTTTGGGGGTTTTGCTTGCTTGTGAGTATCTGGATCGACTCAGAGAACCTCTAGGAATCGATTGCAAGGCTTGGAATGGAATGAATAGAAGCAAAACTGTGGCTGCTAGTTGCTTGCAAGTCACGGTTTTTTTGAAGCTTGTTAGGGTTCTTTGAGGTCAGAATTTCGTCCCTTGTGCATTTGGAACCATCATGTATTTATATTGTACTGAATTAGGTCAAGAATTGTCAAGAAATGCCATGCCAATCAATGCAAAATTATTTGATTTGGAATCAAACCAAATATTTACTTTTTGAGCCAATTTCAATCAAATCAAATTGCCAATCTTAATTATTTCAAAATAATCATATTAAATGGCTTGCTTGGACCTCAAGGATGAGAGAAAATCCATCTTGCACTTAATTTTTTGAGTTTATATCTTTTATTTTAATTAAGTTGGTTTTAAATGAATAAAAATCCAAAATAAATTAAAAATAAAAGATAAAAACATGGTCTTGGGCTTGGAGGGTCCAATTCAGATAAGGAACATGTTTGAATCAAGAAAAGTTAGGCCCATTTGGAATTTTTTTGATTTTCTCAAGTATTTCTCTTTGTGCACCTCCTAAAAAATGCTCAACTTGCACAATGTGTATCTTGCTCAATTTTTGACATTTTTGGGTGTTCTTGAACTTTTTAGAAAGCTCAAGATGTCTTCTAAGAAGCCCTTTTAGTTTCATATTCATTGAAGTTTCCATGCTCATGAACACTTCTTTACAAAAAGTTGACTTTTTGTTGACTTTTAAAAAGACCTGTAATGTTTTGATCCATAACATCCAAATGAAGCATTTTCTACCCAAGCTTGTAAGACATGAGGTTGTAGAGAATTGAATTCTCTTTAAAATGAGCTGTGGTGGAAAAAATTCTAATAAAGTATGTGAAAGTTATGCTTGGTCAAAGTTCTGTTGACTTTTGTCTAAGAAAGCCTAACTTAGAAACTTTAAGTTTTGATCAAATCTTGACTTTTCTTGAGGAATCATGACCAACCCTTAATCAAATGATGAATATTACTTCAAAATATTGGTGTTGACAAAAAATTATGAAGTTTGACTGTATGTTGACCACAGTTGACTTTTTGTCCAATACAGCTGATTTTCAACCATCTGAGCAATTGATTGAGCAAACTTGACTTGTAAGGCTTGAAATTTGACATGGAGATTATTCGACGCATATGATGAGGTATGATGAATACTTGAAGCATTAGATGTCCATATTGACTTGAGAATGGCAAAACCCTAGCTTGGGTTGATTGCTTAGGAGAAGGTTTGTCTGGTTAACCCTTGTAAAATCCTTAAGTATGGATATGTGAAATGTCTTGAAGAGTAGGAGGGCAAATTTTGGGGTATAACAGTTGGGTCTAGTCTTTTGCTTGGTGGAGAGGCAAGCCTATTGTAGGTTTTCTTTATTTTCAATCCTTATGTGTTATGCTTACAAGTGAATTATGGAGTAAGCATTGTGTACATTCTGTTGAAGTATGGCTATTTTCTGCTGCATAGCCTCTAATGTAAACCCTAAAGTGAAATAAAGATCCTAGGGTTATTTTTATTCAATATAATATTTAGAAGATGTTACAACCTATAAAAAGTGTCAACGATACTTGAGATTTACTCAAGTCCACTCATAAAGACATTTAGTAATAGAGTTGATGAGCGTCAATTGATCAATGAGTCTCATATACATCTGCAAGTTGAAGACCTTGAAGATATCAAGGATGATGAGTTCCGAGGAGATGGAACTGATGTTCTACATAATGTTAGAACATTATTACTGGTATGCAGCTACCAGTTGAAGAACAAATGTTTTGGGTGCTAAACAAATGTAGTGTGAGTATATATGTTTGGAGCCTGCTCCTGATCTGGAAGAGGAGACATCTGTATTAATTGATCATGACATGATCAACAAGCTATTATACTCCATATGTCAGTTTATTTCTAACCTAAGCTTATGGGAGTATAGAAGTCAAGCTCAGTACAAGTAAAAGACTCATAAAGGTATACCCCTCAATACCTTTATGTGAGATTAAATGAAACCAGATATGTGGAGATTTGTTCATGACCATATAATAGGTTGGAGCTGAATACTGTGTCTCAACCACAATAAAACATGGTCATGAATTTTGACTACCCTAAATATTGTCCATGAAGGGTATTGTCAAGACGAATCAATGAAGGAAGATTATCTTAAATTTTTTTGCATACCTTTGTGTTATGCCATGATTAAGTCTGTTCCAGAAACCTAGTTGAGGGAATCTCCTCTGTAGGTACAGAATATGACATCCATCATCTCAAAATTAGAAGTGGGAGTCTGAAGAAAAGCTTATTGAGATATGGATCATATTATTCCTTGATATGTAAATTATTTGGATGAAAAATTGACAGTTGCAGTGCTTCTTGTGTCCCCCCCAAGTGTTATAAATAAGGAATTATGGATGTTACCCCCAGAACCATAATGGATGATGTTGTATCAGATGTCAAAACATCATCTTAAATGTCTTCATTTTTGAATATATATGTTATTTCCTGGAAGTAGAAGTGAGTATGAAGATGTAATCAGTCAGAATGATCTAGTGGGAGTAGTTAATTCTAACTGACTAACTAGTAGGTACTTTGACGGGGGACTAAGTACTTGTTGGATGTGAATCCTGAATTCAAAATTCATATACTCTGTCGGCATTTGAGTGTGCATATGATAGATTCATGGCATAGTGTGAACTGAACGTCAATATCAAAGTTCACTGTCATCTTCACAAGTTTTGGATGTGTGGCAATGTTATCTGGTGATTATTTGAAGAGTTGATTCAACCTAAAGAGATGCATACAGATGCTTTCAAATATCTTGATGGGAGCTGCATATTTATGATGACTGTATGGAAATCTAAATCAAGAAAGAGAAGAAGACTCTGATGAATAATGAATAATGTTCTATATAAAGATATCACAACTATTGAAGACACTAGATATTGAAGAAGAAGATAATATATTTTGAAGATATATAATTAGTTATACATGATTAACTATGAAGTTACTTCTATTGCAAGGTAAAGAGTGTGGCAATCTGAAACTTGTATAGCAAGCAAACTAAGGATTCTTAATTTGGAAACTGTGGCAAGTCCAAATGAAGAATGCTTCAAGTATTATAAAGACCAGCATCAAAAGTGTCCTTATTTTGTATAACTCAGGGGGAGTAAGAGTAACAACATCATGATTAGCTTTATCTTAGAGACTAAAAGGAGGATTTCTGATATTAATGGGGAGCAAAAGTATCATTAGGGAGCAACAACCTATTTAAGAAACAACATATGGAGAGAAGCTGGATATTTGAAGAGCAATTGTGTATTATTTATTGCAATTGTGTAAGTTTCCTTGTCTATTGCCATTGGATATGTTGATGACCAGCTAATGTCACAAGGAGATTGTTCATTAGCTGATGTAAAGGGGAGTTTATACCACTATATGTTGAAAATCTTGAAGAAGCAATATTATTGTTATCTCAGAGCCAAGACAGATGGAATCTGGGTGAATGTGGCATATGATGTTGAAACATCAATATCAATGAGAATCTGAAGTAAATTTAAAGATTGTTGATGGGTTCAAATTCTTTTTCTTAACCACCAAGAAATAAGTTATGGCACTATATGGACAAAAGTGAAGATTGCCTCACAGTAGAAAATTCACTGTTTTGAAAAAGTGAGTCACATGAAGTGGACAATGTCTGACTGAATGTCAGGACATCATACAGAACATGTTTTTGCATGGACATGTTAAATGATGTGAGTTATGCATGCATTGGGACTGTTTTATCTCAAAAGAAATAGTCAAGGGCTATTAAAGACAGTCAAAATTTTAGGCCTAAATTAACGCACCATTGACTGGGAATTAATTTGACGTTAATTCCTGAGGAACTACTGGCCTATTTAAAGGAGTTCTCAACCATCCTCAAACAACAAGTGAAATTTCATCTTGTCTTCACCATGCATTTTATCAAAGCTTGGTAAAATTGTGCCTGGATCTGGTTTGGTGACGGCTCAAATTGTCAAATTTTATCTAAAAAGAGGGAGAGAAATCATATCTCACAGAAAAAACAGCATAAGAATATGATACAGGAGAGAGAAAAACAATGTCTAAGCCACAGGCTATGTCACACAACAATGAAAAACAATGGTCCTCTTTTTCTACCTTCTGCGACAAGATCTGTTACATGCCTTAAGGGGGAATGAGAGTTATATTCTTCCTCGTGTACAAATTGGACCTTCCTTCCCTTTAACCTGTTGGTTTAATGGAAAAAAAAATCAAAAACACGAGAAGATGTCGAACTGGATGTTGAGACATTGTCTCCAACTGACAAACCAACAATGCAATTGAAGTCTGCTCTCCAATTGAAGTTTGCTCCCCTGCTCTCAAGACATGAAGACAACTGAAGACTGCTTAAGAATCTTTTAATTGTTAATTTTCAATTTTAAATTGTTGTTGCTACCTTAAACTGCTTGTACTTGTACTTATTTGTTTTAGCTAAAATTTGCCAAAAGGGGAGATTATAAGTTCTTAAATTTTGTGAATTGGCAAAATTTTAATAAAACAAATAATAGCAGCAACAATGTTTTATACAGTAAGATTCCTAACTGATAATCCTATCTAGAATGCCTTAACATGATGTGTTGAAAAGTTTCAACATCTAGAACAACATGTCATATATAATGTCGAGACATCAGACATCAGGACATCATGCTACAGAAACTGTTAAGTTTGTTACATTTCTGTTTAGAGCATAATATTCTATGAATATTATGCATCTTATGTGGCATTATTTTAAAGGCTATGTGGAGGTCCAAAAGCTAAGGAGAAAGATCAGTAAGGACCTATTTGTTTTTGTTTTTGCAGAAGTTATTTGCGTATTTGTTTTTGCAGAAGTTTGTTACAGATTATGCTGATATTTTGAAGGCCTAAATCCAGTTGGGTAATAGGTTATAAATAAGCAGTTGTAACCTAGCTTTAGCAAGCTAACCATTTTTAGAAAGATGTAATCTTTAGGGTTAGCCATGTAAGTGAACCACCCGGATTATGGAATGGTCACTAATTTGTACTTCGAAGCCTGTAGGCAAGAGGATTATTTTACTCACTCAGAAGATGTGAAGCAATGAGTATGGTTGTGTCCTTGGAAGAAGCTGTGAAGAAATTCCAAGTTTGGCCTGTGTCACTTGAGTGATAGTTTTATATTATGTTTGAAGTGTGGTATCTTTAAACTGTTTTAGTTGTGTTTCGAGTGAGGTATCTACAAGCTGATTGTGTTAGGATCCAAGCAGTTGATGTAGTTGCTGGTGTGATAGTAGTTGATACACATCACTGAGGTGATTGTAAGTGAGCAGAGGTTCTCATATCTAAGTGTGGTATCTTAGGTAGAAGGGTCATTGGGTAGTCTGATTAAGTGAGGAGTGTAAATAGGGTGGTTTCCCTCCGAATTAATACTGCTAACAGTGAACTTCATTCCTGACTTGGTATGCCCCCTGATGTAGGTTGGTTAGAACCAAACTGGGTTAACAATTCCTTGTGTTCTTTTGTTTTCTTCACTTTTAATTGTAATTCTACCTTATCTGTTTTGTAATGTCAGATCTGATGCCACGACATCCTGAGTCTGCCAGCACCAGAATTTCACATTATGGTAGCCATAGAAGAATCAAAGGATCTTATAACCATGAGCAAGGAGGAGCTTCAAATATCATTGGAGGAACCTGAGCAAAGGTTATATGAAAGAGGAAATGACAAGTCCAAGGCGGAAAGTGCATTGCAAGCAAGATTCAACGAGAAAAACAATATATCAAAAGGCACGTGGCCTTTGAAGAGAAAGGCAAATTTTCAGAATTCTAGTGGAAAAGATCCACAAAATTCAAGAGGTTCCATGGCTCAAATAGGAGAGAGAATCTCCAAAGGTGGTGGTCAAGGAAACAACTACAAGAGAGGTGACAAAAGTAATATGGAGTGTTTCAATTGTCAAAAGCTTGGCCATTTCGCAAGAGATTGTAATGCAAAATCGAAAGAAAATCATGGAGATAAGGCCAAAGTTGCTAGGAAATAGGTAGAGGATAATGATATGCTTCTTGTTATGATCACAGAGGTGAATAGCTGCAAAGAGAAGCTGGACAACAACTCAATGTTGTGTCGAGGGCTGGACAACAACTCTAATAGTGCAGAATTTTCTGCACAAACGCGTTCGGAGCGAAACGCTGGTTACCGTTCGAGGAGGAGTCCAAAGTAGTGATGAGTGATACTTGGACTCAGGTTGGTCAACTCATATGACGGGTACAAAGGATTGGTTTATGAAGATCAATGAAGAATAAAGTGAGATTCACGGATAACACCACTTTAGCGGTCGACGGTGTGGGTGATGTCTTAATCAAGAAGAAAGATGGAGGCTATTACTTGATCAAAGATGTGTTGTACATTCCTGGAATTAGGTGTAATCTCTTGAACATTGGCCAATTACTCGAGAAGAATTACACAATTAGGATGGAAAACAAGATTTTGCGCGTTTTGACCAAAAAGGCGTTTTAATCTTGAGAGCACCCATGGTTGCAAATTGTAATTTCAAAATAGAGTTGAAAGTAATGGAACACAAATGTCTTGCTATAGAGGCAAGTCGTGATGAGTGGTTGTGGCACTACCGTCTTGGACACCTCAATTTTAGAGACCTCGACGCGTTGCAAAAGAATGGTATGGTGATTGGGCTGCCCAAGAAAAAAATTTCAGCTTATTTGTGTGAAGATTATGTGCAAGGGAAGCAACCCAAGAACAATTTCAGTAAGTATGTTGTTCATAGGACCAAGGAACACCTTGAGGTGATGTATTCTGATGTGTGCGGCCCAATGCAAGTCGACTCGTATGGTGGAAATAGGTAATTTGTCACTTTCATTGATGATTTTAGTAGGAAGTTGTGGATTTACCTCATAAAGAGGAAGGATGAGGTGTTTGATGTGTTCAAACGTTTTAAGTCCATGGTGGAGCGGCAAAGCGGTCACAAGGTGAAAATTCTCAAAACGGATGGTGGAGGTGAATATACCTCAAGAGAATTCGGGAATTATTGTGATGATGAGGGTATAGTACGTGAGGTTGTTCCACCCTATATGACTCAACAAAATGGAATTGTCGAAAGGAGAAATTGCTCAATTATGAACATGGTTCGTAGCATGTTGAAAGGGAAGAACTTGCCGAAGGAACTATGGGGAGAAACGATCTCTACAGCAACCTATTTGTTGAATAGGTGTCCTACTAAGAAGTTTGACAAAGTTACACCAGAAGAGGCATGGTCTGACCACAAACCGAATTTAACACATTTGAGAATTTTCAGTTCGATCTCATTGAGGCACATTCCGGGTTAACTTCGACAGAAGTTGGATGACAAAGGAGAGGTAATGATTCTTGTCGGATATCACCCTACTGGAGGTTACAAGTTATTCAATGCAAATAGCAAGAAAATCATGATAAATTGAGATGTGGTGGTAGATGAACTGACCGACAAGACGTAGAGGTCTACCTCAACGGCTCCAAGATTGTGATGTGTTCCATGACAATGAGATCAATAATGATGGTGATCTTATTCATTTTGCGCTTATGGCCGAATTTGAACCGGTGAGTATGGAAGAGGCATTGAGTAATGCAAAGTGGGTATGTGTGATGAAAGAAGAACTGGAATCGATTGAGAAAAACAGTACTTGGAAGTTGGTTGATTTACCGGAAAGAAAAAAGGCAATTGGAGTAAAGTGGGTTTATAAGGTGAAAGTAAATCCTAAAGGCGAGATTGTCAAGCATAAGGTTCGACAAGTAGTAAAAGGATTTTTGCAACGAGAAGGCATATACTATAACGAGGTGTTTGCTCCGGTAGCTAGATTGGAGACCATACGATTGGTTGTTGGTATCGCCAATAGCAAAAATTGGCAAATATACCAAATGGATGTGAAATCCGCATTTTTGAATGGTCCACTTGAGGAGGAAATCTACGTAGAGCAGCCCCCTGGTTTGTGATACAGAACCAAGAGGGAAAAGTGTACAAGTTAAGGAAAACACTATATGGTTTGAAACAAGCACCTAGAGCTTGGAACAAACTCATAGATACTTTTCTTATTGAAGTTGGCTTCAAGAAGTGTGTTAGAAAATGGTGTTTATGTGAAGTCGGATGCAAGCAAAGGTGTGATTATACTTTGCTTATATGTGGATGATCTTTTGATTACGGGAAGCAATGAGGGGTTTATTTTCAAGTTCAAAGGTGAACTCATGGAAGAATTTGAGATGAGCGATCTTGGTAGCATAACATACTTCATTAACATAGAGTTTCACAAGTCAAAGTCGACACTTCTCATCCACCAAAGAAAGTATGCTTATGAGATATTGAAGAGGTGTGATATGGAGCCTGTCAATTCACCTATGGAACCAAGGTTACAACTGTTCAAGAATGAGGATAAGGGTGACGTTAATTCAACTCAATATAGAAGGTTGATTGGATCATTACGTTACTTACGCAATACGCGACCGAATTTGGCATTTAGTGTCAGTATTGTGAGTAGATTCATGGAGAGACCAAAGGTGTCTCATTTGGCAGCAGTCAAGAGGATCCTTCGTTACATCAAAGGTACTCTTGGCTGCAGAATTCTCTTTCCTGCGGCTGATGTGGGCATCATGAGTGAGTTACTTGGTTATACGGATTCCAATTGGTGCAGAGATAAAGATGATCGAAAGTCTACGACATGTTATGTCTTTATGTTCGGAGGAGATCCAATCTCTTGGTGCTCTAAAAAGGAATCCGTGGTGGCACTCTCTTCTTGTGAGGTCGAGTATATCGCAGTGTTGATGTGTGCATTTCTAGCCGTGTGGCTAATGAATCTACTTAAGGAGTTAGACAACATTGAGGTAAAAGTTGTCACACTCTTTGTTGACAACCTCTCGACTATTAATCTTGCAAATAATCCCATAGCACATGGGAGAAGAAAACATATAGAGATGAGGTTCATTACTTGAGGGAGATGGTGTGTGAAGAACACTGAAGCTAGCTCATTGTCGAAGCGAAGAACAACTTGCAAATTTGTTGACTAAAGCGGTAACGAATGAAGTGTTCAAGAGGCTTGTGAAGAAATTGAACTTGAGAAATATGGAGCACTTGGATTAAGGTGGTGTGTTGAATGTATTATATAAGCCAAGTGCAATTGGTGTACTTGAGATGCTGTTTTGGAAACAGCTTATTTGGAAAAGTTGTTCTGGTGCAGTGCAGAAATTCTGAGTTTCGAAGGAGAAACTGATTCCTTACTTTGGGGAAAACGGTTTCCATCGCAAATTTTTGTTTTTTCTGCTGAAGCAGTTTTCTATTTTTCTTGTTATGTTTTGTTGTTTGTTGTGTCATTTGTGGACAATATATAAACACTCTCTCTCTATGTAATGAGTAGAAGTTGAATGTCATATATTGAATAAAAAAACAATTTTCTCCTCAATTACTCACTGTCTGAATTTTCCCATTTTCTCTCTAAACTTCATCTTCTCCAATTCTATCTTTACCATTGATTCACCTCAATTGTGTATGTTCTAACATCTGGTATCAAGAGCACCGATTCTGATCAATCCGCTGCAAACATGACAACCACCGATTAAATTCCTACCAACCTCCCAATTCTTGATTCCAAGAACTATGACAAATGGTGCAAACAAATGAAAGTTTTGTTTGGGTATCAAGAAGTCATTGAAGTGGTGAATGATGGAGTCACACCACTTGTTGCAGAGGCTACAGCTGCACAACAAGCCACATTCAAGGAAGAAAAGAAGAAAGGCTACAAATCCCTCTTCTTGATACACTCTTGCGTCGACAACGCCAACTTTGAGAGAGTTGGTGATTGTACATCGACAAAGCAAGCTTGGGAGATCTTGAAGAAAGCGTATGAAGGTGCCGACAAAACAAAGGTGGAGAGGTTACAAACTCACAAGAGGTTGTTCGAGTCGGTACAAATGGAAGAGAAGGAATCGATCAACGACTACATTACGCGTATAACGCATCTGGTGAATCAAATGAAGGCTTGCGGTGAAACCGTTACAGTACCAAATGTAGTAGCTAAAATCTTGCGTTCTTTAACGTCAAGATTCGATAACCTTGTGTAAGTTCCCGAATTTTGTGAATTGGCAATATTTTAATAAAACAAATAATAGAAGCAACTTTTGTACAGTAGGATTCCTAACTAATAATCCTATTTAGAGTGCCTTAACATGCTGTGTTGAAAAGTTTCAACATCTGGAATAACATGTCATATGTGATGTCGAGACATCAGACATCAGGACATCGCGTTACAGAAACTGTTAAGTTTGTTACAGTTTTGTTTAGAGCAGAATATTCTAGGAATATTATGCATCTTATGTGGCGTGATTTTAAAGGCTATGTGGAGGTCCAGGAGCTAAGGAGAAAGATCATCAATGACCTTGATTGTAGCAGAAACTATCTGCGTATTTGTTTCTACAAAAGTTTATTTCAACAGAAATTTGTTACAGCTTATGCTGTTATTTTGAAGGCTCGAATCCGGTTGGGTAATAGGTTATAAATAAGTTGTTGTAACCTAGTTTTAGCAAGCTAGCCAGTTTTAGAAAGATGTAATATTTAGGGTTAGCCATATAAGTGAACCACTCAGATTATGGGATGATCATTGATTTGTACCTCGAAGCCTGTAGGCAGGAGGATTATTTTACTCACTCAAAAGCTATGAAGAAATGAGTGTGGTTGTGTCCTTGGAAGAAGCTATGAAGCAATTCCAAGTTTGGTCTGTGTCACTTGAGTGACAATTTTATATTGTGTTTAAAGTGTGGTATCTTCAAACTGTTTTAGTTGAATTTGGAGTGAGGTATCTCCAAGCTGATCTTGTTAGGAGCCAAGCAGTTGATGCAGTTGCTGGTGTGATAGTAGTTGATATAAATCACTGAGGTGATTGGAAGTGAGCATAGGTTCTCATATCTAAGTGTGGTATCTTAGGTAGAAGGTTCATTGGGTAGTCTGATTAAGTGAGGAGTGTAAACAGGGTGGTTTCCCTCCGAATTAATACTGTTGATAGTGAACTTCATTCCTGGTTTGGTATTGCCCAGATGTAGGTTGGTTAGAACCGAATTGGGTTAACAATTCCTTGTGTTCTTTTGTTTCCTGCACTTATAAATGTAATTCTACCTTATCTGTTTTGTAATGTCGGATCAGATGTCACGATATCTTGAGTTTGCCAACACCAGAATTTCAATTGGTATCAGAGCAGGCATCCTGTCCATTTTTGGATGAGATCCATGGGGATACTTTCTTTTTAGGCACAAGGTAGAAGAATGTTTGAACAATGAGTGTTTATATTGTATGGCCCCTTGGAGTGAAGGATGAACCTAGTTGTAGATTGTTTGAACAATGAGTGTTCATATTGTATGGTTCCTAGAAGTGGAGGATGGACTTATTTGTGCAGAACTAGACCAATCTGACCAAAACATGTACCTTCTTGAAGAAAGAAGATAAAGATGCTGGAACAAGAAAGTTAAATTCGAAGACTTCGTGCGGGAGTGAAGATTTTGAATTGTATTGTTCAGCCTATAACCAGTATAGAGAAAAGATTGTCAAAACCTTCATGCAGGATATTGGTTGGTGTAACACGGTGGGAGAACTGACTTTGGATTGTTTTGCGTTTGATTGCAAATGTTGCGGATAGCAAGAGTCGCCACCGACTTTTCTTTTATCCAATTAAGGGAAGGTGAAAAGAACAGGAAAAGACCTTCGTTAGATTCTGAGTAAGGGAGAAGGGTATGAAAAGGGAAGGTATTAGCACCCCTTTCCATCCGTAGTTATCTACGGGCTCTTAGTTGCTCTTAGATCATTTTCAAAAAAAGTGTTTTCTGTGTGTTTGACAAATATGTTTTGAAAAGGCATTTCGCTTTGACTTTGTAATGATTCATGTAGGAATGTATACAAAGTGTTCGGAAATGTTTTGTTTTTGAAAAGAGTTTGAACTTTGACAAAAGTGTGTGGTGTGAAAAGTATTTTGTTTTGAGCAAGCAACTAAAAGTCTTATTACCTACTCAGAATGGTCGTTTTCGTGTTGTTTTCGTTTCCTTTAGAATAGTGTTATCCATACCATTAGTGGGTAGGTAACCCTATTCGTTGGATATGAAAGAGACATTCGAAGGGACATCGGATGGTCATAGAAAGCAACTTGTAGGAGGTATCCTAGCACATTCGAGGGGACTATCATCATTTTTCGTAGGCGACAATCGAGGGTCAAGATCATGTATTCGTAGGCGACATCGTGGGTCTATGATCTTTGTATCGAAGGGACTATTATGATTTATTTTGAAGGCAACGGTGCTAGAATACCTCTACGTTCGAGGGACTTGACCATTTATATTCGTAAAGGCAACGAGAGAGAAATACCCTAAGGGGTGCATGTGTGAAAAGAGTGTGTTGATTCAGATATTTTATCTTGGCATTATAAGTGATCTATGTCCAATTTTATCTTGCCACACACGCCTAATTACTAGCAGTTTATAGGGTGCAGAAAGTAAATTGCGGAAATGTAAAGTGTGGAAAGATAAAGTCCTACGCTATTACATGGCTTTGGGGCAGATACATAATAGGAGTGCGGAAAATAAAAGTCCTAATTAAACTATTACATCCCATAGGCAGTTACATAATTGAAAAGAAAAAGCGAAAAAGAATTGTCTGAAGCGTTACAACCTGTGAACAGATGCATAATCGGAAAACAAGAGAAATTGCATAAGAGGAAAATGTTAGCAAAAAGAAATATTTTTGAATGAGGAAAATTTTTTTGTGTTAGTAATGACAATAATATGATAAGATAATTTTTTGGTATTTTTCGGAGTTGATTTCGGTATTTAAAAACAATTAAAAGTCATTTAAACGATTAATTAATAATTAAATTAAATATGCATGCAAAAATAATATTTTTTATATTAAAAATTAAATAAGTATTTTTCTGATAATTATGCAAAAAATAAATATTTTTGGTGTTTTTTAGATGCATGATAAAAAAATATTGAAGATAAATTAAATTAGATGAAAAATATTAAAGAAAAATAGAAAAATAGAAAAAATATGTTAGTTTTGTAAAGAAGCAAAAAAGAAAGGTCTTGCCAGGGATCGAACTGGTGACCTTTGAGAGAATCCACAAGTCTGCTTGCTTTTACCACTGAGCCAACGCGCTTTTGGTGTTTGGAAAATAGAAACGTTGCATTATAAGCGAATACGTGTCATGGATTTCTGATTCAACGCACAGTCAGCCGTGTGGGCCCCAGGTATCCTGTAAGAACGAATCAGAGCACGCAGAACCGCCACGCATGCCTCGCCGGATTCAAAATCAGTCAACGACGCCGAAGCCCTAGCTCCGGTCGTCTTCTCCTATTACTCAAACCTTCAAACCTGAAAAATACGCAAAATAAAGAACAACGAGGGACCCTACCCCCCTAAATCGAGGGCTGCGAACACGATGGTGGTGTTTGTTTGCCCTGAAAACGCTTGGATAAGCCGGTTCGATCGAGACAGCTCAAAATTCCCTAGCCATGGCAAATCGATTTTCCTACGTTTAAGCTTGCATGTAATGGTTCAAATGTGATCTAATGCATGCCCTGAGTTCAAATAAACACACAAAAACAATTAGCAATGCATGAATTCATGAAATCAAAATTCAAAAGAATACCCAATCGGAGCAAGCTAGGGAGCACGATCTGGGCAGTCTTTGCTTCAAGTAAGGATTGGTATCGATCCCTGGGAACCTCAGGAACACGTTTGGATGGCTAGAACACCTTGAAACCTGCTGGAATTTGAAATTCGAATTTGACAACTTTGATGAATTTTTGAGAATTTTAGGGTTGCTTGTATGGGCTAGGGTTTCGTCCCTGGTCTCGTGCAATGTGATCAGTATTTATAGAGTGAGGAATGTGAGTAAAAAGAATGAAAAAAGATCTTCTCTTGAATGCAAAAAATTTCCTCTTTCAAATCAAATCAAATCTTTTGAAAATTTGATTTTCCCTTCCATGTGAGAGCTAGCACGAAATTGGCAAGTCTTGTGGGCTATCTTGGACCTCAAGTTTGATAAAAATCCAATCCATTTGAAAATATACTTTGTTTTCATATTTTATATAATTTAAATTTGAATTAAATGTTTTTAAATTCAAAAATAAATCAAAAAAATAAAAGGTGGTCGTGGCAAGGCATCAATAGGTCACAAATAATATTATGAACAAGTTTGGATCATAAAATTATAGGCCCATTTGGAAAAAATTAGATTTTGACAAATATCTCTCTTTGTGCAATTGTCCAAAAATGCCCAACTTGTACAAGGTGTATTTTGCTCAATTTTCCACATTTTTGAGTGTTCGTGGACTTTTTAGAAAGCTCTAGGTGTCCTCTAAACAACCTCTTTGGTTTCATCTCAATTGGAGTTTCCATTCTCAATAAAACTTCATTACAAAAAGTTGACTTTTTGTTGACTTTGAAAAGGACCTGTAATGTTTTGATCCATATCTTCAAAATGAAGCATTTTTTGAACATTCTTGTGAGACATGAAGTTGTAGATAATTGAATTCTATTCAAAATGAGAGGTGGTGAAAAAATTTCTGAGAAAGTATGAAGAAGTTATGCTCAGTCAAAGTTCAGTTGACTTTTCATTGGAAAACCCTAATTTGGAAAGTTTGACTTTTGAGCAAATCTTGAGTTTTCTTGATGAATCATGATCAACCCTTGATCAAATGATGAATGTGACTTCAAAATGAGGATGTTAACCAAAAATCACGAAGTTTGAATGTATGTTGACCACAGTTGACTTTTTGTCCAATACAACTGATTTTCAACCATCTGAGCAATTGTCTGAGGAAATTTGACTTGTAAGGCTTGAAACTTGACATGGAGAATCTTTGAAGCATATGAGGAGGCATGGTGACCATTGGAGATGTTGGAAGTCCATCTTGATCTGAAAATTTCCAAACCCTAATTTGGGTTGATTGTCTAGGAGAGGGTTTGTCTGATCAACCCTTGAGGAATCCTTGAGTGTGGATGTATGGGATGTTTTGAGAAATAGGAGGGAAAATTTTGGGGTATGACATTTACCACTGAGCCAAGTGCTTGTCTTATTATTTACACGCTTCCCATTAATTATATTTAAAAACAAGTCTTTGAAAATATTAAAATATATGAAGGAATGTGAAAAATTGACAAAATGGTCTCAGGGGGATTCGACCCCTAGACCATAGGCAAGACAAAGGAGACATGAAAAGCGTGTTGGCAACCGCTGGGGCGGTAATAAATCCGTTCATATATCTCATTCCATGTTATTATATTATAAAACAAATATTTGAATTTCTGGAAAAAAAGAAAACGCGCGCAATGTTTTTCCTCTTCATCCAATCTTCATTCAATCATAGATTCTTTGTTTCTTGATGAAATTGAATGATGTAAACATCAAACTTGCTCGTTTTAAACCTAGGAACATGATGGTGATGATTAATTTCATTTATTTTTAGTTTAAGAGGATTAATTCTGAACACGACCAGATGAACCCTAATTCTAAGAATCAATATAAAATCGTGTATGGCTCATGTTTTATCAAATTGATTGAGGGTTAATGATCAGTGAAGGTGCAGAAACAAAATGGCCAAGCAACTTTTGAACTGGAATGCATAAATCATAGAATTTGAAGTATGAGTGACTTACCTCTTCAAACTGAAATCGAAATCCATTCTAAAGTGTTTCCAGTTGTTGTTTGATGATGGCTATAGCACCACTGAACCTTATGGAAGGTGTTTGATCACTATGCTTGCTTTGAAATAGTCTGGAACTCTCTATCCAAGTCCAACTGCAGATGCTTGATGTGAACTTTGAATTTGAGGTTAGAGATGTTACAGGTTATGAATGATGATTTGAATCACTCATATGAAGTATATGGAAGGTTTTTGAAGTGGTAAATCAAAGCTAGCTCGAGCAAAATGAAAGTTTGGATGTTAAGGCATCATGTGCAAACTTTTGGATTTTGAAAATCAATTCTGATTTTAAGCAGTTTTTGTGTTGTTTTTAAGTTTTATACAAGTTCTATTTAGTGTTTAGAACATGTTAGACACCTAATTTCTCTCAGATTTTGCAAGATTGGCAAATTGCAAAAATCCTTCACTTTGAACTATGAAACTTGAAACTTAAGCAAGAAAGAAGGAAAGCTTAATTTGGATAGCTTTGGTGTAGTTTGAAAATGAGGAAATGACCTCTATTTATAGGCCAAGATTTCTGAATGATTTGGCAAAGATATCATTGAAGGAAACTTGCAACTTGGTTAAGAGGTAATAATGTAATCTTTTGCATTTAATGCAAAAGTTACTTTCTTTAACCATGGTTAAGTTTTCTCCTTTGATTCAATCCACTTCTCAATCATTCAAACTTATATTTATCAGTTACAAGCTGCCTCTAAGTGATGACAAGGCTTCTAGAAGGAGAAAATGCAAAAAATGACTTATAATTTTGAAACATGTACTTGAAATCCCATGGTTTTGGAGCTTTATGTTTCAAAATCAAAAGTATAGCTAGACAAAATGGTTTTGCAAGTTCTTGGACATTTTGGAAAGCTTGTAACAAGGGCTACAACTTTCATGTTTTGAGTTTTTTCTGATTCCAAAAGGATCTATGTGAAAAATGGCCATGAAAGCAGGAAAAAACATGTATTTTAACACTTCAAATTTTTTCCAAGTGTTAGAAATTTTTCAAATTTAACTTTTTGTTGACTTTTTTCAAATTTCTTGATTTTTTATGATCATGATGGATAATTTGAAATGTTTTCATGATTGAAAAAGTTTGATTTTGAAAAGTTTGATTTTGAAAAGTTGACCAAAAGTCAAAGTTTGACTTTTCTGAGTATATGAATTTTTATCAGACGATTCAGAATTTGTCTGATGAAGAAACATGGACTTTTGTGATGTTTTGAATCAAGAAATTAGGTCAAGATGTTGCATTGGAGATGTTAAGATCAATCTCCAAGCAAATAGATCATTCATTGATCAGAAAATCAATGATTCACTATCCTTGATAAAAACCCTAATTGGTCGATTCATGATAGATCATGAGAAAAAGTTGGGAATCTGAAGATCAGATGTTGATGATTGATTAAGATAGGTCAATTGAGGTGAGTGGAAACTCAAACCCTAATTGATCATATCTTGAACATATGAAATTTTGAAGAAACCCTGATTTTGACTTTTAGAAACCACACACGATCTATTCTATTCTGAAACTATTAGTGATGCAGTGATGCATATGTGAGGTGGTATATTAGGTCAAAAATTGGGGTATGACAATTCATAGAAATCAATTTCCTTTGTATTCATTCTATTTCATATGTCTAACACCAGAACAGGTTGGCTCAGATGGCAGAGGCAACGCGCATTCCTTCTAGAAGGCACGGGTTTGAACCCTGCCTTTTCCCAGAATTCTTAACATTTTTTATGTTTCCGGTTCTAGAAGCCACAGCCTCTAGAAGTGCCTACTTCTGGACCCCTCAGAGGCAGAAACATTTCCAGAAGCTCCAGCTTCTGGATCCCATCATAAGGCGTCACGCCCAGAAGCTCCAACTTCTAGATCCATCTCCAGTAGAAAGCCCCAAAAATTCTAATTTCTGGGCACCTCCAGCGCAGAAACCCCAGAAGTTCCAACTTCTGGGTGCTTTCAGCAAGGGATTGCCCATAAGCTCCAGCTTCTTGGATGACTTCTTCCAGAAGTGCTTCTGCATTCTTTCTCATTACTTTTCCATATTTTATTTTTTTTGCTAATTTCATAATTAATTAAAATTAGTAATTAGGTTAAATAATTAGGATTAATTAGACAACTTCCACCTTTTTTTTCTCTCGTTTTTAATTAATTAATTTAGGATTAGAATTAACTAATATTTTCCTTAAAAAAAGTTAATTAAAATCAATTAGACTTAGGATTATTCTTCACAATTTTAGAAAAATGCCAAAAATATTAGGATTAGTTTTCTATTCAGTTATTTATTTTCTCGCATTTTCTTTTTCAATATTATGTAACTGCTGATGGGATGTAATAGTTTAATTAAGATTTACTTTCCACACTCCTCAATTATGTAACTGCCCCAAAGCCATGTAATAGCGTAGGATTTATTTCCCGCACTTTACTTTCCGCACCCATATAAATTGCTAGTAATTAGGCGTGTATGGCAAGATAAAATTAGCATAGCTAACTCTAATCACAAGATAACATATCTGAATTTAACACACCTTTTTCACACATGCACCCCTTAGGGTATTCTCTCTCGTTGCCTTTCAAATAAATGGTCAAGTCCCTCGAACGTAGGGGTATCTTAGCACCGTTGCTTACAAACATATCATCATAGTCCCTTCGAATCAAAGATCATAGTCCCTCAATGACTCTCAATGTTGTCTACGAATACATGATCTAGTCCCTCGATTGTTGCCTACGAAAAGTGATGATCGTCCCTACGAATGTGCTAGGATACTCCTACAAGTTGCCTTCTATGACCATACGATGTCCCTTTCGAATGTCCTTTTACATCCAACGAATAGGGTTACCTACCAACTAATGGTACGGATAGCACTATTCTAAAGGAAAGTAAAATAACACGGAAACGACCGTTCTGAGTAGGTAATAGACTCTTAATTGCTTGCTCTATCAAAACACTTTTCACACCTCACACTTTCTAAAAATCATTTTCAAACGCTTTGTATACATTCCAGCGTGAATCATTACAAAGTTCATTTCCAAAACGAAATATTTCCAAACACTTCGTATACATTCCAGCGTGAATCATTACGAAGTCAAAGCGAAATGACTTTTTCAAAGCATTTTCAAACACACACACAAAAAACAAGTCATCAAGTGATCTAAAGCAATTAAGAGCTCGTAGATAACTACGGATGGAAAGGGTGCTAACACCTTCCCTTTTCATAACCTCCTCCTGTACTCAGAATCTAAAGAAGGTCTTTTCCTGTTCTTTTCACCTTCCCTTAATTGGATAAAAGAAAAGTCGGTGGCGACTCTTGCTATCCGCACATTTTCGATACAAAAATCTCAAAGTCAGTTCACTGTATTACAGTAACACTTTTCAATTCAAAACCAAAGGTCATGAGTTCAAGCCTCCTTAAGACCAAAATAAATTTTTACCACTTGTTTTCTTCACTTTTTTCTATCAAACTTCAACACTTTCAAAAACCAATCAAAAATTCTCATTTTGAGATGATTTTTTGCACACTTGTCATCTAATATACCTATTTTATGATTATGTCAAAAAAATCCAAAAATATTCTCTTTTGATTATATTTTCATTAAGTCGAAAACGAGACATTTTTAAGTGTTCTTAATACTTTTCAAAGATGTTCTTTTCAAACTTTCAAACTCAAATCTTTTTGTGAATATACTTCACTTTTCAAAATCATTTTCAAAACCTTTTCAAAACTTTTCAACAAACTTACACACCTTTTTTCCATGATCGATCCGATTTGAAGATAAAACCGAATCAGTTTCTTCCTCGAATTTCTTAATTGATCATGGGCCTCCCTCACGGTGTAAGTCCCAATCCTTTTATGTACATCTTCAATTTTCCTTGTACATATACAATCATCTTTATAAATATTCAAGCATAAATAAACTTCTTTCGTTTGTTTTCATTCGCTTGTTTATACACCAATTTCATTGGTATTAAGAGAAGAATTATTCCCGATGAAACTCCTCTTAAAACCAATGGGCCTCCCTTACGGTGTAAGTCCCAACCCTCCTATGTACATACTCATCTCCTTGTACATAATCACCCCTTCGTGTACATATTCATTCCCTTGTACACATTTAACTTGTAAATATTCAAGTTACACTTGCTTTAAACGCTCGTTTTATACACTTGTTTATATTTCCTTCATAAACTCCTGTGAATACACATCACACACTTGTAACTATTCAGTTATAATATAACAATTAGCCTAACAACTAGGTTCCCCTTTAGCCTCCTCTTAGGCTTTGTATAAGAAAACTCATTCATCTGAGTTTAGCCTCCTCTTAGGATTCATATAAGAAAACTCATTTACTGAGTTTAGCCTCCGCTTAGGCTTCATATAAGACAACACTCCCCTGCTGAGTTAGCCTCTTCTTGGGCTTCGTTCAAAAGAACTCCTCATTGAGTTTAGCCTTCTCTTGGGCATCAAACAAGAAAGAGACTAGGAAATCTCTTAACAGCCTCTTATTGGGCTTCCAATACAAAGAATCACCCGCGCTAGGATAGAACCCTAAGAGGATGATTTCCCGGTGAAATCACTCTTAAAATCCTAAGAGGATGGTTTCCCAGTGAAACCACTCTTAAAGCTAAAGCCAGCCATACCCTATAGCTTCCTCTAGAGCTTCATACAAGGACCCTCGATGACCCTCAGAATGCCTTCTCTTTGGCTAACAATACAAGGACCCTCAATGACCCTCGGATAGCGTCCTCTTGGGCTTACAATACAAGGACCCACAGGCTTCTTAAAAGCATTCCCCTAATCCAATCAATTTCTCCTCGAGATTTAGACATTTATCATCTCTATGGAAGAAGTATCTCATCTATCATATCACATACAATCAAAAACTTTTCAAACTCTTTTCAAACAAAAACATCTCTTAATTGTAAGTGGTAACGCTTGTACACTCAAGCAAAACACCCAATGCTTACAATTAAAAAATTCAATCATTTTTCAAACATCTTTCTTAACTCGTAAGTGGTAACGCTTGTACACTCAAGCAAAACACATATAACTTACGATGAAAGATTTAATCAATCAACCCTTCAAAATGTATGTGATGAAATAGATTAGATACATTTTTCATTAAGATGACATTTCTCTTTGTCTCTTAATAACATCCCGTTGCTTCCACTAGCATAAGTGGGAACTACGATTGCTCTGACTTTCTCAACATCCTTTTGAGAATACGTAGGCACAAGGTCTCATCCTTGGCGGTAAATTTCTTTCTCCCTCAAACCAAACAAACCATAGATCCCTTTAGATCCGAGCTACAAATGCTCTGATTCCCATTAAGGGATATGTATGCAGAAGATCCCAATGATCTTTGCGAGCACAATAATAACAAAACCTAGGATCCCACATAATCTACTTTTCTTAAAATCCAAAGGAGAAACTTTCCCAACAATAGAAATAGCAATTAAAACACACAAACATATCAAACATATTCATATATAAAGCTATAGATAACTATATATATTTAGGGTGCTCCATCTATTCCCTTTATATAACAAACCCCATTGCCCGGAATCTCCCCAATGTGTTGTGTCTAGTTCGTGCTAGTCGTAATGTATATCATATCAATTGAGGGTATTGCAACTTTCCCCTTTTTCATAATCATTTTTCTTGTGTTGGAAATAATAAAGCTTGATGCTCGCGGCATCTTTATAAACAAATCAAAAGAGTAAACCGTTTCGAGCCAGAGAATCCGAATTCAGATTCGATTCCCTAGCGCGTCACTTTTTAACGCGAACAGGAATCAATTAATCAGAAAACGCGCTCAAGGGGTCTTCTTCCTCATTTGAATTTCAGACCTATAGCCACAGTTTTTTTACCTACAGAACGCTTCTGTAGCTAAATCCCTGCAAAATCAAAACTCAAGCAATATGCAATATAAATGAAATATAAAGCCATGGATCGACTGAAAATAAGATTCTAGACACGATGACGCCCTTGGTTCCTTTCAATTTGTCCTAAATAAGAAAACCCTAATCGGAGCTCTCAAATCCTTGCAATGGTGAAACGATATTCCTGGACTTAAAACTCAATTAAACTATGCAAAAAGCTTCGAAACTTCATCACAAACACAAAGACATGGTTAAATTCAATTGATTATGCATATAAGTATGAAAACGATTTTGAGTTCAAAGTATGCAAACCGTGATCGTGTTCTTGTGATTTTGGGGGTTTTGCTTGCTTGTGAGTATCTGGATCGACTCAGAGAACCTCTAGGAATCGATTGCAAGGCTTGGAATGGAATGAATAGAAGCAAAACTGTGGCTGCTAGTTGCTTGCAAGTCACGGTTTTTTTGAAGCTTGTTAGGGTTCTTTGAGGTCAGAATTTCGTCCCTTGTGCATTTGGAACCATCATGTATTTATATTGTACTGAATTAGGTCAAGAATTGTCAAGAAATGCCATGCCAATCAATGCAAAATTATTTGATTTGGAATCAAACCAAATATTTACTTTTTTGAGCCAATTTCAATCAAATCAAATTGCCAATCTTAATTATTTCAAAATAATCATATTAAATGGCTTGCTTGGACCTCAAGGATGAGAGAAAATCCATCTTGCACTTAATTTTTTGAGTTTATATCTTTTATTTTAATTAAGTTGGTTTTAAATGAATAAAAATCCAAAATAAATTAAAAATAAAAGATAAAAACATGGTCTTGGGCTTGGAGGGTCCAATTCAGATAAGGAACATGTTTGAATCAAGAAAAGTTAGGCCCATTTGGAATTTTTTTGATTTTCTCAAGTATTTCTCTTTGTGCACCTCCTAAAAAATGCTCAACTTGCACAATGTGTATCTTGCTCAATTTTTGACATTTTTGGGTGTTCTTGAACTTTTTAGAAAGCTCAAGATGTCTTCTAAGAAGCCCTTTTAGTTTCATATTCATTGAAGTTTCCATGCTCATGAACACTTCTTTACAAAAAGTTGACTTTTTGTTGACTTTTAAAAAGACCTGTAATGTTTTGATCCATAACATCCAAATGAAGCATTTTCTACCCAAGCTTGTAAGACATGAGGTTGTAGAGAATTGAATTCTCTTTAAAATGAGCTGTGGTGGAAAAAATTCTAATAAAGTATGTGAAAGTTATGCTTGGTCAAAGTTCTGTTGACTTTTGTCTAAGAAAGCCTAACTTAGAAACTTTAAGTTTTGATCAAATCTTGACTTTTCTTGAGGAATCATGACCAACCCTTAATCAAATGATGAATATTACTTCAAAATATTGGTGTTGACAAAAAATTATGAAGTTTGACTGTATGTTGACCACAGTTGACTTTTTGTCCAATACAGCTGATTTTCAACCATCTGAGCAATTGATTGAGCAAACTTGACTTGTAAGGCTTGAAATTTGACATGGAGATTATTCGACGCATATGATGAGGTATGATGAATACTTGAAGCATTAGATGTCCATATTGACTTGAGAATGGCAAAACCCTAGCTTGGGTTGATTGCTTAGGAGAGGGTTTGTCTGGTTAACCCTTGTGAAATCCTTAAGTATGGATATGTGAAATGTCTTGAAGAGTAGGAGGGAAAATTTTGGGGTATAACAGTTGCCCTTGTTCAATCTTCTTGTACTGGAAGGGTTAGATTGGTGCGCTTGCCTTTCGTGACCTAAAGGTAGAAGATAATTGAACACTCGAGTACACCTGAAAATTTGCACTCGCTACTGCATGGAATAGGATCGTCAGCTGATGACGCGCTGGAATGGGCTTATAGATTCCATTTAGAGAAGTTGTTATTGGAGAGTGAGTCGTATGCTAGAATTTGTATTTGTCTTTGAATAGAAGAGACCATGGAGATGGGCTTAAGATGCCATCGGGAGAAACCGAGTCGTACACTAGACTTTGTACGTGTCTTTTGAGTAGAAGAGACAGCGAAGATGGGCTTAAGATGTCATCGGGAGAAGCCGAGTCGTACGCTAGACTCTGTAGGTGTCTTTTGAGTAGAAGAGACAGCGGAGATAGGCTTAAGATGCCATCGGGATAAATTGATGTTGGGGAGTGAGTCGTACGTTAGACTCTGTGCTCGTCTTTGAAGGAGGTTATTGGTATGTATTGATTTTTAACCAAATATGCAACATTCTGAAGGTGGAGAGAGGTCGACAATTAGTCGGAGATGGGCTTAAAGATGCCATCCGGGGCAACTGAGTCGTACGCTAGACTCTGTAGTTTCTGTTGATAATAAGGGAGAGACAGAATAAACCTTCGTCTTGGCTATTCTTGAGGTGGATATTTGGTAGAAGGTGGATAGATTTTCTGTCTTGCTTCGGGTGTTAATCCAGTATCTGTTGCCTGGAGACAATTCGTGTGGTCTTTCAGATAGGTTTCCCGTCTTGTTTCGGGCATTAATCTTTGACCTGTTCTTTGGACATAATTTTCATGGTCGTTCAGATAATTCTCCCGTCTTGTTTCGGGTATTAATCTTTGACCTTCCGTTTGGAAAATAGCTTTCATGGCCGTTCAGATAGTTCTCCCGTCTCGTTTCGGGTATTAATCTTTGACCTTCTGTTTGGAAAAATAGCTTTTACCTGTTGAGGAGATAAACTTTTGACAAGACATGGTTAGTCTTATGCAGATTATGATGCATGCGGATGTATGGAAATATTACTATGATGCAGCTATATGAATATAGATGTATGAATGCAGATGTATTTCAAAACATATCCATCTTGAAGAAGAAGAGAATGTCCTGCTTGAGATTTCTGATGCTCGCTTGGGGATAGGGTTGTCGCAAACCCTGACTTGGAGAGAAAAAGAGATGCTTCTGATTCCTCCGATGCACTATCTGACCAAGTTTCGAATCTGGATATTAATGATGCTGGAATAATAGCAGCAATCAAGAGATACTCGACTGGGGATCTTGTGCGTAGATCTTGCTGGGGAATATCCGGTTACTGCTTGGAGACTAACATAACATGGCAAAGCTGATAAGGACGTTAGAGCTGACGAGGCTCGAAGAATCCTTTGAGGTGATGAATCTGAAGTTTGTTGAAACCTCTGACTGGGGAATAAGAGAGATGTAGGTTCCTCCGATGCACTATCTGACCAAGTTTCGAGTCTGGATATTGCTGCTACCGGGGAATGATAATCGTCGGGAGATACTCCGCTGGGGATGTATATCTTTGTGTATATGCCATACTAGGGGACGATGGAAAAAACGATTACTGCTTGGAGACTGACGTGATCAGTTGATGATTAGTTACTGCTCGGGGACCAATGTAACGTGGTAACTTGAGAAGGTTGATAAATTTGATAGGATCACCGCTGGGGGACTAATCTGATGAAGCTGAAGTATTGGAATACTTACCGGGAGAAGATTAGTACTTCGTCAGAGAAGATTTGTCTTTGAAGGGAGAGCGATGACTCTGCGGGGATTATACTCTTATGAAAGTAACTCTGTGAAAGCGACTCTGTGGGGGATGCGTTGGTGACTTTAGTCGTCATCTCAATTCCTAGAGCTTGTAGTAATTACTTTTGTTCGTTCGTTTTTCATGTGTTTGTGAACGAGTGTTTACTGTCAAATGCATATAATCATTCAAAGCAATCATTGGACTTTATGCAAAAAACAATAAAAATTAACGCTGTAAAAGAGAAATTTGCATTAATTTTGAAAAGTGGCGTATGGCCAAGCAGTTTGTATACAAAAGACAAATAAGAGTAAAAGCTATGCAGAAACAATCTCGTCGAGTTTCAACTATGCTATTGCTCATATATTTCGACTATCTCATCTCCTTGCTGTTAGTGGAAAGCGAGTGAATTGATCTCCGCCATTTGAATCTTGAATGTTGATAGTCGTAGTCTGTAAGTAGATGATCTGGACGAGACATAGTCGTACGCTTAAATACCTAATTTTGGCCTAGACCGCCCTTTCAGGTTTTTAGTCTACCAGGATACCCTTTTTTGCCCAAGCCGCCTTTGCAGGTTTTCGACTTGCCGAGTGTACACATTTTTTGTATATATCCTTAACTTTTGCCCGATCCTTTTTGGTTCGCCAGGATGCCCTTATTTTTGCCTAGGCCAGTCGACGTAGTGGGGGTCGTTTATGTGTAGTATTTTTTGACTATGTCTGCATTCATAGGGTGTGGAAAGTCTTCTTTATCCATGGTGCTAATTATCTTAGCTCCGCCGGAAAATATTGTTTTGACTACGAATGGTCCCTCATAGGTGGGAGTCTATTTGCCCCTAGGATCACCTTGTGGGAGGATAATGCGCTTAACTACTAGATCACCGACTTGGTAGAGTCGGTGCTTGAATTTCATGTTAAATGCTCTGATCATTCGCTTCTAGTAGATCTGTCTATGGCATATAGACGCGAGCCGCTTTTCGTCGATCAGGTTGATCTGGTCAAAGCGGGTCTGGATCCATTCGTCTTCGCCTAACTCTGCTTCCTGAAGGACTCTGGTTGAGGGTATTTGAACCTCGATTGGCAGGACTGCTTCCATACCGTACACAAGAGAGAAGGGGGTTGCCACTGTAGATGTTCGTACTATAGTGTGGTAACCGTGGAGGGAAAATGGCAACATCTCGTGCCAGTCTTTGTAAGTCACTGTCATCTTCTGTATGATCTTCTTGAGATTCTTGTTGGCGTCTTCAACTGCGCCGTTCATTTTTTGCCGATATGGAGAAGAGTTGTGATGCTTAATCTTGAACTGCGTGCAGAGTTCGGTGATCATTTTGTTGTTGAGGTTGGTACCATTGTCTGTGATAATCCTTTCGGGGATACCGTATCGACAGATGAGATTATACTTGATGAATCGAGCCAACATTCTTAGTAACGGATGCGAACGAGGCTGCTTCTACCCATTTGGCAAAGTAGTCAATTGCAACAAGGATGAAACGATATCCATTGGAAGCGGTAAGTTTGATTTCTCCAATCATGTCGATGCCCCACATTGCGAAAGGCCAAGGAGGGTTCAAAACATTCAGTGGTACTGGAGGTACGTGCACTTTGTCTACATATATCTGGCATTTGTGACAAGACCGAGCATAGCGGTGACAATCAACTTCCATGGTGTACCAATAGTAACCTGTTCTCAGAATCTTCCTAGCCATGGTATGTACATTGGAGTGGGTACCAAATGCGCCTTCATGTAATTCTTCCATGATTCGTTCCGCTGTTTTCTGGTCTACATAGCGAAGTAAGCACAAATCGTGATTGCGTTTGTATAAGATGTTGTTACTGAGAAAGAATTTGGATGCGAATCTTCTTAAGAATTTCTTGTCATTGACAGATGCCCCTGCGGGATATTCCTGAGTCTCGAGGTACCTCTTCACTTCGTAGAACCAAGGTTTCTCTTCTGTATCAAGTTCACAACAATATGTTGGTTCGTCAAACTTTTTAATGATGATTAGGGGAGCTTCGTTGTCCCATCTGACTTTGAAAATCGATGACATAGTAGCCAACGCGTCTGCCAACTGATTCTCTTCTCGTGGAATATGATCGAAAGTGATTTCTTCGAATTAAGGGATCAAACTTATAACATGTTCTCGATATGGGATGAGATTTGGATGCTTCGTATCCCACTCGCCTTTAATCTGACTGATCACTAAAGCTGAGTCTCCATACACCTGCAAGAATTTGACTCTTAAGTCAATGGCAGCTTTGATACCCATGATGCACGCTTCGTATTCGGCCATGTTGTTGGTGCAACTGAAACATAGTCTGGCGGTGAAAGGCGTGTGTCTGCCGGTAGGAGATGTAATGATGGCGCCAATGCCATTGCCAAGTGCGTTTGAGGCCCCATCAAAGACCATGATCCATCGGGATCCCGGTTCAGGTCCTTCGTCTGGTCCTGGTTCTTCACAATCAGTAACTAGCAAAACATCTTTGTTGGGAAACTCGAACTGCATAGGATGATAGTCATCTACGGCTTGATGAGCCAACTGATCGGCTACTACCCTTCCTTTGATTGCTTTCTGAGAAGTATACTGGATGTCATATTCGGTCAAGATCATTTGCCATCTTGCTATTCTTCCGGAGAGAGCAGGTTTCTCGAATATGTATTTTATCGGATCCATCTTGGAGATCAACAAGGTAGTGTGAGTCAACATATACTGTCTTAGTCGGCGAGCAGCCCAAGCCAAAGCGCTGCAAGTTTTCTCGAGCTATGAGTATCTTGTTTCACAGTCGGTAAACTTTTTGCTAAGGTAGTATATTGCATACTCTTTTCGACCAGACTCGTCATGTTGCCCCAACACACACCCCATTGAGTTCTCTAATACTGTTAAGTACATGATAAGAGGTCTTCCTTTGACAGGCGGCATCAGGATAGGAGGATTTTGCAGGTACTCCTTAATTTTGTCAAAAGCTGTCTGGCAATCGTCGTTCCATTCCACTACTTGATCTTTCTTCAGTAACTTGAAGATCGGCTCACAAGTAGCAGTTAAATGTGCAATGAATCTGGTAATGTAGTTCAATCGTCCCAAGAAACCTCTGACTTCTTTTTCGGTGCGGGGCGCTGGAATTTCTTGGATAGCTTGAACCTTGGCGGGGTCAACTTCAATACCTTTACCACTGACAATAAACCCCGAAAGTTTACCGGATCTAACTCCAAAGGTGCACTTGTTGGGATTAAGTCTTAGTCTGTACTTCTTCAGTCTATCAAACAGTTTTCGCAAATAATCGAGATGTTCTTTCTTCAGTATGTGATCGAGCTATCATGTCGTCGACGTAGACCTCTATCTCGTGATGAATCATGTCATGAAACAAAGCCACCATGGCACATTGATATGTGGCGCCAACGTTCTTCAGACTGAACGGCATGACCTTGTAGCAGAATATGCCCCACTGTGTAACGAAAGTAGTCTTTTCCATGTCTTCAGGAGCCATTTTGATCTGGTTGTAACTGGAGAAACCATCCATGAAGGAGAAGACCTTATGTTGAGCGGTGTTGTCAACTAGAACATCAATATGAGGAAGTGGAAAATCGTCTTCCAGACTCGCTCTGTTCAGATCTCTGTAATCCACACATCCGTACTTTACCATCTTTCTTAGGTACGAGTACCACGTTTGCAACCCACTGTGGATAAGAAGTAACGGCTAAGAAACCGGCATTGAACTACTTCATGACTTCGGCTTTGAATTTCTCTGACATCTCAGGACGCATACGACAGACTTTCAGCTTCACTGGGAGAAATCCTTCCTTCGTTGGTAGTCGGTGTACCACAATGTCAATATATAGACCTGGCATGTCTTCATATGACCAAGCAAAAATATCAATATAGGCTAGTATCATCTGGACCAATCTCTTCTTGACATTATTCTCAAGACCTGCTCCTATCTTGATTTCTTTTCTGTCTTTGTTAGTACCTAGATTCACAACCTCGACTGGCTCTTCGTGTGGCTGTATAACCGTTCTTCTTGCTGTAGTAATCTGACAAGTTCTCCTAGCAGTTCACAATCTTCCTCACCTTCATCTTCGGCTTGGTAGATCGGATTATCGAATTCATATTTAGCAATAGCAAAGCTGTTATCAACGAGATTCAGAGTGAATCTGCCGTGTATCACGTGGGTGTGTGTAAGGACACATAGCTTTTGAAGGGGTAGTAAAGTAAAAGAAAAGAAAGGAATATTCAAAATTCCAATGATTTTATTGAATGAAAATATGCAAATGACAAATAATAACCCTCACAAACGAGCCGTGATGCCCCGGGCAAGATTGTAATGAATTAGGTCAAGAATTGTCAACAAATGCCATGTCAATCAATGCAAAATTATTTGATTTGGAATCAAACCAAATATTTCCTTTTTGAGCCAATTTCAATCAAATCAAATTTCCAATCTTAATTATTTCGAGATAATCAGATTAAATGGCTTGCTTGGACCTCAAGGATGAGAGAAAATCCATCTTGCACTTAATTTTTTGAGTTTATATCTTTTATTTTAATTGAATTGGTTTTAAATGAATAAAAATCCAAAATAAATTAAAAATAAAATAAAAAAACGTGGCCTTGGGATTGGAGGTTCCAATTCAGATAAGGAACATGTTTGAATCAAGAAAAGTTAGGCCCATTTGGAAATTTTTTGATTTTCTCAAGTATTTCTCTTTGTGCACCTCCTCAAAAATGTTCAACTTGCACAATGTGTATCTTGCTCAATTTTTGACATTTTTGAGTGTTCTTGGACTTTTTAGAAAGCTCAAGATGTCTTCTAAGCAGCCCTTTTGGTTTCATCTTCATTGAAGTTTCCATGCTCATGAACACTTCTTTACAAAAAGTTGACTTTTTGTTGACTTTTAAAAAGACCTGTAATGTTTTGATCCATAACATCCAAATGAAGCATTTTCTACCCAAGCTTGTAAGACATGAGGTTGTAGAGAATTGAATTCTCTTTAAAATGAGCTGTGGTGGAAAAAATTCTAATAAAGTATGTGAAAGTTATGCTTGGTCAAAGTTCTGTTGACTTTTGTCTAAGAAAGCCTAACTTAGAAACTTTAATTTTTGATCAAATCTTGACTTTTATTGAGGAATCTTGATCAACCCTTGATCAAATGATGAATATTACTTCAAAATATTGGTGTTGACCAATAATTATGAAGTTTGACTGTATGTTGACCACAATTGACTTTTTGTCCAATACAGCTGATTTTCAACCATCTGAGCAATTGATTGAGCAAACTTGACTTGTAAGGCTTGAAATTTGACATGGAGATTATTCGACGCATATGATGAGGTATGATGAATACTTGAAGCATTAGATGTCCATATTGACTTGAGAATGGCAAAACCCTAGCTTGGGTTGATTGCTTAGGAGAGGGTTTGTCTGGTTAACCCTTGTGAAATCCTTAAGTATGGATATGTGAAATGTCTTGAAGAGTAGGAGGGAAAATTTTGGGGTATAACAGTTGCCCTTGTTCAATCTTCTTGTACTGGAAGGGTTAGATTGGTGCGCTTGCCTTTCGTGACCTAAAGGTAGAAGATAATTGAACACTCGAGTACACCTGAAAATTTGCACTCGCTACTGCATGGAATAGGATCGTCAGCTGATGACGCGCTGGAATGGGCTTATAGATTCCATTTAGAGAAGTTGTTATTGGAGAGTGAGTCGTATGCTAGAATTTGTATTTGTCTTTGAATAGAAGAGACCATGGAGATGGGCTTAAGATGCCATCGGGAGAAACCGAGTCGTACACTAGACTTTGTACGTGTCTTTTGAGTAGAAGAGACAGCGAAGATGGGCTTAAGATGTCATCGGGAGAAGCCGAGTCGTACGCTAGACTCTGTAGGTGTCTTTTGAGTAGAAGAGACAGCGGAGATAGGCTTAAGATGCCATCGGGATAAATTGATGTTGGGGAGTGAGTCGTACGTTAGACTCTGTGCTCGTCTTTGAAGGAGGTTATTGGTATGTATTGATTTTTAACCAAATATGCAACATTCTGAAGGTGGAGAGAGGTCGACAATTAGTCGGAGATGGGCTTAAAGATGCCATCCGGGGCAACTGAGTCGTACGCTAGACTCTGTAGTTTCTGTTGATAATAAGGGAGAGACAGAATAAACCTTCGTCTTGGCTATTCTTGAGGTGGATATTTGGTAGAAGGTGGATAGATTTTCTGTCTTGCTTCGGGTGTTAATCCAGTATCTGTTGCCTGGAGACAATTCGTGTGGTCTTTCAGATAGGTTTCCCGTCTTGTTTCGGGCATTAATCTTTGACCTGTTCTTTGGACATAATTTTCATGGTCGTTCAGATAATTCTCCCGTCTTGTTTCGGGTATTAATCTTTGACCTTCCGTTTGGAAAATAGCTTTCATGGCCGTTCAGATAGTTCTCCCGTCTCGTTTCGGGTATTAATCTTTGACCTTCTGTTTGGAAAAATAGCTTTTACCTGTTGAGGAGATAAACTTTTGACAAGACATGGTTAGTCTTATGCAGATTATGATGCATGCGGATGTATGGAAATATTACTATGATGCAGCTATATGAATATAGATGTATGAATGCAGATGTATTTCAAAACATATCCATCTTGAAGAAGAAGAGAATGTCCTGCTTGAGATTTCTGATGCTCGCTTGGGGATAGGGTTGTCGCAAACCCTGACTTGGAGAGAAAAAGAGATGCTTCTGATTCCTCCGATGCACTATCTGACCAAGTTTCGAATCTGGATATTAATGATGCTGGAATAATAGCAGCAATCAAGAGATACTCGACTGGGGATCTTGTGCGTAGATCTTGCTGGGGAATATCCGGTTACTGCTTGGAGACTAACATAACATGGCAAAGCTGATAAGGACGTTAGAGCTGACGAGGCTCGAAGAATCCTTTGAGGTGATGAATCTGAAGTTTGTTGAAACCTCTGACTGGGGAATAAGAGAGATGTAGGTTCCTCCGATGCACTATCTGACCAAGTTTCGAGTCTGGATATTGCTGCTACCGGGGAATGATAATCGTCGGGAGATACTCCGCTGGGGATGTATATCTTTGTGTATATGCCATACTAGGGGACGATGGAAAAAACGATTACTGCTTGGAGACTGACGTGATCAGTTGATGATTAGTTACTGCTCGGGGACCAATGTAACGTGGTAACTTGAGAAGGTTGATAAATTTGATAGGATCACCGCTGGGGGACTAATCTGATGAAGCTGAAGTATTGGAATACTTACCGGGAGAAGATTAGTACTTCGTCAGAGAAGATTTGTCTTTGAAGGGAGAGCGATGACTCTGCGGGGATTATACTCTTATGAAAGTAACTCTGTGAAAGCGACTCTGTGGGGGATGCGTTGGTGACTTTAGTCGTCATCTCAATTCCTAGAGCTTGTAGTAATTACTTTTGTTCGTTCGTTTTTCATGTGTTTGTGAACGAGTGTTTACTGTCAAATGCATATAATCATTCAAAGCAATCATTGGACTTTATGCAAAAAACAATAAAAATTAACGCTGTAAAAGAGAAATTTGCATTAATTTTGAAAAGTGGCGTATGGCCAAGCAGTTTGTATACAAAAGACAAATAAGAGTAAAAGCTATGCAGAAACAATCTCGTCGAGTTTCAACTATGCTATTGCTCATATATTTCGACTATCTCATCTCCTTGCTGTTAGTGGAAAGCGAGTGAATTGATCTCCGCCATTTGAATCTTGAATGTTGATAGTCGTAGTCTGTAAGTAGATGATCTGGACGAGACATAGTCGTACGCTTAAATACCTAATTTTGGCCTAGACCGCCCTTTCAGGTTTTTAGTCTACCAGGATACCCTTTTTTGCCCAAGCCGCCTTTGCAGGTTTTCGACTTGCCGAGTGTACACATTTTTTGTATATATCCTTAACTTTTGCCCGATCCTTTTTGGTTCGCCAGGATGCCCTTATTTTTGCCTAGGCCAGTCGACGTAGTGGGGGTCGTTTATGTGTAGTATTTTTTGACTATGTCTGCATTCATAGGGTGTGGAAAGTCTTCTTTATCCATGGTGCTAATTATCTTAGCTCCGCCGGAAAATATTGTTTTGACTACGAATGGTCCCTCATAGGTGGGAGTCTATTTGCCCCTAGGATCACCTTGTGGGAGGATAATGCGCTTAACTACTAGATCACCGACTTGGTAGAGTCGGTGCTTGAATTTCATGTTAAATGCTCTGATCATTCGCTTCTAGTAGATCTGTCTATGGCATATAGACGCGAGCCGCTTTTCGTCGATCAGGTTGATCTGGTCAAAGCGGGTCTGGATCCATTCGTCTTCGCCTAACTCTGCTTCCTGAAGGACTCTGGTTGAGGGTATTTGAACCTCGATTGGCAGGACTGCTTCCATACCGTACACAAGAGAGAAGGGGGTTGCCACTGTAGATGTTCGTACTATAGTGTGGTAACCGTGGAGGGAAAATGGCAACATCTCGTGCCAGTCTTTGTAAGTCACTGTCATCTTCTGTATGATCTTCTTGAGATTCTTGTTGGCGTCTTCAACTGCGCCGTTCATTTTTTGCCGATATGGAGAAGAGTTGTGATGCTTAATCTTGAACTGCGTGCAGAGTTCGGTGATCATTTTGTTGTTGAGGTTGGTACCATTGTCTGTGATAATCCTTTCGGGGATACCGTATCGACAGATGAGATTATACTTGATGAATCGAGCCAACATTCTTAGTAACGGATGCGAACGAGGCTGCTTCTACCCATTTGGCAAAGTAGTCAATTGCAACAAGGATGAAACGATATCCATTGGAAGCGGTAAGTTTGATTTCTCCAATCATGTCGATGCCCCACATTGCGAAAGGCCAAGGAGGGTTCAAAACATTCAGTGGTACTGGAGGTACGTGCACTTTGTCTACATATATCTGGCATTTGTGACAAGACCGAGCATAGCGGTGACAATCAACTTCCATGGTGTACCAATAGTAACCTGTTCTCAGAATCTTCCTAGCCATGGTATGTACATTGGAGTGGGTACCAAATGCGCCTTCATGTAATTCTTCCATGATTCGTTCCGCTGTTTTCTGGTCTACATAGCGAAGTAAGCACAAATCGTGATTGCGTTTGTATAAGATGTTGTTACTGAGAAAGAATTTGGATGCGAATCTTCTTAAGAATTTCTTGTCATTGACAGATGCCCCTGCGGGATATTCCTGAGTCTCGAGGTACCTCTTCACTTCGTAGAACCAAGGTTTCTCTTCTGTATCAAGTTCACAACAATATGTTGGTTCGTCAAACTTTTTAATGATGATTAGGGGAGCTTCGTTGTCCCATCTGACTTTGAAAATCGATGACATAGTAGCCAACGCGTCTGCCAACTGATTCTCTTCTCGTGGAATATGATCGAAAGTGATTTCTTCGAATTAAGGGATCAAACTTATAACATGTTCTCGATATGGGATGAGATTTGGATGCTTCGTATCCCACTCGCCTTTAATCTGACTGATCACTAAAGCTGAGTCTCCATACACCTGCAAGAATTTGACTCTTAAGTCAATGGCAGCTTTGATACCCATGATGCACGCTTCGTATTCGGCCATGTTGTTGGTGCAACTGAAACATAGTCTGGCGGTGAAAGGCGTGTGTCTGCCGGTAGGAGATGTAATGATGGCGCCAATGCCATTGCCAAGTGCGTTTGAGGCCCCATCAAAGACCATGATCCATCGGGATCCCGGTTCAGGTCCTTCGTCTGGTCCTGGTTCTTCACAATCAGTAACTAGCAAAACATCTTTGTTGGGAAACTCGAACTGCATAGGATGATAGTCATCTACGGCTTGATGAGCCAACTGATCGGCTACTACCCTTCCTTTGATTGCTTTCTGAGAAGTATACTGGATGTCATATTCGGTCAAGATCATTTGCCATCTTGCTATTCTTCCGGAGAGAGCAGGTTTCTCGAATATGTATTTTATCGGATCCATCTTGGAGATCAACAAGGTAGTGTGAGTCAACATATACTGTCTTAGTCGGCGAGCAGCCCAAGCCAAAGCGCTGCAAGTTTTCTCGAGCTATGAGTATCTTGTTTCACAGTCGGTAAACTTTTTGCTAAGGTAGTATATTGCATACTCTTTTCGACCAGACTCGTCATGTTGCCCCAACACACACCCCATTGAGTTCTCTAATACTGTTAAGTACATGATAAGAGGTCTTCCTTTGACAGGCGGCATCAGGATAGGAGGATTTTGCAGGTACTCCTTAATTTTGTCAAAAGCTGTCTGGCAATCGTCGTTCCATTCCACTACTTGATCTTTCTTCAGTAACTTGAAGATCGGCTCACAAGTAGCAGTTAAATGTGCAATGAATCTGGTAATGTAGTTCAATCGTCCCAAGAAACCTCTGACTTCTTTTTCGGTGCGGGGCGCTGGAATTTCTTGGATAGCTTGAACCTTGGCGGGGTCAACTTCAATACCTTTACCACTGACAATAAACCCCGAAAGTTTACCGGATCTAACTCCAAAGGTGCACTTGTTGGGATTAAGTCTTAGTCTGTACTTCTTCAGTCTATCAAACAGTTTTCGCAAATAATCGAGATGTTCTTTCTTCAGTATGTGATCGAGCTATCATGTCGTCGACGTAGACCTCTATCTCGTGATGAATCATGTCATGAAACAAAGCCACCATGGCACATTGATATGTGGCGCCAACGTTCTTCAGACTGAACGGCATGACCTTGTAGCAGAATATGCCCCACTGTGTAACGAAAGTAGTCTTTTCCATGTCTTCAGGAGCCATTTTGATCTGGTTGTAACTGGAGAAACCATCCATGAAGGAGAAGACCTTATGTTGAGCGGTGTTGTCAACTAGAACATCAATATGAGGAAGTGGAAAATCGTCTTCCAGACTCGCTCTGTTCAGATCTCTGTAATCCACACATCCGTACTTTACCATCTTTCTTAGGTACGAGTACCACGTTTGCAACCCACTGTGGATAAGAAGTAACGGCTAAGAAACCGGCATTGAACTACTTCATGACTTCGGCTTTGAATTTCTCTGACATCTCAGGACGCATACGACAGACTTTCAGCTTCACTGGGAGAAATCCTTCCTTCGTTGGTAGTCGGTGTACCACAATGTCAATATATAGACCTGGCATGTCTTCATATGACCAAGCAAAAATATCAATATAGGCTAGTATCATCTGGACCAATCTCTTCTTGACATTATTCTCAAGACCTGCTCCTATCTTGATTTCTTTTCTGTCTTTGTTAGTACCTAGATTCACAACCTCGACTGGCTCTTCGTGTGGCTGTATAACCGTTCTTCTTGCTGTAGTAATCTGACAAGTTCTCCTAGCAGTTCACAATCTTCCTCACCTTCATCTTCGGCTTGGTAGATCGGATTATCGAATTCATATTTAGCAATAGCAAAGCTGTTATCAACGAGATTCAGAGTGAATCTGCCGTGTATCACGTGGGTGTGTGTAAGGACACATAGCTTTTGAAGGGGTAGTAAAGTAAAAGAAAAGAAAGGAATATTCAAAATTCCAATGATTTTATTGAATGAAAATATGCAAATGACAAATAATAACCCTCACAAACGAGCCGTGATGCCCCGGGCAAGATTGTAATGAATTAGGTCAAGAATTGTCAACAAATGCCATGTCAATCAATGCAAAATTATTTGATTTGGAATCAAACCAAATATTTCCTTTTTGAGCCAATTTCAATCAAATCAAATTTCCAATCTTAATTATTTCGAGATAATCAGATTAAATGGCTTGCTTGGACCTCAAGGATGAGAGAAAATCCATCTTGCACTTAATTTTTTGAGTTTATATCTTTTATTTTAATTGAATTGGTTTTAAATGAATAAAAATCCAAAATAAATTAAAAATAAAATAAAAAAACGTGGCCTTGGGATTGGAGGTTCCAATTCAGATAAGGAACATGTTTGAATCAAGAAAAGTTAGGCCCATTTGGAATTTTTTTGATTTTCTCAAGTATTTCTCTTTGTGCACCTCCTAAAAAATGCTCAACTTGCACAATGTGTATCTTGCTCAATTTTTGACATTTTTGGGTGTTCTTGAACTTTTTAGAAAGCTCAAGATGTCTTCTAAGAAGCCCTTTTAGTTTCATATTCATTGAAGTTTCCATGCTCATGAACACTTCTTTACAAAAAGTTGACTTTTTGTTGACTTTTAAAAAGACCTGTAATGTTTTGATCCATAACATCCAAATGAAGCATTTTCTACCCAAGCTTGTAAGACATGAGGTTGTAGAGAATTGAATTCTCTTTAAAATGAGCTGTGGTGGAAAAAATTCTGATAAAGTATGTGAAAGTTATGCCTGGTCAAAGTTCTGTTGACTTTTGTCTAAGAAAGCCTAACTTAGAAACTTTAATTTTTGATCAAATCTTGACTTTTATTGAGGAATCTTGATCAACCCTTGATCAAATGATGAATATTACTTCAAAATATTGGTGTTGACCAATAATTATGAAGTTTGACTGTATGTTGACCACAATTGACTTTTTGTCCAATACAGCTGATTTTCAACCATCTGAGCAATTGATTGAGCAAACTTGACTTGTAAGGCTTAAAATTTGACATGGAGATTCTTTGAAGCATATGATGAGGTATGATGAATACTTGAAGCATTGGATGTCCATCTTGACTTGAGAATGGCAAAACCCTAGCTTGGGTTGATTGCTTAGGAGAGGGTTTGTCTGGTTAACCCTTGTGAAATCCTTAAGTATGGATATGTGAAATGTCTTGAAGAGTAGGAGGGAAAATTTTGGGGTATAACAGTTGCCCTTGTTCAATCTTCTTGTACTGGAAGGGTTAGATTGGTGCGCTTGCCTTTCGTGACCTAAAGGTAGAAGATAATTGAACACTCGAGTACACCTGAAAATTTGCACTCGCTACTGCATGGAATAGGATCGTCAGCTGATGACGCGCTGGAATGGGCTTATAGATTCCATTTAGAGAAGTTGTTATTGGAGAGTGAGTCGTATGCTAGAATTTGTATTTGTCTTTGAATAGAAGAGACCATGGAGATGGGCTTAAGATGCCATCGGGAGAAACCGAGTCGTACACTAGACTTTGTACGTGTCTTTTGAGTAGAAGAGACAGCGAAGATGGGCTTAAGATGTCATCGGGAGAAGCCGAGTCGTACGCTAGACTCTGTAGGTGTCTTTTGAGTAGAAGAGACAGCGGAGATAGGCTTAAGATGCCATCGGGATAAATTGATGTTGGGGAGTGAGTCGTACGTTAGACTCTGTGCTCGTCTTTGAAGGAGGTTATTGGTATGTATTGATTTTTAACCAAATATGCAACATTCTGAAGGTGGAGAGAGGTCGACAATTAGTCGGAGATGGGCTTAAAGATGCCATCCGGGGCAACTGAGTCGTACGCTAGACTCTGTAGTTTCTGTTGATAATAAGGGAGAGACAGAATAAACCTTCGTCTTGGCTATTCTTGAGGTGGATATTTGGTAGAAGGTGGATAGATTTTCTGTCTTGCTTCGGGTGTTAATCCAGTATCTGTTGCCTGGAGACAATTCGTGTGGTCTTTCAGATAGGTTTCCCGTCTTGTTTCGGGCATTAATCTTTGACCTGTTCTTTGGACATAATTTTCATGGTCGTTCAGATAATTCTCCCGTCTTGTTTCGGGTATTAATCTTTGACCTTCCGTTTGGAAAATAGCTTTCATGGCCGTTCAGATAGTTCTCCCGTCTCGTTTCGGGTATTAATCTTTGACCTTCTGTTTGGAAAAATAGCTTTTACCTGTTGAGGAGATAAACTTTTGACAAGACATGGTTAGTCTTATGCAGATTATGATGCATGCGGATGTATGGAAATATTACTATGATGCAGCTATATGAATATAGATGTATGAATGCAGATGTATTTCAAAACATATCCATCTTGAAGAAGAAGAGAATGTCCTGCTTGAGATTTCTGATGCTCGCTTGGGGATAGGGTTGTCGCAAACCCTGACTTGGAGAGAAAAAGAGATGCTTCTGATTCCTCCGATGCACTATCTGACCAAGTTTCGAATCTGGATATTAATGATGCTGGAATAATAGCAGCAATCAAGAGATACTCGACTGGGGATCTTGTGCGTAGATCTTGCTGGGGAATATCCGGTTACTGCTTGGAGACTAACATAACATGGCAAAGCTGATAAGGACGTTAGAGCTGACGAGGCTCGAAGAATCCTTTGAGGTGATGAATCTGAAGTTTGTTGAAACCTCTGACTGGGGAATAAGAGAGATGTAGGTTCCTCCGATGCACTATCTGACCAAGTTTCGAGTCTGGATATTGCTGCTACCGGGGAATGATAATCGTCGGGAGATACTCCGCTGGGGATGTATATCTTTGTGTATATGCCATACTAGGGGACGATGGAAAAAACGATTACTGCTTGGAGACTGACGTGATCAGTTGATGATTAGTTACTGCTCGGGGACCAATGTAACGTGGTAACTTGAGAAGGTTGATAAATTTGATAGGATCACCGCTGGGGGACTAATCTGATGAAGCTGAAGTATTGGAATACTTACCGGGAGAAGATTAGTACTTCGTCAGAGAAGATTTGTCTTTGAAGGGAGAGCGATGACTCTGCGGGGATTATACTCTTATGAAAGTAACTCTGTGAAAGCGACTCTGTGGGGGATGCGTTGGTGACTTTAGTCGTCATCTCAATTCCTAGAGCTTGTAGTAATTACTTTTGTTCGTTCGTTTTTCATGTGTTTGTGAACGAGTGTTTACTGTCAAATGCATATAATCATTCAAAGCAATCATTGGACTTTATGCAAAAAACAATAAAAATTAACGCTGTAAAAGAGAAATTTGCATTAATTTTGAAAAGTGGCGTATGGCCAAGCAGTTTGTATACAAAAGACAAATAAGAGTAAAAGCTATGCAGAAACAATCTCGTCGAGTTTCAACTATGCTATTGCTCATATATTTCGACTATCTCATCTCCTTGCTGTTAGTGGAAAGCGAGTGAATTGATCTCCGCCATTTGAATCTTGAATGTTGATAGTCGTAGTCTGTAAGTAGATGATCTGGACGAGACATAGTCGTACGCTTAAATACCTAATTTTGGCCTAGACCGCCCTTTCAGGTTTTTAGTCTACCAGGATACCCTTTTTTGCCCAAGCCGCCTTTGCAGGTTTTCGACTTGCCGAGTGTACACATTTTTTGTATATATCCTTAACTTTTGCCCGATCCTTTTTGGTTCGCCAGGATGCCCTTATTTTTGCCTAGGCCAGTCGACGTAGTGGGGGTCGTTTATGTGTAGTATTTTTTGACTATGTCTGCATTCATAGGGTGTGGAAAGTCTTCTTTATCCATGGTGCTAATTATCTTAGCTCCGCCGGAAAATATTGTTTTGACTACGAATGGTCCCTCATAGGTGGGAGTCTATTTGCCCCTAGGATCACCTTGTGGGAGGATAATGCGCTTAACTACTAGATCACCGACTTGGTAGAGTCGGTGCTTGAATTTCATGTTAAATGCTCTGATCATTCGCTTCTAGTAGATCTGTCTATGGCATATAGACGCGAGCCGCTTTTCGTCGATCAGGTTGATCTGGTCAAAGCGGGTCTGGATCCATTCGTCTTCGCCTAACTCTGCTTCCTGAAGGACTCTGGTTGAGGGTATTTGAACCTCGATTGGCAGGACTGCTTCCATACCGTACACAAGAGAGAAGGGGGTTGCCACTGTAGATGTTCGTACTATAGTGTGGTAACCGTGGAGGGAAAATGGCAACATCTCGTGCCAGTCTTTGTAAGTCACTGTCATCTTCTGTATGATCTTCTTGAGATTCTTGTTGGCGTCTTCAACTGCGCCGTTCATTTTTTGCCGATATGGAGAAGAGTTGTGATGCTTAATCTTGAACTGCGTGCAGAGTTCGGTGATCATTTTGTTGTTGAGGTTGGTACCATTGTCTGTGATAATCCTTTCGGGGATACCGTATCGACAGATGAGATTATACTTGATGAATCGAGCCAACATTCTTAGTAACGGATGCGAACGAGGCTGCTTCTACCCATTTGGCAAAGTAGTCAATTGCAACAAGGATGAAACGATATCCATTGGAAGCGGTAAGTTTGATTTCTCCAATCATGTCGATGCCCCACATTGCGAAAGGCCAAGGAGGGTTCAAAACATTCAGTGGTACTGGAGGTACGTGCACTTTGTCTACATATATCTGGCATTTGTGACAAGACCGAGCATAGCGGTGACAATCAACTTCCATGGTGTACCAATAGTAACCTGTTCTCAGAATCTTCCTAGCCATGGTATGTACATTGGAGTGGGTACCAAATGCGCCTTCATGTAATTCTTCCATGATTCGTTCCGCTGTTTTCTGGTCTACATAGCGAAGTAAGCACAAATCGTGATTGCGTTTGTATAAGATGTTGTTACTGAGAAAGAATTTGGATGCGAATCTTCTTAAGAATTTCTTGTCATTGACAGATGCCCCTGCGGGATATTCCTGAGTCTCGAGGTACCTCTTCACTTCGTAGAACCAAGGTTTCTCTTCTGTATCAAGTTCACAACAATATGTTGGTTCGTCAAACTTTTTAATGATGATTAGGGGAGCTTCGTTGTCCCATCTGACTTTGAAAATCGATGACATAGTAGCCAACGCGTCTGCCAACTGATTCTCTTCTCGTGGAATATGATCGAAAGTGATTTCTTCGAATTAAGGGATCAAACTTATAACATGTTCTCGATATGGGATGAGATTTGGATGCTTCGTATCCCACTCGCCTTTAATCTGACTGATCACTAAAGCTGAGTCTCCATACACCTGCAAGAATTTGACTCTTAAGTCAATGGCAGCTTTGATACCCATGATGCACGCTTCGTATTCGGCCATGTTGTTGGTGCAACTGAAACATAGTCTGGCGGTGAAAGGCGTGTGTCTGCCGGTAGGAGATGTAATGATGGCGCCAATGCCATTGCCAAGTGCGTTTGAGGCCCCATCAAAGACCATGATCCATCGGGATCCCGGTTCAGGTCCTTCGTCTGGTCCTGGTTCTTCACAATCAGTAACTAGCAAAACATCTTTGTTGGGAAACTCGAACTGCATAGGATGATAGTCATCTACGGCTTGATGAGCCAACTGATCGGCTACTACCCTTCCTTTGATTGCTTTCTGAGAAGTATACTGGATGTCATATTCGGTCAAGATCATTTGCCATCTTGCTATTCTTCCGGAGAGAGCAGGTTTCTCGAATATGTATTTTATCGGATCCATCTTGGAGATCAACAAGGTAGTGTGAGTCAACATATACTGTCTTAGTCGGCGAGCAGCCCAAGCCAAAGCGCTGCAAGTTTTCTCGAGCTATGAGTATCTTGTTTCACAGTCGGTAAACTTTTTGCTAAGGTAGTATATTGCATACTCTTTTCGACCAGACTCGTCATGTTGCCCCAACACACACCCCATTGAGTTCTCTAATACTGTTAAGTACATGATAAGAGGTCTTCCTTTGACAGGCGGCATCAGGATAGGAGGATTTTGCAGGTACTCCTTAATTTTGTCAAAAGCTGTCTGGCAATCGTCGTTCCATTCCACTACTTGATCTTTCTTCAGTAACTTGAAGATCGGCTCACAAGTAGCAGTTAAATGTGCAATGAATCTGGTAATGTAGTTCAATCGTCCCAAGAAACCTCTGACTTCTTTTTCGGTGCGGGGCGCTGGAATTTCTTGGATAGCTTGAACCTTGGCGGGGTCAACTTCAATACCTTTACCACTGACAATAAACCCCGAAAGTTTACCGGATCTAACTCCAAAGGTGCACTTGTTGGGATTAAGTCTTAGTCTGTACTTCTTCAGTCTATCAAACAGTTTTCGCAAATAATCGAGATGTTCTTTCTTCAGTATGTGATCGAGCTATCATGTCGTCGACGTAGACCTCTATCTCGTGATGAATCATGTCATGAAACAAAGCCACCATGGCACATTGATATGTGGCGCCAACGTTCTTCAGACTGAACGGCATGACCTTGTAGCAGAATATGCCCCACTGTGTAACGAAAGTAGTCTTTTCCATGTCTTCAGGAGCCATTTTGATCTGGTTGTAACTGGAGAAACCATCCATGAAGGAGAAGACCTTATGTTGAGCGGTGTTGTCAACTAGAACATCAATATGAGGAAGTGGAAAATCGTCTTCCAGACTCGCTCTGTTCAGATCTCTGTAATCCACACATCCGTACTTTACCATCTTTCTTAGGTACGAGTACCACGTTTGCAACCCACTGTGGATAAGAAGTAACGGCTAAGAAACCGGCATTGAACTACTTCATGACTTCGGCTTTGAATTTCTCTGACATCTCAGGACGCATACGACAGACTTTCAGCTTCACTGGGAGAAATCCTTCCTTCGTTGGTAGTCGGTGTACCACAATGTCAATATATAGACCTGGCATGTCTTCATATGACCAAGCAAAAATATCAATATAGGCTAGTATCATCTGGACCAATCTCTTCTTGACATTATTCTCAAGACCTGCTCCTATCTTGATTTCTTTTCTGTCTTTGTTAGTACCTAGATTCACAACCTCGACTGGCTCTTCGTGTGGCTGTATAACCGTTCTTCTTGCTGTAGTAATCTGACAAGTTCTCCTAGCAGTTCACAATCTTCCTCACCTTCATCTTCGGCTTGGTAGATCGGATTATCGAATTCATATTTAGCAATAGCAAAGCTGTTATCAACGAGATTCAGAGTGAATCTGCCGTGTATCACGTGGGTGTGTGTAAGGACACATAGCTTTTGAAGGGGTAGTAAAGTAAAAGAAAAGAAAGGAATATTCAAAATTCCAATGATTTTATTGAATGAAAATATGCAAATGACAAATAATAACCCTCACAAACGAGCCGTGATGCCCCGGGCAAGATTGTAATGAATTAGGTCAAGAATTGTCAACAAATGCCATGTCAATCAATGCAAAATTATTTGATTTGGAATCAAACCAAATATTTCCTTTTTGAGCCAATTTCAATCAAATCAAATTTCCAATCTTAATTATTTCGAGATAATCAGATTAAATGGCTTGCTTGGACCTCAAGGATGAGAGAAAATCCATCTTGCACTTAATTTTTTGAGTTTATATCTTTTATTTTAATTAAGTTGGTTTTAAATGAATAAAAATCCAAAATAAATTAAAAATAAAAGATAAAAACATGGTCTTGGGCTTGGAGGGTCCAATTCAGATAAGGAACATGTTTGAATCAAGAAAAGTTAGGCCCATTTGGAAATTTTTTGATTTTCTCAAGTATTTCTCTTTGTGCACCTCCTCAAAAATGTTCAACTTGCACAATGTGTATCTTGCTCAATTTTTGACATTTTTGAGTGTTCTTGGACTTTTTAGAAAGCTCAAGATGTCTTCTAAGCAGCCCTTTTGGTTTCATCTTCATTGAAGTTTCCATGCTCATGAACACTTCTTTACAAAAAGTTGACTTTTTGTTGACTTTTAAAAAGACCTGTAATGTTTTGATCCATAACATCCAAATGAAGCATTTTCTACCCAAGCTTGTAAGACATGAGGTTGTAGAGAATTGAATTCTCTTTAAAATGAGCTGTGGTGGAAAAAATTCTAATAAAGTATGTGAAAGTTATGCTTGGTCAAAGTTCTGTTGACTTTTGTCTAAGAAAGCCTAACTTAGAAACTTTAAGTTTTGATCAAATCTTGACTTTTCTTGAGGAATCATGACCAACCCTTAATCAAATGATGAATATTACTTCAAAATATTGGTGTTGACAAAAAATTATGAAGTTTGACTGTATGTTGACCACAGTTGACTTTTTGTCCAATACAGCTGATTTTCAACCATCTGAGCAATTGATTGAGCAAACTTGACTTGTAAGGCTTAAAATTTGACATGGAGATTCTTTGAAGCATATGATGAGGTATGATGAATACTTGAAGCATTGGATGTCCATCTTGACTTGAGAATGGCAAAACCCTAGCTTGGGTTGATTGCTTAGGAGAGGGTTTGTCTGGTTAACCCTTGTGAAATCCTTAAGTATGGATATGTGAAATGTCTTGAAGAGTAGGAGGGAAAATTTTGGGGTATAACAGTTGCCCTTGTTCAATCTTCTTGTACTGGAAGGGTTAGATTGGTGCGCTTGCCTTTCGTGACCTAAAGGTAGAAGATAATTGAACACTCGAGTACACCTGAAAATTTGCACTCGCTACTGCATGGAATAGGATCGTCAGCTGATGACGCGCTGGAATGGGCTTATAGATTCCATTTAGAGAAGTTGTTATTGGAGAGTGAGTCGTATGCTAGAATTTGTATTTGTCTTTGAATAGAAGAGACCATGGAGATGGGCTTAAGATGCCATCGGGAGAAACCGAGTCGTACACTAGACTTTGTACGTGTCTTTTGAGTAGAAGAGACAGCGAAGATGGGCTTAAGATGTCATCGGGAGAAGCCGAGTCGTACGCTAGACTCTGTAGGTGTCTTTTGAGTAGAAGAGACAGCGGAGATAGGCTTAAGATGCCATCGGGATAAATTGATGTTGGGGAGTGAGTCGTACGTTAGACTCTGTGCTCGTCTTTGAAGGAGGTTATTGGTATGTATTGATTTTTAACCAAATATGCAACATTCTGAAGGTGGAGAGAGGTCGACAATTAGTCGGAGATGGGCTTAAAGATGCCATCCGGGGCAACTGAGTCGTACGCTAGACTCTGTAGTTTCTGTTGATAATAAGGGAGAGACAGAATAAACCTTCGTCTTGGCTATTCTTGAGGTGGATATTTGGTAGAAGGTGGATAGATTTTCTGTCTTGCTTCGGGTGTTAATCCAGTATCTGTTGCCTGGAGACAATTCGTGTGGTCTTTCAGATAGGTTTCCCGTCTTGTTTCGGGCATTAATCTTTGACCTGTTCTTTGGACATAATTTTCATGGTCGTTCAGATAATTCTCCCGTCTTGTTTCGGGTATTAATCTTTGACCTTCCGTTTGGAAAATAGCTTTCATGGCCGTTCAGATAGTTCTCCCGTCTCGTTTCGGGTATTAATCTTTGACCTTCTGTTTGGAAAAATAGCTTTTACCTGTTGAGGAGATAAACTTTTGACAAGACATGGTTAGTCTTATGCAGATTATGATGCATGCGGATGTATGGAAATATTACTATGATGCAGCTATATGAATATAGATGTATGAATGCAGATGTATTTCAAAACATATCCATCTTGAAGAAGAAGAGAATGTCCTGCTTGAGATTTCTGATGCTCGCTTGGGGATAGGGTTGTCGCAAACCCTGACTTGGAGAGAAAAAGAGATGCTTCTGATTCCTCCGATGCACTATCTGACCAAGTTTCGAATCTGGATATTAATGATGCTGGAATAATAGCAGCAATCAAGAGATACTCGACTGGGGATCTTGTGCGTAGATCTTGCTGGGGAATATCCGGTTACTGCTTGGAGACTAACATAACATGGCAAAGCTGATAAGGACGTTAGAGCTGACGAGGCTCGAAGAATCCTTTGAGGTGATGAATCTGAAGTTTGTTGAAACCTCTGACTGGGGAATAAGAGAGATGTAGGTTCCTCCGATGCACTATCTGACCAAGTTTCGAGTCTGGATATTGCTGCTACCGGGGAATGATAATCGTCGGGAGATACTCCGCTGGGGATGTATATCTTTGTGTATATGCCATACTAGGGGACGATGGAAAAAACGATTACTGCTTGGAGACTGACGTGATCAGTTGATGATTAGTTACTGCTCGGGGACCAATGTAACGTGGTAACTTGAGAAGGTTGATAAATTTGATAGGATCACCGCTGGGGGACTAATCTGATGAAGCTGAAGTATTGGAATACTTACCGGGAGAAGATTAGTACTTCGTCAGAGAAGATTTGTCTTTGAAGGGAGAGCGATGACTCTGCGGGGATTATACTCTTATGAAAGTAACTCTGTGAAAGCGACTCTGTGGGGGATGCGTTGGTGACTTTAGTCGTCATCTCAATTCCTAGAGCTTGTAGTAATTACTTTTGTTCGTTCGTTTTTCATGTGTTTGTGAACGAGTGTTTACTGTCAAATGCATATAATCATTCAAAGCAATCATTGGACTTTATGCAAAAACAATAAAAATGTAAGAGAAATTTGCATTAATTTTGAAAAGTGGCGTATGGCGGTTTGTATACAAAAGACAAATAAGAGTAAAAGCTATGCGAAACAATCTCGTCGAGTTTCAACTATGCTATTGCTCATATATTTCGACTATCTCATCTCCTTGCTGTTAGTGGAAAGCGAGTGAATTGATCTCCGCCATTTGAATCTTGAATGTTGATAGTCGTAGTCTGTAAGTAGATGATCTGGACGAGACATAGTCGTACGCTTAAATACCTAATTTTGGCCTAGACCGCCCTTTCAGGTTTTTAGTCTACCAGGATACCCTTTTTTGCCCAAGCCGCCTTTGCAGGTTTTCGACTTGCCGAGTGTACACATTTTTTGTATATATCCTTAACTTTTGCCCGATCCTTTTTGGTTCGCCAGGATGCCCTTATTTTTGCCTAGGCCACTCGACGTAGTGGGGGTCGTTTATGTGTAGTATTTTTTGACTATGTCTGCATTCATAGGGTGTGGAAAGTCTTCTTTATCCATGGTGCTAATTATCTTAGCTCCGCCGGAAAATATTGTTTTGACTACGAATGGTCCCTCATAGGTGGGAGTCTATTTGCCCCTAGGATCACCTTGTGGGAGGATAATGCGCTTAACTACTAGATCACCGACTTGGTAGAGTCGGTGCTTGAATTTCATGTTAAATGCTCTGATCATTCGCTTCTAGTAGATCTGTCTATGGCATATAGACGCGAGCCGCTTTTCGTCGATCAGGTTGATCTGGTCAAAGCGGGTCTGGATCCATTCGTCTTCGCTAACTGCTTCTCAAGGACTCTGGTTGAGGGTATTTGAACCTCGATTGGCAGGACTGCTTCCATACCGTACACAAGAGAGAAGGGGGTTGCCACTGTAGATGTTCGTACTATAGTGTGGTAACCGTGGAGGGAAAATGGCAACATCTCGTGCGAGTCTTTGTAAGTCACTGTCATCTTCTGTATGATCTTCTTGAGATTCTTGTTGGCGTCTTCAACTGCGCCGTTCATTTTTTGCCGATATGGAGAAGAGTTGTGATGCTTAATCTTGAACTGCGTGCAGAGTTCGGTGATCATTTTGTTGTTGAGGTTGGTACCATTGTCTGTGATAATCCTTTCGGGGATACCGTATCGACAGATGAGATTATACTTGATGAATCGAGCCAACATTCTTAGTAACGGATGCGAACGAGGCTGCTTCTACCCATTTGGCAAAGTAGTCAATTGCAACAAGGATGAAACGATATCCATTGGAAGCGGTAAGTTTGATTTCTCCAATCATGTCGATGCCCCACATTGCGAAAGGCCAAGGAGGGTTCAAAACATTCAGTGGTACTGGAGGTACGTGCACTTTGTCTACATATATCTGGCATTTGTGACAAGACCGAGCATAGCGGTGACAATCAACTTCCATGGTGTACCAATAGTAACCTGTTCTCAGAATCTTCCTAGCCATGGTATGTACATTGGAGTGGGTACCAAATGCGCCTTCATGTAATTCTTCCATGATTCGTTCCGCTGTTTTCTGGTCTACATAGCGAAGTAAGCACAAATCGTGATTGCGTTTGTATAAGATGTTGTTACTGAGAAAGAATTTGGATGCGAATCTTCTTAAGAATTTCTTGTCATTGACAGATGCCCCTGCGGGATATTCCTGAGTCTCGAGGTACCTCTTCACTTCGTAGAACCAAGGTTTCTCTTCTGTATCAAGTTCACAACAATATGTTGGTTCGTCAAACTTTTTAATGATGATTAGGGGAGCTTCGTTGTCCCATCTGACTTTGAAAATCGATGACATAGTAGCCAACGCGTCTGCCAACTGATTCTCTTCTCGTGGAATATGATCGAAAGTGATTTCTTCGAATTAAGGGATCAAACTTATAACATGTTCTCGATATGGGATGAGATTTGGATGCTTCGTATCCCACTCGCCTTTAATCTGACTGATCACTAAAGCTGAGTCTCCATACACCTGCAAGAATTTGACTCTTAAGTCAATGGCAGCTTTGATACCCATGATGCACGCTTCGTATTCGGCCATGTTGTTGGTGCAACTGAAACATAGTCTGGCGGTGAAAGGCGTGTGTCTGCCGGTAGGAGATGTAATGATGGCGCCAATGCCATTGCCAAGTGCGTTTGAGGCCCCATCAAAGACCATGATCCATCGGGATCCCGGTTCAGGTCCTTCGTCTGGTCCTGGTTCTTCACAATCAGTAACTAGCAAAACATCTTTGTTGGGAAACTCGAACTGCATAGGATGATAGTCATCTACGGCTTGATGAGCCAACTGATCGGCTACTACCCTTCCTTTGATTGCTTTCTGAGAAGTATACTGGATGTCATATTCGGTCAAGATCATTTGCCATCTTGCTATTCTTCCGGAGAGAGCAGGTTTCTCGAATATGTATTTTATCGGATCCATCTTGGAGATCAACAAGGTAGTGCGAGTCAACATATACTGTCTTAGTCGGCGAGCAGCCCAAGCCAAAGCGCTGCAAGTTTTCTCGAGCTATGAGTATCTTGTTTCACAGTCGGTAAACTTTTTGCTAAGGTAGTATATTGCATACTCTTTTCGACCAGACTCGTCATGTTGCCCCAACACACACCCCATTGAGTTCTCTAATACTGTTAAGTACATGATAAGAGGTCTTCCTTTGACAGGCGGCATCAGGATAGGAGGATTTTGCAGGTACTCCTTAATTTTGTCAAAAGCTGTCTGGCAATCGTCGTTCCATTCCACTACTTGATCTTTCTTCAGTAACTTGAAGATCGGCTCACAAGTAGCAGTTAAATGTGCAATGAATCTGGTAATGTAGTTCAATCGTCCCAAGAAACCTCTGACTTCTTTTTCGGTGCGGGGCGCTGGAATTTCTTGGATAGCTTGAACCTTGGCGGGGTCAACTTCAATACCTTTACCACTGACAATAAACCCCGAAAGTTTACCGGATCTAACTCCAAAGGTGCACTTGTTGGGATTAAGTCTTAGTCTGTACTTCTTCAGTCTATCAAACAGTTTTCGCAAATAATCGAGATGTTCTTTCTTCAGTATGTGATCGAGCTATCATGTCGTCGACGTAGACCTCTATCTCGTGATGAATCATGTCATGAAACAAAGCCACCATGGCACATTGATATGTGGCGCCAACGTTCTTCAGACTGAACGGCATGACCTTGTAGCAGAATATGCCCCACTGTGTAACGAAAGTAGTCTTTTCCATGTCTTCAGGAGCCATTTTGATCTGGTTGTAACTGGAGAAACCATCCATGAAGGAGAAGACCTTATGTTGAGCGGTGTTGTCAACTAGAACATCAATATGAGGAAGTGGAAAATCGTCTTCCAGACTCGCTCTGTTCAGATCTCTGTAATCCACACATCCGTACTTTACCATCTTTCTTAGGTACGAGTACCACGTTTGCAACCCACTGTGGATAAGAAGTAACGGCTAAGAAACCGGCATTGAACTACTTCATGACTTCGGCTTTGAATTTCTCTGACATCTCAGGACGCATACGACAGACTTTCAGCTTCACTGGGAGAAATCCTTCCTTCGTTGGTAGTCGGTGTACCACAATGTCAATATATAGACCTGGCATGTCTTCATATGACCAAGCAAAAATATCAATATAGGCTAGTATCATCTGGACCAATCTCTTCTTGACATTATTCTCAAGACCTGCTCCTATCTTGATTTCTTTTCTGTCTTTGTTAGTACCTAGATTCACAACCTCGACTGGCTCTTCGTGTGGCTGTATAACCGTTCTTCTTGCTGTAGTAATCTGACAAGTTCTCCTAGCAGTTCACAATCTTCCTCACCTTCATCTTCGGCTTGGTAGATCGGATTATCGAATTCATATTTAGCAATAGCAAAGCTGTTATCAACGAGATTCAGAGTGAATCTGCCGTGTATCACGTGGGTGTGTGTAAGGACACATAGCTTTTGAAGGGGTAGTAAAGTAAAAGAAAAGAAAGGAATATTCAAAATTCCAATGATTTTATTGAATGAAAATATGCAAATGACAAATAATAACCCTCACAAACGAGCCGTGATGCCCCGGGCAAGATTGTAATGAATTAGGTCAAGAATTGTCAACAAATGCCATGTCAATCAATGCAAAATTATTTGATTTGGAATCAAACCAAATATTTCCTTTTTGAGCCAATTTCAATCAAATCAAATTTCCAATCTTAATTATTTCGAGATAATCAGATTAAATGGCTTGCTTGGACCTCAAGGATGAGAGAAAATCCATCTTGCACTTAATTTTTTGAGTTTATATCTTTTATTTTAATTGAATTGGTTTTAAATGAATAAAAATCCAAAATAAATTAAAAATAAAATAAAAAAACGTGGCCTTGGGATTGGAGGTTCCAATTCAGATAAGGAACATGTTTGAATCAAGAAAAGTTAGGCCCATTTGGAATTTTTTTGATTTTCTCAAGTATTTCTCTTTGTGCACCTCCTAAAAAATGCTCAACTTGCACAATGTGTATCTTGCTCAATTTTTGACATTTTTGGGTGTTCTTGAACTTTTTAGAAAGCTCAAGATGTCTTCTAAGAAGCCCTTTTAGTTTCATATTCATTGAAGTTTCCATGCTCATGAACACTTCTTTACAAAAAGTTGACTTTTTGTTGACTTTTAAAAAGACCTGTAATGTTTTGATCCATAACATCCAAATGAAGCATTTTCTACCCAAGCTTGTAAGACATGAGGTTGTAGAGAATTGAATTCTCTTTAAAATGAGCTGTGGTGGAAAAAATTCTGATAAAGTATGTGAAAGTTATGCCTGGTCAAAGTTCTGTTGACTTTTGTCTAAGAAAGCCTAACTTAGAAACTTTAAGTTTTGATCAAATCTTGACTTTTCTTGAGGAATCATGACCAACCCTTAATCAAATGATGAATATTACTTCAAAATATTGGTGTTGACAAAAAATTATGAAGTTTGACTGTATGTTGACCACAGTTGACTTTTTGTCCAATACAGCTGATTTTCAACCATCTGAGCAATTGATTGAGCAAACTTGACTTGTAAGGCTTGAAATTTGACATGGAGATTATTCGACGCATATGATGAGGTATGATGAATACTTGAAGCATTAGATGTCCATATTGACTTGAGAATGGCAAAACCCTAGCTTGGGTTGATTGCTTAGGAGAGGGTTTGTCTGGTTAACCCTTGTGAAATCCTTAAGTATGGATATGTGAAATGTCTTGAAGAGTAGGAGGGAAAATTTTGGGGTATAACAGTTGCCCTTGTTCAATCTTCTTGTACTGGAAGGGTTAGATTGGTGCGCTTGCCTTTCGTGACCTAAAGGTAGAAGATAATTGAACACTCGAGTACACCTGAAAATTTGCACTCGCTACTGCATGGAATAGGATCGTCAGCTGATGACGCGCTGGAATGGGCTTATAGATTCCATTTAGAGAAGTTGTTATTGGAGAGTGAGTCGTATGCTAGAATTTGTATTTGTCTTTGAATAGAAGAGACCATGGAGATGGGCTTAAGATGCCATCGGGAGAAACCGAGTCGTACACTAGACTTTGTACGTGTCTTTTGAGTAGAAGAGACAGCGAAGATGGGCTTAAGATGTCATCGGGAGAAGCCGAGTCGTACGCTAGACTCTGTAGGTGTCTTTTGAGTAGAAGAGACAGCGGAGATAGGCTTAAGATGCCATCGGGATAAATTGATGTTGGGGAGTGAGTCGTACGTTAGACTCTGTGCTCGTCTTTGAAGGAGGTTATTGGTATGTATTGATTTTTAACCAAATATGCAACATTCTGAAGGTGGAGAGAGGTCGACAATTAGTCGGAGATGGGCTTAAAGATGCCATCCGGGGCAACTGAGTCGTACGCTAGACTCTGTAGTTTCTGTTGATAATAAGGGAGAGACAGAATAAACCTTCGTCTTGGCTATTCTTGAGGTGGATATTTGGTAGAAGGTGGATAGATTTTCTGTCTTGCTTCGGGTGTTAATCCAGTATCTGTTGCCTGGAGACAATTCGTGTGGTCTTTCAGATAGGTTTCCCGTCTTGTTTCGGGCATTAATCTTTGACCTGTTCTTTGGACATAATTTTCATGGTCGTTCAGATAATTCTCCCGTCTTGTTTCGGGTATTAATCTTTGACCTTCCGTTTGGAAAATAGCTTTCATGGCCGTTCAGATAGTTCTCCCGTCTCGTTTCGGGTATTAATCTTTGACCTTCTGTTTGGAAAAATAGCTTTTACCTGTTGAGGAGATAAACTTTTGACAAGACATGGTTAGTCTTATGCAGATTATGATGCATGCGGATGTATGGAAATATTACTATGATGCAGCTATATGAATATAGATGTATGAATGCAGATGTATTTCAAAACATATCCATCTTGAAGAAGAAGAGAATGTCCTGCTTGAGATTTCTGATGCTCGCTTGGGGATAGGGTTGTCGCAAACCCTGACTTGGAGAGAAAAAGAGATGCTTCTGATTCCTCCGATGCACTATCTGACCAAGTTTCGAATCTGGATATTAATGATGCTGGAATAATAGCAGCAATCAAGAGATACTCGACTGGGGATCTTGTGCGTAGATCTTGCTGGGGAATATCCGGTTACTGCTTGGAGACTAACATAACATGGCAAAGCTGATAAGGACGTTAGAGCTGACGAGGCTCGAAGAATCCTTTGAGGTGATGAATCTGAAGTTTGTTGAAACCTCTGACTGGGGAATAAGAGAGATGTAGGTTCCTCCGATGCACTATCTGACCAAGTTTCGAGTCTGGATATTGCTGCTACCGGGGAATGATAATCGTCGGGAGATACTCCGCTGGGGATGTATATCTTTGTGTATATGCCATACTAGGGGACGATGGAAAAAACGATTACTGCTTGGAGACTGACGTGATCAGTTGATGATTAGTTACTGCTCGGGGACCAATGTAACGTGGTAACTTGAGAAGGTTGATAAATTTGATAGGATCACCGCTGGGGGACTAATCTGATGAAGCTGAAGTATTGGAATACTTACCGGGAGAAGATTAGTACTTCGTCAGAGAAGATTTGTCTTTGAAGGGAGAGCGATGACTCTGCGGGGATTATACTCTTATGAAAGTAACTCTGTGAAAGCGACTCTGTGGGGGATGCGTTGGTGACTTTAGTCGTCATCTCAATTCCTAGAGCTTGTAGTAATTACTTTTGTTCGTTCGTTTTTCATGTGTTTGTGAACGAGTGTTTACTGTCAAATGCATATAATCATTCAAAGCAATCATTGGACTTTATGCAAAAAACAATAAAAATTAACGCTGTAAAAGAGAAATTTGCATTAATTTTGAAAAGTGGCGTATGGCCAAGCAGTTTGTATACAAAAGACAAATAAGAGTAAAAGCTATGCAGAAACAATCTCGTCGAGTTTCAACTATGCTATTGCTCATATATTTCGACTATCTCATCTCCTTGCTGTTAGTGGAAAGCGAGTGAATTGATCTCCGCCATTTGAATCTTGAATGTTGATAGTCGTAGTCTGTAAGTAGATGATCTGGACGAGACATAGTCGTACGCTTAAATACCTAATTTTGGCCTAGACCGCCCTTTCAGGTTTTTAGTCTACCAGGATACCCTTTTTTGCCCAAGCCGCCTTTGCAGGTTTTCGACTTGCCGAGTGTACACATTTTTTGTATATATCCTTAACTTTTGCCCGATCCTTTTTGGTTCGCCAGGATGCCCTTATTTTTGCCTAGGCCAGTCGACGTAGTGGGGGTCGTTTATGTGTAGTATTTTTTGACTATGTCTGCATTCATAGGGTGTGGAAAGTCTTCTTTATCCATGGTGCTAATTATCTTAGCTCCGCCGGAAAATATTGTTTTGACTACGAATGGTCCCTCATAGGTGGGAGTCTATTTGCCCCTAGGATCACCTTGTGGGAGGATAATGCGCTTAACTACTAGATCACCGACTTGGTAGAGTCGGTGCTTGAATTTCATGTTAAATGCTCTGATCATTCGCTTCTAGTAGATCTGTCTATGGCATATAGACGCGAGCCGCTTTTCGTCGATCAGGTTGATCTGGTCAAAGCGGGTCTGGATCCATTCGTCTTCGCCTAACTCTGCTTCCTGAAGGACTCTGGTTGAGGGTATTTGAACCTCGATTGGCAGGACTGCTTCCATACCGTACACAAGAGAGAAGGGGGTTGCCACTGTAGATGTTCGTACTATAGTGTGGTAACCGTGGAGGGAAAATGGCAACATCTCGTGCCAGTCTTTGTAAGTCACTGTCATCTTCTGTATGATCTTCTTGAGATTCTTGTTGGCGTCTTCAACTGCGCCGTTCATTTTTTGCCGATATGGAGAAGAGTTGTGATGCTTAATCTTGAACTGCGTGCAGAGTTCGGTGATCATTTTGTTGTTGAGGTTGGTACCATTGTCTGTGATAATCCTTTCGGGGATACCGTATCGACAGATGAGATTATACTTGATGAATCGAGCCAACATTCTTAGTAACGGATGCGAACGAGGCTGCTTCTACCCATTTGGCAAAGTAGTCAATTGCAACAAGGATGAAACGATATCCATTGGAAGCGGTAAGTTTGATTTCTCCAATCATGTCGATGCCCCACATTGCGAAAGGCCAAGGAGGGTTCAAAACATTCAGTGGTACTGGAGGTACGTGCACTTTGTCTACATATATCTGGCATTTGTGACAAGACCGAGCATAGCGGTGACAATCAACTTCCATGGTGTACCAATAGTAACCTGTTCTCAGAATCTTCCTAGCCATGGTATGTACATTGGAGTGGGTACCAAATGCGCCTTCATGTAATTCTTCCATGATTCGTTCCGCTGTTTTCTGGTCTACATAGCGAAGTAAGCACAAATCGTGATTGCGTTTGTATAAGATGTTGTTACTGAGAAAGAATTTGGATGCGAATCTTCTTAAGAATTTCTTGTCATTGACAGATGCCCCTGCGGGATATTCCTGAGTCTCGAGGTACCTCTTCACTTCGTAGAACCAAGGTTTCTCTTCTGTATCAAGTTCACAACAATATGTTGGTTCGTCAAACTTTTTAATGATGATTAGGGGAGCTTCGTTGTCCCATCTGACTTTGAAAATCGATGACATAGTAGCCAACGCGTCTGCCAACTGATTCTCTTCTCGTGGAATATGATCGAAAGTGATTTCTTCGAATTAAGGGATCAAACTTATAACATGTTCTCGATATGGGATGAGATTTGGATGCTTCGTATCCCACTCGCCTTTAATCTGACACTGATCACTAAAGCTGAGTCTCCATACACCTGCAAGAATTTGACTCTTAAGTCAATGGCAGCTTTGATACCCATGATGCACGCTTCGTATTCGGCCATGTTGTTGGTGCAACTGAAACATAGTCTGGCGGTGAAAGGCGTGTGTCTGCCGGTAGGAGATGTAATGATGGCGCCAATGCCATTGCCAAGTGCGTTTGAGGCCCCATCAAAGACCATGATCCATCGGGATCCCGGTTCAGGTCCTTCGTCTGGTCCTGGTTCTTCACAATCAGTAACTAGCAAAACATCTTTGTTGGGAAACTCGAACTGCATAGGATGATAGTCATCTACGGCTTGATGAGCCAACTGATCGGCTACTACCCTTCCTTTGATTGCTTTCTGAGAAGTATACTGGATGTCATATTCGGTCAAGATCATTTGCCATCTTGCTATTCTTCCGGAGAGAGCAGGTTTCTCGAATATGTATTTTATCGGATCCATCTTGGAGATCAACAAGGTAGTGCGAGTCAACATATACTGTCTTAGTCGGCGAGCAGCCCAAGCCAAAGCGCTGCAAGTTTTCTCGAGCTATGAGTATCTTGTTTCACAGTCGGTAAACTTTTTGCTAAGGTAGTATATTGCATACTCTTTTCGACCAGACTCGTCATGTTGCCCCAACACACACCCCATTGAGTTCTCTAATACTGTTAAGTACATGATAAGAGGTCTTCCTTTGACAGGCGGCATCAGGATAGGAGGATTTTGCAGGTACTCCTTAATTTTGTCAAAAGCTGTCTGGCAATCGTCGTTCCATTCCACTACTTGATCTTTCTTCAGTAACTTGAAGATCGGCTCACAAGTAGCAGTTAAATGTGCAATGAATCTGGTAATGTAGTTCAATCGTCCCAAGAAACCTCTGACTTCTTTTTCGGTGCGGGGCGCTGGAATTTCTTGGATAGCTTGAACCTTGGCGGGGTCAACTTCAATACCTTTACCACTGACAATAAACCCCGAAAGTTTACCGGATCTAACTCCAAAGGTGCACTTGTTGGGATTAAGTCTTAGTCTGTACTTCTTCAGTCTATCAAACAGTTTTCGCAAATAATCGAGATGTTCTTTCTTCAGTATGTGATCGAGCTATCATGTCGTCGACGTAGACCTCTATCTCGTGATGAATCATGTCATGAAACAAAGCCACCATGGCACATTGATATGTGGCGCCAACGTTCTTCAGACTGAACGGCATGACCTTGTAGCAGAATATGCCCCACTGTGTAACGAAAGTAGTCTTTTCCATGTCTTCAGGAGCCATTTTGATCTGGTTGTAACTGGAGAAACCATCCATGAAGGAGAAGACCTTATGTTGAGCGGTGTTGTCAACTAGAACATCAATATGAGGAAGTGGAAAATCGTCTTCCAGACTCGCTCTGTTCAGATCTCTGTAATCCACACATCCGTACTTTACCATCTTTCTTAGGTACGAGTACCACGTTTGCAACCCACTGTGGATAAGAAGTAACGGCTAAGAAACCGGCATTGAACTACTTCATGACTTCGGCTTTGAATTTCTCTGACATCTCAGGACGCATACGACAGACTTTCAGCTTCACTGGGAGAAATCCTTCCTTCGTTGGTAGTCGGTGTACCACAATGTCAATATATAGACCTGGCATGTCTTCATATGACCAAGCAAAAATATCAATATAGGCTAGTATCATCTGGACCAATCTCTTCTTGACATTATTCTCAAGACCTGCTCCTATCTTGATTTCTTTTCTGTCTTTGTTAGTACCTAGATTCACAACCTCGACTGGCTCTTCGTGTGGCTGTATAACCGTTCTTCTTGCTGTAGTAATCTGACAAGTTCTCCTAGCAGTTCACAATCTTCCTCACCTTCATCTTCGGCTTGGTAGATCGGATTATCGAATTCATATTTAGCAATAGCAAAGCTGTTATCAACGAGATTCAGAGTGAATCTGCCGTGTATCACGTGGGTGTGTGTAAGGACACATAGCTTTTGAAGGGGTAGTAAAGTAAAAGAAAAGAAAGGAATATTCAAAATTCCAATGATTTTATTGAATGAAAATATGCAAATGACAAATAATAACCCTCACAAACGAGCCGTGATGCCCCGGGCAAGATTGTAATGAATTAGGTCAAGAATTGTCAACAAATGCCATGTCAATCAATGCAAAATTATTTGATTTGGAATCAAACCAAATATTTCCTTTTTGAGCCAATTTCAATCAAATCAAATTTCCAATCTTAATTATTTCGAGATAATCAGATTAAATGGCTTGCTTGGACCTCAAGGATGAGAGAAAATCCATCTTGCACTTAATTTTTTGAGTTTATATCTTTTATTTTAATTGAATTGGTTTTAAATGAATAAAAATCCAAAATAAATTAAAAATAAAATAAAAAAACGTGGCCTTGGGATTGGAGGTTCCAATTCAGATAAGGAACATGTTTGAATCAAGAAAAGTTAGGCCCATTTGGAATTTTTTTGATTTTCTCAAGTATTTCTCTTTGTGCACCTCCTAAAAAATGCTCAACTTGCACAATGTGTATCTTGCTCAATTTTTGACATTTTTGGGTGTTCTTGAACTTTTTAGAAAGCTCAAGATGTCTTCTAAGAAGCCCTTTTAGTTTCATATTCATTGAAGTTTCCATGCTCATGAACACTTCTTTACAAAAAGTTGACTTTTTGTTGACTTTTAAAAAGACCTGTAATATTTTGATCCATAACTTCCAAATGAAGCATTTTATGCTCAAGCTTGTAAGGCATGAAGTTGTAGAGAATTGAATTCTCTTTAAAATGAGCTGTGGTGGAAAAAATTCTAATAAAGTATGTGAAAGTTATGCTTGGTCAAAGTTCTGTTGACTTTTGTCTAAGAAAGCCTAACTTAGAAACTTTAAGTTTTGATCAAATCTTGACTTTTCTTGAGGAATCATGACCAACCCTTAATCAAATGATGAATATTACTTCAAAATATTGGTGTTGACAAAAAATTATGAAGTTTGACTGTATGTTGACCACAGTTGACTTTTTGTCCAATACAGCTGATTTTCAACCATCTGAGCAATTGATTGAGCAAACTTGACTTGTAAGGCTTGAAATTTGACATGGAGATTATTCGACGCATATGATGAGGTATGATGAATACTTGAAGCATTAGATGTCCATATTGACTTGAGAATGGCAAAACCCTAGCTTGGGTTGATTGCTTAGGAGAGGGTTTGTCTGGTTAACCCTTGTGAAATCCTTAAGTATGGATATGTGAAATGTCTTGAAGAGTAGGAGGGAAAATTTTGGGGTATAACAGTTGCCCTTGTTCAATCTTCTTGTACTGGAAGGGTTAGATTGGTGCGCTTGCCTTTCGTGACCTAAAGGTAGAAGATAATTGAACACTCGAGTACACCTGAAAATTTGCACTCGCTACTGCATGGAATAGGATCGTCAGCTGATGACGCGCTGGAATGGGCTTATAGATTCCATTTAGAGAAGTTGTTATTGGAGAGTGAGTCGTATGCTAGAATTTGTATTTGTCTTTGAATAGAAGAGACCATGGAGATGGGCTTAAGATGCCATCGGGAGAAACCGAGTCGTACACTAGACTTTGTACGTGTCTTTTGAGTAGAAGAGACAGCGAAGATGGGCTTAAGATGTCATCGGGAGAAGCCGAGTCGTACGCTAGACTCTGTAGGTGTCTTTTGAGTAGAAGAGACAGCGGAGATAGGCTTAAGATGCCATCGGGATAAATTGATGTTGGGGAGTGAGTCGTACGTTAGACTCTGTGCTCGTCTTTGAAGGAGGTTATTGGTATGTATTGATTTTTAACCAAATATGCAACATTCTGAAGGTGGAGAGAGGTCGACAATTAGTCGGAGATGGGCTTAAAGATGCCATCCGGGGCAACTGAGTCGTACGCTAGACTCTGTAGTTTCTGTTGATAATAAGGGAGAGACAGAATAAACCTTCGTCTTGGCTATTCTTGAGGTGGATATTTGGTAGAAGGTGGATAGATTTTCTGTCTTGCTTCGGGTGTTAATCCAGTATCTGTTGCCTGGAGACAATTCGTGTGGTCTTTCAGATAGGTTTCCCGTCTTGTTTCGGGCATTAATCTTTGACCTGTTCTTTGGACATAATTTTCATGGTCGTTCAGATAATTCTCCCGTCTTGTTTCGGGTATTAATCTTTGACCTTCCGTTTGGAAAATAGCTTTCATGGCCGTTCAGATAGTTCTCCCGTCTCGTTTCGGGTATTAATCTTTGACCTTCTGTTTGGAAAAATAGCTTTTACCTGTTGAGGAGATAAACTTTTGACAAGACATGGTTAGTCTTATGCAGATTATGATGCATGCGGATGTATGGAAATATTACTATGATGCAGCTATATGAATATAGATGTATGAATGCAGATGTATTTCAAAACATATCCATCTTGAAGAAGAAGAGAATGTCCTGCTTGAGATTTCTGATGCTCGCTTGGGGATAGGGTTGTCGCAAACCCTGACTTGGAGAGAAAAAGAGATGCTTCTGATTCCTCCGATGCACTATCTGACCAAGTTTCGAATCTGGATATTAATGATGCTGGAATAATAGCAGCAATCAAGAGATACTCGACTGGGGATCTTGTGCGTAGATCTTGCTGGGGAATATCCGGTTACTGCTTGGAGACTAACATAACATGGCAAAGCTGATAAGGACGTTAGAGCTGACGAGGCTCGAAGAATCCTTTGAGGTGATGAATCTGAAGTTTGTTGAAACCTCTGACTGGGGAATAAGAGAGATGTAGGTTCCTCCGATGCACTATCTGACCAAGTTTCGAGTCTGGATATTGCTGCTACCGGGGAATGATAATCGTCGGGAGATACTCCGCTGGGGATGTATATCTTTGTGTATATGCCATACTAGGGGACGATGGAAAAAACGATTACTGCTTGGAGACTGACGTGATCAGTTGATGATTAGTTACTGCTCGGGGACCAATGTAACGTGGTAACTTGAGAAGGTTGATAAATTTGATAGGATCACCGCTGGGGGACTAATCTGATGAAGCTGAAGTATTGGAATACTTACCGGGAGAAGATTAGTACTTCGTCAGAGAAGATTTGTCTTTGAAGGGAGAGCGATGACTCTGCGGGGATTATACTCTTATGAAAGTAACTCTGTGAAAGCGACTCTGTGGGGGATGCGTTGGTGACTTTAGTCGTCATCTCAATTCCTAGAGCTTGTAGTAATTACTTTTGTTCGTTCGTTTTTCATGTGTTTGTGAACGAGTGTTTACTGTCAAATGCATATAATCATTCAAAGCAATCATTGGACTTTATGCAAAAAACAATAAAAATTAACGCTGTAAAAGAGAAATTTGCATTAATTTTGAAAAGTGGCGTATGGCCAAGCAGTTTGTATACAAAAGACAAATAAGAGTAAAAGCTATGCAGAAACAATCTCGTCGAGTTTCAACTATGCTATTGCTCATATATTTCGACTATCTCATCTCCTTGCTGTTAGTGGAAAGCGAGTGAATTGATCTCCGCCATTTGAATCTTGAATGTTGATAGTCGTAGTCTGTAAGTAGATGATCTGGACGAGACATAGTCGTACGCTTAAATACCTAATTTTGGCCTAGACCGCCCTTTCAGGTTTTTAGTCTACCAGGATACCCTTTTTTGCCCAAGCCGCCTTTGCAGGTTTTCGACTTGCCGAGTGTACACATTTTTTGTATATATCCTTAACTTTTGCCCGATCCTTTTTGGTTCGCCAGGATGCCCTTATTTTTGCCTAGGCCAGTCGACGTAGTGGGGGTCGTTTATGTGTAGTATTTTTTGACTATGTCTGCATTCATAGGGTGTGGAAAGTCTTCTTTATCCATGGTGCTAATTATCTTAGCTCCGCCGGAAAATATTGTTTTGACTACGAATGGTCCCTCATAGGTGGGAGTCTATTTGCCCCTAGGATCACCTTGTGGGAGGATAATGCGCTTAACTACTAGATCACCGACTTGGTAGAGTCGGTGCTTGAATTTCATGTTAAATGCTCTGATCATTCGCTTCTAGTAGATCTGTCTATGGCATATAGACGCGAGCCGCTTTTCGTCGATCAGGTTGATCTGGTCAAAGCGGGTCTGGATCCATTCGTCTTCGCCTAACTCTGCTTCCTGAAGGACTCTGGTTGAGGGTATTTGAACCTCGATTGGCAGGACTGCTTCCATACCGTACACAAGAGAGAAGGGGGTTGCCACTGTAGATGTTCGTACTATAGTGTGGTAACCGTGGAGGGAAAATGGCAACATCTCGTGCCAGTCTTTGTAAGTCACTGTCATCTTCTGTATGATCTTCTTGAGATTCTTGTTGGCGTCTTCAACTGCGCCGTTCATTTTTTGCCGATATGGAGAAGAGTTGTGATGCTTAATCTTGAACTGCGTGCAGAGTTCGGTGATCATTTTGTTGTTGAGGTTGGTACCATTGTCTGTGATAATCCTTTCGGGGATACCGTATCGACAGATGAGATTATACTTGATGAATCGAGCCAACATTCTTAGTAACGGATGCGAACGAGGCTGCTTCTACCCATTTGGCAAAGTAGTCAATTGCAACAAGGATGAAACGATATCCATTGGAAGCGGTAAGTTTGATTTCTCCAATCATGTCGATGCCCCACATTGCGAAAGGCCAAGGAGGGTTCAAAACATTCAGTGGTACTGGAGGTACGTGCACTTTGTCTACATATATCTGGCATTTGTGACAAGACCGAGCATAGCGGTGACAATCAACTTCCATGGTGTACCAATAGTAACCTGTTCTCAGAATCTTCCTAGCCATGGTATGTACATTGGAGTGGGTACCAAATGCGCCTTCATGTAATTCTTCCATGATTCGTTCCGCTGTTTTCTGGTCTACATAGCGAAGTAAGCACAAATCGTGATTGCGTTTGTATAAGATGTTGTTACTGAGAAAGAATTTGGATGCGAATCTTCTTAAGAATTTCTTGTCATTGACAGATGCCCCTGCGGGATATTCCTGAGTCTCGAGGTACCTCTTCACTTCGTAGAACCAAGGTTTCTCTTCTGTATCAAGTTCACAACAATATGTTGGTTCGTCAAACTTTTTAATGATGATTAGGGGAGCTTCGTTGTCCCATCTGACTTTGAAAATCGATGACATAGTAGCCAACGCGTCTGCCAACTGATTCTCTTCTCGTGGAATATGATCGAAAGTGATTTCTTCGAATTAAGGGATCAAACTTATAACATGTTCTCGATATGGGATGAGATTTGGATGCTTCGTATCCCACTCGCCTTTAATCTGACTGATCACTAAAGCTGAGTCTCCATACACCTGCAAGAATTTGACTCTTAAGTCAATGGCAGCTTTGATACCCATGATGCACGCTTCGTATTCGGCCATGTTGTTGGTGCAACTGAAACATAGTCTGGCGGTGAAAGGCGTGTGTCTGCCGGTAGGAGATGTAATGATGGCGCCAATGCCATTGCCAAGTGCGTTTGAGGCCCCATCAAAGACCATGATCCATCGGGATCCCGGTTCAGGTCCTTCGTCTGGTCCTGGTTCTTCACAATCAGTAACTAGCAAAACATCTTTGTTGGGAAACTCGAACTGCATAGGATGATAGTCATCTACGGCTTGATGAGCCAACTGATCGGCTACTACCCTTCCTTTGATTGCTTTCTGAGAAGTATACTGGATGTCATATTCGGTCAAGATCATTTGCCATCTTGCTATTCTTCCGGAGAGAGCAGGTTTCTCGAATATGTATTTTATCGGATCCATCTTGGAGATCAACAAGGTAGTGTGAGTCAACATATACTGTCTTAGTCGGCGAGCAGCCCAAGCCAAAGCGCTGCAAGTTTTCTCGAGCTATGAGTATCTTGTTTCACAGTCGGTAAACTTTTTGCTAAGGTAGTATATTGCATACTCTTTTCGACCAGACTCGTCATGTTGCCCCAACACACACCCCATTGAGTTCTCTAATACTGTTAAGTACATGATAAGAGGTCTTCCTTTGACAGGCGGCATCAGGATAGGAGGATTTTGCAGGTACTCCTTAATTTTGTCAAAAGCTGTCTGGCAATCGTCGTTCCATTCCACTACTTGATCTTTCTTCAGTAACTTGAAGATCGGCTCACAAGTAGCAGTTAAATGTGCAATGAATCTGGTAATGTAGTTCAATCGTCCCAAGAAACCTCTGACTTCTTTTTCGGTGCGGGGCGCTGGAATTTCTTGGATAGCTTGAACCTTGGCGGGGTCAACTTCAATACCTTTACCACTGACAATAAACCCCGAAAGTTTACCGGATCTAACTCCAAAGGTGCACTTGTTGGGATTAAGTCTTAGTCTGTACTTCTTCAGTCTATCAAACAGTTTTCGCAAATAATCGAGATGTTCTTTCTTCAGTATGTGATCGAGCTATCATGTCGTCGACGTAGACCTCTATCTCGTGATGAATCATGTCATGAAACAAAGCCACCATGGCACATTGATATGTGGCGCCAACGTTCTTCAGACTGAACGGCATGACCTTGTAGCAGAATATGCCCCACTGTGTAACGAAAGTAGTCTTTTCCATGTCTTCAGGAGCCATTTTGATCTGGTTGTAACTGGAGAAACCATCCATGAAGGAGAAGACCTTATGTTGAGCGGTGTTGTCAACTAGAACATCAATATGAGGAAGTGGAAAATCGTCTTCCAGACTCGCTCTGTTCAGATCTCTGTAATCCACACATCCGTACTTTACCATCTTTCTTAGGTACGAGTACCACGTTTGCAACCCACTGTGGATAAGAAGTAACGGCTAAGAAACCGGCATTGAACTACTTCATGACTTCGGCTTTGAATTTCTCTGACATCTCAGGACGCATACGACAGACTTTCAGCTTCACTGGGAGAAATCCTTCCTTCGTTGGTAGTCGGTGTACCACAATGTCAATATATAGACCTGGCATGTCTTCATATGACCAAGCAAAAATATCAATATAGGCTAGTATCATCTGGACCAATCTCTTCTTGACATTATTCTCAAGACCTGCTCCTATCTTGATTTCTTTTCTGTCTTTGTTAGTACCTAGATTCACAACCTCGACTGGCTCTTCGTGTGGCTGTATAACCGTTCTTCTTGCTGTAGTAATCTGACAAGTTCTCCTAGCAGTTCACAATCTTCCTCACCTTCATCTTCGGCTTGGTAGATCGGATTATCGAATTCATATTTAGCAATAGCAAAGCTGTTATCAACGAGATTCAGAGTGAATCTGCCGTGTATCACGTGGGTGTGTGTAAGGACACATAGCTTTTGAAGGGGTAGTAAAGTAAAAGAAAAGAAAGGAATATTCAAAATTCCAATGATTTTATTGAATGAAAATATGCAAATGACAAATAATAACCCTCACAAACGAGCCGTGATGCCCCGGGCAAGATTGTAATGAATTAGGTCAAGAATTGTCAACAAATGCCATGTCAATCAATGCAAAATTATTTGATTTGGAATCAAACCAAATATTTCCTTTTTGAGCCAATTTCAATCAAATCAAATTTCCAATCTTAATTATTTCGAGATAATCAGATTAAATGGCTTGCTTGGACCTCAAGGATGAGAGAAAATCCATCTTGCACTTAATTTTTTGAGTTTATATCTTTTATTTTAATTGAATTGGTTTTAAATGAATAAAAATCCAAAATAAATTAAAAATAAAATAAAAAAACGTGGCCTTGGGATTGGAGGTTCCAATTCAGATAAGGAACATGTTTGAATCAAGAAAAGTTAGGCCCATTTGGAAATTTTTTGATTTTCTCAAGTATTTCTCTTTGTGCACCTCCTCAAAAATGTTCAACTTGCACAATGTGTATCTTGCTCAATTTTTGACATTTTTGAGTGTTCTTGGACTTTTTAGAAAGCTCAAGATGTCTTCTAAGCAGCCCTTTTGGTTTCATCTTCATTGAAGTTTCCATGCTCATGAACACTTCTTTACAAAAAGTTGACTTTTTGTTGACTTTTAAAAAGACCTGTAATATTTTGATCCATAACTTCCAAATGAAGCATTTTATGCTCAAGCTTGTAAGGCATGAAGTTGTAGAGAATTGAATTCTCTTTAAAATGAGCTGTGGTGGAAAAAATTCTGATAAAGTATGTGAAAGTTATGCCTGGTCAAAGTTCTGTTGACTTTTGTCTAAGAAAGCCTAACTTAGAAACTTTAATTTTTGATCAAATCTTGACTTTTATTGAGGAATCTTGATCAACCCTTGATCAAATGATGAATATTACTTCAAAATATTGGTGTTGACCAATAATTATGAAGTTTGACTGTATGTTGACCACAATTGACTTTTTGTCCAATACAGCTGATTTTCAACCATCTGAGCAATTGATTGAGCAAACTTGACTTGTAAGGCTTAAAATTTGACATGGAGATTCTTTGAAGCATATGATGAGGTATGATGAATACTTGAAGCATTGGATGTCCATCTTGACTTGAGAATGGCAAAACCCTAGCTTGGGTTGATTGCTTAGGAGAAGGTTTGTCTGGTTAACCCTTGTAAAATCCTTAAGTATGGATATGTGAAATGTCTTGAAGAGTAGGAGGGCAAATTTTGGGGTATAACAGTTGGGTCTAGTCTTTTGCTTGGTGGAGAGGCAAGCCTATTGTAGGTTTTCTTTATTTTCAATCCTTATGTGTTATGCTTACAAGTGAATTATGGAGTAAGCATTGTGTACATTCTGTTGAAGTATGGCTATTTTCTGCTGCATAGCCTCTAATGTAAACCCTAAAGTGAAATAAAGATCCTAGGGTTATTTTTATTCAATATAATATTTAGAAGATGTTACAACCTATAAAAAGTGTCAACGATACTTGAGATTTACTCAAGTCCACTCATAAAGACATTTAGTAATAGAGTTGATGAGCGTCAATTGATCAATGAGTCTCATATACATCTGCAAGTTGAAGACCTTGAAGATATCAAGGATGATGAGTTCCGAGGAGATGGAACTGATGTTCTACATAATGTTAGAACATTATTACTGGTATGCAGCTACCAGTTGAAGAACAAATGTTTTGGGTGCTAAACAAATGTAGTGTGAGTATATATGTTTGGAGCCTGCTCCTGATCTGGAAGAGGAGACATCTGTATTAATTGATCATGACATGATCAACAAGCTATTATACTCCATATGTCAGTTTATTTCTAACCTAAGCTTATGGGAGTATAGAAGTCAAGCTCAGTACAAGTAAAAGACTCATAAAGGTATACCCCTCAATACCTTTATGTGAGATTAAATGAAACCAGATATGTGGAGATTTGTTCATGACCATATAATAGGTTGGAGCTGAATACTGTGTCTCAACCACAATAAAACATGGTCATGAATTTTGACTACCCTAAATATTGTCCATGAAGGGTATTGTCAAGACGAATCAATGAAGGAAGATTATCTTAAATTTTTTTGCATACCTTTGTGTTATGCCATGATTAAGTCAGTTCCAGAAACCTAGTTGAGGGAATCTCCTCTGTAGATGTACAGAATATGACATCCATCATCTCAAAATTAGAAGTGGGAGTCTGAAGAAAAGCTTATTGAGATATGGATCATATTATTCCTTGATATGTAAATTATTTGGATGAAAAATTGACAGTCGCAGTGCTTCTTGTGTCCCCCCCAAGTGTTATAAATAAGGAATTATGGATGTTACCCCCAGAACCATAATGGATGATGTTGTATCAGATGTCAAAACATCATCTTAAATGTCTTCATTTTTGAATATATATGTTATTTCCTGGAAGTAGAAGTGAGTATGAAGATGTAATCATTCAGAATGATCTAGTGGGAGTAGTTAATTCTAACTGACTAACTAGTAGGTACTTTGACGGGGGACTAAGTACTTGTTGGATGTGAATCCTGAATTCAAAATTCATATACTCTGTCGGCATTTGAGTGTGCATATGATAGATTCATGGCATAGTGTGAACTGAACGTCAATATCAAAGTTCACTGTCATCTTCACAAGTTTTGGATGTGTGGCAATGTTATCTGGTGATTATTTGAAGAGTTGATTCAACCTAAAGAGATGCATACAGATGCTTTCAAATATCTTGATGGGAGCTGCATATTTATGATGACTGTATGGAAATCTAAATCAAGAAAGAGAAGAAGACTCTGATGAATAATGAATAATGTTCTATATAAAGATATCACAACTATTGAAGACACTAGATATTGAAGAAGAAGATAATATATTTTGAAGATATATAATTAGTTATACATGATTAACTATGAAGTTACTTCTATTGCAAGGTAAAGAGTGTGGCAATCTGAAACTTGTATAGCAAGCAAACTAAGGATTCTTAATTTGGAAACTGTGGCAAGTCCAAATGAAGAATGCTTCAAGTATTATAAAGACCAGCATCAAAAGTGTCCTTATTTTGTATAACTCAGGGGGAGTAAGAGTAACAACATCATGATTAGCTTTATCTTAGAGACTAAAAGGAGGATTTCTGATATTAATGGGGAGCAAAAGTATCATTAGGGAGCAACAACCTATTTAAGAAACAACATATGGAGAGAAGCTGGATATTTGAAGAGCAATTGTGTATTATTTATTGCAATTGTGTAAGTTTCCTTGTCTATTGCCATTGGATATGTTGATGACCAGCTAATGTCACAAGGAGATTGTTCATTAGCTGATGTAAAGGGGAGTTTATACCACTATATGTTGAAAATCTTGAAGAAGCAATATTATTGTTATCTCAGAGCCAAGACAGATGGAATCTGGGTGAATGTGGCATATGATGTTGAAACATCAATATCAATGAGAATCTGAAGTAAATTTAAAGATTGTTGATGGGTTCAAATTCTTTTTCTTAACCACCAAGAAATAAGTTATGGCACTATATGGACAAAAGTGAAGATTGCCTCACGGTAGAAAATTCACTGTTTTGAAAAAGTGAGTCACATGAAGTGGACAATGTCTGACTGAATGTCAGGACATCATACAGAACATGTTTTTGCATGGACATGTTAAATGATGTGAGTTATGCATGCATTGGGACTGTTTTATCTCAAAAGAAATAGTCAAGGGCTATTAAAGACACAGTCAAAATTTTAGGCCTAAATTAACGCACCATTGACTGGGAATTAATTTGACGTTAATTCCTGAGGAACTACTGGCCTATTTAAAGGAGTTCTCAACCATCCTCAAACAACAAGTGAAATTTCATCTTGTCTTCACCATGCATTTTATCAAAGCTTGGTAAAATTGTGCCTGGATCTGGTTTGGTGACGGCTCAAATTGTCAAATTTTATCTAAAAAGAGGGAGAGAAATCATATCTCACAGAAAAAACAGCATAAGAATATGATACAGGAGAGAGAAAAACAATGTCTAAGCCACAGGCTATGTCACACAACAATGAAAAACAATGGTCCTCTTTTTCTACCTTCTGCGACAAGATCTGTTACATGCCTTAAGGGGGAATGAGAGTTATATTCTTCCTCGTGTACAAATTGGACCTTCCTTCCCTTTAACCTGTTGGTTTAATGGAAAAAAAAATCAAAAACACGAGAAGATGTCGAACTGGATGTTGAGACATTGTCTCCAACTGACAAACCAACAATGCAATTGAAGTCTGCTCTCCAATTGAAGTTTGCTCCCCTGCTCTCAAGACATGAAGACAACTGAAGACTGCTTAAGAATCTTTTAATTGTTAATTTTCAATTTTAAATTGTTGTTGCTACCTTAAACTGCTTGTACTTGTACTTATTTGTTTTAGCTAAAATTTGCCAAAAGGGGAGATTATAAGTTCTTAAATTTTGTGAATTGGCAAAATTTTAATAAAACAAATAATAGCAGCAACAATGTTTTATACAGTAAGATTCCTAACTTGATAATCCTATCTAGAATGCCTTAACATGATGTGTTGAAAAGTTTCAACATCTAGAACAACATGTCATATATAATGTCGAGACATCAGACATCAGGACATCATGCTACAGAAACTGTTAAGTTTGTTACATTTCTGTTTAGAGCATAATATTCTATGAATATTATGCATCTTATGTGGCATTATTTTAAAGGCTATGTGGAGGTCCAAAAGCTAAGGAGAAAGATCAGTAAGGACCTATTTGTTTTTGTTTTTGCAGAAGTTATTTGCGTATTTGTTTTTGCAGAAGTTTGTTACAGATTATGCTGATATTTTGAAGGCCTAAATCCAGTTGGGTAATAGGTTATAAATAAGCAGTTGTAACCTAGCTTTAGCAAGCTAACCATTTTTAGAAAGATGTAATCTTTAGGGTTAGCCATGTAAGTGAACCACCCGGATTATGGAATGGTCACTAATTTGTACTTCGAAGCCTGTAGGCAAGAGGATTATTTTACTCACTCAGAAGATGTGAAGCAATGAGTATGGTTGTGTCCTTGGAAGAAGCTGTGAAGAAATTCCAAGTTTGGCCTGTGTCACTTGAGTGATAGTTTTATATTATGTTTGAAGTGTGGTATCTTTAAACTGTTTTAGTTGTGTTTCGAGTGAGGTATCTACAAGCTGATTGTGTTAGGATCCCAAGCAGTTGATGTAGTTGCTGGTGTGATAGTAGTTGATACACATCACTGAGGTGATTGTAAGTGAGCAGAGGTTCTCATATCTAAGTGTGGTATCTTAGGTAGAAGGGTCATTGGGTAGTCTGATTAAGTGAGGAGTGTAAATAGGGTGGTTTCCTTCCGAATTAATACTGCTAACAGTGAACTTCATTCCTGACTTGGTATGCCCCCTGATGTAGGTTGGTTAGAACCAAACTGGGTTAACAATTCCTTGTGTTCTTTTGTTTTCTTCACTTTTAATTGTAATTCTACCTTATCAGTTTTGTAATGTCAGATCTGATGCCACGACATCCTGAGTCTGCAAGCACCAGAATTTCACATTATGGTAGCCATAGAAGAATCAAAGGATCTTATAACCATGAGCAAGGAGGAGCTTCAAATATCATTGGAGGAACCTGAGCAAAGGTTATATGAAAGAGGAAATGACAAGTCCAAGGCGGAAAGTGCATTGCAAGCAAGATTCAACGAGAAAAACAATATATCAAAAGGCACGTGGCCTTTGAAGAGAAAGGCAAATTTTCAGAATTCTAGTGGAAAAGATCCACAAAATTCAAGAGGTTCCATGGCTCAAATAGGAGAGAGAATCTCCAAAGGTGGTGGTCAAGGAAACAACTACAAGAGAGGTGACAAAAGTAATATGGAGTGTTTCAATTGTCAAAAGCTTGGCCATTTCGCAAGAGATTGTAATGCAAAATCGAAAGAAAATCATGGAGATAAGGCCAAAGTTGCTAGGAAATAGGTAGAGGATAATGATATGCTTCTTGTTATGATCACAGAGGTGAATAGCTGCAAAGAAAAGCTGGACAACAACTCAATGTTGTGTCGGGGGCTGGACAACAACTCTAATAGTGCAGAATTTTCTGCACAAACGCTCGAGCGAACGGTTACTCGAGAGGAGTCCAAAGTAGTGATGAGTGATACTTGGACTCAGGTTGGTCAACTCATATGACGGGTACAAAGGATTGGTTTATGAAGATCAATGAAGAATAAAGTGAGATTCACGGATAACACCACTTTAGCGGTCGACGGTGTGGGTGATGTCTTAATCAAGAAGAAAGATGGAGGCTATTACTTGATCAAAGATGTGTTGTACATTCCTGGAATTAGGTGTAATCTCTTGAACATTGGCCAATTACTCGAGAAGAATTACACAATTAGGATGGAAAACAAGATTTTGCGCGTTTTGACCAAAAAGGCGTTTTAATCTTGAGAGCACCCATGGTTGCAAATTGTAATTTCAAAATAGAGTTGAAAGTAATGGAACACAAATGTCTTGCTATAGAGGCAAGTCGTGATGAGTGGTTGTGGCACTACCGTCTTGGACACCTCAATTTTAGAGACCTCGACGCGTTGCAAAAGAATGGTATGGTGATTGGGCTGCCCAAGAAAAAAATTTCAGCTTATTTGTGTGAAGATTATGTGCAAGGGAAGCAACCCAAGAACAATTTCAGTAAGTATGTTGTTCATAGGACCAAGGAACACCTTGAGGTGATGTATTCTGATGTGTGCGGCCCAATGCAAGTCGACTCGTATGGTGGAAATAGGTAATTTGTCACTTTCATTGATGATTTTAGTAGGAAGTTGTGGATTTACCTCATAAAGAGGAAGGATGAGGTGTTTGATGTGTTCAAACGTTTTAAGTCCATGGTGGAGCGGCGGCAAAGCGGTCACAAGGTGAAAATTCTCAAAACGGATGGTGGAGGTGAATATACCTCAAGAGAATTCGGGAATTATTGTGATGATGAGGGTATAGTACGTGAGGTTGTTCCACCCTATATGACTCAACAAAATGGAATTGTCGAAAGGAGAAATTGCTCAATTATGAACATGGTTCGTAGCATGTTGAAAGGGAAGAACTTGCCGAAGGAACTATGGGGAGAAACGATCTCTACAGCAACCTATTTGTTGAATAGGTGTCCTACTAAGAAGTTTGACAAAGTTACACCAGAAGAGGCATGGTCTGACCACAAACCGAATTTAACACATTTGAGAATTTTCAGTTCGATCTCATTGAGGCACATTCCGGGTTAACTTCGACAGAAGTTGGATGACAAAGGAGAGGTAATGATTCTTGTCGGATATCACCCTACTGGAGGTTACAAGTTATTCAATGCAAATAGCAAGAAAATCATGATAAATTGAGATGTGGTGGTAGATGAACTGACCGACAAGACGTAGAGGTCTACCTCAACGGCTCCAAGATTGTGATGTGTTCCATGACAATGAGATCAATAATGATGGTGATCTTATTCATTTTGCGCTTATGGCCGAATTTGAACCGGTGAGTATGGAAGAGGCATTGAGTAATGCAAAGTGGGTATGTGTGATGAAAGAAGAACTGGAATCGATTGAGAAAAACAGAACTTGGAAGTTGGTTGATTTACCGGAAAGAAAAAAGGCAATTGGAGTAAAGTGGGTTTATAAGGTGAAAGTAAATCCTAAAGGCGAGATTGTCAAGCATAAGGTTCGACAAGTAGTAAAAGGATTTTTGCAACGAGAAGGCATATACTATAACGAGGTGTTTGCTCCGGTAGCTAGATTGGAGACCATACGATTGGTTGTTGGTATCGCCAATAGCAAAAATTGGCAAATATACCAAATGGATGTGAAATCCGCATTTTTGAATGGTCCACTTGAGGAGGAAATCTACGTAGAGCAGCCCCCTGGTTTGTGATACAGAACCAAGAGGGAAAAGTGTACAAGTTAAGGAAAACACTATATGGTTTGAAACAAGCACCTAGAGCTTGGAACAAACTCATAGATACTTTTCTTATTGAAGTTGGCTTCAAGAAGTGTGTTAGAAAATGGTGTTTATGTGAAGTCGGATGCAAGCAAAGGTGTGATTATACTTTGCTTATATGTGGATGATCTTTTGATTACGGGAAGCAATGAGGGGTTTATTTTCAAGTTCAAAGGTGAACTCATGGAAGAATTTGAGATGAGCGATCTTGGTAGCATAACATACTTCATTAACATAGAGTTTCACAAGTCAAAGTCGACACTTCTCATCCACCAAAGAAAGTATGCTTATGAGATATTGAAGAGGTGTGATATGGAGCCTGTCAATTCACCTATGGAACCAAGGTTACAACTGTTCAAGAATGAGGATAAGGGTGACGTTAATTCAACTCAATATAGAAGGTTGATTGGATCATTACGTTACTTACGTAATACGCGACCGAATTTGGCATTTAGTGTCGATGTGTGAGTAGATTCATGGAGAGACCAAAGGTGTCTCATTTGGCGGCATCAAGAGGATCCTTCGTTACATCAAAGGTACTCTTGGCTGCAGAATTCTCTTTCCTGCGGCTGATGTGGGCATCATGAGTGAGTTACTTGGTTATACGGATTCCAATTGGTGCAGAGATAAAGATGATCGAAAGTCTACGACATGTTATGTCTTTATGTTCGGAGGAGATCCAATCTCTTGGTGCTCTAAAAAGGAATCCGTGGTGGCACTCTCTTCTTGTGAGGTCGAGTATATCGCAGTGTTGATGTGTGCATTTCTAGCCGTGTGGCTAATGAATCTACTTAAGGAGTTAGACAACATTGAGGTAAAAGTTGTCACACTCTTTGTTGACAACCTCTCGACTATTAATCTTGCAAATAATCCCATAGCACATGGGAGAAGAAAACATATAGAGATGAGGTTCATTACTTGAGGGAGATGGTGTGTGAAGAACACTGAAGCTAGCTCATTGTCGAAGCGAAGAACAACTTGCAAATTTGTTGACTAAAGCGGTAACGAATGAAGTGTTCAAGAGGCTTGTGAAGAAATTGAACTTGAGAAATATGGAGCACTTGGATTAAGGTGGTGTGTTGAATGTATTATATAAGCCAAGTGCAATTGGTGTACTTGAGATGCTGTTTTGGAAACAGCTTATTTGGAAAAGTTGTTCTGGTGCAGTGCAGAAATTCTGAGTTTCGAAGGAGAAACTGATTCCTTACTTTGGGGAAAACGGTTTCCATCGCAAATTTTTGTTTTTTCTGCTGAAGCAGTTTTCTATTTTTCTTGTTATGTTTTGTTGTTTGTTGTGTCATTTGTGGACAATATATAAACACTCTCTCTCTATGTAATGAGTAGAAGTTGAATGTCATATATTGAATAAAAAAACAATTTTCTCCTCAATTACTCACTGTCTGAATTTTCCCATTTTCTCTCTAAACTTCATCTTCTCCAATTCTATCTTCACCATTGATTCACCTCAATTGTGTATATTCCAACATGTTAAATATTAAAGTTCAATTTACTTTCTATCATTTTATTTTATGTACTATAATTTCACAAACAAACAACTCTGATAAACCATCTTTAAAATCATATAAACTATTGATTGATCTTTGAAATACAACCAATACCCATGGAGAGGATGAAATCAGACTTGCATCCCAAGTACGACAGACATCTAATACATAAGGAGATCTTTTGAGACCAATTCAATAGGAGATACTATAAGAGGAGCATGAAAGAGTAGACTATATCGTGAATTTTTGCCGATATGTCACATTGTAGCTATTGGGAGAGAAGTCCAACTATGAGTGAGTTTTAGGAAGACACGCGTGAGAGGGTCGCTCTACATGTTATCTTAGTATAAGCACCACATGTATTACTAATAGAAGAGGATAAGGTGTATCAAATATACGCAATTATTGTCTTTTGATATTAATATTTTAAAATTTTGTATTATAATTTATTATATTTTATGAACATTAATATACGATTTATCACTATTTTATTTGAATATTTTATCTTACTATTAAATGACAAATGCGTAAAATTTATTGTGAGATTGGTTTACAAATAACATTATAAAATTCATTAAAAAAATGTAAAAACAAAAAAATCTAACTTAATGTTTAGGTGTGAAAATTTGACCAAAGTTTATCTGGATTTTAAAATTCAAACTCACCTTATTGCAAGGAAACACAAATACATACACAATCAGTGAGTAAGATTTATAAATGCGTAGGATTTATCCCGAGATGAAATTCCAAGTCTTTTTTTTGCAAAAATAAGTGTGTTGACGAAGTGATTTGGTATAAATAGACACGTCTGAATTTTAAAATATAAACTATAGGAATAGCCTTTTGAAATCTCTATAGAATGTGTAATCATTACATGGGGTGTAGTGAATATAGAATGGCCAACTCTACCACTTATGAGATTGTAAAATGTGTCTAATAAACCTAGACCATTATGGGATCAAGGAAATCCTTTTTTGGCTCCTCAAACTTTTTATTCAAAAACTTCCTAAATAATAGAGTTAAAATTTGGTCTAACTTATTCTTAGAAAACAAATAAAACAGGTTTTTAAGGTAAAAGATATCACTTTTCAAACTCTATCTTTTACCAGTGGGAAACTTCGGAATCATTCCAATACTAAGATATTTTTCAAAAAATAATAATAATAGTACATTCTGTAGAGAAGAAAGAAATTTGTTGTTTTAAACTTTATTTTAATATATTTGAATGTTTTAATGGGTGTGCAGGATTGAACAGGGTGTTAGGTGAGTGTTGATGTAAGACTTTACTATAATAGAATTTAATGTGATGTATTGACTTATAATTAATGTTGTAGCAAGACTTTAATCCAATAAATTGACTATCAAAGTGTCCATGCAAGACTTTAGCATAGCAGCCTTTTTTAAGAAATAATCTAAACAAATATCAAATACAGTATGTAACCATATACCACTCAATTTCATCTTATTCCAACAACCCCAAACAAAACTTAATGCGTCACAAAATGTATACAGTAAGCACTATCAACTGACATCTCCACTTTTCAGAGAGTCAAAATTGTCATCAATTTTGAATCAACTTCAAGGGTATAAATTTCTGTGAAAAATCACTGAAATTGTTTATTTTCCAATATGTAGCCAAGTTTATAACTAATATACTATATATGGAAATAAAAATAAAATTAAAAAAAAAAAATTGTTTGATACTATATCCAACCAAGTGGTTGTTAAAAAGGTTACATCAAGGAGGGGTCAATTCTTACTTCAGCCATTCATGCTAAAGATAGAGAGAAGATAACCCCACTCACTCCCACCACAAGCACCATATAACAACAATCTATGCACTTTCTCTATAAAGCCATAATCAACTCATCTTAACACATTCTCTTTGGTACCTGGTAACTGTGAGATAAAACAAAAATATCTTTAGAATTGAGCAGTAAAAGTATAGAGTAAAACAAAACCTGCTTTTAATTTTAACATACGTGAAACATACCTTAATAATAACATGAATGTAGTATTATCCGAAATTTGCTTCACTTATAAGGGGCAAATACAATTGAAGAATTGTGTCCCCCAAATCCAAATGAATTAGATAAGGCAGCCTTGATTTTCAGTCTCTCTTTTGTTGGGCCTACAAGCACTTTAGTATCCTGTTTTTATGTAATTTAAACAACCAAATTAGATATATAAGATACACGCACACGAGGGCGCGGACACACGCATATATGATATGATGACACAACAGAATTTCAATTTTGGAGACGGTAACATACCACGTCTTTATCTGGGTTTTCTAAGTTGATATTAGGATGAACCCACCCTGTCCTGATTGCCTATATGTCAAGAAAAATCAAAGCTTAGAAACATTTTATTGTAAACGTTGTCCCGTTGTCCCATTATTTACATTTCACTGACAATTGATTTGTGAAATTTCACCTGTACTGTTGCTACAGCTTCTACGCCACCAGATGCACCTAGTAGATGACCGATCATAGATTTGGTAGAATTCACTTTAAGCTGTATAAACATAACGTCTTGGTAAGCACAGCAATATATGCAATGGCATTCATAAAAACAATTAAAAAGAGTACAGATGTAATGGATGATGACATGAAAGGGAACATTTACCTCGGGGTTTTGACCGAAACAATGAATCAGAGCTTGGTACTCCTTAAGATCACCAGCTGGTGTTGATGTGGCGTGAGCATTTATGTAGTTCACATCCTCTTTTGAAACTCCAGACTGAGCTAACGCCCTTTCAATGCAAAGTATTACACCAGCCCCTATTTTTGATTGGATAAAATAAAGAAAAGCAAGTTCAAGCTTAAGGAGGGGTATCTTTGATGCAAATATCAATTCTCATAAAGTACACAACAATTAAAAAGCAATTACAATATTGATGAGACCTTTATTAGTCCATCCCAATTAGTCAAAATGACAGTCCTAGGCATGAATTTGTGTGTTGAAAACCTCACATCGACTAGAGGTGTGGCTTAGGTAGTGCTTAAATTCTTAGAGGGTATCACAAATCATAAATTTGTTATAGGTCAGAGATCTTTGTTATTCGTGCAAGCTTTAGATGTCTAATCATGGGCATGATGGATGTTACAATCCAAGTTATTCCAAAACCTCCACGAGTCGATGTTTTAGGAGATACATCTAGGTATAGGTAGTGCTTGTAAGGCTTGGGCAGTCATCACTGTACAAGCCGGTTTTATGGAATAGAGTTAGGCTCTGATCTGAGCCCAAATTCTAAGAAATAAGACAAAATTCAAACCATAAAGAAAGTGTGGCATGATGTAGTTAATTTCTTTCAATATTCCAAAGTTTTAAAGATGACAGGATGTCATGAAGTAATGGATCCCAAAAAATAAGTAACAAAACTAAATGCAGCAACCCCACTCTCTCATTAAAAGTGGCCACGAAAGCATACATAGTACATTCACCTACTTTCTTTCAAACATGCCAACCAGAATATAGACATATTTGTCAGTGCAATAGTAATTGCTGACCAAATGATAGATGATGGCCATTTCTAAATCAGTTAGTATGAGCTTTGATCATGCAAATTCAGACTAATTGATCCAAAAAAACTGCAAGGAGGGGGATATTGCATCCATGCATATACATATCTGCTTCCCTTTCCTCCGTTTGTAGATATCATGTGCAAAAATAGATACGCTGCAAAAGTAGCAGCTCGTGCATCCACAAGAATTTTCAAGATAAATTCATTTTGATCATATACACTTGTCTTATTTCACTGTTGGTTCTTGCAATCTTATAGAGTATGGCTTAGACCCTGAGTGCTCACAAATGTCTATACAATAGTTGTTGGTATGGCTACAAATGATTTATATTTTGAAATCCAATGAATAGAAAGGACCTTAAAGGAGTTAAAAACTTACCATCAGGGTGTGGTTCAGTCACGTGATACGCATCGCATGTGAAACTTCCACCTAAAAATTCTGCATATATGTTTGCACCTCTTTTCTGCATGTAAAATTAAATGTCACTAGAAAGCACTTTATACAAAAAGTGGTAGACTCGTGATATAGGAACATATAAATAATAAAAAAGAGTGGGATACATAGAATTTGATGATGGAGACAACTATAGAGAACAACCTAACAGAAGGTACAATAGATGTAACAAGTGTTTTAATACTACTGGAACAAAAGTGAGATGAATAGGGTGTGTTTTATTCTCAAATAGTCAAAACAATAGATCTTAGATGTACCTTAGCATGCTCCAATTCTTCTAAAACCAAAACACCAGCGCCTTCCCCCATGACAAACCCATCACGATTCTGTAATATCATAACCACAAGCTATTGGTTAGTAACACAGGTGCAGGGCAAAATGAAGGAAATGATGAATATACAAACTAAAACTACAAGAACTGCAATGTTTTAGTCTTTGGCACTTGGCAATTCATATAACCATTAATTTGTCAAAATTGTCAAGTTTAACGAGCATAAAAATCGATGCTATGTGTCAGCTTAAGGAATTGAGCAGAATTTCTCTGCCTTTTATTATACTAGAAGATTGGATGCCTTTGCAGTTTCTTTTTTGTTCTATTTGCTTATCAATTTCAGGTGGCATCATTGTATCCTAAATGAATACAAATGATATGCAACTTTTGGTTTTTCTGAATCATAATTTTAATTAATAAAATTATAACAGGAACCAGAATCTATTTCTACTAGGTCGGGATAAATGCCACAAAATGCCAAAAGATTACTATAAAACTCAAGGCACACTCATCAAACTATGGTACATGGATAAAATAGCAACAGGGTGTGAATAAGTATTACAGTATCCCAAGGGCGTGACGCTTTAGAAGGATCGGCATTCTGTTGTGAGAGTGCCCTGCATGCCACAAAGCCTCCCAAACCTGCACCAAATATCATTGGATTAATCTCAGAGTTAAGAAAAGATAAGTCCACACAAGTATTTCCATTTGATCCAAAAACATAATCCACACCAGGCAAAAGAAAATGAAAAATAAAAAATAGTAAAGTACCTATTGGTAAAATAGCAGAGTCTGAGCCACCACAAAGCATCACATCCTGCAGAAAATTTCATATTTAAAAAAACATTAGTATTTTTCTATAAAAAGGAAATATTATCAAACCACACTAAAAGTCACATAGAAGAATAAAGATAAAGAGAAGATTAGGAAAATATGACATATCATATTTATTTCCTAAAAGCAGATATAACAAAGTAAATCACTTACTGCTTCACCTCTGATGATATGGTTTGCTGCATTCAATATACAATGGTTACTTGTTGCACAAGCTGTAGAGATAGAATAATTAGGGCCCATCCATCCCTGCAATCGATATAAGAAATCATTTATTAAACATGGTTTGACAAAAACAAGATTGAAGCTTATGATAAAATCCACAATAAGTCCTGAAATTTGCCTAAACATACCAGATCCATTGCAAGCATGGCAGAACCCATATTTGTTGTTGCAAAAGGAATACAGAAAGGATTCATCTTCCTATATGATATCCGTAATGCTTCAATGGAATCACTAATAACCTGTTCAATTCACAACCCGAAAAACAAAACAGTCACACAAATCAATCCACGAGATCAACGTGTGTTGCAAGTTCGTAACAAAGTTAAGGTGCTGCTATTAGATATAAAATAAAACTATCGAATGTGAAAAGCTTCGTTTTAAGTGGTGAAACTCAACATGTTTAAGAGTAAAGGAAGTCACCTTCATGCCACCTAATGCAGAGCCAATTAAAACTCCACATTTGGTTTTCTCTAACTCGTCCATTACATCTCCAGTAATTCCAGCGTTAATCAATGCTTTTTTTCCAGCTGCTAGCAGATATAGCATAAATTTATCCATTCTCTTTGAAAACTTTGGTGCTACCCAGCCGTCGGTTGAAAAAGACTTAATTTCACCAGCAATCCTCTGAAGATAGAAAATATTGAGAACAAAATTCTGCAGCAGGTATCAACTGGAAAATACAAATTGAATTAAATATAACTTACAGTTGGAAATTCTGCACAATCAAAATTCTCAATCTCGCTTATACCACTAACACCGTTGAGTAGATTATTGTAGAAGACATCTGGATCATGACCAAGTGGTGTAACTACACCCAACCCTGTCACAACTACTCGTCTTTGCTTTGTAGGAAGTTTTTTCTTTGTTGTGACCTCTTGGGCAGGTTCCAAAGCTACTGCCATTGTTTTACCTTGAAATTTGACAATTCCAAGACACATGTCAGCATACAGCAATTATAAGATGAAATCATGAATTATGACTAATGGAAAAGATAACATATTCTTAAACAGTCTTGCTTCTTCTACATCACATAATCACAGTGTCCAAAAACATAAAAATGCAGAAAAAACTAACTATTCAAGAAAGGTATACCACAGGTCTTGCGGGAAAGTACATTCTTTTTTTTAACATTCGTCATGATATGAAAACTTGTGATATGGAAGCAGATTTGGCTCATCTGAAGTGACCTAAGTCTAAAAGCAAGTAATCTCCACAGCTGATTTTCTCATCAGCAGTTGATGTTACGTAATGTCACGTACACTTGCATAACAATTCATGGATGTGTTGAAATATCAACCGTATATTTTCTCATGAAAAGTTAAATCATTCAGAATCCACCACACGAGTTATAACATACATAAAAATGAAAAGAATCCTCCCCTAGAAAAACAGAGACAGAGACTTGATGTGCATGTGCATGTGATGAACAAACAATATAGAGGAAAGCGCAAGAATAGCACCTAAAAGTGACAATTAGAATAAGAATAATAAAAACAACAACAACAACTACATGTAGCATACGATATGTACGAGGTATGAAAAATTATGGAGAGTTAAATAGCACATGGGTACACCTTACCAACCAACCATTATATATTTTTCTTTCACACAATAGCATAGCAGGTAAGCAAATTGAATCATACAAACAACCCCACATAAAGCAAAACCAACCAAAGAATCAAAGATCCAAATCAAAATCATTAGCATTTAATAAACAACAACAACACTATTAAATTAAACAAAACAAAATAAAAATAAAAATAAAACCCAGATTTGATAGAAGATTAAGGTGAGATTAGTAAAGAAAAACAAGATTACCGGAACGAATAGGTTTTGGTTTGAGTGAAATGGATCGAAAGAGAGTGTTGAGATGGAAAGACGAAATCGAAGAGTGGTGAAAAGTGGTTCTGACACGGTCAGGCTCCCTGCACGTGACTGACATGCAAGAAGAAGAAGAGGTGGCAGCGGCGGCGGCGGCGGCCATTAAAGAAGACGAAGGTTGATAAGAGTAGTGATGAAATTAGTGAAAATGAAGTGGGAGGAGGGTTTAAGGAAGAAATTGAAGAGAGAAGAAGAAAATGATTCAATGGATCTATGTGATGATTCTTCTTCTCTCTTTTGTTTTTTAATAGTAGTGTGGAAATTTTAGTTATTCATTTCACTCTCTTACTGACTCTCACAAAAACTGTTTGTTGCTTTCCAAGACTCTCTTCCATGCTATGCTACCTTCTTCTAACAAAGATACTATACATCAAATTAAACGTTTTTTAAATTGGGCTTATTTTCATTTCTTTATCTTTTAATTCCAATGTCTAGTTTTGCGTTACTTGTTTTTTTGTTTAACTGGTCAAAATAGGTTACTATTAAAAAATATATATAAAAACTTAAAGTATTTAGAAATACCTCCTATATAACTTTCTGACTTTATGTATTATTTTTTTTAAAGATAAAAATATCTTATTATACTCTTGTTTCAATTAGATGTAATTGATATTTAATGCATTTGATGTGTTACTCTTATAATTTTTTTTATTATATTTTTTTTTTTTTTTTTTAATTTGTAATCAAAATTTTAATAAAATCTATTATAAATGAATCTTATTTTATATGGAAAAAAAATTAAATTTTCTATAAAATTTGAATTATTATATTGAAGGTCGGAGGTTAAGACCGGAGAAGTTGTCTCTCTCCTTACCTCTTTAAATCAACTATTACATCTCCTACTCCATAATCACTCCTTCACCACCTTAACAACTTGATCCGTCGTATTCTTTCTCTGCACTAATAATCAAAACCTGAATGGAAGCCCAAATCCTCGATAGTGCAAACCCCAAAGAAGCTAAACTCTGGGGTGGAAGATTTGAAGAGGGTGTTAACGACACTGTTGAATGTTGAAGTTGCATTTATTGATTTGATTTGTCGTCAATTTTGCTTCAGCGTCTTCTGTTTGCTTCTGCTTCAGTGTCTTCTGCTTTACCTATTGTTCTTGGTTGTTCTTTAGCTTCTGTTAGGGTTTTTTATTTCGTAAATTCAACTTTTGTTTAATTATTTTGAAATCGATTTGTTTGTTTATTATAAATTGAAAGTGTTTTCTATGTTTTTTTAGTTTGAAGAATTTGGTCATAAAATTCAGCATGTTATAGGCTGGTAAATGAATTGAAAACCCTTTTTTATGATGTTTCATAAATTAGGTTATTTGATTGATATATATTTGTTTGGCTTTATGTTTTTAACTAACATGGTCTGATTCACTCTTACCTCAATTTTTCCATTTCGTCGATAATCTTCTTTATCATAACTTTATTTCTAGATATAGCATGTCGTGACAATGAGCTCTGACAACTCATGAATTGGGCATAATTTATTCAATATGTAGTAATGGAAAGCTACTAATGGAACAATATTCTACTATCAAATGTCCTTCGGCATCTTATCATTTGGTTCACAGTTAGAAGATGAATGTAAATTTGCATCAACTTATAAAATGATGAATGTTACTACCTCCGTTCCTATATATAAGAGACAATTCAATTTTTAGATTCATTGAATAATCAATGTACCTAGTCTATAAATTGACCAAATACATTGATTATTCAATGAATTTAAAAAATGAATTGTCTCTTATATATAGGAACAGAGGTAGTAATATTTTAAATAAAATTTAACTTATATAATAATTTTCAAAATAGTGTTGATAATTTTCAAGTTACTGAAATATCGTAGGAGAATCAATGAGATCAACTAAGATGAAGAAAATTCACAAATTTATTATATTTTTATGTTAGAATATTAAACAATAAATTTATTTTTCGCATTATTCTAAATTAATTTAACTGAATTTAGATGTGATGTATCTCGTTTAATTTTATTATTAAATTTATATGCATACTTAATATATTTTGACGCTATCTTAAAATTTTCAAATATATTAAAATTGTTTTGTATGTTTTTATTAATACATTTATTTTTATCAAATAAAAATTAATTTTAATAACATAAAATAATAAGATAAATAAGTCATAATTTTTTAATAAAAATGTCCTTATATTTCATTTTGTATTTATCACCTAGTATAACAACTAATTTATCAAACACTTAAATTAACTTATCAGTTACCTATAACCAACTTTAAGATATTAGTCATCAGCTATCATCTATCAACTTTCAACTACCGGCTATCAACTAATTTTACTAAACAGAGCCTAATTGATTATGCTACTTTGTTATATGATATACAATTATTTTATTGATCATTATCAACTATTATACATATTAGATAGAAGGTTGATTTGAGCAAATTGGAAACGGCTTCATTGTGGAGATATTGGCGACACTTCAATATTGTTTTACTCATCTTTTTGTTGTTGTTGTAGTGTGAAATAAAGCTTACATAATAGATGGATATGTAGGTGCATATTGTTCCAAACCCATCCAAAGAGCAACTGATAGATGTTGTCCAGAGGCATTTCATGTTGCATGTGCATTAAGATCTTTGTTTATGTTTTGTTAGTAATTGTTCAGTTTCTATAACACTTTTATTTGGTTGAACATTATATGTGGTTCCAACCGGATTTGGTTTCCCTACTATCACAAATCACATGCTTTCACGGAGTATGTACACCGGTAACCACTGAATCCAGATAAATTAAAATCTACTTGTTTTCTGCATAGTCTAATCTTGATCAAATAATCATTGATCTTGATAAAACTACATGAATGAATTAGATTGTGATCAAACCACTGGATCCTGATAAATCAAAATTTGCTTGCTTCATAATATTTGATGTAGCAATATGACAAGTATTTTGTTCATTTTATTGTCTGAAGTTATGTTCTGTTCTTTTGTTTATGAAGTAAATGGACGAGTTACAAGTTATTTGAGGATTTGTCAAAGTTGCAAAGAGGCTGAAGACAGCTATTGCAAATGATGGAGTCGAGCCAAGCTAAACAAAATGCTTATGATATTTATCAAGTTATATATTCTAATGCTAATAAAGATAATGGTGTCTAATATAAATATACACTTCCCTTGATACTATGTAACATATTTAGCAATATTAAATAGTAAGTATCTTTCAAATCTCAATTAGTAGCAGGCTGATTAAGAGCTAAGAGGTTATATATAGAATGACCCCTTTGAAGATTTATTTTGTGTACAAGTATAACATATTTAGTTTTTTATGCATTTGATAAAAACTTTTTTACCTCTTTTCAATCGATTATCAAATCAAATGCTAATTAATTACTATTATTATAATATTAAATAATAATTAATGATCATAATTATAATTTATGTGTATTATAATTCATTTCTCCTTTAAAAATACTACTATTAAATACACTAGACAACTCAACAAACACATTGAAAGTTGGAAAATCATTTTACACGAAAATTTAATAGACTTTTAAGATTGCACGAAAAAGGGAAAGTCATTTAAAAAATAAATAATTATTCTCTCACTCTTATGTTTTAATGCTTACACGAGAATTTGAAAGACTTTAATGCTTGCATGGGAAAGGGAAAATCTTCAATTATTTTTTTAATATTATAATAAAAAATAAAAAATTTAAATTTATCTTTTTTTTCTATATAATATTTATTTTAATTGACAACATATTAAAATAAATTTACTTATGGTTATTATAGCATTTTATTATAATAAAAAATAAAATTTTATTTCTCTCTTTATAATATAATAAAAAAATTATCTTTTTATCCATTAAATTTTAAAATATAATGAAAAATAAAATTTTTAAGTTTGTGTTTTTTTCTATATCATATTTGGTTTAATTAGTTAGAATATTTATTTTACTTGAGAGAAAATTAACTAGACATTAATATAATAAAATTAATATTTATCGCTAATAGGCGATATTTATTTATAAACATAATTAAATACCAAATAAATATAAGTAAATAAATTTAAGATGATATGCCAAATATTTAGTTTAACAATTATTTTAAATGTAAATAAGTTACAAATATTTTTATAAATGATAAAATTTCAATTATTGATACAATTATTTTTAATAGGAATAAGCTAAAAATATTTTTATAAATGGTCTCACGAATTCAAAGCACTTATAAATAGAAAAAGTCTACATGTTGATATAATTATTTCTATAAACAGAAATAAGTTACAATAATTTTTATAAACGAGAATAAGTTACATATATTTTTATAAATGAAAAAAATTTAACTATTAATGCAATTGTTTTTAACAGAAAGTTAAAAATAATTTTATAAATAGTCACACGGGTTTAAAGCAGTTATAAACGAAAAAAGTCTCCGTGTTAATATAATTATTTTTATAATCGTAAATAAGTTACAATAATTTTTATAAATGGAAAATAGTCACAAATATTTTTATAAACGAGAAAAGTTCATCTATTGATACAATTATTTTTATAAACGAGAATAAATTACAAATTTTTTAATCAATAAACACATGGATTCAAGGCACTTACTATATTTGTAACGATATGATGCTAACCAACTGAATAAATGAATACAAATTTGATAAATGAGAATGAATGACGTATAATGTGAATTCACATGGATTCGTGCGATATCACGGATTTCTTACTACTAATAATAGTAATTCTATATGATATTAAAAAGATAAATTTGTTTATAATTTATTTGATTTTTTTCTTAGTTTTAAATTCGAGAAGTATGGTGTTTTTACTAATTAGTAATTGATTAATAAAATAATAGTTTTGTCCTGTTATATCAACTCAATAAGGTTGGACATCAGATTGCGATGAATTTTATATTTGAACTTATGAATTTGAAATATACAATAATTAATTTTTAAGAATTTACACTTTTAATTAAGGGCGACAAAGTGGGCGGCCTACGCCGTTTAGGCCCACCTCGCTTAAGTCCGTCCTAAAGTGGAGTGGGACGGGCCAATTTAGGCGTTCGAGCTCAAAAGTCAAGTCCGACTTATTTACTAATGAGTTGGCGAGTTGGCGGGCCGGTCCGCCAAATTTATATATATTTTTATTTTAAAATTTAATTTACTACATAATTTATAAATCTTTTAATTATTACCAAATAATCGACAAAATATATTTTTTAACGCATAATAGAACTTCAACATGTGTTAGTCCAAATAGTTTAAAAAATAAAATAAATAAAGACCAATTACAACCCAAAAAAAACTAATGATATAAACTCAATCACAATAAGTAAAAAAATATCAAAATAAAAACTAAATGTTAAAAATCATCTTAATCCTATTTAAAAACTAACTACTAAGGAACCATATTAAGATTTTACACAAGACAAATAATGATAACAATTACATTACATAAAACATCGTAATGCATAAAATATCAACACTTGACTTTCTCAATGTTTATATCATGTAGACTCTTATATTGACTGATTCATTAATAGTTAAATACTAAATGTGTCACATGTATACACTAATCAAATATTTCTTTTCTTAAAGTCAACATCTATTTCTAAAGAAAACATGTGAGTTAATGTATTAAAAATTTAATAATTCTGCATGTCATACAATTATTCTTTTATTTCAAGATTTTCCAATCAACACATGTATTAGAAAGTTATGAAAAGTACGTTGAGCTTATAATTCAATTTGTCTGTATAATAATTTAAAATACAATTTAATCAACATAATTCTAAGAGAATAGTGTATTTTTATAGTTAAAGTTGTTTTAATTCGAAGTAAAAAATAAAAAAATTTAACAAAAAGCCCGCGGACAAAACCCGTCTCAGCCCGCTTTTTTAAGCGGGTTAGAAGGGGCGGGCCAACTTAAGGCGCCGAGTCAAAAACCTCAGCCCAGCCCGCTAAAAATAGCGGGTCAAACGGGCCAATCCGGCGGGTCCAACCTGTTTTGTCATCCCTACTTTTAATCGATCATAACAACAAATATTTTAAAAGAATTTAACTTTTAACTTAATTATTTGAAATACATTGTTTTGCACTGTCAGTGTAACTTTTTTTAAACAATTATTGTATCACAATCATTCATAAATATTATTTTTAAAATAATTAAAATAAAAGTTAAAGTTTAATTAAAATTTAACAGTCATGACACACATTGTCGGTCGGTGTATACCGATTAAATTCTAATTATTTTGGAAAAATTGATCATACATACGAATGGCTATAATGACACTATAATATATTTTATATTGACGGTATATGAATTTCTAATATCTTTCAAAAGTATGATATGAGAATGTGTATTTTTCTCGGAGTGAGATATAAGTACAAAATAATTAAGTTGATAATATTTAGACTAAATTACAGTTTTGATCCCTCTGTTTTGTCTGATTCACGAAATTAGTTCTCCTATTTTAAATTCAAATAGTTTTGGTCCCCTATTTTAAATTCAAATAATTTTAGTCCCCCTCTAATGTTTTTCATAGAAAAACGATGAGTTTTTTGTTTTGTTTTATTTTTTAGCTTATATTTTTATCTACAAAGTCCAATAATAGATTTATACACGATGATTTTTCATATTTTACAATTAATTTATAGTTTAAAAAGTGAAAACATCATTAATTTTAAATGCAAAAGTACGAGAGAGGGGGGCAAAATTGTTTAAGTCTAAAATAAAACGACAAAAAATGTTTAAATTTAAATGACAATAATAATTTAAAGAATATATATATATATATATATATATATATATATATATATATATATATATATATATATATATATATATATATATATATATATATATATATATATATATATATATATATATATATATATATATATATATATATATATATATATATATATATATATATATATATATATATATATATATATATATATATATATAAATAAAGGTGACATGTAAAAAAGAGAGGGAATTAGCTCAAAATCATCTCAGTAGGAGATAAATCTTAAAAAAACTCAATATAAATATATTTTTTAGAGAATTATTTTTGATTATTTAAGGAAATTGAATAAAAAAATTAACAGTTAAGAAGTGTAGTCTAAAGAAATAAAAAAAAATGTTATAAATGTGAGAAATAACAAAAGACATATTAAAAATTATTCGAATAAAAGATCGATTAAATCCCTCACTCATTTACCATTTATTTTAACCATTTGATTAAATAAGTTTATATGATAGAAATAGTCCCTAGCACACTAGATTCCATCACTTTATATCTTCTTCAAAAAAACCTCTTTCCACCTCCACTTTTTTATTTCTCTCGCCCATCTCTCCACTTTCTACCTGCAAGTAAATTAAAAATTGAACTTTTACGTACAAATTGATCTTTTAACGTCATGTAATGTACAATTTAAAATGCTTTCAAAGAACTTTCTACATTAACTCATCTATACTTGATCCAAATTAAATAAATTGATTACTTGCTTTGAATGTGATCCAATTTACAATTTATATTTTATAGAAAATGGTAAACTTACACATGATTTTCGTAACCAAAAAAACAACAATGTTGTTTGTATATTCCTTTGGATCAAATAATTCTTTTATTGTTGAATCCTTCTTAACAATGAATGTCAATTTTAATGAACAACCAATAATAAGAAATGAATATTTGTATCTTCTAAAAGTTGTATCTTCATCTTGCTCCAAAACTACAGACAGAATTTACATAAAAGTTGCTTCAATCAAACCACAAATAACACATGGTTGTTCTTTCATCTATATTTCATCTCTGTTCCTCCTTTTTTTTACCTGCAATAAGTTTTAAGTTTTAAACATCCTCTCAATAAATTCAATGACAAGTACCCCAATTAACTATCATGAGATGTGTTTTTAGGTAAAAAATCTATCATGATTTGGAGTTTTACATTTCAAAACTGCCGTAAGTTGGAATTTTGAAGATAAAGAAAAGTAGAGTTGTGATAGTACGAGGAAATGTATAATGTTATCGTCTATTCTTTAATAAATCGGAATCAATAATTAAATCTAACTGTGTATTTTTTATGTTTATCAGTGAATCACATGGTTGATATCTCACCTTAGATATTATCTAAGTAATTATTAATAAATAAATTTAATTTTTTATTATATTTAATAATTATATATATATATATATATATATATATATATATATATATATATATATATATATATATATATATATATATATATATATATATATATATATATATATACTTTAAATTTCCTTATAAGTCATTAGGAAAGAGTGTCTATTTAGATTGCCCCCATTTATTAAGCATCCAAAAAACCAGGACCTCTTTTTAAAAAGGCTTTAACAATAAATAGTGATAGAGTCACTTTCTATCTAAATATTTGTACTTGGGTTAATGAGAAATTAAATACTAGTCACATCAATAAAATGTTAGACACAAAAGCTATTTTTACTTAATAAATTGAAAGCCAAACATATTAATTTAGCGGTGGAATTTAGTTTGAGCTTCTCAATTTCCGTTAGGTGTCTTCCAACTGACAACAAAACGAACACTAAATTATTGTCAAAGATTAATAAATAGGGTTATTAAAAATATCAAAAAAAGATTTAATAAAGATATGTTTAAAATATTGTCATTAAATACGAAAAATTATTAATACTTTCTTATAATATTAAAAAAATATTAAATTTAATAAAATTGAAAATGAAATTTAAAGATATTCATAACAAAATACAAATTTATATTCATGTAAAGAAGATGAAAAATTCTCATATACAAGAGATGAGAGGAGGTGAATTTAAGATCTAACAAACATATTAAGTCAATAAGACAAATTCCCTCTACATTCATAAATAAATACAAATTCCCTCTCAAATGTTTGGGGTCTCAAAATTAAATTTTGACCTAAGTAAAAATAAATGATATTTATATTAAACAATTTCTACTTTCCAGTCTACAAATGCAAAGTGTTCCAGCGGTGGTAGCTTTGTTTTCCAAGTGGAATGTGTTATGCTAACGTCTTCTGTTTGATTATATTAAAAAAATTTAACGTAAATATTTAAATAAATAAACGCCCAAAAATTTCTTTTTAATTTATAAAAGATAATTGAAAATAACTTTAAATACTTTTATACAAAAATTTCGTCCATACACTTTTAATATTAGTTTAACTTCTTTTATAAAAATATTGAGTTTCAGGTATCACTCGAGTTTTATGTTATTTTAAATAGATTTTTCATAAAGAAAAATTATCTTTGTGTTTTATTATTTTAAAAAATTATGTACTTTTGATTATATTAAATTTTTTAATGATAAATATTTAAATAAATAGATGTCAAAAATTTTCTTTTTAATTTATAAAAGATAATTGAAAATAACTTTAAGGCTAAATTATATTTTTTGTCCCCCTATTTTAGTATTTTCACGATTTTAGTCCTCTTGTTTTATTTTTAAACACTTTTGGTCCCATTTCCATTTTGGCTACAAAAAATAACTATTTTTCACTTTTTAAAATAAATGTTTTTCCTTCCTTGTAATTGTATAACACACAACTGATATTTTATTATATGCCACGTATTTTAAAAAGTGATATATGAGCGTTTTTTTTAGCTAAAGTAGGGATGGGGACCAAAAGTGTTTGAAAATAAAATAGGGGGACGAAAATTGAAAAACACTAAAATAAGAGGACCAAAACTGTAATTTAACCTAACTTTAAATATTCTTATACAAAAAATTCGTCCATACACTTTAAATATTAGTTTAACTTCTTTTATAAGAATATTGCGTAATGACCTTTTAACAGAATATTATTTTTAAATAGTTTATGATATTTTATTTTACTTATTGTATTATTTTTTAAAATATATATTATTCATTTTTTTAATAACATGTTTAAAAATAACAAATATATTATTGTTATATAATTTTTTTAAAATAAATTATAATAGGATCTCTGAAAAGTTGGTTAGTTTTATATATATATATATATATATATATATATATATATATATATATATATATATATATATATATATATATATATATATATATATATATATTGAATATTAATTTTGACACCAAATTATGCCCTTTTATTATTGTTAATGCAAAGATTAAGATAAATTTCTTAAAAAATTCATGTGTTAGTTTTTAAATGAATACTCCCTCCTTTTTTTATCATAAGTCATTTTAAAAAAAAAAATTGTACCACAATATAATTTACTTTACGATATCAATGAATAATTAATGCAATTTTTTCTATTATATCCTTATATGTTTATTATTCTTGCTCTTTTCAATTATGTAAATGTACCTTCCCATGCTACTAATAAAGAATAATAAACACCAAACCATCCTCATCAAGGAGGACCCGGTTTTGTCGTTTTTGCTCCTCGAGTACTTCCACTGGATACTTTGCTTATTTTCCTTATTTTAATACTAACAAATATAAAATGCCTCCCGCCCACGTAGGGGATAAGGACGACATCTTTATCTCTAAATGAGAGATTTTTTACAAACAACATAGATATTAACTCGCTCTATACAATAATGTTAAATCATAAATTTGCATACATTCAGCCCAACAATTTATTCCAGTACTTTGCTTGCAGATTGTCCTTTGCTTCGAACAATGCCATAGATTCGGAAATACAACAAACTAGTAGAATGCTTTCAACATTAATTTAAGAAGCAAGTTTCCAATATTTTGAATGATTCCTGTATTAGTTAAGTAACCCTTCTTCACACTTCAAAGGCATTGCAGAGATTTCTTCCATTATGCTTCCCCAATTTTCCTCATCATGAGTCTTAATTCGTAACGTCCATTGCTATTGAAACCTTGACAGAATCATCACAACAACATGATATTATAATGTCGATTTACGCTCACGTATCAGAATAAAAAGTCAGCACTGTGTCGAGCATTTGATTATCATAATGATGAATTAAAATAGAAATTATGAAGGGCCATTTATCTTTCAACGTCGGTTTTGACTCCGATTTCTATAGCATCGAGCTAGCAGATAATTCAGGAACGATGTCATTGTCATCGTCGCATGTGAGATTAAGCTGAACCTAAGTCTGGAGGCAATTATGAATTTGTTATATCCATCAACTATATGTCGTCATTCTCGTATTTGATTGAGTCTGAATGATGTTGTCCGCACTGTGGTGCGTCTAATCTGGTTGCCGGAACGTTGATTAACTTGATCGGAGTAATACATTAATCTAGCTCCTGACATCACCTGTGAAGCTGTAACCACACATGTCCTGTCTGTCTAGCATAAACTTACTCTTTATTAGTTGCAATAAACAGGACAGTACTGGTTATGCATTCAACAATATAACAAATTATAACGGTTGTAATAGCTCTTGATAGCCACGAGTAAACTGCAACTGACATTTAAACCAGCCTACGTTTTTACTGTTACAAAACCTAGATTTTTATTTCCCAATTACCATAACTGACTACTGCTTCAGCATCCAGCTTTTCGAAATTGTGAACCATTCGTATCAAAGGATAAGCTGTCGAAGCTGCGTATGGAGCTACGATAAATTAATAGCAGTCATAGGAATCACTTATCTTGGTATCAACTCCATTTGAATGAAACTCTTTCAACAAGACTGATTCCATTTAGCAGACCGGGAACAGGTTCTGATCTCCAACTGTTTGTGCTATCATCGACCTTTGGTCGGCTTTAAGTAATCCACTTTCGACAGAATCATCTTCTTTGTGATTCCAGCATCCATTTGGACGGGCTCCTCATGAACACCTACTGTCATCCTGTTAAGCTGCATCGATGCCCAACATATATTGACCCGCTAAAACTATAGCGCGTAATTCCCTATCATATCAAGTCCCGGCTGCAGTGGGAGGCATCGCAATCATTACTGTTATCGAACCATGATTTTAACAATTCATCGCAATCAAGGAATATATCGAGTTAAATTCTAATCAGACAACAATTGCAAATTAATGCTAAATTCATGAATATGATATTTGTTACTTATCTTTAGCTGCTGATAGAGCGGATTTACGAAATCAATTGGACATACGATGGCTTCTTTTTATCGATGTGATTCACATGAGGTGAATTGGGTATTTCCGGTGAGTATTGCTTCGAATGACAATCTGGTTCTGTGCAATCACCTCGACCGTGTATAGGCACCGGAGGTGAATATGGATTTAGACATTAGAGACATTGGTTCTGAAAATATTCATCAGCAGCAAGTGCACAGAATGAAGTTTCAAGCTCAGTAAACGCATGCTTAAGAGCTTCTATGTCGGTGTCGGTGATGGGATGTTCCCGGTTTGGCTTCACACTTTCAGTGGCGATATCAACGCTGTGATTCACCTCTTCTCTTAAATTGCCAATCCCCATCTCATAACAGCTGCTAATGGTTACTGATAGTGCCGAGAGGATGACGGCGAGGTCCATCTCAGACTACAACAGGTTGCCATTGAACTAATTCCTGCGTCTTGACTCGGCATGACTGCTTTCTCCACCGTCAATCCTTAATCCGTGTCGAGTTATCAACAAGATCGGAACAACACGGACCGGAATCTGAGAAGCTTGACCCAAATCCTGCTTAGAGATCGTCAAGCAACCTAGTCGATCACATGGACTCCGAGATTGACAAAATCTTCACCATATTTTTCACCTAATCCGAGCTTCAATTGTAACGGGACTTTGTTTTGGGGTGTCACATACCACCCCTTAGAACCATGTGGTGACATCAAAATAACAAGACTACTGTTGCGGGCATTTCTTCGTGTGACAAAAATATATTGTATGACAATGTTTAAGGTCTAACATAGTAAGAACCACTTAGCGACATTGTTTTTTCATATTTATGACATTGGAATTCAACGCGAATCACCCAAGAAAAAGTGATTGGTCAAGGAATGATTTGTGTGGCCTGGGACAATTTTACCCGGTCCCACGGTGGGTGCCAATGTTCTTGCAGGAAAAACTATGTATTATGATCTTAAGGGATTCAGAGGCTCATACAAGGAATGCATGACCTCCAAGCTAAGGATCTAGCTTACCCCGCATATGGGAGCCCTTAGATATGGTATAAGAGTCCCCTCTTGAGCGTGGAGCTAAGAGAGGGAATGAGAGAATGTGTCTGAACCCCTGGCCCTAAGGCCTCTTTATATAACATAGCCATCACTAATGTTCATGATGACGTAACCGTCCATTAATACTCGTAACCGATTACTTAATGATTTGTAACGTTCGTAACCGATCCATAAGCAGCGTAACCGAAACCAACCCAGTCTTATACTACTCGGCCAGCACAGGTCTGCCACAGATATATGTCTGACGCGTCCGACCTAAGCACTCGGCTCCGACCTTGGGGTCTCGCCGAGGAGTTGCCCGATTATCAACTAATAGGCCCATCTCGGTCCCTATTTATCACTCCTAGCCCGGGCAATATATTTTATGTATGAACAGAACCTAAAGGGGATTATAAGAGAGCCCCAATTTTAACATGAGAAAATTATAGTTATTAGAAAACTTGTATGCAAAATCATGTTAAATCATATGACAAAGGTGTTCGGGAAGCCATTCAAAATGGTCCAACATCGGTGACATATGATGTTGATGGAATTACTATGCCTAAGCCAGAAAATACTTGGAATGAGGATGATAATAAGAAGTGGTCTTATGATTGGAAAGCTAATAACATCATCATATCCGTTCTTGGTGTTGATGAGTTCTATCGCATTTCCCATTGTCAAACCGCTAAAGCTATGTGGGACACTCTACAAATTTACCTACGAGGGAACTAATGATATCAAACAAGCTAGGATTAATACATTTAATCAAGAGTTTTAACTCTTTCGCATGAAACATCGTAAAACCATTTAAGGATATGCAAAAGCGATTCTCACATCTTATTAATCATTTAAACTTGCTAGGTAATCTGGTTTCCAATGATGATGCTACTAACAAAATTTTGAGATGTCTTACTAGGAATTAGCAACCTAAGGTCACCGCGACCAAGGAAGCCAATAATCTTAAAACACTTGATCTCACGACTTTGTAAGTTAGAAGAACATGAGCAATAACTTAATTGCTTGGAGAAATATGAAAAGAAGCTTGAGAAAAAGAAAAAGAAAAAGAAAAAGTAAATGAGAGACAATAATAAGGAGGAAGGATTGAAGTCTAAAGCTCTTATCGCTTCAAGTTCAAAGTCCTCAAGGGAGGAGCACCACCATTAAGATAGAGATGTTAATAACAATTATAATTTAGAAAATGAAGAAATAAGTTTATTTGTCAAAAGGTATCACAAGTATGTGAAAAGGAGGAAAATAAAGAGTCTCAACAAAAGAAGCATTGAGCCTAAAGGAAAAGTTATATTTTCCAAGGAAGAAAGATCCAAAGAGAAAGACTCCAACCAAGACAAAAAGAAAAATAATAATAAACTAAGAGTCATGACAAACCTAGGAAAGCATATGTCGCTTGGGGAAGTGATGTTGAATCCTCAAGTGATGAGGAATCTAATGATAATGATAATCTAGCTAATGTGTGTTTTTTAACTTATCAAAATAATAGAAGAAATAAGGGAAAAAAAGTTTCCAAGTATGATGAAGTGTACCTCTCAGGTCATTATCATGAAGATAAGAAGAAAAGAATGATAACATCTATAAGATTGCATAACTATAGGAAATATTGTCCACATACATATATTTTACCATTACATGTACATGAATCATATTGCACGTCCAAAAGATGAAAACAATTTTTTTGGTAGTTATGAGTCAATATAGGTCAGCTCATAGAGGCTATGCATCGACGCATAAACTAAATTTTCAAAAATTGCTCAAACTGTTTCAGTATGTGTCGATACAAAGCTCGTATAGATCGACACATAAAATAATTTTTTGAACTATTTTACAAATATTCCAGTACAGACCGTATAGACTCGCGAGTCTATGGTGAAATTACGAGTCTATAGGTTTTTCTGAATTTTGTTTTTTTAATCCCAAAAAAGGCTCAAATTCCCCAAAATGTTTTATTTTATTTTAAAAAAACATTTTTTCTTGTACGAGAATTAAAAGTCTCTCTTCTAATCTCTTGTTTTAGAAAAGATTCTTCCTCCCTTCATCGACAACATGGTCACATTTTTTTCTATCTCTTCATTTATTCTCGTTCGTTGTCATAAATCAATCCTTTATTATGTAAGTATTTTCTTGCATGTTTCACTTGGATGTTTCCATGTATGTTCTCTTATATGTTATTTTGTGTAAAAATGATGTGCCATTGTTCAATCAAGTCCATTGATCCTGATCCCTATGTATCAATTTACAAGTGACAAAATGGTTTAGAAGATTTATTGCAAAAAATATTTTTGTATGTTTTGAAATAATGCATTGCTCATATGAAAATTTGCTACAATTTTTACTAATTAATTAATTATTAATGATAATTATAATGAAAACCCCATACATATGTTGCAATGAAAACTAGGATGACTAGACGAACTTGATGATAGAGACATGAAAATAACTCAATTCATAATTTGTTTTGACATAAGGCTAGAACAGTTTGAGTAGAGGCATATTTTTAAATTGCAGTCGCGAGGGTGGTTGCAGTTGTAGATATTGCGATTGCACTTGAGCTTTAAAGAATTTCAAGATACAAATGAAGGTGACAGTGAACATATTGGTGGTGATGATTTCACTAGATATTTGAATGTTTAAAGCCATTAGCATATTTGTTTCATGATTTTTTTCCTCTTTATGTAGTAGCCACTAGCCAATTAAGAAAAAGTTAGTACTTTAAGTCTTTAACTACATACTTTGCTATTTCGTTTATTTTATTATCAAGTTTTTTTTTATACGTGTGTGCCATATATATGTCACTTACAAATTTTGGAAAGTCATTTTTAATTTTTACATAAACATGTACAATGTTACAAGTCAAATCTTCGAGTCGAGTCTATGGACCCTTTACGAGTCTGAGTATAGTCGCAAGTTTGATAACCTTCGAACTTGGTTTCTTTGTAAATTGTAGGAACTTTGTAACATAATCATTCCATGCTTGTAATAACTTGGAAGTCCTTTTGAAATTGGTTTGAATGTCATTTGAAATGTTGATGTAATTAGAAGTCAAGTATTAGGACTTGGGACTTTCTTGTATCAACAAAAAAATGATGGTATAATCTTGAGTAAGAATTTTGATTCTTGAATGAATTTGTAATGAGTTTGGAAATATTTGGATGGTTGAGATAAATTTGCATGAATTTTGGTTGAACCATGAATCTTTGAAGTTGAAATAAAGTTCTGGCATTCGCAATTGAAAATGATGACATGAATCTTGAGTTAAAAATATAGTCTTGAACTTCCTTTTCCTTTCTAAAGTTAGAAATGCCAACCATTATAAGCAAGATGACAAATCAAACAATTTCCCTCCCGTAGTCACTTTTGAAACTCAACCAATGAATCCAAATTTAAGTCAAAACTTGAATTCAAACAAATAAGCCTCAAACAAAAGAAAGAAATAAAAGATGTTTTAATCGCAATTTCATCCTTCGTGCAACACTTCATCCTTGAAATTTAATCAATCAAAGAATCCAAATCTTGTCAAGTAATGCCTTTGAGGAAATAATATTTGACCTGAACTTTAATCATAAACCAATTGATGATCTTGCTCAAAAATTTAATCCAACTCAATAAGCACACGAGGATGCATCCAAGAATCACCAGGTAATTCACATCTCTGAATCCGTGCCTTTGCAAAGGAATCCAAGAAGTGATGATGACAAGCACAGGAGGATGATGAACGCCTGAGCTTACAACCTTATAGCTCGACACAGAGAATGTCACAGTGATCAAGACTCCAAACCTTGAGTGAATATGAGAGCCATCAAAGCCATATAAATCCTAATTATTGCTTGTGATGCTCTATGAGGAGAAAGTGAATTGAGAGATTATGAGGTACACAAATCACATCTTACGAAGTCCTCGGTTGAAGATGGTGACAAAATCATACTCTACCTGACCAAAGAGCATATTTAAGAAGCTTCGTAGAAACAGACATCCTCAAGATACTTGAAAACCAAAACCCTAATTCCACACTTTAATACATGCAGTATTCAACCTCTAGATAAACTAATGGACATATTGAAATGTCATTAAACCCTGAGAAGCCTTGATAACTTGAATGACAAAAATAGAGAGAATATGAGAACCCCTTGGACCGATTGTCAATACAACCAAATTCCATATTTTGGAAAGCTTGACAACCAAAATAGTTTGATTTAGTCACAATGTATGAAATGCATATGATGAAACATGAGCCACATAAAGTTCTCAAAATATCTGGAGGGTAAATTTTGGGGTGCGACAGAAGGCTTCAGAGGATTGTGTCAATATCTTGAAATGTGTTTGATATTTTTCAAAAGTTTAAAAAATGATATGATTATATATGCTAATGGAGTATTTTTTTAACTTTTTAAAAATATCAAACACATTTCAAGATATAGACACAAACCTCCAAAGCCTTTCCCTCCAAAAACCAACTCCCAAATGTCCCCTAAGTCACATAGTTCGCACATGTTTCCTCTTTGTGAGTGAAACTTAGTCTTTATAGTGTTTTGAATGATGTCAAAAATACTAGAATCCAGCATTTCTATAATTGGACGTTATCTCTGAGTTTTGTGTGGCATCTTGGTCTTTCTGATGAATAATTGATTCTAAAGCATCTTTGCATTTGACACTCAAAATATGATTTGTTGCCTCTGATAGGACATAAGTGAAAAAATTGTTCATATGATTTTTCTGACACTTGTCCACTTATGTGTGATAAATATGAAACGTATTGTGCCGAGAGGTTTTTAAATATCGAGTAAAAACCTTGAGATATTGACGATGTTTTTTGAATACTATGATTTTTGAAGTCGCGACGTGAAGATTACTCGAGCGTCTAAACGCTAGAAGTAATAACAAAGGTTCCACTTAAGTTTATATTTAAAGGGAAACATTGGGTAAAACCCATCAAGAGAGAAATGTTGATCAACACTACATAATTTAGGTTCAGAGATCGGTGATGTGCGGGAAAGGTATTAGCACCCAATGGCATCCGTTGTATCTAACGAAAATCGTTTAGTCTGTTAGGGGATGTGTTAGGTTAAAAGTGTTCGGGTTTTTTCTTGTTGAAATTATTTACAAAAAGGGGAAATTTTAGTTTTTTATTAATGTGCTCAACATGATTTCAAAATACTCTGTCTATGAGTGAAATGGGAAAATCAGAGTCTAGTAGTTCATGGTAGAAAAGAAGTGTGTGTTGATTGATTTTATTTGTAAATGGTTTTCGACGCACAAGGGCGGAAAACTATATGTTTGATGTATTGAGATTTATTTTAAGGTGGAAGACGAGTATTCGAAAAATGTTTGATTGCACGGAAGGAAAAAAAATAAAATTTTGATGTGTTAGATTAATTTTATTTTGTTTTGACTTGAACAACCAAACTACACGGTGTTCGCCAACCAATCAGTTACTCGAGAAAACTATGGATGTACATCCACTGCGTCCAATTATTTAAAAAGGTTAATTAGATTTGATTACTAAATTGGTTTGATTAAGTGATGAATTATTGCATGCTTCAATTTAATCAAAAATTACAAATATGTATAAAGAAGAAGTAAGGACAATTTTTTTTGTTGTTTTCTTAATTAAAGGAGAAACCTAATAAACATTTTTTTTTGTATTTTTTTATTGAGGAGGCCAAGCAAATTGATCTAAAAAACCTAGTAAGGTTAAGCTAATTAGACTAAAAATATTTGACTAAAATAACAGAGTTAAGCCAGATAAATAAATAAATGCAAAAAGAAATAATTGAGATGGAGTACAGAAGTTAATATGGAGTGCAAACTGTAAAAGGAAAAGACAAGGCCCAAGGCCCACTTAATCCATCAAGCCCTAATTCAAATAAACATTAAAAATAAAAGACATGATACTTTTCTTTCTTAAACTCTCACGCCCTCTCTGCTATCTCTCATCAACACAGCATTTTTCATCTTTCTACTTCTTATTTGAAACTTCCTTCTCTCTTCTCTTTGAAGCTTCTTTTTTTTTGTTGTTGTTGAGATGTTGTGAACTTTAATGAATTTGTTCATGTTCTTTTCTGTCAAATAAATGTTAGTGCACATGTGATGTTAATAAATGGTGTTTGATGAAAAAATATTTATGGTGGTAGTGTTAACATGATGAAGGTTGATGGAGGTTCAATGTTGTGAATGAAGGGTAAGTGATAAGGTGATCGAAATGGTGTTGTAATGGTTTATGTAAGCTTGAATTTGGTCATTGTGAATGGATTAATGTGATGGTTGAATTTTGAACTTGGTGATGGTTTATGTTGATTTATTCTTGTGATGTTTGTTTTGGACTTTTGGCAAGTTTATGTTTTGGTTATGGTTTCATGGTTTATGTTGAATTGGCTTATGTTTTGTTGAAGATAGAAATATGGTGAAATTGAAGCGTTAGTGATGGTTTAGGAAGGTGATAATTATGGTATATGGTTTGGATGAAAGTTTGCAACAAGGTTACTGTTTTTTTTTGTTCGAAAAAATGTGAAAGTGATCTTGGGGTAGCTTTGAGTATATGGGGAAAGAGAAAGCTTATTTCTACGTGGGAAGAGTGTGTTGAAAAAAATGTGCAGAGAAATGAGAAGGCTTCTAGGTTAGACTTAAAAGAACAAAGGTTTTATTTTGTTAATGGAGTCGGATGTGAGATATGTGCACAAGGTTGGTTTCTATCAATGTGCATGAAAAAATATGTTTGAATCTGACATGTATTTATATTACAAAATTGGTTAATAAAAAAAATATAATAACAAAATTAAGATCAGAAAACAAATTTGATATTATTTGTATGATACATAAATAGGATAAGTTCGTTTCTTGATCACCTAGATAATATTAAATCAAAACCAATTTTAAATATGGAGGTTAGTTAAGCGCGGAAAAGGTATTAGTAGCATTTAGAGACTTGACGAAATTTCAAAATCACGTGATTACGTATTTTTGGGTGTAATGAAAAAATCTGAGTCTCATATTTTATGGTAAAAAATAAGTGTGTTAATTGATTTTATTCGAGAAAGATTTTCGACGTTCGAGACAGAAAAGACATGTTTGATGTATTGGGATTTATTTTGAAGTGGTAGACGAGTATTGAACAGCGAGCTATACGGCTCGTATCCAAATACTCAAGAATCCACATGAATATATGTTTAAGAGATCATTTTTCATTCATTTTTTATTGAAAAATATATGAGACGAATTTAGTCATCACAATTCCTTAACAAAATATGAATATTCGAACAATGAGCTATACTACTCGTAACCAAATTCTTAGGATCCACATATATAGACATATGTCTAAGAGATCATTTTTCATTAGTGAAATAATAAACGAAATTTGTTAATTTACCGTATTTTAAATGGAAGAAAAGTATTTGAACTGTAAACTATACGACTTGTATCCAAATACGGAAGGTAACCTTAAAGAAGGGATTTAATCTCTATTTCTATTTTTAGTACTCCTTCCATTTTATAATAAGTGTTTCATTTTAATTATGCACGATTCTTAAAAAAATATTAGATATTTTAATTTTTAATGATAAAATTAATATCATTTACTAAAACACTCTTATTTATTATAGTTAGAAAAATAATTAAAAAGCATGAAAACTAATAAATAGGAATATAGTAGTGAAAAGAAAAATAAATGTTGTATTAATATTTTTAAAAAATATTTATTTTGAGACATAGAAAAAGTGTAAATGAGACACTTATTATGAGACTATTTATAATGGGGATGTTGAATTTTTTCCAATAGTTGAATGTTTGCAATGAGATGTTAAATGGAATGTTGAAAATGAGGTGAATTAATTGGTGTTGAAAATATTCAACATGTTGAATGAGGAGAGAGTGAGACCCCATAAAATATTTTGTAAAATCTTATTGGTTGTTGTGAATGTTTAGATCTTTAGTGTGTTGTGAATGGTGGTGGGATATAGTGTTGAATTTTATTAAATAAAACTATTGTAGTGAGTAAAAGTTGAATGTGTGTTAAATTAATAGGTGGAAGAAAGAGAAGATGATGTGGAATATATAAAGTGAAAAAGGATGATGCTGGATATGTAAACTATTGTAAATACACTAGTGCAAAATGAACAATATAATTTTAAAATTTACACCCGATAAACGAAAAACGAGTGTAAATAAGAAATGTGGTGACAATTTTGTAAATAAAATATCATTTAAAAGATTATCAGGTGACAACATACACCCTATTTTCTAAAAACGAGTTTAAATTAAAAATATTATTATAATCGAAACTCAATTATCCCCTTTAAACTAAAAATCAGGTGTAAATTTGTATAGACTAAAAAATTTATTTAATTTTATAACTCAAAATATTAATCTATATGACATGAATTTTTTTTTATAATAATCAAAACTCAATTATCCTCTTTAAACTAAAAAGTCGGGTGTAAATTTATATAAATTTAAAAAGTTATTTAATTTTATAATTATATAACATAAATTTAACAAATAATTTAAACATTATTAATAAAATAATCTAATTTCTTACGTTTAACAAAACTCACAAAATCCAGTTTTCAACTAAACCCTCATTCAAAACCCAATATTCAACAAAGTTATCGTTCATCGCATTTCACCGAATCGAAGTTATCGTTCATCTCATTTCACCGAATCAAAGCTCTCGTTCCTCGCATTTCACTAAAAATAGAATCAAAGCTCTCGTTCATCGCATTTCATCGAAAACCAATTTCATCGCATTTCACCTACAACGAAGTTGAAGAAGTTTGAGAGCATCACAAACCAGTTGGAATTTGCATTGATATCAACTCACCGGAAAAAGCAAAACCTCGTCGACAAAATCAGGCGGAACATCATCGCAGGAAGGAAGGGTGACAAGGTTCCAAATTTGCCTCTTCGTTTTTTCCGCTTCCATATTCTATTGCATTCCACTGTTCATCTTCTCTCCCTCACGATCTCGAGATTCTGTGACCTATCTTCACCGATGCATGTTTTGGTGTCTCGCTGTTTTATTCTTCACGATCTCTCTCGCTCGTCTCGGTTGGAACTCTCGCCGGAAATCACTTGCGCCTATTACTGTTCATCATCTCCGTTTGCAATTCAACACTTCATCATCTCAAATCCGTCTTCGTCGGCTTTGATTCTCGGTTCGCTTTCATCGATCAAGGTTCGAATGTTGGGGTTTATGAAGATGATGAACGTATGTAGAGATTCGGTTTAGGGACCAATTCGATATTTAGGTGAGTTCTTTCTGATTTATATCTTCTTCTCTCTCACAAAGTTTCTAAAGGGATTGCGATTTGTGAAAATGATGATAATATATTTAGGGTTTGTTATTTATTTCATGTTTCTGATGTTTTCAAACTTGTGAATTTAATTTGCTTTTTCCCCTTTTTCTTTATGAGATCTGAAAGGTTTTGGTGATTAATGGCTTTATTGTGGTTTTTGTGTTTTGGTTCTTTTATGTTTGATAATTTCTGAAGGTTTTGTGTATTTGGGAAGGTGATGAAAATAGGGCTTGTGTTAGGGTTTTTGGCTGCGTGAACTGTCCTCACTCGAAATCTGTGGACAATCATTGTTTTTATACCCTTGAAAAATAGGGTTTGTGTTGTTGGTTTGAACAGACTTTGTGTGAGTTCTGCATTTGGGCCTTTGCAATTCTATTACGTGACTTTTGCATTCTGTGTTGGGCTTACCAATTTTCTGTACTTGCTAATCTGTGATGTCTTACTGGGCTTGACAATGTAACCATTGTACTGCTAAACCTGGGGCATCCAATCTAAACACTCAAAACCACCGATTGAACTCAACCCTCACGGACGAACCCTGACTTTTGCTAGATTAGGTCTGAGAGCCTTGTGATCATTGTGTTGTAAATGAAATATTTAATATTGGTGTTCGATGATAGCTTACGAAAATAATTTTATGTTCTTGGTGAAGTTTCAGGTAGTGGAGAATATGAAACATCCGGATCTAGTGGATACGGTACTGGTAGTGTTGCTTGTCTTACATGAATTATGGTGGCAAAGTCAAAGGAGTTTTCATATCAAGAACTAGCCAAGGCTAAAAATCTTTGTTATGCTTTTTGCATAAACAGGGTAAAATATGTTATGAACCATGTTATGAATTTACCTACATTTTTATGAACCACATAGGTGAGGTTGATTGGATATTATGTTGAAGGATCACTTTTCCTTGTATATGAACATATTGACAATGGAAACTTGGGTCAATATTTGCATGGTAAAGGTAAGATCAACGAAAAATGAGCGAAGATTTTATGTGATTTTATATTACTGTCAAACATTTATTAATATGGTGATATGATTCCAGATAAAGAGCCATTACCATGGTCTAGTAGAGTCCAAATTGCTCTAGATTCTACAAGAGGCCTTGAATACATTCATGAACACACTGTGCCTGCATTGCGATGTAAAATCCGCAAACATATTGGTAGACAAAAAATTGCGCGAAAAGGTAGCAATATATCAAATCTTAAAAGTCTTCTTTCCAAATTTTCATTTATTCGTTCAGATAAATTAAACTATTGATCATGGTTTTAATTTTAGGTCACAGATTTCGGCTTAACAAAACTTATTGAAGTTGGAAACTCCACACTTTACACTCGTCTTGTTAGAAATTTTGAATACATGCCACCAGAGTATGATTTGTTTTACTTTATATTATATTTCAATCGCTCGATTTTTGCATGGTTGATTAGTAAAGTCGAGTTCTCTTTGTTCTGCAGATATGCTCAATATGGTGATGTTTCTCCGAAAATAGATGTATATGCTTTTGGAGTTGGTCTTGTTGCAACTGATGGGACTATTAAGGTACTAAAACATACTATAGTTAAAGTTTAGCAACTCTTATTTTTACTTTATGATTCCTGGTAACTACTACTAAATAGGTTACAAAGTTGAGAGATTATAAATTTTTATAGGAAGTTATATATTACTCATTTATATATATTTACTTCAGTAATTGGGATAGTTTTATCGGTCCTTAGGAAGAAAAGTTTCACCTAATATAAATGGATGCATTTTGGCAAATGACATGGGGTAACTTTTTCTTCTTCTTTACAATTAGTTTTCTTTCTGAATTCACCTCACTTACCTATGTCTCATTTTGATTCTTACCGCCTAGTTTGAGGAAGACACTGCAGTCCATTACATTATTATACACTCTTATTTTTCAAGGCTTTGATGGGAAGCCTATGGTTAGAAAGGCCATCATTGTCACTTCTACCAATCTAGTCAGCAATTGGGAAGTTGAAATCAACAAGTGGGTTGTACAAAGAATTCGCCTCGTTGCTCTTTGTGAAAGCACACAAGATGTTATCTCCGGGGTTAACAGTTTTACAAGTCCCCGAAGAAATTTTCAGGTGCCCATTGTTTCATACGAGACATTCCAAATGCATTCATCCAAGTTTAGTGATAATGGCTCCTATGATCTCCTCATCTGTGATGAAGCTCACAGACTGAAAAATGATCAAACAATAACAAATCGGGTACTGTTACTATTTCATTTCCCCCCTTCTCTTTAAAAGCATGTTTTTCTTAGTTACCCACAAATACTTCTTGGATTAGGCATTGACTGCTCTCCCATGCAAACATAGAGTTTTGTTGTTAGGAACTCCTTTGTAGGTGAAGATCTATTCATTGTCTGCGTTGTGCTGTGAGTTATAATCCCAAGTCTTTGTTTATTTTATTTTAAATGTGTATGGCATGTGCCACTTGCAGAATGACTTAGAAGATAGGAAAATTGCTGGAGAAGTTTAAGGCTTCTTCGAAAGCAGTAACTTCTATAAAAATATGTTGACTAACAGTGATGTTTAATAAAAGGTATGTACTTCAATTTTTTCCACGAAACATTTGTCCCAACTATGTCATTTACAAACTAAAACTTTTTATATGAGGACATTTAGTCTAGTGGTATGATTCTCGCTTTGGGTGCGAGAGGTCTCGAGTTCGACTCTCGGAATGCCCATTTTTATTGTTAAAATAGGGTTTAAATTATATTAAAAAAATATGTTAAATTGTATTAAAAACTGGTGTAGTTACACTTGATTTTTATTTAAAAAGGGTGTAATTACACCCGATTTTTATTTAAAAGGGTGTAAATTAGCAAATATTTACCCCTGATTTTTATTTAAAATTTTAGAAAATAGGGTGTACATAAGAACGATAAGAACTTATTTACACCCATTTTTTATTACAATTGCACCCATTAAATTTAATAAAAATCAAGTGTAAATCATAAGCTATTTACTCCACAGTGTTAAACGGGTGTAATTAAGGTAGACATTTCTCACTCAATGGATATACACCCAATTTTTATTAAATTTAATTGGTGTAATTGTAATAAAAAATGGGTGTAAATTAATTTTTGTACTAGTGTGAGGGACATAAACAGTTTAAATACTAAGCTTCCGATGTTTAATCAAAAGAATTTTAGTTGGTGGATGGTTCAAATGCATGTGTTGTTCGGTGCTCAATATTTTATTAATCTTATTATCGAAGGTTATGTTCCGATTGAAGCGGATGCGATAGAGGAACAAAGAAACGTGCAGAGAAATACAAGGAAGAAAGATCAGAAAATGTTGTTCTACATTAATGAGTGATTAGATGCGAATGTGTTTGAGAAAATCGTTGAATTTGGAGAAGGTTGTGTGGGATATACTAACACGGTGCTATAGCATTGATGCGTTAGTGAAGAAGGTGAAGCTTCAATCTCTATGTAAGAATTATGAGAATCTCACATGAAGAACAATGAGAAGGTACCTGATTACATTTCTACTAATTTTGATCACAAATGAGATAAAATCGTGTGGAGAAACTCTTTCTGAACAAGTAACTATTGAGAAGATAGTGAGGTCTCTTACTCCTCAATTTGATTACATTGTTGTAGCAATTGAACATTCTAATATCTAGACACCATGAGAGTTTAATATTTGCAAAGTATTCTAGAGGCGGAAGAGTTGCGTCTGATTGAGAGAACCTTTAGAAGTAGAGGTTGAGAACGCTCTAAAAGCTTCTTTTGTCAGGAAGGATCAAAATCATTTTTGGTAAGAAGCCAAAAAGAGACATGGTGGTAGTTCTCAGAAGTCACAAGCCTTCTATTCTGATGAGGAGAAACATCAGAAGGGAAATGAGAAGTTTAAGAAGAGAATGGTTCAATATTACTCTTGTAATAGGTTTGGCCCCTTTGCTAAAGATTGTTGGTCAAACAAAGAAAAAGAAAAAATATCCATAAGAGATTATGATGATGAACTTGTGCTAATAATGGCTTATGAATCTGATGAGGAATTTGTGTGATTTACGTTTTTTGATTCTGATGGAGACTTTGAATACGAAGTTGAGTCTGATTCTGAAGACGAGTCAGAATCAGAATATGACTCTAAAATTAAGGTCAGCATAGACGTCATTGGAAAGGAGTCAGGAGCATTGGATTGAAGCAAGTCTCAATCAAACTCTGGTGTAGTTTCAACACTTTAGGTAACTTCAGAAGATAGTTCAGAATCTTAAGATTCTAAAGATGAGTCAAAGTCTGAAGGTGACTCTGAAGAAGAAGATGACTCTGAAGTCAAGTCTAGTTTTGATGGTGAATCTAACTCTGATCCAGATTCTGATGATGATTCATAATGTGGTGGTAATCCAATTTTTGAAGGTGGAGATTTTTGAGGTGGTCTAGCCTCTGAAGGTGGTCCAACGCATGATATTGTTATATAATTGGAAGAAGATTCTAGACAAGTCCAAAATCCATAAAGAATCACACACATACCAATTTTTTTACAGAGTTTAACATGTTGCGAGATACTGAGATAGACTATGAATGAGAAGTCATTCAGTGGACCATGTTAGTACACTACGAACCAATTAGTATTGAAGAATCTAAGCCAGTTAGTACTGAAGAATCTCCCAATAAAAAGTGTGACTGAAGGCCATGAAAGAAGAACTTGAGATTTAGAGGCACCTTATAGGAGCCCTTGTATCTGATTACTTTTGTGAGTCAGACTCGACCCAACGCGTGACATTAATTCTAATTTTATTTTTTTAAAATGAATTTAAATTATAATCCGGTGTGAAAACCAAGGAGGTCCATATCAAACACAGCGCGTCTGATCCATTGGATTAGCTTACTAACGCGTTTTGACTATGATCAGATGGTCCACATTTTTCTGCTTTTATTTTATTTTGTGATTTTATATTTTAAATGTTTTAAACTTCAAAAAATCATATAAAATTTATTGTTGGTCCAAAAATTATGAAATAATTCACAAAAATATTTTGAAATATTATCTTTGTGAATTTTACTTTTTCATAATTTTATTTTCAAATTTGATACTTTATTATGATTTTTTTCTTTTATTTGATGTTTTTAATTGTTTTTAAATACTTTTCTGACATTAAAAATTTCCAAATTAATTTGTAGGGGTAAACATTATCTTCACTTATAAAAATATGTTCAAATCATATTATATTGTCTGATATGATACTTTTAATACACTCTCTTATATTTAGAGGTGGTCTACTAAATTTTAAATCAAAACTTTTGATATTATGTTAAAAAAAATATAATTGAGTTTTATTTAATCATACAAAACCGATTTATAATGTGAGAATTGTCCTCACATATATGAATGCGTTGAATCTTAACAATGGTCAATGCAACATTACATGAAGGATAGATTTCTTACCGTCATAAAAAATTAGAAATACATTGTTTCTGCTCGTTTATTGACATACGGCTCTCCTATTTGTGAAGGTCATACCGTCCAATATAATTGATCGATAAATACATAAATATTTGGATGTGAATTTTATCGTTTTCTTTGATATATAATAACTATAACCAAATCAACAAGATAATCACATTTAAAAGAAGATTGAGACTTGAGAATATTATGGTATAGTATTTACTCTTATGCTCTTTAATTTGGCATGCAAGATGTAACTGTTGAAACATGAAAGGAACGGGATTCAATTCAGAAAACAACAAGTCGCAGCACGTGTCAATTCCCTATGATCATTCATTGCTTGGGCAAACGTACACGAAAACGAACCCACGTTATTCTTGTTTTTCCTTTTGTTATTCCTTCAACAATTCAACTTTTGACTAGTAATATTACTATGCTGTTATTGTTGTCCTTCAAAAGTTAGAATCAATACTCAATTCTAGAGTCTTCATTATTTGGTACTAGACATTATTGTACCACATCATCTTAGCTAAACCAAATTCATTGTCGACTCTCCATAGCACATGCTTCTGTTGTCAATTAATTGAATGGATAAATAATGTCTCCTATTATTAAACCATTCACATTTTTCACAATCTACTCCCTTGCCTTTTTTAGTTTGCAATCAAGCTTTAGTGAAAAATAAGTTTGTGGAGAAACTTCAAGTTGGTCTTTGAAATTGATTAATATTAAACTTTTTTTTTGTTGGGTAGGACTAACTAAATATTAAAATAAAAAAGTTTTGTTTGGGTGTGTGTCGTTTTAATGGGCCAAGCCCATGTATGAAAAGAAAGGGATTTAAAATTCATAGAAAATTTTACTTTCTACTCCAACGAGTCTTATACCCCTACAATTTTGTAAAAATGTCTCTTTTATCCTTAGTATATTTTATCTATTTTATCTTTTCACTATTACCATTCATAAAAAAGTCATAAACTTACAGCCAAAAAAAATGTTTCGGAACACTTTGGGTAAGTCTTCCAATTTATTTAAACACAAACCGGAACAGTTTAATAATATATTCCGAAAATAACAAAAAACATTCTGGAACAGTTTGTGTAAGTGTTCATGTTAAAAGACAATTTAAAATAAACCAGAACACATATGGAAAGAGTTCCGGAATTTAGGAATATAAACCGGAACACTTTGCAGATGTGTTCCGGTTTGTTAGAACAGTAATCCGGAACACTTTTCTGAAGAGTTCTGGAACACGTATTTGAATTTTTTTTGGTTTTAGGTATGGAAATTTCGGTCCCAGATTTCCAAAAAAAACGAGTCCACCATAGATACCACAGATGTATTCACTACAACATAAACATTCGCTACACGAGAAGATGTTACAAGTTGGATCAAAGAAGTTGGATTAAGAAATAAAATCACTGTTATTATCAAGCGTTCAGACACTGAAACCGGCAAGAGAGGAAGAGGTAACAAAATAATTTTTGGGTGTGATAAAGAGGGAAAATACAAGGATAAAAGTAGAACTCAGAGTGCAACTAAGAGATGTGGATGTCCGTTCAAAATTAGATCGGCTCCGTCAAAAGATGGGTTTGGATGGAAGGTAGATGTAAAATGTGGAGTTCATAATCATGGATTACCTGATAGGCTTGAAGGTCATGCGTTTGTTGGCAGGTTGACCTCAGATGAAAAGCAACATGTTTTTGATTTAACAAAGAGACATGTTCCTCCTAGACACATCTTGACTTCCCTGCAAGAGAGGAATCCTGAAAATATCACTCAGATCACTCAAACATATAAGCAGAAGAGTGTGATAGAAAAAGTGATAAGGGGTCAAAGAACTGAGATACAACATTTGCTAAAGCTAATTGAGGATGAAGGGTATGTCTACTGGAGTAGAAAAAGAGATGACTCCATTAAGTTGTTGAATATTTTTTCCATTGTCTTAGTTATGGATAACACATATAAGACAAATAAATATAGGCAACCTCTCTTTAAAATTGTTGGCATGACATCGACCGAGTTGACTTTTGTTGTTGCATTTGCTTATATGGAGTCTGAGTAGACATATAGTTTTTGTTGGCTCTTGGAGAAGCTGAAGGAATTGTTTGTGCAGAAGGATTTGCGTCCAAAAGTGATTTTGACGGATACAGATCTAGCATTGATAAAAGCGGTGGAAATTGTGTTCTCTACTACACAAAATTTGCTATGTCGTTTTCACATTAACAAAAATGTTGGGATGCGATGCAAATAATATGTGGTGAAAGAAATGCAAGAGACCATTGACACATTATGGGAAGAAGTTGTATGGTCTAGTGATGAGGTTGAGTGTGCTCAAAAGTTGGAACAACTTGAGCAGGAATGTTTTAATTGTGCGGAATTTATTGATTATGTGAAAGACACATGGTTGACTCCACATAGACATAGATTTGTTGGAGCATGGATTGATCGAGTACTTCATTTAGGCAACACCACGACTAACCGGTATGTCTTTTATTTTATTGTTTTTATTATTTTTTATATATCTTATGCATTAATATTTACAATGTTTTTTTATAAATATTATGCATTAGTATTAGGGTTTATATATATATATATATATATATATATATATATTATGCGTTAATATTTTTTATATATATTATGCATTAATATTTACCTATATTTACTATGTTATATATTTATTATGCATTTATTTTTAGGGTTGAATCCTCTCATTGGAAGCTAAAGTAGATGTTGAGAAATAGTCTCGGTGACATGGTCAAATGTTAGGAAGCTATGAACAACAACCTGAGGATACAAATAGGAAACATTCGTGCTTCGTTCCAAAGAAGTTTTTATAAAGTTGAGCATGCACATGTTAGTCCATTGTATGGTAACCTGCGTAGTTTTGTTTCTAGAGCTGTTTTGAGACGCATTGCACAAGAGTTTAAGATGGTTAATTATGTTGGAACTTCTAGAGAAATATGTGGTTGTACTCATAGAACAAATTATGGGTTACCTTGTGCTTGTGAGTTAGGTAGATATGTGCTTAGTGGTGTACCTATACCTATTGAGAGTGTTCATGTTCATTGGAGGAAGTTAAGTATGGAAGGTGAGTTGCAGGAAAAAGGAGAAGATGGATCGGAGATTGACATGAATAATGTAATGGAAGAAATATGGAGAAATTATAGATCATCATATGTTGTTGGGAAAAGAGCATTAAAAAGAAGGTGTAGTGAAATTGCTTACCCCGCAACAACTTCCTTATGTCCACCACCTGAGAAAATAAAAACCAAGGGAGGAGTCAAGAAGAAAGGGAAGAAACTAGTTGGGTATGATGTTTATAGGGACCCTTCACAGCATGATTATGTTGAACAAGCATCTCAAACTTCACAAAAGTTGTGTCAGAAATCACAATCAAAGAGGGAATCAAAATAAAAAAGCCTTCACAACAAGACTACACTCTTCAGTTTCCAAGTCATATCAGGTCATATATATTTATTATGCATTAATATTTATAGTGTTAATTATTTTAAGTGTATTATTATGTTATGTATTTATTATGCACTAATATTTATAATATTAATTACTTAGGTCATATATTCAGGAGATTGTGGATGTTGAATCAGATGGTAATTGTGGATTTAGAGTCATTGCATCGTTTCATGGGTATAGTCAGGATGGTTGGGAAATGGTTCGTCGAGAGTTAGACATGGAAATAAGGGACAAGAAGAGTTTGTATTAGAAGTTATTCGGAGATAGACTATCAGAAGTGAGAAGCGGGTTGATGATACAATCCATTGGTAGACAGCCAGAGAAGAAATGGTTGACACTACCAGACATGGGTTACTTGATAGCGAACCGCTATAATGTAATTCTTGTTCATTTAGGCAATCCCTGCTTGACTTTTTTCCCTATGACATCATCACCTTCACATAATTCTACTATTTGGTGTATAGGTTTAGTCAACGGTAACCATTGGGTTCGGGTAATTTATATAACCGATAATACTATTTCCAATTATTATTTACTATAAAAGGTGTTGGATTAATTGTTTTTTATACTCAGGTAAACATGAAATACGGATTCCCCTTATTCCCGGTGCCTACAGATTGTAAGAAGTTTCATAACCCGGATGCAACTGCATGGATGGTATCATTAGCGGGATGTTTGCAACTATGGCTACATCTTTCGCCAATTTTACCTTCTTATGTTCGCTTAGCATAAGCTTATCATAAAATTATATTTTGTGTAATATAGAATTAAATTGTTATGAAATATAGCAAAGCATTACAACAACACGCCGACGTTATTTTTATTAATCCAAAATAATTAAAACAACACACATACTTAACTTAAAATGATACACGAGAAATGACTTAAAACATCACACGAGAAATAACTTAAAAACAACACATCTAGGCTCTACAAGATGATTTTGGACGTTGCAGTGCTTTTATAATGTCTTCGGTAGATCTAATTACCTCCGCTTCAAACTCAACAGAGCCTTTAGTTAGTCTGCGATGATATTATTTCCACATGGCCGTCATATCATTATTGCTCTTCACCTCTACCACGATGTAACTTATCCTTCCATTAACATCCATGTTCCAATTTTCACGGTATGAGATCTTCTTCACCCTCCTAGTATCAGTCTTGGGACGTAATTCGTAGTCAAACATTTCCTCCAATCCCTCGAGGTTTATAAATCCCTCTGGAATCTTATACTTCACAACATCTTTCTCTCTATTGAAATACACTTCAACATCTATTAACCAATTTGGGAGAGACATTTTAAGATGGAAATTCAAAACAATACATGACTCTTTTTTATAGCACTTTTGATTTATAGACCATTCAAAGTGTCGGTCCAATCAAAGCCATTCAAAGTTTCGGTCTAATCAAAGTCATTCAAAGTGTCGGTCCAATCAAAGTCACTCAAAGTATCGGTCCAATCACAGCCATTCAAACTTAAAGTAACACATAAATCCAATGGTAACATAAATCATATAAATAATTCATACAAATATTCAAAGACAAATATTCAAAGAGTTACTAAAATATTACATAAATCATAAAAGCTTAACATAAAATCACTCTTCATGACATAAATGCCACGCGACAAATAAATCCGCAAACTGCGGATCATCCTCTTCAGCAACAAATTTTTGGCGGTGATGATGAATTAAAGCGGAGATACGAGCCAACTTAGGATCGGATGGCCCTGCAGCAAACTGAGGAACTGGAACCTCTCTTGGTTCATCCACCGGCGGTGGTACCAATCGAGGGTGTCACACCCGATAATCCTCCTCTGAAATAAGTAAGCTCGTCGAATGCGCGAAACTGTCTATAATCCTCAAATGGACGCTACACCATGTCCACCGGTGTCAACCGATCAAGGATAGCTCGCAAGGCATCCACCTTTAACGCTCCCTTCTTGTAGGACCATCTGATCGTTCTCGGAATTTCAAAGTTCTCATTTGGATGTCAGTTTTCCACTACTCTTCCAATTCCAGGAAAATACTCATGGATCCAGCATTGTTTCAATAAAAATTATAAATAAGATTTTAATAATATTTTAGAATATTAAACAATTAATAATAATTAAAAATTATCTAAACAATTAATAATAACATAAATAATAAATGAAATACCTAAAGAAGAGTCAGATAATCAGCAAGTTGTTTGGTACCAAACACACATGCATCTCCGAGAGAATCATAAAAGGGTCACCAATGCAGCTGCCCCAACTGTATCTTCTAAGACCCTCTAAGTCCCCAAAAAGAGATACATATTTCCCATCGCAAGCGTAAATGTCTTGTCAGCAAAAATGGTACAACCTACTAACATCATCAAGTAAGCTCTGGTCGCATATGCCCAATTACTAGCAGCTCTATGGGCAACAAATATATCATACAACCACTCCAGCTTGTAGTAGGCACCTCTATTTTCACGAACCTGAGTCATGGCTTCTACACGTGACACTCCTAAATATATCGCAGCAAGCTCAACAATAACATCTTCAGTGACGTGCTGGGGATTCTAGAAAATACCCCTTCTAGGGAGGTGAAGAAGACAAGGTACATCATCTAGAGTAATTGTTATCTCACCAAATGGCATGTGAAATGACGGTGTCTCAGAATGTCATCTCTCTACAAATGCAGTGATCAAATTATGGTCTATCTTTGACAGACTGCATCTTTGTAACGATGCAAGACCCGAATTTGTCACCCACCTTTCTATCTCTCTAGCGAGTTGTTGGGGAACCCACTCCTTAAATTTTTTGCCATGTGCAACACATTTTAGTTGTTTTTTAGGTCCTCTTTCTTGGAAAAAATGTAACATATTAATAAACTACGAAAAAAAAGGAACAATTAATTCATTTCACATTACATTTTCATTTACTTACCTCTCCGAACCACAAGTGTCGAGCACAGTGTTGCTCGTATCTAACTAAAAGGGATAAGTCTGATGGTCCCCCCGGATATCCCCTAGGCTCCTCCGGAGTATTTGAACTGAATCCAGATGCATCATCGTTTCTACGAGGAAGGCGTCCATCACGGCCTAATCTTCGAGGTATTTTGCAAAAAAAAAAAAAATTAAAAATTGAAGAGAAAAAAATTTAAAAAAGGCAAACCGGAACACTTTTGAAAAGTGTTTCGGTTTACATTTTTTCAATAATTTCGGAACACTTTGCAAAAGTGTGTCGGAATGTAAATTACAAAACCGGAATAGATTTCAAAATTGTTCCGACGCATTTTGTTCACACCGGGACACTTTAAGAAACTGTTCTGGTGCTTTTTGCTCAAACCAAAAACACTTTAAAAAGTTGTTCCGAAAAAATACCAAAAATCACCCAAACCGGAACAATTTTGAAAAGTGTTTCGGTGTATATTTTTTCGGAACACTCACCTTAACTGTTTCGGTGTGTGTTTTGTAAAACGGAAGAATTATGCAAACTGTTCCAGAATGCTGGAGAGTGGGAGAGAATTTCACAACACTTTTTTAACGAAATGTGAGAAATGATTTTTTTTGAAATCTTATACTATTTATATGAGGGCATTTTTGTCGAAAAACTACTCTTATAGGGGTCCAAATTTAAAAGTGGAGGTACAAATTACAATTCTCAAATTCATAATACGTCAAAAACCAAAAAAGACAACAATTGTGAGAAAAAAAAAAGGAAAATTAATTCTAAGTAATAGATATGTGTAGCAAAAATTTATGTTTTTGGTATAATTTTAGTATGTAGTTCTTATCACTAACTATATTCATATGATTTTTGAGTTGTTTAATCTTCTTGTAGAGTTGATTTGATATTCTCACTTTTTTTTTTGGAAAATATTGTATAGTTGTATTATTTTCTAGTGTTATTAATAAGATTTTTTATGTATCAATCATTTTTATACAATGAAAGGTTTTATTGGATTTAGTCTCGTGATTTTTTATTCTATAATTTTCACGTTAAAAATTTGGTATTTTTGGTATTTTTGCTATTTAATCTTTCTGTTACTACTATCGTGTTTTGAAATTGATTTTGTTTGTTGTCTATTTATAATGCACAAGTGTGGGAAAATATTTTTCTTTAAATATATTGATTTATTTGGTTTTTTTCACCAAAGAGGTATCAAGAGTTTTTGTTCGTTTTTCTTTTTTTGTCATTTTAAATAGAAAAACGTCAAGATTTCAATATAATTAAGTCCAACTCTACTAATTATATATTCTAGAAGGCTCTTAAGAAAAAACATTTTACATAGCAAATGCTTGTATGGTTTTATTAAAAAGTTAAAAGGTAAACTGAGTGATAAATCTGATATCAAATGAAAGAATATGAATTATAAGAATTATTATAATCAGACAATGGTTGAAATTGAATGTACACCTACATGTCGAAGTCGAAAATACACAAAAAAATATCGAATAAAAAAAAAAGTTGCATGAGCACAAAACATGCAAAATAAAGCATGTTTGATTTCGAAGTTGATTAATATGAAATACAAGGAATGCGACTCTATTGTAAAACATACCACTATATTGCAAAATATTATGATATTAAGTTGGGTGATAATTATCAGCCTTATTATTACTCAATTGTCGGACAACTTAAAAATTGTTGTTGTGGCACTTACTAATTCTGCTCTAAATAGAAAATTGGTAATATCAACGAAGATAACATGCTAATTGAAGAATCTAGAAGAAAACAGTGTGCTTTCATTATTACTCCTAACATTTTGAAGCTCTAACTCAAACCAACAATTTTCATAAATGTGACAAATCTGAGAATTGCAAAAAATCAAGAATCAAGTGAAAAAACTAAAAAATAAATTACTTGCTACAACTGTGGCAAGGTGAGACACACAAAAATAAATGGTAGGTTCCTCAAAAGAGAATATTCAAGCAGCATTGAGTTTTATTTCATAGTAATTATCTTCACTAGAAGACATAAATATTTTCATGATAAATGGTAAATCCTTAGGTGTTGCATCATATTTTTTTACTTTTTCTGATGACCACTCTATAAAAGTGTAAGTTTTTGTTTTGAAATATAAAGACCACGTACACCGTGTTTTCAATCATTTTAATGCAAGTGTTGAAAGAGAAAAAGGAAGGAAGATGAAATATGTCAAAGTTTATAAGGGTGGTGAATATAGAGGTCCATTTAAATTATATTGTAAAGAGCATGGAAACAAGCTTAAAAAACTATTCGAAATACTCTTTAACATAATGGAGTTGTAGAGAAAACGAATCGTACGATTATTGAAAAATCAAGTGTATCTTTGATGACAAATTTATAAGTAAGTGTACTAGCGTTGTATCGAATTAATAGAAATTAAATTTGTCTCCACGGGGATTACGGACTTTAAACAAGGAATATTATGTGATGTAAATTAAAACAGTAAACAAGGGGATTTTTAAGATTGCTTTGGTCGAAAACACAAGAAAATATTTTTAAAGTGATAATTAAAAAAATGGTTAGGTTGTCTTATCAAAATCCCTTATTTCTACTTGATTGATAAAAACACGCATTAACAGACGTGCACGGACTCCAAATTTACACGAAGAACTAACTCTACCACTATATCTAATCCCTTAGTGTATAACTCACAAATCTAAGCGTGAACTCCCTGATCCCTCAGGCCAATTATCACGTCAGTTTAGGAAAAACTGAATTAATCCCTTAGCCACAATTCCTCATCATTCTATACCTAGTCAATTAGAGAATCCAACAGTTAAAGTAGTTCAGGTAGATAGTTTAAGGGTCAGTAGTCACTATTATCAATATCGATTTGAATGTCGTAAAAATAAAAAAGCAATGTGCATAATCTATAACTAAATAATAACAATAAGTTAGAACAATAATTTTAACATCATCCGATCATATGTCTCAATAAAGTAAAATCAAGTTCATCATCAAATTTGACCTAACCTATAGGAAACAAGAAAGAGAAACCATATGTCCTTCCTCCTCTAAAATCAAGAACCATTACAACCTACAAGTGAGGTTATGGGTCAAGAAAAAGAGAAACCATATATCATTCCTCCACTATATAAACCACCGATCATTTTTTGCAAATATTTTTTAAACTAAAAATTGAATAATAATTTTACAAAATTGTGGATCTGTTAAAGAAGCTATTATTAATCTTGTTGTTAATTACAAAAAAAAACTCAATATCAATTGTAAGGAAAAGACTAGTAGCAACTAAAATAAATGGTCTTCAACAATAATAACCCGTACACAAATAATATAATGGAATAAGACGAGAAAAAGACAAAGGTTTGTTTATCCAATTCGATCAAACGATCTACTCTGGGGGAGAGAGTAGCTCTCCAATTCACTATACTCATAAATTTGTTACAAGAGATTACAGATGAGTTACAAGAAAATAGTCTTGGCCTTCAGGTTCTCAAGAACAACCCTGAAGGTAAAACTATCAAAATGAGCGACCCGGCCCTAAACGGGCTGGCCCATGCAGGCCTTGGGTTTTTCAGGGTCGGGCCCAAAAAGCTCATATTTAAATGGCGTTGTACCCCAAATTTTACCTTGATATTTTCCCACTCACATTTTGTTTATATTAAAAAAATCATCATGAATTTAATTTCCATTTGCATCGTTAGTTGCGTTTAGGTTGACCGAAAGTGAATTTAAACCAAAATTCGCATATTTTGTAGTTGTAAAATACCTGTTATTTTACTTCATGCATTTTTATCTTTCTACATGTTCATTGTATCGTTTTAAGTTGTTTATATGTTGATGATATCGATATTTCATTTTATAGATAGAGCGTTAAAAGCAATTCGACACTATGCGGAAAATTAGCGGGAAAATATTTCAAGTTTTCGCCTTTAACTCACTACTTTATGAATCTACGTGTCGCGTAGATCATGAAAACGTGCTATCTCTAATTTTTCGATACATTTTTAGTCTCGTTTTTAACCGTAGTATTTTACAGCCGGGTATTCTTTATTATCATTTTATTTCGATTTTGACCATTTTGATAATTTTTCTTTAATCATTGAGACCCGTAGTTTATTTTAATGTACTCATTTTATTTTTTCGGGTGATTTAGTGTCTGAATTTATATCATTTTTGATAATTTTAGGTGTCCATTTTTATCTCTAAAAATTAAAATAAAATGTTTTTGGGTAGATTATTTTTTAATCGTTTGGGCTTTGTGGCCCATTTTGTCAAAAGGGCATTTTTGGCATTTGTAAAAAATTGTTAAACTTAATGTTACAATATATATATTATAACTTATCTACAGCAAGAGGAGGGGAACAAAACAACCAGAGGAAAAAACGCCGGAAAACCTTTTCATCTATCTTCAACGTCACCGCGTATCCCCTCTTGTTCCTTCCCTTCAATCTCCCTGCCGTCGTTACCTCCATAATTACTCCATTCGTCGTAACAGTTTCGATACATCCATTTTCCTCCGCCCCAATCATCACTGCTCACTGATCAGAAATCCCACCATAAGCCTTCACCGTTCCCTTCATACAACACTCACCTCCTTCCTCTTCCAGAACATCAACTCTGTTTACCCCTTTAAACCTTCCACCTTCTCCATCGTTGTCCCTACATCAACCATCATCACCTCCCTTTATCTCTCTGTTCTGCGACCCAACCGTCACCCTCACTCCCTTATCTCCATTCATCTTCCTCGCAGTGTCACACCGTTCTCACACTCACCTCACACCCGCCTCTGTTCTTTCAACATTTTCAACAACAACCATTTATAATCTCACTGTTGCCGCCACTGACAGTTCAACAATCTCTACGGCCTGTTCCCGTTTCAGCGTCGCAATTCACTATCAGCTTCAGCACATTTGGTAATTCATGATCTCTTTGTTGCTTTTGTTATGAAAGTTAAGATGTTAATCTCTGTGAAATATTGGTTTGAACTGTTATACTTGTATGCGTTCGATTTTTGAATAGCTATTATGTTCATATAATTGTCTGTGAGTCATGAATTTGTTGTCGTTATGCTGCCAAAAATGTGACAACTTGTGAATTTAGTTTTGATTTACTGTTAACTGTTATGCTGCCTTGGTTTGAGGTTTGAGGTGTTGAGTTAGTATCTTGTATTTAGAATTGTTAAATTGCGATAGTTCATGAAGGATGTGATCATTGTTAGACTGATTTTGAGTTTAAAATGTAACGACAAATCTGAAAATCTGACTTGTTGTGTTGTATTGATTTTTTCTTTATGATATATGTTTGGTTTCGATGATGGTTTGGCGATAATACCGCGCTACCCGCGTGTAAATCTAACCGAGAAATTGTTGAGACGTTGTGTAATCGTGTTATTCTCATTTTAATTTTGACTGGAGTTGGTGATTTATTGATATTCCATGGTGTTATACCCCAAAATTTTCCCTCCCACTTCTCAAGACAATTCACACCTCAATTCTCAAGGATTTCACAAGGGTTGACCAGACAAACCCTATCCTAAGCAATCAATCCAAACTAGGGTTTTGCTATTCTCAAGTCAAGATGGATTTCTAATACTTTAAGTGGTCATCATATCTCATCATATACCTCAGAGAATCCTCATATCAAGTTCCAAGCCTTACAAGTCCAAATTGCTCATCCAATTGCTCAGATGGTTGAAAATCAACTATATTGGACAAAAAGTCAATTGTGGTCAACATACAGTCAAACTTCATAATTTTTGGTCAATATCAATATTTTGAAGTTATATTCATCATTTGATCAGGAGTTGATCATGATTCATCAAGGAAAGCCAGGATCTGATCAAAAGTCAAAGTTTCCAAATTAGGGCTTCTTTAGACAAAAGTCAATAGAACTTTGACCGAGCATAACTTTCACATACTTCATCAGAAATTTCTCCACCAAATCTCATTTTGAAGAGAATTCAATTCTCTACAACTTCATGTCTCACAAACTTGCGCATGAAATGCTTTATTTGGAAGTTATGGATCAAAATATTACAGGTCCTTCTAGAAAAATCAACAAAAGTCATCTTTTTGCAAAGAAGTGTTCTTGATCATGGAAACTTCAATGAAGATGAAACCAAAAGGGCTGTTTAGAAGACATCTTGAGATTTCTAAAAAGTCCAAAACCATCCAAAAATATGGAAAATTGAGCAAGATATAAATTGTGCAAGTTGGGCATTTTTGAGGAGGTACATGAAGAAAAATACTTGGCAAATTTAAGTTTTTTCTAAATGGGCCTAAGTTTTTATGATCAAAACTTATTCTTGAGATAATCCATGACCTATACACTCCTTTCCACGCCTCTTCCTTATTTATTTAATTTATTTTTGAATTAAATATTCAAAATTCAAATTTAATTAAATAAAATACAAAAATAAAAGATAAGGCAAGTTGGGCTTGATACTTGCATGGCTTGGGGTCCAAGATAGCTTATTACAAGCTGTCAATTTCGTGCAAAAGAGAATCAAGGCAAGATTTAGCCATTTGTGGAAAGATTTGATAAAATTTTCAATCAAATATTTTTGCATTCAAGGCAATATTTTTTCCACTCAATGCTTGACCTAATACACTCTCCTATATATACTTGGCATTCTTACAAGACAAGGACGGATTTTTACAGCCTCTTACACATATTGCTAGCCTCTTACAAACCCTAGAAATCTCTCAAAAAAATTTCAAAGTTGGCAAAATCGTGTTTTGATTTCCAGGCAGATTCAAGCCATTCTAGCCACTCATTCGTGTTCCTGAAGTTCCCAGGGGTTGATTCACATCATTACACGATCCTAGAATGCTCCACATCAAGCATCCCACACTGCTCCGGTTTGGTCAATGTCTGAAAATCGTTTCTCTTAATCCATGCATTACTAACTGTTTTTCTGTGTTTGTATGATCTCAGGATGTTGTTTAGAACAATTACAACGTGTTACATGTGAGCTTTAGGGCTTAAAGCACAAAATACCATTGTTAGGTCACGAGCTTAGTGAAGTTTCGGATTCCACGATACAAGCAGTTTTAGGATAAACAAACATTACCATCGTGATCGTAGGGTCCAATATAGTCAATCTGGGATTTTACTTTTCATTAATTGATGCATTTTACAGGTTTTTACGATTGATGCAAATCGAAGAAGACGACCGGAGCTTTGCTCGGGCGCTTCTGACTCAGGGGCCAACAACACATACATATCTATAAGTCCAGCAGTATGAATGGATGTATCACCTCCCCAGCGGTTCACCTTGCGCACACTATGTCACTCTCTATCTCTCAGGTCGTGGGTTCAAACCCCACCTTTTGCTTTTTATTTTCACTATTTGCTGCGGTTTTCGGATCTCGGAAGGCGCCTCAAGCTCTAGCTTGGGCCTCTCAACACCAAAGCTCCGACGGGTCCCCGCCGAATCCTCTAGAAGCTCCGGCACGGATGGCCCAGATGAGAAGTCCCCATAAGCTTGACTGGATGGCCCAGATGAGAAGTCCCCAGCTCCACGGGCGTCCGGATCCGAGTCTCCAGAAGCTCCAACTTTTGGACCCTTTCCACTCAGACATCCCGAAGCTCCGACATGGATCTTTCGACACCCCGAGCTCCGACACGGCGCTCAATGAGAACCTCCGAGCTCCGACGGACCCTTCGATCTAAACCATAACTTCGGACACTCGGTAGATACTCACCAGAAACTCAAGTTTCTGGATGCCCACGACGCTTCCACTCTTAGAAGCCCCACCTTCTGGGACAGCTTCTGCCAGAAGCTCCTTTTCTTGGTTTTTTCTTCTTCATATTTTTATTTATTTTCTGCTTTTCTTTTTAAATAATTAATTAATTTAATTAGTAATTAGGTTAATTAGATAATTTCACAATTGTCTTTCTTTTAACTAATTTAATTAATTTAATTTAGGTTAGTATTCATTAATTTTTCCTAATTAATTAAAATCAATTAGAATTAGGTTGTTTTCACATAAACTCTAATTTTCAAAATACCAAAAATACTAGGACTTAGTTTTTTCACTTAGATCATTTTTCCTGCTATTTATTTTCTTGCATTTTAAATTCTAGAAAAGATGTATAGGTTGCAAGTTTTTTATCATGTAATAGCGTAGGATTTTATTTTCCGCATTTACTTTCTGCACCTCCTATTATGTATCTGCCCCAAAGCCATGTAATAGCGTAGGACCCTTTACACTTCCGCAATTTACTTTCTGCACCTATTAAACTTCTAGTAACTAGGCGTGTGTGGTAAGATAAAGAAATCAACGTAGATCACTAATCACAAGATAAATATCTGAAAACAATACACTCTTGTCACACATGCACCCCCTTAGGGTATTCTCTCCCGTTGCCTTATAAATGGTCAGGTTCCTCAAACGTAGGGGTATCTTAGCACGGTTGCCTACGAAATATCATCACAGTTCCTTTGACTTAAAAGATCATATGTTGGATCTTCAAAGGAGGTTATTGGAGTTAATTTGTCCTCACATGAATTTATTGATGAATTTTATGGATATTTTTATATACTTAAGACCATTCCTCCATCCTTTAATAGTTGGATTAATTCATTCAACTTCTCGATAATTTCTTCCTTCTTTGTTTTTTCCTGAAAAATTGTAAACATTTTCATATTTCGATTTTAGGATTAGATAAGGTTTCTGATTCCAATTCTTAATTCTTAGACATTTGTTAGTGAAAATGGTTCTAACATGATTTCCATAATTTTTATGGAATTTAAATCATTTATGAAAGAAACATTCATCTTCTTTGTCTTGTGTGTTCATTCGCTCTTATTTGATACTTGGAGAAGAATTTATAATTATGAACGTAAAAGAATTGATTTTCATCTAAAAGTGTCTTGGAATTTAAAACTAAAAGTGTCTCACGTTTTTTTAAAGGATTTATAATTATGAACGTAAAAGAATTGATTTTCATCTAAGGATATAAATAAAATGCTTTTAGTTTTAAAATCAATTTCAAACCTTTTTTCTTTTCCTCTATGGTCAAAATGAAACATGGTTTTATGCACTATCTCTCTATTAACATGGTAAGTAAGTATAAACCGACCATTTATTATAGTTTTCCATAATTCAAAATCAAGACTTTGAATAAATATTTTAAATCCAGCTTTCCATAGTTCAAACTTATCACCATTAAAAAGTCGAGGTGTGTTTAGGAAATTCCTTTTATTAAAAAAAATGTTGAAAGTCATCTTCCTCCTGAGAGTACTGTCTGAACATTCCAAAATCATACCTGACGCATTAGTCACACTAATGACATCAACGAATACTCGCCAGGACCATACACTATCTTGAAAAGCATAGCCTAAACATCTTCAACTCTCACGCTAACCCGTAGACAGCCAGACTTCACATCGATCTCACTAAACACATAAACTCCAAATGACTGATTCCCTCAAATATCAATCCTCGGAAGTAGATACTCATCCTCAACATCCACTTTGTTCCTTTGTCTGAAAATGACACATCAACTTAAGCGACCTTCGTTCTTCTCAATCAACACAACGGTAGCACACCCCGGTGACCCGCTCGAATAAACAAACTCTGCTCAAACCAATCTTCAAGTTGACTCTTCAACTTAATTCAGAAGCAAACATCCCCTAAGGATACTTCGAATCACAACTAGTTCCAGAAACTAAATCCATCAAAACTTCACCTCGCACTACGGCGGTAATTCACCCACTTCTTCACAATATACTTCGGAAGAATCACAACAAGAAGTTCGCTTGCCAAAATCTTGTTTCTCACCAAAATCCAAATTCGCTCACAACTCAAGTAACCATGCACCACCTTGTGCTAACTCATATGCTTCATACACTATTAAGCTGGCAAGACAAGTCCATCCCAACCAACACAAATCCCGACTACTATCAACAAGAGATTAAGGGTGATCAGTTCCTCAATTTGTCAATAGACAGTCGACAATCATGATGGTGACATAAACCATCTTTACCAAACTACAACATCGTCTTCAACTTACACTTCAAGTTACCAAAGCCTAACATCGCTTGAGGCTCCAACTCTAAGCCACAAGCGCCACCAAGAAGTAAAACTTCTCCCCCACTTGTTTCAAACTCATCTCTGCAGACAAACAATTAGAAACAAGCAAGTACCGACAGTGTTTCGCACACATGTTGCATACCAAAGGGTTAAACATATTAATAACCTGGCTGACAGACCGACCTGCTATGATACCACTATTGTAACACCCCAATATTTTCCAAGGTTTATATATGCAAAAATCAGAGTAAATTAAAATTTCATAAATTCAATACTGAGGCATCACACCTTCAAAACCAAGTTACTTTAAACAGTTTGTTTTAAAGTATAAATCTCGGATACATAGCATCGTCGGAAAACATAAATTGATTCATAAACATCAAAACATCTTCTTTATTAAACTTCCTTAACAAATCATATTTTCATAAAGTATGATTCTTATTTACAAAAGGAAAAACAACAAAAGAACAACAACAAGACAACATAATTTCCCCCCCGAGTGCTACGTGTCGGGCGACACCGACTCGACTAATAGCACTATAAACTCCGTCTTCATAACCTGCGTTACCAATATAAAGGTAGCGGCGAAACAAGTAAAGGGTGAGATACTCCAAAACATATGATTAAAGGCATGATATATATATATATATATATATATATATATATATATATATATATATATATATATATATATATATATATATATATATATATATGGAATCATAAGGGATATAAGTTAATAAGTGCATTTCAACACATATCCAAACCTTACTTACTTTGATCGTCATTCTAATGTGTATAATTCAACACTTTATCTTCATAACCTCATCGACATAAATCATCACAACAACGCATAAACTTTCATCAACACAAAATAATCACGAGTCAATATGTCATTAATCAACACGGCAATCATAAACAACAACATCAACCAACAACATCAAACAATGCTAATAACATAAGCAACCTAAGTAAAATCATCACAAATTGGCTAAAGTCCATCATCGCTTTTGGCATAAAAGCCCATCGTCACAAAACTCATCATTTATATTCATCGCCTAGTTATCATGAAATTATCAAGTTATATTCATTTCATGTTCATCATAAATATCATCACTAAATAAAGCATCATATATCATCGCGATTCAACATCATCAATCAAGATAAATATATCATCGCATCGCATATAAACAAGTATTCATTAATAAATACACCGTCACAAACATTATGTTTATTCACTCCGCACCATTATCAATTAATTCACTAAATTCCAAATATGGAAAAATAGTCAAACACCTATAATCGTCGCGAAAGCCATTCCTAATAACCGGCATTAATCATAATCGTCAACATCGAAATCGGATTGTCCATACGTGTCTTAAATCGACTAAACCTCAATCTGATTCGATTTAACCGTAAATTGGCCTATTTCGGGTCATCTCGTAAAAACTCGTAATTTCTAAAAACTAACCTCACCACTACGTTCTACACGTCAAACTTAGCTAGCACGTCAATTTTCGTTGAATTCGGAGCAACTTGCTCCGTCGTCGAATTTACCGGAATCGGAAAATCGGAACATAATCGGGTTCCAAATTTAATCGGCTAACTTAAGTCCTAATTATATTTTATTAATACTAACTAGTAGTATGAGAATTGAATGAAATTGAAAGTAACAGAGGCTATTTGTAAAATTCTGCAGAAAAACTAGGAACCAGAAAATAGAAAATAGAGTTTACAGAAAACAGAAAAATGAAATTTCGTTTCTTCCCCATAGCCAATAGGGACGAATGTCCCTTGCCATCCAAGGAAATGGAGGCGTGCGCCCTTCCTAGGGGGACGGCCTCCCCTCATGGTGAGGTGGGCGCCTCCCCCACGCCACCCCCTTCATTCGTTCTTCTTCATCTTCCTTGCTAGTTGCAGACAGTGTTTTTCATGTTTTACAGACAGTGTGTTTTTCATGTTTTATAGTTTCTTTCATTTCTAATTTTTTGCAACTTAATCCTAGTAGCTTAGCAACAAACACCAACATTCCATACTACTAACCCAACCTTTTCTAAGTTATAGGATCAATCATTCAACTAGAACTCATGAATCAACCTATCAATTTTTCCCCAAATCTAACATATATCATCAAACCCTAACTATAATGAAATGGAAGATCAAACCCCTTACCTCATAAGCTTGGATGATCCATGATGATTCTACAAGACTTCATCCACAAGCTTGCTCATATTCTTCCTCTTCTTCCTCTCTTGCTCTTCTTCTACCAAAACCCCCTCTTTCTCTCAAGCTTCCAAGTTTCTATTTGGCTTTGGTTGTAAAATGGAAAGAAAAACAAGGAAAGTGTTTTTATGGTATTCTTACTAGTAAGCCAAGGGTGAAAAACCCAATTCTAACAAAATGCTCCCCACACCCCTATCTAATTATATCATTAATTCAATTAATTCAAATAATTCCAGGGAATTAAATATCGGATCCGAATAATATTTTACCGAACCGAACGGAACGTTGCCAAATATATTAATAAGTATATTGATTAATATAAATATTCTCGTCGCAAAATAAATATCGATCGGTAATTCGAAAATATTAATATAATATAATATTAATTAAAACAGGGCGTTACATTTCACACTTTCTCTCTTTGACACTCAGAAACTTCAATAACTTTAACTAGATATATTAATCATATAAGAACTTCACTTGAATCTTCTTAAGGCTTGAGATATCTTTAAGTTATTCATCATAAAAAAAGAACAAAGTTATCATTGGTGATCATAAACCCTAATTTTTTTAACTTGATTCAGAGGAAGAGCTTAATCAACCTTCAACCGCATCAACTAGCTTTAGAACTTGATTGTCTTCATGTGTTTTTGTCATCAAAATCACTTCAAGATTTATTACAAATTTGAGTGTTGTCATCATCAAAATCATGACATTATCTGAACTAGGCATATCTTGCTTATCTATGAGCTTTGATCACTTCTCGATTATACCTTCAAGCACAGAGTTTCACTCAAACAACAACAACAACAATAAATATTTTAGTTAACATAACATCAACACTTCCTACAAGCACTATGTAACACCCTAGTTTTTGAATTTAATATTTTTAATTGAATTAAAAGTGATTAATTTAATTTAATTAGAAATTTTTAGATTATTGGGTTTTATTATATTTATTTACGATTTTATTTAATTAAAATAACAGAAAAAAGGGTTAAATAGCTTTTACCCCCTGCCAAATAGGCGTGTTTTGATTTTGCCCCCTTAAAAAAAATTGTTGGGCAGACCTTACCAAATAAAGATTCTCACTGTTTACCCCCTGACCACAAAATTGACCTAATACCATAAGTAATTGTCCTACGTGTCAGTTAGCTCATTTCCACGTGGCTCTGATTTTACAGTTAGCTTATAAATTTTACTTTAGCCCCCTGGAAAAGATAGGGTTTTTTTTCACACAAAATATTCATCTTCTTCTTCCTCGCGGTTCCCAAATTGGATTTCAGAAGACACAAAGGTTGGATTTCGCCATTTTTATCTTCTTCCATTCCGTCGTCTGCTAACTCGTCATCTTAGACTCATGGATCGAAGTAACAACCATGGAAGCAACAATTCCTTTGATATTTCAAGTGTTCCCCAGTGTGGTTGTCGTCGCCCTATGAAGATGTGGGTCGCAAATACTGTATCAATGCTTGGAATGGCTATGAGTCGATGCAAACACTTTTGTATCGATGCAAAATGGTTTGTATTGATGCAAGACTAATATGTATTGACCCAAGAGCGTTTGTAACAATACAAAGACTGAGTTCCACTACTGATGTATTTGTGTATCGATGCAAAATGACATGTATCGACTCAAAAGACATATGTATCGATGCATGGTTGTATGTGTCGATGCAAGAGAACCTACAAAATATTATGTGTCGACCCAAAACACATATGAGTCGACTCATACTGTGTAAAAACCTTTTTTATGGATTCAGAGAAGTGTATGCATCGATACAATCATGTATGAGTCGATACAAAAGGTTGGTGCATGACAAACATGGTATTTTGACCACTTTTATGCATGTCATATAAGTACATATGCATTATTGACACAAAGATTTGACAGGAAAAAGGGATAAGAATTGACATAAAGAAGGCATAAGAATTGACAGAAAGAAGGCATAATAATGACAAACAGAATAATGCATTACATAGCATTGGGCACAAGCCTTTCACAATATGTTGTGGACATTACATAGGGTGATATTTAAAATATATAAAAGTCATAAAGTCACAAAAGATTATACAATACATGAGACAATACATAGGGTGATAACATTTTATTTTCTAAGCTTCTTCTTTGCTCTTTGTGAACCTCTTTCTTGTCCTTCATCTGTCAAAGACATAGGTTGGTCACTGTTTGATCCAGGACCTGTGAATGGTTTTGGTTTTTTTAACCAGTTTATCTTGATTCTCTCACTAGACCTCCTTCTCAATGGTTTCACCTCTTTTCCTCTTTTTTTTGTAGGTTTGTTTTCTTCATCAGCCACCTGAGATGTGGTGATGTCTGGTAGGGTTGAAATAATGTCATCAGTGATGCCATCAAAGTAATCCAGCTGTAGCATTTGGAGTTGTAGCATTTTGAGATGCAACAGTATTGGTGGCAGCAGTTTGACTTGCAGCATTCTGGGTGGCATGGGTTTCAATTGCAGCAGATTGGGTGGCTCCATCTTCATTTGCATCAGTTTGTTGTGTCTTCGCTTTTTTCTATCAAAACACAACATAAATATAGTTATCTGGCAATATTGACAACTAGACACTTAAGTGACATATATATTATACCTTTTGTTTGAGAGCATTTGGATCCTGAGTGGTGCTTTTACATGACTGTGCGTTGTGACCAAATTTATCACATGTTGTGCATCTGTAAGACACACCTGACAATCTTCTTCATGCGCCTTCTTCACCACTCTCCCTAATCCTTAGCTTTCTAGGCCTCCCAGGACCTTTTTTAAACATTGGTGGCAACAACTCATCTGATTCTACTTCAGGCCACATATCCTGCCCATTAATGGGACTAACGGAAAGCCATAACACGGTTTATACTTTTCTCTAGAATAACACTCGTTAACAAAATCCTCGTGGTTTTGTTGTCTAAACCTAATCGATGCCTACAAGGAATGCCAACCAATTCCGGTTACAACTACATGACCTTTTGGAAATATCAACAATAAATTCATGAGTATTGAGCAGTGTGTGTTCATTCATTGCCCAAGTAGGCAGCCAATGGGCACTCATAACAACCTCATTATCTAGTCTTTTCCTAGGAATGAGCATCACCTTGTGTGGCCATTTTTCCAGTTTCAATGCAGAAGTGGAGCACCTATTCATTAAATATTTCTTAATCCATTCTGACATGGTCAGAATTGGTTTATCCTAGCCTAATATTGTTGCATTGAAAGACTCAGAAATGTTATTCATAAGAACATCACACTTTGGATAAAAACTGAAAGCATGCTTACACCAACTTTTGGGAGGAACTCCCATAAGCCAACTCCATGTCTTTGGGTTAACTTCTTTTAGCTCATTCATCTTTGTCAACCATCCTTGGTAGTATGTTGCCTTTGCAGCCCCCATCATCAAGTCTCTAATCAATGCTCCCCCACCAAATTTTTAAAAAAAAAATTTGCATACAGATGCCTCAAGCATAACCTATGTTCTACCCTTTCATTCATCTCCTCAAAAACAATAACTAGTCCCTGTAAAAACAAACTCAAATAAGTACATAAATACCAGGGAATTTCTACAAATAGATATAGGTAAAACCACTAACCTTTTGTTGATCAGATATAAAAACATATCTTCTGTCCAGCCCAATGTCTCTCATTAACAGGTAAATAAACCATCTCCATGTCTCCTTTGTTTCTGTTTCAACTACCCCAAATGCTAAATGAAAATACTGGTCATTAGGGTCCCTACCTACAACAATTAGCAGCTGACCCCCATAATTCGTTTTCAGATGACAACCATCTACCCCAACAAAGGGTCTGCAACCATTAGTGAATCCCTTTTTGCAACCATCAAAATAGAAATAAAAAGCCCCAAACCTTGGTTGTATGGATGTATTTGGTGCATTGGCGATATCTTGTGATTCCCATGATTAACTCTATGTAACTCATCGATACCTCCTCAAATTAGCATTCTCTGCATCTCCTCTAGAATCTTCTTTTCTATGAGCTTTGTCTTCCATGCCCCACGGTGATGCCAATGAAATTTTTGCCTCATGTCTTGAATTATGTCGATAATCCTAACAACATCACATGTTTGCATCTTTTTAACCACTTTAGCCACCCAACTTGAGCTTGGATCATTATCTAGAACCCTAGCACATGTGTGTTTGTCAACTATCGCTTTTATAGAATAAGTGTGCTTGTGGCCCACTTTTGAACAAAGTATTAAAAAGCCACATTTGGCCCTACATTCTACCCTTACCCTATAGCTCTCGTTTTTCACAAACTTTATCTCCCTACCATTTAATACTGACCACTCACGTATTGCTGCTCGAAACTCATCAAGACAATTGAATTCCATACCGCACTTAAATTTAAAATTCTTATTAAAATGCTCCTTCTTAAACTTTACAAACTTTGGTACTTTCTCCTCATCTGATATATCAGGGTCTAAGCTATCCAACTCATCACTTACATATTCCTCATCATCTTCCACTTTTTTATTTTTGAATCTCTCATGAAATCACCCATGGAGGGTACTTCTCTGATTGGTATAGTAACGCCAATCTCTTCAAACCCATCCATCAACCCAGTGGCACGTTCATCCTCACTATCTCCTAACCCTTCTACTCCATCTTCATCCCAGTTATCCACCTCAACTGTTTCATTCACACATCTGAGACTTACTACTGACACTGAAGTCTCTATTACATCATGCTCAACAAAAATATGACCCTCAACCTCATTGGCACAAGAAAATGCAGCCAAATCGTAACAGTCATCGTCTTTCCTGATCTGGAAATGGTTGGAATCAATTTCAATAATCTTAGTCCAAACCCTATATGTTCCTTGATTGAAACCCCACCCATTCAACATCTTCCTAACGCTATCCATAGTAAACGCATCAACATGAAGGTTACTTGCTAATGTGGTGACACCTTCCCTGTAAATCATATGCCCATCATTCATGCAAACAAACTCCCCTCCATGATGGAAAACAAGACTGAAGAAGATTTTATTCTGCGCCGCCGCCGCCGTCGTAGCAGTTGTAACACCCCTTCTAATTACCCGCGTTTTATAGAATTAATATCAGAGTTTTATTCACAATTAAGAGGCGTCACAATTTAAATCACAAAAATTTACCAAACATGTGTCATGCCTTCACTGAGGAATAAATCATTAAATAAATCATACTCAACGTCATGTTTAACAGCGGAAATGAAAACATAACCAAAATCCTGAATACATCACTCAACAGTTATTCCAGGATAATAAGTCAACATAATTCAAAAATATTCAAAATATCCATTAAAGGATTCAAGCAACCGTTTCCCCAGTGTTACATTTACTAGAGCACGACACTGACACGCGGACTAGATTAACTAAACTCGACTCTAGAGCTATCCTCACCAACTCCAAGCAGCTAATCACTTCTGATCTGAAATTGTTAAAGTAAGGGTGAGATTTCAATTAAATATAACATGTATTATGCGTTTTTAAATACAACAGAATAATCGGTTACATTAATCCATTAACCAAACACAAAGTCATAATCAATTCACAAAACGGTTCACACAATGATCATGTATATATCAAACAATGGAAATTGCAACACTGAAAATCATCCTAACATGTTACAACCCCATATGCAATGCAGACTCTATGCATGTGGTACCAAAACGTGAACCGAGTTCACCCACTGCTCCGTTTACAAGTGGAAAGACAGTGTAATCCATGATTCGCCCATAACCATTGGGTCAAGAATCTAGCCTCACCACCTCCAACCAGGTAAGTCTATTGGCTCTGCAAGCTCACTTCCGCACAATGGGAATGAACCAATTTAACAATGTTCATGCATGCATCATAAAAGCATGCAACATCACTTCACAGATCATAATATCAATACAATCCACATAATGCCAATTCACCAATATATCACATTCAAATCATAATGAGTATCAAATATAGCATGGTATGCATTAGCTCTCATCCGGTAACTCAGACCATTCGTATTAATTATCCATCATCCTTAATTAATCCATACTTTTCAAAATCGGAGCTCGACTCTTTTAAAAATAATTTTGAGAAAATAATATTTTTCCTTTCCAAGAGATAGTATTTGAAAAATAAATAGCGGCTTCGAATCGAGTTACGGTTTAGAAAATATGAATTTTAAAGTTTTAGAAGTTTTGGAAAAATAAGCAGTGGTAACGGTTCCTCAGGAGAACCGGTTCCCACAATTTTGGAAAACACGCTCCTGAAATTTGTATGGGAACCGGTTCCTCCCACAGGGAACCGGTTCCGTGTTTTAAAATAAGTCTCCTGGATTTTGTATGGGAAACCGGTTCCTCACGTGGAACCGGTTCCCACGTACAAAAATGCCCAGATTTTGAATATTAACACTTGGAACCCGGTTCCTCCCCACAGGGAACCGGTTCCCACGACCTGTAACAGTAAAATCTGCTATTTTTGACAGCTTTATGCATCCATGAACATTTCCAAACTTTCAAACACGAATTGTGACATTGGGAACACCAATCTAAAGCCATTTTACACCATCATGACATCAAAGAACATGATTTACTCATCCCTACTCACTATCTGACACACTAATGATCCAATTTTCCATACACCGACACAAAATAGGGTTTCATGCCTTAAACCTATAATTCAATTTCCTAACGTACCCAATTACCCAGTTGATTCCCAAAACCCATAACACATATTAACCAAACGAAATCACCCCTTACCTCGCGATGATCTTCGATTTCTCTCGGCGTCGGCTTTCCTCTCTTCTCTTCTCTTCTCCAATTCTACGTATAATGACTTTTCTCCAAAAAGGCTTCTTTTTCCCTTCTTTTCCTTTTTATATTTCCCTTTTAATAAATCCAAATAAAATGCATAAATAATAATTAGTAATAGTAGAGTAATTTACTCCTCATATTCACTAATTACTTTGCACACCTCCCATCCTTTCTTTATTAAATCCATCCAATTAACCCAATAATATAAATACTTAAGACTTTAATTAAATAAATAATTAAATTCCCATTTATTTAATATTTGAATTAAATCGGGGTGTCACAGCAGTCGTCTGTGTTGGTGGCATCGTCGTCGTCGCCGTCGTCTGGGTCGATGGCGTCGTCTTCTTCTTCTTCGTGTTCTTCATTTTCTTCACCCTTGCCATGTTTCTTCGTCTGCTTGCTTTGTGTTTTCTAGGGGGTTAGGTCAAAATTTGTATTTCAAGTAAATCCTTATTTTCCAGGTGGAAATGCTTTTTCATTTTTTAATAAGCTAACTGACACGTAGGACAACTACTGGTGGTATTAGGTCAATTTTGTGGTCAGGGGGTAAACAGTGAGAATCTTTATTTGGTAAGGTCTGCCCAACAAATTTTTTTTTTTAAGGGTGGCAAAATCAAAACACGCCTATTTGGCAGGGGGTAAAAGCTATTTAACCCTAGAAAAAAATAAGGAAATTATGCTTTGGAGAGGAAAACATAATTTTAATTAGAATTAAGGTGGAGGGGTGAAATTAGTGAGAATTGAGGGGAGTTAGTGGATTACTAAAAATAGTAGAATTTTATTTAAATAGAGAGAGGAATTAGAGTTAGGAACCGTTTGAGAAGAAAAAGTTGTTAAAGTTAAATAGAACCTTAGAAGAGCAAGAAGCGGGAGAAGATAGAGATCTCATTGCTGTAACTTGAAGGTTGCTGCAAATTCGAGGTAAGGAGGAACTACTTATACTATGGATGTTTAAGCATGAAGGATATATAGGATTCCTTATAGTCTTTCCCCCTTCCCTTTCTATTTGCTTCCATTGATGATTTTTCTGAATCTTGAGATGGTTTGGGTAAAATCTTGCTTCCATTGAGAGAAACCAGAGATGAGTATTGGATATGGAGGTTGATACGAGTATTACATATGTTTCTGTAGCATTCATGCATCATATATATCGGAGTATAGGTTGTGATGATAATCCTACGATTATGGATTTGGACTTTGCGATGATAGTTCTACGGTGATTGACTTGGCCTTGTGGTGATATTTTTATGCTAATGAACTTGGCCTTGCAATGATAGTCCTACGGTTATGGACTTGGTCTTTGTGATGATAATCCTATGATGATGGACATGACCTTAATATGTTGGATGTTTCAATAACATACATATGAATATCTAAATTTCAGTACCACGTGCATTAGAGTAGAGGAGATGGACCTGACCTTTTCGATTAATTATTTCCCCATGCTTTATAAATTAAGCGTTTAGCGTTTAGGGTATTACACACTTCACAAGTATATACTCATAATTATTTTAGTTAGCACAACATATACAAAGACGCCTAAGAATTGCATCAACAAACACACATAATGTTATATTCATAATACATATGGTATGTATTATCTAACATATTCGTAACAACATTATAAGTATTTTACTTAAACCAACATCAACAAAGTCAACATTAAAAATTTAAAATCTATTTTACCAAACTTATGGTACATGCAAATTTTAGTTAACTCGTGGTACATATGGACTTTTTTCAACATACTCGTAAAAAAAGGAAAAAAAAAACATTTTTCATTTTTATCAACATAATCTGAATAAGATAATCAATACGCAATGAGCAATTCATAGAACAAAAACTAACATTCTAAGTTACGTGCGTGATAAAGTGAGTGGGTTACGTACCAAATATGCGATGAAGAAGATAAACAATGTTGGAGGAAGCTTTGTTGATGCTTGGTTATCTTTCCTTCGTTTCAAGTTACACTTGGGCTTCAATGGCGTTATGGCGTTCGAATGGATGAAACATGCGTGTGTTGGAAGATTTGATGTTAGAACACTTATGTGTGTTGTAAGGGGTGCAATTTCGAAAATGATTATGAAAAATGAGTTCGAACGGGGCATTTATATAGAGGATGAAGATGAAAATCGTCTAGGGTATATTTTCGCAGAAACTATTCGATTTCATATGAGAATGAAGATGAAATGTGTGTTGAAAACTCAACGAATAGTTTGAGTCTAGTTCGAAGAAATAGATGCTAAAGATATTTTCTCTCGATTAAACAATCCAACCAAAAAAAATAGATACATTTAAAATAAAAGAAAAACGTATTTTTAAATAGATAACTGATATTTCTTCTCGATAATTCAATAGAGATAATACACATTAAAATAAGAGTCATACTAATGACTGTCCCAGGGGCACTCTTTAAGGATTCCAAATAAAGAAAATATTGAATTAAATACAAGTCTTTTAAAGAAAAACATAAATTTTATTCTATAAAAATATTCAAGTATTTTCAAACAAAAACATATCATTTTTAAATTCTTAACGAGTGCTCTTGCTCGTTAGCATTTCCCTTAAAATAAAAGTGTTAATTTAAAATAAAGATAAATTTAATATATATATATATATATATATATATATATATATATATATATATATATATATATATATATATATAATTTGTTATATATAAAATAATACTAGTAGATACTCCATCCGTTTCAAAATTACTGTCGTTTAATGATTTTGTACACAAATTAAGGAATGTAATGATGATGTCATATGACATTACACTTTTAGAAAATTAATCTTATTAATATAAGTAGAGCTGTCAAAATGGACTACCTGGCCCTAAATAGGCTGACCCATGCGGACTTCGGGATTTTCAAGGCCTCTAAAGAGTCCATATTTAAATGGGCCCTATTTTTACTACCCAAGCCTAGACCTATCTGGGATATGGGCTACCCGATCCTAAACGGGCTCATTTCTAAAAAATTAAAATTTTCTCCTTATTTTTATAAGTAACCATACAAATATATATATATATATATATATATATATATATATATATATATATATATATATATATATATATATATATATATATAGTATTAAATTACGATTTTTAAATAATCCATATAAGTTAACAATTAAAATGTAAAACAAGACATTAATTTAATTCAAACTATCCAAAATACATCACAAATTATTCAATTCAATGTAGCACACAAAATTAAATAATTGTTCCAACATGTTTAAGTTATAAATACTGATAACAATTATAATGTTATAACAATTATAACAACAAACTCTTATAAGATTTTATAAAAATTATAATTAGGAAAAGATAAAATATAATTATATTAAAAATATTAATTTTTTTATGACCGGTGGGCTACCATGGCCCATACGTGTCAGCCTATATTTTTAAAGTTTTTATGAGCCGGGCTTAAAAAGGTATGGAAGTGAATGAGCTCAAAAAAGAATGCTCAGACCCTAACTTTTTTCAAACTCGATGGACCGGCCCATGGGTTTCGGTCTATTTTGACAGTTTTAAATGTAAGTAGTGTAGAAAATAAAAAGTAAATGGTATAATTGAAAAAAGAGTAATTCTTACGACATTGAAAAATAAAAATGATAATCATTTTAAAATAAAATTTATTTGTTAAAACGACTTTCATTTTAAAACAGATAAAGTAGATTATAAAAAAAATTAAATTAAAAACTAGATTCAAAGTGTGGTTCCTAAACCACATTTCCTCTCGGTTTGATGTCAAAAAATCCAAAAAATAGATGATATTTTTTTTAATTAAAAATTTAAATTTAAATTAAAACGTAGAATAAAAGTGGTTGCAACTTGATTAGTCAAATTATCGATATAATTTTTTATTAAAAAATATAATATTTATAAGGGTCATATATATCTTAAAGACAAATGTTAAGATATTATAATTAAAAAAATTTAAATATAATTAAATATTTGTGATAAAAAAAATATTTTTATAAATAAGGCACATGTTAACTTTTTTTTTCTTTCTATTTATAAGATTTCATTGAGGTTATATTCAAACTAATCCAGCAGAGAATACTACTAATTTATATCACACATTGTTGTGGACATAACCATTAATGAAATTAGCAACAACACTCGTAATTTCATTCTATGTTCCTCATAATTAATACTGTAAAGATTAAGGTTCCTTACCATTAATTAGAATGTAAGCATCATTACCAAAGGGACAAGAATGTAAGTTTACAGTTCGAATGTCTACAGCAAAACAACTACGCGTACGAAAGTAATACAGTACAGTCCAAGAGGTGTTATCACTGTCAACATAATGCAAGAAGGTGGAGTCACTCCATTCTTAGCCACTGGTTTCTTGATACTGAAGACTTAAAGCAACATTTGAACAACCGTGAATTAATTGTACTAGCTAATAGATAGAGAAAAGGAAAAAATTGGCTTTCAAAACAACGATGTATATGTATTATTCTCAACAGCAGCCACACCTTTATTGAGTATGATTACATTTCAGCTTCAATATAAGTACAGTAGGGACCAAGGCTCTTTAGAAAAGGGAAATTCTGCATGGGATAATTGTTGTGGATGCATAATAATTATTGCATATGGTTGAGTTTTAGTTTACTTATATTCGTGACAATAACGGTCGTACGTATTCACATTAATATGGTTTTAGCAGGTATAGATTTTCAGTGTGTTTGCTAATTTGCTTGATGTTTCAAAATGGAGCTTTGACATTTTTATGATTTTTTTTATGCAATGTAAACATTGCATATGACAAAAAATTTCCAGATTGTATTCCACTTAAAAAATAGCCCAAGAAGGAGATTGTCTTAACAATTTATTGACAACATTTTTTAGACAACTTGTTGAGTAATGCAGAGGTGTTCAAAAATATAGTTCACAGAATTGTATATTTAAACTGTATTGAATTGATTGAATTATTTAAATTATTAATAAGCTGAATTATTTCATTAAAACAATTAAAATTTAGTTTAAAACTTATTCAAAATTAGTTTTTTTTTTATAAATTGGTTTGATTATATAAATTAGTTTAAAAAATATAAATTTTTCTTGAAAGATAAAAATAATGTTAGGGGAAAAAATCTTACAATAATAATAATAATAATAATAATAATAATAATAATAATACTTTTAAAAAAAAAGTTTTCTAAACAAATTATGGAAACAATATTTTCTAAAAAAAACTTTTCTGAAAAAAATATAAAAAGAATTTTCAATTTTTTAAAAAAGTATTTTGATGAAAAATAAAATTTTCTGATTTTTCTTTTTTAAAAAAAAAGTAATTTTATGAAAAATAAAATTTTCCAAAAATTATTTCCTGAAACTAAAATAAAATAAAAAATAATATTTGTTGAAAAATAAAATCTGGAAAAGAAAATATTTTTTTGAAAAAAAAAAGTCTTAAAAACTTTTATTAAAAAAACCTTCGTTTTAAAATAGCTAACAATATAAAACTAGTTTTAAATTGTAAACTAATTATAAACTAACTTATCAATATAAACCCTTATAAACTAGTTTTAAATTGAATTAAACTAGTTTAACAGTTAATTGAATTTTCATTGAAATGGTTATTAAAAGTTGAATTGAATCATAAATGTAGTTTGGTTCAATGCACTTTATGAACTATAAACACTTCTAGAGTAATATGTCTTAAACATGTTGTGTGATATTTTGACTCGTTTAATATTGTTAATTCAAATGAGTTTGAAAAAAAATTATTAAATTGTAATTCGGATTGGTTGAAGAAGATTTAATTTTATATGAATTGATTTAAAAAATTGAATGTGATTTTATCTAAGAAGATTTGACTAAATTTACATTGAAGACAACATTTATTTGATTATGTTTTGAAGAAATATTTGGTTGAGATTTATTTTATCTAAGATTGTGTTGAAATTGATATACAAAGATATTTATTAAAGATTTAATTAAACAAATATTTTATGAAAAATTTAATTATTTGTTTCAATTATAAGCTTTGAATTTGCACTTAATGTGAAAATTTTCAATTTCTATTAAAGATGATTTAAAGTCTAGTTGAGTTTTTAGAATAGTTTGTGTTTTGAATCTTTTACTTAGGAGGTTAGAATTCTTATTCACATGTAAACCCAATATTGAGATTGTTTAATGAAGATTCAAAATTGATTGTACGTGAAAAGCAAGATGTCAAGCATAATGTCTTAGACATCCAATCTCGGAATGTTTGTTTTGAGCACAAGATCAATTGAAGTATATCTTTCTTGTAAGATTTTTTATTTTTTTTTTGGTTCTATAAGAGATATAAGTCTGATAACATGTGGATTTGGAAAAGATTTGATTTTAACAAGATTGCATTTGGTGTTCTTTATTTGTTTAAAATTTGTATTAATTAAGGACCTCAATCATCATAATAAAGATTTGATGGATTATGTGTGTTTTTTAAAGATGTGATTTGAATCAAATGCAACAATATTCAAATTGTTATATTCGAGAGATTAAGATTTTTTCAAGGTTTGATCAATCAAAGATCAATTTGCAATCAACATTATTGAAGATTGATCTTGTGCTTTTGAGATTCTAGTTAAATTCATGGCAAACCCCTATAAGACTTTGGAGTTGGACTTTTGTTACTATATAAGGAGGCAATCTCCTTTTCCAAGACTCAGAACTTCATAAAAAATATTTACTCTGTATGAGAGTTTTAGTTGAGTCTTTTTTTTGTAGTTTGCACTCTATTCATGGGCACCGATTCTAAATTAGTCGAATAGAGTTTTTGAGTTGTATTATAATCTTATCTTTCATCGTTGTAATTTAATAAACACTTGGAGTAATGATCGAGTGAAAGTGAGAGGTATCTAAAATTTAGGGGGAGCCTTGGTCGAATTTCAACGTGAGTCCAGATAAGAACAATTGTACATATGACTATTATGAGTGGAGTTATTTCTGTAGAGAGTCATGAATAGAAATTCACAAGTAGTATTAAGAAAATATGCATTGAACTAAGAGAGTTCAAATTACACCTATTTGTACTTCTGACTATTAAGAGTGCATTTTTTTCATTGGGTTAACGTCCTCCAAACGTATGTGACTTTGCACCGATATGAGTTACCAATTACTGTGTTATTTATATATTGTTTTTTCTGTCTGCTACGCAATTATCTTGTCATACACATTATTTACACCATTGTGTCTAACATCTTGTCATTCGAATAACAAATTTTCAATTGATATCAGAGCAGGCACCTTATTTTGTTTGGGTGTGTTCCAGGGTTCGTATTCTATTCAAGATGGAGAATCCCAAAGAAGGAGGATCAATTAATCGACCAATGATTCTTGATGGTACTAAGAATCCTCCAAAGATGATAGCTTACAATAATTATAATGATTGTGAAGACTAAGTAGAATATGATATTAAAGAACATCTCATGTTTGCTAATATCTTGAGAAAGGTCATGAGAAGATTAAACATAAGATTTGGGAATAATGTCTCTACAAATGTCAAAGACAATCAACAACATAATTTTAAGAGGTTGAAACTAACAGAGGAAAGTGAATCCAATGTCTGAAATGCATAGGCTATGGACATGTTTAACATGAATGCTAAAGTTTCCTAAGGAAACAAAGAAAAATATACAATGACATTAATGATAAGATCGATGAAAAAGGTGGATCTGATCAAGCAAACAATGTTTTGTCTCTCAGTACTCACATCAAAGACATAAGGGTTTTAGATATACTGGTGAACCATCAAATACAAATAATATGTTTGTTACTCCTATTCATAAAACATAATTCACAATGTCAGATGACAAGTCTCAACATCCTATCAAACATAATTACTAGTGCAAACATTTTGTCAACCACTACATAATCATATGTATCCCTGGTGGAATGAGAAATTTGAAATGCATCATCAACAAGTTTGGCATATCATGCCTAATATTATTGTTCATATTTATTATACCTCCCTCGAGGTCTCTTCTTGTGAAGATTGTTATTTTGATAATATTTACTCTAGGCTCATGACAGGATAAAGAAGCTATGTTACTTTTGATGATGGTGTTAAAAGAATTTTTTTTTAAAAGGGAAGTTAGACAATCCTCATCTTCCTTGCCTTAACAATGTTTTACTTGTTGTTGGTCTCACTGCTAATCATACCAATCAACTTTATGGTCAAGAGTTGTTTGTCAAGTTCAATAGTGTGGAGTGCACAATCATAGAAAAACAACATACTCATATTATGAAAGGGTCAAGATTTTCATATAATTTCTATATGTGTCCATTTTTAGAGAAGAGGTAGTCTCAAACATGTCATATCTATAAAAGTGTTGAGAAAAAGAATCAACATAGTGCTAAGAGAAAGAAAGTTATTGAGAAGACGATGATTGATCTAACATTGTAGTGCATAATGTGGAAGATCTTGTTATTGATATCATGGATAACATTATAGATAAAGAAGGTAATTTGTGGAACTAAAAACTTGGTCACTTAAATCTCATAAGTATGAGGAAAACTGTCTCAAAAAATTCATCATTGGTTTTGTTGGTTTCAAAATTGAAGAAGGTAAAATTTATGGTGACTATCAAGTTGAGATGTGACATGATTAGTTTATACAAGTTCACCTTAGAAAAGGCTACTCTTGTCCATCCTTCAAGGTGATTTTTCTTTAGAAAATAACTTAATATGATAATCTAGAAAGATTACAACAACCTATAAGAGTCTAGAAACACAACTTAGCCCTCTCAAGTATTTCTGATTACAGCTTAGTCACTTGCGGAAACAAATCTAGAGAGATTTACCATCAAACAGTGTTTACAAGATTACTTCTAAAATAAAGATTAAACACTTCTATGAAGAATAAATGTTTACACACAAATATGAGCAACACCTCTTGTGTATACAACAATGACAAATAACACAATAATGAGCAACAAATCTTGTGTTATAGAGAATTAAAGATAACACAAAATTGAGCAACAACTCTTTGTGTTCTTGAGTATCGCTTGAAAATTTTCTCTCTTTTATTTTCTTTCTTTGTACAATGACTTTGATGCCTCAATCGTTTGAATAATTTTGTTGAATTATTTTTCGTTCTTCGACGGTTCGACTATTCAACATTTTCCAAAGAAGTAGTCATCCCTTTATATAGGCTAAGAAAAGAATACCATTGGATAGTACTAATGTCTTTTCTTTTTTACAGCTGCTACAGTGGTAGTGTGTAATCGTGGGAGACAAGGGCACATCAAAACATCAAATTATACACTTCATTATTCACAAATAGCGGAAAGATGTTGTACGTTGTATTTCTATCTTTTTGTGTAAGTTTATGATCTTTTCTTCTGATGAGATACTTTTGATCTTGAAGTGGTAAGAGTGCATAGAATAGATCATGTCTTTGCTCTTAATCTTCTAATGGAATATTTCTGATAAGAAGTGATAAATATTCCAGAAGAAGTTTTCATAGTAGTGTTCACAAATGTATCATAGTCTTTCAGAACCAGAACCTTGTTTTAAGACATGTAGCACCAACTTATCTAACAAATAGTTTCTTGATATATTAGCTGGAAGAAAAAGCTTTATCTGAGAAGAAATTTATCTTGATTTCTGATCTTTTAAGAAAATGCTTATTATCTGATCGTTGAAGCAAAATCTTGATATCTGATCTTCACGTGGAAATTACTTTTCTGGACACAGTCGTGACTTCTAAAGCAACATCTTTTTTAGGAAGTACGCTTGGTTCTCTTTTTGACGAACATTCAGCATTTAGCAGAACTACTGATATTTCTTCTAAAACTGATGGAATAGTCTTTTTGATACATTCTAAGTATAGTTCTGATTATTCCTTGGATATCAATCCTGAATCAAATAGAATACTTATCTGCACACTCAAGAAACTATTAGAATACAAAATTGTTATATATAAAATATATGCATTGTTATCATCAAAACTCAGATATTTATCTGCATAACCAAATCTTGTTTTAACATATACAATGTTTAACTAACACACAGAATCTATGATCAAATTCATAAAAGTATTTGTTAATGACTTTTAAACGGAAGTGGCTCCCCATAAAGATGAAGATTCCGATCTCACTTGTCATTATGGTAATCAAGCTGTTGTAGGTACCATAGGGAACAATTCCTAGTTTTTTATGTCTTCATCTTTTTTTGTCTAGATATAATACATTTGGTAGTTTTCTGAAATAGAGGGATGTGGGCAATATTTAGAAAGTGATAAAATAGAAAACAATAAAATGAGAAGAATCAACATAAATTACAAGTTTACCTTTTTTGGTAGCTAATGACATTAGACTCTTTATAGTGGTTTACATCGGGTAGGATGTATCAGACAAATAGGCTCAATTTTTTCACTAGGTTATTCATTAGATTTTTGTGCATGTCATATGAATGACACACAATTGAAGGACATCCCTCTTGGAGATAATTTTCTTCAAAGAAATCTACCGGTTAGCTATCTTAATAAATAATACTTCCTCCATATCACATTTGATGTATTTAATAAAAAATTATTTTAAAATAAAGGACCATTTTAATTTATAATATAACTTTAATTATTTTTTGAAATATACTATATTATTTAGTAAAAATATTTTTCTCTTTCTTTCTTTTGACGAGGCTTATCATGGGTTCGTCAAGTATATGGTCAGATATTTTACCCGCCAGATATGGTGTCGTCGCCATTACTTCATCCTTATGGGTAAGTATGTTGGCTTTTATTTGGTTTTTACCTGGTGGAAAGACGTGTTTGTCGTTGGTTCTAACACGGAGGGTTCTTTTGATTGGTTTGAGGTTTGCTTTAGAAAGAAAGTGGATTTTGACCTTTTTATCTCCTTTTAGAAAGACCTTTGGGATAGTTCAATTTCTCTTTGTATTAGGTTTCCTAGGCACTTCAGTATCTCTCATCAGCATGATTAGTTTTTTAGTCAGGTATGTGTGATTGTGAATGGGGTTCTAATTTGGGATTTAACTTGGAAGAGATCCCATTTCTCTCCCTTTTGGACATTCGGAGGTGGAGACGTATCCTTGGTTTTTTAGGTCTCTATTTAGATATGTTATCCTCAAAATATAGTGTATGTAACATTAATTCCTCCTTAGAGGGGAGGTCTAATGGATTTTGTTTGATGTAAACCTGGTGGAAAGGTGTATCCCTCCTTGCTTCTAAAGTGGAGGATACTTCTAGTTGGTTTGAGGTTAACCTTATAGAAGGAACTTTGGGTTAGGTATACGCATCTTTTTCTTAAGTTTCCAAGGATCTTCAGTATTTCTAATTGGCACAATTGTTCAATTAGCCAGGTTGAGTGATTGTGAATGGAGTTCTCACTTGAGATTTGAATTGAAAGATATCCATTAGTACAAAAAACATATTTTATGACAAAGTTTTCACCTCACCCAACAAATAACTATGGTATAAACTCTGTGTGTGCCTTATTATTTTATTAAAAAATATAATATTTTCCTAGCAAGTGACAATCGAGGGATAAAGTCACCATGGACACGCTTCGAATCATAGCAAGTGTAGTTTATATTTTATTTCTTTTTTAATGGTGTGATTCTTTTTATATTTTATATTTTACTTAAATATTAAGTAATCTATCCCTTTGGTGATCTTAACAACCGAGAGGAAAGATTACTCATTTTTTCCTATAAAAGCTTTCGTTCATAAAGTTTTTCCCTAACCTAATACATTTGTTGCTGCTCAAACTCGTAAACATCATTCTCCTAGATGGATTGCAAGACAGATAAATATTAAAGGTTTCTTAATTTATTAGAAAATCTTTCAAGGTTGTATGTTAATGTTGTTGTTGCTTACCAACCTCGATCGAAACATTTTTTAGATCTTGCGATCCATCTTATGGAATGACGTTGTTGTTATTTACTTGGTTGACGAAGTTTAGAAACCTATTTCTAATCATACTCAGAAATATTGCCACCCAAAAAGAAAATGATGGATGGTAAAAATCTTTAAGTGATATACCTTAGAATACATCATTTTTTTCTGGGTATGCAATAGAAGTAATATATTCTCTTGGTTGATATGAAAAACCAATTGGAAATGTCATTATTTTATTTCATTGTTTACTTAAAAAAGGAAATCATTTTTTACCTCAGTTGTTCAGAAATAACAAAGGGGAAAATGTCATAGTTTTGTTCATAAACAAATCATTATCGACCACTACACTCCTAACACATTAATCCACAAGAAACATTAGTAATCCGCATGAAACTCTCCCGACAATCATTCAAAATGCAAACGCCACACTATATATCTAGGATTCTACGCTGTGAATAACAAAAATTGATAATGAAAATATTAGGATTGAAAAAAGTGAAACTTAAAGGAGTGTGAAAATAGTCTTAGTGATGGATTGCAAGAGTAGAAAATAATATCAGTTCAAGATTTTTGTTCTTTACATAATCTCTTGTATTATACATGATTCCTTATTTTCCTTGTCTAACATTTATTAATTTTACATAAGAAATAAATAAATGCAAAGCAATTGAAAATTTATTACAATATACAAATATCCAACAAAACTGTAGCATTTGCTCTTCATCAAGATTCACAAGGATGATGATGAAGAAATTTTAAAAACTTTCAACATAATTATAATTGTATATTTAAACAAAAAATAATGAATATATATATATGTCACCTCAGGTAGTTTTATCATTGATAGGAAAAGTTGTGTGTTTTTAATAAAATACAAACTTGTTGTAGTTGAGGATTTAACATATGACCGGTACAAATTTCCCCTCAATGGATCTATAACCGAGGGGAAAAGTAGCAAGTTTTCATGTTGTCATTCGTTATCTCAACTTTGAAACTTAGGTAAAACCCTTTTTTAATCAAGGTAAAAGAGGTTTTTCGTATTAGTGATTCCTTTTTGTTTCACTACTACGAAAAACACATTTCACCTCAGACGCAAAATGCAACTAACCTCGGCTACATAAGCGAGGTGCTGAAGGGCGCCATGAATTTTTTTCATTTTATACCTTGATTTTTAAAACACCGAGGGATAAAGTTATCTGCACATGGATTGGAACCCCAACATCTGGACTTTTATTATTTTTAAAATTAGAGCATCATGTAACACCTTTTAAAATCTATGTATAATTAACTAATAAATAAATTAAAACACATCACAAGAGTGTCACACTTCATAAAAACATAAATATACTGCTCTGTAACACGGGTTGCACCAAATCATTTTATTCATCTCAAAACTTCATTTTTATGTTTACACAACATAAAAATACCTCTGATAAATTTGCAGCAGAAACATATTTAAAATAATCATAGATCAACTCAAAACATTTAGTATCATAATAAGCATTTTATAACATAATCAAAATGATTGCATCTCAATCAAACATCTTAGATTGTCTCAACTAATTAAATAGGATGTAACATTAAACGTAACAATATAATAGTTTCGGAAATGAAACATTCGCCCTAACCCGATGTTACATGATCAGAGCAGAACTACACTACATAAAATGATAAATTGAAGACAAGCTCCAATGGTTAGCTTCCACTTACGTCTACATAATCTACTCATGCATATCTCCACGTTACTGACATAGAGGCAACATTCAAACAGAAAGGGTGACTAATCATAATCAATTATAGGAGACATAAGAAATAATAGATTGCAACAATTATAAGCAACAAGTCAACAACATCAACATATCATAAGATCACACCCATAACATCATAAGTAACTCATATACAACTTTCATCACAAGGCTCACATATAATCACATAACATTTACAAGTATCACCATATTATATAGCACCATCAAAATTATGCAATGCAACATACAATGTTAATGCTACATCATTGACTCAATGCATGTGGTACCTAGTTATGAACACACGGGTTCATTTCGCTCCATGTCCCACCATCATAGAATGCATGATCCGCCACCATAGGATGTGGTTCACTCTTGAACCGAGCACATCACAAAAATCATTACCGCCGCCATAGGTAACACTTCACTAATTCACCATCATAGGAAATTAACTCACACTCGAACCACCACCATAGGATTGAGGCCACATTATAATTAGAACCAAAGTTCCAACAACGTCCATACAAGATTACAACATGCAACAACAACCTCATCAACATCAGTACCATAACAACATTATCAAACTTCATCATCAAACAATGTTATCATAACATAAACATAATCGCAATAATGCAATAATTCATTAACTGAACATATAAACGATCAACTTCACAAACATAGTGGACATAGGAATAATACTCAAACAATTTACCTATCTTTATCATGTTATAGATTTTTTTTGTTAGATTCCTTACGCTTCAAACGACTCTTCATTTGGCTACATAGTTACAAAGTTATGAGGGAAAACGTCAAAGCATGTCATAGTTAAAAACATAAATTTTTTAAATATTCAACTGATGCAATCAATTGCACTGGGACTGCAATCAATTGACATCAAACATACGTTGTCACTGTTTTTAAAATTTTAACTGATTCAATTGATTGCACTAGGACTACAATCAATTGCACTGGGCAATTTTTCCAAAAAAAAACAATTTCTTGTTATGTGACGCCGTTCTCTCAAATCCCCCTTCATCCTAAACCAATCCCAAGTTCAACCACTTTATTTACACCAAATAAACTCCTAATAACACTAATACACCAATTACATCATATTGAACATAAATTTACTAAAATTGTCATGAATCATTCACCTAATATTAGACCCCAAAATCCCTAATTCACATCAAAATCATCATGACTCTAGAACACAACTACAACATATTAACATATCCTTTAGAATTTAGATTATGGTACATAAAACAATATTCATCATCAATTATTTCTCAACTTTCATCATCAAATATTTCATAAGATTCACCATCAATCAAAAGAAAACTAAAATCCTACTCTACCGTTCTCTCATGCCAATCACAATTTAAACTCATTATACACCCTTAACTTAGATTTTATCCAGCAAAGGTAGTATGAATCATAGTTCCTCCTCAGCCTCAAGCTCTTAATCTCCTATGCCCTAGCCTCTTTCTCCTTTCTCTTAATTTTTTTATGTATAATGTAACTGACTTCCTCTTTTCAAATCTTCCCTTGTTATATTAACAATATTCTCCTTAATTACGTTTTTCCTCATTTAACCCCAACTTATCCTCATGTATTACCTTATTGCCCTCAAAATCTCTACTTATTCTAATTTATTCTATATTTCTTATTATTTTAATTATAACAACTTGAACTATTATTTAATTAATCTACTATATTTTGTAATTTAAGGTCTTACACACTCACCAATAATCTAATAAATACATTCATAAATAAATATATAAACAACATAATTTCTAAATTGGAGCATTACACACCATACCTCCCAGTTTAAGCATAAAACTGAGGTGTAAGATAAAAATTTTAAAAAAAAACTTGTTACAAACTATAGAATATTAATAAATTTATTGTTTACCCATAATATTACATAATTTTCACAGAATATTTTTGTAAAAAATATATAACAAATTTTGAATATGATTAATTGTCATAACTGTCGGTAAGAACAAATGATGGATTCTTGTTTCATTGAAATCTTTGGGAAGAAAAAATATTGGGTGCAATATATTCCAGATGTTTTTTGCATTCATTTTTTTGTTGTAAAACAAAAAAAAGGGTTAGTTAAATAAAATAAATATACATTTATATGATTATTAAAGAACCCAAACCTTAAACTCAATTTATTTTCTGCTCTCGCAATCCATCGTAGATAATTTTACGAAACTTTTTTACGCTTCAAAGTTTTCATAACTTTTTTATTATGGTTGTTTGTTAGGTTTCACGCAGATCACTAATGATAGTGTCTAGAGCGTTGATACTCATTAAATGGACGGCTAAGATTTGTGTAAGTATGATGAATATCCTCAATAAACACACTGAAAAATACCCTTGGTTATGACAAAAATTGAGGTGCAAAGTATTTCTTTCCACATACCCCTCGATTTCAATTGAAAACCGAGGTGAAAAAAGCTTTTATGTTTTTTTACTTAAAAAATTATATTGCACAAAATATTAAAATACATTGATTACAACAAAATCAGGTTTTGACAAATCTTTGATCTTATTCCAAATTTAGTTGTATACCCTTTGTTTCCCACAAACACTCTATAATTTATCCAATTCTGATAAGTTATCAGTTCCAACCATGAGAATTTTTTCCTGCACTTGTAATTCGTTCTAGAGATTTGTTTTTGAGCGTTTTTAAAGCAAATATTTTCTCAAGAAAGAGAAAATGATATATGAAGGTTATTTCAAAACAACATCAACATCAACAAGTGGGATAGATTGCAAGGGCAAAAAAATGTTTTGCTTAAGAAAAAAAGAAAAACATCGGAGATTTTTTTGTCTTGCAATCCATCCAAAAGACTGATGCGTACGAGTTTGGAACGGAATAACTACATATAAGTTAGGGTTATGCTATAAATTTATTAACGAGTGCTTTTATAGTAAAATGTGATTATATATTCCCTCAGTTATTGAGAAACCAAAGGATTAAATGGTTTAATTTACAAATCAAAAATAAATTATATTTACTATGTGTCATTCATTTTTTTAACCTCAGTTTTATACAAAAACCGAGGGATAAGATGATTTGTCAAATAGAGGCGTCTTTTTTGTTAATAAATAAAACTTAAAATTGCATGAGTTAGGAATCAAATCTCATATACTAAGCATTATTTTATGTCGGTTTGGCCAAAACCAAGGTATAAGATATAAATTCTTAAAAATAATGAATAATAGCGGGTTCTATGTCATTTGACCTCGAATTTTCAATGGTTGGGGTGAAAGAGTTGTCATGAAATGTATTGTTTGTAGTAGTGTTTACTAGTGGAAAATGGTTGTTAATTTGTTAGCAACTATATGAGAGGTGTCTATGTCCCAAGACCCAAATAAGAGGTGGTGGCGTCATTCTAAGGATAATGTATTTTCAATAACCTCAGCTTATTCAACACTTTTTGATTGTGACATTCCTAGTTATCTTTCACTCAATCATGTAATCTTGGTTCTTCCTCTTGTTTAGGATAATTATGCCCTTCTAAATATTGTTGTATTCTCCTAGAAACTTATCTAAGATAAGATCCCTACCAAAGAGAATTTTCTTAAGTGTAGCGAGTTAAAGGGGTCTTAAGGGTGCTTTGTTCCCTCTTTCTATATTATTGATAGAGTTTGTTTCACATATATTTGTGACTTGTGACCTAGAAATGTTCACCTAGTATAGGGTTTTTAGGTGGTTAAGGTTGTGTTTCATTATTCTTATACATATTATGTCCCTTTTCTTGTGATTAGATCGTGAAAAGGTAGGTCTAGGTTGAGGGGTGTTTTCTCTATGATCTAGAATTCAATAGCATGTCCATTATAAAAATCACAAAACCATATATTTTTTTGGGTCCTCTACTTGTGTGAAAATGTGAAATGTAAGAGCATTTTTCTAACATGGAAACGATATTTTGGTATGTCTGCTGAAAAACTCTTGTGCATTCTCTTAGTGGCTTGAAAATCCTATTATGCATATGAGCCGATAGCAAGTTAAATGTCTTTGGTCTTATGATGGAATATTTTTTGTGATTACTCATTAGGATTCTCTTATGTCAATAATGGTTTATTTCGGCTTAGATATAACTTTTCCTCACTTTGGTTGTTTTTTAAATTTGAATTTATGTCTTTTTGTTTTGGCATTTTGTTTTTCTTGTTCGACACTAAGCTATTTGAGTTATCTTATTGTTTTGTATTTGTAGTTGGGTACTCTTTGGGCCTCTTCGATTCTTTCTTTATTAAATGTAGAACTATATATATATATATATATATATATATATATATATATATATATATATATATATATATATATGGTCACTGAAAAATTATATATTTTTCTTAATATATATTAGATTAAATTAATCACACATTTTGAGATGGTACAAAATTTATAGTATTGATTAAAATATAATAAAAATAGAGGAAAAAATGGTGAATTGACATTGTAAAATATATTCATTCAATCAATGACAACTATGTAAAACGTCAAATCACACTGTCAATAAAATACTTTCATGATTTGGTATTTTAAAATATTCTGATTAGATGTATGTGTTATATTTTTTCTATATTGACTGTGCATTACTATTAAATTTTAAAAAGTAATGTATTACAAATTATAAAAAATATTCATTTAATTTAAGACAATTTTTTCTAGCACGTTTAGGAGGGAAAACAAGTATCCAATCTAATGATGTTCAACAACTACCTGTTCGGAGATGATGATGATGATGATGATGATGATGATGATGATGATGATGATGATGATGAGTAAGGGTATAATCAATTTAGTTTGGATCGATTTTTAGCCAAAAAAAAGTTCAAATCTTCATCGATTTGATTTGATTCGGTTGATCGATTTATAGTATTTTTTCACATTATATTCATCAATTTCTTCTCCATTATCGTGTTTTTGGTTTATTTTATACTATTATTTTTTTTAAATAATACAGGTAATTTATTTTGTGCTCTAATTTTTTAAACAAATTATAAATTATTCTTAATCTGTATAAAACATTAATATGATTTCCATTGTATCGTGAAATAGGTTTACTATTAAATGTAAACCTTGATACTTGAAATAAAAATATTAGAAAGAGATTGAAATCTTAATAAATAAAACACAACAATAACAACAAAAAATTTAATACATTTAACATGTTTCACACTTCAAACAAATATCTAAATTATTTTGTAATACTAAAAAAAATTAGTTGAAGAAAAAATAAAAGAGATAAAAATTATTTTGAAAACTAATAAAGAAAACTTAGACATAAAAAATGCGATTATAATATATTAGAACGACGGGTAAAAAGTTTGCTGCAATAAAAAAGATATAAATAAAAATAGAGAATGGTTAGACTAACACAACTAGATAATTGATAAATAAAATATTTAAAATATTATTATAGTCATTAATTGATTCATTGATTTAAAATTGAGACTCGAACTAAGTTATATCGATTATATTGATTCGGTTCGATTTTAAAAGCAGACAAAAACAATCATTTAATAGATTTTTTTTCTAATCCACTTACTCACGAGGAGGTTAGAAATTTAAAAGTATGAATCATTACAAATGCACGTGAAAGTCAATAATAACTAGCTAAGTTGCACTAATCATTTACTGCGTAGTGGAGTTAAATTTTTTTTTTTTAGAAAGCCAAAATTTAATTGAAACAAGGCATAAGAAATGCCATCACCAATACAGCCACTGTATAAAAAGAAAAACAAACAGCCTGCTGTCGACGAATCTCTTATAACAAAATAGAGCATTATTCTTCTTCCTATAACGAATTCTCTTATTTTATGCTGCATTATTCATTTCATTCAACCTTTTTACTTAAATGAAGAACAAGTATGCAATGAGTGAGTGTGTAGTTTATAGAATTTTAAAGAAAACAAGCGTGGGGTGTTTCACATAAAGGGGACAAAACCAGAAGATATACAAAGGCATTCCAAGGTTTTATATAAATAAATAAAAAAATATTTATTTTATTTAAAATTAATTACAAAGAACATGTAGAAAGGTATGAAGGTTCCTTTAACATTTTCTTTGGCAGAACCTTGGATAGTTTTCTACTATATATTCTTATATTTTATTTTACTTATAATATTAGTTTTATTTTTAAACATATATTATAATTGTAATCATTATATAATACTACATCTATCTTTAACTATAATATTTTTTAAAAATAAATCACAAAAATAAGAAAATTAGTTGAGATATTAAATTTATATACAATTTATATAGATTTCTAAATGCATTTTTAAGAGAGAAAAATTATTTAGTATTTATGTAAGTGTATTTAGTTCAGAAGTGTAAGTCTAAATGTATGAGATGGGATTTGGAATGATAATATGAAATTTTGAGTAGAAGTATGCAAATGTGTATGAAATTGAAGGCAGTCAATTGGAGGAGCTATTGAAAGTATTGCAGTGTCCATCCTACACTTGACAAGGAGGACAGGTTTGTATGGTCGAAAAATAGTAATGATTTTTCTGTGAAGAACAACTATATTAGACTTTGGAATTTGTGATGTAACTTAGTGGAAGGAAAAATTCTAACAGAATTCGACAAATTATGGAGAGCAAACTTGTCAAGTAAAGCTCAATTATTTGGTTGGAAAGGAGATTGTTCAATAGACTGCCTACAAGATCCGAACTTTCAAGAATAAGAGTGTTTTGGCCATGTACAATGTAGATGTTAAATAATTTATTTAATAGTTGAATCCTTATCCTGGTATGTTGAGTGTGTTGTTGAATATGATGTGGATTAATTGTTATTGAATAGATTCAACATGTTAAATGAGGAAGAGGGAGGTTCATGTACAATACTTTGCAAAATCTTATTAGTTGTTGTGATTATTTAGATTTTGTGTGTTGTGAATGGTGATGGAATATGGTAGTGAATTTTATTAAACAAAATCGTTGTAGTGAGTAAAAATTGAATGAATGTTGAATTATTATGTGGAAGAAAGAGAAAATAATGTGGAAGATAAAAAGTGAAAAAATATATTGTTGAAAAGTAAAAACCATTGTAGATAACCTTATAGGGGTCACGATGTGGTTGTGTTAGACATATGTTTTATTAGAAATATTATTCTTACACCTACACCGTATTTTACTGCTCACTAATACGGTGAACAATAAAATATTATAATAAAATATTTATCTTTTTAAATAAAAAATTATTATTTTTTATTTGTAATTTATTAACCAATATTATACTTACTGAAAATTTGGACAGTCTATTAATCAATTTTATAATTTTATTAATCATTTTTTAGATTTCATTAACCAACTTTATTTTATTATTAAAAAAAAAATTTTAATATCAGAATGTATATTAACCAACTTCATCACTTTATTAATTGATTTTTTATATTTTATTAACTAACTTTGTCTTATTATAAAATATTTTTAATATCTAAATATTTATTAATCAATTTTATTATTTTATTGACTATCAGTAAAAGTTATTATTCATGCAATGTTGTGTATCATCAATGTACATGTAGTATTCATGTTAGTATTTACAATACTATTCATAATATATATTTTTTATATTCATAGTATACATTTTTTATTTGAGAGAGAAAAAATAAATATGTCCCACATGTTAGTTTATTATTATTTCAGTACAATAGTCATTATACCGTGTAGTGTATAGAAAAGGTGTCAAAAGAGCAGAACTGATGTTTTATATAAGGGATGAAAAATAATAATTTAAAACAAATTTATTTAAGAAATCAAAGATTAAAACCATTTTTACAAAACAGTTGAAAATATATAGTGGAATTTTGAAGTAAAAAAAGAACAATTGAAAAATAAAACACATAGCAGAAGAGAAATAATATTGAAGAATTATACATGCTCGATTAAGAAGAATCATATAATTTTATCTTTCAGAATTGTTCTTAAAAGTCCATTTAATACGTATGATATGATTAAAAAAATACGGACACGATTAAGGAAACAATTTTCAATTTTTCTTAAAAGATATCATGAATTTTTTTTAAATTGTTTCTTTAATCGTGTATATATATATATATATATATATATATATATATATATATATATATATATATATATATATATATATATATATATATATATATATATATATAACTATTCTTATAAAAAATATACTTAATTTGATAGACAAAATTAAATTATATTTTTAAAATTTTTATTATTATTTTATTTTTAAATATTTTTATTTATTAAGTTTTCATTTTTTATATTATAAAAAGTTATCAAATTATCCTTATGACAATATCATATATATATTTCAAATATTTTTAATAATATATTTTAATTTAATATCAAATTAATCTTTATTTATATTTTATCATATTTAACTTTTTATTTTAAATTATATTTTATATGGGTAAATTAGTAAATTATTTTTTTATCTTATCCTCACTATTACAAGACGCGCATACAACAATGTCAAAGTCATCACGATTCGTCCCAAAATCGTAGTGATGTTGCTAAATTAATGTGTTAACTTTTAATTTATTTATTTTATTGAAAATTTAAGGTATAATTACGGTTACTTATCTAACCATGGTGATACAATCCAACGTTCCTGGATTGTATCCTTAACTCCCTCAAATAGTTTATCTTTTTTACATTATTAATGCACACATTTTCAATTATATTTATATTTAATTAAAAAATAATAGGGATATAACTACGTCTCGTTTGTACAACCTTTATTGCACATCGATGATATATATATATATATATATATATATATATATATATATATATATATATATATATATATATATATATATATATAATACTAAGTACTCATTCTTCCACTGATAAAAGAAACAACCATAACACCAACGCCATCGGCATCGACGGGAAGAAGAAAATAACCCTAACACCACACTCATTGTTGTTATCCAGTCTCACCTCAATGTCGCATTTGAAGAGTAACACATCCAAAGGTGTAAAATCTTGATCTGGAAATATATGTGGTTGTGACATTCGTATGATTTCGTATCAATGCAAGAGAGGTCAAAATAAAGAAGGCTTTTTTGGAGATGTCCAAATTAGTAGAGTAGTGAAACATGTAATTTGTTCATATGAGATAATGAACAAAAATTGGAAAATGGGAGTAGTATGATGCCAGAGTTAGGATTTGTTGGGTATTTGAAGGTTATGTATACATATTCAAAAAGGAAGAACAAGAATTTGAAGAACAAACTGAAGTTAGAGAGATTTTCTAAAAATTTGGAGATGTTATGTTTTCTTATATCCTTTATGTTTAATACTTACTTTGTTATAAAATGTAATAGTTGAATTAGGATTTGAAATTTGAAAATGTCATGTTATCTTATATCCTTTATGTTTAATATTTACTTTGTTATGAAATGTAATAGTTGAAGATGTAGTGGACTTGACAAGAATATGCAACTAATAGACCGTTTCTTACAAGTAAGTTCATCGTAATAGTTTTCAATTACAATAATGTGTTTTATATATTTTGAAGTTCAAGCTGATAGGTTAATTTGAATGTTTAAGTTGATAACCTTGAGAGAGTTAAGCAGATTAAAACTACATAAGACTTTCATAACTTGATCAAAAACCATAATCAAATCTAAATCCACTCGCTGAGATAAAGTTAGACCACTCATAGTCCGCCTCATCATCATCAGAATCGGAAAAAAACCATTATTTGCCTTCTCAACCTTCTTCTTCTTCTCGTTACCCTGAGAGCTCTAATTAGTCTAAACACAACACCCTCTACAACAATATCTTGAATCTGATGATGGTTTTGCACCACAACACTCTCTACAACAACATCTTTATTTTGAGGTTGGTTTTGCACCACAACACCCTCTATAACAACATCTTTATTCTGAGGTTGGTTTTGTACCACAACATCCTTTACAACAACATTTGGATTCTTAGCATTATTGGTGGCTTAAGTAGGATAACACATGTTGATTCCTTTAGATGAAGTTATTTTTGTGTCTTGGTTCTTCCGCTTTTATGTTATTTCGTATGATTCTTCATCTTCTTATCTTGAAAGTTTAAAAATCAAAGTTACTCATCATTGTTTCTTTAATTCTATACGGTTTATTTTCTCTTGAAAATTGGAAAGATTGCATACTTCTAGTTGTTCAAATTTTATTATTTACTTAATGGAATTGTGTACTTTGTAATATAAGTTTTATATCAATTAAAAATTGGTTTAGTGTTGATTCTAGTATGAAAATTTTTACATTTATTCATATATAATATCACAATGATTAATATGAATAATCGTTGTTATAAGGCGCATACTTTCCAGATTACTACGACGGTCACTGGACGTGATTGTTAGTACCGCGTATATATTCGCACGCTACATAACAACGTCTGGTCGTGTGTGGTTATTGAAGGATGAAAAACACAAGAAAGTGGGGTTTGAATTGGGGTTTTGAAATCAAATTAAAATAGACCCGATTATTTTTATCCTGGTTCGTTTGAACTCAAACTACTCCAGTCCACCCGTCAAGGTGATTTGCCTCTCTCAACGAGGTCTTAATCCACTAATCAGAACTTGATTACAATCCACTAAGACCACTGCCTTAGTCTTCTCAAGAACACCACAACTTGGTTTCTCAAGAAATTAAAATTCACTAAAACAACTGTTTTAGTCTTCTCAAGAACACCACAACTTGGTTTCTCAAGAAATTACAATTCACAGACAATTACAAAAATGTGTTTAATGATGCTTCTAAAAAGCTATATCACAACTGTGATTTTTACACAAGAATATTTCAAAACTTATGAACTAATGAACGATTTGAATTTTCTTTTGTTTATGCGTGTATTGATGTGTTTTCGTTCTCTTCATAGATGAGTCCTTGTATAGGCGTTCATGGAAAATATCCATTGGAGACATCTTAAGTTGTATATGGAATGATGATAATTTGAGTTGATTTTTCTTTCCATAAAAGCGAGATCCTGTTGGAAGTTAACCGTTGCTTCGAATATTCATTTAATGAATGGCAACGCTTCAGAGCATTTCAGCCAGAACATGGATATTAGAGTTTGTAGAGCGGTCTGGTGCTTTTTAGAATTTTATCAGAACTTCGTTTAGAGCGTGAATCTTTTAACATCTTCTAGCATGTCAGAACTTTTGTATGTTCAGTTCAGAGTCTTCTTATGACATTAGAACTTCTCTTAGATCAGAATCTTCTAACGCTATTAGAACTTAGCTTAGATCATAGTCTTCTAACACTATTAGAACTTCACTTAGATCAGAGTCTTCTAACGCTATTAGAACTTCGCTTGGATCAGAGTCTTCTAACGGACATCAGAACTTCTGTTCTTCTACTTTCATCAGAACTTATGTTCTTCAACTTTCATCAGAAAACTTATGTTCTTCTACTTTCATCAGAACTTCTGTTCTTCTACTGTCATCAAAAATTCTGATCTATAAAATCAAAAACTTCTTTTCTTTTCAAGGTTAGAACTTTATCTGCATACTTTTAAACAAACTTAGAAGCCAACAATGTTTCATACAAAATATTTGTTTATTATAGTCATAACATGATTGTCATCAACAATACTTATTATCATCAAAACATCTAAGATTGGTGTAGAACCAAACTATGTTCTAACAGTTATATATCTTTCCCAACCATTGTTAAATATCTTTTCCATAGTAGTGTATGCTGGATTCTATCATACACATATTCAGGATAAAAAAATTGAACTAGTGAGCAAAGTAGAATAAGTTTTAGGATTAACTTATCATATTTTATTGTGTCATCAAACACTAGACTGAGATAGAATATGATACATATATCCTATTTGTCTCTTATCATGTGAACCAAACAAATCCTAAGAGTATATACTATATCTTAGAACTTTTAGAAGGTTATACCCACAAACCCCCTTATACAAGAAAATGAAGTTTCATGCCAACTTTTAACTGAGTTGAGCTCAAGAACCGTTGTTGATATTTTTACTAGAAGATCTTCACAAACCAAAAGACAACTTTTTCTTCATTGTTAGAGCTCCCAAACCAAACGGGGACTAAGAACATTCTCCAAATATAAACTAGAAATTTTTTAAATGGCTAAGCTTCCAACCAAGATAACAACTTCCTAAGGAAGAATTATGTGCTCGTGTGAATAATCTTCTATTACTAAATCTACACTTTTTCCATCATCTAGAACAATATTTCTCACTAGAATCAAGAATACTATTGGAGCTCTATGGCTATAACATATGAGGAAACATGAGAGATTTAGAGAGGTTGTGAGAGAAATAAAAAGTGAGGTTTTTCACGTCTTATGGATGTGAAAAAAGTGACAAAAAAGCTCTCTTTTATAGGTCAAGGCATTGTAGAAATTTGAAACTAAGAACCTTGAGTCTTCTTGATAAGGCTTGAGATATCTTTGTGTACCTTCATATGAGAGTTTGAAAAGATAAATCATCGATAAGCCTAAGTCTTCACTTAAGAGTCGTTGGACTACATTGTTAACTTTAAACAAATGTTATCTTGATTCGGGAAAATAACTTGATCAACCATCTTATGCATCTTTTATTTCTTGAACTATCTTTGTCAATTATTTGACTTTTAGTGTTGTCCTAATCAAAATTCAATAACTACTTTGACTTGCATCCTTGCTATCTATAAGCTTGACCATTTTGGATCACTTATTGACTATAAATATATACACACATATCCATATTCTCTCCCTTTTGATGATGACAATGTATCTCACAGAGAGGTGGTAAAAGAGAAAACAAATAGATAAATTTTGGAGTGGTTAAACTCTCTCACACATGAGTAGAGAGTATAGTTTACTCCCCCTGATAGTATATTCTTCCCTTTGTCATAATCAAAAAGACATGTAAATATGTTAGACACTAATTATAAATATGCAAGCATTTTCTTCACATTGATCAAACTTATTTTACTAAGGAAGGGAAAACATATAGATATGGTTTAAAATGAGCTTGTCGGTGAGACGATGAATCCTTGAATTAGTCTTTTTTTGCATCCTTGTTATTTCTTGTTGATTCTGGAGAAGGTTGTTGAGGATTTTATTGGAAGGGGAAGTGAGAGGGATGTCAACGCCCTCCAAAATAATTTCTTTTTGTCGTTCTCTTGGTGGTGCTTTTGGAGGTAGTTGCATTAGTACTCCATTTTTTAATTTTATCCCCCATTAAGCTTAGACTATTTTATCGTATTCATGTGTGTCTAATCTTTGATTCCTCCGCCTCTAAGTTGAATCCAGTATGCTCCAATATTTTTGTGACTAGTTCATTTTATGAAAGAATCGTGTTTTTATTTTTGCTCCCCACAACTCGATGGATCACTACACCAACCTAATTCTTCTCAACTTTGTTAGTCGAAAAGCAAACGAAAGCTATGTCAGATTTTTTTATGTGACTAAAGTTGTTTTCCTTGGAGAAATAACATGTTTCACTATATTGTAAATTAGACGAATATTTGGGTGTATTGAGTCGATGGTGAAAGGAGGAGGAATGATAGAGGTTGGATCAACACACAAACATAGAATGTCGCACAAAAAAATTTACTTCGAAAATTTACATGTTTATCTTATATCGAAAACTTACTTCGATGACTCTATTCCATCACTTTAGGATATATTTTTTTATTCTCTAATAACCAAATCCAAAAACCTTAAATAAGAATTTTAAAAACCTTTAGGATATATTTTTTAAAGATTTTAAAAAATCTTTAAAATTTTATTTAAAGTTTTTGAATTTGGTTGTTAGAGAATAAAAAATATATTAAATAAGAATTATAAAGATTTTTTAAAATTTTTAAATTTTAAAAAATTATTATACCATTAGTTTATTTTAATGATTTAGACAAATTATGAAAAATAAAATAACTTGTCACATAAATGCCACTTGAATTTAATAAATAAATATATTAACATACCATTGTCATATTATTAAAATTGTTGATTGGTTTAAATGAAGAGATAAAAAAACAAAAAATCTACATATTACAAAAGTGGAATCTATATTTTTTACCATCTATTTTCGGTCTTGACCCAAATTACAAGGGTGAGTTAAGTACTAATCATTTATTTTATTTTTTAAAAAACTTGAATGTGATATGCTAGAAAGGTATATGAATATATGGTGTGAGATTTTATAATCTATATTTATATCTATATCGATTCTATGGATTTATTTCTTCGATTCTTCATGGTTTATTTATTTATTTATAAATATTGAATTGATATGAGTTTGGTTGTCATCTATATAATCGGCAGGTAGGATGTCAAATTTCATCTTAATCCAAATGAATGAATTGGCCAAGTTATAGATTCATCCGATCCAAATCTATTCTAGTCATAATCTAAAGTTGTTGGAGAGAGGAAAGTGAAAATGATTGATTGAATGAACCCCACTTTTTAATGTGCAATTAAAGTGTTTGCTGAAATTGGACCCCATGCATGAGATGAGAGGAAGTGGATTGTACCTGGGTGGTGGTGGCCACCTTATTAATGTCAACTCCCACTCGTGTGTGGTGGTGACCATCTGCACGGACGCCAAAGCTGCCATAAGACTTCTAATAATAAGATACAAATGCAACTAACCTATTGCTTTCTTTTCTGATAAAGCCTAACCTTTAGATTGTTTATAAAAGATGGTGGAAAAATCATATGTATGTTTTTTATTAACTTTTTAAATATTATATGGTGACATAGTTAGGAATACTCGTGTCTGATTTTAATTATTTGTAGATAATTTATCCACTATTTTTAAAAGACGATTCTGAACTCACTTTTAAAATATAAAAAATTGTTAATTTATTGACTAATGGTTTAAAACAATTTACAAAGAATCACAAGCACTCAATCATAAATGTTGCCTGATATTTATGTTTCTTTTTTCAAATAAAAGAAATTCAATAGTCAGTCTAACTTTTTTATTTTTCTGAGTTAGTGCTTAGTATTTAGACTAACGCTTAATTTTCTTGTTAGACATGTTTTTCATCCCTATCTCTCTGTTGATACTTAATAGTTAGTCTAACTTTTATCGGTTTAGTAAGTTTTTGGTCTAATTCACTATCTCTGAGCAGGTGCCCAATAGTTGGTTTAACTCCCAATTCTCAGATTGTTTCTTTAAGGGAGGATATAGATTCTCTAGATGCTAGAGTTGAGCGGGGTGAACTTTCCGTGGAGGAGATTGATTCTAAGAATAAGGAGGTGTTAGATCTCTGGTCCATTCTTTAGATTAAAGATGCTCAGTTTTTTCCAAAGAGCTAAAGTTAAGTGGCTTCAAGAGGGTGGAGTCAAGAGCAAGTCTAGGAGGTACACAATTTTAGCTCTTAAGGTAGAGGATACTTGGGTAGAATGAGTCTTGGAGATTCGTTAAGAGGTGGTCAATTACTTTTCTAATCATTTAAGAGAACCTCTCATGGATCGTCCCATGTTAGTGTCCCTTTTCCATTTATCTCGGTGGAGGATTGTCCTAGTATTATGACCCATTTTCTCCTTGTTAAGATCAATCGGGTTGTTGCTTTGTGAAATGGTAACAAGAGTCTAGACTAGATTGGTTCAATTTGTCCTTTTTCAGAAGGTTTGGCCCCTTCTTAGAAAGAGATTGAGACTATATTCGAGAAGTTCCATCAGTTTGTTTCTCTTCCCCATAATTCTTCCTCATTTTTGTGACTTCGATTCATAAGGTCGGTTTTCTATCTTGGCTGGAGATTCTCGACCCATCTCTTTGGTAGGGTCACTTTATAAATTCTTGGCAGAAGTTTTGGTTGGTAAGTTAGCTAGTGTTATGGATAGGATTAGTTTTTTGAAGCAGTCAACCTTCCTAAAAGGTAGATTCCTAGTATATGGGGTTGTAGTTGTGAAGGGATGGTGGATCTAGTAACAAAAGTAAAAAGTTTTGCTTCATTTTTAAATTTGATTTTGAGAAAGCTTATGACCCGGGTAGTTGATCTTTTATAGATTATATGATTTCTATAATTTTTTTAGTGTTAAGTGGTTAAGTCGGATTTGTGCATGTGTTTCTTGTTGTTGTAATATTGTGGTTTTTGAAAACGGTTTCCCAGTCCAAGAAATTAGTATTTAAAGGGGGTTGAAGCAATGTGATCCTCTGGCTCCTTTCCTCTTTCTCTAGATTGTTTAAGGCCTTAGTGGGTTGTTCTCTAGGGTTGATCACACATGGAGTGAGTAAAACCAAATTGTCGTAGGACTGAAGCAAGTTTCTCATACTAAGCCCTTAGGACTTGTTTAAGATCATATATAGCTTTGTTGAGCTTGCAAACCAAAGATTTGTCAGAGTGGATGAACCTAGGGGGTTGAGTCATGTATACGTCTTCTTGGAGAAGGTCATTTATGAAAGCATAATTGACATCTACTTGTTTAATATTGCATTTATAGGTAATGGCAAGGGTGAGTATGATTCTAATTGTGGTTGGTTTGATAACTGGGGAAAAGTTTCATTAAAATCAAATCCTTGTTCTTCGTTGTAACCTTTGGCAACCAACCTAGCCTTGTATTTTTGTATGCTTCCATTTGAGTTTTCTTTTACTTTAAAAATCCACCTACATCTTACTACTTTTTTATGTGGGGGCGGGTTGGTAAGAGTTCAAGTCACATTAGATGTTATGGCATTAAACTCAGTTTGCATAGCAGAGGCCCATTTAGGTATGGTTAAAGCTTGTTTGACACTAGTTAGGACATAACTCTGTCCTGTGTGGAAGGTAGAGTCAGGAGGAGACACATTATCCTCTGGATAATGTATGGTTGTAGGTATGTTAATGTTGCAACCCATATTAGACTTGTCAAAGGCATTGGAATCAGTATTTGAGGAATACTTTGGGTGATGTTGTCCAGTTGTGGGAATGTTCTCAGAATCTTGAGGCTCAAGTGGAATTGAGTTGTCATTATAATTATGAATAACAGTGCTGGAAGTGGGCTATAGTGACTTAGTTTGATTGACAAAAGTACTCAGATTATGAGAACTGATGTGTAAGGGAGAATGAATGATGATGTGGTTTTCATTATTTATAGCAGGCACCACAGTCTCATGTGAAAAGGATGTAGGGACCTGAGAATACATGAGGGTGAGGGTGGGATGATTATTTGTGGGACATGGAAGGGTTCTAGAGTTAAAGGTGTAAACAGGTTGAGAGGCATCTGAGAATAGTTGAGAATATGGAAAGATTTTCTCATGAAACACAATATCTTTAGATATATATATATATATATATATATATATATATATATATATATATATATATATATATATATATATATATATCCTCTTTGCTTAAGCACTTGAAACCCTTATGTTGGGGTGACAACTAGGTACACACATTCTTTACTTCTAGGTTAGAGCTTGTTTTTGTTATATGGTCTAAGCAAAGGGAAGCAAGAGCACCCAAACAGGTATAGAGTTTTGTAGCATGGTTGTTTATCATACAGAGCATGAAAAGGATAGAAGTGAAGTGATAGAGAATATGAGAGTAGCTTATTAATTAGGTGAACAACAGTGGCAAAACTGTGATCCCAAAATATCAAGGGAATGGATGAATGAGCCATCATATTTAGCTCTAATTCAACTAAATGCCTATGTTTTCTTTCCAATGTACTATTTTAATGGAAAGTGTGTAGGCAAGTGAGTCTATGAATAATGCATAGGTTATCTAGGAGGTATGTGAATGGCCTTAATTCACCCCCAAAATCATAATGCACAAACTTAATAATAGTCTTAAAGTGAGTTCTACAAAAGAGTGAAAGAGTTTAAAGGCATGTAGGGCTTTAGATTTTTGTTTTAAAAACTATAGACAAGTCTACCTAGTGTTAGCATTAACAAAGGATATGCAATATCTATATCCACAGCTAGAGGGATGGGGTTAGGGACCACACAAATTAGAATAAATCATATCAAATGCATTATTATAAACTTTAGAGGAGATATGGGCATGTAACCTATGTGATTTACCAACATTGCAAGATTTACACAAAAGAGAAACTTGTTTATTGGAAAAGGAAATGTTACACATTTTAAGTATTTGTTTGACAAAATTAAAATTGGCATGCCCTAGCCTATGATGCCCCTGGGTGAAAGTATCAAAATAATCTAACTTATCTACAACAGGCTTGGAAGCAATGTAGCTTTGGACTCCCAAAGAGATGTTCAAGCATTTATTTGTGAAATTGGTGTTGTAGATATACAAGGTCATATTGGGAAAACAATAAAGACCAATATTATCTAGGAAGCTCTCAAGTAATATTTCTTTTAGAATTCTGACATTTTACATAGCACTTGTTAGCCAGAAATTCAAAAGCTACATTGTTGTCACTAGAAAATTTGGAAACAGGTAAAAGGAATATGGTGATAGATGGTACATGGAGTATTTTATCTAGGGTGAACTTAGGATGAGAGGAAAACTTGAAGTAAGGCATAGCTAAACCAATAAAGTTTATGGAAAGATACTTACAATTACCAACATAAACTTTCTTAAGACCTGGATAAGGCTTTTTCAACTGTAAATGAGATTCACAAGGGGTAAGGTGATGAGATGCACCTAATTCTGCATTTGTGGAAACAAACAATTATTGAATAAATTTGTACAATTTTTGTTCTTGGACATAGAGTAGATCTTCAACCTCACATAGTGATAGGGATTCAAGTGTTTCATACATATGTGTAACATGAGGATTATACTCTTCAGGAAGTCCATCAAAAATCGAATCGACTTGGTCTTATTCTGTGATTGAATCTTCCACACCTAATAAAGAGTTGACTATCGCTTTGAATCTTAGAACGAACCACCAGTGATTGGCCTATTTTCTTTTTTATAGACTTGAATTTAACTCGCAATTGACGAACCCTAGCTTTCATATGAACATTGAAATACTTGTGGATTTTATCCCAAATTTTATATGGGTGTTTGCAAGAAAGCACTTGGATAATACAGATTTAGAAATGGTAGATAACAACCAGATAAAAAGAGCTTGATTGTGTACTCTCCATGCTTCGTATTCATTAGAAATTGTACCCGGTGCTCGATTTTGAGTTGTTTTGAACTTCTGAGGAATTTGAGGATTAACAATAATTTGGTGCATTTTTTGGGTCAAGATTACACCGTTCACTTGTTGATTTCATAGCAGATAATTGTTGTCTTACAATTTGATCGAAACATTTGGTCTAATGATCCATTGGAACTAGAATTGGAGAACATTAATGAGAAGGTCTGAGCTTGACTCAGAGTTTTGACAACTGATTCTTGATTTTCTAGTGGATCCATTTTCAAATTTCTCACCAATAAATACATGCAAATTAGAGTGTTGTGCATTGAAGAAGAAGAAGATGAGTGTGGGAAGAGAGAATGATCGTACCAGCAAATGATACTTGTAACACGGTGGGAGAACTGACTTGTTTGTTTTGCATTTTATTGCAAATATTATGGTTAGCAAGAGTCACCACCGACTTTTCTTTTATCCAATAAAGGAAGGGTGAAAAGAACAGGAAAGACCTTTTATCGATTATGAGTACGGGGGTAATTATGAAAAGGGAAGGTATTAGCACCCTTTCCATCCGTAGTTATCTACGGGCTCTTAATTACTTAGCTCACCTTTTGAAAACTTGCTTTGTGTGTGTGTGTGTTTGAAAAAATATTTTGACTTTGACTTTGACTTTGTAATGATTCTTGTGTCAGTCCTCAAGAATGTATACGAAGTGTTTGAAAAATATTTCAAAAGTTTAATTTTGTAATGATTCTCGTACGAATGTATACAAAGTGTTTATTTGAAAGTATTTTCGAAAAGAGTGTGAGGTGTGAAAAGTATTTTGATTGAGCAAGCAATTAAGAGTTGCTACCCACTCAGAAGGTCGTTCTTGTTATTTTCCTTCTCCTTTAGGACAGTGCTATCCATACCATTAGTTGGCAGGTAACCTTATCAGTTGGATGTAAAGGGACAAGCGTAGGGTCATCGTATGGTCATTGAAGGCAACATTGTAAGGATACCTTAGCAATTCGAAAGAATGGTCATCACTTATTCGTAGGCAACAACCGATGGACGAGATCATATATTCATAGGCAACATCGAGGGACTATGATCTTTGTGATGATTTAACTGAGGGACTTTGCTAATGGTACCCCTACGTTCGAGGGACATGACCATTTTTCCGAAGGCAACAAGAGAGGATACCTTAAGGGTGTGAGTGTGCAATTGATTCAATTCAGATATTTATCTTGATTAGGGTTATCTAAGTTCGTTGATTAGTCTTTTCATACAAATCCTAGTTACTAGCAGTTAAAATATACAAATATATAGGGTGCATAAAGTAAAAGTGCGGAAAGTAAATTCTACGCTATTACAAGGCTTTGGGGCAGATACATAATAGGAGGTGCGCAAAAGTAAATGCGGAAAGTAAAAACCCTAATTAAACTATTACATCCTGTTAACAGATACATAATTATGAAAAAATGCGCGAAAAAGTTAAACCTAGCTATTACAACCTGAAAACAATTACATAAATTGAAAAAAATAGCAAGAAAAGGATTAAATCGAAATAAAGAGATAATGTTAGAAAAAAAGTTTTAATGTTAGTGAAAATAAGTTTAAGGTTAAAGCAAATTTAAACCCTGATTACTAAGAGGAAAATATTTTTTGTGGTTGATTTTAATTATGAAAAACAAATTAAAGTTAATTTATGATTAATTAAGCAAATAATTTAAATAAAATAAAAATATTTTTTTTTGTGTCAAAAATTAAATAAGCATTTTTAAAACCTAAATCTAAAAAGAAAATTATTTTTAGGGTTTTTGGTGATTTTTAGAAAATTATTTGAAAAGAAATAAATTAAAAGAAATAAAAATGAGAAAAATAAGAAAATAAGAAGAAAATAGGTTAGTAAGAAAAATTGTCAAAAAATAGAGGTATCCCCTGGGGAGCGAACCTCGGACCTCTAAGTCACCAACACGCGTCACTTGCCACCTAAGTTGTGCTTGTTAGTTGTCATGGAACGGAGAAAAAATAATAAAACAAAACTTTAATGTATATTTTGAAAATTAGAAAACGCGCGTAAGGGTAGGGTCGTCTCCTTCGTTTTTGAAAACATACTTTTACCTACAGACATAGTCCGTTGGTAAAGCCTTTAACTACAGGTTCGTCCATCAGTATAGCACCTGCAATTTTCAAAATAAAAAAGTATGCAATATAAATTTATATGGAGACCATGGATCGATTGGAATTGATGTCCTGGGCATGATGGTACCCCTCGTTTGGTCCAATTTTGGCTATTTTGCAAAGCCCTAATTCGGAGCTCAAAACCCTTGCAATGGTGAATCGTGATACATGCACTCAAACTCAAATTAAACCATCCACATAACTTCGAAACTTCATCACAAACACAAATATATGATCAAATTCAATTAAATATGCATGTATGTACGAAATCGAAATTCAAAAATAGTTTGTTCAACCGTGATCGTATTTTTAAGTTTCAGAGTGTTTCGATTGATGGTGATGGGCTGGAATCCTTCAGAGAACACCGATAAAGCAAATGGAATCCTTGAAATAGCTCGAATCAATCAAATTCCTGGTCTGCAAGTTTCTTGAATGCCACAGTTTTTTTCAACTTGGTTAGGGTTCTTGAGGCCTGCAAAAATCGTCTCTCTTGTTCTGAAGCTCTTGTGTTTATATAGAGGATTAAAACTAGGTTAAGAAATATGGAGAAAATATATGGCATTCAATGTGAAAATATTTGATTTCCAATTTGCTTTAAAACTTGACTTTTTCTTCAAGCTTGCACCAATCTCATGCCAATTAGATCTTGCACGCTTTTTCAGCCTTTTTTGAGTTGCTTGTACCTCAAGAAGCTTGAATCCACAACCTTGCACACTTCACATTTAATTTATATTTTATTTTAATTAAAATTGAATTTAAATGAATTAATTAAAATAAATAAAATTATTAAAATCATGGCGTGTGGATGGGCTTAGAGGCTCTTGATAATGTTAGAAACAAGTTTGGATAATAAAAACCTAAGCCCATTTGGAAGAAATTCAAGATTGATCAATGTTTTCTTCATGCACTTCTTCAAAATTTCCAATTTTTCTCAAGCCATAACTTGCTCAGTTTTTATCATTCGAGAGTGATCTTGGACTTTTTAGAGAGCTTAAGATGTCCTCTAAGAGCTCCTTTTGGTTTCATCTTCCTTGAAGCTTCCATGCTCATGTGCACTTCTTTGGAAAAAGATGACTTTTTGTTGACTTTTAAAAGGACCAATAATGTCTTGACTTATATCTCCCAAATGAGCATTTTTGGGCAAACCTTGTGAGAGACAACGTTGTAGAGAATTGAATTCCATTTAAAATGAGCTTTGGTGGAAAAATTTCTGATGAAGTATGTGAAAGTTATGCCTGGTCAAAGTTCTGTTGACTTTCTCTTAGGAAACCCTAATTTAAAAACTTTTGACTTTTGATCATTCTTTGAATTTTCTTGATGAATAATGATCAAACCTTGATCAAATGATGAATATGATCTCAAACACTTGAGGTTGACCAAGAATGATGGAGTTTGGTTGTATGTTGACCATAATTGACTTTTTGTCCAATACAACTAATTTTCAACCATCTGAGCAATTGACTGAGCAAACTTAGGCTATGAGGCTTGAAACTTGACATGGTGATACTTTCAAGCATATTTGGAGCCATTATTCTCACTTGAGACATTAGAACTCATCTTTGTCTTGAGAGAAGCAAAACCCTAGTTGATGATTAATTGCTTAGAAGAGGGTTTATTTGATCAACCCTTGAGGAATTCTTGAGTATGGAGATGTATCTTGATCTAAAAAATAGGAGGGAAAATTTTGGGGTATAACAATACCATATTAGATATGAGATTATCTTGAGCTCATTCTCAAAAGGAAGAAGATTTCACTATAAAAAAATTGTTATTAGCCCGGGGATATTTTCTATATGTATTGAATGAAATATATTGCACTGAGTTACTTTTACAAGAGAGTTAAACTAATATATATCAGCTAAGAGATGCTTATCTATCATTGATCCGGAGTAATTAACGGACTACAGTTAACTATCACAGTTAACTAACTTCTAAAACACTATCAACAAAACAACAGACAACATTGTTAACTCATACACATAACTTTAGGCATGATAGATAGAAACCGTAAAGGCTACATATCTCTAACAAAGAAATAATAGAGAAGGGTTGTCAAGTCCACAACCACTCTCCAATCAACATATATAATACTACATATAAATATTATTACTTTGAATTTATTAAATATAAGTAAAAACTATAAATTTTACTTTCAAACTTAAATCTTTTAAGAAAATAACTAGTTATTAAATTTAATTTTTCTCTATAACAATATATATATATATATATATATATATATATATATATATATATATATATAGTTCAAGTCCCATTAGATGTGAGGGAATTAAACGCAGTTTACATAGCAGAGGCCCATTTAGGTATGGTTAAAGCTTGTTTGGCACCGGTTAGGACATAGTGAATTTGAGCTACAAAAACTTTAGGTTTTGACTTGCCTGACTTAGCTCTAGTAAGCATGGGATGAGCATTTTTCAGAAGTGGACCAACAAGCTTAGTGCTATGAATTGATGGTGATGGTGATATCAGATGAAGGTACACTTCAAGGTTGATTGGAGTTGGTGGGAGCAATGCTAAAACTTTATCCTGTGTGGAAGGTAGAGTTAGGAGGAGATACATTATCCTCTGGATAATGTATGGTTATAGGTATGTTAATGTTGCAACCCATATTAGACTTGTCAAAGGCATTGGGATCAGTATTTGAGGAATAATTTGGGTGATGTTGTCTAGTTGTGGGACTGTGCTCAGAATCTTGAGGCTCAAGTGGAATTGAGTTGTCATTATAATTATGAATAACAGAGCTGGAAGTGGGCTATAGTGACTTAGTTTGATTGACAAAAGTACTTAGATTATGAGAATTGGTGTGTAAGGGAGAATGAACGATGATGTGGTTTTCATTATTTATAGCAGGCACCAGAGTCTCATGTGAAAAGGATGTAGGTACCTGAGAATACATGAGGGGTGAGGGTGAGATGATTATTTGTGGGACATGGAAGGGTTCTAGAGTAAGAGTTGTCGGCAGGATGAGAGGCATATAAGAATAGTTGAGAATATGGAAAGATTTTCTCATGAAACACAATATACATATATATATATATATATATATATATATATATATATATATATATATATTTCCTCCTTTGCTTAAGCACTTGAAACACTTCTGTTGGAGTGACACCTAGGTACGCACATTCTTTACTTCTAAGTTAGAGCTCGTTTTTGTTATATGTTCTAAGCAAAGGGAAGCAAGAGCACCCAAAGACGGTTAGACTTTTGTAGTCTGTTTGTTTATCATATAGAGCATGAAAAGGATAGCAGTTGAGTGATAGAGAAGATGAGGGTAGCCTATTAATCAGGTAAACAATAGTATAGCAAAAATATGATCCCAAAATATCAAGGGAGTGGATGAATGAGCCAACATAGTTAGCTCTAATTCAACTACATGCCTATGTTTTCTTTCCAATGTACTATTTTAATGGAAAGTGTGTGGGCAAGTGAGTCTATGAATAATGCCTAGGTTAGCTAGGAGGTATGTGAATGGCCTAAATTCACCCCCAAAATCATAATGCACAGACTTAATAGTAGTCTTAAATTGAGTTCTAACATAAGAGTGAAAGAGTTTAAAGGCATGTAGAGCTTCAGATTTTAGTTTTAAAAAGTATAGCCAAGTCTACCTAGTGTTAGCATTAACAAAGGCTATGCAATATCTATATCAACATCTAGAAGGATGGGGTTAGGGACCCCACAAATCAGAATAAATTATATCAAATGCATTATTATAAACTTTAGAAGAGATATGTGCATGTAATTTATGTGATTTACCAACATTGCAAGACTTACACAAAAGAGAAACTTGTTTATTGGAAAAGGAAATGTTACACATTTTAAGTATTTGTTTGGCAAAATTAAAATTGGCATGCCCTAGCCTGTGATGCCACTGGGTGAAAGTATCAACAGAATCTGACTTATCTACAACAGACTTGGAAGCAATGTAGCTTTGGACTCCTAAAGAGATGTTCAAGCATTTATTTGTGAAATTGGTGTTGTAGATATCCAAGGTCATATTAGGAAAACAATAAAGACCAATATCATCTAGGAAGCCCTCAAGTAATATTTCTTTTAGAATCCTGACGTTTTACATTGCATTTGTTAGCCAGAAATTCAAAAGCTACATTGTTATCACTAGAAAAATTTTGAAACAGATAAAATGTTTCTGGTGATAGATGGTACATATAGTATTTATCTAGGGTGAACTTAGGATGAGAGGAAAAATTGAAGTAAAGCATAGCTAAACCAACAAATTTTATGGAAAGATACTGACAATTACCAACATAAACTTTGCTAAGATCTAGATAAGGCTTTTTCAACTGTAAATGAGATTCACAAGGGGTAAGGTGATGAGATGTACCTGATTCTGCATTTGTGGAAACAAAACATTCTTGAATAAATTTTTCCAATTGGTGTTCTTGGACATAGAGTAGATCTTCAACCTCACATAGTGATGGGAATTCAGGGCTTTCATACATATGTGTAACATGGGGATTATACTCTTCAGGAAGTCCATCAAAAATCGAATCGACTTAGTCTTATTCAGTGATCGAATCTTCCATAACTAATAAAGAGTTAACTATCGCTTTGAATCTTAGAACGAACTCAGTGATTGGCCTATTTTCTTTCTTTATTGACTTCTATTCAACTCGCAATTGACGAACCCTAGCTTGTGAGCATTGAAATACTTGTGGATTTTATCCCAAATTTCATATGGGTGTTTGCAAGAAAGCACTTGGATAATCCAAATTTAGAAATTGTAGATAACAACCAGATAAAAAGATCTTGATCATGTACTCTCCATGCTTCGTATTCATTAGAAATCGTGCCTGATGCTCGATTTTGAGTTGTTTTGAAATTCTGGGAAATTTGTGGATTAACAACAATTTGGTGCATTTTTTGTGGCAAGATCACACGGTTCACTTGTTGATTTCATAGCAGATAATTATTGTCTTACAATTTGATCGAAAGATTTGGTCTAATGATCCATTGGAACTAGAATTAGAGAATATTAATGAGAAGGTTTGAGCTTGACTAAGAGTTTTGACAACCGATTCTTGATTTTCTAGTGGATGCATTCTCAAATCGCTCACAAATCAGTACATGCAAATTAAAGTGTTGTGCATTGAAGAAGAAGAAGATGGGTGTGGGAAGCGAGAATGATCGTACTAGCGAATGATACCATATTAGAGATGAGATTCTCTTAAGCTCATTCTCAAAAGGAAGAAGAAGATTTCCCTATAAAAAAATTGCTATTAGCCAGTGGATATTTTCTGTATGTATTGAATGAAATATATTACACTTAATTACTTATAAAAGAGAGTTAAACTAATATATATATCAGCTAAGAGATGCTTATCTATCATTGGTCAGGAGTAATTAACGGACTGTAGTTAACTAAATTCTAAAACACTATCAACAAAATAACAGTCAATATTGTTAACTCATACACATAAGTTTAGGCATGATAGATAGAAACCATAAAGGCTACATATCTCAAACAAAGAAATAATAGCGAGGGGTTGTCAAGTCCACAACCACTCTCCGATAAACATATACAATACTACATATAAATATTATTACTTTGAATTTATTAAATATAAATAAAAAATATAAATTTTACTTTCAAATTTAAATCTTTTAACAAAATAATTACTTATTAAATTTAATTTTTCTCTATAACAATTATATATATATATATATATATGTGTGTGTGTGTGTGTGTGTGTGTGTGTGTGTGTGTGTGTGGCACCCCTATATTGATAGGAAAGACTTTAGTGTTTTTGAATGTCTGGACAAGCTCATATGGATGAGCAGTTCGTTTTTGAAAATGTTTTTCTGTGAGATTGGAACAAACTCATAAGGATGAGAAGCTCTATATTTAAGGACATTTCGTGGTGAAATCAGAATGTCCTCACACTCCAAAAGTTCAAATACTCTACATGTGTGTTTGAATTTGGGGATCCTAAGTAACCATTCCTCTTTGATTGGGAAATATTTTGACTTTCTACTCTTAAAGAACCGTGGTCGTGACTTCTTTCGAACATAGTTATAAATTAAGTACACGTTTTTCTTTACGACAAATCACATATTGAGTGAGATTCTATTTAAACCGATATATATATATATATAATTTTATTTTGTCATAACGAATTATTTATTATTTAAGAATATTCTTAGACCTAATCGTTATTTCTCAAGATTTTTTTTATAATCATATCTTTACACGTCCAATTTACTTAAAAATAATAATAATTTGAAATATATTGGATATTGACGAATAAGGAATAAATTAATTTTTATTATTCTAAAAGCATGTAGACCTAAAAAAATCTTAATGAATCAAGAAAATATATGATGTTACAAGTGCGTCTTATTATGACTAATGTTTCTTTCTGGCTGATGAGCGTCCAGAGCATCTTTGTGAGTTGTCACCTTAATGATCCGAAGAATACTACAAAAAACTATTAAGACCTTTAACCCTACCAAATCTCTCTCTTTCTTTCTCACTCAGCAATGTACTGTGCATGTGGACAATGACTATACGAGTTAACATTGGTTTAGTGAGTGGATCCATCCAAAAGTAAAAGATCTGCTTAAGTCATTTATTGTTTACACAATCTCACCATGCATATAGTTTTACGTAAGGATTAAAAAATAATATGACATGTGTTTATACAAGTATATATTCTTTTCCTCTGATCATCACAAAGTAGAAAATTACTGGTGAAAACCCACTATATTAGTTTGATCCATAAGACATACTGAATTAAATATATTCGATTCATACAATTTAAATTTAAATTTTCCGTCACTCATGATTGTTTTGATGGTAGACATAGCCATGTGCATCAACACCTATCATAATTCATATGCTCAAGCATACGGATCATTCCATTGGCGCGTCAAGTGGCAAAGGCAGCGGCATATCTAAATAAAAAATTGATCGTCTTTGAATGCTAATATCTTATATTGAAACATAAAGCCTTGATGTAATTGTTGGAGATGGCAAAATAGACTTGATGTGTCGTTTCCCGGCACTTTAGTATGGAAGGGATGTAATTATTGGAGATGGCAAAATAGCCTTGATGTATCGTTTCCCCACACTTTAGTATGGAAGGGATTGGAAATTTAGGTTTTCATTCTCTAATGTGTATGTTTTTTTTAGGTTTTTGTGGGTACTTGAATTAACATAAAATTTTGTATTTTTAAGTTTAAAATGTGTAATATCTGCAAGCTTTTTCCGTCCGCATTCACTTTTTTGTAGAACTGAGGCCTTCATTCTCAACTATGACTGTCCCGTCCATTTGCCCTAATTTGTAAGTTTTTTTTCTTCTAATATCACATTTTTGAGAAAAGTAATTTACATACTCTTCAATTCAATAAGACCACTCTCAAACAGGTTTGATTGGGATAAATGTTCTAGTACACAAAAATCACAAAAAAGAGAGATGAGTAAAGATCGAGAAAATATCAATATCAAATCCAACAACGAGGATGAAATCTCAAAATTGTAAATGCGCTCAATTTCCCCTATGTGTGTCCCCTCCTTTCCATATGCAAGTGGGTGCACGTGGAAACATCCTCGGAAGAAACATTTCATTTGCACAAGAACCATTAAATGCCCATGTTCTCAATGTCAATTGCCACCACTTGTCACCATAACAAATATATCCCTTCCCGGACATATTTTCAACGGAGAAAGATCTCTCAACGGTACGTATTCTCATTTTGATCTCATTGATTTCTAATTAAACATTCCTCATTTCAAAGCTGATAACAATGACTTGAGAGACACTATTTCAAGTTGGCCAAAGGGTGACAAGACCAGCCAATTCAATAAAGATGTTCCAATCACTGAAGAACAAGTAGACTCTCACTTGTAGACACCGCATATGAGCATGGCCTTCGGCCTCATTTCAATTGTTAATCAAATATAGTGGTCATCCGCACTCCATGTAGGATAAACCAACCATCTCTTTGATATAAGTGTAACTCTGAGTCACACCTATGTATTTCTTCTCATTCACACTTGAAACAATTCCACCTCTCTCAAATATTAATTTAAGTGTTGAAATATTAACCTTGCAGTTACCATTTGTTGGGTGAAAATATGGACTATAAACGGTCTAGAGGGGAGGGGAGTGAATAGACCTCCAAAGTTAAAAATTCGTTTGAAAATGTTTTTTTATCAGAGTTTCAAAAAACAAAGTTTATTTTGCGTGGCGGAAGCAAATTTAATGTAAAATAGACTATGTTTATTGATTGGAATTTACACGAATATACTTATAGTTCGAAACACAATTAAGTAGGACTATTGAATTACACCAAATTAACGAACTAATTGTATTTACTAAACAAACAATTACACGGGAAATGTTATTGCACAATGCGCAACACAGATAACATTCTACAACCATAATTTTTAGGTTTAATTGACACTAAGACAAGGTTGAATTACCAATTCAAACAAAACCTATATTTGTACAATTAATCAATACCAACAGAAAATACTATCAGTGTGAAATTCAAAAAAGTAATAGAAACAAATTACTCGCGGTCAACTACAAAATTAAATGAGAGAGAGAGAGAGAGAAAGAGAAGAGTAGATAGGAATTTATAGTGGTTAGGCACGTACGTGCCCGCTTTGTGAATAATCCATTTTTCAATGGTTGACCATTGAAAATTAGTTGGTCTTTCAATATGATTTGTAATAAAATTACAAGAATTCATACAATCACTAGTCTAAAATAAACGTTGAAAGTAAATTTCTTTTATATGGATCTTTTACTTGTATATAACTCCATAAACTAAACTCTATGTGAAATCATTACTCGAATTCACTTCTTGAATCGTTCAGTCCCTGCAACTTGCTCCTAAGTATCTGTCTGTGAAAATTTTCACACAATTATGTGGGTATAATGAGTGTTGGTATGTAAAAATATTAAGAAGAACTACTACCATGTCTGCAAGCTTCCACACAACACTACTAAGGACAACATAGACAGAAAACCTTCTTCTTTTTTCATTGAAATTGTCATAACCAACCAAAACACCACACACCTTTGCAGGCCTTTAAAATCATAAGAAAATCTTCAAAAAAAACATTAAATTCAAAATGAATCTCCTTAATAAATCACGAATATTCCAATATAATATTTGGATTCATGCAACGATGGAAAAAAATGAGATAGAAAATGAAAGAAATTGTTTGCAAGTGTTTAAGAAATATTCAAAAAAAAAATTTGAAAAATGAAAGAACAAATGGTTTGTGAGTTTTTTAATCATCAATGGAAGTGTATTTTTTCTACTATTGTGAATGATTTTGCGAGAGAAAATGATTTGCAGGTGTTGAACATGAAGCACAAAAATTACTGAGAAATCATGTTTGATTCGAGTCAAGAACATTTGATAATTTAAGTTAAGTGGCGAAGTAATGTGAAACAATATATTCACTTAAAGAGAAACTCATTTTTCTATGATTCAAGTCAAGCATATGTTGTGTTTCAACTCATGCAAGTTGTGATTCAAGTCATGAATAAGCTATAATTCGACTCAAACTTGACAGGGGCTGATAGAAGATTCATGATTTGACTGATGTATAATTGTGTTTCAAATCACATAGTGCATGATTATAATATTATTTAAGTTGTGATTCAAATAACATGCTCATACCAATTTCTGTTTTCCTATGTTCAGTTTGATTCTACTCAGAGAACTGTGTAATTCGAATTATGTAACACCCCAATTCTACCCCGGTAATTATTATGAAAATCAGAGTTATAAAATTCTTTTCAACAAACAATTGGAGTATTACAATTCAACTAAAATAACAACACGTTAACACAGATACATAACACCTAAACTCGGATGAAACGAAACAACATGAATCAACTTTATTAATATTAAGCAGCGGAACTACATTAATCAACTTGGATGTCATAGCATATTTTCAACTTAAAACAATTTAAAGTGTTTTCATATATCAACATAGTTATTCAACAACAAAATCAAAATAGCAAAACAACTAGCGTTCATTCCCCCCGAGTGTTACGTATCAGAGCGATAACCCGACTCGAACTAACAGCAACTAAACCTTTGTTCTTCATTACCTGCATGTTACCCACGTAGAGGCAACATCACAAAGGGTGAGATATCTAACAATCTAATAAATCGTATGATAAATAATATATTAGAATTCAGATAAGGTAAATCAATGCTTCAGTAACTATTCATACAACCAACAAACAACTAAATAATAACAAGAAGACATTTTATTTAATCAACGTAACAACTTAAATTAACACAACCTAATAAAAACATCAACTTATAACAACAACAACTTATAACCACAACAACTTATAACAACGAAACTTATAGCAACAATACATAACAACAACAACTCACAACAATAACAACTTATAGCAACAACAACTTATAACAACATCACAATGACAATCAACAAATAACGAATAATACCAACAACTTTAACACGCGACTCAATATGTGACTCAACTATGCAAATGCATGTGGTACCATTTGGAGCGAACTCCCAACTTAAAATCATGTCAGGTTATCGAGGCATTCAACAAGGCATAAGCCTTCAACGTGGTGCCATCAAGGCCAAGGCATAAGCCTTCAACTTTCAATGTGGTGCCAATCCAGGCCAACTTAATCATGCAATGTATGCCATGCGACCTCAACTTCAACAACAAATACACAACGATGCAACAGCAACAACAACAACAACAACTAGATCAACACTGGTCATTCGACCTACAACTCAAGCATGTCCATAAATTAGAACAATTCAACTTATTCAACATTGACCATAGGCCTACATCTTCATCAACTGCAAAACAACTTATCAACATTGGTCATACGACCTACAACTTCATCAACGTATCAACAACAATAATAGTTTATCAATAGAATTAATACGAGCAAACAACAACCAATTTCATCACAATCTACAACTTCGTAATTTATTAACAACATCAATACCAACAAACAATAACAATTACTACACCATTTACAACTTCGCAATTTATTAACAACATCAATACCACCAAACAACAACAACAATTCAACGGAAACAACACGACACAATTTATCACCTGCAATTATATAACTTATTCTATACTCTTAACTCATAAAAATGTCATAATAATATATAATTATAACTTTACATATTTCTCAATAAATTATAAATCACTCTACCACGATCCTTACAATTCTAAAATAACTCTAAGGTGCTCAAAATTTCTCTACCGACAACTCTTGTATGTAAAATAATATTTATGAAAATAATTGGTTAATGGTCTGACTCAAGTAATAGTAAAACAACTCTAAAGGGTCAAATACCTTTACCTTTTATTCTATGGCTTATTAGGTTTAATTTTAAACAACTCGAAAACAATGCTGACAACTCTAGACATGTTAGAATCACCCAAAACCATTAAAGTATGACTCTTAATAACTCAAAACAACTCTGATAATTTTATTGACAATTCTAACAACTCTATTGACAACTTTAATAACTCTAATAGAATCGAAATAATTTAAATTAATCAATTAACCAAATAATCGTCTCTTACTCAAAACTCTTAATTTATCATATTAATAATACTAAAACTATTACAATTATAAAAGCTAATAGTTAAATAGCTAATATTATTCTCATAAACAAAACTTTATGTTATCAATATATTAAAATTGTAAATTAACAATTCTAAGGTTAGACTTTATCAAACATTAACCAATCAAATAAACTAATGCTACAATGTATGAAACATTAACTTAGATTTTCTTACTCTAATATATCGGTATCAGAACGTGATACTCTCAATTATCTACCCAATTGTGATGTCTACCAAAACAATTAAATTAATGAAAAGTTACGATACCGTGCATATAAATATATTTGATAAAGTTTCGGTACATATGTGGATAAACATGGTTATACACTACACACATATAAATATTATAACGAAATAATATATACATATTCAACCTACAAAATCAATTTAGCAACTTAAAACTCAAGACAAATTTCATCATATTCAAGAATAATTTCAACACACTGACGTCAAATAATTTCTCACCAAATAGAACAATCATAAATACATAGCAAAATTCTCATTATCCTAATTTCCATATACTACTCATCATACAGCTCATTAGAAAGTTAGAACCCCACCCTTACCTTGGATTAACGGTCTCTCTAATTTCCGGTCGAATTTCGGTTTGGCTTTCAGTCTACAATTTTCTCACGACGGCAGTTTTTCTCCCAAACCTATTCCTCTTTTTCTTCCTCTTTTCACGTATACTATTCTTTTCCCCTTTTCTTCTCCTTGTTTTCTAACAACCTCTCCAAAAACCTAATTTCTTATTATTTATAATAACTAATAATTATATTTCACTTATTGGACCTATTTCTCTACACCTCTCTTTCTACTAATTTCAACCATCTAAGCCCAACAAATTATTCTAATTTTATTATTATTACTAATAGTCAACTATTATTATTATTATTATTATTATTATTATTATTATCTATCGACTAATCAACAATTAATCCAATTAACGCCTCTTATAATAATTCCGATAATTCCCAACTTCGACTAATTCCAATAAATAATTAATTAAATTTCCGGGCGTTACAAATTACACACCCAAAATCTCAAAATTTAAAATTTTCAAAGATGTTTTGAGACTTTACCTTTGGCATGACTTGAATCAATCTTAATTATGGTTCTTGTTCCAAAAAATTTGATTGATTGACTTAAAATATAATGTTCATACTCAGACACATATAGTTTGAATTATGCATGCTAAAATATAGATCCAAAACTCAATCCTTAAATATGTAAAACTAAAGAATAAAGTAAAGCTTAAAAGGAAATCAACAAAATCATATAGAGGTACCCTCTTAATGCATATGAGACATGCAACTTCAGTGTTCCATTTTTTATGCTTGACAAGCTTTCACTTGGAATTGAGTCGAATTTAAGCAAAAGGAAAAATGTGATTAATGATTTTCTTCGATTGTTTGTGCTCCCCCTGAACATTTCACAACACACAATAACATTAAACACATAAAATAAATCTATACTCATATTACAAGTTCTCATCCTTTGACAAGATCAAAAAAAGATAGATGTTAATGAGCCTAAACGCAAACAACACCAGCAAACAAATGAGTTAAACATAGCTAAGAAGAATATCAATATCAAACATCGAATTCAAAATAGGAAAATTGATGTCCTAAATGCAACAAATATGCAATTAGACATGCAACTACACTGTGAAACAAAAATTTATGTGTTCAAAACTTCTATGAATGGAAGATTTAAATAATGCAAATGATACTTTTTGAAATTAATCAATTTTTTGTCAGAATGTTTGAGATTATGTTACCTCATATATCGTTATAGTGCTTGACAAGTAACATCATCTCTTCTTATTTGAAAGATTCTTCCTCAGAATTATCACCTTATTCCTTATCTTTCTTTTTCGTAATTTTTGAGCTTATGTTTCCTCATATGTTGATTATAGTTCTTGACAAATAACCCTTCTTTTCTTATTTTACATTCTCTTTCTTTTTCGACTTTACTTCACTTTCAACGAGTCATTTCAGTTCATTCTCATGTTAGATAAGCTTTGTTAGACTACAAAGACTTATCTAGTGGGGAAGTGAATAGATACCCAATTAAAAATCATCTTTCAAAATGGTTACTTAAAAACCTATTTGAAAAACAATGTTGAGCGGAAGATTTTTGGCCTAGATCAAAATAATAGTCTAAACGAACCTAGTTATTGGAAACTCGGATTGCACAAGCCATATTGAATTAATATAATGATAAAATCAATCAACATAATAATATCTCAATTAATAGTTTAATATCAAACACAACTATTTCCTATTTTCAATGATAATTAGCAAAAATAACAAACTAACCAATTTGTCGAACACTTGGTGTGTAACAGAATTTTCTTTTGAGTTGAACAAGCTAAACATTTTGTCGAACACTTGGTGTGCAATTAAAGTTTCGGAATTTTCCTTTGTGTTGTGTTGATATAAAAAAAACATTTATAATCAAAATTGAATATAAACAATTCAACACACAATTCAAAACAAAAACATGTAAGTACAGAGTGCGTCTAAGAGGGAGGTGAATTAGGACCAATTAAAAATTCTGGTGGTTTTAGAGATAAGTTTGTTCTTATTTTTGTGATTTTGATAAGTGTTTAGAAAGTGATAAAGTGCATGAAAAATAAAAAACACAAGGGTGTATCCTAGTTCCCTTCATAGTCCGAACTAGGGGTGTTTGCGGTGCGATTTGGGAGATTTTGAAGCAAAAAATCACCCGAACTGCAAGTGAAAAAATGTGCGGTTCAGTTTGATTTGGTTGCCTTTTAAAAATAAAATCGAACCAAACCAAACCAAACTATTTATAATAAATTATTATTATTTATAACAATTTATCTATATAGTTTCTGAAGAACTTATCAAGCATCCCTAAAGGGTATCAAAATAAATTATTTATATAGTTCCTGAATATCTTATCAAGCTTCCCAGAAGTATAATAAAAACAAATTAATTATATGATGATATAATTTTAGTGATATAATTTTGTATGTTTTTTATAAATATATGATAATATGTTCATATGCATGTTTATGATTAAAATGTTTAATCATGAGATACTATTATATTGATTTTGAATATATTGTCAACCATTACACAAATTAGATATAGTTCTAGATGCTCTAAAATTAGGATATGAGTATTTACTTTGTATCCTCAATTGTAATACATTATATTAAACAAAGCCTTGTTGATACAATTTTTTTATTCATATTATTTCTAAATATTGAAAATTTTAACATGAGAATTGAAATTTTGATTGCTAGAGGAGAAAATAAAAAGGTCTCTTTCGGGACTGTAAGAATCGAATATTTTAACCTGTATCATTCTTTTGATTGTATAGACTACAGTTTTGCACTACAAAGTTTTTTTTTATATAGTAAAATCATGTGGCATCCTATTAAAAAAATATCCATAGTCTAAAATTGTTACATATTTTAAAGTTGTTCTAATAGTGCTTAGATTTCTCATATAAATCTTGATATATATATATATATATATATATATATATATATATATATATATATTTATAAGTATAGTGTAAGGATGACATTTGTTAGTCCACCTTAAAGGCACACGAAAGTAAGCTCGTATTTTAATAAAGCAGAGATTTGATGAAAAAATCAATTTCTCTGATTTTTCAATTTCCTTTAGAAACAAACAAAAATGTATTGGATTGAAGAAACTTCTGATTCTTCAATATTAATTATTCGCATCATATTATATTCGAGATGACCCAACCGATTTTGCCAACGATGCATTTAAATGTAATTTAAAACTTCTAGTTTACAATGGCACGTGCTTCAATTGTACTAATAAAAGTGTAGTACAAACTCGAGAGAAAAAAAATCGATAGCTTTTCTATTACACATTTTTAGTGCAAATTCTTTTGTGTAATACAAAGATATTTGATACCTCTGATATAATTCATGTGAGTTATCTATGACCAAAATATTTGTTTTTCATAACGCATTAACAAGTGGAAACTATATGAGAAAAGACATATCCAATGACAAAGTTTTTTCACAATTAATTAATCTAGAACTAGTTTCAACATGACGTGCATGGCAAGGAGACATAAAGAGAACACACAAAAAGAAAATATAAAGTATTAAAGATGATAAATGTGTTTTTCATGATATTAATTGTTGCATCGACCAAAATATCATGCAAAATATTTTTTGTCTACTCACAACCAAAAGTTTGTGAAATTATTTTCTCAGACAACGATCTCATTTTCTGATTTTTTTTTCTTTTCAGAAATTTCTTGATAAGTATCATATATATTATTAAAAATTGATATTGAACATCTTGCAGCATATGTTCATATGAAAAAAAATAGACTTGAAGATCCATTATTTAGACGTCCAAAGTTATATGTATGATTGATACTTATGATATTATAAATTCTAAATTATGCTTTGGGAACATGCAATCAAGTATATTAAAATATTTATTCGCATCAAGCCAACAAGATACTATATGTTAGTCCTCCCTTAACTTACAATTTATTCTAATACTTCTCGTCTAAGTGAATCTTTGGGTGTGTTGTATATATTTCAATTGCTCCAATAAAATATATTAAGATGAGTGATGAAAGAATATTGAAAAAATATAATTGATATGAATCTCAATTTTGAGGATATAATTTGATAAAACAATAAAATACTTGATTGCAACCCTGCAGGCTGATTATCACTTAATAAATTAATTTTTCCAATATTAGAGGTGGGGATAAACAACTGAAATAATGAACAAGAAGTTCAATGAAAATTTTTATATCTTGATCATCATACAAACCAATATGAATCAAAATTTTGAAATATAGTGTTATAGATGATAAATGATAATGAGGATCATGAATCAAAGTCTATCAAAGATTGTAGACAAAGTGAAATTTGACCAAAATAAATAGATCTAATTGAAGAAGAATTAAACTCACTTTGCAAGTGACTCGCTTTTGGACTTTTAGTCCGACCACCTCAAGATGTGAAACCAATTGGATACAAATGATTTTTTGTGAAAAAAGCAAAATAAGAATGGTATAAAGCTTGAGTTTGTTGCTCAATGATTTTCAAAAAGACCTAAGAATGATTTTGATGAAAACATATCCACCTATAGTGGACTCAATTAATTTTTGATATTTAATTAGCCTTGTAGCACGTGGAGGTCTTAATTTCAACATGATTAGTGTTATGAAATCTTATTTATATGGTTCACTTAATAGTGACATTTACATGAAACTCCCTGAAGGGTTCAATATACTAGAGGCATATAATTTTAAATCTCGACAAAACTACTCCATCAAATTGAACAAGTATATCTAAGAGTTGAAACAATCTAGACACATGTATAATCCCCTCAATAAATATTTACTAAAGGATGATATACAAATAACTCAATTTGTCTCTGTATTTTCATAAAAGGATGTGAAAAAAAATTTGCAATAATATTTGTCTATGTGGATGACATAAATATTATCAGAACTCCTGAAGAACTTTCAAAATCTAAAAAATGCTTAAAGAAAAAGTTTAAGATGAAGGACCTAGGAAGAACAAAAATTATGTATAGGCTTACAAATTGAGAATTTGGACAATGGAATATTTGTACATCATGAAGGTTATACATAAAAGTGTTGAAACACTTCTATATGGACAAATATCATTTGTTGTCTACTCCAATGGTTGTCAGATCATTGGATGCAGAGAAAGATCTTTTCAAGCCCCGAGAAAAGGATGAAATTGCTTGGTCATGAAGTATCATATCTCAACGCAATTAGAGAACTAATGTATTTTGCTAATTATACACGTCTTGATATATCATTTATGGTCAACTTATAAGCAAGATAAAATTATTCACCTACATGAAGACATGAGAACAGAATTAAACATATACTTCGTTATCTTAGAGATACATGTTATTTGTCAGATCCTCACAATGGTAGATCAGAAACATGTTATTTGCTTACATGTGATGGTACATCCATTTCATTGAGATCTATGAAATAACACATGAAAACACCTTCGTCAAATCATGCATAACTACTACAAAGAATATTGTCTCACATATAAATGTATGCATGAGGGGGGAAATAAATATGTTCTGCACTCTTTTTCCCTTCACCAAGGTTTTGTCCCACTGGGTTTTCCTGGTAAGGTTTTTAACGATGCATGTTACATTCAAAGGATATTGTACTCTTTTTCCTTCGCTAGATTTTTTCCCACTGATTTATTTAAGTAAGGTTTTAACGAGACATATTCTCAATGGACATCCAGGGTCGGCCCTGGGCCAGGACAAGCATGCCCATAGCCCAGGGCCTCAAAAATAAAGGGGACTCAAAATTGAGTTGGTGGACTTTCTAAATTTAATAGTTATATAATATATATTATACATTTCAGAAATAATTCAAATTTTATGAATGGTCCGACAGTAGCGAGTTACATTGAAAGTAATTAAATGTGGGGTCAGCTATGTTACGTGTTCGATTCCTGTTTATATATTTTTGACAATTCCATCGTTGTAATAAATTACTATCCTCATTTTAAAGCCACAATTTAACCATTTATGATTTTTTTTTAAATTATGTTTTAAAAGTGTAATTTATTTTAAATTTTAAATAAATTTTAAAAAAATCATGTGATTTTGATTATATTATAATATTTAATTTAATGATAAATATTTAAATAATTATATGTTAAAATTATTCTTTTAATTTATAAAAAATAATTGAAATAACATCTATGGTTTCGTTTGAAAGAATAATTTTGATAGATGAATGATCTTCTAAAGAATCATTGTTTGTTAATGAAGAAGCTTCATCAAAGAAAATATATATTTCAAATAATAAAGATAATGAATAAGATTCAACCAGCGGAATTTTAAAAAGATGAAATGATAGAGGATTTTATAAATAATGTCAAATGGAATCAAACTTATGTGATTGAAAAATGCGAGTTCTACCATGATCAACTAAATTAATCAAATTCTTTTTCCATATGTGCTTTTATATTTATATATAATCATTTTTAATCATTAACATTTAATGTAAAAATAGAATTAAAAAAAAATAAAATTTCAAGATAAGTTTGCTCAATATTTTTATTAGGGGTCCGCTTTTATTATTTGTCTAGGGTCTCGTAAAACTCAGGATCGGCTCTGTGGACATCCAAGGAGGAGTGTTATGAATAAATATTAAAGTGGTTGTTCATCTATATTCTTATCTTTCCATCTTTCTATTCCATAGTAAGTGCTATGATTTTTCACCTTCCCAATATCCTATATATAAGGACCACATTGCAAATTAAAAATTACTTCTTGAAGAATATAAGAATAACACTTTCTCTCCTTCATCTCTATGTTGTTTTCATTAATTTCATAACATGTTTGTTTATTTTATAATTCAACAATAAAACATTTGAAAACTTTTTTAATGTTGTTAAAAATTTAAAATTATTTGACATTTTATAATTAATCAATTTATTTTTATTAAAAATGAGGATAACAAGTATGGATATTGGTACTTAAGTATCTATAAGGTACAAGTACAAACATACATTATATATAAATATCACACACATATTTTGTATTAGATATACTTTCAATGAATATTCAAGAGGAATTATTCACTTCATTCCCTTTATCCTTTATGTGTTATATTTTACAATATATAATATAATATTAAATTAAACATTTATCTTTTTACCCTCTTTATTATTTCTTTTTTCCCCCTTTTTTGTCTTTTTTTTTTTCCTTCTTTCTCCTTAGAACCTTAATCACAGTTCTTTTTCTCCTCTTCTTCTCGACTCCCATAAACCTTCTTCTTACAACATGTGTCTTCCTCTTACTCAATAATGGAGGAATCCTCTTACTCTGATGGTTTCACTAATCATGCATCCCTACAATCTTCATCCCAACGAAAACCCTTAAATAACTCTTATTACACCTCCTATTGACAAGCAGAACTATAATTCTTGATCAAGAGTCATGAAATTCATTCTTATCTAAACAAACTCTTCATTGACATCACATTCTCCTAACCATATCTAAGTCATGCCATATACGATCCATGGATCGGCTACAATAACATGAAAATTTTTAGCTTCAATGTTCCATTTTTGAAACCATCAACCAATATATACTCTAGATCAACAACACTCATTTGGTATAGAATAATCTGTAAGATTACGTATCACTTGGAGATATTTTCAAGATTTCAAATATTCAAGATGATTTCACTAATCTTTGTCAAGGTAGCCTGAATATTTCTACATATATCACCAAATTAACTTCACTTGTCCTACTCACGACTACACTTGTGGTATCCAATGCAATTGTGGAACTGCCTCTAATCTTTAAAAATAAAAGGACCAAGATCATGTTATCAAGTTTCTTAAGGGGCTCAATGATTATTTCTCCAAAAAAAATTCATAAATCTTGCTCATCGATCCCTTACCTCCACTTCACAAAACCTTTTATATAGTTTTAGGTGAAGAACGACAATGGACCTCTCAAAACCTTCTAGTGATCCTCTAGAAAACCAAAATTTGGCTATCCAATTTCAACCCTTCAACAATTTTAAGGGATGAAGAGGCAATAATTTCTCCATCAGTCGGGGTAGAGTATGGAAACAATTTAAACATAGGTTGTAACCCTAATCATTATAGAATCTACATTAATTTTGGAAGAAATAATGATACTATTGAAACATCCTTAATGAAACACATATATAATTTAGGATCCTCTCCATTTTTGAAAAGAAATGGAGAGCTCAATAACTAAAATTTTGGTGTATAAATACAATTGATATTGGAATAGTGACACATACTAATATAAATTTGATTTTATATATTAAAACATTTGCAACGGACTATTTCATTTCTTGAGAAAATGGGGAGGATCTCTATTATTACAAAAGCCCCAAAAATACCATTAACAACACCATTGAATAAACTCCTGCTCAAACTTCAACTAATGAATCACAAGACACTCAAATTTCTTAAGCTTACATTCATGATAAATATCACCAAACCATTCAAATGCTTAACCATAGTCATGTCTCCCTTTCCTTCCTCATCCAAATACATGCATCACTATAACGCCACCACTTCTTCATATTAACTCTAACTCCACTCCTCTTGATGGTAAGACACGTGTATATTGGATAATTAAATATGTTTCACTCACCATATAACTCTTGATCTTATAAATAGTTATTCTTTTTCACGAGTTTCTTCTATTATAATGAGATGGCCTAATGGCAATACCATAGTTACTAATCTTGTCGGTGTTGTTAAAGTCTCTGAAACCATTTATTTATATAATGTTTATTCCCTAATTTAATATCAATCTTATTTATTGTTACAAAACTTGTCGATTCGTCATCTTGTCAATTGATGTTTACTCACACTAATTGTTTCATTTTGCATAATCATCCCAAGAAAATGATTGGTTTACCTTAAAGATATGGAAACCTACATGTCTTAAAATATCATAGCAATATTTATTTTCTTTACCCTAATTCTATTTGTAATCATATATTTCATGATAGTTAAAGGGTATGGCATAGTAGATAAGGACATATTTCCAATTATATCCACAAATATTTAGCTTCTCAAATTTCTAGTATTAATTCAAGAGAAATGAGAATTCCCCTGGTAGTTAGTGTCAAATTTCTAATAAAAATATTTACCTTGTGTTGTTAGTACTAATACTTATTTAAAACCTTTTGACCTATTACATCACATGCTAACGTTTGGATCGTTACTCCACCCCCTTCATTTTTTATCTCAAGTATTTCCTCACTTTTGTAGATAGTTTCACTAGATTCACATGGATTATTTTTATGAAATACAAAAATGAAATTAGGAATCACTTAACAAAATTTATTCTCTTACATTTTAACTCATCTTTACACCAATTTTAAATTTTTAAGAACTAACAATGGTGTTGAATTTTATTTTTTTTTACAAATCCAAAGGGATTTTGCATCAAAGAAAATGTGATGAATCCTTAAAAAATGATATTATTGAGAAAAAACATCACACGCGCACGCACACACACTCCAATATAATATCCTTACAAAAATTAATATTTTTTCTATAGTTCATATTGTTCTTTTGATTAATCGTCTTTCTTCCCCTACTATAAATAACAAAAATCCTTATTTATTATTGCATAACCAAAATCTCAAATATCTACCTTATATATTGATAAAATGTGATGTTAGATCTAAGAAATGTGTTTTTTTGGGTTATAGAAAAAGGAACTAAGGGAACCTTTCTATATGACTTAATCACTAATAAATTATTTGTTTATAGGGATATAGTTTTCGTTGAGAATTTATTTCTCTTCTCCCACAATCACCTTCCTTTACGTCTCACACCAATCATACACTTTAATTCTATAGAGATTGTATTCATCCCTACCATCACAATAAACCTTATTCTTGCTCCCACTGAGCCTCATCCCTCTCCTCTTTCCCCTAAACCCAATTGTACCTCTGCCAATTTTCCCACACAGAGAAAATTAATCATAATGACTAGAAAACCCAAATACCTCGCCAATCATCATTTTAATAGCTTAAAATTTGATCTTTATTCAAAATAATCCTATGATACTAAATTCACCCTATTATATGTGCTGTACCTCAATTTTTGCCCCTAAGATTCTCTCATACTTCATGCCATTGCATTACACAAAGATCACAATTGGTCTCTCTCTTTCTCTCCTATCTTTAGGGTTTTCCCTTTGGGAGATCACCCAAACACCCTTGTATGTGTGTGAAGATTGATGTTTGGCTAACAATGATGTGTGTGTACTTTACTCTCTTAATATTGTAGGTGAATGGTGCACAAATTTCTTATGCAAGGAATCAATAGGTTCATGTGGTTATTTCCATGCCTTCTCCTCAGTCTTCAAGGTTTTTGAAAGTATTGTCTCTCATTGAAGACACTTTTATCATCTACCATGGCCTCTTGTCTTGAGTGTATGCTTCATGTTTGAAATAGATCATCAAAGTTGAAAAATTCTACATGTTATGGCCATCTATCTTGAAATAGGGGCTTTAGACTTCTGAGGACCATATCTTGGTGTTTGTATGAAGTTTGCCGATGATTTCAAAGTCATTTGACTCTTAGAAAGACTTAAAATATGAATATACTTTGATACAAGGAGTTTAATTAATGAGAAGATTGTTTTTGAGGTCTATGATTGTCAATTCTCTAGATTGATGCTTCATCTATCTTGTATGACTTCAAAGGATCATAACTTGGTCACCCCTTGTCTCCTTGAGCTGGTCTTGGAAGGGTTTGAACCCTTGACCTGACATTGAAAGGTGAAAACAATACCATAGGGCCACATGCTTGGCTTGTTATCTACACGCCTTGGTTTAGTTATATTTAAAAACAAGTTGTGAAAATGTGTGAAAATAGTGGGAAAATGAAGGTCTTGGAAGAAGAGTCAGAGTTAGAAGATAACTCTGAAGCTGAAGACAAGTCAAAATCCGAAGGTGATTCTGGGTCTGAAGAAGAGTCAGAAGTTGAAACTTCCGAAGAAGAATCAGAAGATGAAACTTTCTGAAGAAGAATCAGAATATGAAACTTATGAAGAAGAATCAGAAGATGAAACTTCTGAAGAAGAATCAGAAGATGAAAATTTCTGAAGAAGAATCAGAAGATGAAACTTCTGAAGAAGAATCAAAAGAATCAGAAGATGAAAATTTCTGAAGAAGAATCAGAAGATGAAACTTCTGAAGAAGAATTAGAAGATGAAACTTCTAAAGAAGAATCAGAAGATGAAACTTCTGAAGAAGAATCAGAAGATGAAACTTCTGAAGAAGAATCAGAAGATGAAACTTCTAAAGAAGAATCAGAAGATGAAACTTCTGAAGAAGAATCAGAAAATGAAACTTCTGAAGAAGAATCAGAAGATGAAACTTTTGAAGAAGAATCAGAAGATGAAACTTCTCAAGAAGAATCAGAAGATGAAACTTCTCAAGAAGAATCAGAAGATGAGTTAGAATCTCATGGAGATTCTGCTTTTGGAGATGAGTCAGAACTTGAAAGTTCTGAAGAAGAGTTAGAGTCAAAAGATGAAGAATCTTCTAGAAACTCTAAATCAATCAAAAAGAAAAACACGCGTACGATCATCATCTTCTCCAACCTTCATCAATCCATGGATTCTTTATTTCTCAATGAAATTAAAAGTTGTAAACATCCAACTTGCTCGTTTTGAACTCAGGAATATGATGGTGGTGTTTAATTTCATTTATTTTAAGCGTAAGATGATTAATTTCGCATGAACTCAGATGAACCCTAATTCTAACAAATCAATATAAAATCGTGTAAGGATCATGATTTATGAAATTGATTGAGGGTTTATGACCGGTGTAGGTGCAGAAACAAGATGGCCAAACAATTTTTAAGCTAGAAGACAAAAATTACAAAGTTCAAAGTTGAGCAACTTACCTCTTATGAACAGAAATCGAATCCTTTCTTAGAGTGTTTCCAGTTGAGTTTTGATGATTGCTATAGCTCCACTGGACCTTAAGGAACGTGTGGATGTGCTTAGCTTGGATTGAAGCCTTCTGGAACTTCCTACCCAAGTCCAACTGCAGCTTGAGTAAGTTGAATATGGAGGTGATAAATCTGGAGTTACATAAGTGGTTTGATGGTATGGATCATTTCTATATGGTATATAGGTGATGTCTGAATGATTGGCAAGTGAAGAGCACGAGTGAACTTGAAGATGACAAGTTATGGCTCACAATTGCATGTTTGTGGAGTTTTTGTAAGGAAACTTACTTTTGGCTTATTTTGTGATGGTTTAAAGTGATGAACAACTTCTAAATGATGTTTAGAAGATGTTTGGATGACACCTTTGGTTACAACTTTCAAGATTTGGAAGTTGGAATTCTAACCTCTTTGAAAATGAGAAAACTTGCAAAATAAGAAAGAATGAGAAAACAAGTTTATGGTTGTTTCGGTGTCATTTGAGAGTGAATTAGAGACCTCTATTTATAGGCAAGGAATTCTGAATGGCAAGGGCAAGGATTGGCTTGAAAATTAACAACTTGCCTTAAAGGGTAAGAAACGAAATTTTGCATTAAATGCACATGGTAAACTTCTTTAACCATGGTTAAAAAACTCGAGTATTTCTATACTTTTTCAATCATTGCCATCAGATTTTTATCTCTTAAATCCTATCTCATTTTTTGACAAGGCTTCTAGAAGGAAGACAGTTGCAAAAATGACTTATAATCTTGGAAAATGACTTGAAAATCATGGTTATCGACCATTATGTTTCAATTACAAAATTCTAGTTGCACAAAATGTTTTTTCAAGTTCTTGGACATTTTGGAAATCTTGTAACAAGATCTACAACTTTCATGTTTTGAGTTTTCCTTGAATCAAAATGGATCTAACTGAAAAATGGCCATGAAAGTGATGAAAAACCATGTTTTTAACACTTGAAAACTTTCTAAGTGTTAGAAAAATTTTCAATCTTGACTTTTTGTTGACTTTTTCACACATTTTGATTTTTTATGATCATGATGGATAATTTGAAATGATTTGATGATTGAAAAATTTTGGATTTCAAAAAGTTGACCAAATAGTCAAAGTTTGACTTTTCTGAACAGTTGAATTTTCATCAGATGATTCAGAATTTCTCTGATGATTAATCATGATATTTGGAATGTTTTGAACCAAAAAATTAGGTCAATATGTTGCATTTATGATTTTAAGATCAATCTCCAAGAAAATAGGTCATTCATTGAACAAAAAGTCAATGATACACCATCCTCGACCAAAACCCTAATTGGTCAATTCAAGGTAGATCTTGACAAAATGTTGATGATTAATGAAGATAGATCAATTGAGGTGAGTCGAGACTCAAACCCTAATTGATCACATCTTGAAAAGATGAAAATTTGATAAAATCGTAATTTGGGTTCAGGAGCACACACACGATCTATCCTATTCTGAAACTGTTAGTGATGCAATGATGCATATGTGAATGATATGATGTGGTATCTTAGTCTAAAAATTGGGGTATGACAGCTATTTGAGGATTTATGGTGGATATTTTAGGGCTTTTGTGAAGAGTATAGCGTGTGGAGAAGTTTTGAGATATTTGAACTTAGAGTTGGCCTTTTATACTTTGCGCCACCTGTTTTAATATCATTAAATGATATTTTGAAAAATCAACTCCTTTGATGACGTTCCCACACACTACTAATTGCTATAATTCCTTTGGTAAACAGACTCTTTGCTCTCTTGAGAATTCATATACATTCCATTCTCTTAAGTTACAATTAACCAACTTTATTGTTGAAACTTTCTGAGCCAGATTCACAGTCCTTTCTTTAGGAAACTGGCCAAAAACAGTGACTGATGTCTTGACATTCATTGGGACATTAAGGTCAGGTGACTTCAACTTTACTTTGTCCTTTAGATAACCCTTGCTAATACTTTGTTTGACCTCCACGTAAGTGTTGTTATTATTCTCTAGAGGAACCCATAAATAACAGTTGTCTTTGTTTCTTCTGCCCTTCATTGTGACTTCACCATCTTTGTTTGTAATAATGCATTCAAATTTTGTGAAGTTCACATTAAATCCTTGATCACACAGTTGACTTATGCTGATCAAGTTGGAGGTCAATCCTTTGACAAGTCAAACGTCTTCAATGTTAGGAAGCTTTGACTGTTGTATCTTTCCTGTACCCTTGATTTCTCCCTTCATTCCATCTCCAAAGTTGACATAGGCATTTGGGTGATCCTGATAATATTCTAACAAACTTTGATCATTTATGCTATGCCTTGAGCATCCACTGTCAAAATACCACTCTTCTGTGATCTTTTCTGTTGAAGATGTGTGAGTCAAGAAACATGCAACATTAGCTTTGGGAACCCACTGTTTCCTTGGTTGAGCTTGAGTCACATTTGATTTGTGTGTAGAGTTGGGGTAACCATACAACTTGAAGCAAAAAGGCTTTATGTGAGTATATCTTCCACAGTAATGACATTTCAAGTGTTTATGTCTTCTGTTAGGCTTTTTGTAATTGTTCCTTCTAGGATGTTGAAACATTTGATTCGACATCTTGAATTCAGCCTAACTTTGGGAAGATTCTATAGGAGATTCCTTGGTACCATTGTAACCCAATCCACTCATGTCTCATGCTACTTTTCCAGCTTGAAATATTTTGTCCAGTGTTTCAGAACCACTATTCAGCATTTTGACATTCTTGGTCATCTGATCAAGATCACATTTCAACACAGTTACTTCACTTTCCAGCCTCTTTATAATTTCCATATCCCTTGCTTTATATCTTGCAATTGTAGTATTAGCTTATTCTGCTCCTCATTCTCCTGGCATATTTCGACACTTTTGGTGCATAGTTCTTTATATGTAGCCCCCAGTTCTTCAAATGCCAGTTTTTCATCACTAGAATCCATCAGAGATATATGTACTAGTCATAGTTGTTACATATTTGGTTGATTCCTCTTGCACTTCATCCTCAGAGTCTTCATATGACCACAGGGCATTTAGACTTTTGCCTTGTCTTTTGTGATAGTTGGGACAGTCCAATTTTATGTGTCCAAATCCTCCATATTTATAACATCTTAACTTTCTGCCTTGAGCAGTTCTTTCTTCAGCTTCAATCTTCTTCCCAAAGTTACATGTTCTGTTGATGTCATGAGGCATGTTTCTGACATTTGATCTTGAGCTTCCTTCCATTCTTTTCATTACTTTGTTAAACTGTCTTCCAAGATGAGCTATAGTTTTTGTCAGTCCTTCTTCAGTATCAAGATTATATTCTTCATCTTTCTCCTCAGTGTTTGACTTGAAGGCTATGCTTTTAGACTTCTTCTCTGACCTCTCATTGATACTCAGTTCAAATGTTTGGAGTGAACCACAAGTTAATCCACTTTCATGTTGTTGATGTCCTGAGCTTCTTCAATAGTTGTTACCTTCATATCAAATCTCTTAGGTAGAGATCTGAGCATCTTCTTTACCAGCTTCTCTTATGGAATCTTCTCACCCAAGGCACTGCAAGCTCCAGCAATTTCAAGAACATTCATATGAAATTCTTGAACTCTTTCCTCTTCTTTCATTCTTATATTTTCAAATTTAGTTGTAAGCAGCTGCAACTTTGACATTTTAACCTTGGAGGTTCCTTCATGAGTGGTCTTGAGAATTTCCCAAGCATCTTTGGCTACTTCACAAGTGTTGATTAATCTAAATATATTTCTATCAACTCCACCGAATATAGCATTTAAGGCCTTTGAGTTTGCAAGAGAAAGTTCATCATCATCCTTTGACCAATTTTCTTCAGGTTTCAGCTCACCAGTAGGTTGATTATCAGCTCCAATGATCACAGGATGTGTCCATCCTTTCAGAATAGCCTTCCAAGCCCTGCTATCCAAGGAATTTATGTAAGCTTCCATATGAGGCTTCCACAGATCATAGTTAGAACCATCCAGGATATGTGGTCTATTCAAGAATACTGCCTCTTTGTCCATCTTACCAGAAAGTGTCTTCCGTAGATCTAAACTAGAGACAGAGAAGGATGTCTGCTCTGATACCAATTGAAATTCTGGTATCATATATAAAATGTCGAATGTAATTTCACGACACTTAAATCTGCTATGGATACAAATACACAACACAGAGTTGCAGAGTACAGAAAATAGTAAAGGACACAGAGAATTGATAACCCAGTTCGGCTCTCAATAACCTACGTCTGGGGGCTTCCAAGCCAAGGATGAAGTTCACTATTAGTAGTATTAATTCGGAGATAAACCTTACCCGTTTACCCCTCGTCACTTAATCAAACTACCCAGTGATCCTTCTACCTAAGATACCACACTTAGATATAAGAATCCTCCGCTCACTCCCTCAGTACCACTACCCGTTATACTAAAAGCTAATAAAGATTGAAGATACTCTTCAAAGACACACAATCACGCTTGCTTCAAAGCTTTTGGTGATTGAAAACTAACAGCCTAGAAACGTCCTTCTCTAGTAACTTACAAGAGAGGCTCACAATTGACAACTTAAAACCAAAACAAAGCACAATGAAATTAAAATCTAGAGTCACTAAAATTGGAACGGCCAACTGCAAAAGTAGGATTGTAGCCCTTTAAATAGAGTGAAAGCAACTAGGGTTGCTTGACTCACAAGTCTTCATGCATCCTGTCTTCTCTCCATGAAACCAAGATAATAAATCTCCAAAACAATTGCTGAGGATGCTTTTCCAACTTCCTTAATTGAAGCACACAATTCATAACAAACTGACTTCCTAAAAATTTTGCACTTAAGTCAGTTACACGTGTCAGGGCATCTGATGTGACATCTGCTACTTCAATAAACTTCAAGATATTTCTTAGCAAAATATTTTACCAAAATTTCTTCCAATCAATAGAACCAACAATAATAATCAAAGTCGAAGCTTGAATCGGAAGAAGAATTAACTTGATTCTTGAAAAATTGAAGAAAAGTGATGGAGGAGGTGATTCTTGATGAAAATCGAACTCTTGTGGTGACAAAGAGGAGCTTGACCGATCAGATCAATCAAGGAAGTAGGAGGAGAAGACTGGCCGTAAGTCAACGCGGACCAGTGGTGAAGAACGGCGGCTGGGAGGGTGATGCACCGGGAAGGGAATACGGGAGATGAGGCTGGTCGGAGAGCTCACCGGTCTGGCAGGGGGAGGTGGCGACGAGTATCCAAGCGAGGGTGGAGGTCCGGTGGTGAGTTCTTGAGAGAGGGAGGGAAGTTTTTGAAATTTTCTCTTGATTGTTCTAATGACTTGATAGAGAATTAGAGAGAATTGAAGTGATTTTAGGTGAAAATTAAGAAAATGAATGTGTGTCCTTGAATTGTGAAGACAAAAAGCCTTAAAGTGCCTTGGACCCACACTTAAACCTAATTCTTGATTATTCGAATATTTTTCGTATTTATTCCACAACAGCCAAATTCGTGCGGAATTTGAAGTCGAAATGTAAAGGAAAAATGTCTAGAATGCGATTTTGTTTGCGAGAATCAAAATTTCGACTCAATGGACGAACGGTCCAGCTGATACGGATTTTTGAAGTTTTAGCACATTTTTCAGGCGTCTGACACGTGTAGAATTTTCATTGCAGTCTTCGGAGAAATTGCCTCGAACGAGGGTCTTCTGATCAAAATTCGAAGTTGAGTATCTCTGAGACAAATGAGGCCAACAAAATTCGTGAACGTTCGGCACGGGTCCCATATCGTTTCGATAAAAATTGAGTGAGATATGATTTTTCGAACATCGCGTATCAGATGAAAATTGCTCGGTTCAGCTCAAAATCAAGTCCAAAGAATAAACAACTGGTCTTGATTGGTAAGAAATTGGCTCCCTGCTTGTGAATGAAAGTCATAGAGGACTTCGATACGAATTTTAGAAATCTTCCCTGCTCAGTTTCGATTTTCCAGCAGGGAGATACGTCTTTTTTAGTGCACAGAGTACACGGTACAACACCAAAATTCAGTTTACCCCACTTGAGAAATCAATTTCTTTGAGGCCTTTCTTCACACAATTTGCTTCCGATTTTCAAATGAAAATTGTAGATAATAATGAGAGAGACTTGTCAGTCGGAAATCATTAGAAAATATCCGACGAGCTGAGAAATATGCCTTATGGAGCGCCCGAAACACACTAAAAACCCAAAATTCACTTTATTGAGAGATAAGCAAATAAATTATTTTCCTTGACGAAACGATCTCCGACCTGAACAGATAAACTGGAGAATAAATTGATATGATCCCAGAGCTTATGGAATCAAACCAAAATAGCTTTTTGACCAGAATATGTTGCTTCAAGCGCACGAATCGAAGAACATCGATATTAGTCCTGAAATGATCTGAGATAGCCGAAATACACAATTTCTTCCACAATTGAGGTGTTAAGAACTTGGGAACCATGTGGTAAATGTTATGCATATGTATACATGTATGTTTATGATGATGCGATTATAAGTCGAAAATACTGAAATGAAGATAAATTTTAGAGTACAACAGCTAACAATCATCATTATTAGTTCAAAGTCATGACAAATGAACTAAAAGCTCCTGACTTTACCAATCCTTGGACCATATTTGACATACCCCTTAATAAAACTCTCATGAGATGTAAATCAGTTTATATAATTAAATATATTGCTAATGGACTATTGGTAGGTACAAGGAAAAATAAGTTGCCAGAGGATACAATCAACTTGATAGTGTGTGTTACTTTGACATCTTTTCCCATGTAGTCAAGTTAACCATTGTAAGAACATTTAGCCTTAGCTTCCATTAAAAATTGACATCTAAAATAATTGGATGTCATAAATGATTTTTTGCATGGAAATTTAAATGAAATAGTTTATATGTTCATTAGTAAAGGATGTAAGCTTTCTCATTCATCCACAGCTACCAAAGTCTGCGGTCTCAATAAATATATTTATGGCATTAAATAAGACATCATACAATGGTATTCTAAACTTTAAAACTCTTTTATATCTCTTGGTTACACTTACTTACAAAAACTTGTAATTATAAATTTAATAATTTGGTTTTATAATTAATGTCATTCATGAAATTCAACATGTTAAGGTTGTTCTTCATGAAATTTTTTTAATCAAAGACTTAGGGCTTCTAAGATATTTTATATCCCTTGAAATTGTTAAGTCCTTGTCTTCTATTTTACTAAATGAAAAACTTTATACCCTTGAAATGCTAAATGATACATGTATCGTACCCATTAAACCTTCATCTACTCCTTATGATTCCTCTGTTAAATTACACTCCATTGAATCTATTATCTATCATGATATTACTCTATATAGAAACCTCATACCAAAACTTATTCATTTACCTATACTTCTATGTCTTATATTATCGTAAATTTTGATAATTTTCAAAAATTTCTATACTATTATGTCTTATATTGTTGTAAATTTTGATAATATTTCAAAAAAATTTAATGGTTTTTGTTTCAACTTTTTAAGTGACAAATATCAAATTATTTTGAAAGAAAATTATTATTAATATGATTATATTTTATAATTTATAAAATAAATTAATATGGTCAATAGTAAATTTATTATAATATTGATTTGACTTAGTCCAAGTCGATAAATATTATTTCTCTCCCTCACTTATATATACATAATCTCTTACTCTTGGAAAAAGGGGAATGATGAAAAACACTTAACGTGTTAATTAGAAAAATCTCTTTTATACTTCTTTCTTTCTGGTTATATCTTTCAGAAATCAATAAGAGTGTTTTTTGTTGTTCTGATGCCTCAGAGTGTCTCATTGAGAATCTAGGAAGAACATGTTGAATTCTGGGAGATTTGCGCTTATGAGTCGGATAAATTCTTAAGGACAATGTACCTTACACGCCTCAAGTTAATGTAATAGTTTATTATTTTGTAGGTTTGCTGATCTTATTCCGAGAAGAGGTGATCAAATTACATTGGTGGTCAAATTTCTTCAACCATCTTAAGGATTTAGCATTTTTAATATTAGAAAAGACACAACAATAAAGATTTTTGGAAGAGGTTTTTGTTTTGCGAGAAAAGAAAAGAAGGGTGGTAAAATGAAAAATAGATATTTGACTCTGAAATCCAAATTTTCTTCACGATAATATTTTTTCTTAACCATTCATGATAAATTATTATTATGTGTCTTAATTATATAACATTATATTCTTAAATTCTATTAAAAATAAATGTTCTCTAATGTTAGAGATTATATAAATGTGTTCATTTTCATGCCATTAAAACGGTTCAATATTGATATCATTATTATATATTATTTTTCCGTTATGTATCTAATTCAATTTCACAAGAATAATATGAGAGAATCCTCATAAGAATAAAACGTTGAAAATAATATAAATTTTGATTGAAATTATATTATTGTTAAAACATTAATTTTGGAAATACTTATATGAATGTTGTTATTGTTTTAAATGTGGGGCATCGATAAAAAAAAAAAGAATTAAATTTAAAAATATTACGCATTTGTATTTCTATAGTCTTCATGAATATCAAATATTTATTTTTGTGGAGTTTAGTTTACTCATCGAATATACGACATAAATCTTGTGTTTAATTTTCAATAAATAGAGTTTAATATTATTAAACTAAATAATTAATTGAGTTAATTGTGAAGCATTGAGATATTCTTGTTATAACATAAATTTGTGTGTGGACAAAATATATTAATATGTATATTTTTAATTGTGAAAATATATTTTATTGTGGAACATACATATAAGAGTTATATTAAGGAAATTTAATTTGATGAATGGTAATATTTGAAGTATTTTATTTGGTTTCAAAATAGTGCTTAATTATTGATAATATTACTAAGTAATTTGAGATACGTATATGATATGAATGATATATGAATCATAGAAACAAGTGAAATACAATGTGACTATTTAGAAATAATCTTAACATTATTTATATACTTTTTTAGCACTTTGATAATATTATATAATATTTGGGATTTCATAAATTATTATGTATGATATTTGTGATTTTTTTGTTATATTAGCGTAATATGACTATGTTTTAAAAAAAAATGATCATATAAAAATAAATGTTTATGTGGATTAATTTGTTCACAACTTATTGATTTAATATGCAACGAAGGAGTACACTTATGATTTTTATTGATCGGAAAATTTGATATTTTATTATACTGTGTGTATAAACTTTCAATTTATTGAAAGATTGGTGTTTAATTTATTTAATGAATAATGTGAAAATATTTTATGATGATTTCTAATCACATAAAATATTTGAAAAGAATATGTGAATTATAATATTATTTTGAGTTGATAGTCATAGTATTAAATTAAAACAATGATGATAATTGAATATGTTTCCAATAAAAATAAATATATTAGTATATTTATTTATCTTTTATCTGATGAAAAATTATCGCTTGAAAGTTATTCAAGCAGACATGCATAATGTTGTCGCTTGAAAGTTATTCAAGCAGACCTGCATAGTACATATTTAAATAGTAAATTTTTATTATATAAATCATTTTTTAATAAAGTTGTTGTCACTTAAAATTATCTAAGCAAACTCGGTATAATTTAATATGAAAATTTTGAGTATTTTAAATATTATTAAAATATCTAAAATTGAAGTAATATGTTACTTTTTATATTTGTGAGATCATTAATTTATATTCTTGTATTAAAATTATACGATGTTATATAGATTAAAATTTGATGAAAACAAATCTATCTGTGAGTATATTTAATTTTATTGAATATGGGGATGTTGTCATTTGAAAATCGTTCAAATAGACCTGTACAATAAATTCATAAGTGAATTTATTTATATCCTGCTGATATAATATCCTCGTTGGAGGTAATTTTACTTATATACTTAAACAAATATGTATAATCTTATTTGTGGAGATCAAGTATAAATGTTAGATACTTGAGTAAATATTTGAGATTTAATTGACTTAGAAACGTCTTAGTCAATATATTTAGGAAGAAAAATTGTGGATTCCTCATTTGTGTATAAAGTAGCTACCAAATGAAGAGATAATATCGTCAATTTATGTGAAGTCGGATCAAAATGATTTTGGTCAATCCTATGACAAATCTCCTGGGAAGAAACTAATTTGTGACACATCGAGGGAAATTGGACTTAAGCCAATTGAAATTAACAAGTGATGGGAACCCAACCTTTGTGATTGGAGATCCCATGAAAAAGGTTCATATGGGTAAGAACAAGTCACTTGTTAGTTCTGCTAACACAAAAAAATTATATAATTATTTTTTTTCTTGCGTCCTTTTCCTATGGTGTAAGTGAGAAAGTGCTAGAAACTGTATTATTGAGAGGATAAGCTTATATAGCTTTTAATGAATTCCATATCCTTTATTGGTGGTGTATGGTTTGCAACATAAACTTGATGGAATCACCTATATGAGTGTTGAGTGGAGCCGCTTGTATGAGACTTTGGCAAAATCTCTAGAGTACTCATGAAATAATCAGGCACGCGCACGATCTATTAGCGCACCACAACGTCAACAACAAGAATTGTGGAGGTGTGATGTGAGTGGTAGACCTCTAACATACATAAATGCATTTGGTTCATATAGCTTGCTACACCTATTTCACTGTGTGTTAAGTACTATCATTCTAGGACTAGTTCATATAGCTTGCTACACTAGTTTAATGCATCACATTCATGATGTTAATCTAGAAAATTCGTTTTTACAATTCTTTTAAACTTTTGAAAAATGTGGGGGATTGTTGTAAATTTTGATAATATTTCAAAAGTTTTAAATAGTTTTTGTTTCAACTTTTTAAGTGACAAATATCAAAATTATTTTGAAGGAAAATTATTATAAATATTATTATATTTATAATTTATAGAATAAATTAATATGGTCAATAGTGAATTTATTATAATATTGATTTGACTTAGTCCAAGTCAATAAATATTATTTCTCTCCCTCACTTATATATACATAATCTCTTACTCTTGGAAAAAGGGGAATGATGAAAAATACTTAACGTGTTAATTAGAAAAATCTCTTTTATACTTCCTCTTCTTTTTTCTCTTTGGTTACATCTTCCAGACATCAATAAGAGTGTTTCTTGTTGTTCTTACGCCTAAGAGTCTCATTGAGAATCCTGGGGGATTTGAGCTTATGAGGCAGATAAATCCTTAAGGACAGTGTACCTTACATGCCTCAGGTTAATGTAATAGTTTATTATTTTGTAGGTTTGCTGGTCTTATTCCGAAAAGAGGTGATCAGATTACATTTGTGGTCAAATTTCTTCAACATATATTGCCTTTGATGTTCTACAATTTAGTCAATATGTTTTCCAACCCAAAATTGCTCACTTATAGGCTATAAAAAACATGTATACTTTATTAGAACAAGATTTGGTTCTACAATTATGTCTCTGAGTTTTGATGATAACAACGAGTATGTTTGAGTGATCAATTTTGTTACTATAATATTTATGGTATTTTTAAGAATAAGCAAACAGGTTCTACTTCTGATGGATGGCATGGCCAAGATATTAGAAGAGAAAATGATCCACTTTTAAGTTATAGAGGTTCTGATGAACAAGTAGCAAAGAAATCTTCAAAAGGCTCTGAAGCTATGTTACTTTGATACGTCAGTCTTAAGAAACCAGTCTGAATATCTCAAGACAAAAGTTCTGATTGAACGTTGTCCAAGATGATGCAGACTCAAGTTTCAGAAGACAAAGGATTCTGAAGACCAAGTGCTTAAACACTCTGAAGACGCGACTATGAAGATTCTAAAGACTTGAAGTTCTTCTGAACTTAGTTATGATACAAGGTTACAAGATCAAGTGCTAAAGACTCTAAAGACATGATTTTGAAGATTCTGAAGACTTGAAGTTCTTTCAAACTTATGATACGATACAAGGTTCTTCAAAACCAAGTGCTAAAGACTCTGAAGAGGAAGATATAAAGACTCTGAAGGCTTAAAGTTTTGATTAACCAGAAGTTAGATTCTCTCCTCTTACTCATGCTCGCAGAACCCTCTGAAGTACAGAAGGTTAGAAGATAATGTTGACGTGGTACAACAGTACATGATACAAACAAACGTTTCATTCCACTTCCATAAAGGACGGACACTACGTACGATCTTGTCCCCCACGTTCTCTTAGGCCGCCACAAATTTCATATTTCTAGATGTACCCCTCAATGGTCACATCACATGCATGACTCTATATATAGGCTTGAAGACTTGAAGAAACAGCTGCTAATACACTGCTAATTCACGAGGAAACTCACTATGCTCAAACATTATTATTCTTTGTAAAAATTTGTATATTCTTTCAAGTTATTTGTACTAAAAATCTGTTTACATATCAGCTTGTGTAGAAGCATATTTACTTGTAAAAAAACTTGTTATCAAACAGTTGTTTGATTGTTCCTTGAGAGACCAGTTGGGTCAGTAGTCTTGAGAAGTCTAGGACAGTTAGTCTTAGAGGTTGTTAGTCATACACAGTTGGTGTATGCGGGTGTTAGTCACTTTCAGTTGGGATATGCAAGTGTAATAATCAGTTGGATTATTAGATTAAGTCCTCGTTGGAGAGAGGTAAATCACCTCAGAAGGGTGGACTAGAGTAGCTTGAAGTTTCAAGTGAACTAGTATAAAAATATTGTGTTCTTTATTGCTTTCTAATTCCTTTGTTATTTATCAAAAGCAAAGAACTTTAAAAAGGGAAAATTTATCAAAGTATAAAACTCAATTCAACCCCCCTTTCTGGTGTTTTTCGCACCTTCAATTGGCATAAGAGCTCTGGTTTTCAATTGATAAAAAGACTGGATTTTTTTATTAAGTACCTAACATTGTTCAACACCCATATAGTGTGAAAAACAACAATGGTTGGGATATTATAGTTGATGGCTACACCTACCCAATAGATGAAGAAGGAAAAGAAATTCCCAGAATCGCCTTAATAGACGCTTAGAAGATGTACAAGAATCACTATAAAGCAAGAACAATCCTTCTCAGCGCAATATCATATACAAAGTATGAAAAGATCATAAATAAAGAGATTGCTAAGTCCATATTTGATTCTCTTCATACAACTCACGAAGGAAATACTCAAGTCAAAGAAACAAAGGCGTTGGCCTTAATTCATAAATATGAAGCTTTTAGAATGAAAGAAGATGAGTCTGTGGAAACGATGTTTTCAAGATTTCAGATGCTTGTTACAGGACTCAGAGTTTTAGACAAAGGATACACTACTGCAGATTATATTAAAAAGTTTATCATAAGTTTGTCGCTCAAATAGAGACCCATGATAACTACTTTGAAACTGGCGAAGGATCTTAACAGCATTAGTCTCTAGGAACTCATTAGTTCTTTAAGAAGTCATGAGGTTGAGCTTCAACAAGATGAACCTCAGAAGAAAGTTAAATATTTTGCTTTCAAGTCTAAGTCTAAGTTGACATAGGCTTATCAAGCAAATGAGGAATCAGAAGAGTCTGAAGAAGACTCAAATTAAGACGAACTATCTCTGGTCTCTAAAAGAATGAACCAGCTTTAGAAACACAAACAAAGTAAGTTCAGAGGGTCAGGAAGATCTAAGGGTAGGCAAGAGTATACATCTTACCAAGGGAAGAATTCTGAAAAAGAAGTCATTTGCTACGAATGTCAAGAACCTGGGCATTACAGAAATGACTATGCTAAGCTCAGAAGAGAAAGGAAACCTAAAAATGTTTTCAAAGCCAAGAAAGATCTCATGACAACTTGGGATTATTCAAACTCGGAGGAAGAATAATCTGATGGAGAACATGTCAATGCAGCTCTTATGGCAAAGATCAGAATCATTGAATCTGATGACGAGTCAGACTCTGATGATGATAGAGAAGTATTTTGGGTTAATAGCTATTTACCCCCCTGCAATATAGGCGAGTTTTGATTTACCCCCCTTTAAAAATATTTTTTTTAATTACCCCCCTATAATTTTTGGGACCCCCTTAAGCGTGTAAAAATCAGGGTGGTAAATCAAAAATATATATTTTTCAGGGGGGTAATTTTTACACCTAGGGGGCAAAAGACTTAGAATTTTAACATTTTAAGGGGGTTCTATGAAGGAATCTACATAACATAAGGGGGGTATTGAAAAAATAACTTTACCAGGGGGGTAATCCTAAACTCGCTAACATTACAGGGGGGTAAAGTGTATTTAACCCAAGTATTTTTCTCCTTATTATGTTTTAATTTTTTTTGCATCACTAACATAGACACAAAAGAAAACTTCTAAGCACAAATATCATGCATATAGTTCACACATATATATATATATATACATATATATATATATATATATATATATATATATATATATATATATATATATATATATATACACTATTGCACAATAATCCAAAGGTATAAGAACCTCTAGAAAGACTAACAAAAAAGGACCCAAAGTGTGGGTACCTAAGGGTCAAGTTATTCATGTGCAGATATTCTTGACGGCTCCATTGAAACATAAATCATGGTATCTGGACATTGGATGCTCTCGACACGTGTTCCAAGATCTGGAACTTAAGGCTGGTGGTGTCATTGGTTTCGTAGGAGACCAGAAGGGCAAGATCATTGGTTCTGGAACTGTTGGTAATGGCACATAAGTGTTTGTTGTTAGGATATTCTAAACACTCAAAAGGCCATAAACTATATAACACAAAATCACGTATTGTGGAGGAATCAATTCATGTTAGATTTGATGATAGACTTGACTCTGAAAAGTCAAAGCTAGTTGAAAAGTTTGCAGATTTGGAGATCAGGTACTCTGAACCAGATGAAAAGATAGAAGAAGAATGAACTTTAAAAGCACTCACTTCAGATGTTGTTGCTTCTGTTCCCCTATTGAAGAAAAACAGAATTACAACTTCACATCCAGAAGAACTGATTCTTGGAAACAAAGATGCTTCTGTCAGAACCAGATCAACCTTCAGAAGAAACCCTTTTGGGTTTGGTGTCATTGGTTGATCCAACATCAATTAAAGAGGCTCTTCTAGACAAAGATTGGATTCTGGATATGGAAGAAGAACTTAATCAGTTTTCAAAGAACGGTGTTTGGGATCTTGTTCAGAAACCTAAAGGTGTCCATGTTATTGGAACCAGATGGGTGTTTAGAAATAAGCTCAATAAGAATGGTGAAGCTGTAAGAAATAAGGAACGACTGGTTGCACAAGGTTATAGTCAACAAGGAGGAATAGACTATAAGAAACCTTTGCTCCAGTCTCCAGGTTAGAAGCAATTCTCTTATTAATTTCTTTTTTTGTTAATCATAACATCATCCTTTTATCAGATGGATGTTAAGAGTGCATTTTTTATTGGATACATTACTGAAGAATTTTATGACAAACAACCTCCTGGTTTTGAAAACTCTGAGAAATTAGATTTTATTTTCAAACTTAAGAAATCTCTCTATGGTCTGAAACAAGCTCCTAGAGCTTGATAAGACAGATTGAGCAAGTTTCTCTTAGAAAAAGATTTTTCTAGAGGAAAGGTTGACACAAATATCTTTTGTAAATCAATAAACAATGATATACTCATAGTGCAAATATATGTTGATGATATTATTTTTTGTTCTGATAATCCCTCTTTCTGTGAAGAGTTTTCTAAGATGATGCAGGTTGAGTTTGAAATGAATCTGATGGGAGAATTGAAATTCTTTCTGGGAATTCAAATTAACCAAAAGTCTAAAGGAACTTACATTCATCAAAGTAAGTATACTAAAGAAATTCAACATGTTGGACTGCACAATAGCAAAGACTCTAATGCATCCAACATGCATTTTGGAGAAAGAGGAGGTAAGTGGTAAGATTTGTCAGAAGCTCTATCGTGGTATGATAGGATCTCTTCTGTATTTAACCGCATCTAGGCCATATATTTTATTTAGTTTTCATCTTTGCGCTAGATTCTAATCAGATCATGGAGAATCTCATTTAACTGTTGTTAAGAGAATTTTGAGATATCTAAAAGGAACCATTAACCTTGGGTTGATGTATGAGAAAACATCATAGTATATGCTTTCTAGTTTCTATGATGCATATTATGTTGGCGATAGATTAGAAAGGAAAAGCACATCTGGAAACTATCAATTTCTAGGCAACAATCTAATCTCCTGGTCAAGTAAGAGGCAATCTACAATTTCTCTTTCAACAACAGAAGTTGAGTACATATCATCATCTCTTTGTAGTACTAAGATGCTTTAGATGAAGGATCAATTGAAATATTATCAAATATACTAAGGTAACATTCATATCTTATGTGATAACACTGTTGTTATATGTTTAAGCAAAAATCCAATTCTACACTCTAGAATAAAACACTTTGAAATTAAACATCATTTTATTAGAGACTATGTTCAGAAGGGAATTTTATGTCTAAAATTTACAAATACAGACCATCATTGAGTTGATATCTTTACAAAACCCTTGTCTGAAGATAGATTTCTGTTTATTATGGAAAATCTGAAAATGAAATCTTGTCCAGAATAAGAAATCATCAGAACGAATGTGTTTAGTTAGAGTATGAGACATTGGATTCTTGGTTAAATTATAGTTTTTCTATTTTTTAGAATCTCAGTCATCAGAAGATGCTTCGGTTAGAAGTGTCTATGATCAAATGGAAACCATTGGTTGTCCAGAAGCCTAAGCACATTAAAACGTGTCACCTAATCAGAGGTAATGACAAACGTGTACAACTTCTATTATACCGTAATCATTATTTCAACTTACCGTGCATATTGAGCAAGCAATCCTTCTTGGGAATTGAATAAATCCTTAATACTAATTACTGATCCTCCCTATTTTGACGTTTTAAAACCTACTCTTAAACATAACTCGTGCATGCTTCCTATATTTTCACATTCATCCTAGTGACGATTGTCTGCGATAAGATTCTCTAAACCTTGAGTGTTGGCTAGCAACTATTTATAGTCTTGTTGCCTAATCTATCCTCACTTATTGTATTTCATCCTTTCGTTTCTTCTCTATGAGTACCAGAACTTTTAATGGTGATGTATCTCTTTTTGAAGTGATCAATGAAAAACGAATTGACTATGTGACCGATGAAGGTCAGATTAATTCTTTGGTAGAAAAACAAGGTTGGTTTGGGTACTCAGTTATGCTTCGAGGTCCCATTCATCCAAATCTTATGAAGCAATTTTGGATACATGCTTCAGTTGATCCTACTAGAGAATTCATTCACTCTCATGTCTTTGGGTGTCATGTGGTTATCACTCATCTCTCTATTGATCAAGCTATAAATTGTCCTCCTCTTCCCAACTCATGCACGGATGTTGATGTTTTTTATGCTACTCCAAATTCATCCCTTTGTGGTATAACTAATGCCTCATACAAACTAAAATATTTTGCTAAGAGTTGGTTTAAGCATCTGTTGACAAATCTCCACCCCAGAGGAGAAAATCTTGATGTGATTTTTCCTAGGGATATGTGTCTGCTCTATTGTCTTAGAAAGAACATCCCTGTTCATCTATCCTCAATCATCTTCAATAATTTCAAGATCTCCACTCTCAGCTCTTGAGACTCTAAAAAATTATTCATTCTGTATGGACGTGTATTATCTGAACTATTTGAGTTAGCTCATGTAACTGAAACTATTAGAAGCAATCCGTTGCATGGAGAAAATGTATTGTTTGACGAGTGTTGTGATTTTTTTTAAGCTCAGCTTCATTTTTATCCTTAATGTACTCTTCTCTTTTTCAATGAATGAAAGCATCCTTCTTTATTCTCTATTTTTTATTATTTGTATTTTTCACATTTTTAAAAAATATAACTTTTTGATTATAACAAAAAGGGAGAGTAGTTAAAGAAGTGATTTTGATTCTCAATGATCAAATTCTCTGAAAAATGCTGCTTACATTCTAACCAAATATAAACTATTGTTTCTTGATATAATTGTGTTGCTTTTCTTTTTCAGGATTTTGTATGGAATCTGAAGAAAGTCGTGCATCTGACTCCTAAAACTTGACTCTAGAAGAGTTAGTTTGAAGTCAAGTTCTAACTGGAGAATCTGGAACATGTCTGAGTGACGTTTAAAGTTCAAGATCTTAGTTGAGAAGTTGTGTCTTCCAAGATCAAGACTCTCAAGATCCTTCCATCTGATCTGTTGGAACCAGGGGGAGTTGTTGCTCAGATGGTCCTTAATCTGAAGTTCTGATCTTTACCAAGTCTGTGATTCAGGGGGAGTTTCTATGTAAAGGTTAAGTAATCCTTACCTTTTTCATTTCTACTTTCTTCTAATGTTATGCAAAATTGTGTCATCAAAATACATAGTTTTGTCATCATAAAAAAAGGGGTAATTGTTAAAACAAGATTTGGTTCTACAATTATGTCTCTGCATTTTGATGATAACAATGAGTACGTTTGAGTGAACAATTTTTTAAATCTAATATTTGTTTTATTTTTAAGAATAAACAAACAAGTTTTGCTTTAGAAGGATGGTGTGGCCAAGAAATTAGAAGAGAAAATTCTCCGCTTCTAAGCTATAAAGATTTTGATGAACAAGTAGCAAGGAAATCTTCAGAAGGATCTGAAGCTATGTTACTCTGATACGTCAATCTGAAGAAACCAGTCTGAAGATCTCAAGACAGAAATTCTGAGTGAACGTTGTCCAAGATGTTGAAGACTCAAGTTTCAGAAGACAGATGGTTCTGAAGACCAAGTGCTTAAAGACTTTGAAGACACAACTATGAAGATTCTAAAGACTTGAAGTTCTTCTTAAATTAGTTATGATACAAGGTCACAAGATCAAGTTCTGAAGAATCTGAAGACGTGATTTTGAAGACTCTGAAGACTTGAAGTTCTTTCAACCTTATGATACGATACAAGGTTCTTCGAAAACCAAGTTCTAAAGACTCTGAAGAGGGATATCTGAAGGCTTGAAGTTTTGATTAACCAGAAGTTAGATTCTCTCCTCTTACTCATGCTCGCAGAAGCCTCTGAAGTATAGAAGGTTAGAAGATAATGTTAACGTGGTAAAACAGTACATGGTACAAACAAACATTATATTCCACTACCATGAAGGACTGACACTGCGTACGATCTTGGACCCCATGTTCTCTCAGTCTGCCACAAGTTTCATATTTCCAGATGTACCCCTCAACGGTCACATCACATGCATAACTCTATATAAAGGCTTGAAGAAACAACTGTTAATACACTGCTAATTCTTGAGGAAACTCACTACGCTCAAACACTATTATTCTTTGTAAAAAGTTGTATATTCTTTTAAGTTATTTGTACTAAAAATATGTTTATATATCAGCTTGTGTAGAAGCATATTTACTTATAAACAAATTTTTTACCAAACTATCATTTGATTGTTCCTTGAGAGACCATTTGGGTCAATAGTCTCGAGAAGTCTAGGACAGTTAGTCTTAGAGGTTGTTAGTCACACACAATTGGTGTGTGCAGGTGTTAGTCACTTCTAGTTGGATTGTGCAAGTGTAATAATCAGTTGGATTATTGGATTAAGTCCTCAATGGAGAGAGACAAATCATCTCGAAAGGGTGGACTAGAGTAGCTTGAAGTTTCAAGTGAACTAGTATAAAAATATTGTGTTCTTTATTACTTTCCAATTCCTTCATTCTTTATCAAAAGCAAAGAACTTTAAAAAAGGGAAGAGTTTATCAAAGTATAAACCCCCCTTTCTTGTGTTTTTCGCACCTTCATACTTACAATATTTAAAAATTAACCCTACTCATGGATTTTTTTCCCCTAATTTTGAATTGTTTCTTTTTGGTTTTACAGACCATGATTGAATCACATACCCCATTCTAAGAAGACCAGACACATGATATACCATCTTCGAGGAAATTTTTTGAAAATCAAAGAAATAGTCAAATCATTTATCTCTAAATCAAGCTCAAAAGTAGAATGTTGAGCTTTAGTTAGCTTGACATGTGAAGTGCAATGGCTGCACTACATTTTTCATGGCCTATACATCACCTTTACCGAGCCAACTTCAATCCAATGTCACAATTTGTGTATTTGGCTCAGAACCGAACCTTCCAAAAGAAATCCAAACACATAGAAATAAATTGTCATATCATTAAAGAAAAATTGAAAGAAAAAAAACCTCATCAAACTCTTTACAATCTCTTCCTCTACACAAATTGCTAATGCACTCATTAAAATTGTCAAAATCAAATGTTGCAGTTTATCATCTAACATAACCTATTCAACAACTACACTCCAATTATAGGGGGAGCATAAAACCCTAATATTTATGTTTTTTTTAATTGTTATTTTGTTAGTTAGATATTTATGTAATCAATTAGGAAATTGATTATGTTATTGGGTTATCCTTAAATTCCCATTGTATATAAACATCACATACGTTGTATTAGATATACTTTTAATGACTATCTAAAAAAAATTATTTAATTCGTTCTCTTTATTTTATGTGTTATATTTTATAATATATAATACAAGTTTGATGCTCACACAAGAATGTATTCATATATGATTGTTTTTCAAATTGCATGTATGAAAACAAATTCTAAAATACTTTATATAAATCATATCTATTTTTATCCCTGTAAAATATTAAAACTCATTATTTTCAACTCCTTTAACAAACTTAACTAGTTCAAATAAGTTAAGTGACCGCTTTCACTCTCCACATAAAAATAAAAATAAAGGTGATTAGAGTGATAAACTATGAACTTATAAAGAAACAACACAAGATTCTTCATATGGATAAAGAAAACCCACAAAACAAAATACCAATTTTACCATAAATATAAAAGTTTTACATTCACAAAGAATGTTATGTCAAACCAATTATTAGTATAGTATTTTCTTGGGTACATTTCTACTACATGTAACTATGCATGTTAATTAAGCAAATTTTAGTTCTAATAAAAGTAATTAAGCAAAGTTAATGATACTACTACCACCACCACCATGTGTTTCTATTTTAACCATATTTCATTTCATTTCAACTCAGTTTTCCTCAGTTACAAACACAAACAAAAAAACCTGTCTTGTTCTTCTCTCTTCTTTGATCCCAACTTCTACTTTCTCAATCTCCACAAAAAAAACACTACTTTCCTTCCCGCAGGTTCTTTCCTTATTCCTATGATCTCAAAACTATGTTTTTTGCTTGTTTTTTCTTCTATTGTTAGGTGTTTGGTGTTACTGAAATTGTTCTTCTTCTGCATAGGTTTTGCTGATGTGGATGCTTTAACCTGAAAGTTTACTTTTTTATGGCGTTTGGGTTTCTCCAACTACGACAAGAAATTTATACTGTGTGCCTGTGTGGCTTAAATCCTTAAACTTTGTTGTTTAATTGTGTTCCTTGTGGAGTTAGCAATTAGTTGCATTTCAGGGAAAAGGGTAAAAGGGTCAACTTTTTTTTGTTGATTCTATTGGAAACTAGTGGGTGGTTTTGTTGTAGAAAGTGTTTGGAGGTTTTTTCAGCTCGTGAATTGTAGTTAGTGTTGTTGTCTTGTTGTGTGGAAATTTGGGGTATGAAGGTTAAATCTTGTTGGTAGGAAAGACTAGGGGTTGAATTTGTTTGAATCTTGTTTGGAGTTTTCTTAGGTTGTAATGAAGGCTCCACCTAATGGTTTCTTGCCCAATTCTGGAGAAGGTGAGTTATCTCTCTCTATCTCTTTGAGCTTTTTGTTTTTCTATTTCATTTTTTTCCAAATCAAACATGACCCTGCTTGAAAAATGCTACTTTTTTGTTCTTGAATTGATTTAATAGCTTTTTTATGAAAAACATTAAGAGCTTATGATCAATAATTGGTCCGATAAATGGTTTTCTTTGATGTAATAAAGGCAATAAATGGCCAATTTTTCATCTGAGAAATGATGATAATAACTTTTTTTCTTCATCTCATCTCTCTTGTTGATGATCTTTACTTTCATTCATCAGATGATAATCAATTTTCATTATGATTTGAGTAATTTTGATTCATGTCATGCTCTATTCCTTTATCTTGTACTATATTTTTCCCTCTAATTTTGCTTTATGTCATTCTCTTCCGAATTGAAGTAAAAGTCTAATGTTCATTTTGGTAATGTTCGTGTGTGACTTGTTTACGTATATTGAAAGATCAGATCGGTATATTATATTGGTTTTCTTTGAGTGTAGTAACAATATGGCAAATTGTGAAAAAAAGGTCAATTGTTGTTGTTGTTGAAGTTTCATTGGAAGAAGGAAAAGCATTCATATTTTGTGTGGTAGTAACTTTCTGTGAGAATCTGATGCTTATTTGTATGTAGTCCGAATTTGAGAAAGAAAATGATCTTCACCTGAATTTAATGACCTTAAAGTATATTCTTTATGGGTGTGGAATCTACTGATAATATGCTAAAATACTGCAAGATCTGTTCGTTTTTTACTGGCTATCGGTATTCTGATATTTCTTCATGAAGTTATGTGTTTCTTTGAGCTGTTGAAACTATATTTTGTTTTTGTTTTATAAAAAATGGATTCTATAGTTAAGTCTTTTTCTTCTTTATATCGAACCATACAGTAAAGAGAAAGCGAAACTGTATTTTTCCGTAAAGGAGTAACGTTATGTTTGTTTCAACAATAGGGGAAAGGAAGACAATCAATTCAGAGTTATGGCATGCTTGTGCTGGACCTTTGGTTTCTTTGCCACCTGTTGGAAGTCTTGTGGTTTACTTCCCTCAAGGACACAGCGAGCAAGTATGTTTCTTAAACCGCAAACTGTATGTACGTCGTGTGACTTATACATTCTGTATTTCGGTTGCTGATGAAATCCTCTCCTTTGCTACTGTAACTTTCAGGTTGCAGCTTCCATGCAAAAGCAGACCGATTTCATACCTAGTTATCCTAACCTTCCGTCCAAGCTGATTTGCATGCTTCACAACGTTGCCCTGCATGTAGGTGCACTTTCCACTTCTTTTTTTTACTAACTGAGCTATCTGCTTGGGACATGGCTGTTATGCAAAATAATGAAAAATTGCGAAGAAGAATTTATCTGCAGATAATGATGTTCTTGTTTTTTTGGAGCAGGCTGATCCTGAAACTGACGAAGTCTATGCACAGATGACCCTTCAACCTGTAACCAAAGTAGGTTTAGCTGTTCAACCTGATAATTTGTTATTGCGTCCATGATTTAGTTCTCTAGTTTTCTTTGACATCCTCTCAAGCCAATGATGAGTAACTGTACCAAAGATTGTCTCATTTTCCTCTTCTGCAGTATGACAAGGAAGCGATACTGGCATCAGATTTTGGCCTCAAACAAAACCGTCAACCGGCCGAATTCTTTTGCAAGACTCTAACAGCTAGTGACACAAGCACTCATGGTGGATTTTCTGTTCCTCGTAGAGCAGCTGAAAAAATATTCCCACCCTTGGTATGTATACGGAATTATCATTTTTCTGGATTCATGTTAGCAAAATTTGGTTGAGGTTTATGTGGTCCATCTGGATTTAGCTTGTCTATGCTGACCATATATGTTTTGATAGGATTTTACAATGCAACCTCCTGCTCAGGAGCTTGTTGCCAAAGATTTGCATGACAATTCGTGGGCATTTAGACATATTTATCGGGGTAGTAATGCCACTCTCAAAATCATCTTTCAATGATTTGACCAAGTTTTTATGAAGTTTTTATATGATGTTTAAGTGCTGAAATTGATAGCATATTGGCTACAGGACAACCAAAGAGACATTTATTGACTACTGGTTGGAGTGTATTTATCAGCACAAAAAGACTTTTTGCCGGAGATTCTGTTCTTTTTATCAGGTAAGATATATATATTTTTTGTTTTGGAATTTCAGGAAACTTTCAAACCTCGGTTTCTAAGCAATTTTTTGTTGATCACTTTTAGAGATGAAAAACAGCAACTTCTTTTGGGTTTGAGGCGCGCTAATAGACAGCAGCCAGCGCTTTCTTCGTCAGTGATATCCAGTGACAGTATGCATATTGGCATTTTAGCTGCTGCAGCTCATGCTGCTGCAAATAACAGTCCATTTACAATATATTACAATCCAAGGTACGATTTGGCATGTATGTATTGTCATACACAACATGGAGTGGCATTCATTGAAATATTTGTGACAAGTCTCTTACAGAAACTGATCAATTTAACAGGGCCAGCCCCTCCGAATTTGTTATTCCATTGGCCAAGTATAACAAAGCCATGTACGCTCAAGTTTCTCTTGGAATGAGATTTAGAATGATGTTTGAAACGGAGGAGTCTGGAGTACGTAGATATATGGGTACAGTTACTGGAATTAGTGACTTGGATCCTGTCCGATGGAAAAACTCACAATGGCGCAATCTTCAGGTAATATTAAAAGGTGTATTATATATAGTAGTTGTCTTACTGTATTAATACTGAACTTCTTTTTGAGCTTATTGAGGCGGTTATTTTCGAACTAATTACAGATTGGATGGGATGAATCAACAGCTGGTGAACGCCCAAGCAGAGTTTCGATTTGGGATGTTGAGCCAGTAGTGACTCCTTTCTATATTTGTCCACCTCCATTTTTCAGGCAAAAGTTCCCGAGGCAACCTGGAATGCCAGGTAGTAAGAGTTATGCTCTTAATTAGTTAAACTTTCATTGGAAACTTCTTGCTTTCAGCCATTAATTTAATTACGTATGCGCATCACCAATGCAGATGATGAGTCCGATGTGGAAAATGCTTTCAAGAGAGCTATGCCCTGGCTTGGAGACGAATTTGGCATGAAGGACGCGTCAAGTTCAGGCTTCCCTGGTTTGAGTTTAGTGCAGTGGATGAGCATGCAGCAGAATAATCAGTTTTCAGGTGGTCAATCTGGATGCTTTCCACCCATGCTCTCGTCTAATACTCTCCATGGTAATCTTAGCACCGATGACCCGTCCAAATTATTAAGTTTTCAAGCTCCACTCCTCTCTGCACCAAATCATCAATTTAACAAACCTAATTTACCAAATCAAATCAACCAATTGCAACAATCCCCAACATCATGGCCTCAGCAGCAACAACAACAGTTACAGCACCAACAGCAACAACAGTTACAACAGCAGCAGCAGCAACAACAACAGTTACAGCAGCAGCAACAACAGCTACAGTCATTGTCACAAATACCAATGAACCAGTTTCAGCAGCAGCAGAGGCCTGAATCACAAAACCATACACTGCTACAGCAACAGATGACTCAGCAGCTGGGACAGCAGCCACAGAAACAGCCACAGTCATCTCAACATGCTATTATGAATAACGGTGTAATTGCGTCTAACCAGATTCCAAATCAGTTTGCACAGCAACCGGTAACTTACGCTCAGCTTCAGCAACAACAATTACTCCCAGGAAGTCTCCCACTCCAGCAAAGTATCCAATCAGCCAGTAAGAATACATTCCCGCAGACATCCTTACCACAAGACTCACAATTTCAGCAACAGATAGATCAACAAGCAAGTCTCTTACAAAGGCAGCAGCAACAGACACAGTTACAACAATCTCCACTGCAGGTATTGCAACAAAGCCAGCAACCGAGGGTGACACCAAATCTGCCAGTAGTTCAAATGTCTCAACAAAACACCTCAGACCAACAATTGCAGCTACATTTTTTGCACAAATTGCAGCAGCAGCAACAACAACAACAATTTCTTTCAACATCCAACCCACTTTTACAATCTCAGTTTCTACAACAAAATACTCACCAACAAAGCCAGCAATTACCACAGCTTCCTATGTCCCAACATCATACTCAACAGCTTGGCAATAATGCATTTTCAACGGAGAAGCTTCTCAACAGCAACAATCTGTCTTCTTCATCTCTTATGCAATCACAACAGCTTTCTGTGAATCAAACTCTGAATACGCAGAAGCCACTCACAATTGCTAGAGTTCCCTCTACACTTACAGATGGAGAGGCTCCATCATGCTCAACTTCGCCATCTACAAATAACTGCCAGATATCTCAACCAAACAGCCTGAAAAGAAATCAACAAGTACCAACTACAATTGGAGGGATCTTGGCAGCAGAGCCTGCCAGTAATCTGATACAGGACCTTCATAGTAAGTCTGACATGCATATCAAACATGAGTTCTCTAATGTAAAAGGATCTGACCAGCTAAAGTATAAAGGCATAACTACTGATCAGCTGGAAGCTTCTTCTGGAACATCTTACTGTATGGATCCTGGCAATGTTCAGCAGAGTTTGCCACTATCCAACTTCTGCATGGAAGGCGACGTTCAATCGAACCCCAGAAACAATCTGACATTTGACTCAAATCTTGATGGTTTAATGTCTGATACTATGCTTTCAAGGGGTTATGATTCTCAAAAAGATCTTCAGAACTTGTTGTCTAATTATGGGAGTGCTCCAAGAGACATTGAAACCGAGCTGTCCACTGCTGACATCAGCTCACAGTCGTTTGGATTGCCAGACACACTTTTTAAGCCAGGTTGCTCAAATGATGTTGGCATTAATGATACTTCTGGGGTTTTGAACAATGGCTTGCGAGCAAACCAAACTCAACGAATGCGAACATATACTAAGGTTTGTAATAATTTGACAACTGCAGCTCTATTTAGATACCGTTCTTTAATGCTTTACCATTTCCTGCGGTGTGTTAATGTATTAAAATGCTATTCAAATTTTTTAGGTTCAAAAGCGAGGCTCTGTTGGAAGATGTATTGATGTCACCCGTTACAAGGGGTATGATGAACTCCGGTATGATTTGGCAAGAATGTTTGGGATTGAAGGGCAACTAGAAGATCCTCAAAGGACTGACTGGAAATTAGTATATGTAGATCATGAAAATGACATTCTTCTTGTTGGTGATGACCCTTGGGAGTAAGAAATTCTTTCCTTATGCATGTTTAGTTTGTTTTCAGTATAGGCTACTATTTATGCATGCTTAGTTTGTTTTTCTTGACCTTCAACTTGCATTATTTTTTGCAGGGAATTTGTAAGTTGTGTTCAAAGTATAAAGATATTGTCATCTGCTGAGGTGCAGCAAATGAGCTTGGATGGAGATTTAGGTAATGTTCAAATCCCAAATCAAACATCCAGTGGGGCAGATAGTGGCAATGCATGGAGGGGACAGTATGATGATAACTCCGCAGCCTCATTCAATAGGTGATGAAGATATCAAATACTGACGTTTTCTAGCAGTAAACTTATTCATTGAGTGGTGGAAAACCAATTTAAACCTCTAAAATTTATGGCTGGCATTTCTACTATACATCTCAAATAGAAAGGGCACTTTGTTTCTGTCATTACACGACGAGAAGCTTAGTTTAGATCTTAATGTTTATGTTAATGTCACGGATCCTTCTCTGGAATCAGCTTTCTTTTGAATTCTGGATTAGGATTTTTTTTTTTATATTTCACTTTTTTGCATGGAAGAAGATCCTACTCTGGAATCAGCTTTCTTTTGAATTCTGGATTAGGATTTCTGCACGTAACAACAGTATAGGCTGCTACTGCATAATATGATGGTTCTACTGAGATTATTTTTTACTTGCCTCCATATGTAAAGTTTGTGATGATTAAAATTATTATATAAGGAAATGAGGAATCTAGTTTGTGGTTAGCTTTGGTCTCTACACATTTTTGGTTTATAACAAAACATTGTTTTTAGTCACTTTGTTTGATTTTAAAGAACACAATTTATATAAATTTGTCTATATAGATATGTTTTTCCTATAATTAAAAATCAACTTTTTTATTTTACAAAGATTGAAAATTTAACTACTTCTCTATTTATATCAATGGACTCTTAACTGTTTTGAATAAAGCTTTCTAGTTAAGTTTATATAAACTTGTTGATCTTTTATTGTCCATAATCGGATTATTCAAGCACAAGAATTCACTCAATCAGCATAAATGTAAATAGTCCTCACTAAAAATCAGCTTTGGAATGTGCAAGAAATAGAGCACTAATAATGCATAACAACAGATACAACAAAGGTTTATGCAGATTGTGCAAGGAATAGAGCAACAATCAACTATATTTCAAGCCTCATAGCTAAAAAAAAAGACAATTTCCCTCAACACAAAAATGTAGGCTCTAATACAAAAAAAGAAAAGTTAATAACTAAGAGAGAATGGCCATGAGATCTGAGACTCTCAAAGCAATATAGTCAGAACCATCTTTGCCCTTGAAGTCATTCCCCGCATATTTGGAGTACAGAACTGTATTCCCTGGTGCAATGGATAATGGTGTCCTGTTGCCTTCATCATCCACAGACCCTGGACCAACTGCTATCACCTATAACATCCAAAACATAGCAGAAATATTATTAAGTAATCACACTAAAAAAACTACAAGAGCAAATCAATGTTGAGATACTCACGGTGCCAACTGATGGTTTCTCCTTGGTTGATTCCGTGAGCAACAAACCACCGGCAGTTTTTTCCTCGGCTTCGGCAACCTGCAGCATCATAATTAAAAAGGCCTTTAAGATAAGCATAAATCATATTAGCTATAAACGCAACACCCTTTACACAATCTGGTTGAATTGAAACAAATAACTACCCAGTACTATTTTGCACTCAATATCAATAATCAAATAATAGAAAAGTTTCACACCTTTATCAAGACTCTATCGCTCAAGGGCTTAAGATCCTTAACCTCATCGGTTTCAAGAATACCAACAATGTCATCATCTTTAAGTATAAGATGTTTTGAACCATTGAAATCCACCTCAGTCCCTGCATACTTTGAGTACACAACTTGTGCACCTGCCTGTATAAAGAAACACATCACATAAATTCAAAATTAGAGACACACTAAAGAGTTAAAAGAGTTTCATAAAAGCTAGTGGCACCCATCACCTTCACACTAATTTCCACTTTGTTATTCCCAACTGTCTTCCCTTCTCCAACAGCAACCACCTCACCCCCTTGAGGCTTTGATTGAGCAGTTGATGGCAGTATAATTCCACCCACAGTTTTCTCTTCTGCATCCTTAATTTTTACCAGTACTCTATCACCTAGTGGCTTGAGTATGGTATGCTATATGATGAAATTACCAATCAGGCACATGTAGCATTGAAATTGAAATTGTAAAAAGATATATAAGATGAAAATACAAGAAACCAAGATTTTAAAAAACGGGCCGCGACAAAACTGCCAATACCAACAACAAATTGCCTTTAATTCACACCGCAACGACCACAATCAGTGTTACATAACACCTGTACAGACTAAAATCGCGCAACAGTAATTTAAAACCTTGCTAGAAACAATAATGTGGGTCACTTGGTTAGGGTTTATGCAACAAATCTGTTCCCTCCATGTAATTTCTGAGATATAATCAACAACCCACTAAGCAAAATAATCAAAAGAAAGTACCTTTGGGGCAACAACAGTGGCGGCTTTAACAACCATAGACGGGAACACCCTTTGTGCGGAAGTACCAATTCTAACATTCTTAGAACGAAATTGAATTGATGAAGTTCGAAGCCCTTCAAAGGATGAAAAATTCCTCGTTGAAATCGATGAAGCAGTGAGTTGAGTGGTCGCCATTGGAGTGTAATCTTCTTAACTGCACAAAAAATGAAATTTTCCATTAAAACATGAAATTAAGACACGAAGATAACAAAACATGTACGAAAGTCAATAAGGGTATAGAGTAATTTGACGCTTTCGAGTATGTTATATTGAATTTCTACAATGCAAGGAGAGTTGCGCTAAATACAGTAGAGAAGAAAAGGAAGAAGAAGAATGGAGAGTACCTTATCAAAAGTGGAGGAAATGTGAGAGGATAAACCCTAAGATTTGATTTTATTTGTTGATAGATAGGGGACTTCTAGAGTTTTCCTAGTCCAAATATAGTGGGTTACTGCCCTATTCGGCATGTATTTATGACACACCTAGTGAATTTTACTGTTGGTAAAAATAGAGAATTTCTTTATTTTCACAAATGTTTGGTGAAAATTCAAAAATATAGTGTAGAATATGGAGATGTATCTCGAACTATAGTATTTTTTATAAAATTGAACGTAAATAGTAAGCTGTTTTATTATATTTAATTTTAGTTCGGAATTACATCTTTGAACGAGTATTTGGTATATTTTAAAGATGTATATATGAAAATGGTGTTGATATTTCAAAATGAAAACATAGATAGTATGAATAAGATATAGAAAACACAATAATTTGACATTAAATTAAACCATTCAACATTACATAGATAGTCGTTAACATAAATTTAACATTACATATTGTTATAAATGGGTGGTTTAGAACGTTGTAACATATTGATGATATCTTCGATGGATCTTGCAATCTTCGCATCTATTTCAATGGACCCTTCGTTGTATAACGGCGAAAAATACTCCACATAACCTTTAAATCATCATCTGTCTTTAATTTGAAGTTGGTGAATTGTATCTTCCCTTCGCTATCAAACGAGGATGAACGATACTCGAACTTGACAACTCTTCAATTTTTTGGATATCGCATGAGGGTATTCAATTTGAATATCAAATCAGCAAGAGGCGTGTCCTTGGTGACCTTAAATTAAAGTGATTGCTTCTCACCATTGAAATACACAAATACAAGGTGAGGATATGTATTCATTATTTGATTGTGGTGTGTTTTTGTAGAAAATATGGGATGAGAGACACCTTATTTATACAAGTCTTGGATTCCTTTAGATCTTAGAAATCTTATCATGTCACCAAGGTACTTTATAGAGATGCATATCCTTATAAACCCTATTTTTTATGAAAAAAAATGGTGTTTACGGATATGCACATATGTAAAGTGTTCTGTTGTGTTTTTTTAATTAGTATGGGATTTATTCGGATATGGATAACTGAAATTAACCTTGAACCAAATATTGACCAAAAACTTTGTAAACATAAGTTGTAAACCATAAAATTTGTAAACAAAAACAGTTGACATTTACACCACCGGTGTTGAATATATTACTTACGTATAAAACCATATCAAGATTACATCGTTAACGATAGTACATTAAAAAAGTGTATCAATTACAATCTCAAAAGCATCAAAAGATGCATCAGCGCATAAATCTACTACTGGTTCCTCCTCCGAATTTTCTTTATTTAATTCTCTTTCAAGCTCGCTCATTTTGGTGAACTCTCTCATCCTTTCCAAAAATTGACTTGGCCAAGTTTTTATATCTTTTGTGGAATGTGTTGTCCACTCCAACTATGTACTTGGTATAGGACACCCTGATTTTAAATAAACATCAACAGAATGTAGCAATTTTGAAAGCCACCCAATACACATGATGCGTCCGGAGGGATCTTGAGGTGGGCTACTTCAAAATAGAAAAAAATGTCTTAGAAAAACCATATCTTGTTAGATTGATACACATTCTCTTATATTCACTTTCTATAATATTACCCATTTGAGGGAAGCACGTCTATTTTTAAAATGATATGGGACCGCTAACACAAGGAGTAACAGCCTCGTGAATTGCATAGATTTTATTCTATATAGGGATGTGCAGAATTCCCTATGCACCGTCAACTCTTTCAAAAGTTGTTAGCAAACAAGAAGTTGATTCATCTCTCCTCTACCGAGCAATACATATATGACTCGATAACAACAATTACCATTGTCTTTAACATCTACAATCTTTTCAATGTGTTTGTGCATAAATAGCGATATTTCTTTAATGAAGATTATTTTCGACATCGATTATGAAATAGGTGGTTCGATAATGCGAGCACCCTTGTAAATACTTTTTTAGATTTTGAAGTTTGGGAATCCATGAAATGTGAATCAACATGTTCAAAGTATGAAGAAGCCTTCTTTGTTGAATTGTCATCTTGTGTTAGTTTTACCTTTTTAGGGGCATATTTGGTTTAACTAGTTTCTAATGAGGTTTCAAATCTGTGGTTTATGGATAGGCAATCTTCCTCAGCTACTCTTTGATATGCAGTTTCATGGGGTCATCTGTTTTGTAAAATCAATCTAGGGTTATTTCCCATTCAGTCATGTTAGATATAAATGTTTTACCATCTTTCATCACACAATCGTCATTAAACCAAAGTCGTTTCCTATGACTGTAGACTTCATCCACACGTATCGGGGCATCAAGCTTCATCTTTTTTTAAACAATACAAGCACATGGAAAAGTGTAATTCTTCTTAACAATACATCCACACTTTGAACTGTCTGAACTTGTCTTCTCTACTTGCTATACTTCATGAAAAATGAAAATCAATCCCGCCCGAGATACGTTGCCAACTGTCATACCCAAATTTTCCCTAACTCTCATTTTAATTCATCTGGCTTATAACTTCATTCATTTACATATGTATTTCTTTGAGTATTCATTTAGGAATCATACATTCACATGCGCATTTGCATCATTATTAGGTCTAAAGGTTCATTGGGTGATGGATTCAACTATTTAACTTGATGTCTCAATATTTGGGCTATTAATAGATTGATCAGAGGTTTGTTTTGGATTAAGGCTTTATCATATGGTTTGTATAAATTTGATGATCAGGGGATTTGTGGAAACTTGCTCTCTCATCTGTTACTTATGGTACTAGTTCCATGTATCATTTGGAAAGAATGAAGACCTTGGAAAATAATTACAAAGTATTTGTCATGGGTTGACTTTTGGTTAATATGTCAACCATGTGAGGTTGGCTTTGTTGACCAATTATGTTGACTTTCCCATTTTTTACCCTTGCGACAATATTTGCATTGTTGATGCATTAGTGAAAGAAAAGGAATTTGAATGAAAAAAGGGAAGCCTTTATTTTCAAATTTGCTTGGATTACAACTTACAAGTTACAATCAAGTCATTACAAGGGTACAAAATTTAGTTATACTACAAACTGCCATTACACAAGAAAAGAAAAATTACATTTTTTGGTACAGTTGATTTTTGGTCAAATGTTGACTTTTGATCAACAATTGACCAATGACATTGACTTTGACATGGACTTCTAAAAATCCATCCTAAACCTATTTCTATTCAAGTCTTAAAAGTCATTCCACTTCATCATGTTCAAAGTTTCCTCAAATCCAAGCAATAAGGGTGGCCATTATGGAGGCCATTTGCTCATGGTCATGCTGCAAAATCATCAACATGCATAAAAACATATAGTAATAAGCTTGCATCAGTACAAGTCCATGTCATCTTATAAATGCAAATACATGTTCATAATGCAAAAAAATATGGAGCATAAATAGTGCAAATCAATACAACTCAAGCATATTCATTCAGGATAGTCATGCATCTAAACTATTAACATGGTGCACATTCATAATTCATCATACACTGCAAACTCGGTCCAGATCATCATTCATACCAACATAAACATTTCAAAGATGGTTCAATTATGTCATACAGTTCATCCAAAACAACACGCAATCATGTATAATTAAATAATGCCAATGCACATCATCAATTCATTCGACACTAGCCACTACATTAGTACATCCGAAAATACACATTCAGTCCATACAATTCATTTTAGAACCACGTAACTTAGCGGTTGTGAAACGTCCATATCAACCAGAACACAAAAGAACTATCCGAAGGTACATTTAACTCTGGATTTGGCCGTTGTAGCATCAATATAGGTCGGGGTTCCAACATTGCTAGCAATAGCAAACATAATCCCTAGCCTCCAATATTCTTGCGAAAGACCAAAAAATCTAACCCGCACTTGGGCCGAGTTGTTATTCTAAGAAGAGGGTTAAAATCACGAGACCAAGCGAATAACCTTAATGAGCTAGGATTTAGATTTAAAGTATTGCTCTAACTCTACGCACATCCTCATCATTAGAAAACATGAATTCATAGTAACCTTTTCCTAGGGAGAGAACTCCTCAATCTTTGATCTCACACCAAATCTTGGACAACTTTGTACGAAGTGCATAAACATGGAGTGGAGAAAATCCTTTGGGCCAAAGAATCCTTCCATGGAGATTGCTTTTGCAATCATGTAGCCCAAAATTGTATTCTTCTTCTGGGATAGTGATTGACAACCTATATCCCTTGATAATTGGTTGAGGAAGCTGAGAAGTAGGGATGTTACACACATCATTGAGAGCTTGTAGGAATGACTTCTTCTGAGAGTTTAATGTAACAATGGAATTTTCCCCTTTTGAATTTTCGGAAAAACTGAGTGCACTTCCTGAGCGATGATTTCAGGAAAGAAAGAAAAGAGTTCCATGGAAGGAGAATCAAACCAAACAGAAACAAGAAGACGCTAATCTTTGAGGACTCTGAAAGAGGAAAGTGTTGTACCCCAAAATTTACCCTCTTCATTTTAACATTTTTGGCTTATAGTTTCATTATCACAAACATGCATGAATATCATTGATCTCATGGTTATGAGGCTAAGACCAACTCAGGTTGTGGAAGAAACTGTGTGTTTCGACCAATTCGGACTATTTTGAACCAGAAATTGATATTTTTTGTTCGTATGCTTGATTCATGATCTTCTTATTAGAAGGTTATCTTAGGTTGGTTCTACAGACGTTGGAACCATTTCACTATGTCCTCTAGTTTATTTGTTCATATTGAAGGCCATTTCGTCAAGGAAGGACTTCAATAGTTCATTTCTTAATAAAGCGAAATTCAGTTTCTTGTGTGTTTCGGATGCTCCAGAATTCATAACTCTCACTTTGTTGGGTATTTTTAGACGAGTTTCGACTGGCGATTCCCTCTCGATATTATCTCCAAATTTTATTCTCAGGTCAAAAGCTAATTGTGTGAGGAAAGTCTCCGAAAAAATTAATCTTTCAAGTGGAATAAACTGAGTTTTATGGTTGAACAGTGTTTGCGGTACACTAAAAAATTCATAACTCCTGACTGGAATGTCAAAATTGAGCAGTTTCAGTGTCTAAAATTCCGTCTCGACGTCCTCTTCAACTTTTGTGTCCCAGCCTTAGTTAATATTCTTTAGGTGTATCTAAGTCGAGCATTATTTCATCGATAATTCAAAATCATATCTCACTCAATTTTTATCGAAATGTGATGGGACTGGTTTCAAAAGTTCACAAATTCTGTTGGCTTCAATCTTCGTACACATCCCGAGTTCGTATTTTGATCAGAAGATCCTCGTTCGAAGCGTTTTCCTCAGGTGGCGCTATTAAAATTCAGCATGTGTCAGATGCCCGAAATGTGAGCTGAAACTTCAAAAATTCATATCTCCTTAAATGTTCGTTCGATTGAGTCGAAATTTTATCTCTAGCGACCAATTTTTTATTCCGGACATTTTTCATGTTGTGACCGATTTCAAATTCGGCACGGTTCTCGAAATTTGGCATTGTTCACGAAATTTTGTTGGATTAAGGCGATTTGGGCCTAATCTTTAATCCAATGCACTCCAAGCCCAAAAACTCCACCTATAAATCAAATTTCACTCTCATAATTCAAGGAGGAAGAATCATTTGTTAAATTTGCACTCCCAAAACACTATTTTTCTGTCAGTTTTGCTCTCAACTTACAAGAACAAAAAATCAAAAGTCAAGCTCTTCCTCCTTCCCTCTAAGCACCAAACTGACCTCCCTTCTCCCTACTCCGGCCACCGCACGCCTCCGCCTCCACCAGCCATGCTTCGGCTAGCCTCTGGCCAACCTCTGACCTCCCTCTCCCACGCTCCAACCGGCCTTCCTCCTCGGACCGACCTCTCTCTATCGCGGTACTCCCTCCGTCTTCGTTTAGGCCGATCGCGGCCTCCTACGTCGCGGTGTTCCCTCCGCCTTACTCTATATATATAATTTTTATAAATGAATCATCTTATTTTATCTTTCTTCCAATGTCCCAATTCATAAAGAACAAAAAAATTACACGAAAATATAAATATAATAATTGGAAATATGATTTTTGTGTTTCATTTGGAATAAGTTCCGTGCCAACATGTAATAGAATTAATTGATCATCTTAAAAAATATGTTTTTTTTGTATATAAAATAATTAAATAGGATGAAATTGTTTTTCCCTTATAATTTAGGACAAGAAAAATGTGTTATTTGCTTATAAATTGGAATGAATGGAGTAGGTACTAATAAAGGTTACAATTTAGTAAGTGCTACTTATTTAGTTAACTGGTTAAGTTAATTGCTGAACCAACAAGTCACCTAAGTATAAGATGTAATTTAAGAAGAGCTGTCAAAATGGATCAGGTCCATTAGGTCGATCTATAAGCCCTTCAATTTAGTGCGGGTTGGATTGTAAAATATCTTTAAAAAATACTATCTAATCCATCGGGCCTATGTTTTTCATGGGCCGAGTCAAGCGGATTTCGGGCTGACCTATTGAAAAAAGATTTTGGTAAATTTTGGAGAAAAAAAGATTGAGATAAGATATGATTGCATAAATGTGTTTTTAAGTGATAAAGAAAAGTTAAAGAAGATGGAAATATGTTTTCAAGATAATGTGATCAAGGGAATGGTTGTGAGGTAGAGAGAAAATTTGATAAGTATTAGTGATTATATTAAGTTTGGTATATATATATTTTAAACATCATTTAATTAAGTTTATGAGAACTCTTTGATTATTTAAATAACTTTTATCTATTATATCTTTTTTTATAAAATTAAAACTATAATTTTGAAATACGAGTCAATCTGGTCCGTCGGACTGGTCCATCGGACTGCACGGACCTTTGTAAAATGGACCAGACTCAAATTATGTAGTCCATTAAACAATCGGATCGGGCCAGTCCATTTAAACACGTTGATCCATCGAGCCGAAGCGAACTGAACTGGACCGACTCATTTGAGAGCTCTAAATGTAAGTCTTCAATTTCCTCAAACATACATTGATTCTGCAATTTGTCACTCTTGATATAGGTAATGACTTACATTGTCATTCAATTCATTGCACAATCATTTTATCGGTTGGCCTCGAGAGATTGGGTTCTAAATATGAAACACATGAAAATTTGTGACGTTAAAATTATGAGAATCACGAGTGAGTGTGAGTGATTCATAAAGATATTGCAAGAAATCATGAATGAAAATAGTATCTTTCAGATCTTCCAATTCTCGATGGAAGTAATTGGGGAAATATGATATTCATTGAATTGCCAAAGACCCAGTTTAGAGCTCAAGACATGTTTGAAGTGGTACAACATGGACTCGAATAAGTGGACAATAAACAAACCGAGGCACAGAGAATTTTTTTAAAGAAATCTAAGAAAAAAGATTGCTAAGGCTGTATTTTGAATTCAACAAAGTGTTGATTCCAACAATTTTGAAAGAATCTCAAAAGTATCAAGATCTAAGAAGCATAGGGATATATTGATGAAGTATGATGATGGCGCAGATAAAATCAAAAATAAAGCTCCAATCATCGAAAAGAAAGTATGAACTATTGCATACGGAAAAAGACCATAAGATAGTTGATTATTTCTCAAAACCAATTACTCTATTTAATCAAATTAAGGTGTGTTGTGAAGCCATAACTGATTAGCCTATTCAAACTCAAATTGGTGTGAGGATAAAAGAGATCTAATAAACAAATCACCTACATATAAACTGTAATTTAAGCCTACAATATACTAATTGATACACATTACACCCACACTAGAAGAATCATTGTGCATAACACAAAAACCATTTATTAGAGAGAAAACAACAGATCCAGTACAAGAAGAGACATCATCATCCATGAACTTTTATAACTTTCATTACCCAAACCAAATCAATCAGACGTTAACATTGGTAGGCTTATAGTCAATTACAATAACTTTATCCAAACAAGGAAGAAGCACATTTGCATACTCAACATGTTTGGGATGAGCCACATACTCTGCAATAGCTTCCACACTATCAAAGGTTGATTCAAACACATGAGTAAAACCCTGGTGCAGGTTTTCAGCACTTACATCCGTGCCCCTACAATACATAACATAACAATTGTTAGTTTCATAGATCTAGATCTCAGAATTTTGCAATTTTCACAGATCCTAATTGATGCTAAAATCGAAAGGGGAAACGGAGATTTTGAAAAAAGAGTTGAATGAAATTGGAAGTAGATACATACCAGTGGAATGATTTCATGGATGGGATGAGATTGACGAGATTGGCATAATCCTTGATGAGTTCGGCGATTCGTTGTTGAGTGATGTCGTCTTTGAACTTTCCGATGACTATGTGTTTCACTGTTCCATTTGCTTCTGCCATTTTTGTTTTACCTTTTGGTTGTAAACTATCGCTTCTCCACCTGTGTTTGTCTAAGATCAAATCTTGATCCCACTAACTACACAATCATCTCATCTTAGAATATCTTGTATAAAATAAAATGCAAAAGTACAGCCATAGTATTTTTAATTTACTTTTAATCTTGTGGGTGATTTATAACTTTATGTTTAAAAAAACATTTCTTTAATAAAACATTATTATTAGTATAAATTATTAACAATAATTAATAATATGGTGTGTTCTAAAATGACATAAAAAATATGCAAGTGAAGTTGTTCTTTGAATTTGAAAGTGACAATGAAAACATGCGACTCTTGGAAATATTGCTATATGCTAAACATTGTAACTTTTGAAAAAAAGAATTGTTTCACCAAGGGTACCTTGTGAAACAATACAAATGTACTCTATAAATAATTCATTCTGGATTCGAAAATTCAAAAACAAAACATACATCATCTTCACTAAAATTCTAGACACTCTTCGCTACATTTGAGTTTTCGTCGGTCTTGCGCAGACTCGAGAAGACTGAATTATCCTGGGTATTCTTGCATCAAAACTTCAAGACAAACGGGAGTGCTTGAAATACTATAAGGAAAGTGTTTCGTACACAATTCTAGCCTCGATTTTATTTGATTTGAATTAATTTTTCTAACAATTTTATAGTATGTCAAGCATGGAAATCGAGGTTTCCGTATCTAGAATAAAAAACAAGAATAATTATATTCAGGTATGTTCTTATTGTTGTTTTTCATGGAAATTAGAACATCGGAAAAAAATGATATTATGATCTTAAATTAAATTCTCTGACAAATAGTATCAAAGTTTGTTTATCTATTATAATTTTTAGATAAATATTAAATGATATAAAAGTATTTTAAAATAATTTAAATGTATATATAGAAGAATTCAATTTCAACGTTACTGGTTGTTTGCTTGAAGTTTCACTATATATACTCTCATTTATATGGCAGTGAATTTTTTATCTATATATAGTAAATTCATATATCATATCTATTGCCGAAAATTACTATCATTTGTAATGTTGAATTATCGTCTATTTTCTTTATCATCATCATTAATTGTGCTGGCTATTATGAAAGACATAATAATGAAATAATTCTATAATATACAATGGTAAAATGATCATGAAAATTTTCTAGTGATAAGGGCCAACCATTTTCATAGTATATGCATTGTATATATAATTGAAAACACCATTGTCACGATAATGTATTATTTAAAGCATTATAGTATTGTAATAGTGTCAAATGTTGCATGTAATAGCATCAAACATGACATATATATATATATATATATATATATATATATATATATATATATATATATATATATATATATATATATATATATATATGTGTGTGTATTAATGCATTATATTTCAGTTTGAATTATCGCATATAGTCAAATAAATTTGAAATTTTTAAGTTTTAAGTTTAAAATTTATTAATCACTAAAGTGGCCAAACTCATTATGTTTATGATTTCAAAATTATCTGATTAAATTATAATCTAGATGCTATTGAATTTTGAGATGAGAAATTTTGAAAACCTTATCACGGAGGATAAGGAATTCGAGATTTCCATAAATGAAAAATCCCGTGAAGAAGGTTCTCTGCGGGTTGTTGAAACACAAATCGGAAGTTCATCAATGATTGTTGAAAAACAACTCGAACTTATATATAATAAGCAAAAAATCATAAAGACTAAGGATCAAGGACCGAACAAAATCGATTATCGACTTACTTCTTCAAGTAGAAGAAAATAGTGAGAATTTTGTTCGTAAGATTCCTACTACTCTTCAAGTGGAAGATGTTCTAAGATTTACAATAAAGAAGTAACTTAAAGAGACTTCTTTTGAAATGATGTTATCCAAGACAAAATGAATTCAATAATGTTGAACCATACTTGAAACTTGTCGATATACCTAAAGAATCAAGAACCATTGGATATAAAATGGGTATCATAGTGATGGTACACTAAACACCTACTATCGTAGATTAGTAACCAAGAGTTTTAGATAAGAGGAAGGTGTTGATTATTTTGACACATATATGCACTAAAAGTACGAACAATGAAAATTAGACTTCTGTTTGCTTTAGCTTCCTTCCAATACCTTATAGTTCATTACAAGAATGTTAAAACGACATCCCTAAATGGAGATCTCAATGAGGAGATTTACATGGAAAAACCAGAAGGTTATGTGCTTCTTGGTAATGAACAAAAGGTGTAGAAGCTTGTCAAATATTTGTATAGATTAAAATAAGCATCGAAAGCAATGACATCAAAAGGTTGACTTTGTAATTGCAAAGTTCACCAATTAAAGAGAGACACACAATCTAGGGGGAGACTTTCAATCTTATCAAAACAAGAATTCAAAGAGTTTGTCATCATCAAAAAAGGGGAGATTGTGAAAAATAAATCTTATATCTAGTTTTGATGAAGGCAAAGATTATCAAAGAAGAAATGGATCAAAAGTGTCATGCACATCGATGATGAAGTTGATCAAGAAAGTTTAGCATAGAAATTCAAGTGAAGATTTGAGAGAAGTGAACATAACTAAGATACTCATTGCAATTTATATTATACTATTTTAAATTGCTCATAATCTCATCTCTCACTTCATCTAAAAATCTTCTTGCATCGTCATGCATGATTATCTAAAAATCTTTTTCATTTAATTCTTGTAACTAAGTCTTTGTAAGAATTTTGATTGATTTTATGTCTAATAAATTTACAATGTCAATACATGACCTCTATTTTAAAATTGATTGTTTTAATTTTTTAATGATTTTGTAATTTTAATGATTTTTGTAATTTTAAATACTTTATTAAATAATTTATAAATACTTTTTTTGAAAAATATTTCAAATAAAAAATTGAATTAAATATCATTTTAAATATGTCATCCTTTTGCTATTATTTTTTTAGATATTAAAATTTTAAAAAATGATTTAAACTTGATATTACTATAAATATTTTGTTATAAAAACTAATATGTTTAAAAGAACTTTTAATATTTTTAAAAATATTTTATAAAAAAGTTAATTTTAAAATTATAAAAAAAATCTATTTTTTAAAACGTAAAACAACAACATTATATCTTTGTACGGCGGAGTCTTAGTTGGACACTGTATTTAATCAAGATTTTTATATACGGTAGTATATATAAATTTTGTGTTTTTAATTAAAGTGTATGAAAAATTCCAAAATTTTCTCGACATTTTTTTATCCACTTCATTTATGTTTTAATATTATCAACACAAACTTAACAACTTATTATTGTAAAATTGAATTTATCGATATCGATCAACTATTATTAATTTTCTCCAATATTTTTTATTTGAACCTTGTGAATGAATGTTCAAGACTTGTCAATAGGAAAAAGGATTTGCATACTGTAAATGAAAACCTTCTCAAGTTACTAACTTACTATACATAAGCTCTAATATAAATTATCACATAATATATAGAAGGTTTCATGGCTAAGAAACATGAATCCTCTAAATTCCAATGTGTATTTTATTTGATTCACAAAAATACGAGTTTCAGGCCTAGCTACTCCCAAGCTTAAAAAATATCTTAAGTTGCCATGATCGTTGATCTTAAACTTTTGATGTAAATATGTCTTTACAGATTGAATTTCAGTAGAAGAATTACCAGCTAAAACAATGCCTTCAACATACACTTTGGGAGAAGATGTATTAGCGTTAGTAGATGTATAAAGAGAATTAGGATTAGGCTCATGTACATAATGGGGTGTAAAGGGAGAGTAAGGCTTAGTGTCAGGTTCTGACAGGAATTGGTAAAGGAACATGATTAAGAATGTTATCAGGAGGTGTAACATGAATTAATCATAAAAAACACGATTAGGTAAAGAGTCTTTTGATAACATAGAGTTAGATGTTTCAGAAAAAGAAGCATGTAAAGGAAATATATTTTCAGAAAAGGTGTCATTGGAACTTAAATCATACGAGGTGTAACCTTTGTGCTGATATCCTAAGAAAACAGTTATTCTTACTATTGAATCAAATTTCTTTTCATAAGCTTGGAAAGTAAATGCATATATAATTTGATCGTACTTGATCAGAAGGATCGTCATAGGCCTACGAGCTTGAGTTGAACGACTGTTGTTGAGAGTGAAGTGGAGGGAATATACCTATAAGGTACTCCGATGTCAAAGTAAGAACGAGACGCTAAAAAACGTTTTTGGCAGCACTACAAAGACAACGCTTTTTGACAAAAGCGCTGCTATAAGTTGCATAAAAAATTCGCTAAAAAAGCGCTTTCTAAGGCTACCTTTAGAAAACACTTTATAAAAGCGCTGCTAAAGGCCTTACAAATACCCCACCTTAGAAAGCGCTTACGTAAAAGCGATGCTAAAGGTTAAACTTAGAAAGCACTTTTAAAAAGCGCTACTAAAGGTTTACCTTAGAAAGCGCTTTTAAAAGCGCTGCTATAGGCATATGAAACGAAAGCGCTTTCTAAGAAAAAAGCGCTGCTAAAGCTGACATTTAGAAGGCGTTTTTCAAAAGTGTTGTCTTTGCTAATTTTATAATTAAATTTCTTAAACCCTAATCTAACAAAACACGATTTCTCAGTTTTCACAAAACCCATTCTCACGCGACCTTTCTCCTTTCTCAGTTTTCCTCACCATAATCAGTTCTCATTTCCATCAAACTCGTCGTCGTTCATCGTCAGTTCTTCCGCACTCGTCGTCGTTCAATCTTCGTCTGTGTTGTTGTTCTTCCGCACTCGTCGTCGTTCAATCTTCGTCTGTGTTGTTGTTCTTCCGCACTGTCGTTCATCGTCTTCCGCCCTCAGTCTGCTTCGTCTGACATCATCGTCTTCCTTGGTAAGTTTCCAGAATTTCGTTTCAGAATTTCGTCTCTATTTCTCTGTTTCGTTTCCAGAAGAATGGTCTGCCATGGCTGTTTAATTTTTAATTTCTTTTTTCTCTTATGTGAAATCTAATAGTAACGTTACTCGCAACAAAAACCATATGATAATGTCATGTGTTGCGTTTTTTTCCTGCATGTTTTGATTATCATATTGAAACTTGTCTTGATTATTTGATTTGAATGAGGAGAATTGTTTATTGTTTATCTTGAAAATGTAGAATAGTGAGGGAACATTCTAACTGGAATATATCAAAGTTGTTTTAAGTTTAGGCTTAACTGTTAGTTTTGAATATGAGTTTTGTTACTGTTAATGGAATTTGTTAACTCTTCTCTAGCCTTGTTTCTGGTTCTCCATACAAGATAGTGTAATAGAGATTAAGGGTATTGAAGTGGTGTTGATGGTTATCTTGATAGTTGATTAACTACTAAGTATAAGTTTATAAGTGTTTAGGATTACCTGTTATTTTCCTCTCAGATGTATAGAGAATCTGGACTATTCTATGATACTTTGTGCCTCTTGGTTTTACTTTAATATAGTAACAGTAATACATATATTCCTCAAGTAATATAGTAACAACAACACTTTTATTCCTCAAGTTATGTAGTAATATATGGTATAATCTTCAGTTGTTTGTTTGTTTATTTGAATTTTGATTGGGTTTTGTAATGGTGTAGGGTTTGGAATTATGCTTTATGTTTATGTGTGTGTTGGTTTACTTGTGTTCAGATTGAATGAATGAGTGAATTGTTTGCTTGTTTATTTGAAAATGGATTTAGAATTTGGGATAACTTTATTATGTCATGATCTTGTTGACTTATTGTTGAAAAATAAATCCAAGTTTCATAATGATGTAAGTAAGTATGGGTGCATGCCAAAAAGATTAGGAGAGTGTCTCGCCCAAACTAACGTATTGAATTTGCTATATATATGGTTACTTGTGAAGTGTGAAAGTCTAATCGTTTACAAGAATCTGACACTATGTGGGTCTAGAAGTTGCTTATTTCTCTACGGGTAATTAGTTGTTCTCTCTCGCCACTGTAATTAGTTGTGCTTTGAATGAACTGCTATGATGGATTGTTTCCACTTAAATTAGTTGCTTACTTCTCTACTTGTGAATGAACTATAATTAGTGGTTGAGTCGGTTTTTATTGTATGAAATTTTTTATAATAGAAGTTTTCTTTCCTTTGAATTAACAGGTTTCCCGGCCTAGTTCGACGTACGAAGCTCATTCTCTGTGTTTCCTTGAGTTCGATAAATGCGAGGTAAATTTATTCCTCAAATTACTGGTATTGTGATGAATTTGTCTAAAATTGCGTGAATATGTTGCGTTTTCTTGCTCCGGATCCATTTTGTGTATACTTTGCATTTTGACAGAAACGCATTATACCATTTTGTGCACTAATTAGTTGTTCTTGTTTAGCTTAATTAGTAAAACCATGGATAAGACATGGATGTATTCTAATCAATTGTCGAAAGAGTACGAGAATGGGGTATCGGAATTTGTTAAGTTTGTTGTTGCACACGCTAAAGACCCCAGTTTAATGACATGTCCTTGTTTAGGTTGTTGTTATGGGAGTCAGATTGACGCGGTTCAGTTGGAATCGCATTTAATACGATATGGAATTGATAGAAGTTATACATGTTGGAATATATGCATGGTGAGAAAAGTAACAGGAATGTTGAATCAGGGGATAATACGACTTATGCTTCAAACGACAATTGCACACACACACACATATATATATATACACGACTATGATCGAGCCAAAAAGATTGTAGAAGCGCTTGAAGAAGATCTTAATGATTGTCCCAAAATGTTCAAGAGGTTGGTAAGAGATGCAGAGAAACCGTTGTATAATGGTTGTACAAAATTCACAAGATTGTCTGCGGTATTAAAGTTGTACAACTTAAAGGCGGGCAGTGGATGGTCGGATAAAAATTTCACAGAGTTATTAGCCCTTATGAAAGATATGCTACCAGAGGATAATGTTCTTCCCAATCGAACGTATGAGGCCAAAAAGATGTTGTACTTTATTGGCATGAGATATGATAAGATACATGTCTGTCCAAAAGATTGCGTTTTGTTTCGAAACGAGTATGCATCGTTAAATGAGTGTCCTAAATGTGGTTCCCCTCGATATAAGAAAAAGTTGTCTCCGGTAAAAGTCTTATGGTATTTTCCTATAATTTCGAGATTTAGACGCATGTATCATAGTAAAACCGATTCAAGACACTTGACTTGGCATGCATATGAAAGAATTATTGATGGAAAGTTTTGACATCCAGAAGATTCACCATAGTGGATGAAAATTGATAATGATTATCTTTAATTTAGAAAAGAAGCAAGAAACCTTCGCTTGGCATTATCTACTGACGGAACGAACCCACATGGTATTCAAAGTATCTCGCATAGCACATGGCCTGTGATTCTTATGATTTATAACCTACCTCTGTGGCTATGTATGAAGCATAAGTACATGATGTTATATATGTTAATTTATGGGCCTAAACAACCAGGGAATGACATAGACGTATACTTGAAACCTTTAATATAAGATTTGAAGATTTCGTGGGAGAACGGTGTGGAGGTTTATGATGGGTATAGGAAAGAAAGTTTCAAATTGAGGGCGATGTTGTTTGGAACAATTAATGACTTTCTAGCATACGGAAATTTATCCGGGTATAGAATTAAAGGTGAAAAAGTGTGTCCTATATGTGAAGATGGAACCGATACGACGTGATTGAAAGCTTGTCAGAAGAATGTCTTTCTCGGTCATCATAGATTCTTAAATTCTAAACATCAATATCATGGATGGAGAAAAGCGTTCAACGGAGATACCGAACAACGTAGAGCTCCTCCTGGATTGACAGGTGATCACATTTTTGAAAAGGTGAAAGATGTGAGTATTCAGTTTGGCAAACCTTTTGCACATAAAGTTGTCACATGTGGGTGGAAGAAGATGTCAATTTTTTTAATTTCCATATTGGAAATCTTTGTACGTAAGACATTTCCTTGATGTTATGCATATTGAAAAAAATGTATTTGACAGTGTTATTGGTACGTTATTCAATATAAAAGGGAAGTCTAAGGATGACCTTAAAGCAAGGGAGGACATGGTAGAGATGGGAATAAGAACTGAATTGGGACCCGTGAAGAAAGGAAGACGAATATATCTACCACCTGCTGTTTACACTTTATCTAGAAAGGAGAAAAAAATATTACGTAAGTTCCTAAGTGAAGTTAAAGTTCCAGAAGGATACTCATCAGATATTAGAAGACTTATGTCTATGAAAGACCTCCAGTTAAAGAGTTTAATGACGCATGATTGCCATGTTATAATGGAACATTTTCTACTGATAGGTATACGTTCTATTCTACAAGAAAAAGTAAGAAGCGCAATAACTAAACTGTGTTTTTTCTTCAAGTTAATTTGCAGTAAGGTGATCGATCCTGGGATCTTACCAAAATTGCAAAAATAAATATTTGTTGCTTTGTGTGATCTTGAAATGTGTTTTCCTCCCTCGTTTTTTGACATAATGGTTCATCTTGTCGTTCATCTTGTGAAAGAGACACAATTGTGTAGACCAACTTACATGAGATGGTTGTACCCTGCTGGACGTTATATGAAAATACTAAAAGGGTATGTGAAAAACCAAAGTCGACCTGAGGGTTGTATTGCCGAATGATACATTGTTGAAGAAGCGGTTGAGTTTTGTACTGAATATCCGTCAAATGTTCAATCAATTGGACACCCTAAATCTCATATTGTTGGAAAAAAAAGAGAAGGTAAGAAGCTAATTGGAAATAAAGTTGAGACAATATCAAGGGTCGAACGGGATCAAGTGCATTTGTATGTTCTGCACAATGAGATTGAGGTTGATCCGTATGTTGAAATGCACTAGGGTGTTCTCTGAGGTTTAAATCCTAATAGAAATGAGAATTGGATAGTACGTGAGCATAATCTAAGTTTCATACCATGGTTTAAGGAACATATTTATTCAAAGTATCGTTCAGATCTCGCTTCAGTAACAGAAAGGTTGAGATGTTTAGCATATGATCCATGTTTGGTTGTGTTTGCTTATAACGCGTACGCAATTAATGGATACACATTTTATACCAAAGAATAGGATGATAAAAGTACTATGCAAAATAGTGGTGTCATATTGGTAGCTAAAGCAATGCACATATCAAGTGTGAAGGACTTCAACCTAAAATTTGCAAATCTGTCATATTTTGGGGTTATCGAGCACATTTGGGTGTTTGGTTACGAGAAGTCTCAGATTCCTATATTTGGTTGCAAGTGGTTTGAAAATAATAATGGCATACGAATGGACAAGTCAAGATTTTTGCAAGTGGATCTTAATAGGGTGGGGTACGAATATGAGCCTTTCATTCTAGCCTCTCAAGCTAAACAAGTGTTCTATGTCACTGATCCGACAAGTACAAAATGGTCTATAGTGCTTTTATCTAACAAAGTAATTGGTGAAAACATTGGAGATCAAGGTGATATTGGTGTTGACATTGAATCTTTTACCAGAAATAATCAAAATGAGAATGAATCATGCATTAAAAATGAAAGAGACGAGTAGAACATATTCCTACCAAGAAAAGAAAGAGACGTTAGTGAAAAAGGTAATAGTATAATTATAGCCTATATCATTCAATAAAATTTAAATATATGTCATTTTATATATATATATATATATATATATATATATATATATATATATATATGGATTATTGATTATGGATTTTTATATTTTCCATTTCATTTTTTTCTCTTTGTTACAAGTCAAATGGCTAGTAATCAAGAAAACTCACAAGATGCAAATGCTCCAGATGATATTATAGGTCAAATGGCTAGTAATCAATAAAACTCACAAGATGCAAATGCTCCAGATGATACTTCAAAAAATATATTACATGAGGCATAACTATTATGAGGGGAATCATTCGCGATAGAGATAGAGGAGTAACATATAATGTATATTGGAATGATGAGGACCAATTAATTGGGTCTAATGCTGCAAAGTTGACAAGCTACATTGGTACACTTGTTCGTATGCATATTCCAATCACCACTCCTAGATGGAAAAGAGAGGAGTTGGCTGAGGGTAAAGAGAAAATTTGGACTGAGACAAAGGTGCCATATATGGGTGTTGATATTTGCTTTATCTTAAGAATAATGTGTTTAAATTACTTATACTAACACACTCTATGCGTATGTTATTTCGTAGAGGTCTTTTAACATTGAAGATACCCGTAAAAACTATATACTTGGTTTGGCCGAAAAAAGACATAGAGTGGAGAGCTTTTTTAACAAACAAGTATCTTAAGGATGAGGAAGAAAATTTTGTTGAAGAGGATCTGGAACGTCCAATGAAGTATGAGAGCTTCATTACACCTAAAGAATGGGTTGCTTTTGTAGGCCAAAGAAGAGACGAGAATTTCAAGAAAGTGAGTGCCAAAAATCACGAGAGAGCATCAAAACCCACGTATCCATACAAAAAAAAGGGTGTTTGGGATATGCACGCTTACAGGGAAAAATTATAAGTAAATATAAATGCTACGATCTTATTAATTGTCACAATGTGTTATAATTTATGATCTTATTATTTGTGTCAATGCGTAGTTAGACGGGACGAAAGGTGACGAAACATCACTTTCAACACATGTGTTGTGGAAGGAAGCTCGTGTGGGCAAGGATCGAGTTGTTAATCCCGATGTTCAACATATTTATCATGAATGTGTAAGTATAATATTATGTCTTTAATTAAATCAAATGTTTATTAATATATAATTAATTTTTTTATCTCCACTAATAATTTTCGATATGTAAATGAATTACAGGAGACCCTATCGCAATCAGTATCCACAGGTGAGGACCAGGACAACAGGAGCGTACTTAGTCGAGCACTAAATGTTGCTGAGTATCCCGGTCGGTTGAGGGGTAAAGGTCATGGTGTGACTCCAATCTCTTTGTATAAGAATCCAAGGAAAATAAATCCTAAATGTAATACGGTGAACTGACTTTGAGATTTTTGTATCGCAAATGTTACGGATAGCAAGAGTCGCCACCGACTTTTCTTTTATCCAATTAAGGGAAGGTGAAAAGAACATGAAAATACCTTCGTTAGATTCTGAGTAAGGGAGAAGGTTATGAAAAGGGAAGATATTAGCACCCCTTTCCATCCGTAGTTATCTACGGGCTCTTAGTTGCTCTTAGATCATTTTAAAATTGTGCTTTCTGTGTGTTTGATAAAAATGTTTTGAAAAGGAATTTCGCTTTGACTTTGTAAAGATTCATGTAGGAATGTATACAAAGTGTTCGGAAATGTTTCGTTTTGAAAAGAGTTTGAACTTTAACAATAGTGTGAGGTGTAAAAAAAGTATTTTGTTTGAGCAAGCAACTAAAAGTCTTATTACCTACTCAGAATGGTCGTTTTCGTGTTGTTTTACTTTCCTTTAGAATAGCGCTATCCATACCATTAGTTGGTAGGTAACCCTATTCGTTGGATGTAAAGGGACATTCAAGGGACATCGGATGGTCATAAGGCAACTTTAGGAAGTATCCTAGCACATTCGAAGGGACGATCATCACTTTTCGTAGGCGACAATCGAGGGTCAAGATCATGTATTCGTAGGCGACATCGTGGGTCTATGATCTTTGTATCGAAGAGACTATGATGATTTGTTTTGAAGGCAACAGTGCTAGGATACCTCTACGTTCGAGGGACTTGACCATTTGTATTCGTAAAGGCAACGAGAGAGAATTACCCTAAGGGGTGCGTGTGTGAAAAGAGTGTGTCAAATTTAGATATATGTTATCTTGAAATTATGAGTGATCTATGTCCAATTTTATCTTGCCATACACGCCTAATTACTAGCAGTTTATAGGGTGCAGAAAGTAAATTGCGGAAAGTAAAGTGCGGAAAGGTAAAGTCCTACGCTATTACATGGCTTTGAGGAAGTTACATAATAGGAGTGCGGAAAATAAAAGTCCTAATTAAACTATGACATTCCATAGACAGTTACATAATATGAAAAAGAAAAGCAAGAAAAATCGTCTGAAACGTTACAACCTGTAAACAGATACATAATCGGAAAATACGAGAAAATTGCATAAGAAGAAAAATGTTAGTAAAAAAAAGGATTTTGAATGGAGAAAAATATTTTAAGTTAGTAATGACAATAAGATGATAAGATAATTTTTTGGTAATTTTCGGAATCGATTTCGATAATTAAAAATCAATTAAATGATTAATTAGCAATTAATTAAAATATGCATGCAAAAATATTATTTTTAATATCAAAAATTAAATAAGTATTTTTCTGATAATAATGCAAAAAGAAAATATTTTTTGTGATTTTTTAAATGCATGAAAAAAATGTTTAAAGATTAATTAAATTGCATGAAAATATTAAAAATAAGAAAATAGAAAAAAGAAGTTAGTTTGTAAAGGAGCAAAAATAAGTTGCCTTGCCAGGATTCGAACTCGTGCCCATTGGGAAAACACGCGCTTCCTTCACCACTAGGTCGGGCTGCATTTCGTGTCATAACAATGAAACAAAAACGTTTTAAACGAATTCTCTTCCTGGGAATCAGAAAACCGCGCGAAGAACTTCATCTTCTTCGTTTGAATTTTCAAACACTTAGCGTCGGCTTCGTTCGACGTTATAGCCCCTGCAAAATTCAAAAATCACATACAAGTAATATAAATGCATTATAAAGCCATGGTTCGATTCGTTTTTGTCCACTGATCATCCTGATAGCCTTGGTTTAGTCCAATTTTACATATTTAGGGAAGTCCTAAATCGATACAGAAAACCCTAGCCATGGTGGATTTCGATTCGGGCCAAAAAAATACAATCAAGCTATGCAGAAAGTTTCCAAACTTCGAACTAAACACAAAACAAACATCAAAACACGTTAAATATGCATGAAAATTGAAAATCGAAATTGGAAAAAGATGAGCAAACCGAATTCTGGATTGCACGATTCTGAATGGTTTTGTAACTTGTAAGGTCCGGATCGATCAAGGCTTCAAGGAATGGAAGGCTCGAATGAAACGAGCTAGAACCAGGGTTGCAAGTGTCTTGAAAGGCACAATTTTTTTGACTTAGGTTAGGGTTCTTTGAGGCAATTTTTCTGTTCTTTCTTCATGTGTAGGCATTGTGTATTTATAATAGATGGATTTAGGTCAGAAATCAAGAGCAAATAATGAATCAATCAATGTAAAAAATATTTGATTTTGTATGAAACCAAATCTTTCCTTTTTGATCCAATTTTCATCAATTTCTTGCCAAATCAAAGTCAATTTCGAAATTGCCAGCTTTTATGAGTTGCTTGGACCTCAAGGATGAGAGAAAAATCCAATTTGCATTTAATTTTGATTTTCTACCTTTATTTTTAATTTAATTTGTTTTTAAATGATTAAAATCCAAATTAAATAGAAAAATAAAGATAAAATTTGTGGCATTGGGCTTGGAGGTTCCAAATTAACTGAGGAATAAGTTTGAACCAAGAAAAGTTAGGCCCATTTGCAAAATTTTGGATTTTGACAAGTATTTCTCTTTGTGCAATTCTTCAAAAATGCCCAACTTGTACAAGGTGTATCTTGCTCAATTTTCAACAGTTTTGAGTGTTCTTGGACTTTTTAGAAAGCTCTAGATTTCCTCTAAACAACCTCTTTGGTTTCATCTAAATTGGAGTTTCCATGCTCAATATCACTTTATTACAAAAAGTTGACTTTTTGTTGACTTTGAAAAGGACCTGTAATGTTTTGATCCATATCTTCAAAATAAAGCATTTTCTGACCATGCTTGTGAGACATGAAGTTGTAGAGAATTGAATTCTCTTCAAAATGAGAGGTGCTGGAAAAATTTATGATAAAGTATGAGAAAGTTATGCTCAGTCAAAGTTCAGTTGACTTTTCTTTAGGAAACCCTAATTTGGAAAGTTTGACTTTTGAGCAAATCTTGAGTTTTCTTGATGAATCATGATCAACCCTTTATCAAATGATGAATGTGACTTCAAAATGAGGATGTTGACCAAAAATCATGAAGTTTGACTGTATGTTGACCACAGTTGACTTTTTGTCTAATACAACTGATTTTCAACCATCTGAGCAATTGTCTGAGGAAACTTGACTTGTAAGGCTTGAAACTTGACATGGAGATTCTTTGAAGCATATGAGGAGGCATGATTACCATTGGAGATGTTGGAAATCCATCTTGATCTGAGGATACCCAAACCCTAGTTTGGGTTGATTGTCTAGGAGAGGGTTTGTCTGATCAACCCTTGAGGAATCCTTGAGTATAGATATGTGAAATGTCTTGAGGAATAGGAGGGAAAATTTTGGGGTATGACACTAGCAATGAAGAAGTGATGCAAACATTGCAGGAATTACAAGCACAAGTTCGTGAATTACAAAAGGATAAAGAGAGAGATATGGCGGAAAAGTGCAGTTCGTAGTTGAAAGAAACTAGTGACAAAGCTAGTATCAACTGTCAAAATAAATTTCTCGAGGTAATTTTATATGTTATTGTGAAATTAAAATAGCACATTTATGTTAATTGACATATATACACATTAACAGTAACATATTTATTATTGGTTTAGGGTATTTCATCTTGTCAGCTATACTTATCGTCACCGACTTATCGCCTAGTTGTCAAGGGAAAAGTGCATAACACTTTGGGATATTTACTTCACCATAGACCGCTCCCTGATGGACATCTGAAAGTATCGATTGATCTTGCATTAGATCTGGATGCATTGCTACCGATACCTGACACTGTTTCAGAGACCACATTGTTGCGAGATGCAATAGGATCTTTTGTTGCATGGCCATCGGACCTCATTTTCATATATGATGAGGTATGTTGAAAACCATTATGAATCTTTAAGTATTCAACTGTCAATTCTGACCTCATTTTTTTACATGAAAATTTTAGACTCCTACAAAACCCGCATCTAAGGATAAAGAGATTTTACAACACGGCGAGTCTGTTGCATCACAAAAAGAGGTACGTTTAAAGTGTTAATTATATGATCCAAATAAAAAACTACATGATTTTATAATTTATCTAAGTTATATTATTTTTAGATACCTAATCAAGGGTCACAACAAGTGAGCCAGAAAATTGGTAGCGTACCACACAAGAAAAGGGTTCCTCTCAAAAAAACTGTGCCTCGATACCGACAATGTCTTGAAACACTTGTCACAACATCACATATAATGAATGGTGGTATTAGTCAAGTGGATATGGATGAAGGTATCTTTGGTTTTTCTTGCACTGAAACAATTGGACAACAAGGACACGAAAGAGATTTTTCATCATAGAGAATTAGGCATCGGTGTTATGCACTCATACATTCGGTAATTCGATCGATATATTATTTAATTAGTTGAACAATTTATTTACACATTTCAATGAAAATAGTCTAATGTTTATTATGTTTTTATTTAAGGTTGTTATATGACAAATTGATGCGTGATAATCAATTGTCAAACAAATTCCATTTTGTGTCTTCCCGTGTCAGCGGAGCGACAACTGTTAGAGAACCAGAGTCAGTAAGAAATCACTTAGTCGAGAAATTCATGGCCACCGGAAGTACATAAAGCTTATATCTTTGGGCGTATAATTCTATTCCTACAGGGTTAGATTTTTATTCTAAGTTTATTCTAATCTTTGTTTCTTTTGCGTAGAAGATTTCCACATAAACTTTTGTTTTGATTTATAGACGTCAGTGGTTGTTGGTTGCTATGGATCCTATAAAAGAAGTGGTCTATTATCTGAATTCGGTAGATGGTGATTGGACTAATTATTCGGATATGAAGTTAATGATTAATACGTAAGTGAGATTGTTCTAAATATTCGTGTATATTTATATATTTAATTACTTTTGTGAGATTGTTCTAAATATATGTTTTTATTTTGTTAGTCAATACAAGTATTTTGAAGTCAAAGAGAAGCTCGAGTACAACGGTCTAAATCCAACAAAATTACATGGATCAAAGTGCAGGTACATTAATTTTCACAATTTTGCTTATAATAGTGATGCTACGTGATAAAACAAGACAACTATACATTCTTATTTGTTTTTTTATGTATTATGTTCAACAGCAAAACGATATAGATTGCGGATACTTCGTTTTGAGGTTTATCAAAGAAATCTTTCAAATGAATCGATTAGAGATTCCAATCATGGTATGGATTTATAACTTAGGATTTGTTTTATTATTTATCGGATATTTAATATAATTTATTACTTTTAACTAAATCATGCATATTATATTTTGTTATGTAGTACTTCGATGAATACAAGTGTGCATATTACACGAAACTTCAGTTGGAAGAAATCAAAGAGGAATTGTGTCAATATTTTATTGAGCAAAGAATCATATAATGTATGAATACATTATTGTGTGAAAAGTGTTTTGAATACATTATTGTGTGAATACATTATTGATCGTGTTATTATGTTCATACCTTGTAGGACCAGGACTGCCCGCTCGTCGGATTTTGGCGATTTTGAACTGATTTTATTAATTAGGGCTGATTTAGTTGTTGTTAGGGCTGTTTTTTAGGGTTGATTTTGATAGGGTTGATTTAGTTATTGTTAGGGATGACTTTGTTATTGTTAAGGCTGATTTGGTTCTGTTAGAAGTATTTGAATTGAATTATAATGGTGTACATATATTTTGGATTACAATGATATGTAATGTAATGGTATTATAATGCCTTTTTTTGGCATATATTTTGGTATTATAATGGCATATATTTTGGATTACAATTGTATATTATAGGTTTATGGAATTGCAATTGAATATTCCAAATTTACAGGTTATTACTGACCGTGTTATCATTCCAGCTTTAAACCAAAATATAGACTCAAAAATGCTACCTATAGACACTTTAGAAAGCGCTTTTCCTGAAAAAATAGCTGCATAAAGATGCCTACAGAAAGCATAAAAGGCGTTCTAAAGTAGGCCTAAGAAAACACTTTTCCAGAAAAAAGCACTGCTAAAAGCCTACTTTAGAAAGCGCTTTAGAGGAAAATGCGCAACCTTAGGCCTACTTTAGACAGCGCTTTTGCCTAAACAAAAAGCGCTAATAAAACCTATAGTAGCGCCACCTACGACAACGCTTTTAAATGCCGAAAAAAACGCCTTCGTAGGTCTTTTATGGTGTAGTGAGAACAATCAGAGTGCAACTACTATAGTGAAATTAAAATAGTGAATACCTAACCTTCTCAAGTGAGAGGGTATTTATAGCCCTCAGCATTGGACCAAGGTCTGCGTAATGGGCTGGATAGTAGGGCCCAATAACGTAGACTGCCAAGGTTTATGTGAGTATGGAGACCAGTATGTGACCTCCTCCCTAGTCCACAACTCCGAGATAGCAAGGGAAGTTGGATCCGTTATTCTTGGAGGGAGGGATGGCGGTTATTTGAGGGTTGTCCATGTTGCCCTAAAGAGCACGTGGGGAAGTCCCCAATGGATACTTACAATTTGTAGTTCATTGGGCCATGACAAACACTGGATTTGGCCTGCCCAATAGTGAGCCAAGTGCTGGCCCAATCCAAAACAAGAACCCCCAAGTTATTACTCTTGGGTGAGAGTAATAACTTAAGCTTAGTTCAGTTGTCGAGGAAGAGGTGCTCGAACATGAGGTCAACAGAATCTAGTCGAGGATGTTCCCGACACTTGTGGTAGAAACCTACCAAAGACGATACCTTGGTTGGGGACGATATGATTGCTCCAGTTGCGCTCGATGTACATTTTCCCGTATGTTGGCAGTGTAGGCTGACACGGTCGTGGAGCCCGCGTTAAGATAAGTGTAACATTCCTTCCTGGGTTAACGAAATGTACTTTTGAAAGGCGCCGAGTTTGATGTCGAGAACCTGTCCGTTGGAGAAACTTGAATTGTTTCGATGCGTGGATCCAAGCAAAAGATTATGTGAATTCCAAATGGTACAAGTCTTCGAGTGCCACGTGGCAACGATTTGAAGTGTTATTACTACTTAGTGTTGTCTATGTGACTAAGTAATGATGACTTTTCGTTTGCCACCTTGAGTGATGGGGAATAGTTATAACAAGGGGGTGATGGACCCCATTTGAGTCACTTTCAATTTATGAGTTCTCTCTGTCTATGGATTATCGCTCCCGAGGTCGAATTTCTCAACCTTCATCACTCCTAGTAAGTAACCTCTGAATTTGTTCTTCCCTTTGAGTTTTTAAGATGAATTTAGGATGAATCCATGAATTTTGGGTGGAGATTTCTAGATTCTCCAAGAACTCGTGAATGTTCATGGATTCTAGATGCAGATCCAAGAACATTCAGGGGCCTTGGATGGATTCAGGATAAATCTTTTGTCAGGGACTTTCTCTTCGCGGGAAGGGTTGCTTTTCGTAAGGTGTCAAGGGTTTGAGTCGTTGATTCGTCCACGGGGCGCTGCTCGCCATATCCCTCGCCCTTTCACTTGATATGTGGTGGAGGTGGATTTAATGATGTCGAATTCACTGTTTTCTCGCCTCTTTTCAGGTTAAATGACCCAACTAGTCGAAGAGGTTGTTCTGCAAGATCTTGGTGTCGAGCCGAGTGTTTCACCAAGGGACCCATTAATGTGCGTTGTGCTTGAGCCCCGAACGATGACGTTAGAGTTTGTCAATGTTCCCTCTGACGTGTTCAATGTGGTCGAGGAAAGGGAGGAAGATGTTGAGGCCTCTTGGCCGGTCCAAATCCCTAACGAGAGGAGGCAAATTTGTTCGACTTACTCGTGCACACGCTTTCCTATGTATGAATTCACTTTCAAGGAAGCAGAGATGCAGACGCCATTCACAGGTTTCCAGATGAGGGTTTTCAAGTGGCTGAATCTGGCCCCATCCCAACTTCATCTTAATGCGTTCACGTTCATGCGGACGTTCGAACTTGTTTGTCAGTATCTCGGAATTGGAGCTACTTTAACCTTGATTTTCCAGATTTTCCACCTTCAACGGCAAACAATCGACGACCTCCAGGCCTGGCTGTTGTTCAAATAGTTCGGGAAAATGTTCCAACCGTATCTAAAGTATGTTCAAAATTTCAAAGGGATATTTTATGTTGTGAAGTCATTTACGAACGAGGCCATGTATTTCATGTTCGAGCAATCTATCAGGATCAAGGATGGTCGGGAAGTTGTGTAGTTGAAAGCAAGATTTCCTTTAGAGTGGCAGCAGAACCATTTCGACTAGAAGCCTGAGTTTTACACGGTAAAGCTCGAGAAGTTGGACTCTCAAGATCATCTTGCGTACGACAAGCTCGCGAGCTATGTTAAGAGCTTCTCCCCGACCACCGGTGTGGATCCGGACAACAATGTTATTCTTAATAATGATAGGGAGCCCGTCTGCGTTCATCGACTTATAAACACCAAGGCCCTACTCGAGTGTTCTTCTAATGAAGAGTCATTGAGACTCCAAGGTATAAGGGGTGCTCGTATTCGATGTTTGTCTATTTGTTTCGCTTTTCATTATGTACTGATTTGTTCTTTTTGAATTATAGATCAAATGGAGACCTTTCAGAAGCATGTGCTCAAACTGAGCCCCAAAACCCTAAACCCAGGATCATGCTGCTCAAATCCAAGAACAGGCGAAGCGTGATGCCCAAGTTGGCGGTTCTTCTTCCCCTCGTGGTGGTCCTTATTCTTCCCCCGAACAATCCACGAAAAGGAAGCGGGGGGTGAACTCTGACCGCGTGGTCGCTGATGATAAGGGTAAAAATGTCAGAGAGGTGTATCCTTTGCCCTCCTGTTATGTCAACCGCCAATTTATTTATGGTGATAATTATTTTGTTGTACATGAAGGGGAGATGGAGGTTATCCTCTTTACGGACAAGGAAGTTAGGAGAAAGAATGTGTCTGAGGATGTGGCCGATGTTATGAGGGTTCTTGAGACTTCCCTGACTCTGAATGATGCGGCCACGTGCTCCCATACCTCTCTCGACCAGGAAAATGCCCAAATGTTTGAGTTGGAGGGGGAAAATAATGCATTGAAGAATGAAATTCTAAAGCATAAGACGAAGTATGAGGCCCAGGTCAAGCTCCTCAAGGATTTGAACGAGGCCGAAGGTGGAGACCCTCACTAAAGAGAATGAGCGATTTACCGACAGGGTGAAGGATCTGGAGGGATTTGTAGCCCCTACTGAGGAGGAAACTGCCGAGGGAGAAGCCCTCGTGACCAGGAAATAACTGATTGCTCGAATCCAGGTGCTCGATCTTCTCCTTCACTTGGTCCCAAATAGTGTTCTCAACGTATTTCAAAATAATCTAGATATCTTGATCATACACTCCTAAAATGCATTACAAAGCCAACATACAAGTCTTATGTGGATGAGTTTAATATATCAGTCCATGCATCTATTATCTTTTCCAACACCACACATGGTTTGACCATTTTTCTATCTTCACCCTTGATTTGTTTGGTGTCTACCATGGGTTTGAGCCCACTTGTCACATATTTTGTTATGTGATATCGGCAAAGTAATGTGTAAGATGTCATAAAAACATTTGCCACTGAATTCATCAATGCAGTGTCTGGATTTGTGAGAATTACCTTCAGCGTGTTTTTTAGGTCCTTTGATAAGGTCTTGCACATTTACAATGCCCATGAAGCGTGTCCTATTTTTAGGATTTCAAAAATGCAAATCCCACTGAAAAGTCTTCTTTGTAGATGTAATACCAATAATTTCCATAAAACGAAGCTTATACTTATTGGTCTTGTACGTTAAATCAAATATGAAAACGGTGGGAAATGTGTTGAACAACATGATATTTTTGAGATGAGTCCAAAATATATCATGAACAACGACTTTATCCTCACAAACTCTGTACCTAGAAACATAGTGGTTTTCATCCAATAGCTTCAAAATTTGTTGCACTTCAGATCTCATACCTCTTATCACTGTATTGTTTAAATAATGTGCATTGCATGACCGAAACAATTTCCTTCTCCACTAGTTTAAGGCGACATGCAATGGGATGACCGACTAGCTTGGATTGCAATGCTTGATTATGTAAACCAGAAATCACATTAAATTTCCATGTATCATCAGTCTTGCGATATCCATGAAATTTAAATTGTTACTCACATTTCCTCGATTATGTCTCATCACGTTTCAACTTCTGAATTTTTGGAACGTATGTACCACTTCTCTAGCATCTTATGGTAACAAATGCTCGCCTTCGACTAGAATCATTGTCATACCTTCCGATTACAATGTTAAACTCAAATTTCTCAGCCACCATGCAGACCCATTCAAGCATATATTCACGAGCAGTAAACAATTGTGCATTTGTAAAGTGTAGACCAACATCTATCTCGACATCAATCCGTCTAACATCATCCTTCACCTTATCTTATTTAACACCGTCCATCACCTCATCCACATCATCCTTTACCTCGTCAAGGATTTTTTTAGAGACGAATCTTCAAATACACCCCAAAAATATTCACAGATACATATCCAATCAAATTTTAGCAAAAAAATATACTGTGCTATATTCGTAAATAAATCTCCAAAAAATTTTAAAAATATTTTTGAATTTTCATTCGTCCAGTCCACACAACAAAAATGAAAAAACTATCTGAGGTTGAGTATTGAATTTTATAAAACCGAAACCAAACTGATGAACATTCTTATCATATGTTTTATAATAGTAATAATGCTAATAAATAAAATTATCTCAGGGGTATAAACGTAACTTAGTAATGAAAGGATCATATTCCAAGTGGGCCCGACCAGGTCGCTTTCATTTCTCAAAATCAGTGGGCTCCGTGATGTGGTTCCAGTCATCATGTGCCAATATATTGTACACGTGGTCCTCCATCCAACGGTCCAAGTCTCATAGAATTATTATCAATCAATGACAACGACCCCAAGTGTCATATCGACATACCCTTAATAAATAAATACATTAACAATAATATAATCATATTCATAATTTTTTAATAAAATCATACAACTACATAATTTTAAATCATACTTGTAATAAAATATTAGTACTACATGAATTGGAGATAAAGGCACTGTGCTTGAAGATTATACTAGATTTTACTGGTGCTGTATTATTAGTATAACACGCAAAGAGTTTTATTTTAAAAAGTTAAATTAACAATTAAATTATTACTACCTCCGTTTTTTATTATAAATTTCTTTTTATTTTTCAAATGTATTAAGAAAAATAATTATTATTGTTTGAAAAATATTTTTCAAACGTATTAAGAAAAATATTTTTATAAAATTATATTTTATTAATGACTTATAAAATATAAATTTATATAATTAAAAAGAAAGATAAATAAATATTTAAGAATATAATAAAAAAATATCATTGAAATTATAAAATAATCTTGTAGTACAATTTTTTTCTTTTGAGAATGACTTATAATAAAAAGGTATTTTAATGAAACATGACTACTACAATTAATTATTTAGTCTATTTATAATTAAATACAATACCTAACTTTCCGTGTAATTTTTTCCACAAAAATCCCATAGCCAATTTTTAATTAATGTCTATATTTTATATAGGGGTATCTCAATAATTGAAAATGCCAAAATTTTCCTCAAGAATCTGGCCCATTGACAAGCGACCTTGATATATTTATTACTTCTATTATTATTATTTTATTATGGCGAAGGTTATCACAAGAAAAGAATCACTTTAAAAGCTGTAAGCAAATCAAATCATAATATTACTTATCAAACCACTAGTTTCAATTAAATTAAATTAAATAAACAAAAAAAGGTTTCATCAACCTTCATTTTTTTTCTATAATTACTAATTCAATTATTATTTTTCTAATACTATAATCATCAAAAAATTATATTTAAAGGTGAATTGCATTCCTTTAAAAATGTTGCAGATTCAAACAAATTTTTTTTAAAATATAATGGTTAAAATTCCATAATTTAAAAGTTAATAATGAGATTTTACTAGTACGAATCTACATAGTCAAATGTTTCCATATTTATTGTATATATTTACAATTTAATATTATTTATGTAGCTAATTATAAATAGAATTAACTTTTTTTTAAAGTATATTTTTGACTATATATATATCGTCAAATAAGAAGTTATTCAATATATATATATATATATATATATATATATACTATTAATTAATAAGAACTTGTTCTATCAAATATCTCTATTAATGTATGTAGTTCATTAATTAATAAGAAGTTATTCACTCAAATATCTGAATATTTAAATTAATAAGAAAAAGTATTAAAAATGAATATAATCAGAATTAAATTAATAAAAGTTGAAATAAAATAATAATTGTTGGGCATTTCTGAAGCAATGATGATCCACAAGATTCCAAACAAAACCAAAGGTTTAGCCCAACTACTCCATGAAAATTAATAATTAAGACCCTTAATATGACTTTATACTTTAAACTTATTCTTATAAAGACACCCACCACTCTCTCCATCTTTCTATTCTCCATTCCCTTCTTCATCACACAACACAACAACCCACCTTCTCTTCTCCGATCATGTTGAGGAAAAGACCCTCTCCAATGATCGGAAAATTGTCTGAGCTATTAGTCTCCGGCCACCGTCTCATGGACACCACCGGAAGCCCAAGAGGCCCATTCGACACAAAGATACAATCATCACCAAGAGGTTTAAAAAACTACGACCTTAGTAGCGTTGGTCTCAAAATCGTTGCAGCTCTCGATAACAACAACAGCAACAATAGCAACAACAACAAAACATGTGATGTTGTTCCTAAACACGCTGTTTGTACATCGAATTTGAATCGATCTAGACCAATCCAAATTCAATCTGCCAAAAACCCCAACGGGTTTCAAATGGATTATTCAACTATGAATCATGATATGAATGAAATTGAGATGGAAAATTTGGAAGAAGATGAAGAATACACATATGTCACATGCCATGTACCTAATAAAACCTTCACTAAGGTTTATTACGACGACGGTGAAGTTCGGAAACAACAACTTCAACGTTACAACAATAACAACAACAACAACGTTGTTGGTGCTGTAAGAAGATCTGAACCGGAACCATTATTTCCGACATCAAATTTTCTTAATTCATGTCACTTATGCGGAAAGAATCTACATGGAAAAGATATCTACATGTATAGGTATATTATTCATTAATAAAATTTTATTTTATTTTTTCACTTAATTATTTGTATGAATATTTTTGTTTAATGATTTGTTTTGTTTTTGCAGAGGTGAGAAAGGATTTTGTAGCACAGAGTGTCGTTCGAGTCAAATAATGATGGATGAACGAAAAGAGAGGTGTGGTTCAGAAGAATTGTCAAGTTCACCATATACAAGGGGTCAAATATTTTCAACTGGAATTCTTGCGGTTTAACTCTTGATTAATTAGTATCAAAATCTGGATTAAGAAAATCAATAATTTTTATCCAGAGATTGATACTGTTAATAAGTAAATAATAATATAAATACGGGTATACTATGGTTAACTGTGGAATATTTGTATGAGAATTAAGATAGATAGCTCGATCGTAACCAAAACGAAATTTTTGATGAGAAACAATGAGAGAGTTAGATTATTTTGATGTAATTTCGTTTTATATGGTGCTCAAGGAATCAAGAATTATGAACTCGAAATCTCAATTTGCTTAGTGTTGTTTCTGAATTCTGTCTCAAACATAAACTAATTTGGAAATATTTATTAAAAAACTTTTCTTTTGTCACGGAATTAAAATATTGTATTGGTCATCGTTTTTCATTAAGTTTTTAGATGAAAATATGTTTGTTGATACACCTTACCCTCCTCAGTTGCAACTATAACAATCTCAAGTAAGTATATTAAAGTCCCCCAAGAAAGAAAATTTATGAAACTAATAATACACTACTTACTTATCTATACACATAAAAAAAACAATTAAAGAGCATTCAATAAAAAATAAAAAATAGATCAAATCAATATGATTTAGCAAAATAAATTATATATTTTTTTGTCCTTCTAAATTAATGTTTTAAAAACCGAACAGGACAAAGAACCGTTAAGACATACGAGTTAAAGTTCAATCAGTTCAATCAGTTAAACCGGAGTTCAACCGTATATGAAATATAAACTAAAAAATAAATAAATATATTACTAAACATTCTAATCTAATTAATTTATATCAGAATTTTTAAAATAAAATTCTTTAATAAATACAATATTAATAAACAAGCTTATAGAAGAAGAAAAATGCAATGTAAGACCCAAAAATTGATCCTAATTTTATAGTTATGTGGATTTTTTGTGATTCAAACAATTTTATCTCAATTTTATTGACCTAACTGTTTAATGGTCCAAATCAAACCGGATTAAACAACGGTTCAAGATTGAACCGGTTCAACCGGACGGTTCAATCCAATTTTTAAAACATTATTCTAAATATAAAATATTTAAAAAAATTAAAAATTTATTTAACTCTTTACTAAATTATTGATAAATAACTATATAAAATTATTTTATATTATCAACACATCTCTTATTTCCATTATTTCTATTGTGAGCTCCAACTCCACTGTATTATATTCAAATCATATAAAAAGAAACATGATTTCCTAGTCTAGAAATGTATACTTTTGTACTTATTTAAGCACATACTTCACGTGTAAAATATTATTACTTCTTTTTAAGTAAAGTTTAAAAAAAAGGTGTATTCACTTTTAGTTAATAATCTTATTTATTAATAAATATACAAAAATATACCAGTATTTAACAATTAATAGGGTTTATTAATAGGAGTCTTCTATTGAAGAACATCCCTATAAAAATCTCTTTTTCTTTTAAATTACATATTAATAATCTTATTATTTTAGTCACTCTGTTTGAACACCTTTGTATTTTTTTCCCAACACTTTTGTATTTAATTATTTTAGACTTCAATATACAAAGTTCTTTTTTGTTGACAAAACTATACAAAGAAGTTTTTAAAAGCATATAATAATGGTGGGAAACTCTTAAATTCTTAATCATTTGGTTAACAAATGTCTTGGTCATTCAGCAATAAAAGATCAAAACTCTTAAATGGATAGACAAAGTCTAACGGTCGTTTATTGATATGAATATTTGGTGGACTATACATCTAACATTGATTATTAAATTTCGATAAGTATATGTTATTTTTGTCATTTCATTTTGTTTATAGTTATTAGTAAAACTTTAGGATTTTCAAGCTCAACTATGCACACGAAAGTAGAAATAATCAATTTAACCCTCCAAATTCCTAAATTAAAAAAAATAAAAATTAATCAACTTGATTTTTGGGTTGGTACACATTAACTATTAACTTTAAATCCCATTGGCAAGATTTCAATCATTTTTTATAATATTAAAATTGAGAATGAAGTTTGGTGTAAGAATTAAAAAACATTACTACTACTTTCTCTGATTTTTTTTCTCTTCCCCTTTTGTTTTCTAGTGCATTGCTTTCATAGTAGCCCATACATGGTTACCAAGTCATGTAAAATGACAAAAGAGAAAGAAGAGTTGAGAGAGGTGGTAACACAAGAAGAAGAAATCTCATAAATGTGTTATTTCGTCGTTTAAGTTGATGCCAATTTAAGTGGGGACCATAAAATGGAACACATTGAAAATGAAAGGAGCATCATAATATGAAAAGGGAATCCAACTATTGGTGTGCCTGTCCCATCCCACTATCATCAAACAACAAGCTATGGTCGATAAGAAAATCAATGCTATGGTTCACAGCTACTTTGTGTCGGAACTTGAAACCTCTTTTAATATTCCATGGTATATGCCCCACTAATAAAGTTTTTTTTTAAGCTCTCAATTTTTTTCACTAAAAAGTGAACATCATTGTGCTCCCTGTTCTTCAAGAGACTAGAGAGGAAAGCGATGGGTTGATATGAGTAGACATGTTGCTTTTATAAGCTCTATAGCTTACCTCGTAAGCTATGTAAACTTTATTGATATGAATGTCAATTTATGTGTTCAATCTATGGTTTGGTTTGATAATTTCATGCGCATATTTTATGAGAAATACGGATAAAAATTGTTCCGTGTAGATCACAAAGAAGAGTAAATAATAAGTGTTGAGAAGGTAATTCTAAAGAGATAGACATTCATCTTCGTCGAAGACAAGTGAACACGTCTTTTATCATATCTTCCATTGTGATATCTAATTGATTAGATGAACACTCATCTCTAACGAATACACATGATCTCATTCCTCTATCATATCTCTCACCTTTGATATTTAATTGAATAGGCATTCATGTATGCCGAAGACGTGATTGCATCTTCCAACATATCTTGCACTGTTGATATCTAATTGAACATCTATGTTGAAGACGTGATCACGTCTTCCACCGTTGATATTTTGATTGAACATCTATGCTAAAAACGTGGTCACATATTCCATTTGCTGTTGAAGATGTGATCACATCTTCCACCGTTGATATTTGATTGAACATCTATGCTAAAGATGTGGTCACATCTTCCATCTGTTGATATTTGATTGAACATCTATACTAAAAACGTGGTCATATTTTATGATATCTAATTGTACATTTTCCACTTTCCACTATAGAGTTCGTTCTCACTCTCCCTTATTTTTCACTCAATTATTGATTCTAACGTTTAAAATAATAACATTGAAAATTCACCTTCTCCGCCATATCAAAAGATTCTCACTCATTATCTTTCACTCAATTCCTGATTTAAACGTGTTGAACATAGAAAATTCACCTTCTCTGCGCCATATTGAAAGATTACTCCATCGTTCCTAGACTTCATTCCACCCCTTACACAATCACAACTCGTTTCTTGTTCCCAATTCATTAATAATTTTGTATATTTAAAAGATATTTTTTTGTAATGGCTTTCACATCAAAGTCATGGTCATAAAGAAATACATGCGTGGATTAACGAGAATAACTTGTAATTCGATGAGCATTTTCGTGAACAGAGTATTTTTCAAGAGCTTCACTACTATTCTGTCAAACAGTGGAAGAACAAATAAAGCTATTGATAGTTATCATCAGGGGCATTCTATTATACAAGAACTGTGATATACTCATTCATAGGGTTTATTCAAATATAAAATGTTCCTGATATTTCCCCCTATTGTACAGTTACAGTGTATATGAAAACTCAATATTTAGGTCGTAAAAAGTGATAAATTTTTGTAATACAAATATATAGGGCATAATATAAAGAAACCCTAAGAAGGTGCATAAAGAAAAGATTGAGAAGAATAAAAGAAAAGGGCAAACCAAATTAACATACAGTATTGTAAAACCACTCTAGAGGCTCAATAGACTTAATAATAAACAGCTCCTTTGTTTCTCTTAAGGGTTTCGATATTTTACTGATAGTACATGAGATTCTGGGCGGCGGCAACATTAGGGAATCCTGCACCATACCCCCCAGCTCCAAGCGCACCCATTCCCATGGCTGCCTGCTTTAGAGCATGCTGATTCTGCTGTTGCAGAAGGGCATGTGCACCATTCATTTTGCTTAAACCCATCTGGCGTTCGTACGCCGCAAGACCGGCAAGTGAAAAACCTGGCACTGGTACATGCGGAGAAGCTGGCGGGGGAAGAGGAGTAGAGGCAGTTCCTGGAGGAGTTGGCTTGCTACCCCATGAACACTGCAAAATAACGATTAAAATGATCAGATAACAAGCATAACATTTTTCTAGAGCCTTTGATTATCATGAAACTTGTTATATATGGTCGATGATACGATGTTAAGATCTTTGTTAATAAACTGTTTGTTTACCTTGATAGGTTTACCAAACAGAAACCGAGCATTTCCCATCTGTATAGCAAGGGCTGCTTCACCATGGGTACTGTATCTCACAAACCCAAAACCTTTATCCCGTTGCACCCTAACATCTTCAATAGTTCCAACACCAAGGGCATGAAAATGATGATGGAGATCGACAGAAGTAACCTGCAATTAATTAACAGAACATGAGAACACAGCGCAGTTTTAGAACAACCTGAATTCACAGGACTCTAGTATGCATGTTATATATAACTCGCAAAGCTTGACTATGTTTATTTCATGAATATATTTTCCATTTTCATTTTTCTAAAAATCATTATTTTCAAAAATGCATCACCCCAAACTATCATTTCATCTTCTCTCCATTACAATGGTTCACATTAAAGTTTCACATTTTACAAGCATGTTAAAATGGACACATTTAGAATATGAAAATAGAAAATGTTTTCAAAGTAAACAGAACCATAATTTCTAAACCTAGTACCGAAGCACTCTCCGTCCGAGCACACAGCTTTTAGAGTAGTTGATACTGTATTAACTATACACATTTAAATTGATAGAAAAGCGCGCCCGGATAAATATTTAAGACTAGTAAGGTAAAAACTGACAGAAAACAATCTTAATACTTGCCTCTGGAGCAAGATTGCCAACATAAACAGTGGTGTATTGGGGATTCTTCTCAGGACCATCATCACTGGTAATTTCTTGCCGTTCTTCTACAAAAAGTAAAAGCAGACCAAGAAGTGAAGATTATTCACTAAGCAAAACAATCAAGCAACTCTTATAACAAGTAGTTCGAAAAATATTTATAAATGCAACAAAAGTGTCAACCATAATGTAGATATTAACAATAACCATACTATTGTAATAACATTCAACAGCTTTAGAGCTATTATTTGGATAAACCCCATTAAAAAATCATCTAAAGTCAACTTCCATATTTGATATCAACAAAAAGGCTTAAAATTTACTTTCAATTGGAATATTTTTAAAAACGAGACAGTAACAGATTTCATCAGATATCACTGTATACCACAAAAAAATTAAGAAAAAAATGAAAACGCACGTAAAGGAATCTTAGTGTAATAAACCTGTGATCTCCCCAGAAACTCCACTAGCTAACTCCACAACAACTTTGCAATCTGAACTCTGTTTTTCATCATTGGTATTAGCTCCTTTTGTGGCCCAATTACAACGAATTTGTCTACTGCCAAGCCATTTACCTGAAGTATCAGAAAAAAACATTAAAAATTTCAGTTAATTGAAACACTATATGTAATTAAATAGGCTCCGATACCAAAATGTAACCCCCAAAGTCTATTAAGGCATTACTGAAGTCCTTCAAATTTAACATAAGAGTTTCATCAAACATCAACTAAAACATGAGTAAAATCCACAAAGTCTATGAATACAATGATAGATAATAATTCATAAACCAAATTGACTCTTAAAAGAAACTCCCAAATATCTTACCAGTTAACTCGTTGATGGCACTTTGGGCTTCCTGATAAATTACATACAAAACAAAGTCACCCAACCGTTAGCAAGACGATATAACCAAAGACCAAAAGATAACAAATGTAAAACTTCAGATTTCATTCATGCCTGCTGATTTCGAAAAGAAACAAACCCAAATCCCCTGGATCGGCCTGTCTTCTGATCCCACATTACCCTTGCATCTCTGCAATAAACAGCTTGTAACTTAAGTGTCATGATATTAATGAGTTAATTGATTTCAGACACACGTTCCAGGATAACAAATAGAAGAAAAAAACAACTACCAAGCCTTATCCTACTAAGTGTGGTCGGAACAAATAGAAAAAGAAAAGAAAAAATAAAAAAGGTGCATAAACTTACGAGCAACTAGAATACACAGAGAAGCAAGCATACAGAGTTGCATCTGTAACTTCGGGACTAAGGTCACCAACAAAAATATGAAAGTGTCCTAAATCCAAATCAAATTAATAGTAAATTTGCTAATTCACAAGAGGCAGGCAAAATTAACTCCAAAAGTACATAGTCGGCAGATATATAACCTGATGTGTCTTCTCTTTGGCCACGAGCATAAGCCCAGTTAACTTTGATAGCCTGTCCAAAACTGCAGACAACATGTTAAAACTATAAACTAAGAAAAGTCGTTCCATTAACTAAAACTAAATTACACATACATATTCCTCCCGTTGAGAGTTACAATAGCAATAGCAGCTGAACTGCGATCAAAGTAGTCCACAAATCCATATGACGACTGCATATGACAATATAAAGTAGAGCATCATGTTAGAAACAACAACACAATAATTGCATCACATGAAAAAACCTATATGGCCAACTGTCAATTGAAATATTTTTTGGTCATTACTTCCTCTGTCTTATTATAAGTGCCCATTTTGCAACATTTATATACCTCAAACTATCTATCCCTTTAGAATACCCCTACAACAGCAACAACCAAACTTTATCCCATTAAGTGGTATCGGCTACATGGTTCAACTTCTGTCATAATGTTCTATCTAGGAAGTTGATCCATGTCATAGAAATTCAACAAAGTTTTACGTTGGCTGTCGACTACCTAATGGTATTTACCTTACCCCTTTATTGTTTTAAAAAGTGTGTAAAGCTCAAAGGGGAACTTTTTTATAAGCCTCAAAGGGGCACTTAAAATGAGACAAAGGGAGTAAATAATTGGTTCTTAACATAGCTAACAAAAATAGTTAACTTTCACAATTTCATCAATCCATCAAATTAATTTCTATATGATGCGATCATGATCAAGAAAACTAACCTTCTCTTTCCGAATGAGCTTGCAACCTTCAAGGGCACCAGCACTTGAAAAAAGCTCTTGAAGAAGTGATTCTGTAACCTGAGGATGAATGTTGCCCACATAGCTGCATTTCCTCCAAAAGAAAAATAAAAAATTAGATATACAATATACAAAACACAAAACAGAAAAAGCAAAGAATAACTACATAAAGAAAATTGAATCCACTGACAACAAAAAGTAGAAACCAATGAAAAAGTAAGAATAAATTATGCTAAAGATTATCTTATCTGGAAAATGAAATCAACAAGATACTTAATCATGCTAAACTAGGTAAAAACTAAAAATCACTAGATGAAATTAAAAAAATTATTATAAAAAAAAAGGAAAATAAAAATGTCTATTGACACTCACACACTGCGGCATGTACTCGAATCAAAGCCAGGAGGCAGATTTCCACTCAAGATAGGCTCTATCTGCAAAATCAAAAAGTAAAAAAATCCTAAAATCAAAAATATGTACCCTCCTCTCTACTAATCTAATCAAACATAGATACCTAAGATTCAATTAAATTCAAACATAGATGAAAACAACAAAGATATCAAAATTGCATAGTAATTTATATATAACAATTAGCAAGTAATTGAAGTCAAAAGAGTGATCAGAACAATAATTGAACCTAGATTATGAAGAAATGAAGCAGAAAAACCAAAATCAGTAATAAGTACCTGTGGAGGAGTGATAAGAGCTGGATGATGGTAGAGAGAGTGTTGCATAATTTGATTCTGTCTTAGCTTTTGTGGTAGCATCTTCTAGGGTTAGGGTTGAAGAGGTGAGAGAATCAAAGGAGAGTCAAAATTGAAATGGAAGAGAAAAGAAAAAAAAGGAAGAAAAAAAAAAAGAAAAAGAAAAAGAAAAAAACCCTCGAAAGAGAGGGGGGAGAGAAATGAGAGACAATGGAAAGAAGATGGAGATGATATTAGTGGATTGTGTTAGGGGGACTGTTTTGGAATCAGAGTTTGCCTTTAATATAGTGAAGCTCTTTGAAAAAATAGTAATAAATTAAATTAAAAATGGAAAACACGGAAAGTGATATGTTACTGTCGGGAGGACCACTAATAGAGGTGTTTCGGTGAGTCTTTGCTAGTTTAATATAATTTAATTAATTTTAAATTAGCTTTATTAAAAAACTAAATTTTTAAATGGTTTTGAAAGATTAATTTTATTTTTCAGTTTTTTTTAAAAAAAAAGTTTTATATTTTCAGAAAAGATATTTTTATTTCAGTTTTTTTTCTGGAAAAATATTTTTTTTTCAGTTTTTTTCAAAAAGAAATATATTTTTTTATTTTTGGACAAAAAAAATCAGTTTTTTTATTTTTAAAATTTTTCGTTAAAATTATTTTTTCAATTTTCTAAAAGTTTAGTTTTTTTATTTTTTTACGGGAAAAAAACTGTTTTTTTTTTCAAAACGAATTTGTTTTTCCAATTTTAAAATTTTTCGGAAAAAAAATATCTAATTTTTTTCCCAGTTTTTCTTTACTTTTCGGTATAAAAATAGATTTCTTTTCAGTTTTTTTTTAATTTTAAAAAAAGAAGTTTCCAGTTTTTTCTATTTGTTCAAAAATATGTTCCCTGTTTTTTTAATTTTTTGGGAATAAAAAAAATCAGTTTTTTTTTTATTTTTCAGAAAAAAAATATTTCCTAATTTTTTGTAACTTTTCGGTAAAAAAAATTCAGTTTTTTTTCAAAAGAATATTTTTTTCCAGTTTTTTATTCTTCAAAAAAATATTTATAAGTTTTATTTCGAATTTTTCTTTTTTAAATCAAATTTTAACTTTTTTAAATAAAACTTATTTGATTTTTGTAAAAAAATTACTTATTTATTGTTGAATACTAATTTATATTATGAAACTAATTTACAATAAAAATTGGTTTTGAATTAGTTTAAAATTGAATTTAAAGTGTTTTGATTAAATAGTTCAGTTTGATAATAATTTAAGTGGTTTAAGTTTTTTTATTATTCAATTCAGTTCAGTTCAAATATACAGTTCAATTAACCATATTTTAAATACCCCTAAACCTAAGTACCTACTGGGCTTACAATTTGAACGGGTCGTATAAGAGTTGAGGAAAATATTGAAAAATTATCGTGTCACATGTTATATACACCACCCCCTTATGCTATAAAAAGACCAAAATATTTATACTAAAATCATTCAATATATTTTTTAAATTTTCGTAGATCATTATTTTTCAAATTTTTTTGGCGATTTCAAAAATGTTTAAGGTGTATTGGAAATTTAGCAAAACATGTAAGAAGTTGTGGTATTTTTGTTAAATTTCTGGTATTTTATATTAGAAAATTTAAAATTTCGAGTATTTTTGGTGCGTTATATTATATTAGAAATTTTGAAATTTTTGGCATTTTATATTTTTTTATTTTGTAATGAGGATCAAAGACAGAGACGGTTCTATTGCGGGACATACCACTCATAGAGTTGATGTTGAAGCTCGAGCTACTAATGAGGCGCAGGCTTCAGAGCTACGTGTTAGACGACGTCCTCTAACAAGTTCTCACCGAACACAGATGGCTGACCAGCAGACGCAGTTCCGTGCACCCCTCCATCGGGGTGTTAAAGTACTCACTGTGGAGCCAGTAGTTGAGGATTCGATTATTGAGGAGACGGCAATCGATGAGCCTATGCTGCAAGAAGGTAAGGTTGTGTTGTAGAAGCCTGTGTTGTATGAGGTTGTTGTTGAGCGAGTTAACGTGGTGTCCCCTGCTAATACAGATACAATGACTCGTGCGTCTACAATGCCATCAATACACACTGATGGAGGTTTCTCTAGAGGACCTTCCGACAGGTTCGTGCTGACAGGATATGCGGACCATGTTGCTTATAGGATATGGCAGGGCGAGGTATGTATTCTTGGTTTTATTGTTGTTGTTGTTGTTGTTTCCCTTGCATGCCTTGCATCATTTGCATCATCATCTTATTCTACTATTGCATTTGCTGCATCATCTGCATCCAGGGCACATTTGCATCAGGAACATTTGCACCACCAGCAGGTGTAAGAATTTCTGGTTCAATGGGCCTAGTTCTGGGCCTTCCAGGTCTTTTGCGTCCATCATCCATCTTCCTGTTTGTCCTACACATAGAATCAAGTTGATCAGACTCAATGTCACACATAGAACATAAGGAATCATGCCGACAACTATGCATATGAGACAGAATTATGCTGACTTATGATGTTTCATGGCGAAGCCGAGAATCGGTCTGCTCTGAAACCAACTGTAACACCCTCTACATACATTGCCTAGGATATACGTATTTGGCATTAAATGGTACATAAAACAGTCATATATACGCAGTGGAATATAGATAAGTATTAATACAAATTAAGACAATATCGAAACTGTTATGGCCAAAGATACAAGTCTTGAATAGTAGTACTAATACATTATCCAAGAGAGTACAAAACAGAAAGATGCAATAAGAACAGATCATCGCCAAGGAAACACCATTGCAAGACTAAACCATCTTACCCTTGCCTTTGTCCTACCTCGAAGATCCTGAAAAATAATAATTGGAATGGGGTGATATTACTTAATCTCAGTGAGCCTCCCTATCTTAGGAGTTCTCTCGGTTCTATAAGGTACATGTATCAAAGATAGATTCACTTAGAATCCGGGTTCGTAACTCGCGGTCGGGTACAAGTACAAACATAGGTTAACACCACGATTGGAAGTCCCATAACTATCCAAGAGAGTGACAACACAAAACAACAAAACACACAATATGCAGACCCGCACCCGTGTGCGAGGAATCCAGGAGTTATACATATCTGTCCAGGCTACCAAAACTACACCCTCGGTGAGTCCTCATGTACCTTGTCGTCAAGAGACTTGCACAAGGAAATTGATAGACAACGTACCTATCCTAAATGGAGCTCATTCGCGATGAGTTCAACCATGACGTTGCCTAAGTGGCATCACGATCCCGCCTCCGTCCAACGCAAGTGAGCTGGGCACCAACCACACGAGTGCGAAAATGACATCTCGAACGTACACGCCCACTAGTGACCATGCATATGTGGCGTCACTAGATGGTAAGAAGAGTTCGATAACGTAGCCTATATGGCTTCACACACTTACCAATACCAAGAATACAAATGAGTCTCAAAGTGGTAAATGCCTCCAGGCCCCACTTGCACATCTCCATTGGCAGCTCAGGCGTAAAGAAGTAACGATCGATCAAGGCATACCAATAGTCAATAAGCAACAAACAAGATTTACTACCTGACAGCATGGTTCTACTCTGATTCAAGCATATATCACATACACAAAGCACACATGATTTGCATATACCTGTTACCTTATCCGGGTTTGCCATGTCAGTACTTTTGTGTCAAGTGCAAACAAACACAATCATTCGAATGTTCGACCGAAACGATAGAAAAGCAATTCATACAATTGCATGATACATATTCATCGACCGAACATGTCACCATACAATTATCACATTATTTATATACCTTCGATACATATTTTTAATGTCCATATTCCGCTCCATTATTACTCAACCATACATAGTAGTACTAAGGAGTCAATATAGGCAAACGGTTCTGTAAATTAGAACCATTCTGCACTTTTGGGAAATAATATGGTTTTGCTCAGGAGGTCGCGCTGAGCGGGATCACGCTGCTGAGCGGCCCCTACGAATTCTAAATTTTCCAAGTTATAGTGGGGCACGTTGTGCGCGGCCCCAACTGCTGAGCACGGTCTGTGTTCTGCAGAAAAACCAAAACTTGGACAGATCTGCCTTGGGGTTTCCTACCCCAAATTTTTCACTTCAATCCACTACCCACAGTATAAAAACACGAGAAACAGAATTGTAAAGTAGTAATTAGCATCAAAATCATACATGCATGCATCAATCACACCCAAATCCCAAAATCTCAATTCTTTTCCAAAAATTTCATTTTCTCAAAGTTTCTATCTATGAGACTCACCTTGAGATTAATGGAGAATGAACTTCAAAATAGGATTTCAAAGGTGATGAGGGTGAAAAATTTGAACTTGCATGCAAGGATTGGATGAGTTGAAGATGAAGCCCTTCTTCCTTTCTTCCTCCTTTCCAAGGCTTACTTCTTCTCTCTACAACAAAAATCTAATTTTTGTTTTATGTTTTGGAACTTATGAAATGTAGAATGACCAAATAGCCCTCTAACTATTGAAACAACCGGCTGAACATCATTCGATAACTATATCAATGAAGTCGCCATCGAACGTTTTTTATCTCACAAAAGGAGAAAGGTAAACGCATCGCAAAAACCTGAAAGGGATAAGACACGGTCTGGCGACCGAGAGATAGGGTAAGGGAATCTATTACGCGAAGGGAAGGTATTAACACCCCACACGTCCGTAGTACTCTACGGTATCCACTTCTATTTTCTATCTAATGGGTGTGTTTATATCTATTTACTGCTATATCTGTATGCTAAAAGGGAATGCATATGAAAGAAAAGGAAAATAAGGAAAACACGGGGAAAAAGAAGGAAGTATTTACAAAGTTTGTTTGATCGAGCCCCGTGACAAGATGCCTACGTATTCCCTCGTGCAATGGGAAAGTCAGAGCGCCGTAGTTCGGCTCATATGTTTTGGTGGGTTATGTGTTTTTTACTTATACAAAAGAATTTTAAACATAAAAGGAAAACCCGTAGGCAAAAAAAAGTTTGTATTGGTTGGTTGTTTTTACCTTTAAAAAGGAGTTTGAACCATTATTGAGTGTTTTAATTTGCAAAAGAAAAAGAAAATAAGTTTTAATCTTATTACATGCATGAATGCAAAAGAAACTAGAAAACAATCAAGGGAAACTATCTAATTCTATCCCTAATATTATCATGCATGGATTACAACCTAAGGTCTAACTTGAATCACTACCTAAAGTAGATTCAAGAGAATCCTAAGGGAACATGCAAATGGTTTACAACCTAAATCTATGTCTATCTTGATTCGCTACCTGAAGTATAATCGAAGATGACAAAAAGGAATGGAACAGGTTTGTAACCTAAATCTATGTCTATCTCGAATCACTACCTAATGTAGAGTCGAAGACGACAAAAAGGGATGAAGCAAGCAAGTGCTTTGGCAGAAGCACACAGACAATGCAATGCAAACAAATAAATGTCACACAAGCGCAGGAAAAGGAGGAAGTCCCATAGCCTCAAACAGTAACGAGCATACCGTGAGTCAACCAGGAGTCGACACATCTGACTCCTGTGAATAGTATCACCGCATGACATGAATTATCAAGTGTGAAGAGCAAATGATGCGAGCTCTACAATAAATGCGAACCCCAGGAATACGTGGAGAGTCAGAATAGGGAACTCTTGCCACTTTTATTATTGACTAATAAAGGAAGCAACACGATTCGTGGCCGGTGACACGACTAGAAGCGTGGGGTCGATTCGGACCCTTTCCGCTTGCCCATAATATCATCATGACTCGATAGCGGAAATATAAAAAGCGGACTTTGCTTGGTGGTGCCGCCGGGTGTTCTAACCACTCTTAACCTATGCAAGCACATATATAAACACTTCATCGAATTACCTCCTATGATGGAGGATTTTAAACAAACCAAACATAATTAGCAAATGCGCCTAAACGGGTCTTTAAATAAACCGTAGGGTTCCCGAACATGCTCCAACTACGGAAGCCCCTTCATACATCTCTATTCCTACTTATGGCAAGGAAAACGGTAAACCCTACTTCATGCTCTAGAAATGCGTAAAAGAATGCGTAAACAAAGTAAAATAAATACCAAACGGATAATAATCCGAAGAGCACTGCGAGCTAAGAAATACTCCAGAAAACTTCGAGTAAACTGCCATCAACAAAGCAATGATAAGAAACAGCTCAATCAATATAATCCATAAGGTGATATCGTGCAACATGTGCATGTAGCAAACAAGTCCTCATTACAATCAGAACACTTGCACAAAGGTACATATCCAGACAAAATAGCATAATATGCGTTTCTCGTAAATATGAGAAAACACAAAGCAAAATGCGTTTCAAACGCAAACAGAACCACAGGAAAAATGGTAACCACAGGAGAAGTAGTAGGTTAGTGTACCAAGATTAGGTACCTAACCAAAATATCCTTAATGTACCTCGCACAAGTCAACAAACATATCAAAAATAACAAGGAGGTAAGAATATAATTGCATATTCACATCACATGTCAAAATATGATCCAAAGGTGAAGAAATGGAATGTAAATGTGTATAGCAACATAAGAATGGAAAATCGGGCAGCAACGCACACATAATGCAAAATAACCCATGAGTGATATCAACATCGAGCTAAGTCCATCACAATAGTCCTCAAATGTAATGTTAAACATAGTTAGAGACCTAGAGGAGTTAGAAACCAAAAATCTACACTAAAATGACTTAAAATGCATTATTTACAAAGAAAACAAAGCATGAGAGGTAAGTTCTTAATAGATGGCAGAAACTACATTCTCTAAAGCTTTCCTAAACATCTAAACAAATGGGGGAGAGGATCACAAACTAAACATGCGGAAGGAAGCTAGAAAAACTATACAATTATCAAACTAGTTCCTAAGAATTAAACTATAAAAAGTTAGCTTTGAAATTCTATTTACAATCCTAAGGTAAGGTTTACATTTAACTACAATTAAATGGTTAAAAAAATATCCTAAAGTTTCTAAGAAACACATGTCATTATACTCCTACAATTAGTCAACTCAAACTACAAAGGAGAAACATACTTTTGAACATACTATTGAAAATGAATTAAAAATTAAAAGAAATTAATTGCAAAAATATCAAAAAAAATACCAAAAATATTCTAAGATCCTAAAATGTCAGAAACTACTTTTTATGTATTTTTTATAAGTCAATCGAATCGAAATCGGGAGCAATTTTAAGAAGGTATTGAAATTGTGTAAGCATGAAACTGGGGGGTACACTGCCTAATTTCAGTTTGAACTAGTATATGTCATAATGGCGTCTTGGCCTGATATATAGGGGGTGTGAGATAGCAGAATGCATAAAGCCCAGTCCAATTCTATACTAAGTCCATTTGTCTAAAAAAACAAAAAAAGTTATTCAGCTTTTTATTATTTTCTCCTGTCACGTTTTATTAATATGTAATCACTATGTAATCACAACATATATCAATTGGTCAAAAATACTTAAGTGTATCATATTTTATTTTTTATAAATTAAAAGAAAACATGTGGCGGAACCTGATTGGTGGTAAAGGAATATGCATGAACCATTCAACGAAGGACACGCCCAGGGCTTCAAGAAAGGGCCACCGGAGCTGCACCTTCTGATCGCTTTCTCCGGCGAACTTAGGTGGCCGGAAATTTCGAACTACGGGCGAAGGCTTCAGAAGCAACACCGTTTGACTCCAAATCTGGACCTGGATCCAAATCCAATCTTAGAACTTTCTGAAACTTCCTCTGTTATTGTGGAACTCGCACGCAAGTATAGATCTGAGAAACACAACGCAGAGCACAGAAAGAGCCGGGATCGCGGGCATGGTGAGGACGGAGGGAAGCAGATGAATTGAGTGGTTATGTCACGATTTGTTGCAATTTGAGGGATGAGAGTGGAAGCTGAGTGCGATGATGACGATGATGGAAGGCGTGAAGGAAAAATGGTATGAAGAAACAGACAATGCTGCTGAGAGATCAAGAACCAGTTGCCACCGTTCCTGCTGCTATCTTCTTTGAGTTTCTTCGATGAGATTGCGGTTGGCAACTATAAGTTATGGCGGAGCACTGAGAAGACGGCGAGAGAATCAGTTTCAGTGTCCAGCTTTTCGGTGAAGGCGGGTGAAGAAGAAGCAGTGACACCGTTGAATCTCTTTTCTTTTTCTGTTACAGAATTCCTTGAACCATCCAGCGAGGAGAGTGAGGCGGTTACGTCATCATAGTAATGATGGTTATGGAGTTAAGAACAACATGGTTGAAGATGGTGAGAGAGAGGAAGGAAGTTGAAGAAGGTGGTTAGCATGAGGTTGTTAGGTGGTTAATCAAGAAAAGAAAACCGTGTGCGATTGTGAGATCAGAGTTCGAAAGAAGGTCCTGGTTCTGAGATGAATGGAAGTTTGTTGTTGAATTCTGTTATGGAGTGTGAAAAAGAAAAAGGAGTGAAAAAGAGGTGACAGTAGAGCAATGGAGATGATAATTAAGATGTGGAGGGAGAATGAAAGGTGGTGGTTATGGAGGTATCCGTTTGGAAGGAGAGAGTTATAGTTTTGTGTGATGTTTATGGATCCTTGAAGGTGATCGACAGTGAGGTGAAGATTGTTAGGGGTGGAGGAAGTTTTTTTATGGCGGTGGAAGAAGTCTTGTTATAATTATGGAAGGAGGTTCGCGGATCAGAAACCGAATCAGAAGATAAGGAGTGGTTGTTCTGGTGAGAATGAAAGATTGAGATAGAGGAGGTTGAAGATGGAGGGCGGTGGTGAGATAATTTAATGGTTGTTCTCCTTCTCTTTGTGTTGTTGATTTCTTGGAGTGATGAAGGAGAAAAAGAGAGAGTGAGGATCCTTTTTCATTCTGTTATCGATCCTTGGTTCAGTTGAGTTTTTTTTCGGTTATGGATTTCTTGGAGTGAGGAAGAAAAATGATGGCGTGAGGATTCTGTTCTGTGAGCCAGAAAAAGTGAGAGATGAAAAGAGAGTTTTTGTTGTAACAGAATCCGAATCAAGTTGTCACAGGTTATTGGGATTTTGTTAGAAGGCAGTGGAGTTGCGAGCCTTGACAGAACATGCTAGCATCTTTTCACATTGCTAGCGCGGATTTCTCCTATGCATACTTGTCATGAGAAAAACCAAAAACCGGATCCGTGGTCGTATACTCCCTTTCGTGACACTTTATCTCAGCATATGAGCTTCCTCGTGATGAGATCTTAACACCAATGTTGGAGAGGACATGTGGATGAACAACTCTCGTGTTGAAACTTTGTCGATTCGAACTCCGAAACATACTTGGAAACGGCTCTAAAGTCGTGGCTGCACCACTGATCGCATTATCATGTAGTTTTTCTAAACATCGCTTGCCATTTGGTCATGCCGCGTGTGCTACTTTATGACCCCGTAACTTCTTCGATACTCGACCGAATAACGTAAACTCAGTGCCATTGGAAAGATGACATATGATAGAACAACTTTGTATCTAGTTGCTAATTTAAACGGAGCCTTATTCATGGAAAAAAAAGTGTTTGAACTTTGCCACACAACTGTTCGACGAAAGTCCTGGCTTGGCTGGGCAAGTCTTGCGCATGACTTCTAGAAATTTCCAATTTCAAACCACCGACTACGACGCTTCATATTTCTCGCTCCGAAACGAAATAATTTCTAAACGAAACTTGTAGAGAGCATTGCAAACTCCAACTTTCATGTTTGGAGTTTTTCCATGCGGCGACCGAATCAATGATAAAAACAGCCCTGAACATGTGCACAACGACTATTCGAATATTGCAAACATGATGAATTCTTATTTTCCCAGCTTTGTAACTTCCGATCTGAATCCCGAATAAACTCGATTCTTTCAACAAAGTTATAGGTTGCCGCGAAATGAGGAACTTTGCAGTTGAGCATTTTTTAATTCGGAGCCAATAACTACGATAAAATCGAACCCGAAACTGTCAGCTTGAACATAGAAACAAACACTTCGAAATATTTCTAAGTGTTGAATTTTTGATAAATGATAAACCGTAACTTCCGAGCTCCGTAATTTTTGATCCGATTCCCGAATGGATTCGATTTCTTCAACAAAGTTGTAGATTGCCGCTAAACGAACAACCTTGATTTTGAACTCAACTCGAATCGACACCTCGAAACACGTGTAAAATACCTCCAAAGTCGAGCACTTTAACACATTGAAAAACACTTAAAATTTCACTAAGTGTAAACTTCAAAAGTTGTGAACTTCAAACTTCGAAGCTTTATAACTCGAAATTCGGGCATTTCTATAAAAATCTTCACAAGGACAAATTCGGAGTGCGAAATACGCTCTTTTCAACAATTACTCATTCGTGAAATTTCGACCACAAACGAGCAAGATACGGAATCGACAATATGGCTCCGTGAACATAAAGTACTTAAAACTTAGAAATTTTTCTAAGTCCAAGATTACTTAAAATTTAAGAAACCTCATTTTCACCCGATTCTTCCGACTTTTCTCAACAAATGATCGCATTTTCTCAAATGTCGGCTTTTGACCATAATTTCGACCCGAAATTCCACCCGGTCAAACTTTGACTTTTGTTGACTTTTTAGTACACACATTCAAATATCATTTTATCCAACCGTTCTTGATTTTCTAATGAATCACGCGGATCAATAAGCCAAATACAATTACTTCAAAACTCACAAAAGGCCATATAATCAATTCGGGCTCAAATATTCAACCACAACACACTGTAGCTCGAAATTGTAACCAATATCCACATGATAGGCAATCAGAACCTCAAAACTCCAATTCTCGATAGATAATCAGAAGCTTCTGAACACCCATATCTTGCGTATTGAGATGACGCTTGAAATAACAAAAATTCAGATATCCAGCTTTCGAGAATCAAACCTCTTCTTCAGAATTGTACAGATTCATACGATTTAGAAAATCTCGAACCCATGGTTAATGCATGAATGATATGTATACAATGCACCTATTTATCAAGTGTAAGCCAACTATTTATTAACAAAGTAAAGAGGGCGAATTTTGGGGTGCAACAACTATACCTTAATTCCCAAACTGCCCTCTAGTCCAATTCAAACTAGTTTGGTTACTATCACCATTCTTATTTTGTCTATTTATGTCATAAAATAAATAAATGAGGTATTACACCAACGCATGGTCATATCACTTCCAGGCTGGTTGGCTCATTCAAAACGCTTTCACCTTCAAACACCATTTACTTCTCTCTGATATTGCTTCTTTGTTCTTTCTTCCCACAAAATTTTCCTTTTATCCCTCTCTCTCTTTCGATGTTGTTGGTATTCTTCACACATTCAATAATTTTTCTGATCCCACCTTTTTTTCCTTTCTGTTAACATTTTTTCTTGTTAACATAAAACCAAACATGGTTCTCTCTTCTATTTTTTATAAAAGAAACTATTTTTCTCCTTTTTCTATATGTAAATCATCTATCTTACAAACAAAAATCATATACATGGATCAAAGGGAAATCAAGAAGGAAAAAAGGGTCTCAATCGAAATAGGGGATACAATGGTTGCCGTGACGTTTTCGGTGGTTTTACGACGGTGTGAAGTGTTACAGTGATAGATTTGTGGTGGCAACAACGTAGAAAACGCTTTATTGTATCATGTTATAATAATATTTATCGTCTGATTATGTTGGTATTATTTTTTCAGTTATAGGGTTTGAAAAATTAGATCTGATTGATGTAAACCCTTTCATCAACAAGTTATTGAGAAGCCACACAATTAGTTACACTGTAACAACATAGTTTTGGGTTTTGTTTTGTTTGTAGTTTTTTATTTTTTATTTTTGATATGTTGAACTTGGTATTAGAAGTGAGATATATAGTTTGATTCGGTAAATATGACTACTTTGTTAACTGTTAAGGAAATGAACTTTCTTTATCCTCTGGTGTTGCCTCTACTTCACATGGTCTTCTCCTCTATGGTGTGTTTTGCATTAACTAAAGTTCTAAAGACATGGTTTAATGTTTGGTGTTGTGTGATACTCGATCAATTGATATCATGCAATGTTGATTAATTTTCTATTTATTGTAGGTTTTGAAGGTTGAAGAGGGAATGAATCCTAAAATGTGAGTAAATAAAGACAATTTCTATAAATTATAGTTGATTTGTTTATAGGTTTTCATGTATAAATATTTTGGTTGTTTTATTTTCTCTAGCTGTTGGTCTTTTGAAATGTTAAAAGGAGGGATCATAACATTATACATTTGTCGACTAAGAAAGGTTATTAACTAATAGTATGAACTGAGAATTTCTGTGTATAGTTTTCGGTGATTTCACAACCGTGTGCGATTTCGCGGTAGTTGATCTGTCATAAAGCTCCAATATTTCTGCATATATTTTGTGTATATATTTTTGGTATTTTATATGTGCATATTTTAGGATTTCTTCTCCATACATATATTCTGATTTTAGGATTTCAATGTGAGAAAAATGAAGCATCGGTATGGGAAGTAGCTCCAAAGCGCGTGTTGGCCAGTCACGATTTCTGGGGATAATCATTACTGTTAGAATATACTCAAGGTGAGAAATCCATCAAGTTACTTGGTTTTAAAGGTGATATTTTTTCACTGAAATTTTCATTCTAAACATGTAATTTATTTTGGAACTATTCAAGAGTCACATGTAGTAAATAATTGATTTTTAGATATTCATGAGTAACAAATTTATTTCTATTAAGATTCATTTTAAACGAAATAATCTTTATATTCATGAGTAACCCAATGTTACTACTTTGCTAACCCACTGTTACTACTTGTTATTCCACTCATTCATATTCACAAGGTGAATGCTTGGACCCTATATTATACAAGGAAATGAAATTGATTTGTCTATGAGAAAATTTGAAGAATTGCACAGGCAACTAAATGCACTTCAAAGTAAAAAGGTCAACTAATTTACTTCTATCCATCAATTTTTCTGTTTCATTTTGTTCTTGCAGGAAAAACTATATATATGATCTTAAGGGATTCGGAGGCTCATACGAAGGACGCATGGCCTCCAAGCTACCGGTCTAGCTTACCCCGCTGTTGGGAGCCCTTATAGATGAAGTAGATATCTCCTATTTAGTGTGTAGTTTAGAGAGGGAATGAGAGATTGATCCTTTTCCATGGCCCTGAGGCCTCTTTTATAGCATAGCTGCCACTAATGATCATAATGGCGTAACCGTCTATTTAATACATGAAACCGTTACTTAATGATTCGTAACGTCCGTAATCGACCCATAAATAGCGTATGAGACCAATCCAACCCTCCTAGCTCGGATAGAGGTCCGGTCATATCCCGGTCGACCGGTCTCTTATCCGGGAACTATGTCGGATAAGCGTCTCATAGCCACCCGAGATCCATCCGGATGTCTACAAACCCTCCTCCGGTCTTATATCTCGTCTGGGAAATTTATGCATGATCATAAGCCCCCCGAGCATATGGTTTCTAGACTTGAAGCCTTATGCTCGATTTTAATAGAAACATAAACTTTGACCCAGGCCGGTCCTCCAATACCACATGTTTTACCATTCTTCGCTTTTGAGGTTTTTAAATGTTACGCGTCATGGAATCGACACTCAGTAACGCTGCTTTTAGCCCGGCGGATCCCGTGACGCATGGCGGGATAAAAATTCCTTCGACCTCACATCTCGGCTCGGAGTAGTAAGATATATGCATGACTAGCCCCAGTATCTTGAGTCAAGGCTTTGATGAAAATGTTTTGACGGAATCCAATTAAGGTCCTTCACCTTACATGCCCGGTATGCATGAGCTTTTAAGGTTGCTCGTGAGCGATTTTATGTTATGCTACTATCCCCCAAGCCATAGGGCGTAGCAAACATTTGTTCACAACGCCAATGTATTCCTATCCTCGTCGCTGAATCGATACTCCAGTTTAACCCAAGCATAACACTCGTTTTTAGTCCGACCTGGGCTCATAATTTTGTCGGGCTATTGGTAGTAAGACTTAGCTTAACTAGACCAGCCCCCAAGTCGCATGATGCATCAAGCAGGCTATATTGGCTTTTCCAAGCATATAACAACTGTTCATGACACCACTTCAGTTTTTTACCGCTTTTACGTGTTAGATTTAGAGCCCCCCTGCGGGCTGACTGAATCTAGAGGTTTCAACCCCACTAAGAGTAAATCCGAGACGGAATCAGAGCTCTTGGTAGCTCACTTGAGGCCTCAACGCCACTAGGAGTTGACCGAGATAGGACCAGTGCTCCGGGGCGTTGAAGAAATTATAGGTGTAACCGCCACAAGGAGTTGATCCGAGACGGAATCATAGTCCAGGCGAGGGTGACCAAGAGGTTGTTCCGAGTAGGAACAGAGCCTTTGAAGGTTCAGAACCTCCATAGGGATGATCCGAGACGGATTTCAGAGTCCAACCGAGTTTGACCGGAAGGTTGTTCCGCGTAGGAACAGAGCCTTTGAGGTTCAGAGCCTCTACCGAGGTTGACCAGGGGGTTCAGAGCCTCAAGCGAGGTTGACCAAGGAGTATTCCGATAGAATGAGCCTTCCGTGGATCGAAAGACGATCATAGACCGAGCTTAGAAGACGTCGCCAATGGGTTCGAGCCTCGCGAGGTTGACCAAGGAGTATTCCGATAGAATGAGCCTTTCCGATCGAAGACGATCATAGACCGAGCTTAGCGACGTCGCCAATGGGTTCGAGCCTCAAGCGAGGTTGACCAAGGAGTATTCCGATAGGAACGAGCCTTCCGTGATCGAAAGACGATCATAGGCCGAGCTTAGAAGACGCCGCCAATGCAAGACGCCGCCAATGGGTTCGAGCCTCAAGCGAGGTTGACCAAGGAGTATTCCGATAGAAGCGAGCCTTTCCGTGATCGAAGGCGATCATAGACCGAGCGAGACGTCGCCATATCCGAGTCTTGAGGTGCGGAGCACTTTTATCCGTTACATCCTATGTAGTTTTTACAAACTATAATTAATTCCAAGATGCCTCTTCCCTCACACAGGAGGGTAAGACGACACCTTTACATAATGGTATTTTAAACAATATTGTAATTTTTACAAAATTTCAACAGTTCAATCTACCCGGCTTTTCGCTGTCTTCTCTTCTACCATTCTTGATTAGGATGGTTATATGAGCCCCCCGAGCGCTTAGTCTTTGTTGAAAAAAGATGAAGTGCTTTGATACCAAGCCATCCTTATCAAGGAGGACTCAGTTTTGTCGTTTTGCTCTTCGAGTACTTTAGGCTAGGTACTTTGCTTATATTCTACATGTTGTCCGGATCCTTCCTTATTTTAACACTAACAAAAATAGAATGCCTCCTGCCCACGTAGGGGATAGGGACGACACATTTTTAGTTTCTTTTTAAATCCGAGAAAGCTAACTTACAAAATGCCGAGACATTTTCTCATTTTTACATTTAAGCAATTAAATCACAATTTTATATCGTCTGGCTTTTGATATCGCCAATCAGACATTTGGTTCGCAACACTCCATGTTTCTCTATGCCCGCTTATCCACCGCTATCATGTGGTTTAATATATTTCGTTAGTAACAACAATTTATAACATACTTAAAATGACATAATATCGTTTATGTCAAACACTGTCGTCTGATAATTTTAATCGTGAACTTGCTCTTTTTATACTACAACAACATCGTTTTCTCAAAGCAACCTTGGCCCTTGGATCAGATTCTTTTATATCTGAATAACTCCAATATAAGACGGTTATATCCCTCCACTCCTGCATATATTATTTTTCATCATTAGATAGTGCTCCACTGCTCTCATTTATTGGCGTTATAACCTTAGCCAAAACCAACAATGGTCAGTTTACAGGAACCAAAATAAAGCACTGAGCAATGTTAGTCCCAAAGAATTAACTCATTTATGGTGTAATGTACAACATTTATAACAAAGATAAATAATAACAATAATAACTTATATCCCAGAATGTGAGCTACTTTACGACGGAGCCGTGATTGAATATGAGATGTGAGGGAAACACTTATGTATCACTCATAGTACTTACATGTATGTAATAATACTTTAAGAAATTCCGTCTTCAATTCTTAACCAATCCATCACAAAAACAACATCCAGTTTGATATTTAATGTCTCAGTGGAAAGTTACAATAATACTAAACAACTTCCTCCAGGACGGTTATACATATTGAAAGGAAAATTATAATGCTATTTATTTGTAATCTATTTGTAACTGCTACCATAATGCAATTAATTAGAAATATGGGTAGCAAGAAACACTTATCTTTTGAAGTTGCTATAGCAGCTGATATCTTCTTGATACTATCATTCGAGTAATTGTTATTTTGTACGAGTTCGGAGCTTCTGGTGAAGGAGGGACCGGTTTGATTACCAATATCTGCAATTCTGCTACAAGGCAACAGTTTTTCCTTCCTCTTAGCAGACTTACAGCCATGATGCATCAGCCATGGTGTGTGTAACTTTCACCGTCCCGGATGTCTTATTGTTTTAGCCACCTAGCCACTTAGATTATGACCTTATTTGTTTTATCTTTTGCCACTGCGTAATATTCACGAAATTAAAAACATGATGCAACAATGCTACATAGTAACAGGTACTGGTGTGTGGCATTATGTATGTATCATGTAGTTATCACAGCAGAGTAGCTAAAAAATGCAATTTCTAAACAACTTAAGGTTTATTACAACCTTTATTCCTCAAGCAATCATAGACAAGTCTGTACTAAGAATGAACACAGAAGCCTCACTTAATTGTGATCATTTAGCAAAGTATGAAAAACAAATACTTATCTTGAGTTGGAATGCCGTTGACGTCCATAATGCGGCAGAAAGGATGTCGGTGAGCTACCAGTCCTCTTTGCTTAACCATCAAGGCCATTTGACTTTTACCTTGCTGGAGTGTAATACCGAGTGACTTTCATTGATCTATAGAAGCCCATAACAAATCCCGCATAACTTTCGCGCGGAAATCATAACGGTTTGTTGGGACGCTCATGATAGTTGGACATTCATCATAATTGTGCGGGATGTCGCGCTACTTATCATGTAAATCAACACCATCTTGTGACTCATGAGCGATAGTGCAAATCGAACATGATGATGGTTACCAAACAAAGGTATAAAGGGTCAGTTGCACTAATATTAAACAACCTCCCCACGGGCAGTTACAAAATATGGTGACAATAATTGCAATACTATCAGTAACTGCTATAGTGTCCATCGTGATAACATAAACACAAAGCTAAACGTAATCTGCTTTGGATGCACTCAAATAAATGTATTTGGTCAATGATATGAGCCTCAATCCTCTGTAAATGACTGAATCTAAAAAGGATTACAATAAATGAAACGAGTAACTTATCTGAGTTTTATTATAACGTCGGAGTTTGTCTAATAAACCTCCGGGTTGTTCTCCTGTCATCAAAAACCCATCTCCATGGCCGGTCTCTTTATGCTGGGTCTCCGATTTGCAATGGTTTTGAATGATGGATGCTGACTGGAAACTGTCCGAGTACCCATTGCGACCCTAGACTGAGTTTCATGTCGGTATTGATAAGATTCCAACACCGCATTTTATTGAGAATCCGTGAACAAGCTCCACCGAATCCTGACTTCATATCTCCTCGGTTTACTCAGCATTTCCTATTTATCCTCACATGATGTGCGTATGTTTTGGCAATAGCATTATGGACATCTATACAAGCTTAAACCAAAACATATTGAAGCTGTCATATATCATGTAGATCACAACACAGAATAAACATCAACACTAAATAACATAAAGTCCGGAGTCCATAATTCAATTCTTATATACTTCCTTTTCATCGATATAGATGTAAACCAGCATGAATTCAATTGTTTGATGAGTCTAACAGAAACATGTCAATTTACACACACAGAAAGAGGTTGAAATAGACTTATCTCTTAATGACGACATCGACGATGCCGGCACAGTGGTTTGTGACCCTTCTTGATTCTTGCATCCTTTCGGAGTAGAGGACTGGGGTCGACTGGACTGATAGAATCCTCCACCAACTTGGAGAATGGGGTCCGCGGTGAAGGCGCTGCCGAGAATCCGACAGTGCACAAAGAACATAGCCAGGAATCCTTTTATCCCAGCTTCTTGTATCACACTCTTGCCGTCGGTGGTGACCTGAGTAGGATGGGCTTGATTTGGGTACCGGCCCATCATCGTCAAACGATGACCTTTAGTGCTACCGACGATTTGAGTCTGAGTTCGCCAACGATCTGATTCTTTCTTGTTTCTTGTCAGATCTCTTGATCGGAGCCATTGCATGTTTTCCACGGGCACTACTTTAGTCACTTGAGGTTGTGTTAGGTACGAAATGTCGGCCAGGATCGAAGAACGTTCATCGCCTGATGATGACGGGAACTAAAATTCTATCTCCGACGATCCTTTGACTGTGCCCCCTGTAACATCACCAACACCCCTACTCAATATCATAAACACTCTGTTGAAAAAGCCTTTTGGGTATTAAATGAGGGTAACGTATTAGTTGTGAGTAGAAGAACGTTGTTCCTCCAGCCGTCCCAAACTACAATCATAATGCACATTTAATTTACTCATAAAGATATAAATGAATAATTAATTGAAACATAAAAGCGCTTTGATGAAAGAGATGAATTGCTAGAGATACTATTGACGCCCGGCAAACATGAACGTTTTCCTCCTCATACAACTTATTATACACGGTCTCGCCGAAGCTATCTCCTTGAGGCTGGCCGAGAAACAGTGATATCACCATCACCCTTTGTTAAACTACGCAATCTTTGCTTCACGTGACCCTAAGAAGATTCCGAATCCCCTATGGAACTCGAGACGACCTTTCTGTCGTCATCGGTAAGGATACAACAACATGGTCATCTCCGATGCTCTTTCGATGGAAGTAAGCTTGTGCTCGGATCGGAATGTGCATGTCGAGAATGCCGAGATAATTAAAAAGCTTAACTGCAAAACAATATTAGTTTGCGCAGTTATCAAACAGAGAAACCACAATAGCTTATCTTTTGGAGGCTTTGTTAACATATGTCCAATGTCATGTTAAACATTCGTGATCCGCTTATATCTAAGATATGCCATGACTGATGCTCCTATGGAACTAGAATTAGAATGAATCTTGAGGCCCGAGAAAGTTTTATCGGGCCCCACGGTGGGCGTCAATGTTCTTGCAGTAAAAACTATATATATGATCTTAAGGGATTCGGAGGCTCATACGAAGGACGCATGGCCTCCAAGCTACCGGTCTAGCTTACCCCGCTGTTGGGAGCCCTTATAGATGAAGTAGATATCTCCTATTTAGTGTGTAGTTTAGAGAGGGAATGAGAGATTGATCCTTTTCCATGGCCCTGAGGCCTCTTTTATAGCATAGCTGCCACTAATGATCATAATGGCGTAACCGTCTATTTAATACATGAAACCGTTACTTAATGATTCAGAACGTCAGTAATCGACCCATAAATAGCGTAATGAGACCAATCCAACCCTCCTAGCTCGGATAGAGGTCCGGTCATATCCCGGTCGACCCGGTCTCTTATCCGAATTCCGGGAACTATGTCGGATAAGCGTCTCATAGCCACAGTCCGAGATCCATCCCGGATGTCTACAAACCCTCCTCCGGTCTTATATCTCGTCTGGGAAATTTATGCATGATCACATTTAACTATATTTTCTCCGAAAACAAAAAGTCTTGATCCGTGTTAAGAGTTGCCTGTCGCTTTTGTTACATTCAAGACGCATTCTGTTGCAGCAGTAGCAGCTCAGTTGCAATAGAGTTTCGTGGATGTGTTTGAGAGTATCTTACAGATAGTAGCATCTCTGAGGTACTAAATATTTGGCATAGTTCAAATATCTAAGTTGGAGGTATTGAATAGTTGAATGAAATATATATATAATTATAAATTTTGATATGAAATTATGCAGTAAGTTATTGTGTTTTTTGTTAAACTGAGATCTCACTTTCATATATTTCAATTGTATCTTATACAGGAAACTAGGTATATATATATATATATATATATATATATATATATATATATATATATATATATATATATATATATACACACACATAGAAACCCCTATTTCTAATTATAACTAAATTAGGATAATTATAACCAAATCAGGGTAATTATTAATTAATAACTATATTCCTATTCTAGTTCCTACATTCTTGTTGACAGCTAACGCCAACACTCCCCCTCAAGTTGGTGCATAGATGTCTCGAATGCCCAACTTGTCAAGTGCGTAGGGCTTTTGTGAGTATATCGCTAATTGATCTCGATTAACACACAGAAATTGAATTATCTTGGTCTCCAAATTTTTCTTAATGAAGTGTCGATCTACTTCCACGTGTTTGGTCCGATCATGTTGAACCGAATTATGAGCAATTTCAATTGCAGACTTGTTGTCACAAAAAAGATTCATCGCACTATCCGGAACAAAGCCAATTTCAATTAACAGTCTTCGAAGCCAAAGAAGCTCACTCAGACCTTTAGCCATCCTCGAAACTCGCTCAAGACTTGATAATGCTACCACCTTTTGTTTCTTACTTTTCCATGTAACCAAATTTCTCCAACAAAGGTAAAATAGCCCGAGGTGGATTTTTCACAGTGATATCTCCTTGATCAGATAGCCTTCAACTTGTACTTGATTATTCTTTGTGAACATCAAGCCTTTTCCAGCGAGGACTCAAGTACCGCATGATTCAATTGTGTCCATGTGATCTTTACTCTGGTTGTGCATAAATTGGCTTACTACACTTACCGCATACGCTATATCAGGTCGTGTCTGAGATAAGTAAATAAGTTTGCCAACCAATCTCTGGTACCTTCCTTTGTTAGTTGGCACTTGATCTGGATATTCTCCAAGTTGGTGGTTCTGGACAATTGGAGTATCTACAGGTTTACAGTCAAGTAGTCCAACCTCTGATAAAAGATCTAGGATATATTTTCGTTGAGATAAAAAGATGCCTTTCTTCGACCTAGCAACTTCAATACCTAGAAAATATTTGAGTCCACCTAGATTTTTCATCTCAAATTCGGTTGTCAGTTGTTTTTGAAGTTTTGCTATTTCCTCAGAGTCATCTCCTGTAATAATCATATCATCTACATACACAATCAAAACTGTGACCTTACCTTGACGGTGTTTCAAAAACAACGTATGATCCGGGTTACTTTGTTGGAAGCCATATTTTTTCATTGCCAAGTTCAATCTCCCAAACCACACTCTAGGAGATTGCTTCAAACCATACAAACTGCGTTGCAATTTACACACCATCTTAGTCTCATAATTTGTCATGTATCCCGGAGGGATATCCATATATATTTATTCTTTTAAGTGCCCATGGAGAAAGCGTTTTTCACATCTAACTGATGCAATGGCCAATCAAGATTTGCTGCAAGAGATAAAAGAACTCTGACAGTGCTCAACTTGGCAACAGGAGAAAAGGTTTCTTGATAGTCTACGCCATATGTTTGTGTAAAGCCTTTAGCTACAAGTCTTGCTTTGTACCTTTCAATAGACCCATCAGCTTTGTACTTGATAGAGAAAACCCACTTACACCCTACTGGTTTCTTTCCTTTTGGTAAAGGGACAAGAGTCCATGTCGCATTCTTGTTTAATGCCTCCATTTCTTCATTCATAGCTTGAACCCATCTAGGATCTTCAATGGCCTCTTCAACGTTGCTAGGTACACTATGTGAAGATAGCTCATTTGCAAATTTCTTAAGGGGTTCAGACAAGTCCTTCATAGAGACATAATTAGCAATTGGATATCTCGATCTATGATCCTCTTCTTTAGGAGAGTAACGCTTCAGTGGTTTTCCTCGATTATGCCTGTGAGGTAATTCATAGCTAACAGAGATATCACCATTATTATTGTCAGGAGATATAGGAGAGCTTACCTCAATGATATTCTCAGGAGATGGATCTTTGAGTACTGGAGAGGGGGGATTCCGATACTTCAACTTCAGGACTCATATGTTCTGTTTGAATTTGACAAGAATCACTAAAAGCTTCAGTTGATGGTATATCAATATCTTTGAACCAGTCAAATGTCGACCAATTCGACTCTTCTTCTGGTGTCTCCCCTTGAAGAGAAGAATTGGGTGATACCGAGGGGTATAAATGTTCAAATTCCAAGAATGTAACATCCATAGTTACATAAATGCATCGAGTAGTAGGGTCATAGCAGCAATACCCTTTCTGGTGTACACCATATCCCAAAAACAGGCAGCGAATTGCACACGGATCAAGTTTTGTGCGCTGGTTTTTATGTAGGTGAACAAACGCAACACACCCAAAGACGCGAGGTGGCGGCATTTGTATTGTAGGCAGCGGTACAAATGTGGACAAGGTCTGCAGCGGAGTTTTAAATTCAAGAACCTTCGATGGCATCCGATTAATGAGATATACTGCTGTAGTAACAGCATCAGTCCAATGGTGTTGAGGCACATGTGCTCCATGTAGAAGAGCACGAGCAATTTCTAGGATATGGCGATTTTTCCGTTCTGCAAAACCATTTTGTTGTGGAGTTTGTGGACATGTGGTTTCGTGAATAAGTCTGTGTTTGTTGAAATACTCACGGAATTGGTGATTTACAAACTCCCCACCATTATCAGAGCGAAGGATCCTAATCTTCTTTGAATATTGAGTCGAATCATTTTCAAATTGTTGAAATATGTGTACCACTTCATTTTTTTGTTTCAACAAATAAATCCAAGTCATTCGAGTGCAATCATCAACAAATATCACAAACCACCGATAACCAGAGATAGAGGATTTTGGGGATGGACCCCATACATCAGAATAGATTAAAGCAAAAGGAACATTACTTTTATTCATACTTAATGGAAAAGTGACTCGATGACTCTTGGCTAAAATACAAGCTTCACATTTGAAGTTCAACAAAGATGTATCTGAAAATAAATTTGGAAACACATGTTTCAGGTAGCCAAACGAAGGATGGCCTAATCGACGATGCCAAAGTAAAGCTTGCTCCATTTTGTTGTTTCTTGGATAATGCATGTGATGCGCTCGGCCTACACTGAAATCCTCCATATAGTACAGTCCCCCTCTCTTAGTACCACACCCAAGGGTCTCCTTCTTGAGAATATCCTGAAGGAAACAGAAAGATGGATAAATTAGCACAACACAATTCAAGTCTTTTGTAATTTGACTCACAGACAACAACTTATGAGATAGAGAGGGAACAAGTAGTGTATTTGAAAGCAAAAGGGTTGGTGATAACATCACATTTCCAGCCCCTGTTACCGCCGATAAACCACCATTTGCATTGGCAATACTTGAGCGCCGAGGGGTTGAACATTTAGAAAAATCCGCAGCATCAAATGTCATATGATCGGTAGCTCCGGAATCAAGTATCCATGCATTAGAATCATCATCATCATTAGAGCAAATTAGAACATTACCTTCAGTGGTGTGGGAACTTGAATTCAGAATGAGGGAAAAATGTGGTTCAGTAGTAGCTACCGCAGCTTTGCCCGGGTTGCTCTTAGTTATATCGCGACACTTTCGAGCCTGAAAGTCTGTCCACCAGTCTGGATAGCCATGAAGCTTAAAACATGTCTCACTAGTATGTTTGTTACCTCCACAATGAGAGCACTTAATGCCATTAACTGGTCATTTATGTTTGGATTGAGACAATATCTTACTGCTCTGTAATTTGAGACCCCTAGATGCGAGAACTGTCCAGATGATTCATTGGAGTTATCTGTCATCACTGCCTGACGGAGAGCTTCCCTCCTAACATGTGCATATGCTTGCTCCACAGTTAGAAACAGTTTCATTTGTAAAACATCACTTCTGATATTATCTAGGCGGTCATCAAGTCCATCCAAAAACACATACACTCGTTCTTCTTGGACAAGTGTATTGTAGTGTTGGATATCAACTTGACATGTCATCGGATTTGGACGACAAAAATCTATCTCACGCCAAAGTCCTTGGAGATCGTTATAATATTTTTCAAGAGAACCACCGGCTTGTTTAAGACGTGTCACCCGTCGCCGAAGGTCATACACCTGGGAGGTATCACTGCCATCAAAGTACGTGGTTGCAATTGCATCCCCCACCAGCTTGGTAGTGGAGAATCAAATAAAGTTGCTGATTAGAGAAGAGTCCATTGAGTTGATTATCCACCCCTTCACAATCGCGTTGTCAGTCCGCCAACGTCGAAACGTAGGATCCGTTTGAGGGGTCATGGAGATCTCCATTGATATATCGCAGTTTGTCTTTGCCCGAGATATACATCTCGACCACCTGGGACCAAAGGGGATAGTTGCTGCCATCTAACTTGATGCCAATCGGTGCCACCGTATGGTCAGAGCCAATTTGTGACGGGGCTGAAGCACGGTTCAGAACTTCCGTCATTTTCGTCGTCAACTCAGCAAGAATAGAAGACGAGGTAGTCTCATTGGAGTTTGAATCTGATTCGGCCATGGAAGAAGGATGAAAGTGTTACCGTAGGTCTGGATTAAGACCTGGCGGCTGATACCATGTTAAACTGAGATCTCACTTTCATATATTTCAATTGTATCTTATACAGGAAACTGGGTACTATATATATACATAAAAACCCCTATTTCTAATTATAACTAAATCAGGATAATTATCAATTAATAACTATATTCCTATTCTAGTTCCTACATTCTTGTTCACAGCTAATGCCAACATTTTTTTTTGTTGATTCATGATTTGGCATGGAGTAAGTCATTTCATTTGAGAATTTCAAGCTTAAACATATTTAAAGTGATTTTATTTGAGTTAGTGGTTTCAAGGTTTTGGCGGTTAAAATAACTGAAAAAAGATTTTGTATGTCTTAACACAATGAGTTAAAATATAGATGATTATCTAATAAATAACAAGGTAATGTTCACCTACAATTTAAATTAATGACAAATTTATAGTGAGAGATGGCTATATATACAGTGACGAATGATAACTCATATGCAACATGGTATTGGTTGGACTTTGGTAAAATGTTATATAGATTCATGTACATTTAACATAGTCATTGTCATGGTATTGGCACTGTAAAGTTTAATTATTTCTTCTGTATAGGGAAAAAGGGAAGAAGCAATATGTTATTATTGAAGATCATATGAGAGATGAAGAAAATAAAGTACATGCTCACAGTATAATACGAAGGCTGCTGAAATTGGAGTATATTGCAAGTGAGCAAGGTAAGTTTTCATGACTAGGAATTGCTGGAACTTTGGTATCACAAGTCAAAGTTTGTTTGATTATATAAGGCTTGTTATGGCTTATAGTTGCTGCTGATTATTATTGTAATTTTCATATGCATATTTAGTTTTGAGGGCTCATAATAGAATATACTTATATATAGATACTATTGCTGAAAAAACTACTGAAATTTTGTTGAGACCAAGGTTATTTCTATGGAAAGAAGAGGAGAGGGTGAAAAGGAAGGAATTAAAGTGAGTAGTTAGGTGAAAGTTTTTGAGAATGAGAAAGAAGTTGAAGTGGCTTAGGAAAATTCTGAGTTGGCTAAAAAGAAAGTGGTTTGGTTTAATGTGTCTCAAGTGGCTGAAGTTGAAATTGCTAAAGTTGTGGCTTTTAGGGAAGCTAGATTGCAAGGTAAGGTAGAGATGATGGATGCTTTGACCACTACTGAGAAGATTAAACCCAAGTTTCTAGGTAAAGTCATTATTCTATTTGATAGAACATTAAAACATCCTGATTAAATTTTATGGCATATAAGTAACTGATTTTATTTGTAAATAATAAGATATTACACTTCATTCTCTTTTAAACCAGTGTTCCACATACTTACATTCAAACACTATAGTCTATATATGAGAATTATCATACAACTACTAAGCATAGTAAATAAATTATATACATATATGTGCATATTAAAATTTCATGATGAAAGAGCTTTTTGTCTATTAGTTGCTAATTAATTGTCATTAGAAAATAATATTATTTCGTTATTGCATCTCCCACAATATTTAATATGGTTTGCTGATCACGCTTCCTTATTACTTTAACAATATTTGCACATGTCAAACAACTTCATTTATTGCATTTACGGTGTTTTTTCATAGAACACTCATCTTTCATAAGAGTACATAGTTGCTAAGTACTATATCACAACCAGTCAAATATATTTCTACAGTAGGGCAAGACTAAAGGGATGAGGATATACTTTTTATCCAATCATGACTCAATGTTTCAAAGGATCCAATTGTGGGAGTTGATTAAAAAGCTGAGAGTTTTTGGTTTAGAATCGCTGTCAATTGTAACCAGTATCGTGGGCAATCGCGAGAAAAGTTAGGGGGCAATTAAAGTGTCGATGACATCGAATAAATGCTTCGGTTCAAAAATTTGTTGGGTGTTACAAACAAGCTATTAATGGAAAGAAAAGTGGGACATCAGAGAACGATATCATGGCCGCTGCACATGCTTTTTTTACTCAGGATGAAGGTACAACATTCAATCTTGAGTACGCATGACGATTGTTAAAAGATGAACCTAAATGGATGGGAGAATCGATTGGAAATTCTTCAAAAATAACAAAGAATTCTGCTAGTGGGGCATCATCGGCTAACCCAGATACACCTTCAAGTTATGAGTTTAACTCATCATCACCAATGGAGCGTCCAATGGGACAAAAAGAAGCTAAAAGGAAGGGTAAATCAAAGGAAATTCCAAATGCAACGCAAGATGCAAGGAATAAAAGAGCAGCAACAATGCAAAGACTAGCTCAATGTAAGGAGGACGAGATAGAAGTAAAGACAATACAAATCATCATGAAAGACACTTTTACTATGAATGATATTCAACTAGATATTCATGAAAAATATTGTAATAAGATGAGAAAAAATATGGAATGTAGTTTATGAAAAATGGTCATTAGTGCCACTTTAATTTATCAACACCTATGTAAAATGGTCATTAGTTAAATTATTATTAATATTATGTTATTCAAACTAGCCGTTATTCAAATTAGATGTTGTCTAAATCATTATATATACTACCATAGTAATGACAAATGGATTTATATGACACGAGGATTTTTCATGACTGTCCCTCTATCACTTGAAGAGCTAGAACAATAACATGATATAGAAGTAGCATGAGTTAATTGCCCTTTGAGATTTTTATTTTCAAGTTTTAAAATTAGATACTCGACACATCCTAATTTTTCCACATTTTTAACTAAAGTGTTATAAACATTACAATTACATCACTCATCAACTAGAGATGTATACGCGTATTTAGGATAATCTACAACAATATTAAGATTATTTATCTCATTTTCAAGTGCTAATTTTTTTTTTTTTTGGAGAGAAATCTTCTTAAAAACGTTTATAGAATCTGCATACATATTATTAAAAGCTTGCGACAATTCGCTATAAGAATATTTATTATTGGAATCATAATTGTGTACCTTTGATGTTTCACCTTTCTTACGTGCCATCAAACATGGGTTGGTACACTCGTTATATGAACTTGATCAAGAATATCAGGATGAACTTTCATCTTCTCCTTCCCATGCGATATACGCTCTACGACCTTTAGAATTATTTCCTTTAATCTTGTAGACATACTTATCTTTCTTCTTGTGATGTTTGGTGGGACTTCGACATGTAGTTCTACAGTTTACTAATTTTCCATACTCGTAACACATAATGTCATCATCCCTTTTCTTGTGTTTCTTTTTGAGCGGGTGAGTATTTATGGAACAAGTTTGGTTCCGCATCTACCATCCTTAAGTTTTGATGATAACAAAGTATAAAGAAGAATTTTGTACTCCAATTGTTTCATTAAGTGTGCAGAATTTGAAGTCTAACAAAGTAGATTCCTACTCTGAACAAAGCAGACTTTGAATCAAAGCAAAGTTTGAACAAAGAAAAGTATGAACAAATCAAATTCTGAACAAATCATACTCTGAAGAAAGCCGACTCTGAAGTCTGGACAATGTAAATTCTAAACAATTTGAACTCTAGACAAAGAAACTATGGACTCTGAACTTCATCATATTGTGAAATAAGCTGAAGTTTTAAGAAGTGTTTCTCTGATATTCAAACATGTGGATAATCAAGTCAACTTTCTATATCAAACAGTCCATAATAACTCTATTAACTTAAGCCTCATTTATACTAGACTTTGAAGTCTAAATCTACAAGGCTATGAACTTTTATCAAAATGGAGGAATCTAGTTTGCATAGAATTCACGAATTCTCCTTGTTTCATACAAAAAAGTTTGAGCTTCTCTGTAAACATATTGATTTTAGAATCCTTGGTGTCACAAGTTCCCTCATAGAAATTTTGGAGAGTGTCCCACATACCTTTGGCCCTCATATGATGTGATATAGCATATAATACTTTCGCGCTTAAAGCAAATAGAAGTATGTTTCTCACTTTCAAATCATACGAAGCCTTTTTGGTTTATCATCCTCCAAAACTTGTGGGTGTTTTAAAACTCCATCACCATGTGTGGGAATAAAAGGTTCCTTAGTGACGGTACACCACCGATTTTTGTTAACTGATAATGAGGGTATGTTCATGATCGATTTCCAATAGGTATAATTTTCACCATTAAAAATTGACACTCTATTATACACTCCCTTTGGATCGTCATCATCCGCCATATTTTTGGTTTCGATTTGACTTAATCAAAAGACCAACTTTTGATACCAATTGTTGAGGAAAAATATGGTGTAAGAAAAAGTATAAAAGGGATAGGGGTGAATAGACTTTTAAAACAAATTCAACTGATTTTTCAGAAATGAATTATCGGAGGTTTGCAAAGTATGCGCCTGAGAATGTTTAAAGCGAAAAAGAGTGAATTATAATTGAGTTGAATTTAAATCACGTAAAAACTTAATCACTTCACTAATATCACAAATTGATCTAGTGACGATACACTAGGTATATGATTGATTCAATTGTATACTTCACAGGTTGTGTTTGTACAATGATTCAATTCTCGAATTCTAAACTGAACAAGTTCCTTAAAATTTTAATCACCACTAAAGCTCAATTAGGTACCGATTCCAACAAAACTTAATCTTAAGCAATAAACCGCTACCAATGAAATAAACGATAAACTGTTATAAGAATTGAAAAACTAAACTTGCAATATACTATGAAATTTAAATATAAAAGCAAAACAGAGAGCGAAGATACCAGGATTTATAGTGCTTCGACCATGTCGTCCTCGCGTGAGGCTACATGCATTTTTTAATAGTTTTCCATAGGAAATTGTGTATTTCCTTTTAGTTTGACAAATATTCCAACAGTTCATATAAACACTATTTCACAATAATATTGAAGAAAATAATTCTTTTATCTGGATTTTGACTTGTATAAAGCTTCACGTCAACTGTTCTCAACAATTTTTACTCAAATAACGCTTCAAGAATCTTCTAATATCACCAATCATGCTCTAAGCCTTCATCTGTAACAATTAACACTTTGATCATAATGATTTCTTGAGCGGCGAATTGTCCGAGGATTTGAGAAGAACTCAGCCTTATCCATAATCTTCCACAGAATCACAACTTAAGCAATCTGGAGAGAAGAACCTCCTTTTTTTTACACATATTCTTGTAAGATTGAGGAGTTGTCAACAACAATGACAACTTCTCAATCTTACAAGAATATGAAAATCTTTACCGAATCTTCAAGAACTATTAGTTTTAAGACAACATTTCCCCCAATATCAATCACAAATATCTAATTATCAAGATGTGAAAAGAAAACTGCGGTTGAAGATGAAAGAAATTTGAATGCAAGGGTTTTAAATTTTTTCAAAATGAGCGAGAGTTGATTTTAAAGAAAATCACAAAAGTATTATGAAATTCTTTTTATGAAAAGTGTTGACAATAGGTTTTGTGTGCTTGAGATTAAGCACAAAAATGAGCAGTAAAAGTTGGTTAGATTCGAATCAAGAACAATACATAATTTGAATCAAATGAGTAAGTGAATGAAATAAAAGTAATTCGAAATTTTGATCAATTTTTTTACTTAATTTGAATCAAGTGCAAAACATGATTCGAATAAAAAACCTTGTGATTCAAATGTACAAAATACATGTCATCATCTCAATGGTTAATCATATTCAACGTTTATCCGCACTCCAAATTAAATCAACCCGGTTTTTTTATACTTATCACTTATATAAGTGTGATTTTGAATATGTCGTTGTATTATTTTCCCTCACACTTACAATTTTTTTTACTTATCTTAAACAATACTACTAATTTAGATACCAAAATGCTGACTTTGAAGGTTGTCATTTCTCCTTCTCTAATCATTAGATACCAAAATGCTTTGTCGCCCATCTACCACCTTTTATTATGTATCACTCCATTCGTCTCAAAATATTTATCATATTAACACTAATTTATACTCCCTCCGTTCCTTTTTAAGTGTCATTTTAGCATAAAGCTCTTCAACCAAGATAGTGGATTATTAGAGTTATATTTTCTATTATACCCTCATTTATTTTCTCTTTCCTAATAAATTCATTCATGCACTCTCTCTTATTTATTGAGAAAGTAAGGGTATATTGATAAATAATGACATTAAACTTTAAAACGACACTTAAATAGAAACAAAAAAATTCTTTTAAAACGACACTTAAAAAGGAACGGAGGAAGTAATAAACTTCATTCGTCTCAAAATATTTATCATATTTGATACTTATACACAAATTAAAAAAATATAATAAATAAAAGAGAGAATAATAAATTTTCAAACCTATCGTGGTTGACAATTAATGCAATTAAATTAAAGTTAATAGTCATTACCCCTTATAATATAAACAAATTTTAATTTATCCCTTTAAAAAGGTCACCCTCTTGAAATTTTAAAATTTTAAATTTTGTAAAATATTTGTTTTATATCTAAAAAATTACAAAAAAAATCAAAAAAAAGTATTTTAGGAGGATAAATATTTTTTATATCTAAAAAATTACAAAAAATAATCAAAAAAAAGTATTTTAGGAGGATAAATAAATATCTGTCCGAATAAATGATTATTAACCCTTTAAATTATATTTTAAAATTGTAAATTGAAATTGAGAGAGTATGATCTTTCATTAAAAGTTGTATCAAAATTGATGTATTTATATACAAAATTAAAGGATTGGCTGGAATTTATTTAAATAATAACTTATGTTATAAAAACATTAAAAACGAACTTGAGTTTACTTAAGTATTTTAATATAGAAACATCTTATAATTTCAATGAAATAAAAAATATACTACGTTATAATGGTATGCGCGTCTAATGCGTTTTACACACTAGTATGTCGGTGAAGTGTAGCAATATTTAAAATATTAAAAAGCAATCCTGCTAAAATAATTTTCAACTTTCTTCTCTTTGTTTTCTGTATAGTTTCAACTTTCTTTTCAAAACGTGGCTAATTAGAAAGAGTACACGGTTTTGATTAGACCAAGAGAACACACTAAACGTGGCTAATTAAAAAACACACGCTTTGATTAGACAAAGAAAAAAACACGCATGAAAGAGAAATAAAATAAGATCAATTAATTCATATTTTTATTTAAACAATTTTTTGATTGGTCAGGATTGTTTGACTATCTCCCTTATTAAAAAGAAGAGAAAATAAGCATATAAAAAGAATAAAACAAGAGGAAGAAAACATGCAAAAGAGAAATAAGAAAAATTAATTCACAAAATTAAAAAAAAAAGGGTGCTAATTACAGAAAATATTCAAAAATCATAATTAAATTAAACCTCTCAGCTTATAGAACTAAGTTAGATCTGAGAAATCCATCAAAAAAAAAAATTGTCAAAAAAAAACCCATTAAAATTGTGAATTTTCTATGAAATTCACGTTGATTTAGCTCCTAACACAAGCCATGGAATCGATTCAGAAACCTTCACTGGATGAGAAACAGTTTTAATCGGTTTATAGTATGGTGATTTCGCAGCAACTCTGTTTTTTCTCTTCTCCATGAATCTAAGAAGTGAAGCTTTTCTAGCAATTGGCATATCAACAACAATGGTCCCGCAAGGAAGTTGAGGAGTCGGAACAGACTGTGTCTTTGCAAATGACTTTAACTCTTCCACTTTCTCAGCTGGAAAATCATCCAATACAATAACTTGTCCATTATAAAACATTGTCAATTGTGACGCTTTACCTTTCGGTTCCTTAACCATAGACCTGTAAAATTTATTGCATGCAAATAGTTATAACATGATCTCATGATTTATGATTTAGTTAAACACACACGCTGATACTGATAATAATTTAATAAAAAGAATACACTAAAAATAATCACAAGTATGAGTGCAGATGAGAGAACCAGACCAAATAAACTTACATTGGAGTTAAGAAATCCATAGTGGTGAGATTCTTGGGTGTAAGAACATTTGTGATGTTAGCGGAATTATCATTGTGTTTGATGTATTGGCTGAGGAGGTTGCATGTTTGAGAAAACGAGGATTTCACCGATGAAGTCGACATTGAAAAATGAGGTGTTTTGAAATGGAATGAAGAATGGTTTTATATAAAGAAAGGTTTTGTTTAGAAATGAAATAGAGGCACGAGGAATAAATGGGAGGTACCTACTCTGACCTATATTGCACTTGTAAAGATGGTTGATTGAACACGTGTTGTTTGCGTTTGGTAAACAGAAGCGGCGAGGTTTGTCGTTGATTGTTAATGTTTGCTTTTTTGAAAATTGAAATATTTAATAAAGGTAGGTGCGTTACTGTTTACTGACATTATGGGATGGTTTCGAGGCAAGTATCACGTGAATAAACTGCGTCCTTTTCTTTTTCTTTTTTTAGTTTTGTATATTTACTACTACTACTAGTACTAGTACTATTTAGCTTCAAAATTGGTGCTCAAGAAATTAATTGCTCTTTATGAATAGGAGGAGTACTACTTCTATTCATTTATCATGTGCTAATAATATCATATTTTCAATAAAAACTAATAAAAACACGTTTATTGTAATGTTTAATGTAGAATGACTTATCGATAATTTTTTAGTGATAAATTATTAATGATTAATAATTTTTTAAAGAAAAATATTAACTCATAATTAATAATAGAACTATGAGTATATTTTAATTAATAGAAGATTGAGTCACTCGTGCTAAAACATGAGCAATCTCATTAGTTTATTTCTTAGCAAATTTAACATTAGAGTACTAAGACATAAGAGTCAGAAAACGATTGCATTCTTGAATATTCGCATTAAAATTTGAATCGTTCGATTTTGAATTGTTCATACTATCCACCGCAGTTTTAACATCAAGCTCAAAATTCATATTGTCTAAATCCAGCTCGAGCACCCATTTGATTTATGCCATAGTTCTAAAGCTTCTCTAATATCAACATCGATGATAGGAGAAATTAATCTCTTCGGCCTACAACAAATATACCATCTTCATCTCTAATACAAGCACATGCTCCTACCTTATTCTGAGAGAAAGAGACATCAATATTACATTTGAAACGACTTTTCAAAAGTCTAATTCACTTGGTTATCGTATATGTGAGATTCAAAATTATGTTGTTACCACGTAATTGTTGAGCTTCTTTCCACCATGTCAAAAGGTGTGAGACTCTATTACAGATGACAACGAAAGATTTCAAAATATCATGCTAAATGTGATTATTCCTACATTTTCAAATACTCCACAAAGTAGTAGAAAAAACCACATGTTGATCTTAGTTAAAAACTTGCATGAAAGAAAAAAATAACACTGGCAAAAATTTCTCCATTAATAATCAACGATTGTAACATTGGCCAAAACCTCGTTCTTTCCCAACACTCAACACTCTTCGGGTAGTGAAGAAACATATGATAGTTATTTTCTTCACCATTACTACAACCAACACAAGTAGCAGGACAATTCACGCCTTTGTCTAAAAGACGTCTTCTAGTAGGCACACAATTCCCACAAAGACGCCACACAAAAAATTTAATCCTTGGGGTAGCTTTAACATTCCATATCAAATTCGATCACTCATTAATCCTAAAATGAGAAGTGCCAATGACTTCAGTGACACAAAAATGATAGGCGTTGCACACAGAGAACAAACCATTCTTCTCAAACTTCCAATGTAACTTATCTTCCTAAACCACGTCAAGTAAACGCATATTAAGAATTGTTTGAGTGGCATCCCCTCCAACAAAAGAATGAATCAAACTTGGATTCCATTGTTTATGATCAGAGATCATTAAATCTGAGACCTTAAGACCAGACACTACCGAGTTTGATGGCCAATGATTAGATAAAACTGTACAATCAAAAATCCCCCATTTATTCTAAACTGAAAATATTGTCTCCTGATCCAATGCACCATCTATGACCACCTCACACGACAAACTTGGAACTCCAAATACTTTGTCACACATAGCTGGGATTGTACCCAACAAGAGAGTCTAGAAAATCTCACTTAGGGAAATACCTGGCCTTATAGAGACGAGCGACTAATTTATTTAGATTGGTCATGAGGCTTCAGGCTTGTTTACTAGATATACTCTCGCCGTAACGATTTATAAGCAAAATTGACTTTTATGGTACATTTGAGAATTAATGTATGTAGCTCATATATGATAAATCGGTATACGACTTCTCTTGTGGTTTGCTTACGCATTCGATGCGTTTGTTTTTAGTTTATCACGTTACGAGAAACACATATATTGTTTGCTTTGTTTGGATATGTACTTTGTGGAGGTTTTTTATTATTATTATTGTGAGGATGTGCCCGAAGCAAGCATACATGATATTGTTTGGATGCTTATGCGGAATACACCATTTCTGACTCGTTCCTTTTTTGCTTGATGCTAGCTCGCTCGAAGTTTACCGGGTTTCTTGCTTTTTGCTACGAATTGTTGTTTGCGTTGGTATTATTCTGATTCTAATTTATTTTTCTACAATTTTAATCGCTTTCTAGAGATCATGAGAAGTAGGAAATAAAGAGCGTGCGCTCAGAGTCGCTGTTTAAAATCCTTTAGAAGGCATTCCACACTTGTTTTTTAATTGTGCTTGTGTTTGCTTTCATTTGTTGATCGATTATGTCACTCTATTAGAATTGAGATGACGACTTTGATCTTCGCATGCTTCCTATAGGATTTTGTGGCTTTATTCTTTTGTTGATCAATGATGTCACTCAGTTAGAATTGATATAACAACTTCGATCTTTGCATTCTCCCCATAAGATTTCGTGGCTTTATTCTTTTGTTGATCGATGAGGTCACTCGATTAGGATTAAGATAACTTCGATCCTTTTGCATGTTCCCTATAAGATAGTTATCCTTGCTCTTAGGTCTTTTGTATGTTAACTTAGTTAGAAGCTCCCTTTATCCTTAACCTTAGGATCAATCATTGCTTGAGAACTTTAGGGTAAAACTAGTTAGTTTCCCTTTGGTTGTTTTGTTTCTTATTTTGTATATTGAAACAAAAACCTTTTTCTTTCTTTTGAAAACTCATAAGATACTTAATAATTCATGATGCGAATCGTGTGTTACGAGCCTTAAGCACATGTAGAGTTTCTTGAACGCGAGGCATCTGACTCGTCCATCTGAGGCCTCTCATGTCATAGTCTTTAGCATGGTTCAAATCTCAAATCCTTTCTTTAAGGTAAAAGCAACCAAACCAATCCAAACTTTTTCACCTTCGGGACACACCATACGACGCGTAATTCCGCTCTGTGCAATACAATGCATAATTCCGCTCTATGCAATATGACACGTAATTCTCCAAAGGTCGGGTCACACCATGTCTACTTGCTAGAGTTACGAATGTAACACTATCTGGCCTCTTGGCATTTTTCTCTTGAAAATTACCCTTTAGCGGTGAGAACGTGTTAATTCTTTCATGTGGCAACGCGTAAGTCCCCAAAGGCCGGGTTGCGGTAGATAGAGAAATTTATGTTGTTCATTAAAAACACAAAACAAACAGAAATATGTCAGTCAAACTACGGTGCTCTGATTCCTTAAAAGGGATACATATGCAACATGTCGCGGGGCTTATGCGAACAAAACTTTGTAAATATTTTCTTCTTTTCCCCATGTTTTCTTTTTGCATTCATGCATTCCCTTTCTCCTTTAGCTTTTAGATTTAGAAAAACCCACCCTTTATATAGCTAACAAAAGTGGATCCCGTAGAGTACTACGGACATGTGGGGTGCTAACACCTTCCCCTCGCGTAATCGAATCCATTACCTAATCTCTTGGTCGTAAGACCGTGATTTCTCCCTTTAAGATTTACTCATTGTTTACCTTTCCCTCCGCGGGATAAAAAAGTTCGATGACGACTTCATTGATTTCACTCGATGATTCACCTAGTTGATTCAAAAGTGATTTGTCATTCTCATTTTCTCATGTCCTTGTTAGTACAATCCAAGCTTAGCATCCTTCAAGTTAAGATCATTTTCATATGAAACATTGATTTCTTCCATCTTTCAAATATTTGAGAATATGCTAAAGAAAGCCTTGTACTTACAAGATGTATGAGATGCAAATATAAAATATTTAAGAAAGCCTTCCAAATCATTTTTTAAATATAAATAAATTGATGTTAAGTTCGTATTTTCATATAATGGGCTAAAGTGCACTGAGCTATTGACCATTCAAACAAGACTTCAATTGATCTTTCTACAATCATCAAATTTTCTATTTTCAAGTGGCTCATTCTTGATCTTCTCACTAATCAATTTGAGAATTTCATGACGAAGGGTGATAAACGCATTCATGATTTTCACATGAGCATTCTTGATATTGCCAACTATGCTAGTGCCTTGGGATAGAAGATGTCAGAAGAGAAGTTGGTCAAAAAAATCACAGGTCCTTACCTAAGAAGTTTAATATGAAGGTCACAACTATTAAAGAAGTCCAAGATACATGCAACATGAAAATGGAAGAGTTGATTTGGTCACTCTAAACTTTTGAGTTGGCTGTTAATGATTTATCAGAAAAAGCATAGACTTTATCTCCAACAATGATGATAAAGAATATGAATGTGATATGGAGACTAATGATCGTGTATTTAATGCTATTATACTTCTTAGGAAGAAATTCGATAGGGTTCTGAAGAGAATAGACAGGAAGTCAAGACCTAATATCTAGAACATGGCATTTGACATCAGTAAGAACAATAAGACTAGATCAGAAGAGAATCCTGGTCAAGATAGAGATATTCAATATTTTGAACGTAAAGGCTTTGTTCACATTAGTTTTGAATGTCCCACCTTTCTCAAGAAACAAAAGAAGGGATTTGATGTGTCTTGTTTTAATGATGATGAATTAGAAGATAGACCTAAAGTTAAGACTGCTAAGCATGTGATTGCTCTCACTGACAGATGGGGATCTGATGTGGAATCTAGTGATGAGAATATCTTTTATGAAGATCTAGATGTGTCTTACAAGGACCCATATGTCATGTGTGAAGAAAGTTATAAGATAGAAGAAAATCAGAAGAGAATCATAGCTCAACTGAAGAATAAAAAGTAGAAACTTTTATGCATTGTGTCTGATCTTCAAGATGAGGTAAATTTTTTAAATTCCAAACTTGGCAACATGACCAAATCCTTGAGAAGAATGAACAATGGAACTAATATGATGAAAGAGGATGGAAATATAGGGGTTAATGATCAATTTCCAAATCAACAAGGTAAAGTTCCTATAGAGAGGTTTATTCCTTCTAAAAGAAGAAAGTGATCACCATGTCCACCCACATGTTACAACATCCTACAAGACATCATGAAACCATATCTAAAGTGAAGTCCTTAACTTGGATATGTGATTATCCTGGAAGCATTAATTTCTAGAAAATCTAGTTACTTCAAATTCAACTTCAACCATGTAGTTTTTCTCTCAGGATATTTTTTGTAGCACTGGTAAGTGTTAAACACAGATTGTGCTCTGAGGACTGGTCGCGAATTTAAGAGTCTATAAGATTCATGACTGCCAGTGCACAGTCGTATCGCGTAGTTTTAAAAGATATCGAACTCACAGAGACCAAAAATTAAACTTATCGTTATCTAATGCTACCGTGTAAAGCTAAGGTTAATGATTAATTGATTTAGGGGAAACTAAGAGAATTAAAACTTAAATCTAAGTGAAATATTAATCAAGCAGATATGGGTATGTAATTCGTCTAACCTAGGTGATCCGAAGGTTCATTGGCTAATTTTCTAAACAATGGAAATTTATTTTTCAGTAGATAATATTCATTTAAAAGCCCTTATCTCAAACTCACGTTCTATTGATTCAGGTTATGCTATTAAACTCTAACGTACGCTTCCGCTGTCCCGTCTAATTTAAAAAAAACAATTTTTGAAAACAAATATAATCTAATCAGTTTTAAAGCGCTCCCGCTGTATTTAAAATTAATGCCTAGTATCCACTATTCGGAAAAAAAACCTCAAACTTCCGATCTATTGATTTTTAACCTTTGTCCGTTTTTACTCCCGTAACAAACTCTTTTAATATATAATTAGATACTAAAACCAGAAAAAGTAATTTATGATAAAATAAAACTTGGCCAATTTATTTCGAATCCCTTTTGTTTGATTAGTTTACATACCAATATCTAAACGATTTAGTCAGCCATAGAATTTAGCATAAACAAACTAAACATAAAGATTGAAATTAAGAGCAACATGATAATTAAATTAACAGCAATAAATGATAATAATAATAATAATAATAATAATAATAATAATAATAATAATAATAATAGTAATAATAATAATAAGAATATAAACAATACAATAAAGAACCTATAAATGCGAGAAATTAAGAACTTGAAATAAACTTTTATTATGATGGCAAGATTGTGATCCAAGAGTACATAGATTGTAGGCCTAAAACTAATGTTGTGGTAGTTCCCCGATGTGAGAAACTACTGTAACGCCCGTTTTTATTTAATATTATATTATATTAATATGCTGAATTTCCGTTTGACGATTGTTTTGGCGACGAAAATAATTATATTAATTAATATACCTATTAATTTATCTGGCGATGTGGCGTTCGGTCCGGGTTTTATTTCGTTCGGTTCGGTAAAATATTATTCGGATCCGATATTTAATTTTCCGGAATTATTTTAATTGATTGAATTAATTATATTAATAAATTAGGAGTGTGAGGATTAATTGGGAAGGATTTGGGTTTACACATTAGTTTTCTAGTAAGGTTATCATAAAACCACTTTCCTCATTTTCTCCCATCCAAACACTTCTCCTTGTTTTCCTTCCATTGCAAAACACAAAACCAAACATGGAAACTTGGCTTACTAGTAGGAAACAACTTATAAAAACAATTTCCTTTGTTTTTCTTTTCATTTTTCCAAACACACCAAGAATAGAAACTTGGGAGAGAAAGAGAGGGTTTTGGAATGGAGAAGAAGAAGAGCAAGAGAGCTAGAGCTTGAAGTTGGGTTTGTAGAATCATCAAGATCAATCAAAGCTTCCATGATAAGGGGTTTGATTTCTCTATCTCATATGATTAGGTTTTGATAGTTGTATTTTGAATTTGGGAAAAAATTGAGAGATGGGTTATAGGGTTTTGGTGAGTGATTGTTGAAATGTTTAGAGGAGTTGAATTTGGAGTAGAGAATATGGGTGTTATTGTTAGTATTATGGTTTATTATGCAATGGAAATAAGAAGAAAAAAAATAAGTAATATAATGTGAAAAACCAAAGAAGAATGAGTTACAGTAAAACTAATATGAAAAATTAAGGGTAACTTTCAAAAGAAAAAAAAAACACAGGGCATTGAAAAATGTTAGAAAAGGATTAAGGGGTGGTGAGGCAGCCGCCTCTTCTATGCCATGGAGAAGGGGACGTACGTCCCTGGAAATTAGGAAAGAAGAAACAGCAAAATGGAAATGGTGTGCGGTTTTGCCGTAACATGGATTTTTGTTTTATGTGAAATGAAATTCTACCTGCATAATTATGATAAATGGCTACTGGTTTTCTTTAATATGCCAATTCTAATTAGCAACCCTTGGTAACTATAAAATATAATTAGGGGATAAGATAGCCGATTAAATTTAGAACCCGATTATGTTCCGATTTTCCGATTTCGGTAAATTCGACGGCGGAGCAAGTTGCTCCGAATTCAACGAAAATTGACGTGCTAGCTAAGTTTGACGTGTAGAACGTAGTGGTGAGGTTAGTTTTTAAAAATTACGAGTTTTTACGAGGCGACCCGAAATAGGCCAATTTACGGTAAATTGAACCGGATTGTGTTTTAGTGGACTTAAGGCACGTATGGACAATCCGATTTCGACGTCGATGATTATGATTAATACCGATTGTTAGGAATGGTTTTCGTGACGATTATAGGTGTTTGACTATTTTCCCGTTTTCGGAATTTAGTGAATTAATTAATAATGATGCGGTGTGAATAAACGTAAGATTTGCGACGGTGTATTTATTAATGAATACTTGTTGATATGCAATGCGATGGTATATGTTTTGTACTTGTTGATGTTACTATTAAATTGATGTTGTTAATATATGCTCCCGATTTGTGAATGCATGACTTTAGGTGAATTTATTAGTGATGTTTGCATAATGCAATTATGATGCGATGATATATTTATCTTGTTTTGGATAAATTATGGCGATGTGGGCTTTATGCCAATTTGAATGAGCGAAGATGTTGTTTTTGTGTTGTGTTGTTTTATTGTCGAGTCACATACATTTCATAAGCGAAGAGGGCTTTTATGCCAAACGAAGAGGCTTTTATGCCAAGCGACGATGGCTTTTATGCCGAGCGAAGATCGGCTTTATGCCAAGTGTCCTTAATCACGGACAAAGCGATGGGTACCACATGCATAACATAGTTGTGTCTCATGGAGTCGGTTATGTTTATGTTTGAGTTGTTTGGCGTTGGGTTTTTGTTGATTGATGGATGATATTGAATTGCGATGATATATGATGTGATGATGTTTGTGATGATGTTGTGATGATGGGCTTTATGCCAAAAGCGAAGATGGGCTTTAGCCAATTTGTGATGATTTGTTATGTTGCTTATATTACTAGCATTATTTAATGTTGTTGGTTGATGTTGTTATTTAAGACTACCGTGTTAATTAGTGATGTATTAGTTTGTGACGATTTCGTGGTGACGGAGGGTTATGTGTTGTTGCGACGTTTTATGCCGATGAGGCTATGGTGATAAGGTGTAGATTATACACATTAGGATGACGAGTAAAGTAAGTGAGTTTTGATTATGTGTTGGAATTACACTTATTAATCTATAACTTTTATAATTCCGAAACTATATATATATATATATATATATATATATATATATATATATATATATATATATATATATATATTATCATGCCTTTAATTATATGTTTTGGAGTATCTCACCCTTTACTTGTTTTCGTTACCTATATATTGGTAACGGAGGTTATGAAGATGGAGTTTATAAAGTTGTTAGTCGGTGTCGGTGCTCTGATACGTAGCACTCGGGAGAAAATATTTATGTCGTCTTGTTGTTGTTGTTTTATTATTATTCCTTTTGTGAATAAGAACCATAATTCATAAAAACATGATTTTGATGAGGAAGTTTAATAAAGGAGATGTTTTGATTTCTATGAATCAGTTTATGTTTTCCTGTGATGCTATGTATCCGAAATTTATACTTTAAAGTAAACTGTTTTAAAGTGAGTTGTTTTTGATGGTGTAACGCCTCAGTATTTAATTTATGAAAATTTAAAATTACTCTGATTTTTGCATATAAAACTTTGGGTAGAATTGGGGTGTTACAACTACCACTTTTACAAATATGATTTATGCCTAAAACTATGAACAGCGCTTCCGCGCACAAACTTGGATGCTTCAAAAATGAATGCTAACTAGTTTATATAGTGATAAATTGTGGAAGTTATCATGAGAGAAGTAGTGGTGATAATGGAGAAAGTGGAGAAAGAAGTGGAAAAGTGGGAAGTTAAAAAGATCATGGGGTGATAATGAGAAGTTTGGGTGATGGGCCTAGCTTTACTTCTTTACTTGGGCCTTTTATCTTTTCTTTTATATTTTGAGTCTTTTTCTTCATGTCTCCTCCATTTTTACTTCTTTTCTCGAACAAATCTTGTATAATTAAATACCTGAAATACAAGGAAAATACCAGCGTAATACTTATATAAAGCAACATAATTATAACAAAATGATGAATTAATTTATGTTAATTGAGCCGAATATGCGATATAATTTTAGGTTATCAAACTCCCCTACACTTGAACCTTTGTTTGTCCTCAAGCAAATAGTCGATTTGAAAGTTGAACAAATGCGAGTTAAATGCATACTCATGATGCCACTCAAATCGTACTTGGTTGTGAGGCATTTTTGTCGGAGCTTTGCGAGTTAAATTTCAATACTAAAAGTACAGTGGTGACACTAAACAACTCTGCCATATGCATACCAATCTGAATCATGCCATTATAGCTCAACCTAGTCCTTTTCGCTCTATTTCACCCATTTTCATTCGCTCGCAATCACATTAAGCCCATTATCTTTTCACGCACATAGTAGAGTCGCCGGTTAGTGATGATCCATTTAAGCACAGAGTTCTGGAACAATTATGTGGTACACTCCTTTTATCTACCCAACTGTAAGTTGCGGGGGATCGAACCATAGTTCGCCCTACCAAGTTCAGTTCCAGATAACTTCTGAACCAACCGACAGCTAGTCTCTTTTTCATATATCGTAGGTTCCGCAATGTTAGATTAAGTGACCGGGTGAGGGCCACCTAACTTAGTTGGTGAATTCCCTATTTATAACAGTAAAACATATGATTTTTCAATTGTTTTTGGATGATTCACTTTCATCGACTCTCTATGTAGTTTGTGCTTAAGACGGTGCCGACTGCTAAATAAACTAGTCGGGGTTACTTTAAAACTAAAGCCTTATGTTTTCAATATAATAGGTACTCAAATCGGTCTTGCATACTTAGGGGTTTTGAAGTGTCAAGACTGTAATAATTTTGTTTCTATTTTACTCAAGCTCCTAACATTTCTTAAAAATGAGAAACCTTCATACTCTTCGAGTGCGTAGAGTTATGCATCTAGCCAATGGATTTTTTTTGTTATGGCTCAAGAAAATGGAGGAAGTCGAAAATTTTGCATATAAGACTTAATGGTACATAAATATTTATTTAATGGAAATTGCAATAAAGGAAAAGCTACTTAGAAAATAGAATATAGAAAGCGGTAAAGCTTCCTCCCCACACTTAAACCACACATTGTCCTTAATATTTTGATAAAAGGTGGAAAAGGAAGGATAAAACCTGTGTGAATGCTACCGTGTGCCGAAATCCTCTCTAATCCTGCTCTTGTTGTTCATGTCCTCGTTGGCCATTTCTGCTTCGGCTACGGGAATTTTGAGATACCTTCATTTGTTGAAACTTCTCATTTTCGAAGCAGCTTATCATGTTGTTAGTTTCTAGAAAAGTACACATCATTGGTGTCACCACCAGCAACGACACTCGTAGGAATGTCCGTGGGCACCTGGCTCATTTTCAAGATTGGAGTCTAGAGGTTTTTCGCCTTGAAGTATCTGAGACGTGACAAATAATCCATCTTTTTATTATCTGCGGTTTCACACAGTAAAAGGAAAACATTAAATTAAAAACCTGTGGGTTGCCTCTCGCGCAGCGCTTTGGTTAACGTCAATAGCTCGACGGCTCAGAAGTGAAAACACTCATGGTGGTTCTCTCGAGAATGACTCCTCTATCGAACTTTTAATAATCTTCGGTTTCCATGGCCACTTATCACGCCATTTCACATATCCCTCACCTTTTCTTTTCTTTCTTCTGTGGGGTGGTTCATTCTTTTGGACTCGTGGTGGTGGTTATGGATCTATCTTAAGTATCAGTCTTTCGAGTTTGGGCTTAGTTATTTCACCCACCATCTCTAATGATAACCTTCCCTTCTTAACGCTAATGGTTTCCCTAGTTTCATGGTCCTTAAATTTTCTCTTTTTATGCAGGACCTCAGACAAAGGTGCATTGGTGTGCATATTTTTTAATGCCTCCACATACATTTTGGATTGGGAACCTACATTAGACTCCATAAATATTTGAGAAAAAGAAATAGGTGGGTTATAGGGAGGAGGAACAAAAATAGATGTTTCCTTCTCTACCTCTTCGACAACCTCCCTTTCGGATGGTGTCGGTGTATTTTTCTCATTCTCTACTCTTTTCTCACCATAACTCTTCTCAACCTCATTGTTACTCTCTCCAACCTCATTATTACTCACTTTAGGATTTTGAATTTGTTTTGCATTACTAGTTGTTACAAAGTCCACATGATTTTCAAGGGAGGGTCCTAGAGGTATTTGTAAAAGCATGGAGATTTGGGCCTCTAATGCCTCGTTGTAAGTCACTAGGGACTCAACTGCATTGTTCAGATTCTTAAGGGTTTCATTATTTTGAGCACTTTGTTTTCTTACCTCTTCATTTTGGACAGTTTGTGTCTCTATATAGTGCTCTATCATAGATTCTAGCCTTGAGTGAGTTAACGTCGCATCAAAATCCTCCATTGATCTTTCGAGGTTGAAATTATAGGATTCTTGCGATTCCTCAAAGTGAGTTAGCATCGCATTTTGTGTCTCTACAAAGCGCTCCATCTTCATTGTTTCTAATCTAGAGCGAGTTAGCGTCGCAGTCATATCCTCTATTAACCCGTTGAGAGTGGAATTCTGGTATTCTTGCGACTCCTCAAAATATTGGGCATGTTGATTGTAGAGGAAATTTGGTTGAGAATAGGTTAACGTCGCATTGTAATCCTCCAATAATGTTTCGAGATCAGATCTTTAGTATTCTTGCGACTCCTCGAAGTGATGGTATTGGTAGTTGTAGAGGTAATTTGGGTGAGAGTGAGTTGGTGACGCATTGAATTTCTCCATAAATATTTTGAGGTTGTATTTATGGGATTCTTGTGATACCTCAAAATACTGAGAATGGCAGTTGTAGAAAAAATTTGGATGATACATAGTAATTAAAGTAAGAGTGTCTTAGTCTATACGGTGCAACACTGGAGTTACGACAATTGACTTAATTGGTCCTCGACAACGACGCCAAAAACTTGATCACGACTTTAAGAGTCTATAAGATTCATGACTGCAAGTGCACAGTCGTATCGATACGACTGTGACTGCAAGTGCATAGTCGTATCACATAGTTTTAAAAGATATCAAACCCAGAGAGACCAAAAACCAAACTTATCTATATCTAATGCTAGTGTGTAAAGTTAAGGCTAATGATTAATTGATTTAGGGGAAACTAAGAGAATTAAAACTTAAATCTAAGTGAAATATTAATAAGGAGGATATCTGTATGTAATTCGTCTAACCTAGGTGATCCGAAGGTTCATTGGCCAATTTTCTAAATAATGGAGATTTCTTTTTCAGTAGATAATATTCATTTAAAAGCCCTTATCTCAAACTCCCGTTCTATTGATTCAGGTTATGTTATTAAACTCTAACGTACACTTCCGCTGTCTCGTCAAATTTAAAAAAACACTTTTTGAAAACAAATATAATCTAATCAGTTTTAAAACGCTTCCGATGTATTTAAAATTAATGCCTAGTATCCACTATCCAGGAAAAAAAACCTCAAACTTCCGATCTATTGATTTTTAACCTTTGTCCGTTTTTACTCCCGTAACAAACTCTTTTAATATATAATTAGATACTAAAACCAGAAAAAGTAATTTATGATAAAATAAAACTTGGCCAATTTATTTCAGATCCCTTTAGTTTGATTAGTTTACATACCGATATCTAAACGATTTGGCCAGACATAGAATTTAGCATAAACAAACTAAACATGAAGATTGAAATTAAGAGCAACATGATAATTAAATTAACAACAATAAATAATTATAATAATATTAATAATAATAATATAAGCAATACAATAAAGAACCTGTAAATGCGAGAAATGAAGAACTTGAAATAAACTTCTATTATGATGGCAAGATTGTTATCCAAGAGTACATAGATTGTAGGCCGAAAACTAATGGTGTGGTAGTTCCCCGATGTGAGAAACTACCACTTTTACAAATATGATTTCTGCCTAAAATTATGAATAGCGCTTCCGCGCACAAACTTGGATGCTTCTAAAATGAATGCTAACTAGTTTATATAGTGAGAAATTGTGGAAGTTATCATGAGAGAAGTAGTGGAGATAATGGAGAAAGTGGAGAAAGAAGTGGAAAAGTGAGAAGTTGAAAAGATCATAGGGTGATAATGGGAAGTTTGGTTGATGGGCCTAACTTTACTTCTTTACTTGGGCCTTTTATCTTTTCTTTTATATTTTGAGCCTTTTTCTTCATGTCTCCTCCATTGTTACTTCTTTTCTCGAACAAACCCTGTATAATTAAATGCCTGAAATACAAGAAAAATATCAGCGTAATACTTATATAAAGCAACATAATTATATTAAAACGATGAATTAATTTATGTTAATTGAGCCGAATATGCGATATAATTTCAGGTTATCAAGGACAACTAAAGGTGAAAAAAATAGAAAAAGGGTTGAACTGTGTTAACGTTTTCTTCTTTTTATCTTACAAATCTCTTATCAGTTTTTTATCACAAGGATAGAATCTTAGTCAGAGTCTGATGATTAGCAGTAGAATAAAACACACAAGGAATTATCCTAGTTTCTCCTACAAATCAAGAGTAGTCCAATCCCTTTGCACTTCCAAGACATTTTCATTATAACCAAATCTGATTTAAAATTTCTCAAACACACAAGCAAGTGACTTCCAATTCACAAACATGCAAGTAAGGGACTTCAATGCTCAAGCACTCAAGCAAGAGACTTCAATGTTGAAGCACACAAACAAGAGACTTCTAATCGTTCAAGCATACAAACAGGAGATTTTAATGCTCAAGCACACAAGCAAGAGACTTCTAAATGCTCAAACACACAAGCAAGAGAGTTCCTATAATCTATCTAGAAGATAAATGATAGTGATAGTTTGATACTTTCACTTGATATACAATAAGGGATTTAAACAAAATACAACACATAAAACTCTAAGACTTAAAAACTTCTTAGAATGTACAATTGGTAAGAAGTTATAGGTTAACTTGTGCTCTTTGTTTTGGCAGGGTAACTTCTCTTTGTTTGTCAAGACGCGGTGTTGTTTATTTCTCTAAATCTGTAGCTCATTTTATAGAGAACCCTGAAAGACTCATTGGAGATGACATTTTGCACAACCGAGTCTTTGAGAAAAGCATCAACATATCCTCTTCAAAGCTTCATGATATGGTTAAGATCGTTGCAATGTCATTTGAAACTCCTTTGCAACAAAAGGAATTATCAGTTACAATTCTTCAGGTTTATGCAACTTTCTGTTAAGTCTTTACGTGACAAAAAGACAAACTGGCCTCAGTGTTTGATAGTGACTTGTTAGAAATTTCTTGGTTCTTAAGTTTTGACTGGCTTCAATTTCTGATCCTTTAGAGTTTGAGTCTTAGCTTCTGATCCCTGAGACTATAAGCCTCTAGAGGTTGACTTAGTCAGAGTTTGGAATCTTCAAGTTCTGATCATCAGAAAATAACTTGATCCGATGTTGATTCTTCAAGAATTTGATCTTCAAAATCTACAACTTTAAAGTTCTCTTTAAAAATCAGATCTTCCTTATCAATTCACTCAAATGATAAAGGTATCTCTCAATCAACATGTAACTATCATTTTACCATGATCTTGAATGATTTCTAAAAGGAATATCAAATCAAGTTAATACCCCCACATTTTTGAAGTCTTAAAGGTTTTAATTTGGTTTGAGTTAAGTGGGATAAATTTGAAAAAGTAGACTAAATTCTTAAAGTTAGGTACAAAATTCTTTCATTTCTCTATTTTTATTAGTTCGGGAAAATTCGAACTAAATCGGAATCCTAACTAAATCATGGTGTTTGATTCATATACTTTTTTAGTTCAGGCAAAAATCAAATCAAACCAATGAGACCCGGTGTAAATTGGTTCAGGCAACGAAATTCTAAAATTTTACCCGCGAGTCCATCTATGTGAACTAACTATTAATTCATATAATTTATTTCACTATTATCATATAAACTATTATAAGATATTCAATCTCAAGAAGGAAAAAATAAAATGTTATCACAAAAAATTCGAAAAAAAGAAAATATTTTTATAAAAAAATTAGTTAATATAAACTACATCTTTTTTAAAATATTTTTTCACATTTGTTTGTGACGTATCCGATCAATTCAATCCAAACCAACTGTTGTTACTTCTCGATTTGATTCGGCTTTAAGTTTTATCGAATTTTTTTTTAAATTCAATCCAAACCATTCTATTTATTTTTTATCAATTTGGACATCTAATTTTTTCAAAACCGAACCAAATCGATCCGCGATCACCTTTAATTTTTTCAGATATCTTATGTTATCACAATCAACTTTTTTCAGATATCTTATGTTATCACAATCAACACTTTTAAAGGATGATTCTAATCTATTTGAGACTTTTTCTTTTATTTGTACCAGTAATCATTTGTCTTTTCTTCCCTTTCTATCTTTTTCCAATCATTTTTTTATCGGTAGCATTTCAAAATTTTCAGTTAAAATCCATCCATGCCAATCAGATTTTCTAAAAATCTAGCGTCACCCTACCTTTATACACCGAAATTTACAAAACATCCGGTTAAATTTAAAGTTTTATACCAATTATATTACAAAAATCTGATATAAATGCAAAAATAAATTAATAGATTTGCACTAAATTCTTTGATATTCTGGAATACCAATCCTTGGAAGAAATTCTCCTGCTTGCAGTATAACATAGAAAACTTTTATAAGCATCTGAAAAAAATTTGTATTTACAACTCCACTTCAGAAAACTATAAAATGGAGAGGGAAATTACAAAAGAAAAAAGAAAATAAATCTAACACAGACAGAACTTGAAGCCCAAGTAAATTGGAACAAGGCCGGGAATTAGTGAACATGACACTTCAAAAATCATAATCTATATCTGTTACATTCTGTGACATGGAATGTTTAACAAGCTGTCCTTGCTCATTGTACCGATCAAGGTTCTCGCATGGAGACGGGAAAATGGTCCCTATTACGCGTCCGTGTACAAATGCACACTGAAAGATGTGTTTTTTCTTGTAGGTTAACCCGACTGACATTTCTCGAAAAGTTACATTTTTCACAGGAATCTCTTCGCTACCGTGAATACGTACTGGCACACGAACTCCATGTCCGTAGATGCTTGTGAAGCTTATGTCTCTTATATCAGGAAGTGCTGTAGGGTCATATCCATCATCAGGGTGTTCGTTGTAATCTGTCTTCATCACAATTCCAACACGGACATTCTCAAATGTTATATTCCGATAAGTTATTTTTCGCACGTATCCACCTCGCCCAGGTGCAGTCTTTATCCTCACACCACGCCTAGAATCCCACACGCGAAGATTCTCTACCGTGATGTTGGATACCCCACCAGACATCTCACTGCCTATTGAGATACCAGCACTGTTTCATTTCATAAAAATCATTACCAAAGATCAACATTTTGTAAATAAAAATATGAAAGGCACGGGCCATGCAGAATAAGAAAGGTATGAACCGGTTGAGTTAGGGATTCACCTGACCATAGAGCGAACAACGAGGTTTCGGATCATAATATTCATGGAAGGTCTTCCATAAGCAATTCCATACTGATCCCAACCACTTTTTATTGCAATTGCATCATCTCCCACACTTATGTAACAGTCCTCTATCAACATATCTTCACAAGAATCTGTCCACACCATATAGATTTGGGATTATTAAAATTTACCGCACAACAACAAAACTAATATAGACGAAAGAGGAAGAACTATTCAGCACATGACATATGAAATAAAAGTTCTGTGCTTGGTAGAAGATACTTGCCAGGATCTATGCCGTCGGTATTTGGAGCGTCGATTACTGGAGCCAAAATTGTAACACCTTTAATTGTAATGTTTTTGCAGTCATATGGATGAAGCGTCCAAAAAGGAGAGTCGCGTAAAGTAATATTAGTGATTACAATGTCACTAGACCACATGATCTGAACAAGTGGCCCCCTTGTGTAGTTGAGACGCTTTTGGCGGAATTTTTTCCACCATGCTTGTCCTTGTCCATTTATGGTGCCATTGTGTCCTGTCAACCATACCAATAGATGAAATAAGAGAAAAGTTTGAAACTAAGCTGAAGCGTCTCACAAATGAAGGGACAAATAATGAATTTGTTGATATTCCTTCTTTGTCCTAAAAAACAGTCAAATAGATTGATTGTATAGCAAGATAAATAATTGAATCTGATCAATGATCACAATGACATTCAATATTAGCTAAAGGACTTTTTCATGAAGGTTGAAGACTTTTGTTTTGAACCCTTTAACTAATTGAAAGTAAGATGAAAATTCCTCACCTGTTATCACAACATCTTTAAGATTCTGACCATGAATCAAACTCCCATATCGAGGCCCAGGACGCTCCCTTCCATACCCATATGAAGGCAACGGAGGCATTAGTGGCCAATACTTCTCATCCTGTCAACCATCATAAAAGATGACAATGTAAATGAAATGTTTGGTTACACAAGAGTGACAAAGATATGAAATGGAAGAAATGGATTTACCAAAGATAAACACAGAATACATGATATAGTGGTAATTAACTTGAGTCATAAATATCAGCCCAAATTCAGTAACTCAATACCAAATACACAACGAAGATAGAAGCGTATATAGATACAAATTTTGGCATGTTATATGGCTAGTATTGCTAGCTGTTGAGATGATACGACAACAATCTGGCTGGTATCAAGAAAAATGTGAGCCAGAAAACTAACTTAGGCCGAATAAAAATTTAATTATGATCTAACCTTAATTAGAATATGACATACAAAACTGAAAATAAGCTTTTCTTCAGTCTATTTTAGAAAGGATAATTCACTATTCTAAGAATATGTTTGGAGTGGCGTTTGCATCAGTAGAATCAAATTCCAATGCACTTTCAACGCGGAAATACATAAGCTAGCAATTGAATTTTCTACCTATATGTGCGTTTTTTAATTACTTTACAATGCCAAAACAAACATAGGCTAAATTGTTTACCATGTACTATATCAGAGACAACTGATCATAATGGAACTAATTAGAATTGACAAAGATTACATATTTCTACACGAGCTTACGGAAACTCTCATATAGTCTCACAATCACATTTAATTTTCAGAAATTCCATCGCTGTAGAAACTTAACCAAGACAAAGTTTCTGTTGCCTCCAATCAACACAAAATTAACCAATATCATAAATTTGGAAGGCAAAAATACACAAGCATTAATGCTCAACTCTTCTAACATAAAAACCAAACATTAATTTATCATAACCAATAACAACCCAAGTAATATATGCTATTCTAGTAATTATTATAAATAAGTATTCATTCAATAATTAATTAATGTATCTTTCCTATATCTAAACCAGATATATAAGTTATTCAATGAATCATTGAATAATTAATTAACGTATATTTTCTATATCTAAAACCAGACACAGAAGTTATTCAACGAACTGAAAATGAAATCTTTGTCAATATAAACCAAAGATTTATGAATATGCAAAAACAAAAAAAAGGAAAACTAACATCAATGGCAAGAATAACAGCATCTTCAGCTAGAAACAAAGTGATATGACTGGTAAGATTAAACGGCGCAGTAAGCCAACGACCAGGCGGAACATTAAGCTGCCCACCACCTTTCTTCCCCAATTTAGAAATAGCCGAAACACCTCTCTCAAACGCCTCAGTATTTAAGGTAACCCCATCACCCACACCTCCAAAATCCGTCAAATTGAACGCCACCGGTCTCGTAATCGGAATCGGCCTCGCCGCAGCTCGTCCAAGAAACAAAATTCCACCCACCACCGTGCTTCTCTGCCACACGAAAACCGATAGAAACGCGGCGATCCATAGAATCATGAAGAGGGTCTTGTGGGAGGTTATGAATGCCGGAACGCAGCGCTTGAAGTCGAGTCTTTGGTGGTGGAACCGGCCTAGCATTGAGGTTTCCACCATCATGAAAAGAAAGTTGTAAGCTTTTTGGGAAATGGAGATGGGTTTAGAAGGGGCGGTGGTGGAAAGTCATGGATTGGTTTTGTGAAGATTGAGTGAGATTAAGGTTGGTGAAGAATGAGTGAGAATTAAGGGAAGATCTGTGTTGTTGAAAGAGTGAATTGAAAGGGAAGAACAAGTGAGAGATGAGAATGAAGAAGTGAAAGTTGAAGTTGGTTTCTATGATAATGATGGACCAACCATGGGTCCAATTGGAAATTCATTGCTCCTTAAATTGGTGTGGAGTTTTCCATTTTTTCATTTTTTTTTATTTTATCGGTGAAGGTAATAGATTATTGATTTATTGGTCAAATGATCGGATCACTGGTCGAACCGCATGATTAAACTAGATAACTCGGTTAAATAGATCGATCATTGTAACAAAATTATATAAATATAAAACTTGTCGAACAAGATGATTCATTCTTTACAAAATATAACAAAAACTTAAATTTTTAAAAAATATCATATCATAAATAAATTCACAATTTAATAATATAAATTTAAATTTCAAACATTTTAAAAACATTATATCATAAATAAATTTACAATTTAATAATTTAAATTTAAATTTTAAATATAGGTATCATATATAATAAAATAGTACAAAATTATAAATTATAATTGAATAATTTAGAACAAAATAATTTCATTGTCTACTATTTACTTTTAAGGAGTAAAGATTATTTCAATATTGAGATATCCTTTTTCAATATCAAAATTATTTGTAACAAAATCAATCGGATCTGCAATATTTTCTCTGTCGATAATATAATTAATTAATTTTATTTTTTATTTTTTATTTAAATATAATATTTTAATAAAATAATCAAAATAAATTAAAATGCAGATTTAAAAAAAATTAAAAAATTAGAGTAAAAAAATAAAAAAATAAAAAAAAGCAGTTGAACCATCGATTTTAGAAAATCGTCGGTTTTTCCGGATTTCACCGCTTCTTGCCGATTCAACGACATCCCCGGTCCAACAATTGAACCAGACCGATTACCTGGCTGATTCCCAATTCGACCGGTCCAACCGACCAGTTCGATCCGATTTTTAAAATATTGATCGTAGATACTCCTCTATTTATATTTTATAGGGTAATACATGTTAAGAACTAAAAAATAAATGAAAGTTTTGTTTGGGTATCAAGAAGTCCTTAAAGATCCTTGATTTTGATCCATATTTAAAATATTGATCGTAGATCCTTGATTTAGATCCATTAATCCGCTGTAAACATGTCAACTACCGTTCAAATTCCTACCAACCTCCCAATTCTTGATTCCAAGAATTATGACAAATGGTGCAAATAAATGAAAGTTTTGTTTGGGTATCAAGAAGTCCTTGAAGTAGTGAATGATGGAGTTACACCACTTGTTGAAGAGGCTACAACAACACAACAGGCTACCTTCAAGGAAGAGGAGAAGAAAGACTACAAATATCTCTTCTTAATACACTATTGCATTGACAACGACAACTTTGAGAAAGTTGGCGATTGTATGTCGGTAAAACAAGCTTGGAAGATTTTGAAGACAGCTTATGAAGGTGTCGATAAAGCGAATATGGTGAGGTTACAAACTCATAAGAGGCGGTTCGAGTTGGTACAAATGGAAGAAAAGGAATCGATCAACGACTACATTATGCGTATAATGCGTTTGGTGAATCAAATGAAAGATTATGGTGAAACCATCTCGGTGCAAAATGTTGTGGCTAAGATCTTGCATTCTTTAATGTCAAGATTTGATAACATAGTGGTCGCAATAGAAGAGTCAAACGATCTTCTCACTATGAGCAATAAGGAGCTTCAAAGCTCATTGGAAGCACATAAGCAAATAGTAGATGAAACGGGAAGTGACAAGGCCAAGGCGGAAATTGCATTGCAAGCACGGTTCAATGAAAGGAACAAGAGGTCGAAAGGCAAGTGGTCTTCAAAGAGCAACGCAAATTTCCAGAATTTTGGTGGAAAAGTTCCACAAAAGTCAAAGGGTTCTATGGCTCAAAGAGGAGAGAGCAACTCCAAAGGTAGTGGTCAAGGAAACAACAACAACAACAAAAAATATGATAAAAGTAATGTGAAGTGCTTTAATTGTCAAAGGTATGGTCACTTCACAAAGGAATGCAATGCAAAATCGAAGGAAAATCACAGAGATGAAGCCAAAGTTGCAAGGCAAGAGGTATAGGATGATGATATGCTTCTTGTTATGATCACGGAGGAGAACAATGACAATAGAGAATGGTTGGACAACAGCAACACTGTGTATTGAGGGTTGGGCAGCAACACTGTTAGTGCATAATTTTCTGCACAAACGCATTTGGAGCGAAACGCAATGGTAACCGTTCGAGGAAGAGTCCGAGGTAGTGATGAATGGTACTTGGATGCTGGTTGTTCGACACATATGACAGGTAGAAAGGATTGGTTTGTGAAGATCAATCAAGCCGCGAAGAATAGAGTAAGATTCACGGATGACACCACTTTGGCGACCGACAGTGTGGGTGATGTTTTGATCGTGAAGAGGGATGAGAGTCATTCCTTGATCAAAGACGTGTTTTATATTCCTAGAATTAAGTGTAATATCTTGAGCATTGGCCAACTACTTGAGAAGAATTACACAATTCGCATGGAAAATAAGATTTTGCGCGTTTTTGACCGAAATAGAGTCTTAATCCTTAGATCACACATGGCTGCAAATCGTACTTTCAAGATAGAGCTGAAAGTAATGGAGCACAAGTGTCTTTCTATAGAGGCAAGTCGTGATAAGTGGTTATGGCACTACCGTCTTGGACACCTTGATTTTAGAGACCTCGACGCGTTGCAAAGGCATGGAATAGTGACCGGACTCCCAAAGATAAATCTTCCAGCTGAGATGTGTGAAGAATGTGTGCAAGGGAAGCAATATAAGAACACTTTCAGCAAGGATGTAGGTCATATGACCAAGCAACACCTTGAGGTGGTGTATTCCAATGTGTGCGGTCCAATGCAAGTCGAGTCATATGGCGGAAATAGGTACTTTGTCACTTCTTTTGATGATTTTAGTAGGAAGCTATGGATTTATCTCATAAAGAGGAAGGATGAGGTGAGTGAAGTATTCAAGCATTTTAAGTCCACGGCGGAGCGACAAAATGGTCATAATGTGAAAATTCTCAAAACGGATGGTGGGGATGAATACACCTCAAATGAGTTTAGGAATTATTGTGATGATGAGGGTATAGTGCGTGAAGTTGTTCCACCTTATACACTTCAACAAAATGGTATCGCCGAAAGAAGAAATCACTCGATTATGAACATGGTTCGTAGCATGTTGAAGGGGAAGAACTTGGCGAAAGAACTATGGGGAGAAGCGGTCTCTACGATAGCCTATTTATTGAATAGGTACCCTACTAAGAAGCTGGAAAAGGTGACACCAGAAGAGGTATGGTCTGGTCATAAACCGAATTTGACGCATTTGAGAATTTTCGGTTCGACAGCATTTTGGCATATTCCGGGTCAACTTCGAAAGAAGTTGGACGATAAATGTGAGGTAATGTTACTTGTTAGTTATCACCCTACTGGACGCTACAAGATGTTGGATGTGAGTAGCAAGAAGATCGTAATTGTCGAGACATGGTAGTGGACGAACTGAGGCTGTTTGACAGCAAAAAAATGCAGATAACAGCAGCAGAAACCGGTTTCTCAATAAAAGGAAACTGATTTCCTTCGCGATTTTTGCATTCTGAAGGCTCTGCAATGGAATTTCTGGAAGCAGAAACCGGTTCCCCTAATTCTGGAAACCGGTTTCCACCAAAAAACGTAGAAACGCAGTAGGTTGCAGAACCAGACCCGAATCTGATTGAAGTTGAGAATGGTGAGTACAGTAGAAGATTTACAAGACACAAAGGTCTACCTAAAAGGCTCCAATATTATGAAGTATTCCATGATAATGATATCAACAATGATGGTGATCTTATACACTTTGCGCTTATGTCTGAATTTGAATCGGTGAGTACGGAAGAGGCATTAAGCAATTCAAAGTGGGTGTGTGCGATGACAGAAGAGCTGAAATCCATTGAGAAAAACAGTACTTGTGAACTGGTTGATTTATTGGAACGAAAAAAGGCAATCGGAGTAAAATGGGTCTATAAAGTAAAGGCAAATCCTAAAGGCGAAATTGTCAAGCATAAGGCTCGACTAGTGGCGAATAGAGTTTTACAGCGAGAAGGTATAGACTATGGTGAGGTATTTTCTACGGTAGCTAGATTAGAGACTATACGTATAACAACCCTCTAATTCCCCACATAATTATTGCACAATCAAAGTAAATAAAATGCATAATAAGAGTGTGTCACATGATTTACTTTACAATTTAAACAATACATGCACACTGGTCATAATCATAACACATATTTGAATCTCATACTTTAAAACAAATCATGCATTTCACAGCAGATTAATTCTTATTCACAAATTCTATCAATGATTACATCCCATACTATAATCATCAGATGAAAAAGCGATGAATTCATAACATACGCAAGTCATCAGAATTCATACATCGGCACCAAGGCCACATCAGCATAGTATCTCAATCATACAGATCAAATTAGATGAGTATACATAACAAATATCTCATCAAAGCAAAAATCTAGATAAATCCCGTGTTACATGACCAGAGCAATGACTAGACTACCTAGTAACGGATAAACTAGCTAGACTCTTCAACTAGTCTCGTGCGAAGCACCGCTATCCTCGGAACCTGCATGTTACCCACATAGAGGCAACATCATAACAAAAGGGTGATAATTCACATCATTATTCAAAAGTATATAAATGGAAATAATGAAGAAACCACATCTATTCATGAATTCCACACACTTCAAGTGATATTCCAAGATAACACGATCATACAAACATTACAAGTATAATATGTTCACACATAGCATAATTATCATTCCATCCAAACAATCCAATAATACATATAATTAAACATCACAATTTCATTCTACACATTACATATTCAATAATGACTCATGTGACAACAATGAATGTGACTCAATATGCATGTGGTACCAAGTTTTTGAGAAAATTTCGTTAACCCTGCTTCCGATTCATTCATAGAATCCAAGCCCTTACTTTCAATTCGTACAAGACCAAAAGTCTCTGCTACTTATTCCCAATGGAATCGAGCCAAATGTGAACCCAACGTTTCACCGCTACTTATCCATCATGGATCGCGCCAATTTTTGAACCCAACGTTTCACCGCTACTTATCCACACAAGGATCGAGCCAAATGTATGCATGTACAACTCACCAAGATGACATATGCAAATCAAGATTATTCACAAAACCTCAATTATCTAAGCATATCATCACAATTCATATCATGTGAATTATACATCAATTGCACAATATTATATTACAACAACAAGATCATCACATGTATCTTATACATATCATCACACATAACAAATAACATTATGACATATCATTAATAATGTAACACCCCTCTAATTTCTCACATAATTATTGCACAATCAGAGTAAATAAAATGCATAACAAGAGGGTGTTAAATGATTTACTTTACAATTAAACAATACATGCACACTGGTCATAATCATAACATATATTTGAATCTCAAGCTTTAAAACAAATCATGCATTTCACAACAGATTAATTCTTATTCACAAATATTATCAATGATTACATCCCATACTATAATCATCGGATGAAAAAGCGATGAATCCATAACATACTTAAGTCATCAGAATTCATACATTGGTACCAAGGCCACATAAGCATAGTATCTCAATCATACAAATCAAATTAGATAAGTATACATAACAAATATCTCATCAAAGTAAAAATCCAAATAAATCTCGTGTTACATGACCAGAGCAATGACTAGACTACATAGTAACGGATAAGCTAGCTAGACTCTTCAAGTATTCTCGTGCGAAGCACCGCTATCCTCGGAACCTGCACATTACCCACATAGAGGTAACATCATAACAGAAGGGTGAGAATTGACATCATTATTCAAAAGTATATAAATGGAAATAATGAAGAAACCGCATCTATTCACGAATTTCACACACTTAAAGTGATATTCCAAGATAACATGATTATACAAACATTAGAAGTATAATATGTTCACACATAGCATAATTATCATTCCATCCAAACAATCCAATAATACATAAAATTAAACATCACAATTTCATTCCACACGTTGCATATTCAATAATGACTCATGTGACAACAATGAATGTGACTCAATATGCATGTGGTACCAAGTTTTTGAGAACATTTTGTTAACCCTGCTTTCGATTCATTCATAGAATCCAAGCCCTTACTTTTTATTTGGACAAGACCAAAAGCCTCCGCTACTTATTCTCAATGGAATCGAGCCAAATATGAACCCAACGTTTCACCGCTACTTATCCATCATGGATCGAGCCAATTTTTGAACCCAACGTTTCACCACTACTTGTCCACATAAAGATCGAGCCAAATGTATGCATGTATAACTCACCAAGAGGACATATGCAAATCAAGATTATAAACAAAACCTCAATTATCCAAGCATATCATCACAATTCATCTCATGTGAATTATACATCAATTGCACAACATTATATTTTAACAACAAGATCATCACATGCATCTTATACATATCATCACACATAACAAATAACATTATGACATATCATTCATAATGTAACACCCCCTCTAATTCTCCACATAATTATTGCACAATCATAGTAAATACAATGCATAACAAGAGAGCGTCACATGATTTACTTTATAATTAAAACAATACATGCACACTGGTCATAATCATAACACATATTTGAATCTCATGCTTTAAAACAAATCATTCATTTCACAGCGGATTAATTCTTATTCACAAATATTATCAATGATTACATCCCATACTGTAATCATCGAATGAAAATGTGATGAATCCATAACATACTCAAGTCATCAGAATTCATACATTGGTACCAAGGCCACATCAGCATAGTATCTCAATCATACAAATTAAATTAGATGAGTAACATAACAAATATCTCATCAAAGCAGAAATCCAGATAAATCCCGTGTTACATGACCAGAGCAACGACTAGATTACCTAGTAATGGATAAACAATCTTGACTCTTCAACTAGTCTCGTGCGAAACACCTCTATCCTCGGAACCTGCACATTACCCACATAAAGGCAACATCATAACAGAAGAGTGAGAATTTACATCATTATTCAAAAGTATATAAATGGAAATAATAAAGAAACCGCATCTATTCATGAATTCCACACACTTCAAGTGATATTCCAAGATAACATGATCATACAAACATTACAAGTATAATATGTTCATACATAGCATAATTATCATTCCATCCAAACAATCTAATAATATGTATAATTAAACATCACAATTTCATTCCACCCACTGCATGTTCAATAATGACTCATGTGACAACAATGAATGTGACTCAATATGCATGGGGTACCAAGTTTTTGGGAACATTTCATTAACCCTACTTCCGATTCATTCATAGAATCCAATCCCTTACTTCCGATCCGGACAAGACCAAAAGCCTCCGCTACTTATTCCCAATGGAATTGAGCCAAATGTGAATCCAACGTTTCATTGTTACTTATCCATCATGGATCGAGCCAATTTGTGAACCCAACTCACCAAGACGACATATGAAAATCAAGATTATTCACAAAACCTCAATTATTCAAGAATATCATCATAATTCATCTCATGTGAATTATACATCAATTGCACAAAATTATATTTCAACAACAAGATCATCACATGTATCTTATACATATCATCACACATAACAAATAACATTATGACATATCATTCCACCAATTTTATTCAACATATTCCATCAAATAAGATTAACATATACTATACTCAAGTAGTCAAACATACATTGAAATAGTATTCAAAACCAATCTAAAACACATCAAATCACTATTGGATGAACTAATCACATATATCAAAATACTATAATGAATATGATTATATAAGATTCCATGTCAAAAGATCCTAAAAATAACATTTTTCATTACATCTCACGCTAAGCCCGTCCTGTCGCGCTAAGGGCACCTCGCTGAACAAACATCCCCAAAAGTTAGAACATTTCGCGCTAAGCAGGTTTCTTGTCACGCTAAGCACGGTCTGCGATTCTGCACTTTTTCTGCTACCAACCTGATTCTTTCTCCCTCAAAATTACCACATGAAAACCATTTCAATCAACCAAATAACATCATTAAAAGGTATCCTAACAAGTTTCTAGTCATGAGTCATCATTCTAAGTTGAAAAACACAATTTCCCTTCAAACCCTAACATTCAAAGACTCTAGAAATTGAAATTGAACAACCTAGAATGTTCCTAATCATTACCCACAACATATAATCAAACAATAACATGGATTCTCCACCCTTACCTCTTGAAGATTCCTCTTCTAGGGTTTCCTCTTCACTTTCCTCTTTCTCCTATTCTCTTCTCTTCTTTCTCTTCTTTCTCCAAATGAAAACTCTAATTATGATTCCCTTATAATCCTTACTAACTAGGATTGTCTTGATGGACTTAATACTTAACAACTCCCTATTACTTCCATTCTCATAAATATGCCAAATACTAAATAACCATAATTCTACTTATAAAACTCAATTATTTAAGTAGCACACATATTCAAATAATTCAAATTTAAATTAAAACACCAAATTAAATTAATTATCATATAATATAATAATTAATAATAATTAATAATTAGCTATTTAAAAATCGGGATGTTAAAATACGGCAGGTTGTTGGTATCACCAATAAATTTTTTTGGCGGATGTATCAAATGGATGTAAAATTGAATTTTTGAATAGTCCACTTGAGGAGGAAGTTTATGTAAATAAGCCCCCTGGTTTTGTGGTGAAGAATCAAGAGGTAAGAGTCTACAAGTTGAGGAAAATATTTTATGGTTTGAAACAAGCACCTATAGCCTAGAACAAACGCATATATACTTTTCTTATTGTAGTAGGATTCAAGAAGTGTGTATCCGAACATGGTGTTTATGTGACAACGAATGCAAGCAAATGTGTGATTATACTTTGCTTATATGTGGACGATCTTTTGATCACAGGCAACAATGATGAGTTTATTTCAAAGTTAAAAGGTGAGTTTATGGAAGAATTTAAGATGAGTGACCTTGGTATAATGACATACTTCCTTGACATAGAGTTCTACAAGTCAAAGTTCAGACTACTCATGCATCAAAGAAAATATGCCCTTGAGATATTGAAGAGGTGTGATATGGAGAATTGTAATGCTTCCAATTCACCAATGGAACTAAGGTTGTAGTTTTCCAAGAATAAAGATGAGGGTGATGTTTGAAGGAAAATTGCGATATAAAAATGCAACAAAAAAAAACAATTTTCCTCTAGCGATCCTTACGAATGGTTATGGTCAGTGATAGAATATATTACCTCTTGTGGCGATTTGGATTTCTGATGCTATGATCATGAACATTGATGAAGAACAATGTCTCCACTCAGTTCACACGAACAGATCGCTCCCAGTCATAGTGCTAGCTGCTCACGAACGGAAGCTTTGAGTGAGAGAGTAAGCAAAAATACGACAGGATTTCAAGACCGAATTTTCATCAAGTGAAAAGCTTCAGCACAAGGGTTCTATTTATAGAACCATAAGTGTGGGCTGCAAGTTAAAAGCCCAATAAAGGTTGTAAGCTAAAAGCCCAATAAAGCATACGAATATCATACCTTATGATGTATTGCATATGACTTAAGCATGTGGTACCTTACCACAATCCGTATTCCACTTAAGTACACCGTACCTTATGATGTTTCTCATTTACTCTATCTCTCGTTAATATGTCCTTGTGTGTGTGACCCTTTAGGTTTCCATGACATTGGCAATTATATTAAATCACATTTAACATAATAAACAGTGAGCGGTATCTAGCAATACATCACTGCTATCCAAGTCACGAAAATGTCATTTGATCTGACAAAATCTTTCCGTGATAATACTTGCGTATATAATTACCCTTTTGCCCTTATGCCTATATTGAACACAAGGCATAGACCGTGTCATCCTTGTCCAGTTCAATATTGGGCCCTCATACATTTATCCTGTTACGCAGGATGGGCAAATTCTATCTAGGTCACTCATGTCCCTCAGCATGCTTTGTGAAGTACCCATCAACTGTCTTTATGGTCATCCAGTTACGGATAACGTTTGATCAACAATAAAGCACTTGACTCTACATCTAGGGTCCATAGTGGTTTCAGGTCGAAGGGTGGTATACACCGTTTATCACCATGAGAATAACTTATGACACTTTGCATAACATTCTATGTAGTATTCTCATAGCGGGTCAATCCAATATAAATATTATTCCTAATGTTTATACCTATGTCAAGACTTGATAACTCCTTATCCATGATCCATGAGATGTGATCATCAGTCTATCTTCATAATAATCTCAATGCTTTAATGTTATCCCACTTCACAATAAAACTCGATTATGGATACTTTAAGAATAGTGTCCTTGTGTTTAATGGAATCTCATGATTAAGTCACACTTAATATTGCATTAAACAGACTAACCATTCTAGGGACTTTATTAATTTCAAAAAGCAAACACAATAAAGAAAAGTCTTTTATTATTAATAAATAATTCGATACAAGTACCAAAAAGTATTTGCCTCTAGGGCTTACACCAACAATCTCCCACTAGCACTAGAGCCAATTAGGCATACCCCTAATACCCATAGATCTAGTATGTTCGTCATGCTTCTGCTACGCAAGAGGCTTTGTTAGTGGGTCAGCGACATTGTCAAGTGTTGGTACTCTACATATCTTCACGTTTCCCCGATCGATTATCTCTCGAATGAGGTGATAACGCCTAAGTATGTGTTTGGATCTTTGGTGCGATCTAGGCTCCTTAGCTTGTGCGATAGCACCATTGTTATCACAATAGAGATCAATGTGATCCACAATGCTAGGGACTATGCCAAGTTCACTAATGAACTTCTTGATCCAAACAACTTTCTTTGTTGCATTTGATGCAGCAATATACTCGGCCTTGGTTGTAGAATCAGCAACTATATCTTGCTTTGAAATCTTCCATCTCACAGTGCCACCATTTAAGAAAAACACGTAACGAAATTGTGATCTAAAGTCATCGTTATCGGTCTGGAAGCTAGCATCAGTGTATCCAACTACTATAAGCTCTTCCTAACCTCTGTATATCAAGAATAAGTCCTTAGTACTTATCAAGTACTTAAAGATATTCTTGACAGCCACCCAATGAGCATCACTAGGATCAGATTGGTACCTACTCGTTTAACTTAAAGCATACGAGACATATGATTGAGTACGTAATATACCATACATGATAGATCCTATTGCAGATGCATATGAAATCTTATTCATGCGATCCCTTTCTTCCTTTATTGACGGGGATTTTGTTTTTGATAGACACAAGCTATGTTGCATAGGAATGAATCCCTTCTTGGAATCATGCATATTAAAGCATCTCAACACTTTATCTATGTATGTACTCTGACTTAGGCCAAGCATTTTTTTGATCTATCTCTATAGATCCTGATTCCTAATATATAGGTTACTTCACCAAGGTCCTTCATAGAAAAAGCATTTCCCTAGCCAAGTTTTTACTTGTTGCAAGGTAGGGACATCGTTTCCAATGAGTAATATGCCATCTACATATAATACTAGGAAGACGATCATGCTCCTACTAACCTTCTTGTAGACACAAGGCTCATCATAATTCTTGATGAATCTATATTATTTTACTATTTCATCAAAACGAAGATTCCAACTTCTAGAAGCTTGCTTCAATCCATAGATTGATCGCTATTACTTGCATATCTTTTGAGATTCTTCTGGTATGTCAAATACTTCAAGTTGTGTCATGTACACATCCTCTTGAAGGTTCCCATTTAGGAAAGCAGTTTTAACATCCATCTTCCATATTTCATAATCATGATATGCAACGATTGCAAGTAAAATCCGAACAGATTTAAGCATTGCAACGGGAGAAAAGGTTTCATCATAGTCAACCCCATGAATTTGTTTATAACCTTTTACAACCGGTCTTGCCTTATAAGTATGTACCTTACCATCCATGTTAGTCTTCTTTTTAAAGACCCACATGCATCCTATAAGATTAACTCCTACATGTGGCTCTACCAAGTTCCAAACTTGGTTAGTGTACATGGAATCCATTTCAGGTTTCATGGCTTCTAGACACTTCTCAGACTCTGGACCAGTAATGGCCTCTTGGTAGGTCACAGGCTCATCTTGATCCATGATCAATACATCTTCTTGACCATTTATGAGATGTCCATATCTATTAGGTTGGTGACGTATCGTGTTTGACCTACGTCGGTCTTGTTCTATTGGAGCAGGTCGTTCTTCCACAACTACTTGTATTTCCGGCTCCAATTCCTCCATAGGTGTATCAATGCTTTGTGATTATTGAATTTCATCAAGCTCTACTTTCTTCCCACTGATTCCTTTGGAAATAAAATCCTTTTCCAAGAAAGCTCCAGTTCAAGCGACAAACACTTTGCCCTCAGAAGGATTATAGAAGTAATATCCCCTTGTTTCTTTAGGATACCCCACAAATAAGCATTTGTCAGATTTAGGCTCAAGTTTAGTTGAGATCTGTCGTTTCACATAAACTTCGCAACCCCATATCTTCATGTAAGACATACGTGGTTTCTTACCACTCCATATCTCATATGATGTATTCTCAACCTTTTTGGTAGGAACACAGTTAAGTGTGTAAGCTGCTGTCAACAGAGCATGTCCCCAAAAGGAGTTTGGAAGATCGGCGTGAGTCATCATGGATCGTACCATGTCCAACAAGGTTCGATTTCTTCTCTCAGATACACCATTCTATTATGGTGTTCCAGGAGGAGTAAGTTGGGATACAATCCCACACTCTTTTAGATGGTCATCAAACTCTAGGCTTAAATATTCACCGCCTCGATCTGATCGAAGAACTTTAATATTCTTACCTAGCTGGTTTTGTAATTCATTCTTCAATTCCATGAAATTTTCAAAGATTTCAGATTTGTGTTTCATTAAATACACATAACCATATCTACTGAAATCGTCAGTAAATGTGATGAAGTATTGAAAACCTCCTCTGGCTGGTATGTTTAGTGGTTCACATACATCAGTATGTATGAGTGCCAAAAGATTATTAGCACTTTCACCTTTTCCTGTGAATGGGGATTTTGTCATCTTTCCAATTAAACAAGACACGCACGTCTCATATGATTCATAATCAAAAGAGTCCAAAAGTCCATCTTTATGGAGTTTTGAAACACGCTTCTCATTTATGTGGCCTAAGCGACAATGCCAAAGGTAACTTGGATTTAACTCATTAGTTTTAATCCTCTTAGTATTAATGTTATAAATTGGCATTTCAAGATCAAGGATATACAATCCATTGTTCATTTGTGCAGTAGCATAAAGTATATCATTCAAATAAATAGAGCAACAATTGTTTTTTATTATGAGTGAAAAATCAAACTTGTCCAAACAAGAAACAGAAATAATATTCCTGCTAATTAAAGGTACATAATAAAAGTTCTCTAACTAAATTATTAAACCACTAGGTAAAGTTAATACATAAGTTCCAACAGTTAAAGCAGCAACCTTTGCTCCATTGCCAACTCGTAGATCAACTTCACCTTTTGCCAATTCTCTACTTTTTTTTAGCCCCTGCACATTGGTACAAATGTGAGAACCGTATCCGGTATCTAATACCTATGATGCAAAAGTAGATAAATTAGTTTCTATAACAAAAATACCTGAGTTTGAAGTCTCTAATCCATTTTCTTTATCTTCCAGGTACTTTGGGCAGTTTCTTTTCCAGTGTCCGGTCTTACCGCAATGGAAGAAAGTGCCCTCTTTTGCTATCCCTCCACTAGGCTTCAAATCAGGAGCGGTAGGTTTGGATTTGGCAACATAATTTACTTTCCATTTACAAACCTGCTTGGTGGGCCTTTTGTTCAGCTTCTTTCCATTACTGATCATCAGAATGGACTTCCCTTTTGACTTCACATTCTGCTCAATAGTTCTCAACATACTTAGCAGTTCTTGAAGACTTCTGTCCAAGTCATTCATATTGAAGTTCAGGACAAATTGACTGAAGCTATCTGGCAACGATTGCAAGATCATATCAGTCACAAGTTCCTTTCCAAGTGGAAACCCTAATCTTTCAAGGTTCTCCACATACCCAATCATTTTGAGTACATAGGGACCTACAGGGGTTCCCTCAGCCAACTTGCTATTAAAAAGGGCCTTTGAAACCTGAAATCTCTCATTCCTTTCCTCCTATTGATAGAGCATTTTCAGATGTCCTATCATATCGAACGTTGCCATGTTCTCATGTTGCTTTTACAACTCCGAGTTCATGGTGGCAAGCCTGAGACAAGCGGTTTCATTGGCATCATCGACATGCTTCTTATGAGCATCTCTTTTAGCCTTAGGTGCAGAACTGAGAGGCTCCTCAGGAACAGGTGTCTTTAAGACATACAACCTTTTTTCATGCTTGAGGACAATCCTCAAATTTCGGTGCCAATCCAGAAAATTTGTCCCACAATTTTTTCTTATCAAGGATTGATCGCAAAATGTTGTTAGATGATGTGTTTTGAGTCATGGTAATCTACATAAAAGATATGAAAAATATTAGTATCATTAAAACAACATATTCTATTAAGCCTTTAATCAAATATGCTCCCACTATTTTACTCAAACCAAATGACCCTCACCATTTGATTCGGAAAATCCCGTTGGAAGATTTTCTAGTGGGTCGAGATCCATATTTCACTTTGTTTTAAGTCAGCGTTAGGATGATTACACAAACTCAGTTATTTAGGTAGGAACTCCTTCCAATTGTATCCAATACAATTCTCTAATATCTAAGTTGGGTGAATATCCATCATATGGATCATTCTCAACTCATGCTTCTAAACACATATAATCTCATTATAATTGTTTAGTTAAGTTTGACCCAGAGTTTTAGCAATTGGATATTACATTTATCCCAACTCACCTTACCAATATAGAATATGCACCTCGTGTTAGACGAAACCTACATTGTTCGATACTAGTCTTGATGAGTGCTAAAACTTGGAAAGCTTAAACTTAATATTTACTTTGAGGGAATTTGTTATTAGCTTGATCCCACCAGCTTAACATGCAAATCGTCTCTCACATGCGTCAACATACAAACACATGCATCAATATACATATAAAAAGATACAGTTATGGCCCCTAGCGCAATTGTTATCTCAAGCCAATGAGAAAACCTAAGCTAAACCTAATGACGATCTAAACTTCTCCAAGCAAGACCTCTAAGGTTATCCTCATTTGATGTTGTATTCTTCTCTTTCTTCATAATATTACATTACATAAAAGAATACTCGCTTTACATACGAGGGAGTGAGATGAGAAAAGAAGTTACATCAAGAGATTAAGAGGAAGGCACGACACATATGTCGTATTTTAAAATCCCAAAAACAAAATAAAAGAATCTAAGGCCATAACCAATCACCACAAGAAGATAATAAAACACATTTTATTATTATTAATTTAAGTTCTGTTAATTAAGAAAATCAAATTAAATTTCGGCGATTGATCACATTACTGAGAGTTAGCCGGGGTTCAGCTGCCCGTTCAGTAGACAGTGGTCAAGGGGGCAGCGCCTCCTTGCGGGGTTGTTAGCGGAAGCGCCTTGACGATTTTAATGAACAATTCATTTAAATCGACGTCGTTTTCGCACAACTCTTGTGTTGTTACAATCCTACCCATATAACTCTCCAACAACACAACCCTTGTGTTGTTACAACCCTACCCATATAACTCTCCGACAACACAACCCTTGTGCCATCATGAACCCTAATACAAATAATTTCATGCCATCAAACACAACTCAATTGATAATTCATTATGATCGATCAACATGCCATCACTTCACCATACTATAGTCGGACTCCGAAGCGAATGAACGATGATCTCTCAAAAGAATAACAATCATCATGTGATTGAATGGAAGAAATCAAAACAGTATATCCAATATACCATCTTTGCACCAGAATTGTTTATATCATATATAAAGTGCATCGATCATATTAGTGTAACTCATGGATGATCGATGTATCGCTGCTTCACCATACTAGTGTTAGATTCTGAAGCATAGTCAACATCGATTAATCCAAATTATACACACAATGATGCCAAATTTTAATTTAATCGATTATAGTTTAATTCATTATGAGTTTTAACCATATAAAAACAAAATGTACAAAAATTAAACAGAAATCAGATCCATGGTTTCGTAAGTGGCTCTGACACCACTGAAGGAAAATTGCGATATAAAAACGCAACAAAAAAAACAATTTTCCTCTAGAGATCCTTACGAATGATCAAGGTCAGTGATAAAATATATTACCTCTTGTGGCGATTTGAATTTCTGATGCCGTGATCACGAACTTTGGTGAAGAACAACGTCTCTACTCAGTCCACACGAACAAATCGCTCCCGGTCACAGTGCTAACTGCTCACAAACGAAAGCTTTGAGTGAGCGAGTGAGCGAAAATACGGAAGGGTTTCAAGACTGAATTTTCATCAAGTGAAAAGATTCAACACAAGGGTTCTATTTATAGAACCACAAGTGTGGGCTGCAAGTTAAAAGCCCAATAAAGGATGTAAGCTACAAGCCCAATAAAGCATATGAATGTCATACCTTATGATGTTTCGCATATCACTTAAGCGTGTGGTACCTTACCATAATTTGTATTCCACTTAAGTACACCGTACCTTACGATGTTCCTCATTTACTCTATCTCTCGTTAATCTGTTGTGTGTGTGACCTTGTAGGTTTCCCCGACGTTGACAATTATATTAAATCACATTTAACATAATAAACAATAAGCGGTATCTAGCAACACATCACTGCTACCCAAGTCACGAAAATGTCATGTGATCTGACAAAACCTTTCTGTGATAATACTTGCGTGTATAATTACCCTTTTGTCCTAATGTCTATATTGAACACAAGACATAGATCATGTCATCCTTGTCCAGTTCAATATTGGGCCCTCATACATTTATCCTGTTACGCATGATGGGCAAATTCTATCTAGGTCACTCATGTCCCTCAGCATGCTTTGTGAAGTACCCATAAACTGTCTTTATGGTCATCCAGTAACACATAATGTTTGATCAACAATAAAGCACTTGACTCTACATCTGGGGTCCATAGTGGTTTTAAGTTGAAGGGTGGTATACACCACTTACCACCACGAGAATAACTTATGACACTTTGCATAACATTCTATGTAGTATTCTCATAGTGGGTCAATCCAATATAAATATTACTCCTAATGTTTATACCTATGTCAAGACTTGATAACTCCTTATCCATGATCCATGAGATGTGATCATCAGTCTATCTTCATAATAATCGCAATGCTTTAATGTTATCCCACTTCACAATAAAGCTCGATTATGGATACTTTAAGAATATTGTCCTTGTGTTTAATAGAATCTTATGATTAAGTCACACTTAACATTGCATTAAATAGACTAACTATTCTAGGGACTTTATTATTTTCAAAAAGCAAACACAATAAAGAAAAACCTCTTATTATTAATAAATAATTTGATACAAGTACCAAAAAGTATTTGCCTCTAGGGCTTTGTAATACGGTGAACTGACTTTGTAGGATTTTTGTATCCAAATGTGCGGATAGCAAGAGTCGCCACCGACTTTTATTTTTATCCAATTAAGGGAAGGTAAAAGTAACAGAAAAAGACCTTCGTTAGATTCGAGTGCGGAGAATGGTTATGAAAAGGGAAGGTATTAGCACCCCTTTCCATCCGTAGTTATCTACGGGCTCTTAGTTGCTCTAGATCACTTTTTAAAATTGCTTTCTGTGTGTTTGACAAAATGTTTTGAAAAAGGCATTTCGCTTTGACTTTGTAATGACTCATGTAGGAGTGTATACAAAGTGTTCGGAAATGTTTTTGTTTTGAAAAGAATTTGAACTTTGAAAAAAGTGTGTGGTGTGAAAAGCATTTGATAGAGCAAGCAACTAAAAGACTTATTTACCCACTCAGAATTGGTCGTTTTGTTGTACTTCTACATTCCTTTAGAATAGCGCTAGCCATACCATTAGTTAGTAGGTAGCTCCATTCGTTGGATGTAAGCGGGACATTCGAAGGGACATCGGATGGTCATAGAAGGCAACTTGTAGGAAGTATCCTAGCACATTCGAAGGGACTATCATCATTTTCGTAGGCGACAATCGAGGTCAAGATCATGTATTCGGAGGCGACATCGTGGGTCTTATGATCTTTGTATCGAAGGGACTATGATGATTTGTTTGAAAACAGCGGTGCTAGAATACCTCTACGTTCGAGGGACATGACCATTTGAAATCGAAAGGCATCGAGAGAGAATTACCCTAAGGGGTGCATGTGTGAAAGAAGTGTGTCAAATTCAGATATTTTATCTTGAAGATTAGTGTGAGCTATGTCCAATTATTATCTTGCCATACGCCTAATTACTAGCAATTGAATAGGGTGCGGAAATTAAAATGCGGAATGTAAAAGTGCGGAAAGATAAATCCTACGCTATTACATGGCTTTGGGGCAGATACATAATTTAAAGTGCGGAAAAGTAAAAAAATCCTAATTAAACTATTACAACCCATATGCAATTACATTATTGAAAAATGGAATAAAAACGGAAGAAACGTCTGAATCGGATGAACCTGTGAAAGAATAAGAAAACCGAGAAATATGATGAAATTGAAATAAGAGAAAATGTTAGAAAAAATGCAAATTTTAATATGAGAAAATTAATGCATGCTGGAAATAAGATAAATATACTAAGATAATTTTTTTGGAATTTTTAGATGTATTTTAGTAATTAAAATGCAATTAAAAGTGAATTAAATGCAAAAATATAAATAAAAATAAATATGCATGCAAAAATGTATTTTTTAATTTATTAAATTAAATAAACATTTTTATGATATAAATGCAAAAAGAAAAAATGTTTTTGGTGATTTTTTAATGCAGAATAAAAATCATGAAAAGAATTAAAATATAATGAAAATATTAAAATATAGAAAATAATAAGAAAAACATGAGTTTTGTGAAAAAGGTGTAAAACTGGTGCCAGTGGGATTCGAACTGGGGACATTGGCCTCAAACTCTGAAAACCAACACGCTGACCAACTGAGCCAACACGCGCTATGCTACTGTTTGGAAATTGGAGTAAGTGGAATACATTTTCGCCATTGCCTCCTCCCGCGGACTTCATCTCTTTCGTTTGAATTTTCAAAAGCTTGCGTCGGCTTTTCTTCGACGCTAAAGGCCACAGCAAAATGGAAAACGCAGCATGTATAATATAAATGAGTTCTAAAGACATGGTTTAATTCCAGGCATCATTCCGAACACGATGGGCAAGGTCTCGTGGTCCAATTTTATGTATTTCATGAAACCCTAAAACGAACTCAGGAACCCTAACAATGGCAATACGAGTTCTAAGCCATGGAAACTCAATCAAATAACCCAGATCGCTTGCAATCTTCCTACTAATCACAAAAACAACAACCAAATGTGTTAAAAATGCATGAATGATAGAAATCGAAATTTGAAAAAATAAGAACAAACCAAACACGGATTGCTTGATTCTTGATGGTTTTGAACGATGTAAGAGTCTGGATCGACTCTAAAGACCTCAAGGAATGTAATGGACGGCTTGGAATGGGTTGAATTGAAGCAAAACTAGGGTTACAGGTTGCTTCAAACACGGATTTTGAACTTTGGAATAGGGTTTGCGAGCAATTTTTCGTTCTTTCTTGATAGGTATGCATCATATATTTATCTTGGATGGATTTGGAATGGTTTTGGAAAGAATTGATCAACATTCAATGGAAATCAAATTTTGATATTCTCATGAAATCAAATTTTCAAATTTTGTCCAATTTCAATCCAATCTTGCCAAATTTGATCCAATTTCGAAATTGCTGGCATTTATGGGTTGATTGGATCACAAGAAAGCAATAAAATCAATCTTCAATTAATTTTGATTTTATAATTTATTTTAAGATTTAATTTGTATTTAAATAAATAAATTACAAATTAAATAGAAAAATAAATCAAAAATTCGTGGCATTGGGCTTGGGCACTCCTAATTGCTTGAGGAACAAGTTAGGATGAAGAAAAGTAGGCCCATTTGCAAAAGATTTGATTTTTGAAGTATCTCTCTTTGTGCATTCTTCCAAAATTGCCCAACTTGTGAATGGTGTAACTTGCTCAATTTTCCACATTTTGAGTGTTCTTGGACTTTTGGAAAGCTCTAAGAGTCCTCTAACCAATGTCTTTGGTCTCATCTCAATTGGAGTTACCATGCTCAAAATATCTTCAAAACAAAAGTTGACTTTTGTTGACTTTGAAAATGACTGTAATGTTTTGAGCTATACCTCTCAAATGAAGCATTTTTGGACATTCTTGTGAGACATGAAGTTGTAGAGAATTGAATTTCCTTCAAAACAAGAGGTGGTGGAAAAATTTCGAGAAAGTATGAGAAAGTTATGATCGGTCAAAGTTGATTGACTTTTCATCTAGAAACCCTAATTTAGAAAGTTTGACTTTTGAGCAAATCTTGAGTTTTCTTGATGAATCATGATCAACCCTTGATCAAATGATGAATGTAACTTCAAAATGAGGATGTTGACCAAAATCGAAGTTTTGTTGTATGTTGACCACCGTTGACTTTTGTCCAATACACTCGATTTTCGACCATCGAGCAATTATGCGAGGAAACTTGACTTGTGAGGCTTGAAACTTGACATGGAGAATCTTTGAAGCATATGAGGAGGCATGAATACCATTGGAGATGTTGTAAATCCATCTTGGCTTGAGAGATACCAAACCCTAGTTTGGGTTGATTGTCTAGGAGAGTTTGTCGATCGACTCTTGAGGAATCCTTGAGCATAGATGTATGAAATCTTTTGAGAAGATGGAGGGCAAATTTTGGGGTATGACAGCTGCCCTGTTCAATCTTCTTGTCTTGGAAGGTTAGATTGACATGCTTGTCTTCGCGACTGAAGGTAGAAGATGATTGAACACCTACACTGAAAATTTGTTGGTGGATGATGATGGGAATGGGCTTCAGATGCCATTTGGAGAAGTTGGAGACTTATTTGGGGAGCAGTCGTCGCTAGACTCGAGGTTGTTAATAGGAGAGCTAACGGAGATGGGTTTAAGATGCCATCTGGAAAGGTCACTGGGGGAGTGAGTCGTCGCTAGACTGTGAGCGTTTGGAAGGAGCAGGAGATGGGCTTAAGATGCCATCAGGAGTCGTATGTTAGACTTTGTGCTCATCTTTGAATGAAGTTGTTGGTTTGTATTGATTTTTAACCATATATGCGCGTTCGAAAGTGAAGAGATGTTGACAAGTAGTCGGAGATGGGCTTAAGGCCATCCAAGGCAAGCCCAGTACGCTAGACTCGTAGTTCTTGTTGATAATAAGGAATCGAATAAATCTTCGTGTTGATTACTCGAGGAGATTGTAGTTGGCGAATGTGGATAGCTTCCCATTGTGCATCGGTGTTGATCCATTGCTTGTTATCGGAGGATAACGGTGGTCTTCGGATAGTTTTCCGTCGGTTCGGGCTTAATCCGGACTGTTGCGAGGTGGTCTTTCAGATAGTTTTCCGTCGGCTCGGGGCTTAATCCTGGACTGTTTTCGTCGAAATGACATTACTGTTTGGAAAACAGAGAAACTTTGATAGAATATTTGTTAGTCTTATGCAAGTATGATGCATGACGGTGTATATGGATGACATATGCATGAATTATGACTTTATGAGAGATGTATGGATGATAGATGTTGTGATATTTCAAAACATGTCCATCTTGAGGAAGATGCGAATGTTCTGCTTGAAGATTTCTGACTTCTGCTTGGGGAATTGTGTAGGTGAGAACCCCGCTTTTGAAGGAGAAGAAAGATATCCTGGATTTCTCCGATGCACTATCTGACCAAGTCTTGGGCCTGTATATTGTTGAGGAAGGTAGAGATTTGAGAAGCTCGTTGTCGGAGATCTCATAGATAGACCCTGCTGAGGAGAGTCTGGGAGGTGATCTGTCGAGGACCTTGTACGTAGATCCTGCTGAGGAAAATTAAGGCGCTCTGGGATCCGGTGTAGATCTCATTGGAGAGCATTTGATAATTGAGAGACCGGGCTAGAAGAGTCTGGAGTCCGTTGTAATCTCTGGTGGGGATAAAAGTGTATGTTTCCTCCGATGCACTATCGACCAAGTTTGGTCTGGATACTGCTGGGAGAAGGGAAGATTGAGAAATATCCGCTGGGGATGAAGTGTTACTGCTTGGAGACTGATGTAACGTTGCTCGATTGAGTGAAATTGCTGCTCGTGGATTAACATATACTCCGCTGGGGAAAGTGTGTTGTAGGTGACACCTTTATGCTCTGTGGGGAACTATTTGTTGACTTTCGTCGTCATCTCAATTCCTGGAACCTGTAGTAAGTACTTTTGAATGTTCACTTTTCGTATGTTTGTGATTAGATTCTTATTGTCAAATGCGTATAGTCATTCAAAGCAAACGTTGGACTTATTGCAAACGACAAACAATGGAAATTGTAAAGAGAAAGAATTTTGCGTTTATTTGAGAGGTGGCGTATGGCCAAGTAGTTTGTACACAAGAAAGGTAAAAAGCTATGCGGAAACAACCTCGTTAGGTTCCAACTATGCTAGTACTCATATATTTCAACTATCTCATCTCCTTGTCGTTAGAAAGTGAGTAGTGATCTTCGCCATTTGAATCTTGAATCTTGATAGTAGTCGGGCGGGTGATCTGGAAGAGACATAGTCGTCGCTTAAATCCTAACTTTGCCTAGACCGCCCTTTCGGGTTTCGTCTGGGATACCCTTTTTGCCCAAACGCCTTTTCGGGTTTTCGACTTCGGGTGTACATGTTTTGTATATATCCTTAACTTTTGCCGAACCCTTTGGTTCGAGGATGCCTTATTTTTGCCTAGGTTCGTCGACCTAGCGGGTCTCTTTATCGTAGTATTTTTGACTATGTCTGCGTTCACGGTGTGGGAAGTCTTCACCATCCATGGTGCTAAGTATCATAGCTCCGGAAAATGCCTTGACAACAAACGGTCCCTCGTAGGTGGGAGTCCATTTGCCCACAGGATCACCTTGTGGAAGAATGATGCGCTTGACTACTAGATCACCGACTTGGTAGACTCGGTGCTTGACCTTCTTGTTAAATGCTCGATCATTCGTTTATGATAAATCATCCATGGCGGATGGATGCGAGTCGTTCTCATCAATCAAGTTAATCGGTCAAGGCGAGCACGAACCCAATCGTCTTCGCTAACTCGCCTCTTGGAGGACTACGGTTGAGGGTATCCGAACCTCGATGGGTAAGGCGGCTTCCGTACCGTATACAAGAGAAGGGTTGCCCTGTTGATGTTCGTGCTATAGTCGATGAAGAGCAAATGGTAACATCTCATGCCAATCTTTATGCGTCAACATCATCTTCATATAATCTTCTTAATGTTCTTGTTGGCGGCTTCCATTGCGTTCATCTTAGGCCGATATGGAGAAGAATTATGATGCTTGATCTTGAGCTGCGTGCGAGTTCGTTAAGATTGGAGCCGTTATCGTGATAATCCTTTCGGAGTGCCATACCGCAGATAAGATTATGCTTGATGAATCGAGCCACAACATTCTTGGTAACAGATGCATACGAGGTGCTTCTACCCACTTGGTAAAGTAATCGATTGCCACAAGGATGAAGCGATGTCCATTGGAGGTGTGGGCTTGATTTCTCCGATCATGTCAATGCCCACATTGCAAAAGGCCAGGAGTTAGAACATTCGAGGAGAATGCGTACGTGTCGGCATAATCGCACTTGTGACAAGATCGCGTAGCGGTGACAATCGACTTCCATGGTGGACCAATAGTAACTGTTCTCAAAATCTTCTTAGCCATGGTGTGTCCCTTTGGAGTGGGTACCAAATTAGCCCGTGTAACTCTTCCATGATCATTCTTTGTTTCTGGTCTACAGGGAGTAAGCACAAATCGTGGTTGCGCTTGTATAAGATGCCGTTGCTGAGAAAGAATTTAGAAGCAAATCTTCTCATGAACTTCTTATCATTGACAGATGCCCTGCGGATATTCACGAGTCTCAAGATACCTCTTCACGTCATAGTACCAAGGTTTCTCTACATATCAAGCTCATAACATCTGTTGGTTCGTCAAACCTTTCAATGATGATCGGGGAGCCTCGTTGTCCCATCTAACCTTGAACATAGACGACATGGTAGCCAATGCGTCTGCCAACTGATTCTCCTCTCGTGGACTATGATTGAAAGTAATCTCTTCAAAGTAAGGAATCAAACTCAGAACATGCTCTCGATATGGAATGAGATTCGGATGCTTCGTATCCCACTCGCCCTTAATCTGGCTGATCACTAAAGCTGAGTCTCCATACACTTGTAAGAACTTGATTCTTAAGTCAATAGCAGCTTTAAGACCCATGATGCACGCTTCATATTCGCCATGTTGTTAGGTGTGAAACATAATCTGGCGGTGAAAGGTGTATGTCCTTTGTGGGGATGTGATGATGGCACCAATGCCATTGCCAAGTGCGTTTGAGGCTCCATCAAAACCATAGTCCATCGGGATCCTTGTTCGGGTCCTTCGTGGGCTGGTTCTTATAATCTGTGATTAGTAGAACATCTTCGTGCGGAAATTGACGCATAGGCGATAGTTATCTACGACGATGAGCCAAATGATCGGCTACCACTCCCTTTGATCGCTTCGAGAAGTGTCTTGGATGTCATATTCGGTCAAGATCATTTGCCATCTTGCTATTCTTCGGAGAGCTGGTTTCTCAAAGATGTATTTTATCGGATCCATCTTGAAATCAACAAGGTAGTGTGAGTCAACATATCTTGTCTTAGCCGTGACGAAAAGCGTTGCAAGTTTTCTCATTGTGAGTATCTTGTTTCACATCGGTAAACTTTTGCTAAGGTAGTATATTGCATGCTCTTTTCGACCGGACTCGTCATGTTGCCCCAACACACACCCATTGAGTTCTCTAACAGTCAAGTACATGATAAGAGGTCTTCCTTGGCGGTGGCATCGGGATAGGAGGATTACGTAGGTACTCCTTGATTTTGTCAAAAGCGATCGGCAATCGTCGTTCCATTCCACTACTTGATCTTTCTTTAATAACTTGAAGATTGGCTCACAAGTAGCGATTAGGTGTGCAATGAACGGCAATGTAGTTCAATCGGCCCGAAACCTCGACTTCCTTCTCGGTGCGGGGCGGCATCTCTTGAATAGCTTTAACCTTGGCGGGATCAACTTCAATACCTTTACCACGACAATAAACCCTAGGAGTTTTCGGATCGACTCCAAAGGTGCACTTGTTAGGATTAAGTCTCGATCTGTACTTCTTCAATCATCAAATAGTTTACGCAAATGATCGAGGTGTTCTTCTTGATGCGTGATCGAGCTATCATGTCGTCGGCGTAGACCTCTATCTCGTGATGAATCATGTCATGAAACAATGTCACCATAATGCGATAAGTGGCGCTGCGTTCTTGATCCGAACGGCATAACCTTGTAGCGAAAGTGCCCCACTGTAACGAAAGTAGTCTTCTCCATGTCTTGAGCCATCTTGATCGATTGTAAGGAGAAACCATCCATGAAGGAGAAAACCTTATCTTGGCGGTGTTGTCAACGAACATCAATATGAGGAAGTGGAAACCGTCTTCGGACTCGCTTTGTTCGGATCTCGTAATCCACACACATTCGTACCTTACCATCCTTCTTAGGCACGGGTACCACATTTGCAACCCGGGATAGGAGGTGTGACTAAGAAACCGCGTTGAGCGCTTCATAACCGGCTTTGATTTTCTCGACATCTCGGGACGTCGACAACCTTCTTTCAGGAGAAAACCTTCTTTGTCGGCAATCGGTGCACTACAATATCAATGTCCAAACCGGCATGTCTTCGTATGACCAAGCAAAACCTCAATATAGTCTCGTAGCATCGAATCAACCTTTCTTTAACACTTCTCAAGACCCGCTCCTATCTTGATCTCTTTTGCCTTCGTCACCCAAATTTACAACCTCAACTTGCTCTTCGTGTGGTGTATAACTCGCTCTTCTTGCTGTAGATCGGCAAGTTCTCCGGCACTTCACAATCTTCCTCACTTTCGTCTTCGGCTTGGTAGATCGGATTATCGAAGTCATATTTAGCACTAGCATAGTTGTTATTAACGAGATTCGGAGTGATTCTACAGTGTATCACGTGGGTGTGTGTAAGAAACACATAGCTTTTTGAAGGGGTGATAAAGTAAAGAAAGAAAACAAACAATTGAATGCAAAAGTCCAACGATTTATTGAATGAAAATCATGACGACAGATAATAACCCTAAATAAGCGAGCCATGATGCCCGGCAAGGCACTAGGCTTTCAAAGTTTATTGTTCAAAACATAAAGAAATACGAAAAGCAAAACAAAACAAGAGCAATTACTCACGGCTAAAGGAGATTGGTATACGTCTTGGTCTTCCAATTCTTGAGCCCATGATGCGGAGTTGGGAAGATCCACTTGCGATGTCGAAGTCGTTGTCGTCGTCTTCTATAGCATGGATTCCACTCGGCGATCACGGAAAGGAAGTTGGCGCACGTTCGCGTATCATCTTGACCCTTGATAGTGAAGCCTAAACCGGTCTTGTCAAATTTGAAAGGAAGATCGGGGAGCGACCCCAAATAGCTACCTCCTTGTTCAGATGGCTTGAGCATCTTTCAATGAGGCCATCCTAGGCGGATCTTTAGCATCTTCGGAGTGGAGGAGAGTCAACAGTGACTGGTAATGTTTCAAAAGCTTGACAGGAGTTTCAAAGAATTCTCCTTCCATCTCGAGATAGCGGAATGATGTAGATGGTGACCATATACTCTTCTTCACACCGTAACAACCTTCCCTTTCAGGGTATTTCGACCGATGCAAGGTAGAGTATGACCTGCCCATGTATCCAAGGCGTCAAGTAGGCAGGAGTAAGTGGACGAATGTCCATGACAAAGAAAGTAGAGTCAAAAGTGCGGGAACCGACTTTAACAGCAGTGAGCTCTCCAAGTACCGTCGCTTAGAACCATCAAAAGCTCTCACAATAATGTCTTTGGGTCTCGAACCAACCCTTCGACATCAAGCCGATCAAAAGCGGTCTTGGTAGGATATTCGAGGCGAACGGTGTCAACAAAACATGAGACAGGTAGTACCCTTGCATTCAACGAGAGATGTGCAAGGCTTTGTTGTGTTTCTTTCGGAAGAGTCAAATCGACATCGAGAGAAACCTAGGCCGTTGTTGGCGCCAGGCTAGCAATACAAACTTCAAACTGGTCGGTGGTAGTGTCTTGCGGCACATGAGCATTCTTGAAACTTTACCAAGGCATTAGCATGAGCCTCGGAGCAAGAGCGAGCAAGCATGGAGATCTTGGACGAGTCATCTAAGCTTGTTCCACAACATTGTAATCACTCTTCTTGATGATCTTGAATTTCCTCCATTTCTTGTTTGGAGGTGTCTTGATAACTTCCTTTGGTACTTGTGGTTGAGCGGGATGAGCCGGTTCTTTCCCTCTAGCGGGGATATTGATTGAGTAGCTGGAATGCGGTGGAGTCGATGTCTTTTGGAGGAGAGATCTGGAGAGAATACCCTTCGGTTCGGTCACCTTACTAGACCCGGTGATGTTGTCGATGTCGAGAATAGAAACTTCAATGGTAAGATCTTCAATTGTCGAGGGTCTTGCTTGCGCCATGATAGTAAACATCACTCCATAATTCCAAGGGATAACTTTGTCGAGGAATATGGGCGGTCTCGGAGAAGTGATAATGAGAGGTGCCACTCTAGGCACAGGATCGTGAGAGGAAATTCTTATTGTGTTAACATCAGCATAGTCTTACGGGAAATCGTCACCCCATCCGGTCGCTTTAACATCTTCAAAAGGAATCTTGTAACTATCGAGGACTGTATTTCACCATGTAATCATACTTTCCACTTGGCTGCCCCAGGTATCCCCACAGATAGTACAGTTTCGTTCGCATTGTCAATCTTGACTTAGACATTTCTTCACACAACACGCGGTGGTTTGAAATAGTATCTCACGGTTGTCCATCATGCGAACACGTCTTCTCAACGAGCACAACCATCGGTGCAGATGGGCACCACGACAATTCTGGGCATCTGGATTGACACCGCTCGCAACAAATTCTTCTTGATCATCGGAGGAATGGTCAAGTCATCTATGTTGAAAACATAAGTGTCGTCACCAACGACATTGGAACTCTTGTCATGGTTAGGCATAGGCGCGTTGATCACATTCGGTCTCACGGGAGGATCGAACTCAATGCTTAGCTTCAATCATATCTTGAATTTTGTTCTTGAGCCCAACAATTATCGTATCGTGCCACAGGCTATTGGAATGGTAAGCACACCTAGCATTAAGATTGTACCGGAGAGGAAGTGTTGACATTCGAGGAGGATCCTCAGGTAATCAACTCGCTTTCAACATGTGTTGCAAGGCTTGCGACAATGGCATGTTGATCTTCAAGCTGTCTTCGTGGCGCGTTCGACTACGGCGTTGTCTCGTGAGGTTGTCTTGATGTAGGATTGGAGATCACAAGCCCCCACAGATTGGCGGTCGGTCTTGGCTCGGCTTTTCGACCATACGGCATTGGCTTCTTTCTTACCACCAAAAGATCTCTTCGTAGCATTTGAAGATGACTCTACATGGATCTTCCCACTCTTGATACCGGCTTGATGCGCTACTTTGTCAATATCACTCGGTGAATCCGGATGAAGAATTTCCAATCGGATGATTGAAGAACGGGCTGTCGGTGTTCCCATAAACATATCAACCAACTCCCTATTGGACAAGGGTGGTTGAACTCTGCTAGATCTCTCATACGAGCATACTCCTTGAACTTCTCGTCACGACCCATAGACATGCTGCGGTTGCATGCAGTGGGTGTCAATTCACATTGTACTCATATGAAAGCATCGGCCAAATCACTCCAGTACGGATACGGTCATTCTCTGGCGATAGTACCATTCCAACGGGTTAGGACAAACTCTCTTGAAAATAGTGCATCCTGACTTTCGGTCATCGGTGTGGGATTGATCTTACGGACATAGGACTTCAAATGCAACTTAGGGAAAGACATGCCATCATACTTAGCAAAAGCAGGAACTTTGAACTTGGGAGGAATCACAACAGGAACAAGACTCGGATCATCAAAGTTCAGCCGGACATCTTGAGTTTTCCACGCATTCAGACGGTCTTCAAGTTGTTTGTACTTGTCATCTTCATCAGTGTTGGCTATAATCGAATGGTCCTCTCCTCCTTTCTTTGGTTCACTGCTCACCTTCATCACCCTTGGTACTCCCTCGGTATGGACACTTCCTTGAGAGAGCTCAATCGGTGACCACCTTAGGACCCCCTTTGAAGCGTCTACCCATGTTGAGGAGACCAACAACCTTCTTCTTCTTGTTGATGAGCTTCTTGGATCTTCTTGGCCTTGGACCAAGTGGTGAACATCTGTTGGCCAGCATTCGAGCTTGGAGATCTTTGACAGTCTGTTCAAGAGCCATTTCTGCTAAAATAAATAGCGAGCAAATGAGAAAACCAATGTCCAATGTACCTGTGATGCAATGTTATGATATGCTATGCGATGTTTATGCGAATGCAATGCAATGTTTTCAAGGACCTAAGAGATTTAAATTTGTTTAAACAAGCAATGAACAAACATTTATTAGTACTTCTCATTATTTTTCTTCTTTTTAAGTACAAGAGATAGTTCAAAACGATAAAAGAGAACATAAACATCCTAAAGCTCTAAGTCTCCCATGGGCGCTTCCTCTTGGTGCCGATGTAGGCATTGATGCTTCGCTCCTCATGAAGTAGCTTTGTCAACTCTAACACTTTCTTCTCGCTTGCATAACGCTGAGCTTCAAAGGTATCCCTTTCTTCTTTAAGCTGAATCCAGGATCTCTTCAAGTCTTCAAAATCGGTAGGCATGTCGGGATGGAGAACAGCATAGGTACGTCACCTATAGCAACAGTTCCATAATTCTTGGTAAAGCAGTGAATGGCATCATGAGGTTTTGAGCTCGAGCTCGCACCCATTTGAGGTAAGGTTCCCAAGGAATGGAGTTCGAGTGCCCCAAAGTCTTGGTATCGGTCTTCTTTACCATGCCCCAAGCATGTATAAACCTTCGTCGGTAATGCGGAGATCGTGGTTGTAGTCGAACACAATATCTTGGAGAAGCATATGTGGTCCATCTCTTGAGCAAAACCAAACGACGTAGAGCTAGAGAAGGGTTAGTAATACCTCCCCTTATACCAAGGAGCGGTACATTAGGAATTCTCCACGCTCGATGAATGTGAAATCCTTTTGAGAGAAAAGATTCCAACGGATATCTGAATGAGAGAGTGACATCAATCTTTGAGACCATCTCAACCTTTGTTCATTCTTCAAAGCTGATGGAGGAAGGTGCGAAATAAACCACCTGGAAAGTAACGGTATACAACACATGAGAGTTCCTTGTCTTTTGGTAGTACGAGTGTGGAGAGAATGCAGGATGTCTCCAAGTAAAGTAGGCACTGGATTGCGGGTAAGAAACAACTTGATGGCATTGACATCTATGAATTGATCCGAGTTAGGGAATAGAACCAAACCATAAATTAGCACGGCCACAATGTTTTCAAATGCATGGAAACTCATAACTTTGAGGAATTCTCGGGCTTTCTTGATCAAGAACTTGGAAAGTAAACCCTTAACTCCGCTTCTAGTTTCCCAATTGGCTTCAATGTCTGAGCGCTTAAGATGCAAAGCTGATGCGATGTCTTCGTACTTAGGAACCTTTTCCAAACCGGTGAATGGCATTTGGTCAAGAATAGGTATCCCAAGTAGCTTAGAGAACTCTTCTAAAGTAGGAACCAACTGATAATCTGGAAATGTAAAGCAATGGTGTTTCGGATCAAAGAACTGGAATAGGACATGCATCATATCTTCTTCAAAACCGGAGATAACCAAATCGAGCAGATAACCATGTCTTTTGATGGCGAGCATGGTCGGAATCTCGAAACCAATTCTTTGAGTTGAGAAGGGATACCCATGAAGTTGATTCGGATAGTCTTTCTAGAAGCCATAGTCCCTACAAAACAGAGCAAAGATAAATCCCTAGGTCCTTGAAATAGTTAGAAATGATATGCAATGCGAATGATGTCATGATGTCATGTTTAGCACACACAAACAATTCACACAATGAGCCTATGTTTAAGGCTTGCATGAGGTATAGGTGATTACCCACCAAAAGTTTGAGTTGGTTCATCCTGTCCTATAATAGTAACCGGGTTCTAGGAATCTCATATCATAGATCTTTCTCGTGGCGCTTATTTTCTGACCAAGTGGTCGATCGAAAATGTCCCAAAAGTCGATCTCAATGAGCGTAGCATCGAGTATCAACCAACCTCGGTCTACACCAAAGCCGCCATCTCACTACCTTCTAATGGCTAAGATGGGTCAATTAAGGTTCTAAAAGTTTAGTTAGCGCTTGATGACACCACGAAGCCAAACACTATCTTCAACTTGGGAATGAAGAGTATCGGGACAACCAAAGTGTCACGCTAACGTAGCCATCATGTTGACCGTTTAGTTATCGTCTAACGGTCGCGATGATCTAATGCCACTTACCTAAAGGAAACCCGGATCCGGTGTAGGATCCCCAACAATATAATACCCAAGCAACCCTTAAAGATAAAGCATACAATTCAAACAAAAGCAATAAAAGTTATCTATAAATCCCTAAGGCAATTCTCTCTTTGGGTGTGATCCCAGTAGTCGATTCATGTAATGGTGAACGACTTTGTAGGATTTTGTATCCAAATGTGCGGATAGCAAGAGTCGCCACCGACTTTTATTTTTATCAATTAAGGGAAGGTAAAAGTATGAAAAAGACCTTCGTTAGATTCGAGTGCGGAGAATGGTTATGAAAAGGGAAGGTATTAGCACCCTTTCCATCCGTAGTTATCTACGGCTCTTAGTTGCTCTAGATCACTTTTTAAAATTGCTTTCGTGTGTTTGACAAAATGTTTTGAAAAAGGCATTTCGCTTTGACTTTGTAATGACTCATGTAGGAGTGTATACAAAGTGTTCGGAAATGTTTTGTTTTGAAAAGAATTTGAACTTTGAAAAAAGTGTGTGGTGTGAAAAGCATTTGATAGAGCAAGCAACTAAAGACTTATTTACCCACTCGAATTGGTCGTTTTGTTGTACTTCTACATTCCTTTAGAATAGCGCTAGCCATACCATTAGTTAGTAGGTAGCTCCATTCGTTGGATGTAAGCGGGACATTCGAAGGGACATCGGATGGTCATAGAAGGCAACTTGTAGGAAGTATCCTAGCACATTCGAAGGACTATCATCATTTTCGTGGCGACAATCGAGGGTCAAGATCATGTATTCGGAGGCGACATCGTGGGTCTTATGATCTTTGTATCGAAGGGACTATGATGATTTGTTTGAAAGGCAACGGTGCTAGAATACCTCTACGTTCGAGGGACATGACCATTTGAAATCGAAAGGCATCGAGAGAGAATTACCCTAAGGGGTGCATGTGTGAAAGAAGTGTGTCAAATTCAGATATTTTATCTTGAAGATTAGTGTGAGCTATGTCCAATTATTATCTTGCCATACACGCCTAATTACTAGCAATTGAATAGGGTGCGGAAATTAAAATGCGGAATGTAAAAGTGCGGAAAGATAAATCCTACGCTATTACATGGCTTTGGGGCAGATACATAATTTAAAGTGCGGAAAAGTAAAAAATCCTAATTAAACTATTACAACCCATATGCAATTACATTATTGAAAAATGGAATAAAAACGGAAGAAACGTCTGAATCGGATGAACCTGTGAAAGAATAAGAAAACCGAGAAATATGATGAAATTGAAATAAGAGAAAATGTTAGAAAAAATGCAAATTTTAATATGAGAAAATTAATGCATGCTGGAAATAAGATAAATATACTAAGATAATTTTTTTGGAATTTTTAGATGTATTTTAGTAATTAAAATGCAATTAAAAGTGAATTAAATGCAAAAATATAAATAAAATAAATATGCATGCAAAATGTATTTTTAATTTATTAAATTAAATAAATATTTTTATGATATAAATGCAAAAGAAAAATGTTTTTGGTGATTTTTTAATGCAGAATAAAAATCATGAAAAGAATTAAAATATAATGAAAATATTAAAATATAGAAAATAATAAGAAAAACATGAGTTTTGTGAAAAAGGTGTAAAACTGGTGCCAGTGGGATTCGAACTGGGGACATTGGCCTCAAACTCTGAAAACCAACACGCTGACCAACTGAGCCACACGTTTGAAATTGGAATACGCGTTGCCGCCATTGCCTCCTCCGCCCGGACTTCATCTCTTTCGTTTTGAATTTTCAAAAGCTTGCGTCGGCTTTTCTTCGACGCTAAAGGCCCTGGCAAAATGGAAAACGCAGCATGTATAATATAAATGAGTTCTAAAGACATGGTTTAATTCCAGGCATCATTCCGAACACGATGGGCAAGGTCTCGTGGTCCAATTTTATGTATTTCATGAAACCCTAAAACGAACTCAGGAACCCTAACAATGGAAATACGAGTTCTAAGCCATGGAAACTCAATCAAATAACCCAGATCGCTTGCAATCTTCCTACTAATCACAAAAACAACAACCAAATGTGTTAAAAATGCATGAATGATAGAAATCGAAATTTGAAAAAATAAGAACAAACCAAACACGGATTGCTTGATTCTTGATGGTTTTGAACGATGTAAGAGTCTGGATCGACTCTAAAGACCTCAAGGAATGTAATGGACGGCTTGGAATGGGTTGAATTGAAGCAAAACTAGGGTTACCAGTTGCTTCAAACACACGGATTTTTGAACTTTGGAATAGGGTTTGCAGAGCAATTTTTTCGTTCTTTCTTGATAGGTATGCATCATATATTTATACTGGATGGATTTGGAATGGTTTTTGGAAAGAATTGATCAACATTCAATGGAAATCAAATTTTGATATTCTCATGAAATCAAATTTTCAAATTTTGTCCAATTTCAATCCAATCTTGCCAAATTTGATCCAATTTCGAAATTGCTGGCATTTATGGGTTGATTGGATCACAAGAAAGCAATAAAATCAATCTTCAATTAATTTTGATTTTATAATTTATTTTAAGATTTAATTTGTATTTAAATAAATAAATTACAAATTAAATAGAAAAATAAATCAAAATTCGTGGCATTGGGCTTGGGCACTCCTAATTGCTTGAGGAACAAGTTAGGATGAAGAAAAAGTAGGCCCATTTGCAAAAGATTTGATTTTGAAGTATCTCTTTGTGCATTCTTCCAAAATTGCCCAACTTGTGAATGGTGTAACTTGCTCAATTTTCCACATTTTTGAGTGTTCTTGGACTTTTGGAAAGCTCTAAGAGTCCTCTAACCAATGTCTTTGGTCTCATCTCAATTGGAGTTACCATGCTCAAAATATCTTCAAAACAAAAGTTGACTTTTGTTGACTTTGAAAATGACTGTAATGTTTTGAGCTATACCTCTCAAATGAAGCATTTTTGGACATTCTTGTGAGACATGAAGTTGTAGAGAATTGAATTTCCTTCAAAACAAGAGGTGGTGGAAAAATTTCGAGAAAGTATGAGAAAGTTATGATCATCAAAGTTCATTGACTTTTCATCTAGAAACCCTAATTTAGAAAGTTTGACTTTTGAGCAAATCTTGAGTTTTCTTGATGAATCATGATCAACCCTTGATCAAATGATGAATGTAACTTCAAAATGAGGATGTTGACCAAAAATCAGAAGTTTTGACTGTATGTTGACCACCGTTGACTTTTTGTCCAATACACTCGATTTTCAACCATCTGAGCAATTGTCTGAGGAAACTTGACTTGTGAGGCTTGAAACTTGACATGGAGAATCTTTGAAGCATATGAGGAGGCATGAATACCATTGGAGATGTTGGAAATCCATCTTGGCTTGAGAGATACCAAACCCTAGTTTGGGTTGATTGTCTAGGAGAGAGTTTGTCTGATCAACTCTTGAGGAATCCTTGAGCATAGATGTATGAAATCTTTTGAGAAGATGGAGGGCAAATTTTGGGGTATGACAGGCTTACACCAATAATGTTGATCCAACTCAATATAGAAGGTTGATTGAATCGTTACGTTAATTGCGCAATACGCGATCAAATTTGGCATTTAGTGTCAGTGTTGCTAGTAGATTCATGGAGAGACCAAAGGTGTTTTATTTGGCAGAAGTTAAGAGGATCCTTTTCTACAATAAAGGTACCCTTGGATGCGGAATTCTCTTTCCCACAGCTGATATGGGCAGCATGTGCGAGTTACTCGGTTATACAGATTCTAATTGGTGCGAAGATAAAGATGATCGAAAGTCTACGGCTCTTTATATTTGGTGGAGCTCTAATATCTTGGTGCTTTAAAAAGGAACCCGTGGTGGCACTCTCTTCTTTTGAGGCCGAGTATATCGCTGCATGGATGTGTGCATGTCAAGTTGTGTGGCTAATGAATCTACTTAGAGAGCTGGGCAACATTGATGTAAAAGCTGTCACGCTCTTTGTTGACAACCAATCGACTATCAACCTTGCAAGGAATCCTATAGCACATGGGATGAGCAAGCATATAAAGATGAGGTTTTATAACTCGAGGGAACTAGTGTGTGAAGGACAACTGAATCTTGCTCATTGTCGAAGCGAAGAACAACTTGCAAATTTGTTGACGAAGGCAATAACAAATGAAGTGTTAGAGAGGGTTGTGAAGAGTTTGAGCTTAAAGAATATGTAGCACTTGCCTTAAGGTGGTGTAATGGATGTAATGTATAAGTCCAGTACAGTTTGCATGCATTAGAAGTTATTTTGGAAATAACTTATTTGAAAAAGCTATTATGCTACTGAAGCGGAAATTATGTTTCTCGAAGGAGAAACAAGTTTCCTCATTTGGAGAAATCGTTTTCTATCGCAAATTTATGTTTTCCTGTGTAGCCATTTTCTGTTATGTTTTGTTGGTTTGTTTTGTGTTGTTTACTAATGCAATATAAATAGCACCCCTCTTGTAATGTGAAAAATTAACGTCATTGTGAATAATAATCCTTTTTTCTACTCAATTACTCTCTCTCTCTCTCTCTCTCTCTCTCTCTCAATTCCCAATTTTCTCTCTAGACTTCATCTTTTCCAATATATCATTTTCACCATTGGTTCGCCTTCAACCTATAGTGTATGTTCCAACAAAATTGTGGCAAATATTTGTGAGTCCCTATATCATTACGGTTTAACCGTATGTTTTTTGAAGCCATATGCGGCAGTCCATTGATCAGATCAAATTCCATCAAGTTCGTCTATAATACCAAACTTTCGACTAATACAAATTCATTGATCAAATCTCGTTAAGCCCTTCTCAAATGCCAATTTTCGACTAATACAAATCTATTGATTAAATCTCGTTAAACCCGTCTCTAATGCCAAACTTTTGACTAATATAAATTCATTGATCAACTTCCGTTAAGCCCGTCTAATGCCAAACTTTCGACTAATACAAATACATTGATCAAATTCTATTAAGCCCATCTTTTTGCTTTTGATCAAATTGTATTAGAACATAAAGATGTAAAAATAAACAATTAAAAAAAAACTATTAAAATCAAACCTTGAATTAACAAAAAAATATTGTTTACTATTATCATACCTTTAATTAACACAAAAATATATAAAACTATTAGAATGACACCTTAAATTAACACACAGATATTATTTACTATTATTATACCTTTAATTAGTACAAAAATACATAAAACTATTAGAATCAGAACTTGAAATATTCTAATCAGACGTTGAATTAACACAATAATATTATAATAGTAAAATTATATGAAATAAATTAATAATTATAATAAAATTGACAAACCAAGAATGATAAACATATAATCATTATTCTCTAATCAAATTTTGGTACACATTTCTTGAAATAAGTGTCAATTGTCCTACTCTACAAAAAAATATAAAAATGATTTAATATAATATTCTTATAAATGTTAAGCATACTATTTTGTGTTTTGTTTGCACAATGCAATTATCCATACTGCATGTAGCAACACCCCATTACGATAAATCAATTATCTTACGATAAATCTCGTTAATAATCGTACATGACTAGGAGGATTTTCGATGGCTCAAGCTGTCGTCGCGGTTGGTGAAAGATGGGAGAAGTACCTGCAAGATACTCTAATGCCAAAGTGAAAAAAGGCAATAGGAGAGAGCAAGTAGAAAGTGAGTGAAAGAATGAATACCCGGCCCTCTCGAATGAGAGGATGTTTATAACCCCCAGCGCTGGGCCAAGGTCCAGTTAGTGGGCTGCTTCAACGAAGCCCACTAAGGGATTTCCAGGGCTTGCGTGAGCAAGAAGTCCGGAATATTGTCTTCTCCTTGGTTGTAGCTTCGAGATCTAAGGGGCAGTTGACCCGTTATTCTCGGAGGGCGTGGTGACAATTTAAGTAATCGTTGACCACGTGGCCCTAACACGCTTGTGGGGACGTCCCTAGCGGTTACGGGCATATGGGCCTCCGGGTCCTTAATGCCCATTGGACTGAGCCTTAATAGATGTGGGCCAAATGTTGGTGCAATCCAGAACAAGAGCCCCCCAAGTTATTGTTCTTGAAGAGAGCGATGACTTTAAGCCAGTTCTGCCCTTTCGTCGGGGACACTGCTTGCGAGTTCTCTGGATGTTGGGAATTCGTCCCCGTCGGCCATCGAATCGAGTCAACGCGCCAAGCAGGTCGATGTAGGTCGTGAACCTTTTGCCTTCAGGCGTCCCGCGATGGGTTTGTCGTTGAGGAATCGGTTGTAGGTGAAACGTCATGTCGTGTGGGCTAGTGTCTGTCAGCCTAGGAGTGACATGCGCCACGTGTCGTCGTTCAAATTGTTCGTCCAATATGGGGAAGTGTGAAAGCCTCCTAAGGGCATGACTCTTCGTATGTCCATGAACAATTATAAAAGGAAGTTTGGGGTCCCGTTTGACCCATTCCTTACCCGCTCCTTCTACTTGAAATTCCTTACCCGCTCTTTCAACTTGAATCTCAGAATTCTCTGCACAAAGCTCCAAGAATCTTCAAAGCGTTTTTAAAGATGTCTCTAAGTCCTGATGTTACAGGTAAGCCTTCCTCAAATTCTTCGTGTTTTCTTCATAAATCCGAAGTTTTTGGGATGAATGTGCCGGGGAGATTCGTTTTTGGGATGAATGTGTCGGGGAGATTGTGAATCTCCTGGGGAGATATATGAATCTCGCAGGGAGATATATGAATCTCGCGGGGAACTCACGAACCTTCCGAAGAAATATGTGAGTTTTGCGGGGACGTCCATGAATCCCCCGAAAACACATATGAATATCGATTAGTTGAAAAATAGATGAAACAACTGCATGCCGCTATTGAGATGTGTTAGGATCAACAAAATTATCTGCCACCATAGCTTCATATTTTAAAAGAGTTTGAGAGGGTAAATATAAATTTGTTACATAGCCACATAGCCACATAGCCAAGGGTGCTTCCACACTTGAACCAACATACCATTGCCAATTTTACACTTATGTACTCCTTTTACAATAATCTACAAAATATGGATGTTACATAAAACACAAGTAAATATCGCTAGTTTCCAATGTACAAAAGTAAGTTTACATAATAATAACTATCATTTCCTTTTCATTTTATGATTTCATTTTAAATTTAATCATTATTTACAACTAACAATGACACATTTGCATCAATATATATTGTTGATTAAAAAAAGCATAGATTTGCTTCATAAAAAAAATACTCTCATGCTACATATAGATATACAACTGTTGCACTGATTGATGGAAATTCCTAAAATGAAGATGACCGGGTCAACAAATAAAAATTGTGAGAAATAGCAAAAAAATTGGAAGCATTTCAATCCAATTGTCAAAATAGCTATAATTAGAATTAAAATCCAATATTGGTAATTATGAAAGTTGAAGCCTCCATCACCAATCTCGTTCTCAAACACGATGACAACTTTTCTGTTTCTGTTTGTGGCTACCCAATTCCGAGAAAACAAAAAATACACAAATATCATTATCCAACAAAAAACAAAAAAAATAGAGAGACAGAGAAGAAGAAGAATAGGAGGGAAACAAACAACCTTAATCTCTCCGAACAGCGGTCCATTTCTACCCGGAGGACGGTTCAGATTCCAGGTTGCCAATGGCCGTTGTTCGCTTCCTTATCTTCATCCTTCTCATCCTCATCTCTCTCCCTTCCCAATGTATTTCCATTCCTGAATCTGAAGCACTCCTCAAGCTCAAATCGTCATTCACAAACTCACAATCTCTTTCTTCATGGGTCCCTAACCAAAATCCATGCTCTTCAAAATGGGTTGGTGTAATTTGTTTCGACAACAGTATATGGAGTCTTCATCTCTCTAACTTAGGCCTTGCGGGTAAAATTGACATTGATTCTCTATTACAGATTCCATCCTTGAGAACCATAAGTTTCGTTAACAACTCTTTCTCTGGTCCTATTCCTGAATTCAATAAACTTGGTGCTCTCAAAGCTCTTTATATAGCACAAAACCAATTCTCAGGACCTATTCCTCCACAATATTTTTCACATTTAGCTTCTCTGAAAAAAGCATGGCTCAACAACAACAAGTTCTCAGGAAATATACCAGAGTCATTAACAAATCTTCGTTTCCTCGGCGAGTTACATCTCGAAAACAATGAGTTCTCTGGTCCTATTATAGAATTCAAACAAGACATCAAATCGTTTGACATATCTAACAATAAGTTACAAGGTTCAATACCAACTACCATGTCTAGGTTCGACGCAAAATCTTTTGCAGGAAATGAAGAGCTTTGTGGGAAACCTCTTGATAAAGAATGTGATCCTTCTTCGATTTCAATGCCAACAACACCTGATAGTGGTGGACAAGGTTCTGGATGGGCTTTGAAGGTTATTGCAATTCTAATTGTTGCAACAGTTGTGGCGGTTATTTTCACGTTAATTAAATCAAAACGTAGAGCGGATGATGATTTTAGTGTTATGAGTAGAGAAATTAACGACGATGTGGTTCAGGTTCACGTTCCTAGCTCAAACTATAGTAGAGCATCAGAGGTTAGTAAAAAAGAATCTAAGAGAGGTTCTTCCAAGAGTGGTGGAATGGGTGATCTTATTATGGTGAATGATGAAAAAGGTGTGTTTGGTTTACCTGATTTGATGAAAGCTGCTGCTGAGGTTTTGGGAAATGGTGGGTTGGGTTCTGCTTATAAAGCTGCAATGACTAATGGTTTATCCGTAGTTGTGAAGAGGATGAGAGAGATGAATAAAGTTAGTAGAGATATATTTGATGCTGAGATGAGACGCTTTGGGAGACTCAGAAACCGCAATATTTTGGCTCCTTTGGCTTACCATTACCGCAGAGAGGAAAAGTTATTTGTTACTGAATATATGCCCAAAGGAAGCTTGTTATATGTCTTGCATGGTAATCTTTCACATTTATTTATATATAATCTATGAAACACAATACACGGACACCGAACAAAACACTAGCATGCATGTCTCAAACGTTAGAGACTATCCTTTTTATTCACATATATATTTATATGCATGAATAATAATAATAATTTAGGTTGAGGGTCGAGATGTTATTTGTTCCAGGTGATAGAGGATCAAGCCATGCTGAATTGAATTGGCCAACTCGTTTGAAGATTGTGAAAGGAATTGCTCGGGGTTTAACCTTTCTCTACACCGAATTTGCATCCGGAGACCTTCCACATGGAAACCTTAAATCAAGCAATATACTTCTAACTGATAACTACGAGCCACTTTTAAGTGACTTTGCATTTCATCCATTGATCAACCCAAGCTATGCAGCACAAACAATGTTTGCATACAAGACTCCTGATTATGTTGTTTACCAACATGTTTCACAAAAAACTGACGTTTATTGTCTTGGAATTATCATTCTTGAAATCATTACTGGCAAGTTCCCTTCTCAATATCACAGTAATGGTAAAGGTGGCACGGATGTAGTTCAATGGGTTTTCACAGCAATTTCTGAGAGAAGAGAAGCAGAACTGATTGATCCAGAGTTAGCAGGAAATAATGCAGACTCAATTAATCAAATGCTACAACTTATTCAAATTGGGGCTGCTTGCACAGAAAGCAATCCTGAACAACGACTTAACATGAAGGAAGCTATTAGAAGGATAGAGGAATTACAAGTTTAAAGATGAATAAATATTTTTATGTCAATATGCTAGTTTTAGTATGTAACATTTACTTTTGTAGGTGAGATTTACAAACCTAGGAAAGATTAATTAATCACATTGATTCAGCATCTTGACCAAATAATTCAGTATTCATGAATGATCCTCTAAAAGCTTAGTGGTAAACATTGATTTTTGCACAATACTATTAAGAGACATATATGGAGGAAGAAAAAAAGGGTCGCTTCAAAGGGAGAAAAATTGGATGCATGCATGGCTTCATGGAAGAATTAGAATTTCTATGAAACAAAAGTGAATTCTATTGCGATTGGGATGTTTCCAAAGTTTTCTCCCTTTGAAGAGTGAAAAATGTGAAAGTACATGATCAATTGAGTGGTGTGCCTCGTATAACTGATAATGAATCTTGTAAGTTAATGTGCAATTCTGATATAATGAAACATTTTTTGATCATAAACTACATAAAATTCATTGTGGAAAAGTTAATACATAAACTACATAAAATTTTATCCAAATTTTCCTCTTATCAATTTCAAGTTTTTTCTCCACACTTATTCTAATCTGCCATTTTCTCAATTTGTAAACTTTTTTTAAGTTATCGCATCTTTTGTATAGTTTTTATACAACTTTTCTTATTTTTGTTCATTCATTTTGACATTCTTAAAGTTAACTAGACCATGACTATTATAAACATTTGGAGATGTTACATTTTAAACGGTTACTTCTATTACAACCTATTAACTTAATTGAATAATAACTACTTCAAAAGATAAAAATGTGAAGTGTGATACATGAAAATTAAGTTAGTTGATTGGATCTACAAAATAATAAGTTATGTCATGTTGATATTTATTACTTATCTTTATAACTTCTCTGAGGCTTCTTCTAAAATTATACTACCTCTATTCCTTTTTATAAGAGACAAACTTAATAAATCATGTACATATTAAGGAGGATAGTATATTTAACTGTTATTCTTAAATTAATTTTTTATTTCAAAATTATCTATGCATTAAATTCTATAATTAATATAATCCGATAATTGACGTTCTACATATTTAAATCTAATGAGTTAACTCACAAATTATCGTAAAATTTAAAAACACTCTCTCTTCAAACGAATAATATAATTCATAATGCACGTTCACATTCTTATTGTGACAATTTAAATTTCAAATAAAAAAGACAATTTTTGTTACAAAATAATATTTTTTATCATTTAAAAGCAAATTTCCATCAAACCTTAAACAAACTTTGAATACTAAAATAAAATTTACACCATGATTTTCAGTAGTACATTTGTCCTTCTCTATATGATTCACTTTCAACCATAATGAAAAATATTTCTTGAAATAAGACTGTGACATCATCAAATATAAAGAAAATTTCTTGATTCCCATAACTTTTTCACACATTACGCGAATTTCCTAAAACGTCTCTTAAAATCGAAAGTATATTTTTGATGCGCACCATCATCTAATAAAATATACACCAAATTCGGAAATATACTTTCGGTTCTATATCGAAATTGTAATTTCAGTTTTTATCATCAGAATTCAGAAACTTCATTGCATTGGTTAACATAGACATACATATAATGCATAACATAAACTTAAAAATACATTTAGTAGTTAAACATAAATCAAACATTACAAATCAATATCCGGGTGGGCGTTGCAACATCCTAATAATATCATCGACGATTATTGTTAAAGTCGCATCTAGCTCGATTGGAACTTTCTCCTGAAAACTTTTATGACTAGACCCCATAGCTCATAAATCAGCGTTGTTCTTTAGTTCACAGTTCATTAACTGAAGTTTCCCTTCATTGTTAATCGATGGCGAGTAGTGCTCGATCTTCTCTACCTTTCGACTGTCGCCAAAAGGTACAAGTTCCTTCAATGTTTCACATACATCTTCAATTTGGGTGTACATAGTGATCTTGAATTCGCGAGATAGTGTGGCGCCGGGAAAATGGACAACTCCAACAATCCAGTTGATGTTCAATTTCATGTCCATATCTGGTTTTTTGTGTTGTGGTAGGAAAAAATATAAGAGGAGAGGTATTTTACAGTAGTTGGATGTAAACATGGACCATATAAATCTTATCCTTGTGCTAGTGATAAAACTGAAAGTAAAGTTCTGGTTCTTAACTTAACCAAAACCAGAAGTAAACTTCTGTCAAACGGTATGGGATTGAAAAGCCAGAAACAAAACATAAACAACAACTTTAATAAAATAAAACTCATGTATTCAAATATCGTGCATTTGATCAAACTACAAAAATGACTATATTTCCACATCATAATACATGAACAAAATGAAGTTAACATTAAAATGCTACCTAACTACTTGAAAGAGCCGAAAAAAGTGTCGCCGGATAAATTCACCGGTGGCACACTGACACCCCTTTTGACTTTTCCCTTTTTTTTCTACTTCTATTTGGTTCAAATTGTTGTATTCTTTCATCTTTTCCATGAATTCGTCCGACCATGTCTCTGATGGGTCTGTGAAATGAAGCGTCTACTCTGGTGATATAGGCGGTAAAGGGCGTCCTAATTTCAAATAAACTTGAACAAAATGCTGTGGATTTGAAATCCACCCAACGCATATGATATAATCATTGGGATTTGGTGTAGGAGCAGTGCGCAGAGGGAAATAAGTCTCTGAAAAACTGTAGCTTGTCAGATTAATACACACCATCTCATACGCACTTTCTACGAGATGACCCATTTCAGAGAATCACATCCATTTATCCTCTGGTGCAAATCCATCCTCAGTAGGTAATAGTGCGTGATATATTTCCTCAACCTTCTCTTTACTCCCTAACACACGAGTGTATAATTCTCTATTTTCCGACAACTCTGTGATTAAGGTATCTCGCACAGTATTGTAATACTCTTCACAACTACCAAGAAAACCAGAAACAACTGGAAAACCAAAGTTACCGTCACCACTGACATTGACGACCAGTTTAATGTACTTGTGCATAAAAATCAACATGTGATCGATGAATGATATTTTTTGTGTAGTCGGTGTGGGCGGTGGCTTGGTAAAACAGGCACCTTTGAAAACACTTTTTTGAGATTTCGGTGTAGGTGAATCGGAAAAAACTTTGTCAACGTGTTCAAAATATGAAGGACATCTCGTAGTAGAATTTTCACTCGGCATAATAACTTCAGATACATCAGTTTAGGACGTAACCTTATTTCTTCAAAAAGTAACAGATTAATGTAGTGAATTAGGGATAAAAGGAATCAAGTTGACCTGAAATTCTACTTTCTCGAGCTCTTTCTGATATGATGAACCACAAAAATGATGATTTGGAGTGGAAAATGGATTGACAATGGAGAGGGTTTTTGAGAGGTTGCAAGGAGAAAGAGTGAAATGATGGTGATCAACATGGTTGCTGTTTTAAGCAATTTGTGTCGTGCCCAAAATCGGAAGTATACTTCCGGTAATATACAAAGTATCAAGGTGGCAACCCTATTCAATGTTCCTATTACTATAACCAGAAGTATACATCCGATTCTAAACCGAAAGTGCATCTCCAATTATGTTTCTTACTATTTGAGGGATCACACCATATTTTGACTGATTTATATAAAAAAGGGTGCGAATCAAAAATATACTCAATATAAAATGCTCCAATATGGGGCGAATTAACAAATTCTCAATATAAAAGCACATGAGTTTGACTAGTAAGTCTCTATGTTTTCATGATAACAATGATCCAGTGATTTTATCATCAAGATGAAACAAGCAACAATGGCAAGTTCAGTAAAAGAAAAATATATCATTGTGTGACATCAGTTCATTATGATTGATATACATAAAAAAACATGGTCATTAATGTGTCATTCATGCTATACATGTGAGAAAATTCATTATGACACACATAAACATGTCACTTGCCATTGTTGCTTGTTTCATCTTCATGTAATATATTTTTCTTTTATTGAACTTGTATATACTGAAAAATAAAGTAACTCTATTCTTTTCTACATTAAATAGGAACCAATGATCAATGAGTAGTATCCTCAAACTTTTTATATGTATCTACATGAAAAAATTTTCTTAAAATTTATTACATGTTTTTATTATTTATGCACACCTGTTGACAAGTGAAAGAAGTTCCTAACCAAGTATTTGGACTCCAATGGTAAAGCAACTCATGTAAAGGACGACATTCAGGAAGTATCGAGTTTGATTTCTAATAGAAACAATGTTTGATCAGTGTTCATACCTCAGCTCATGAGCTATGAATTAATAAGGCTCCATTCCCCTATAAACTAGAGTGCGAAGCCAAGAAAAAAGTTTTCAAAAAACCGTTGTTTTCTAAACAATAAAAATAGAAAGACTTTATGTCAAATATTTTTTTTGCTCAAGAGATGGTAATGAGAAACTAGTTGGAACTCAGACAATATTACGAGTTCCTTAATTATATAATGTTTATAGAAGTGTAGTTTTCCGTTTATGAAAACAATTAAAGGACAAGAGTGATGATTGTCATTAAAAACACAAAATTATGGAAGAAAAAGACTCAGTTAGATTCAGGGAGAATGTGTCAACCCCTCTTACCAAAATGGTCCATCTGATCTCTATCTAATATTTTTAATCTTCCTAGGACTTCATAAGTAAGGTTATAATAACAAAGTTACATGACGCCATTCAAATAAACTTAAGCCTTATTTAAAAGAGGAAACATGATTTATTGATCGTTTAAGGTTTTGTTTATCAGTTCTTGACACCAACAACTCATCTCATGTCAAAATTTACAATATTATCAGAAGTAAAGTACTAATTACTTATCGATATGGGTGAGAATAGGTTAGGCCGAGCTAGGCTTTGCCATGCCTGAGCCTGACCTGCTAAAACATTCAAAGTCTAAGCCTGGTCTATGACCTACATATGCTTATTTTTCAGCATGGGTCTGGCCTTTTTGGAGGCCTGGTTAGCCTATTAGCCTAATTAAGTAGCCTATATCATTTGAACATATGTAAATAAGCAATTAAACTAATGATTAAATATAGTACATAACCAAAAGTACAATGAGATTAAATATTTCTTTATATTGACTTATTTTAGTTTACATGGTAACATAAGTTTTGTGAGAACATTTGTTTGTGAGAACTTATGAAAACAACTTATGGCATTATTCCTAAGGTTGTTTCAACTTATTTTTACAAGTTCTTCAAGATAACTAAACTTTATTTTATATTTTAATATATAATACAATATAAAAGACAACACATTTAGTCATATTTATCATAATAGACCGACTTGATAGGCTTTAAAGTCTTTTTTTAGAGCGTGCAGACTAGCCTATTCAACTAAATAGGCTTATAAAAAACACCTAGGCCTTTTCTATTTAAAAAGAGTCTGGCCTGGCCTTCGCCATTGTAGATTAGGTCGTAGGCCCCTGTTAGTCGACCTGACCTATTTTCACCCCTCCTTATTGATGAATGAAGACCGACTAGATAAAAATTGCAGAAGCAAAAAAATATGTGAGATTATGTTCTTAGGTGCGTCTGCTAGACTCATGTTTGCCAATGAAGAAAATGAGACAATCTCAATGAAGAATGGTATATTTCTATCATGTGAATAACGGAGACAAGACCCTGCCTAATAGGTGCAAACTTTATATGTAAGAAAGGTAGTTCGATGTGATTCTAACATATTCGTCCTGTTTATTTAGAGGTCAAAATCATCATTTTTAGGCTTACAAATTTGGATTTGAACCATTATTACTAAAATATATAAAATTAGACGAAGACCAAAAATATAATTTTAAAATTGTAAGAATAGTTTGGATTTTGAAACCATATAAGATTAAAATCTCATTTTAAATAAAATAGGAATGGTAATGGTACTCATGGGCACGAGTACTAATCTCCCGCTATCCGTCCCGTTTAATAAAAATGATATCCGTCTCGCCTCATACCCGTGCGGGTATCCGTCAGATGGATATCCGTGAATTTTGAGATATCCGCGGGTATTAACGAATATCCATTGATATTATTATTTAAATATATTTAAAAAAATATGTATATTAAAATAATTATTTTTTAATCTCTTTTAAAGTCAAAAAAATTATTTTCAAATTTAACACATAATAAATAAACAAATATAATTCACATTCATTTTATTTCTTCTTTTATCCAAATAATAATAATAATAATAATAATAATAATAATAATAATAATAATAATAATAATAATAATAATATATTTAAAAAAATAACAATAATAATTTTGATCAAACATATTAACATTTAAGTATTTTTTAATTATTAACGGATACTCGCGGGTATGAGTACCATCAAATCCATATATGTATCCGTAAGTAACCGGATAATCAAATATCCATTTATTTTACCTGCGGATACTCATTAAGTCATCATATCCATATCTGTGATGGGTTTTACCCGCGAATATCTACGGATACGAGTTTTTGTCATCCCTAGATCCAACATGTGTTTGATACATTCACTTGTTGTTTTTAAACTTTTTAAGTTAAAGAAAATATTAATAATAATATCAATAACATTACTAATCAAAAAGCTTAAATGCACTTTTGGTCCTCCTATATTAATTCTTTTAACATTTTAGTCCCTTTATAAAAAAATCAACTATTAGGTGCTCCAATATCATATTTCATGTTTTTTTAGTGGTCCCCCATGATAAAATAGTCTAATTTACATATGTGACATTGAAATTATGAAGTGACATTTTTTTAATTGATGTCACGTCATTATAAATATTTAATTTTTTTTTTAAGTTTTCTTTATAATAATTAAACGTTTTTAATTATTTTAGTTATTTTTATTTATACATATTTATTTAAAAATTATATATTATAAATTTTAATTCAAAAAAAATATTTTGGGGTCTATTTTTAATGATGTGACAACACTTAAAAAATGTCACCTTATAATTTCAATGTCACATATGCAAATTAGACTATTTTGTTATGGGGACCTCAAAAAAACATAAAATACGATATTTGGGATCTAATAGTTGATTTTTTTATAGAAGACTAAAATGTTTAGAAAATTAATATAAGGGGACCAAAAATGCATTTAAAAAGTCAAAATATTAAATATTAATAGAAATATGAAGTTACTGATTAAAATATTGAATACTAAAGGTAATATGAAGTTACTAATTAAAATATTTAATCTTAACATGAATATAAAATTATTGATAAAAATATTGAATATTAACGGTAACTTGAAATTACTAATTAAAATATTTAATTTTAAGAAAAATATGAAATTACTGATCAAAATATATAATATTAACGAGAACATTTTAATATACGAACATTTATTATTGATCCAAATATTTTTGATAACGACACCTAAACAAATAATATTTTTAATACAAAAATATAAAGTTATTAATCATAATATTGATTATTAATAACAACATAAAATTACTAATTAAAATACTTTTTTATTAATTATTCATTTTTATGGGTACCAAATATTTTTCTGTTAAAAAATATACACCTAATCTAAAATAAATGTGCCTCATGTTCTACGGGTTTGTTAGTCGATTCAGCTAACACATACATATTGGTTAAATACGTGGCGCTTCTATAAACCTGCTACGTCGACCTTTAACTGCTATTTTCTTTCTTCCCAAACAAAAAAACCTCACATCTCAGAAACAACGACGGGAACGGAATGTTTCGAACGGCGGCGAATCGGTTTTTGTGCGGTGCAAGGCACTACAACGGAAGCATTGGACTCCGATTCCGGCGTCCTCTTACATTGATAACCTCTTCTCGCTTTTCCACGACGGAGAGTCAACCTTTTTCTAATCCACACTCTATCCCTGATGCGATTCCCGTTTCCGCCACTGAAAACCCTAGTTTCTATGATTCTACTTCATCAACATCATCATCATCATCATCAGATGAAGATTCACGGCGCGAGAGTTCGAAATCGAGAGCCAAGTATGAGGACGAACACGCTCGCTTGCTTCACGCATCACTCACTCACGTGGTTAGTGCAGCGACTCTGTTTCTCTTATGCTTTTCAATTTAAGCTTCTTTTTTATGCATCTTTTTCTTTCAATTTAATGTTTATTTCATTTTTCTGTATCTTCATGATTCCATTTTTGCAAATTGTGGAGTTTCAGTTGAAGCTGGGATGGACAGAAGCAGCGCTAATGGCAGGAGCGAAGGATGTTGGTCTTTCTCCTTCTATTGTTGGATCTTTGTCAAGGAAGGAAGCTGCATTGGTTGAGGTTCATTTCCATCTTTATCTTAGTCTTTACAACATCTTGTTGTTGATTATTTCCAGTGGCTTTTTTCCTATCAAGCACGAACACAGACGTCGACACCGGTAATAATTTGGAAAAACGAAAGAATAAATAGAAGGTAATCATAAATGTCGATGTCGTGTCGCACAAATACATATATCTCTTTTTGAGAGGTGTCAATGCTATTAGAGTTTGACCTAACTCAACCCTACAAAATCGGCTTAAAACCGGCTTGTAAGGTTTTTGCACACAGATTAAGAAATGCAATCTTATTGTCATGACATTGCACTCTTATTAAATTAGCCTTAGTACTTTTTTATTAGAAGTAGTGTGCAGAGTAATAATTATAGGATACAATTGTAAAAATAGTTATCATTACTACATTGAAAAGTGAGAATAACATTCATTTTGAAACAATTTTTTTTCTCTAAAACGACACTCATTTTGAAACGGTGGGAGTAAATTCTTTCACAGCTCTATGTCTAACCAATATGGAATTTGGGCTTTTCCCAATAAATGCTACGGTTTTTCCCTCTGCTCATTTAATGACTGTATCAAACTTCTTTTGTTTAAGTTTTGTTTTGATTATATAATTCAGTCGGTTAAAATAATTGCTGATTAGCTGTTGTTAGTATGATTTGAGTAGTGTAGTTGTTAAAGTAGAGAGATTAGTTTTAGTTTTTACATGCTTAAATAATTGTTGATTACCTGTTGTAGTATTAATTGCTGATTAGCTGTTGTAGTGAATCGGTTTTCTGCTTTTACATTTTTCTGTTAGCATTTGTTAGATAGTCAGAACTTGGTTAGCAGTTAATTTTCCCTTCTCTGCACTTATGGTATAAAATGGTTAAGTTGGTTAGCAGTTAATTTTCCCTTCTCTACACTTATGGTATAAAATGGTTAAGTTGGTTAGCAGTTAATTACTATTTACGAAGCAACTTCACTACAATCTAACTATCTATCTAACGAACTTAACCATCACCCTAGATGAACTGTTCAATCCTCTGTCATAGTTAGAAGAGGACTATATTAGCCAAATTGCATTATCTCTAGTTGTATAAAATGGTTCTATCAGCTGATTCATAATATCCTATATTATAATGACCTTAAAACACTTTATCTTGTAATTTCAGTTATGAGGCGCAAATAGGGGTGGAAAACGGGCATACCGCCCCGCAAAAGCCCACAAATAGGGGAGTACATTATTGAGGGCGTGAGTCTAAAACCTTCCTGCCAAAAAATGAGAGTGTGGCGGGTCCGCTGGCACTGCACCTTTTAATTCTAAAAATTACAAAATTTTATGTTAATGCCACCAAAGCCTGCAAAAAAACGGGGCGGACATACTTGAGGGTGCGAGCCTAAAACCTTGGCCCTCCCCGCCAAAATGGGCATGCCCGGCGGGTTGGGACGTTTTGCCACTTCTAGGCGCAATTATGTCTTTTTGATACTATGAAATAATTTACTGATAGTATTTTCATAGTTAAATATTTCCTTACCCTCTCTCCTCTCGAATTTTGGCTTGTATGTGTTGTGCCCAGTATTCTCTTTAAGTCCCTTATTGTAAGATGTGACCTTTGGCCAGCTATAATTTAAGGATTTGTCAATGATGTTTATCAATTTTTTTGGTTTCTATTTTCAGTTGCGAGTTTCTAATGCATTTTCCTTCCAATTGTTCATTATCAAGTATGAATATCAATTTAGTGGATTGTGAAGACTGCTCTCTTTCATTTGTGTTGCTTGTTTTATGAGTGAATCCCTTTGTTCATCATAAAACTTCTTTTTTCAGTTTTTCATGGATGACTGCTTACAAAGACTCGTTGATAGAATTGACACAGACGGAAGCTTGAAAATTTTGTCACCAAGTGATTGCATCTCTAAGCTTATCAGATTTCGTCTAGAAATGCAAGCTCCTTATGTATCCATATGGCCTGAAGCTCTAAGTATCCAGGTTTTTGCCTGTTCTTTTTCCCTTTTAGAGGCTTAGGTATTTGTGAGTTGTAGATATGAAAGAGTTTCGGGTAAATAACATATTTTCAGGCACAGCCAGTAAATGTTCCCACGAGTTTTAAGCAGAGGGCAATGCTCGTGGATGAGATCTGGCATGCTGCTGGTGATAATGCCTCTGACATTGATTGGTATGCCAAGCGCACTGTCCTTGGAGGAATATACTCAACAACGGAGATTTATATGCTGACAGATAGTTCTACTGGTTAGTTTTTACAAGCTTGCTTGGATTATTGCTTGATTAAGTTTTATCCATTATCTAGTAATTTGGTGCCTTTCTAATTATACTATAATTTATAAGTGGGTCACCTCCTGGTTGTGTTGGAAAAATACTAACATACGGTTGGATACATAGAATCTAGAGTTCTTTGGACCGGAAGTACAGTTGCATCGAAAATCAAAATGCCTTGACCATTCTCTTGCTCATGAATTTTATCACCGTGAATGCTTCGAAGATATTAACAGGGTTCTGTTTTCCATTTCTAACAAAAAAACCTCGAGTTTGAAGACTCATTTTTTTTCTTCTGAATTGTAATATATGTGAAGATTAATTTGATAAAATTACTGTTGAAAAAAAGAAGGTATTTTATTGGTCTATGCCTTGTCCCATGGATATTGCGGTGTTTAGGTGTCTCTTGTGGAATATATACCATATTGGGTTGAGACATGTTTATGCCTCAATGTGGTATGATTGTTACTTGTGAGAACTGGCTCTGATTCTTCTGTGGCTTGTTTTGCGACAGATTTTCACGATACATGGGCATTTTTGGATGCTCGAGTGAAAGATGCATTTGATCTGAAGAAAACCATTCAGGAGGTAAGTCCTCAAGTTGATACCGTGATTGATGAGTCCTTCAAGTTTTTGAAATTATAATTATGTAGATTAAAGGGTTGGTGCGTTTAAGTTTTCTCAGCCATCCTGATAATTTTCAGGCACGATATTTAGCAGAAGCTGTCAGTGTCGGGCTGGGGAACACCTTTCAAAGGTTTGTTGAGAAAGTTAGTAGGAGATGAATGAATCATGGTGAAAAAAGATGTGCGAGCGGGTTTCATGCATTTGTCTCTTTAGCTACTATATCTTGATTCAAACAACAATGTTTTTTCAAAATAATGTTGTAAACTTGACGGAGATAATCCGTCAGGTAGTGACTATATTCTCATATTAATTCATTTAAGCTCATAAAAGCTTGTAAGTACCTGCTTAATCTAGAGCAAGTGGTTAGTGGTGAGTGAATGTTGTACATTTTGGGATACAAAATCCAATTACCAATCATAAGGAATGTTTGTAAATAAGAATTGGATTGGATCATATAGAAAAGAAATGATTTTGCAACAAATGTATGCTAATTAAATATAAAAAACTTTGTAAAAAAATCAGTTATAAAAACAACCACAGTTTGTCAGTTTCACTACTGGTAATGTGAAATCATGTCACGTGCTAGCTTTAGAAGTTACATCATTTTGTCATGATTTTGTAATTTTGTGATTTTTTATATATATATTTAAACTCCGGTAATATTCATTTGCATACTACACTTGAAGTATTCCTTCATTTCATCTATTGACCACTCCATTTGGATTCAAAAACTTTGGTAACTATACTTTATAAACATTTCATATTTGTGCCATCCGTTTGTAGTTTTTAAATAATAATTTATAATTTAAAAATAAAACAATAATAAATAGTTTATTGGTAATTGAAATTGAATTTGATAGGGAGGAATGCAAATTCTTGTTATGGGTGTTCATCATTGGTTATTTTTAATAACTAAATAATAATCATTTTTAAATTATTTAAATGATTTGGATTTATAAGTAAAATTACGTTTTAATTAAAATCGGTTATAAATTTGGTTACGGTTATATAATCGAATCTTATAGAAAATATATTTTTTAAATTTTTAATATTGAAAAATTTGGATTTTGGATAATAATTTGATTATTATCGGATTCAAAAAAATTTAACTGATTAATAACTATTTAATTATATCCAGATTATATGAATGGATATCCAAAATCATTAAACACTAAATCGGTTAATAATCATTCAATTATATTCGGATATTTTAAAGAGATTTAAATTTGATTATAAACTTAGTCTCAGATATTTTGGACACCTTGGTGAGAACGGTGAAGTTTGATTATTAAAGTTTATTACTCACCTTTCTTTTTTGATTTGGTCTATTTATCTACTATTTACTTCCTATTTGTGAGACTGATAAACACAAGTGAAGTGAGAATCAATAGTGGTGGGCTGGTGGCCACTTATTAAATAAATTGTATTTATTTTATTTTTTTTACAAGAAAATTGTATTCATTTATCACTTGTATTTGTCTCATAAGTAAATAGATGTGGGTAGGATAAATGAAACAAATCTAAAGTCATTCTAATACAAAATTCTTAATTATTTTATCTTTTTCTCTCTTAAACCTTAGATTAATCCATCATTCAACATTACTAGCGCCAGCGGTCCACTCCACGGTGCAAGAACCACGGCAAAAAAATAATATAGTAAAGGGTGTCGGTTTGTGGGGTAGGTAATGTTGCCGCTACACATCCACATTTACCTACTACTTACTGCTATATCATTCAACTTCAACTCTGACCATAACATTAACCTAATCGCAATTTGGAAGAATGTCTTTGTCGGCATCGGAGATCGCTCAGAAACTGAACCTTCTTCCTCATCCAGAAGGTGGCTTTTACGCTGAAACATTCCGAGATCACTCCGTTCAGCTTTCCACCTCTCATCTTCCTCCACAATGTAATCAATTCTAACCTTTCTTTTTCATTTCATACAAATGTAGTTCCTCTTTTCTACCATTAATCACTCCATTACTCTCTCTCTCTCTCTCAACAGATAAAGTTGATCGTCCTGTTTCAACTTGCATATATTTTCTTCTTCCATCTGGTAACATGTCTCGCCTTCATCGTATCCCTTGCTCCGAAACCTGGCATCATTACATCGGAGAACCCATCACCGTAATTCTTCTCCATTTTCATCAAGTTTTATTTTTGTTCTAAATAATTATTTGTATAATAATAACAATAATTGTTTTTTTTTTTTTGTAGGTTGTGGAATTGAATGAGACAGATTCAAGTGTTAAGTTTACCTGTCTTGGATCTGATCTAACTAAGGATGAGAAACCGCAATACACTGTTCCTCCTAATGTCTGGTTTGGTTCTTATCCGACCAGTGATTTTACTGTCTCTTCGGATGGATCATTTTTGAAGGGTCCTGAAAGGGATGGGGAGAGTCACTACGCACTTGTGGGATGCACTTGTGCACCTGGTTTTCAGTTCCAGGATTTTGAACTAGCTAAACGTTCTTACCTCGTTTCGCGTTTTCCGCAATTCGAGACTCTCGTCAATACTCTCACATTTCCTGAGTAATGTTGTTGCCAGATTTGTTTGCTTTGTACGATGTTAAACATATGTTGCTTGTGTTTGTTTTCTATCTTGTCTAGTTACTGAGTTTGTATTACCTTTCCATTATCAAATAATTATCAATAATGTTAACACTTTTCCTTTTACTGTTTCTGTATGAATTAATGAATCTTCCTGTGATGGTTGTATTGTAATTTTTGCATACTAAGAATTTCGAAACCTTGGATTGATTACTTTTGCACGTGTATTATACAAAAATAGATAAACATGTAACATGTTTGATTGGTTACCACTTACCACCTATGTTGTTGATTGATTGTCCCTTGGCTTCTTAGAGATGAGAATAGTTTATAACCTTTTTTTGGCTATTAAAATTTGGACCAGATTTAATTCAACTTTACAAAATTTAGATGTAAATCTAAGAATATTGAAAGGTCTCTCTGTACCTGACTGGATTATTAGTAGTTTACAATTACACAGAACCACTGAAGCGAATGTCACTATTATTGTCAACTAGTTTACACAGCAGCACTAAGTAAGGTGCATATCACTTCATTTTTCTTCACTTTTCAAATCGAATATCAACATGGCTTTACAGTAAAGCATAGTAATGGGTGTATTTATTCATGAAATTTATTATAATTATTTTTATTAAACTTAATAAGAATTACACAGAAATGGAAGACAAGAAAACAACATATATGCATGTGTATGAATTTGCTCAATGGAGAACAATATATTTAAAAAAGAATCAACTAATAATATATGCATGGACACGTTTACGTATGCAGTAGGTAACAAGGAAGTTGACTTCAATCACAACCATTGAATACTTCAAATTTGAAATCTGGTAACAAGGAAGTTGACTTCAATCACAACCATTGAATACTTCAAATTTGAAATCATTAAGTCAAGGGCTAAAAACAAATTTAACCATGTAGGGAAATTTTTCACCAAGAACTTGATGTTACATCAAAGGTAATATAGTGTGAAACAGATTCGAAATTGCACTAAAAAAACTTTTCACATTCTTGTATAAATTCTTCTCAGTATATAAATCCTTCTTTCTCAGTATAGTTTACTTTTCTATGGCAAAGTTTAAAACCTGCGCTACTATCCTTAAAAAGCTATACAACAACACTACAGAAGCAACTGTTACTCATATACATCTCCAAAAGAACTATATAAATAGATATTTCTATGCAATAAAATACAATAATCTGGAAAAGAGTAGATTTCAATTGTCGTCTCCACCACAGCATAGTGAACAACATTCGAAGCAGGCGAGGCATCCGAGACCAATGCAAAGTTGATTCAATACAGTTAAACATTGGTTGTTCATCTTGGAAAAGCACTGGATGCAGCACATGCAACAGCAGTAACCACACACCATGTCACAGCAATTTGAGGCCGCTTTAAAGATTTCAGGCATTTCGGGCTTCGGTTCATATCCTGGAGGAGTATTTTGAGCTGTTGCAGTTAAGTTGCCAAAGCCAATACCTAAGAGTGGGAGTAAAATGGTTTTCTGGCCTTGAACATTTGCCTTAGAATGTTTCTTTTTTGACACCTGCTCAAAATTATTGCAAAAGTAATGTTTAGCAAAGCTTTTACTGAGGGGTTTTAATCTAATGTTATATAACAAAATAAGCAATCCATAAATAGACAACGAGCTTCCTGTTGAAACAGACAGGCTGATGCTTACTTCTTTCGCTCCAGGTGATTCCTTTGTTTTCTTTAGATGATCATTCTCAAGCATTATCACACTTGTATACTCGGATATAAAGCCAGTCTGCAGGCTCAGTTTTGCAACCTGCGAATTCAATGCCGTGTCATAAGAAAATTGATTGAATAGAGACAACTGAATATATAGTACGTAAACAGTAAGTGGAGTGATAGCATAGGAAATATTTACCAACCTTTTGTTCTAATTGTTTATTATCTGAAAGCCATGCTTGAGCAGTAAGATGCTGTATTTGATCTCTTGCAGAAATCTGTGGAAGAGAAAATAGAGCAATATAATGAGTAATAATAATTAGGGAAGTGAAACAGAAAGGTAAAAATTGTGAAAAGTTTATTCATAGAGCAGCATCTAGTTAAGGATGAAAGGACCATGACTGAGGATAAGATGAAGCAAGCATGCATTTATAAATCACAAGCATAGTTAAGAAAGATAAAGATGGCCAAATCAACCAAGATAGAGATGGCCAATAAGCCAATAGTTCTTTATAGACTTGAAGATGGACAAAGATAAAAAAATATATTAAAATTTTCTATATCATAATTTATCAGGTCTTACAGAACTGATTGTACATGACCCAGCGGTTAACCAGTGCTTTAAGGAAAAACATATTCTTCAAAGTAGTTCAGATAAACATGAAAAAGTTTTGCTTATGCAGCACCCACAAAAAAAATATAGAATCTCTCCCCTATAGAACTAGTAGACAATGTATAAAAAAAACAAGAAAATTTGAGTATGCTAAGTAGAAGAATAATTTACCCTTTGTATAGGTAGGCCCTTATCCCTCTGTATCTTCAAATCTATTTCAAAATTACTAAAGTCAGCCAAGATACCATTGACTTTAAGAGTTTCTGGAAATTTTCCCTTGTATCTGCCTGATAAAACCAATGGACCCTCTAACGAAAGATCCGGGATATTGGCCGGGTATACCTATCACAACAAATTTCAGATAATGCCATAAAAAAGAGACACAAGATCAGAGAAAATTAACAAAATTCAAACATACAATAAGATATGTGTAACAGAAAGTATATAGTAATAATTTCCAGGATAAGCTCAGTTCCTTCATCGCAGAATATATTGGTTTTCATTTTTGAACAACATTCTAAAGTAGTTATAAGCAGAAACCGGATGGTCGAAACTGTAGGTATATAAACCACGAAACCCAAAAGGTATGACGTATCATGTCGGTCAGATAAGTATCCGACATGTATCTATTCGGATGAATTGGATACGCCAATTACTTTAGTGCAAACCTCCATTTTTTGTATATGTTTTTTTAAGTGCAAGCCTCTTACACTACTCTGGTTAAATTTCCTTCAATTTCTCATTAATTTAATTTCAATAAATGTTTTATTTGTATGTTCTTCACTGGTTATTTTTATATTTACAATTTCTTTCTATTTTAATATTGAATTTGTTAATATTTGTCAATTTATTAGTTTTATGAATGTGTATCCTAATTCCTAAATGTATCCTAAACGTGTCAGAATCCTATATTTTCTAAGAAATGACTTATCACCATCGTATCGTATTTGTACATCATAGTGGACACTTTATTATGTTAATGATTAGAGTTCAGGTCTTTGTCATAAATTAAGACATATTAAGCAGATTGTATGACATATAAGCAGATCTTGAGATGAGGGAGTCAAAGGTAAACCGAAAGAAAAAGAAAAAATCTTCAGACATGTTTTTTTTACCTCAACTTGATCAATTTCATCCAACATGTCCATTTTGATATTTGCAAGAATGAGAGATGAAGCTTTTTCAAACAATGTCAGCATTCGAGGCTCAATCAAATCTGGCAATTCAAAAAATAGGGACAGCTATTATATTACTAGTAAAGAGAAGGAATACAAAAAATAGGGACAGCTATTATGCTACTAGTAAAGAGAATGAATTCAAAATTTATATAGGGTCATTGAAGAAACTTATGTTAAACTCCGAAAGTGAGTTTCTATACGACTGCAAATATTTATGCATTTCAACGAGATGGTTTGATAAAAAAAAAATCTCTAAAATCTAACTTGCAACAACAGTTAAATAAGCAAGTACGAAATGCTATATACTTCCTAAATATTTAGCTAAAAACATACCTACATCCAGGGCAGCATCATATTGGCCCCTACCAATGTTAGCTAGCATCCGCAAGAAATAATGATTGCAGAATGAACCTGAGGTTGAATGAGGAATTTTTACAATTGCTTAATGTAAATTGGAAGAATTAAAAGAAAGACCTTAAACAGGGTTTATCAGATAAAGAAAAATTCCTATCAAGGTTCAAAGTACTAGAAGTCATACCTATACCAAAAGTGTATATTCGAGGGCATATTGACTCTCCATTGATCATATGATTTTTTACCTTAGCACAAATTTGTCTCTCATCATCAACAGTTCCATCTGTAACTAGGAAAATTATCGGAACTGAACTTTGAGCACTGGACAACATTTCTATAGCCTGACAAGAAAAGAGAACAAATACATAAATGCACTCTACCCAATAATATATTAATGAAGCAGAATGAAGCAATGAGTTTTCCAAAGTTTACACTGAAAGTTGAGCACAGATTGATTTTTATGCTCAGTACATAACATGTTGGTTCAGTAATAGCCACTGCTCAACATTCTTATAATATTTATGCTTATGAAAAACTGCATATATCTATTTGGCATACCATATTTAAGGGATGTGAAATATCTGTACCGCCCCCAGCAACAAAGTTTGTGCTGATCCACTCACTAGCCCTTTCTACAGCATCACTGGAAGCCAATTCCATCGATTTCGAAAATAGATGACTCTCTCCATTAAAGGCTATAATTGTAAACAAATCATCAGGATTAAGCTTAGAGAGAGCAGAAAGTAGTGCATTTTTTGTGTCATCCATCAGCTTTCCCTGCATGCTTCCACTGATGTCGATGATGAATATTATGTCCTTTTTGAATACCTAAATATCAAGCAAGATTAGAAGTGAGAATTTAAGAATAAAATAAAAAAAACAATTTAAAACCCAATCCAAGTTTAGAGTCAGTGTACAAACCTTCTTATTTTTATTTTGAATATCTCCAGGAGATAGATATATGTAGAACATCTCTCTTTGATCAAAATCATGTGCAGATGCAGATTCCAAGAGGACACCTCCGTTTATATGACTTGAGGAGACCTAAGTGCAGATAAAAATGTATCGAGCTAATAAGATATAATCTTTCAACCACTGAAGAAGTTACAAAGAAAAGAGTAAATTAAAATAGTCAGAAGTCTTACTGCATAAGAAAAGTTAAAATCATCTTTTGACCATGAGAGAACTTCGTTATCACATAAGAAACTCATACTCCCAGCATGACGCCTCACTTCCTGGACAATCAGAATAAAATGGTAATCGATTATATCTTCTGTGAAATTTAACAGTGATGAATGTTGTTCAATATCGGCTGTAGTAGCGATATAGTGCTATAGTTTAGCAGAAGAATGTGAAAACCTATTACTGTTTAGTAGAACACTGAAGTACAAAATATTGTCAAATAGCAGTTATAGCACTACGGAAATTGAACACTTAAGTACAATATATTGTCAAATAGCAGTTATAGCACTACTGAAATTGAACATTTAAGTACAAAATATTGTCAAATAGCAGTTATAGCACTACGGAAATTGAACACTTAAGTACAATATAATAGCAGTTATAGCACTACTGAAATTGAACACTTAAGTACAAAATATTGTCAAATAGCAGTTATAGCACTACGGAAATTGAACACTTAAGTACAATATAATAGCAGTTATAGCACTACGGAAATTGAACACCTAAGTACAATATAATAGCAGTTATAGCACTACTGAAATTGAACACTTAAGTACAAAATATTGTCAAATAGCAGTTATAGCACTACGGAAATTGAACACTTAAGTACAATATAATAGCAGTTATAGCACTACTGAAATTGAACACTTAAGTACAAAATATTGTCAAATAGCAGTTATAGCACTACGGAAATTGAACAAACAGCTATTTTCTGCAATTCATCACTGACAACACTGCAGTGGTCCCATATGTGAAAATTCAAGCAAATATGAACCTGTTTTAAGGCATGGCTAGTTGTCTTGAACAGAAGCTCACTTCCAGCAACAACATCCACATTGAGTCGTATCTTTTCTCTTTTCGACATTCTCTTCCCAGTAGGATTGACAAAATCAGGAAAACTGAATGGCACATTCAAAGAGTACTCACCATTGGAGCATTCTAAGTTCTGAGACCAATTCATTTTAATTGATAAATTTGAACCCCCATCAATCTGTTAAAAACCACATGGAAAAAATAAACATCATATTAAAACTACCACTAGATTAAACAAATATAGAAAGAAACTAACTCTCCAAATATTCACCTCTGGTATAGTTAAAGTAAATATATTCGATTTAAGATATCCTCCATTTTGAGCCGGTGTAGCACTTTGGTTTTCATCCATAACTACCAGTTGAGTTGAATAGGATTTTCTAGGAGCATTAACCTCAACACCTAGAATTGAACCCTGTTAGCCAAATCATATCAGAAAAACACAAAAACAGATAAACAAGAAGAAACATGAACCAATCCATGGATAAAAAATATATCTTAGTTTAAGCTCTTCACATTCTAACTATGAAGCACAGACCCGACACTGACACTAACGCTTCCACACCGGTAATAGTTTTAAAAAAATGAAACTTAATCACAAGTGTCATCTGACACGCTCTGGAGACTGACACGTCTTTTTAAAGAGTTTTACTGATATATATGATTCTAAAGCTTGAGTTAAACAAAAAATCAAAGAAGTTAGTTAGGTGTTAAAAAAACAATAAAGACGTCGTGCATGTGTCAAAAGAAGAAAAGTAAAGTAAAGCATTAACTAGAACGTGATACAAATAAAAAATAGGGGAAATCGGAAACTTCAAAAGTACCTGGTGGCCGACGGGAATGGCGAGACGGCAATCGCATGATCGACTACCGGCAACGCAGTGGAGTCTCCAAGTACCGGAGACGGTGATAAACGCCGTATCAAGATAACAGTCAATCTCCACCTCAATTGCGTTCATCTGAAGCGGAATAAGTGCCGGAGGATCGCACCGTCCGTACACGTAAGGCTGGTAGCTAGCGATGTCAGGGTTATCAACCATCCCTGGATCGTAAATCACCGCGTAAACCATCGGTGCTTTAGGAAGAAGTGCGTTTGATGACCTTTCCATTAACGTCGGAGGCTTCGGCGGTGCGACGGCTCTGTCTTTGCCGAAGTATAGACGTCTGGAGAGCTTTATGCCGTCGTCAACGGCTCTGCAGAACTCGTCCGCCATTAGAGAGTGAAGAAGCTCTGAAAAACACTTGGAAAGTGTCAAAGTGAAGAGATGAATGAATAGTGAAGAAGAAGAAGAAAGAATAGAAAGAAAAAAATGAAGATTGAGGAATAATTAAAATAAAATGAATAATTGAATAAAAAAGAAAGGTGAAGAAAGGTGAGTGTAGTGTGGGTCCTTGTTAAAGTATAAGTTTCTGGTTTTCCGTTATAAGCCACGTGCGACCATTTGCGGGTCGACACGTGTGAGTTAACAACGTCGGTAATTGGAATGCAGATTCGGATTATCTTCCTACTAAGTGGACCCGAATTCGGTTGGTATTTGGAGTAGTATTTGTGTATAATTGACCCGAATTTTGTTCGATTTGTTTCGGTTGATATTTGTTTTTGTAAAAATAATGGCGAAAAAGGGTTTAAAAATAGACATCCATTTATTAGTTAATGTGAATAAGAGGGGCATCCAATCCTTGTCAGCATTCATTAAGAAAAAAAGTGTTGAGCTGTCACAATGCTACAACTTGACCGTTGGAGTACCGATAAAATGACATAGTTATGGTATTCTGAGAGTTATTCATTCACTGGTAGTAGGGTGTCGCCAACCTACGAGTTTTTTGATAGTATTCAACAACCTTTTGTGCTTGCTTTTCAACGTATTGTTAGGATATTTGGCTTTATCTCCATGTATCAAGAAGCTTCAATTCTAACGTTAACCAAAGTTCAACCCGAGTTTTATTTTGGATTCTATTTCAACTAGGGCTTTAGCACATTTGTTCAAGAATTAAAACTAATTGAGAACTGGACAAAAAAAACTAAATGAAAAAAAATCAATTTTAATTAATTAAATTTTAAAATCATTTTAATTAATTGTTAGTTGATTCAATGCTGATTGATGTTAGGTTTGATTATTTTTAAAAATTACCATTGAAAAGATGTTGGGATCATTTGACGAGAAAAATGACTCTCGAATATAATTAAATTATAATTTTTATTTTTAGAAATTTATTTAAAAATTATGATTTTATTTTTCAATTAATTATTATATTTCAATCAATGGTATTGATAGCAATTGTGATTAACAAATATTTAAAAATCACCATAAATGTATAAAGTATATTAAAATTTTTTTACCTTTGATTTAAAAACATTATTATTTTATTATTCAATTAATTATTATATTTCAATCAAATCTTTTAATAGCAATTTGTACAAAAAAAAGTTTTTAATAGAAATTGTGATTTAAAAAAAATCACCATAAATACATTTATTTTTTACCTTTTATTTAAAAAATTATGATTTTATTATTCAATTAATTAGTATATTTCAATCAAAGTATTTAATAGTAATTGTGATTAAAAAATATTTAAAAATTATCATAAATGTATAAAGTATATTAAAAAATCTTACCTTTTTTTAATCAAAAGGGATTATATTACCTCAAAAATCTTACCTTTATTTCAAATGTAATGCTAATATGTAGTTTAACGACGTGTATTCAAAAATTTATAATTAAACAATTATCTTGAAAAAATAATTAAAAATATTAATTATATATTCGTAATAAATTCCGTATGCAATTTCTAAAATAAAAATTTCTTTATTTAGTCTTTAATATATGACAAGAGGGCATATGTTAGCATTATTCTTATTTAAAATATTATAATTTTATTATTCTATTAATTACTTTGATTAAATTTTTTTTCAATATTGCAAAATTTACATTAAAGAAATGAAGAGAAATCAAAGGTCTTAGTTTCAAATTGTTAGGGAAAATTTTGAGGAGTGAGTCCCCTCATGTGAAACGTACGGCTCATGATATCATTGTTAGGGGTAATTTCGACGAAGGTGAAAGATACATCACATATCTACCTAAAACTTTAAGGTGATAGGTGAGTGAGTTCTCTCACTTATAAAGTGTTCATTCTTCCTTTTTCTAATCAATGTGGGACTTCTTCTTCACACTTGATTCTCAACACAAACTTAGTCATAGACATGTCGCAGTGTTAAATTTTTTAAGGAGAATTTGTCACATATTATAATACTATAATATTCAAAGCATTAGTCTATACAGTTGTGCGCAGAGGATACCTGATTTATATAATAAAAAAAACAATATAGTGTTTATTTAAGGTGTTTCTGGTTCAAAAGGGACACATGTGAAATACGATGTTTCAACATATGTGTTGCAACATCTGGTGTCTAACAACAGACAAATAATATTACAATATTGGTTCTGATTTATTACATTCAAGATTCACTCTACAAAAAGATTTACGATTCATGGAGAAGAGTTAATTTGAATGTATTAGTGCAACATGTAGAATACGATGTTCCAGCATGTGTGCAGTGCAACATCTGACCCTAGTTTGCAGGCCATGATGGATGTATCTAGGTGCAAAATTTATGATTGAGATTTTATCATATTTGTTACAGATTGTTTAACAATGTTTGTGTGATATTTTTTTATAATTGTGAAGATCAAATCAAATATAAATGGAGATTTAAATTTGAATTTGAAATATAACAAATCATATATTTTGTTGGAGAGTTTTATTGAGCAAATATTTTATTATTATTCTAAACATATATCCTAGGAGAAAAAGTCCATTAGACATTGCTATATAAGGAGACTTAATTCTCATATTTAAAAATGAGTTTCGTGTGCAATATTAAGATCCTAGTGCCTAGGGTTTGTGAGTATTTTGTTTCTTTTACTCCACGCTAATGCCATCATAAGAATTAGGGTTGAATTTATTTTTTGTACACCATTTTATGTTTTAGTAATTTGACATAGTTGTTGATTTTTTGTAGTTAAGTTGTAAATTCAACAATCAATGGAGTTATTATTGAAGTTGATCATTAAGGGATTAATAATGGAGAGAAAGTGAGAGAGATTCTCATATTTATAGGACTCCTAAATATAGAGTCATTAGGATTAGGAAGAGACATTGAACATCATGGGGTTGTTCTTCATAGAAGACTAATTTTACTAATTCGAATTAGTGAATTTCCTTTCTTGGGTAAAGTATCATCTAAACATAGGTATGATTTTACCGAATTAGATTTTCAATCTCTCGTGTTATTTTATTGCTCTTTGCATTATGTTATTGTTGATGTTATTATCTTGTCTTACTAATTTAACAAGTTCGACCAGTTGTTCCAACATCGTGCCCAATATTTATTCTTTCACGAACATAATTTCAATTGGTAGCAGAGCAGACACCCTGTTTTGTTTGGATGAGCTCTTACAAAGATATTTTCTATTCAAATGGATAACACTAAGGATGGAGGTTCAGTCAACGGGCCTTCTGTGTTGAATGGCACAAATCCAAGATGGTTGTTTTTCTAAAATACATCGACAACAAAACTTGGAAGGTTGTGTTTAAAGGTTGAAACATCATGTGATCACTTCTTAGGGTGGTTCAATAAGCTTAAATCCTAAAGTTAATCGGTCTGACAGTGAAGATGAGGAAGCTCTTGAAAACGACAAAGCCTTATGTCACACTCAATGGTGTGGACAAGAAAATGGTAATACTAATCAACACTTGTACTGAAGTCAAAGAAGCTTGGGAGATTTTCAAGACTACTCATAAAGGCACATCCAAGATTGGGATGTCAAGGTTGCAACTCCTACCATTGAGTTTGAAAAGCTGAGAATGATTGAAGACGAACTTATATTTGAATTCAACATTAGACTACATGATATAGCCAAAAATTATTTTCCCTTAAGAGAAAATAGGTCAGAAGAAAAAATGGTTAGAAAGATTCTGAGATCCTTACATCACAAAATTGACATGAAGGTAACAACCATTGAACAAACTCAAGACTTAATCACTTTAAAGGTTGATGAACTTATTGAATCTCTTCAAACCTTAGAAGATTCTATAAATAGAAGATTTGAAAATAAGAAAAATGGTGTAGCTTTTGTATCCTATACACAAGAAAAAAAAGATCAAGGTGTTTGAGAATACTAAATAAAGCTTTTTTTGATGATATAACTTATCTTGGAATAAAGTTTAACAAATCCTTGAAAAGACTGGATAGACAATGGAGGTCAAATATGCAAGGCATAGGATAGGACATCAGTCCCCAGCACAAGAGCAAAGAGGAAGACTAATCTCAAAGAAAATGACCAAAATATTTTGAAGGTTTTGGTCACATCTAGGGATGACAACGGGGCGGGTCGTGTAACATTCTGATTTTTAATAGCTAATTATTAATTGTTATTATATTTTATATTATGTGATAATTAATTTAATTGGGTGATTTAAATGGAAATTGAATTATTCGAATATGTGTGTTATTTAAATAATTGAGTTTTATGAGTAGAATTGTGGTTATTTGGTATTGGACCTAATTTTATGAATAGAAATAATAAAGAGGTGTTATGTGTTAAGCCCAATTGAGCTTACTAGTTAGTAAGGAGTTAGAAGGGAATCATAATTAGAATTGTCATTTGGAGAAAGAATAGAAAGAGGAAAAGTGAAGAGGAAACCCTAGAAGTTGAATCTTCAGGAGGAAAGGGGGAGAATCCATGTTATTATTTACTTGTATGTTGTTGGGTAGTGGTTAGTAACATGTTAGGTTTTAATTTCAATTTCTATAATCTTTGAATGTTAGGATTTGAAGAGAAATTGTGTTTTTCAACTTAGAATGATGACCCATGATTAGAAATATGTTAGGATACCCTTTAATGATGTTATTTGGCTGATTGGAATGAGTTTTGTGTGGTAATTTTGTGGGAGAAAGAAGCTGGTTCATAGCGGAAAAATTGTTGTTTCGCAGACCGCGCTTAGCGCCACCAGGACAGGACTTAGCACAAAAAGTTATGTAAGTTGGGGTTATTTGTTCAAGAAAGGGCGATTAGCGCGATAGACCGGGCTTAGCGTGACCTGGAATGAAAAATGTTATTTTTATGATCTTTTGACATGAAATCTTATATGATTATATTTATTGTAGTATTTTCATATATGTGATTAATTGATCCGATTAAAATTAAATGCATTTTGGATTGTTTTGAATACTATTTCAATGTATGTTTGATTACTTGTGTTTAGTATGTGCGAATCTTATTTGATGGAATATTGTGAATAAAATTGATGGAATGATATGCTATATGTTATTTGTTATGTGTGGTGATATGTATATGCTACATGTAGTGCTTGTTGTTGTTGAAACATGATGTTGTGCAATTGGTGGATAATTCACATGAGTTGAATTTATCGTGATATGCTTGGGTAATTGAGGTTGGTGGATAAACTTAATTTGCATATGATGTTTGATGAATTGCACATGCATACATGGTTGACCTTGAAAATTGAGGTGGTGAAACTTTGAGTTCACATTTGGCTCGATTCTTGAATGGACAAGTAGCGGTGAAACTTTGGGTTCACATTGGTGGATTTGGTCTTGTCCAGATCGGAAGCGTGGATTTGATTCTAAGATAATGAATCGGAAGCGAGGTGAACTAATTGTTCCAAATGGTACCACATGCATATTGAGTCACATTGCATTGTTGTCTCATGAGTCATTGATGAATATGTGTTGTGTGTATCAGAATTGTGATATTTGATTATATGAATAATTGAATTGTTTGGATTGATGATATTTATGTTATTTGTGATAAATGTGAATATGTTATTTTGGAATACCACTTGAAGTGTGTGGAATTCTTGAATAGATGATGTTTCTATATTGCTTTCAATTATATACATTTGGATAATGATGTGAATTCTCACCCTTTTGTTGTGATGTTGCCTCTATGTGGGTAACGTGCAGGTTCTGAAGATAGCGGTACTTCGCACGAGGCTAGTTGAGGAGTTTATCTAGGTATCCTATACTAGGTAGTTGAGTCATTGCTCTAGTCATGTGACACGAGATTTATCTGGATTTCTGCTTTTATGAGATATTTGTTATGTATTCTCATATATTTTGATTTGTATGTTGAGATACTATGTTGACGTGGTCTTGGTGTCGATGTATGAATTCTGATGACTTGATTATGTTATGGATTCATCGCTTTTCATCCAATGGTTATAATATGGGATGTAATAATTGATAGTATATGTGAATAAGAAATGATCCACTGTGAAATGCATGATTTGTTTTAAAGCATGAGATTCAAATATTTGTTATGATTATGACCAACGTAATTGTTGTCTTATTTTAAGAAAAATATGCAATGCCCTCTTGATATGCATTCTACTTTACTCTGATTGTGCAATATATTTATGTGGGGAAATAGGGGGTGTTAAAGGTCGGGGACGGTTGTTACCTTTCCCAAACTCAAATCCAAATCCCCAAACAATTCCCGTTCCCCACCCTAAACCTAAACGGAGTGAAGAATTAAAACTCAAACCCGCACGGATTCGAGTTGGGTTCAGATATCTCAGTCCCACCACCATCCATTTAGTGAAACCAACTTTTTAATAGAAATATTTATTATATCCAAAATCAAATTACATTATGAATAATAAAATAAAATAATTTCAAATAAACTCCATACATACATTTCAAATATTTTAAATAAATACAAATCAAAATATCAAAATATTAATCACATGTTTAGTATTCTAAATTATCAAAAATAAATAATAATGTACATAATGAAATAAACGGGGCGGGTTCGGGGTGTGTACTAGTATCCCCATTACCCGACCCGTCCCCATATTTTGTATTCAAGAAAAACCCAAACTCGAACACAAACCTAGTCAAAGCGAGTTTTTCCCCCATCAACTTCGGGGTGAGTTCGGGTATGTACTAGTGGGTATGAATTTGGTTGCCATGCCTAGTCACATCGAAGTTATATGTCTAACTTTTCTAAAGAATTGAAAAATGGGATTGACCATTAGGGGTGAGAATAGGTCAGGCCAGCCTACAGGAGCCTATGGCCTAGCCTATATGAGGCCAGGTCAGACTTATTTCCTAAAAAGGCCAAGCTTAAGCTTTTTCAAAAGCCTATTTAATTAAATAGGCCAGACTTTAGGCTATTAAAAAAGCCTATAAAGCCTTATAGGCCGACCTATATATATTAGATAAAAAGACTAAATAGAATGACACATATATGCATATATATTAGAAAAAAATACTAAATAGGTCGGCCTATATATGCATATATAGGACGACCTATAAGACTTTTTAAGTAATCTATATTTATTGAAAATCATAATCAGAAACAGACTTTTAAATAGGCTTTCAGGCCAGGTCAGACTTTTAAAAAAGTTAGGTCAGACTAAAAAAAATGAGCCTATAATAGGTCACAGGGCAGACTCAGGTCTTGTAAGATTATCGTAGGCAAGACACATGCCTTATAAAGCCTAGCCTAGTCTAGCCTATTTCCACCCCCTTGACCATCACTTGGATTGATTTTGAAGATGAGAGTAAAGGAGAAACTGCCAACAAGGTCATGACTTTCACTGTAATGTATGATTCTGATGGAGATTTTAGTGATGAAGACATGACAGAAGAAGAATTTTAGCTGCAACACTTAGGCTATTATACACCAAATGGGAGGAAGCTTGCTTAATACTGGAAAAATGGAATGAAACCATAAGTGTTCTTCAGAAAGAAAAAGAGAGTCTTATCTCAACTATTACATGTCTAGAAGATAAAATCACCTTGTTGAATGTCAAACTCCGAGATTTGTCAAAATCTAAATCTATGTTAAACAACAATTCATATATGATAAATGATGTCTCGGAAGAAAATATGAAGGCTATAGAATTTGACTACAATTCCATTAAAAAAAAATCAAAGCCCCTCCTAGTGTCGAGCTCTTAGTATTGCACCTTATACTGACGAAAAATTTCCAAACAATGAATATGTGTGTGTGAATTTCCCTTTCACACCAAGACACGCAAAACTACCTTGCTCGACCTTCATAGCCTTGTCATCAGGACGACCTATGAATGAATCCATAGAAAACAAGAAGCTCTCATCAAAGTAGACAAGGTTAAGACCTGGAAGTGTATCCAAACAATGGTTTTTTCCACTTTGTTTATATGGCAAGGCAAACTCTGACATTCCATAGATTGAAAGGTAATAGTTGAAAATCATCCAAGGGTCATCTAAGATGACTTTTTGTATGTATGTTATTTGATCAAATATAACCGTATAGAATTTATTGTGACATTATCCATGATCTCAAATCATTTTTGAAACTTTGAAACCTTATGAAAGTCATTTCTTTGTAGTGTTGTATTCTATCTTTTTGTCTAAGAGGTTGACAACTAAGCCATTCCATTGAATACACTTGTCTTTAAAAACCTCCGCTACTAGATGGACATTTAGCAAAAGTCTATTATCATTTGTAAATACAAACCTGATTTTTGTTAAGCAGGTCACATCTTTCTTGAACAATAGAGAGTTGTGTTGATCGAATAAATTTGTTATGAATGAAATTCTAAGTGATAGATGTGTAGGGGGTTTTTGGTGTGTTGAAATCCATCATTATTTTGGATTTTTGCTTGAAAATGTTAAATTTTTGTACTTGTAAAATTAGGTTTAGTTTAACTGACTTCTAATTGTAAAATAACAAATTAATATTTAGCGTTTTTCCAATCAAGATAATAAAAGTAAAATTGAAAGAAAAATAATAAGCTATAAAATTTAAATCTATTGCAGTAAACAGAGACCCCACTTATAATATTATCGTTGTAGAAGATGATATTCAGTATATTCAACACAGCATGTATCAGGGCATGCATTGGCTTCTCTATAAACGTATAATGAAATTTGAGACTAACAACATACTATTCTGTCTCACAACCCCCTTCCCCAAAAAAAATATTAAAAGGAGAGAGAGCATCAGCATCTTGTCCTATGTTGATTTAATCCTCAACAAAGGCTAAGAACTCACTTCAGTAACAATCTTCCAGCAATCCTCTACAACAACAACTTCGACTATCTACCATTCTTTTCAGCTGCGGACGCACATCGGATCATACAAAGAAAGTAACTAATTTACACGTCCAATAAGTTTTATTTACTAAACACCTCAAAAAAATTGCCTAATCAAAGATATTTTTAAGGCAGGGCGGTATAACTAGTCTGCGCACGCTATATCTTTCAATGTCTCGCCAAATCAGCTCTATAATTCAAACTCGGGACATAGTATAGCGTAGCCCTATGACTGCTGCATCCTCCACAAAAGAGATCTTTTCCTAGCCAAGGAATGACTTTCACCTTTTCACGGCCAAATGAATACTCTCTTGAAACTATGATGTGCAAACTAGATTTGAGCAAAGAGCATTTCATTCCATGTATCAGGCACACCCGGTAAACACCAGTGTAAGCAATCCTGCATACCAGGCTTTGCTGTTAAGCTGTACCGTGATATATGACCCTCGTCCCTAAGCTGAGAAGGACCTGTTATGTCCAAGAGCTTGACCCGTGTTCCCTTCACCGCACTTGCAGTAACTAGGTCACTGGACTCCTCTTCCAGTATTTCTTTTCCCACAGACATTGGTTTAGTGTTGTCACAACTTCCTCCTGTGTTCCATTCCCCGCCAAAAAAATGCCTCGGAGAAAGGGTACGGAAAAATACCTTCAAACCTGGATGTTTTGGAAGCTGTGAATCCACCCAACTAACAACGCTGCGAATCGTAAGATTCTTGGCAGCCCAAATCACTGCTAGCTTTCTATCAGTATTTGGCACTCCACCAACATGCATTACCCATCGATTGGCATTTAGTTTTCCTCGATTCCAGTGATGACCAGTGTTGAGAACCAGGACATCAAACTTGTGTAGAAATTGACGCAGGAATGCCGGGGGACGATCAAGGTGCATTGCATAATCTGTTTTTGGGTTGTTTACATCAATAGGTTCAACATCACATAAACTTGCCGACCAGTAGTACAAAATGGTAGTATTAGTGCTTGAAAAACGGTACGCCCACCCATTAGGACGGGCAGAGCCCCCAGCTACAATCAATCCATACTCTTTACCCACATCTTCAACATCATTCGTTTCTACGCCTCCAGATACCATGCACATCATAGACTGGTACTGCTGCCGGCCTAATGAGTCTCCCACAAAAGCTAGAGTTTTGTTTTGCATCCTGAATACATGAAGATTAACAATTATTATACATTTATAGCTTCTTTTCCAGTTGAACCAAAAAATGCGGCTAATAAAAATGTAGCTGGGAAAATTGTCGCTTTTATCTAAAACAGAGGGAGTTCATAAAAGTAAAGGTATCAGTCATACATCAAGAACATAAATATTCAAAATTGAGTAATATGACACTATCATGATAACATATGCCCCAACCAAAGCACACCAACTGTCTTTCAAGTAAATCGAGACGCATCTCCTATGGGCAAAAGGAATTGAAAAATCACTATGTTCAACACAAAATCAATGAAATGTTCCGAAGGACATCACGGGTCCAATCTATATGCATGGATCAAGAGAACGAAATACCTTCTCAAGAATTTGGAACCTTCAAACTCCTCCATTTGACAATCTTTTGGTTGCCATCTAAGCTGCTCATATGCAAAATCGGTACGTTGCATCATGCGGCAAGCCCACATTGAAGAGAGCCACTGTTTGCAACCAAAACCTGAATACAAAGGCCGTTTGTTGTCTGGGACCCATTTTCCTTTTGCATAGTTACAGGCTGGAGAAAAAGTCAACAAGTAAACATCCATTTGTTAACAACACACACAAATATACTGTCTGTTAGTCTAACCTTATGACAATCAAGCCCGGACACGATATGTATATCGGATACGTATACGTATCCAATATGGTGATACGTCACTCATCGAAAAATATAGGATATGATGCATTTAAGATACACATAAAAAATTGAAATTAGACATTATTTAAATCATTGTCTAACAAAAACTAAACTCATAACACAACTTTTATCACATTACTAAATATTAAATCTAAACTAAGATATTGGAATAGCATCAACGCCGTCTCCTCCTTCACCATCATCCGTCTCCTCCTTCACCATCATTGGTAATAGAGCAGCTTTTAAGTTCGGTTCATCAAGAGACAATGATGAAACTTAAAGAGTTCCAATTCCAACAACACCATCAAAGCTTTCCCATGCATCTCCACTAATGTTTCAGATCTTATGAAAATAGAATTATGGGAAAAAGAAACCAATCTTGATTCTTGAAAAATGCTAACCATGAAAGAATAATAAATGGGTGCATCACAAATTATATAGGAGAGAGAAGAGGTAGTTAAAGTTGAGAGAAGAGTAATTAAGCATGGGAATGTTTGATTCATGTACTGGAAAAATGAACACTCGTGAGACAAACAGGCTGTATCCGTGACATATCTGAGACGTGTCGACGGTGTATCCCGGCGTGCCCTCCGTATTGCGACCTATCCTTATTTGTTTATTATTTAAAATAAAAAATTTGGATACACTTTTGATGTGTATCGAGGCGTATCGGTGTGTATCAGGTGCGATTCAGCGGAGAATTCGTGATTCATTGCTTTATGATGATTATAAAAGGTTTCAAGATGTCTTCAATAATCAGAAAGAAAAATAGTTTCCTAGAAAAATTTAGAAAATGCACTTCACTAGAAAGGCTATCATTAGAAAATAAATTGAAGAACATTATCAGTTTTCCTTGACCTACGATGTTCAACCTTTCTTTAGAATTAGAAACAATAGGAAAAAATGGTTCCTAACTAAAATTCAAAGATATTCTTTGAAAAGCAGCTCAATTTTATAAAACGAATTGAAAAGCATGCATCAGCTTCTTTTGAACTCATCCAAAAGATAGTGAATGTTTCAATAGAATTCATGGATGATAAGCAAAAGAATAGTACCATTGTTTTCTGTAGAATTATTCCAGCTTTCTTTTCTGACAGGTAAAGAGCTTTTTTGTGGAATGTTTGTGACGAGATCTATTTTAGGTTCTTCTTGTTTGGAATTTTTCTCCCCCTTAGCTTCATTACTTTTAGTCTCAGATGTTGTTAGGTTTGAAGAAGTTTGTATACCATGGCTTTTGCCAGCTTCCACATTATTTTCATGTTTTATTTCTTCATTGGACACACTTGACGGGATCTCTACACCATCACAATGAAAAAAATTTATGCCCCGAGAAGATAACATGAGAATAAGATGATCAGAGAGAAAGGAAAACCACATCACGCGGTAAGGATTTTATTGCTAAAAAGGATGACAAGTGACAATATCTCCAAGAATACACTGTATTTTAGCTCTCTGCATCTAATATTATTTTTAATTTAACCCTTCCATCTTGCTTTAACAGAATGGTAGGTGGTGCAGGGCTCCGATAACTATAGTAACGAACAAGATAAGTAATTAAATGTGGCACCATATACAGGGGTCAACCTGTCCTTGTTGGACACATAATATGGTACTACATATGAAGCATTGCAAACTCTTTAGAGAACCATATAAGAATAAATAAAGCGACATCTTACTTACGTTCTGTATGTGAAGTAGTTTTGGTATTACTTTCACCCGTGCTCTTTCCAGAAGAGCTTTGTGCAGATATTGTCTGAGATGCTAAACCAAGATCTTTTTCTTCTGGCTCATCATTAGTCTTTTTCTTTAGCAATGATGAGGCATGTTCAGTCACATGTTTATGTGGATCTGGTGCCTTCACCGAAGACCTGGTAACTAAATGATCTGCAAAAATGTGAACATGGTGTAGAAAGGACTGAGAATAATGCAAGCATTTCATGGTGAGGATGAACTTTAAATCTTGGTTTTTAGGATAATAATAACTGTTGATTGTAATTGTAATTCTGTTTAAAGTGTCATTGCCACACTCATGGGCAGTGTTCAGCACAAGTTCTTTGCGAACATGCAAACTACTCACCGCCTACCAGTTGTCATTGACTCCCCTGCCAGACTCAATTGACTCGTCATCCCCTTCTCATTCCGCTCTGCGGACTGCACCAATTTGACCACGTTCACAGCTAGTGATTGGCATGTCTTTTCTTGCCTAGATTTTGTATTTTTAGGCTTCAATTTATTTGTTCTTTTTCCCTTGTTTCTTACAGGTCTGAGTTCAGCTTTCCATAGCTGAGTTTCCAAGGCTAGAGCCTCCCACCATTACCACCAAAAGGTTGAATGATAAAAACTTTAGATTTGTAGAATGTTGTTGCAGTGTGGCTCGTGGGTTAAGGCCTTTTAAAACAACTCATTAAGAAGGCGGATGATATTGACGTTCATGAAAGAGTTGCATGGAATATTGGAATTATGAATTTTTGACTAGGATTATTCTTTCTCTACTATTTTTATATTTCTGTTGAGATATTTGAAAGACTCTATTAAGATATCCAATGTGAATATTATGCTGTAACTCGTAACTAATTAGTAGGACATATGCAGAAATGGTTTCGAGATTTATTTTATCCCGTCAAATTATAAAATAAACATGATCAGAGTCTGTCTATCTCTAGTAATTCAGAACAATTCATGTATTTCTCTCTAAATGCAATTTAGTATTAGAAGCTAAAAAGTTCCAAGTCAGAAACCCTAAAAATCCCAAATAAACCTATGATATCTAGTCGGCGGTCCATCAAACATCAACTTTGGCCATCGAAACTAGATTCTGAGTGTGTCAATCCCATTAATAGTTTATGCAACTTATTAATATGCGCTTATTTCAATAAGCATTATCTTATAAGCTACAAATAAGCAGTTTATCGAAACAGACCCCAAAATAATAATTCAAACGGAAGTATACCTGAATACAGCTGCAATGGCGATTGTGGAGGAAGAAAGGCAGAAAGACCAGGCGTTCTTTCCCAAGACCATAAAATAATGGTACTACACATCAAAACAATGGAAATAAGAGAAATCTCTTTACCCTTTAATCCACTAAACCCTGCCTTCATCCTGCATAAACACTCCAACATTAATCACTCCTAAAAAATCACTCTTTCCCAATCATATAACATAAAATTCAGTATTCACCCTTTCAATTTTACTCACCACGATCTACAAACGCTTACTTCATATTCATAAAAAAAAAGACAATAATCACAAAACATAAACGAACACGCAGAAATTATGAACGGATCTGTGAAGTTAATGGAGATGTAACGAAGAAATTTACCTGTTTGGATGAAAAAAAGAAGAAAGAAAACTCCAATTTGGAACTAGTTTACTGAATCTTCAATAAATTGAGATGCTGAAAGAGGAAGAATGCGTACAAGATTGAAAAAAATTGGGGAATGTTTTGGGAAGAAAGGAAAATACCAAGTGTAATATGAACGAGGATCGCGGTGAACGCTTCACGATGTGAAACACGAATAATGATTCATTTTAATTTTAAGTGATTTGTATGTAATTAACGTTGATTTCGTTTTGATTTCAAGCTTGTTTTATTTTTATTTTTTGTTGGAGTGATATCCTTTTTAGCTTTAAATAAAATAGATTTGTCAACCTCTATGTAAATGACATTAAATATATTTTTATTGCCTTTTTAAAGTAATAGATTTATCACATAGATGTTTTTTCTTTTTACAGACAATAAATGATATTCATTCATTCAAATTGATATAGTACATTGTTTAATATAAATTCAAAATCGCCAAAAACAAAAATGATGAATCTGCGAACAAACTCACAACATTCATGTTAATAGCATAAAACGATAAATTGCATAAGCCTACAAATATGAATATATTGAGATGTCTGAAATATTCATGGTTTCGGATTTGTAGCATTAATAACACCAAAGTCATTGATTGAATCTACACTAGGTCGAAACTAATCTTTCAACCTGAAACAAATGAACACCGCACAAAAACGGAAAAACAAAATACCCCACACAAAGACGAGAAATCAAAATACACCAAAGAAATATGGGAAATCAAAACAAACAATGACCCACGAAATAAATAAAAAACACTAAATATGTGTGAAAAATACTTATTTAATAATAGATAAAAAACGATTTGGAGGGTTGATTTTGGATCAAAATTGATCCTAAATCACCCCTCTTGGAAAGATGGTTTCTCCAAATATTTGGGGAATTGTAATTTGGTGATTGCTGAATTCTGGAGAGTGTTCGAAGATTTAAAGTTTACTAAAAGGTTGAATCTTCGAAGGATTGAGATGAATGTTGATTCGTTAATAGTGATCATAGCGCTAGAAGATGGAGAGATTGGAATAGTTGGTTGTGTTTCAATTCTTCGTCAGATTAGAGAATTTATGGGTGAGCATGATATTGTGATAGTTTTGCATGCTAATAGATTTTCGAATGGTTGTGCAAACGTGCTAGCGAAGCGTGGATGCATTGAAATAATTTCATATTTATGATGAAGTTCCAGAGTTTTTGATCCGTATATGATTGCAGATTTGATTGGAATTAATAGTTTTCTTTTTGATAATTTGTAGTTTTTTTTTTCTTTTGGGCGTAAGCCATCTTTTGTACCAATTAAAGTATTACTATAGAATTTCTTAACACACCCTTATGCCTTCTTAGAAATTCTTGGCAAAACTCAAAAATATCTCCAGAATTCAAGTATGCATGTCTGAACTCACCACATTACATATTTAGAGGGGCATATTCAGATATGCATGTCCGAAACAACATTTTTGGATATGCATATGTGAATTGTGTTAAGTACATTTTGGCTGGGAACAGAATCCCTCATTCTCTCTTTTGTCCACACCCAAACACCAAAATTTTCTGTTTTCCAAACTTCTTTGAGCAAATTAGTAGAGCATATGAGGAAAATTTTCTGAGACTTTCAAGAAATAGAACTCATTTAAACTCATTTCAATAACTCTCCAAAGCTCCAAATTTGAGTAAGTTTCTCTGAATCCATTGTTCTACTTTGCATGTGTACAAATACAATATGTTATTTATAATCATTTAAATTCAGTAAGTTGAAGTATAACTTTTAAAATGTGGCTATTTGGGTGTGAAAATAATTTTTTTGGGTAATTCAGGTTGAAGCTCTAAAAATGGTGTCGCATGTGTTTTCAGATGTGCTTAACTGAAAACCCCTATGAGTATTTTCGAATAAGCACATCATAAATTATGACTGAGCTATTTTTTCCTTAATTTTTCAAACTTGTTCCTTTCTTTTGAGTAATGATTATTTTTTTCCAAAAAAAATGGTTGAGAACCCAAACAACAGATTGAGACTTGACAGACAAAGCCAGTCTGCCTTTGCTCGACGTGAGAGAGCTGAGAAGTCTACTAAGGGTCGAAGACATGGTCATGTAGATGTGGTGGGAGCATCCACTTCTGCTCCGAGGAGTCGTATGTCTCACGCGTCCTCACCTCGAGATAATGAGCAGGAACACAGGGAGGTTGATGTTCAAACATAGGCTATCAATGATACGCCGATTGCACGACTATGTACAACAATGGGGAAGGAAAACCTAGAGTATCCAGGAGAGACCTCTAACACCTCCTTATTGATCTATTACCATGATCATGCCGCTCAGAATGTTTGGGATAAGAAGTATTTTTTTATTACACTTTACATTTAAATTATTTAAGCACAAATATGTTAACGACTAATATCGAGAAAAATATTTATTTTTACAGGAACGGATGCCATAAAATTTGTGAACCACGCGCGAAAAATATTTGATATATATCATCATAATGAGAATTGGTTCAGGGAGGTCATTCTTGGGTCCAGACTTTTTGAACTTTGTTTTTCCAATTACTTTACTATTAGCCACGATATGTATGAGGCATTTGCTAAAAGATGGAACAAGGAGATGCCATCTTTCCACTTTCCTATTAGAGAGATGACAATCACATTTGACGACGTCCGTTTTTGTGGACAAAGGTACACCCTTTGTGGATGCGGCATATCTCCAGTACTTCTTGGATTTAGATACAATTAGGATGAGGAACTGGGGGACTGACTGTTCGGTATACCTATTCTCATTATTTTCTTCTACTAGATAAAAGAAATATGTCGACAATCGATTTTGTTCGGTCCTAGATCCTTAGCCTTTCAGACTTTCTGCTTAATCTAAGTTCGAGTTGTTTTTTTTCAACAATCCAGTTACATTAGACTCCAAAGTCATGATCCATTTTAAGATGATCTTTAAATGCCTTATAATAAATTTTATTGAATACAAATAATTAACATAACATATAGATCATAACTCAATTGCATGATTTAAAATTATAAACTTTAATTAATTTGACCACTTTGGTGATTAACAAATTTTAATTTTAAAAGTAATTTCAAAAGTTAAATGTAACTTACACAAGTTCATCACATCAATGCGAAATTTCATGTCTTTCAATGTAAACATAAGTATATTAATAACATCTTAATATTCAAATTCTTATAAATCCAGTATATGGTAAATCCAAATACTCATAAATTTCTACAAAAAAGTAATAAAACGTACATGGATTCATGATGTCGAGTTTTGTTCTTGATTCTTGATATCGAAGTCTCGATTGCCATTTACAAAATACTATAATATTGTTAGAAAATTGATTTATATCAAATGGATCGAGGCTAGAATCATGAGTGAATCACTTTTATATAGTATTTCAATCACTCTCAAATTGTCTGAGAGTCTCGACGCAAGAATACTCAAAATAATTAAGCTTTTTATCGAGTCTGCGCAAGACCGACAAAAACATGAATGTAGCGAAGAATGTTTGAAATTTTAGTGAAGATGATATATGTTTTTATTACTAATTTTATGAATCCGGAATGAAGTATTTATAGGTCATATTCGTATTGTTTCACAAGGTAGCAAATCCTTGGTGAAACAATACCCTTTTACCAAAAGTTACAATATTTGACCTACAACAACATATTTCAAGATTTGCATGTTTTCTTTATAAAGTGTTGTCTTTGTGAATTCAAAGAACATCTTCACTAGCTTATTTTTCTTGTCATTTTGAAACACACTCAAAATTTATAATGTTAATAATTTATAGGGATGCATGTGATTGATGACCATTAATGCATATTTAGCGGCGAAAATCTGTAGTAACATTGTCTAACCTATTTATCGAGCTTATCAATGAATTATGTAGTTAATTCATCCACCAGTTACTTCAGGTTAATAATATTGACTCATGTTACCTTAGACTAAGGCCATTTTTTTTCTTAAATATAGTTTTGTTCTCCTTATTTTGATTTTTTTTAACTTTTTAGTCTCTCTTTAAATTAATCAACTTTTTTGTCCCCTTTATCATATTTCACTTTTTTTTTAGTCTCTCTTCACAATTCAAACTCATATGTTTAGGTGGTATTGAAACATATGAGTTGCCATTTTTTAAATGTTGCCACATCATTAAAATCTAACAAATTTATTTATTTTAAAAATGAAATCAATTTAAAAAAAATTCTTTTAAAATTATATATATATATATATATAATTAAAAATAAAATCTTCTTTTCCAGAAAATCCTATTGCTCTCTTCCTCTCTTGTTTTTTAGAATGTAAACATAAATCCTTCATTAAAAAAACCCGTCTTTGAATCAAGCACAAAATCTCTCGTATCTCCAACAGCGAAATCGTTACAAAAACAAATTAAAATTTCCTTTGTAGGAAGGGGAAATAGAGTTGGGCGCGAATGGAGGTTTGCAACGTCAAAGGAAGGTGCAATGAACATGATTTTTTAGCACCCGGAGGAGTTGTGGTGACAATAATAGAGGTTGTGATGCATTTTCAACGTCTATGTGGAGGAGGAACGATGTTCGTGGATTTTTTTTCAAGCAAATGGGTTGTAGTTTCCAGTAAGTGTGGTTATGTTTATTCTTTTTTCTCAGTTTTGGTTATTTGTTGGGTAAGAGATATTATTTCAATTGAGGTATTGTCACTGATTATTATTGTTGAACATTATATAGCATGGTGTTGTTATGATGAGTGAAATTTGAGGATGAAAGTGAAGTTTGCTAGTAAGGAAACACAAAGATGTTTTTCAATTTTTTATGGGTTGTTGTTGTTGGAACATACACAATTGGGGTGAATCAATGGTGAAGGTAGAATTGAAGAAGATGAAGTTTAGAGAGAAAATGGGAAGAGAGAGAGAGAGAGAGAGAGAGAGAGAGAGAGAGAGTGAGAGTAATTGAGGATAAATTGTATTTACTATTATTCACAAATGGCATTCACAATGTTCTACGCATTACATAGAGGGAATGTCTTTTATAGACATCTAAAACAACACACAAATAAAAGCAACAAACAAGAAAAATAGAAAACTGTCAAAACTGAAATTCCAAATTTTGTGACAGAAACCAGTTTCCCCAAAGCTGGAAACCGGTTTCTCCTTCAAATTTTCCTTTTCCTGTACTGAGGCAGAAGAACTTTTTCAAATAAGTTGTTTTGTAAAACCAGCTTCTGAAGCCTTCCAATTGCATTTAGCTTATACAAAATATTCAACAATTGTCACTGAAAAAATTGATTTTTTATTGTTATTGCTGCAAAATAACAAATTTATGCATTTTTTGAGTTTTTACAAGTTGTTTTTTCTAAGTTGTTGAAGTTTAAAGTAGCTATGGTTATGGATTAGAGTTTTTATAATTCTTATGGAAAAAATTAATTTATTGATTTGGTTGAAACATCTATTGAAGGGGATGAAGATGAATGAAAAATGATGAAGATTAGAATAAAAACTATTCATTTTATCCTTTCAAAAAAATTACAAGTTTAAAACTATTATAAATAAAATTAATTTTTTTCTGGGTTGCATTTAATGACGGACAACAAAATTTAATAGGGTAAACCAATTTTAATTGTCATGTCACGATTTTGACTATCACGTGAAAAGGGACCACCAAAAAATATAAAATATGAAAAGAATGATCAAATAGCTGGTTTTTCTTAAAGAGAAACAAAAAAATATCAAAAAAATCAAAATAGGGGAATTAAAATTATATTTAAGCCTTTTTTATAAAAAAGTTATTCATTAAAAGAGTACTATTGGTACTCTTACCCGCTTACAAAATGTCAAGATACTAAACTCGGAATGAGAGAAATTACATGCCAACTAAAACTTACGTTAAGTAAAACAATAAGTCTTTACTAAACATATAAAAGTTACACTTGGGACTTGAGTCCCCTACCAAAGCCCACTTCTATACCTTCACCTTAATACTCCAAACAATATCCAAAATGTTTCTCGAACCGTTGTTGAAAATAATATCATTCCCAACGCTCCAAATATCCCACATAGTGGCCATCCAAATCATACCCGCTTTGTGGGCACTTGATGAATAAATCCCAGGATATAGTTCCCGAACCTGTACTAATACATGTCCACACTTCCATCGCTTCCCAAACCTTCTTGGCCAAAGGACGAAGGAAACAATATGCCTAAGTTTTTGGGCTGCTTCGAACACAAAACACAACCAGAAGAATTTGAATAAAAATACATACCTCTCTGACAAAAAAGATCCTTCATAGGCAGCCTATCCAAGAACTCCTCCACACAAAAGCTTTGATGTTGTAAGAGACAAATGTATTCCAAAGACGCTTAATTGCAACCTCAAATCCAACTTCAACCAACAAATCATCAAATCGATGCGACAATGCTCCATAACCGGAAGAAGTAGAATACATGTGCACCAGACCTGGCCTCCAAAAAAATTGATCTTGCATATTCATAACAGGAGGTGTCGGAGACATCAGCAAAACCATAAGGGCAAGGCTGTTATGTTCCGATAGACATCAGATATTGGCAATTCCAAACCCTCCCCAAAACCACAATCTGCACTCCCACGCACCAGACTCCGACACCAACATCCCTCTACTGCTACTAATCTAATACATGTCCTGAAACAAATTTTGGAAAGAATCCTCATCAAGCCCACATTCTTCTTAGAATTGAACAAATTCCCCACTCCCAACACGAAACTTGGAACTTGAAGAAAAAACAAGCGATGTCGATTTTTTCTCTCCAAACCAACCAAATCATTCCACCAGAGCGAGTTGTGATTACAAGGATTCAAAATTGTACCTGTCAATAGTTGAGTGCTAAGATTGTCGTATATAGCCTTCAAAATCATGTTCCACAAAGACGATTCTCGTGCGAGAATCCTCCATCTCCACTTAAAAAGAAGCGTCAAATAAACTTCACAAATTCTCTTTAACCCAAGCCTACCCTTCTTGATTGGTAAACAAGCGATTCTAACCAACCCAATGGATCCTTCTCTTTTCCACTGTCACCCTAAAGAAAATTATTCTAAAGCATAGTGACTTTCTTACAAACCTTCATCGACTCCTTGAAAAAAGAAAGATGAAAAATAGACAGGCTAGTTAACATCGATAAAAGCAAAGTAATCATACCACCAAAGCTAAGAAATATCCCTTTCCATCTCTCTAACAGAGACTTCAAATTTTTAATCACAAAATTCCTCAAAGTAATCATCCTATGATTGGCCCAATAGGAATCCCAAGGAACCAAAAAGACTTGTGTTCACTTTTGTAAGACAAAAAATTAGCGGTTGCATCAAGAAAATTCTCGTTATCATTTATTTCGATCAACATGCTCGTGAAAAATTAACTCCTAAACTAGAAACAACCTCTCAAACCCTCTTAAACGAATTTTAGATCCCACACATGCTTCCAATTACCCTTTCTTAACAACAAAGTATACATCCACCTCACAATTTCCTTCCACTGAAAAACCTGAAAACTCCCCTAAAACCACCGCCTTCTTAACTAACACTATAAGGCTTTTCCCAACCAACACAAATAAAAAGAGGATAAAGGGTCAACTTGCCTAAGATACTTACCCACCTCGAAATCTTTGGTCCGACTCCTGTTGACCAAAACCAACATCCAACTTGTAAAAATCTAAGAACCCATCCATTTCATCCAAAGATTACTGAATCCCATCCTTGTCAACATATATTTGAGGAACTAACAACTAAATCTATCGTACACCTTCTCAAAATCGACTTTGAAAAGCAAATAATCCTTCTTAGTCTTCAAGGCATAATCAACCACTTCATTAGTTGACAACACTTCATCCATCATATATCTACCAGGGATAAATGTGCTTTGACTATCTAAAACTATCCTACCCAAAACCCTTTTAATTCTAAAAGCCAAGAGTTTAGAAAGATCTTTGTAAATATACCCCATAAGTCAAATAGGCCTATGCATATCTAATCCCAAGGAACTATTCTTCTTAGGAATCAAAGTGAGGAAATAAGAAACAATCAATTTAGATAGAATGACACTACCATGAAACTCAACAAAGAACTGAATTACATCTTCTTTCATGAAGTTTCAACATTTCCTAATGAAAAAGAAATTATACCCATATGGACCGGGCTCTTCGAACCGCCACAACTCCAAATCGCCTCCTTAATCTCTATTTCCGTAAACGGAGCTTCCAAAGAAATACTCTCCTCTGAAGATAACCTATTGAAAGTAAACCCATCTAAAGTAGGACAATTGAAATCCCCCTCTTTGAATTTCTCCGAGAAGTGTCTTCTCATTTCCTCTTTAACTTCCCTCATTGTTTCTGCCAACCAATAATCCGTTGGCAAAGAACTGATAAAATTCCTCTGACGTCTCTCCTTCAAAATACTATGGAAATACCTACCATTGGTGTCTCCTTCCCTAACCCACTTAATTCTCAATTTTTGAAGAATCATATTCTCTTTTAGCATCATCTTCAATCATATCCACTACAAGAAAAAGTGTTTTTTGTCAGGGGTATAACTCCTCACTAAGTCAAAAAATTCCGCACAAAACAAAATTTTGCGAGGGGACAAATCCCCTAGCAAAATCAGTCATCGCAAATTATTTGTGAGAGGCATGTCACCTCGCTATTTTGCTTGGGGGTATCTCCCTCGCAAAATGCAATGTGGTGGTACAGAGTGGTGCAGTATTATGTCAGTATTTTGCTAGGGGCTCATCCTCTGGCAAATTGCAAGCATTTTTTTATTATAAAAATATGATGTTTTATATTAATATGTATATTTTACAGTATATAAAAATATTGTTTTTAAAATCAATAAATATAAATTTCTTTTGTTACTTTTTCAAAAAATAAATGAAGTATATATATATATATATATATATATATATATATATATATATATATATATATATATATATATATATATATATATATATATATATATATATATATATAAATTTTAAACTCAATAAATATATTATTTTTTCAAATAAATATATTGTATTTTAAATATAAATTTCAAAAATATTTATAAAAAATACTTGAATAAACTGTTAAAGTATATAAGTACTATTTTTTACATAATATTATAGCACAAACAGACCAAACACACCAAACAAAATATAAATATAAACATAATAAATCTACTAAATAAGTATATTACATAAATAAGATTTTTGAAAATTAAAAGTTTTACTGTAAAATTAAAAGTTTTATTTTAAAGTCTTGCTTCTCCAAATGTATCAATTGGAACATGAAACACAAAATTGAAAATAAAAGTTAGATTATAAATTAAATTTGAAGATAAGAAAAATACATAACTGAATAATTGTAAAATTACTTGAAATTTTATTATGTTGCGGTTGAGAAAATAGGATAATTTTGGTTGTTGTTGAGAGGAAGAAGAGTAAAAAATGGAAGGAGATAGAGTGTTTAAGGTGATGTTGTTTTTAAAAGGAAGAAGAATAAGAATATTAATAAATGACTAAGTATGAGAGTGGTGAGATTTGTGAATTGGCATTAATCATGTGGACAAGGGGTGACGGGGCAGCCCGTGGCAAAATACAAATATTGAGAATGGAAACTACATATGCAACCTACACACTACATTGATGGGATTAGTGATGTCTTCTAGACGTTGGGGGTACCCCTCACAATTTTCAATTTTTCAGTTTGCTCAGGGTTACCCCTGACAATTATTTGCATTAGCAAACCATTGAAATGACATCTTGGCGCCATTTTCAATTGCAAGAGGGTATTCCTCGCAATGCATTTTTCCAAAAATAAAAATTTATCACTTTTTAATTTGTGAGGGTAACCACACTCTATATATATTTTTTTAAAAATTTGTCCATTGCGAGGAGCTTTACTCCAAGCTAACATTATTTTTTGTTTGTTTGGGGTTTTATCCCTGGCTAAATCCCCTAGCAACTCAAAGGTTTTTTTTGTAGTGATCCTTCTAGTTGCCACACTTCCGACCGCAACTAAACCCTCGACCTGATTCTCCACACAAGCATCAAGCAAATTGTCTGTTTCATTGATAACTCAAATTCCTTCAATGTCCAACTCGATCTTACCAAATACCTCTAAATTCCATTTACGAAGGCTTTCCTTAAGAAGTCTTAACTTCTCTTGTAACACAAAATCACTTATGCCCGACACTATCAATCTACTCCATTCCTTTTCAACAAACGGCAGGAACTCTGTATCCTTAAACCAATAATTATTGACCACAAAAGGTTTCAATATCCAATCAGAGACATTAATGCTAAGCCATATCGAACAATGATTCAAGATATCCCGTTTGTCAACCAACTGCCCGATGACCCCCCAATTGCGAATCAATCCCTTTGACAATGATGTTTAGAAACTTAGGAGTCATTCTTAAATATATATTAACAATTTATCAATACAAAATAATTATATTATTATTGGAATTCAAATTGTTTTTGCAAAGTTCCCTAGTTGTCTATGTACTCTATTATATTATTATTTAGAATGCACTAGTATTTATGTTAAGAGAAATGATATTCTTACACCATTTCCTACACTATACCGTATTTCACTGTTCACTGATACGGTGAATAATGAAATATTAAAATAGTAAAATAATATATATTTTTAAAATATAAAAAATTATATTAAATTTTTTTAACACAAAGGTACCAATATAAAATTGTATTATTAACCAACTTTATAATTTTATTAACCAATTTTTTATATTTCATTAACTAACTTTACTTTACTATTAAAAATTATTTTTAATATTTAAACATTTATTAACCAAATCTATTATTTTATTAACTAATTTTTTACATTTCATTAACCAACTTTGTTTTATTAGTAAAAATTATCTTTAATTTCAGAGCGTTTATTAACCAACTTTTTATATTTTATTAATCAATTTTATTTTTTAAAAATTATTTTTAATTTTAGATATTTATTAATCAACTTCATTACTTTATTAATCAATTTTTCCCAATATATTAATCAATTTAGTTTTACTAAGAAAAACACTGTTGGTGGTGCACTAATGTTCACAATCCTATTATTATTATTAGTGTTCACGTAAAAGCACCATTCAAGTGATACAAAATATGACTCATATTAAAAATTATATAAATATTTTATTAATTATTGAATATACTCACATAATTATACTGTGTAACTACCGATGTATAAATAGTTTAGTGCTAACAAATAAGTGTGTTAGAAACTTTAATTTAATTTATTGTTGTGATGTCTTATTTTGAAGTGTTTAGTTTTTTAAAACTAGAATGAATTTAATTTAAAGATAAAATTTATAGTTTCTATCTCATAATTAATTTTGAGTGATATTTACATTAATAAATCTTCAATTTATTTTTATATAAATGTATTCAAATATAAAATAATTAGTATGATAAACTCAACTATATTAAAATTAATTTTAAATTTAAAATAAACTCAATTATGTTAGAATTAATTATGTCAATCACTAATCTAAACACATGTTGTTTAGTGTGTTGTTCTTTTTTAATTGACGGAGGGAGTAATTTATTACCATCACTTCTCAAACTTTGAATTTGACGTGAAACTATAAATGTATGTTATTATTTAGTTTTTGTGTGATTATTTGTGAAATGAAAGTGAAAAGAGAGAAATACCGAAAAAGAATATGATTATTTTTGTTTGTAAGACTATGTATAATAGGGTATTGAATAAATTATTTAATATTTGAATATTTGTAATGAAGTGTTAAATGAGGTGTTGAAAATGATATAGATTAATTCGTGTTGAAAAGATTTAATATGTTGAATGATAGGGAATGAGAGTCACATACAATACTTTGTAAAATTTTATTGATTGTTATAATTATTTAAATTTTTAGTGTGTTGTGAATGATATTAGAGTATAGTATTGAATTTTATTAAACAAAATTATTATATTGAATAAAAATTGAATGAATATTGAATTATTAAATATTAAAAAGAGAAAATAATATGAATGATAAAAAAAATAAATAATGTATTGAATAATAAAACTATTATATATAATTTAAGGATAAAATAAAAAAAAATAGTATTGATGGGTTACATGAAGTGAAGAGAGCCATAAAAAGACTATGAGAAGGAAGAAAATAAGAAAGTTTGATGGAGCGAATACCAATGTAGAACAACACCCAAAATAGCACTGCTTTTAATGTGGTTGGCATTGGTCGTTTAAGATAGGACAAGAGAAGAATCTCATCATAATACATCTATGCTTACGTTCAAATTTCACACAACCTCGGACAGTGTAGCACCGTTGCTGAAACATGGATTATCTAGGACACGTGGATGTCATCTATCTGATGGGATGTTACTTCTGCAGCTGCCTCTGTGATCTTGACTTTACCGTATCAATACGTCAGACACCAAAGCTGGTGCCAGAAAAGCTAACTGTGGGACTGCAGCACTTGAATCAAATCACGGTTAACAAAATCAATGTTGATGCAGAAGGTAAGGTAACACTTGAATTTGAGGGTTTGAAGCTAGATATTTATATACTCCTAAGTTTCTAAAATCATAGATGAATTTCAATATATTACTAATAACGTTAATTTTATAAAATTATAATATTTTATGACAAAATTATTATATTTTTTAATTTGTGTGTAAAAATTTTAAACAATAATTATTTTGAAATGAAGTACACACATTTGGGTTTGAAACAATTACTATATGTTTGTACGTTATCTAACATCAATTACAAATTGTTGTGTTTATGTCAACCAGAGTTGTGATTCGATCACATGATTTGATTTTTTGTGACGTGAATCACAATATGACCTTCCAACTTCTAAGTGGATTGCTTTTGGGTTAGATCGTGTATTAGGTTGAACGGTTTGGCCTAGTCCAGAACCATTTTCATGATCAAACCGCGTTAAGGAACGCATACTTCTGTTGCAACATAATTTTTTTTTAATGATTAATCCATGTTTCTACAGATCATAAGTGAACCTCTGTTCAACCAATTGAAACATTTTACAAATCACAACTAGTGGCTGCATGCAAAATGGAAAAAAAAACATTCAACTAAACCTTACTAAGAAAACAACTGTGTATTTCTCTGTTAAACTGATTGCTACAAGTACAAACAAATACTAGCAACCCTTTGGCTTTGAATATGATGATGATGATGATGACGACTAGTGCATCAGTCATGGGACCAAACCACATGAACCAGTAGTTGCTTGGCTTTCAATTTATCATCATCTATTGGATAGGCAAATCAATAGGACCAGATTTTGACTCTTCCTAAAATACCATAGTGAAAAAGACTAATGCAGCTAGGTTTGCTCATGAATTAAGACAGACACTACCATTTCAATGTTTTTGTCTCCAAACAAGGTGCAAAACAAGACAAATGTCTTGAAAGTAACATTTATGCATGCATATCAAATGTCACCACATTTTGATGCATCATTTGTAGTTATTATGGTCCCAACAGAAAAGAAAGATTCCCATATTATGGTTACATGCAAATGCAAGTCTTAAGTCTCAAGTTTTCTTATTTTGATGAAGAAGCTTCAACAACCTCCATATGGAAAAACTTGCACATGGCTAACATTAAGTCATTCCATCATTTCATTATTTCTTCTTGTCTTTTTTTATTTTTTTATTTTTTTATTTTACAAAGGTAAGATAACCATTTAAGAGTTTGACTCAGATACTATTGTTGGGTAGGGAGAGGGCTTGAGGATCATCACACCGAACTTTTAACACATTAATAAAAAACCTTAAGATATTGGATGTAAGTGTCTTTTTACTATAAAGTGTTCAACATTCATTTTTTATATTTCATGAGATTTATGATGTATTTGGTTTAGTGGCGGAGGAAGGAGAAACGCGGTGAAAATTCGCATTGCCGCATAAACTTAGTTATGTGACTTCTAAAAATCACCGCGTACAAGGATCCAGACGTGCGCCAAACCAAACACACCCTTATACTCATACTTGATATGTCAATTTATAGACTCTAATATCATCTTGTAATTAAATGTGGATCTGATTCAAACCTACTAATGAGTTTAAAAGATATGTTAAGATCTTATTTCATGAATGTGAGTACTATTTGACATGCAAAGTATAAACAAATGATTTTAACATAGCTCTTAAATCAAGAAAACAATTTTCAAGTATTTGTAAATCTAGTAAATTCACGGACTATAACCTAAGACTTCGAAATTAAAACTTTGAAACATCTTTGGTAACCGAGCAAAACCCTGCATATCTATGAATCTATGATCTTTATAAAATAATTTAATAATGCAACACTTGAAAACATGCAGATCATACACAAATTTCGTATTCTATAATTGTGTGCATACAGGTATCAATCAAATCAAATACCACCAAATTTTCTGATATTGAAATTAATAAAATGTGCAATGTGCAATGCTCCATCTTTGTGATGTGAACCAAAATAAATAAACCAAATAAATTTCAACAGCTTCTTTCAAGCTACTGTTAATTTGGTACCACAACCTCGTGCTTGATTTCACAACTACGTCACTCTTAAAGACACATAAAGTGCATTAAGACAATAAGCTGTTTTTCACATGTGGAAATAAAACACACTTATTGCCTACAAGTTAGTAGAAAATCACTCTCAATGTGTAAAAATCAATTAATGCCTAAATGAAATTCAAAAAGATTCAAATCTTGATTCTTCCAAAATTACTGCCAAAATTATACCATCAATCTAAACTATTCATAAAGTTTTATTGAAATTAAATTTACTGTTTGAAACATTTGGTTACAGGAATCAAACTCATTTCCATATATGAAAAAGTAGAATATACCTAATTACACTATAAAGTTATAAACGTGTATTAGCAATTATACCAAATATGTAAAAACAGTGAGAAGTGAGGTGGCTCTAATTTGGAAGGAAACATGAAACGGGAAAACAATCTCTTTATTTTTACAAAATATTCTTTTTCCATTGTTTAATATAGAAAAAACTTTAATCATTCAAGATTTGAATGAATAGTCCCAAATCAAACAATAGACAGCGATTTATTACCATATTATAAGCCAAAACCACAGCCACATCCTCAGCCAAATCACTTTCTAAAATTTCAAAATGGCAAATACTGTGATCTTTAATACATAAAAAAATTAATGTATCTGAACTACATATTTTGTCAAAATACATTAATCATTCAAATGAATCAAAAAAATAATACATATCTAATTATTTTTTAAAAAATTGTGAAATTTTATCATAATTTTTTTAATTAATTTATTAATAATTTAATAATGAATGTATCTGATCTATATAATAGACCAATTTAGGATTTAGGATTTTTTAAAAAATTGTGAAATTTTATCATAATTTTTTTAATTAATTTATTAATAATTTAATAATGAATGTATCTGATCTATATAATAGACCAGACACGTAATAAAAAAAGTATTTGGTCTGTTACAAAATTCCACCATGTCATATTCTTATAATGCCATGTGTGATAAAACACAATAGAAAAGCTCCAAATTTGATGAATGACTCAGGTCTATTCCAATTCAAGTATCCAAAACCGCGTCCAATTATATATTATTATTAATATTATATGATTATATGGTTATGATTATGATATGATTATTACACAATTATTACGACATTATTTTAATATAATTTTATTAGCATAAGACAACATAAATAGCCTCTGCTGACTCCACTCTTCCTCTTTATAACACTACAGAAACAGAGAGAGATTTATTTTATTTTTTCTTTCTTCTTCTTTCAAATAATGGCAATTTCAGGATCAGAATCGCATTCACAGACTCAAACTTCTACTACTTCGACGGTTATAAAAACCGTCAATAACGTAGAAGTTGAGTGCGTGAAATGCGACTCATGCGGTTTCACAGAAGAATGCACTCCAGCATACATCATGAAAGTTCGACAAAGATATCAAGGTAGATGGCTCTGTGGACTCTGCGTTGAAGCTGTCAAAGATGAAGTTGTTAGATCGGATAGGCTTATCACCATTGAAGAAGCACTCAATAGACATACCAGTTTCTGTAAAGAGTTTAGATCGTCTTCTACTAAGACTGTTACGGAGCATCCTATCTTTGTTATGAGTCGAATTCTTCGCCGGAGTTTGGATTCTCCTCGTCGAAAGGCGCCTCTCCGGTCGAATTCTGCTGGAGTTCTTCCGCCTGTTGATCATGTTCGGTCCTCGTCGTTGATTCGATCGGAGAGCTGCTTTTCGTCGATATCTGGTTAATTTAGTTTACTTTGTTTTTTTTCTCTTTTCTAGTTTAGACTCATTTTGCAGTTGGAGATAAAGCTTGGAATAATTGAAAACATTAACATGTTTTTCTCTCTCACTGTGACTAATGTTGAAATTAGTACATTATAACAAAAGGTCTCTAACATTGGAATTTGTGTTTTGATTGGTTATGAACCATGATGGATCTGTAATTTGTTTCATGTGTTTCAATGTCTTAGAAATTTCATGAGGCCAATTTGATATACTCTTAGATTTTTGTTTTGTTTTGTTTTATGATCAATATTGTAAATAGAGAAATTATCAATTTAGTTTTTTTAACTTATCTTAGAAATTCATATACACAACTGTGAGTACTAAGAATTCGGACTCGGACTCCGGTGATGGCGTCCAGTCTAGCGATATCGGTGTTGAATTAGGATTTGTGAACATTTTGGGTGATATTTTGTTTATGAATAGATACAATGATTTAAGGGAATAAAGCAAATATTCTGCTAGCTAGAAATATTCAATAAGAACAAAAAAGACAGCACAAACATGGCAATAGATAGGCTGGCTCAAGGCTCAAGCATTCCTTAAAAGAATCAATTTTGCATTGATTGGTTATAGTGTGATATGATTGCATAAAAGAATCTGAAAATCTTAATATTTTTTCCATATCAATAATTCCATTTGGGATGGGATTAGGTGGTTAATTAGGAAAGTTTAATGATTTTTTGCATTTTATTGCTACCAAGATATTGACACTAGAGGAAAATGCAGAGAAATTTCCCTCAACATTAAAAAGCCATAATTTTGTTAGGAAAGTGTAATATTTCAAGGCTTGAATTTGGAAGTTACTACTAATAAAATTTTGGCAGTTTCAAGCCACATAGTTTTTGTACTTTTTTGTCATGCTTCTAAGGCTTTCTGAAAAGATGTGGTACTTTTTCATGCCTGAATTGCATTAAGATCATGGAAATAATTTTACCAACAAAAGAAAACATCACTAGGGAGTAAAGTTAAGAAGCTTTTACTATGATTCACTTGGAATGATTAGCATAAATCTTTTTTATGGGACCGTATTTTGTAGTAATCAAAACAAGAAGTAAATAAAGTTAACAAATTTTGTCTGATATTTTGAACTTTCTGGATGTGTCTACATTCCACACCTCTGCAAAATGTGCATAATGTGACAGGAAAATAGAGTGGGGACCGTTTATTACTGTTCTGTTATTGAACCATGTTCGATAAACTGGTGAAATGAAATTTTGGTACGGCATAACAAATTTCTGGTTTGACGGAGAGGGTCTGGCCTGGCCTGCAAGATTATTTACTTCTAATGCTAAGTAAATGAAAAAGTGAGAAGTATGTGTGAGTGAGAATGAAAATGAATTTGAATATTTGAAATGATGCATTTTTCTTTTATATTGTTGCATAAGGTGAGACGCATTGTGCGAGTAGTCGTTGGATCTAACCAGACGGTTTTTGACGTGTCTAGAAGCCGTAATTGTCTGTTCTTAGATGAATGAGGGACCACTTGCTCTACACGCGCTCGGTGGTGTTCTTAGAGCTTTGGCTTTGTGTTTTGCGAACGACCCATAACAGTATTCCCTTGTATTTTTCTTTGTGTTTTTGTTGAAAATTTGGAGTCAATTCACTCCACGTTTCAGCACCAAGTTTTGATACATTTATAACCGTGTTTACATGTTTTATAACGGTATATCATCAATATCATCAACTAATTTGCCACATATAGGTTGTTGTTTTAAAAAAATAAACAAGTCAATATCACGTTTCTAGTATTTAACTCCAATGTATCTGCATATTTGACACGTTTCTAGCAGATCTTAAAAAACACATAGATTAAACTGCACGCGGATCCTTATTCTACTTCTCCATAAACACCGAATCAAAGTACTTTGATGTGAGTTTAGGGTCAGAAGTGACTCATGTGGTCTTTATTAGATCAATGTTTGAAAATAGTTCAAAACTTAAACAACCATAGGTGTCGCTTTTGGTTAGTTGAAACTCATGGTATTCATAATTAAGAGAGTAATTAAAATATTGAAGAAAAATATATTAGTGCATGTCTCTAATTTAAAGTTAAGTTGTTATTTCTTAGTTAAGGTACTAGTTGATTAGTTATTTAATGGGTAGTTAGAAGTTTGTGGAGAGGCACGTCGAATTAGACTTACTAATTAGTTGGTCTCTTACTCGAATCTTCACGTCTGATATCATAGATGAATCTTAAAAAAAAAATTCATATTAGATTAAGAGCAACACATAAGTGAGAGTGACGATATATATATATATAAACGCAAAATTTTAACGTATTAGGTATATGACCTCTCTCACAAATTTTATATTTTCAAACAATGTAAAACTTTCAACTCACACATATATTTCAATAACTATCATATCGAAACTAAAGAATCTTAATATTTTTTACTAAGATGCGGTTCAAACAAATTGTCAATAGACTTTGTCAGATATTTGTAACAAGTTTAAAGAATTAGTGTAACATTCAAGTAAAGTAAAGCATGATAAAAAAAATGGTCCTATAGTGAAATACTCATATTCTTCCCATGTGAAGATTATCTTTGAAAACCAAGTTGGATTAGTTATTAAACATTATCCCATTGCTATTGCTTCATACATCTAGCCCCAATTCTCATCATCAAGCTAGTCAACTATTTTACTTAATGGAATCCATCATTTAAAGGGTCATGGAAATAATTTCAATCATGAACTTCATTAAAAAAATTAGTTTACCAAACCCTTCTTACAATGCTCTCGTGAAGTTAATATGCATTATATACCTTTGTACAATAAGACTAAGCATTTTAAGAACACATTTTTAAGAGTAAGCATTTTAAGAACAAAATTGTACTCGTAATAGTAGAACAAGGACTAAACGTGTGAACTATTCATGAGTATTCTTTTCCGTGATTTTCTAAGGTCCCACATTGATCACAAATGATCAATAAACTCATTATTGCATGGTGCAAGCCCAATAATTTTTAATAACTGCTCTAGATTGCTTATTTTTGAGGTTTCCTTTTTGATGGAAGAATGAAGCATGTGACTTGTTTGGATGCTTTGGCACATCACAGAATTTGAGTGTGTTATTTTGGTGATTGCCATATATTATACAGACCATAAAGAGCATGGTAGATGGTTTGATTTTTCAGTAACTTCACTTGGATAGTACATTTTTCTGCATTCAAATGTGGTAGTTTCAAACTAGTCATTGAGTTTTAAAAAAAATTATGGTTGAAAGATAACTGCGTTGAGTATAATCACATCACACTTATTACGAAAAGAAATCATAGGTAGATCCTAAAGACAACAACAAGACAATAACAAAGATAAACTTTTTAGAGATGGTATTTTGGGGACTGCAACTTCTCTCTTGTATATTGAATTGCTTAAATGCCTTAGAAATTATGATATAAATGAGTTCTATATATAGAGAGTCAAAATACAAAGATATAAATGCTACATATGAAATGTTATATAATAAATGCTAGATATTTTCAAGGAGGTGTAGATCCAAGGAATAAACTTTTCTAATCCCAAGAGAATATAACTTTCAAACTCTCATTGACTGCATTTAAATTTATTCCAACAAAACTCCCCCATAAAATTAAATGCTTCGTCGATCCATTATTCTCAGCATTCTTTTGCCTCTATCGAATAACTCCTTCGACAATGGTTTTGTGAAGATGTCTGCAGCCTGATCCTTGCTTGCTACATGTTTTAGTTCGACACTTCCTTCCTTCACATGTTCTCTAATGAAATGGAATCGAACATCAATGTGTTTGCTTCTTTCATGATTCACTGGATTATTTGCTAATTCGATTGCAGACTTGTTGTAGACTAGAATTGTTGTTGCATCTTCTTGTCTTTGCTCCATCTTGCTCAACAGTCTTCTAAGCCATATTGTATGGCATACACATCAAGATGTTACATACCGCTCATATGTCGAAGGGTTACAATTGGTCGCCTCGAAACCCAAGTGAAAGCGGTATTTCCATGAAGAACACATAGCCTGAAGTGCTCTTTCGATCATCTATATCTCCATACCAATCACTGTCGAAGTAGCCAGTCAACTTGTAATCTTCTGTTATTGAGTAAAACATTCCAAGTGACACAGTTGCTTGGACGTATCGAAGGATCCTTTTCAATGTCTTCCAGTGTATATGGACTGGTTCTTCCATAAATTGACCCACAATACCAACACTTGGTGAAAGATCTGGCCTTGTGCAAGTCAGATATCGAAGACTTCCTATCAAGCTTCGAAATTTACTTGCTTCTACATGCTCTCCCCCATCAAATTTCGAAAGCTTTGTTCCTGGTTCCATCAGTGTCGAAATTGGATTGTAGTTATCCATTTTGAACCTTTTCAGGATGTCTTTTGCATATTTTTCTTGTGAGATGAAGATTCATGTTTCTTCTTATCGAACTTCTATGCCAAGATAGTATCTCATCATGCCTAAGTCTGTCATCTCAAACTCACGTGTCATTGTGCTTTTGAATTCTGCAATCAACTGATCATTGTTACCCATGAAGATTAGGTCATCAACATAAAGAGGAACAAGTATAATATCTTCTTTATTCTTCTTCACGTACAAAGCATGTTCATAAGGACATTGCTGAAAATCTTTCTCCTTGAAGTATGTGTCAATGTGTGTATTCCATAACGTGGTGACTGCTTCAACCCATAAAGTTTCTTCTTCAGTCTCAACACTTTTCCTTCGTTTTCGACTTTCGTGTATCGTGGTGGTACTTTGATGTAGACTTCTTCTTCGAGCACACCATTCAGAAAAGTTAATTTGATATCCATCTGAAATATTTTAAATTTAAATTGAGCAGCTTGAGAGATGAGCAGTCGAATTGTTTCCATTCTTGCAACAGGTGCAAATACTTCATCATAGTCGATTTCTTCTTTCTGTTTGTAGCCTTTCGCCACAAGTCGCGCCTTATACCTTTCGTTTTCTCCTTGAGCATTCATCTTCTTCTTGAACACCCACTTCACACCAATGGTTCGACTTCCTTTTGGCAACTCAGCAAGTTCCCAAGTGTTGTTATGTTCGATGGCTTTGAATTCTTCGTTCATGGCATTTTTCCATTTTTCATCTCTCTAAGCTTCTTCAAAACTAATTTTTTCAGAATCTGCTAATAAACATACAAGATGTACTTCTTCTGTGTTACCATACAGATCTTATAGACTTCACATTATTGGTTGTGAGGGCTCATTTTCACTATCAAAATTTCATGATCTATCAAAGTGTTTGTCGACACAACAACATATGATTCTCCAGCTTCAACCACTACTTTTGTCAAACTATTCCAGTATCATTTGCTTGCTTCGTTCACATGAACATCTCTACTTACAGTTACCTTTTTGTTTACAGGGTCGAACAACTTGTATCCCTTTGTCTTCTCATCATACCCAATTAGTATGTACTTTTGACTTTTGTCTTCAAGCTTCTTTCTTTGTTAATCTAGTACATGTGCATATGCAACACTACCAAAAACTTTGAAATGAGACATAGTCGACTTCTTTCCACTCCAAGCTTCTGGTGGTGTTTGATCTCGCAACTTTGAATGTGGACATCTATTTAGCATATAGATTGCACATTGAACAACTTCTGCCCAAAATTCTCTTGACATGTTCTTGCTCTTTAGAATCGATCGAACCATGTCAAGGATCGTTCGATTCTTCCTTTCAGCAACTCCATTTTGTTGAGGTGAGTATGCTGCAGTTAGAAATCTTCTTATCCCCTGCTATTCACAATACTTCATGAATATTGTCGACATATACTCTCCACTTCTATCTAATCGAAGGGCCTTGATGTGTCTGTCAGTTGCCTTCTCCACCATTACTTTAAACCTTTTGAATACGTTGAATGCTTCAGATTTTTCCTTCAAGAAATAGACCCAAGTCTTTCTTGAGAAATCATCAATGAACGAAATGAAATACTTCTTACCACTGAAGGATTCTGGAGTAATTGGTCCACATATGTCGGTGTGAATCAATTCGAGAATATGTTTAGCCTGATACTCTACCTTCTTTTGAAATGATGTTCTTGCTTGTTTGCCAAGAACACAATCTTCACAAAATTTTCCTTCATACTCCATGTCTGGAAGTCCATGCACCATGTTTTTCTTTGCTAATCTCATTAGCCCAACATGATGTAAGTGAACAAAACGTCGATGCCATAGAGACACCTTTTCTTCGACGTTAACCTGCAGACATTTTTCTTGAACTTTCCTCAAATTCAACTTGTACATTCGATTCTTCCTCATTTCGACTTCAGCAACCAGATGTCCAGACTTATCTTTGAGGTGCAACGTTCGATCTTTCATGAGAATCAAATATCCCTTATCCGTTAATTGTCCCAGACTTAATATGTTTGTCTTGAGATCTGGTACATAATACACATCTTGGATTGACCCAATCAAGTCATCCTTTTGCACATAGCAGATTATGCCTTTCGTTCGACCTTTATTTTCGATGCATCTCCAAAAGATACATTGTAACGCCCCGTTTTATTTAATATTATATTATATTAATATTTTTGAGTTACCGTTTGACGATTGTTTTGGCGACGAGAATATTTATATTAATCGATATATCTATTAATATATTTGGTGATGTTCGGTTCGGTTCGGTTTTTATTCCGTTTGGTTCGGTAAAATATGATTCGCACCGATATTTAATTCCCCGGAATTATTTTAATTAATTGAGTTAATAATATTATTAGATATTATTAGTGTGTTAATTAATAAGAATAGATAGGGGTGTGAGGATTAATTGTGTAGGATTGGGTTTACACCCTTAGTTTGCTAGTAAGAAAATAACATAAAAACACTTTTCATTATTTTTCTTTCCATTCCAACACAAAGCCAAACTTAGTAACCTAGAGAGAAAGAGAGGGTTTTGGAAGAAGAAGAGCAAGACCAAGAGCAAGCTTAAGGTTTGGATTCGTTGAATCATCAAGAGTCATCCAATCACTTGAGGTAAGGGATTTGATTTTCCTTTCCATATAGTTAGGGTTTGATAAATATAGTTTGGATTTAGGAAAAATTGATAGGTTGATTCATGAATTTTGGTTGGTTGATTGTTGAAATAACTTAGAAAGGTTGAGTTAGGAGTATGGATTATTGGGTGTTTCATTGCTAGCTTGTAGGAACTAGAAGTATAAAAATAGAAACAAGGAAATTGTGGAAAAAAACCAGAAAAGAAATAACACTATCTGTATAACTAACAGGGAAGAAGAAGAAATTCATGGAGGTTGGAACAAGGGGGAGGCGCCCACCTCACCATGAGGGGAGGCCGTCCACCTCCCCATAGGCGCCCGCCTCCCTCCTATTATAAGCTTGGGACGAACGTCCCCTTGTGCTGGGGTAGTGTTTAGAAAATTGTCATTTTTCTGTTTCTGTAACTCTGTTTCTGCATAATTGAGTTCCTGCATAATTATGCAGTTAGGTTCTGTTTCTCTTATTTTTCCTATTTGCTTATACTACTAGTTGGTATTAATAAAATATAATTAGGACATAAATTAGCCGATTAAATTTAGAACCCGATTATGTTCCGATTTCCCAATTTTGGTAATTTCAGCGGCGGAGCAAGTTGCTCCGAATTCAACGAAAATTGACGTGCTAGCTAAGTTTGACGTGTAGAATGTAGTGGTGAGGTTAGTTTTTCGAAACTACGAGTTTTTACAAAACGATCCGAAATAGGCCAAATTACGGTTAAATTGAATCGGATTGCGTTTTAGTCGATTTAAGACACGTATGGACAATCCGATTGCGATGTTGACGATTATGATTAATGCCGGTTATTAAGAATGGCTTTCGCGACGATTATTGGTGTTTTGACTATTTTTCCGTATTTGGAATTTGGTGAATTAATTGATAATGATGTGGTGTGATTAAACATGATGTTTGCGACGATGTATTTATTAATGAATACTTGATGATATGCGATGCGATGATATGTTTATCTTGATGTGGATAAATATGGCGACGTGGACTTTATGTCAATATTAATGAGCGATGATGATGTTTTGTTGTGTTGCTTTTATTGTCGATTCACATGCATTGCATTGGTGACGAGGGCTTTTATGCCAAACGACGATGGGCTTTATGCCAAATGTTCCTAATTATGGACAAAGCGACGGGTACCACATGCATAACATAGTCGTGTCTCATGGAGTCGGTTATGTTTATGCTTGAGTTGTTTTGCGTTGGGTTTTAATTGATGGATGATGTTGAATTGCGATGATATATGATACTTTGTGATGATACGAGTATAATGATTATGTGACGAAGTTAAAGTGTTAATTTTATACACTAGATGCTAACTTAAAGTATGTAAGCTTTTAATATATGTTGACATACTCTTATTAACTTATATCAATTATAATTCCAAAACTACTTATATATTTTATCATGCCTTTAATTATATGTTTTGGAGTATCTCACCCTTTACTTGTTTCACCATTGCCTTTATATTGGTAACGTGCAGGTGATCCACGAGGATGATGAGGATTAGCTCGAGTCTCTTTATTTTGAGTCGCTCTGCTCTGATCGTAGTAACACTCGGGATTTGGGCGACGTTATTATTTTGATAGGATAGTTTATGTATACTATCTTATGATGTTATAACTTTATGTATTGATGATAACTTATTGATATGTATATTTTGTGAACACATCCGTTGTGCTGTGAATAGTCATATGTTTATATGATGAATTATGATATGAATCAGTATATCCGACTTTTGATCTTTGTGATGTGCATTATAATGCAAAGTGATGAAAACACGAATATGTGATGCCTCAATTTTGTTGGATGAACTTTTGAAACTCTGATTTTATTATTTATTCCGAGGGGTAGAATTGGGGTGTTACATTAATGGTATCAGAGCAGGTCGGTTTGTCCGTCCAAGTTGTTGAGTTTGTTGTTATCTAACAATCAAGTATTGTTATTTGTTGATTCTAATCCTTGTTTTGTTGTGAGCAGAAGTTGTTATGGCTGGAAGGAGTGCTAGTAAGAATGATGAGGCTCTTGCTGCTGCTATGCAGGCAATAGCTCAAGCTTTCCAACACCCGCCGAATGCTGACGAGAACGCTAGGTCTCGTAGTTTGGCAACCTTCCAAAGAGAGAATCCCCCTACTTTCCAAGGAAAGTATGATCCTGAAGGTGCTTTAACTTGGTTGAAGGAGATTGGAAGAATCTTCCGTGTGATGGATTGCACTCCCGTGCAGAAGATCCATTATGGTACTCATAAGTTAAGTGATGAGGTTGATGATCGTGGGTTGACACCGCCGAGGCTCGAGGTCTGGTGAGGAAGTGACGGGGAGTTTTCCGTATGGAATTCATGAGGAAGTATTACCCGAGGATGTTCGGAAAGAAGAAGATAGAGTTCCTTGAGTGAAACAAGGGAATATGTCTATCACCGATTATGCCAAAGTTTACCTGGCTAAGTTCTATCCTCACTATGATGGAGAGAATGTCGAGTTTTCTAAGTGCATTAAATTTGAGAATGGCTTGCCATGAGATTAAGAAAGCGATTGTTATCGAAAATCCGTGTCTGATTGATTAGATAGATACACTATAAGATTATGTCCGATAAGAGAAACAAGGGTCCTGGAAACCATATGATACCAAAGTTTCATGAAGGACTAGGGGAGATGCTGCTAGTATTGTTTGTTACAAGTGTGGGAAATCTGGCCACAAAAGTAATGTTTGTCGAAGTGATATGAGAGCTAAGGATAATGAGGTGAGATGCTTCCGATGTGGAGAAGTGGGTTATGTGACTCGTGAGTGCAAGCATAAGGATGTGGTCTGTTTTAATTGTGGCGAGGGAGGTCACATTAGTTCTCAATGTAAGAAGCCTAAGAGAACTCAAGGAGCAGGGAAGGTGTTTTCTTTGTCGGGTGCTCCGACGGCAAACGAAGATGGTCTTCTTCGAGGTACTAGTTTCATTAATAGCATTCCTCTTATTACTATTATTAATACTGGTGCTACTCACTGTTTTATTGCTGCTTATTGTGTAAAGAGATTGGGTCTTACTTTGTCATCTCTAGATAGAGATATGGTGGTGGATGTTCCGGCTAAGGGAACGATTACTACTTCTTTTTTGTGTGCAAGTTTCCCTTTATCAATATTTGATAGAGACTTTGTGGTGGATCTTGTTTGTTTACCGCTTGTTGGGTTGGACGTGGTTCTGGGTATGGATTGGTTGAAAGCTAACTATGTCCATATCAATTGCTATGACAACACTGTGAGGTTTTCTTCCTTAGTGGAAGAAGATCAAACTATGTTGATGTCGACGAAACAATTGAATGAGTTTATGAAAGGTGAAGCATTGGTTTTCTTGTTGATGGCGACTATTTCTGTGGAGAGTCAATCTGTGATTGCAAACTTTCCGGTGGTGTGCGATTTTCCCGAAGTATTCCCTAATGAGATTCCTAGTGCACCTCCAGAAAGAGAAGTTGAATTTTCTGTGGATCTTGTCCCTGGTACCAGACCTATCTCTATGGTACCATACGATGTCCGCATCCGAGAGTAATTGAAGAGCCAATTAGAAGATTTGCTCGAGAAGAAGTTTGTTAGACTAAGTGTGTCACCGTGGGGAGCTCCTGTGTTATTGGTGAAGAAGAAAGATGGTAGCATGAGACTTTGTATTGATTATCGTCAGTTGAATAAAGTGACTATCAAGAATAGGTATCCACTTCCTAGAATTGATGATTTGATGGACCGATTGGTTGGCGCCGCATGTTTAGCAAGATTGATTTGAGATCGAGTTACCATCAAATAAGGGTGAAAGAAGAAGATGAAACCGCTTTCGAGGTATGGATATTACGAGTATTCGGTGATGCTTTCGTGTCACTAATGCACCGAGAGTATTCATGGAGTACATGAATCGATTTTCCATCCTTACTTGGATCGTTTCATGGTTGTTTTCATTGATGATATTCGATTTATTCTAAATCGAAGAAGAGCAGAACATTTGCGCATGTGTTAGAAGTTCAAGAGAAGAAGCTTTATGCTAAGTTGTCAAAGTGCGAGTTCGTTAAGTGAAGTGAGCTTTTGGGGCATGTCATTTTGGTGATGGCATTCGGTTGATCCTTCTAAGGTTGATGTGTGTTAAGATGGGAAACCCTAAGTCTCATTCGAAATTATAAGTTTCTTAGGTTTGGTGGTTACTACGGAGGTTCTTCAAGGTTTTTCTAAGTTGGCACTTCCTTTGACAAAGTTAACTTGTAAAGGAGCTGCTTTTGCGTGGGATGTCAAGTGTGAAGAAAGTTTTGTTGAATTGAAGAAAAGGTTAACAAAGGCTCCGATCTTGATTCTACCTAATCTTGAAGAACCGTTTGTTGTTTATTATGATGCTTCTAAGATGGGTTTAGGTGGTGTGCTTATACAAAATGGCAAGGTGGTTGCTTATACTTCTAGGCAATTGAAGATTCATGAGAAGAACTATCCTACTCACGATTTGGAACTCACGCATTGTTTTGTGCTTAAGATTTGGAGGCATTATCTTTATGGTTCTAGATTTGAAGTATTTAGTGACCATAAAAGCTTGAAATACTTGTTCGATCAAAAGGAGCTTAATATGAGGCAAAGGCGGTGGCTTGAATTGTTGAAAGATTATGATTTTGGATTGAATTACCATCCTGGTAAAGCTAATGTGGTGGCCGATGCTTTAAGTCAAAAGACTTTGCATATGTCACTTTTGATGATGAAAGAGTTGGAAATGATTGAACAATTTAGAGATATGAGTCTTGTGATAGAAGTGACGCTGAAGAGTGTTATCTTGGGAATGTTGAAGATCAATAATGATTTCCTTGATAACATTAGAGAAGCTCAGAAGCTTGATGTGAAACTTGTTGATTTGTTGGTTGGTATTGGACAAACTGAAAGTGAAGATTTCAATTTGGATGCTCAGGGTGTTTTGAGGTTCTGAGATAGGATCTGTATTCCCGATGATGTGGATTTAAAGAGAATGATCTTGGAAGAAAGTCGTAGAAGCAATTTGAGTATTCATCCCGGAGCGACCAAAATGTATCAAGATTTAAGGAAACTCTTTTGGTGGTCGGGCATGAAAAGAGAGGTGGCCCAGTTTGTTTATGCTTGTTTGACTTGTCAGAAGTCTAAAGTGGAGCATCAGAAACCTACAGGGTTGATGCAACCGTTAGAGATCCCGGAATGGAAATGGGATAGCATTTCTATGGATTTCGTAACGGGGTTACCGAATACACCAAGAGGACACGATGCAATTTGGGTGATTGTTGATAGGCTTACAAAGTCGGCTCACTTTATTCCTATTAACATCACTTATCCCGTATCGAAGTTGACAGAGATTTATACGCATGTGATTGTTAGATTACATGGTATTCCTTTGTGTATTGTTTCGGATAGAGATTCGAGGTTCACTTCTGAATTTTGGAAAAGATTGCAAGAGGCTTTGGGCTCTAAGTTGAGGTTGAGTTCGGCTTATCATCCTCAAACTGATGGTCAGACGTAAAGGACGATTCAATCGTTGGAAGACTTGTTACGAGCTTGTATTCTCGAACATGGTGGTTCATGGGATACATATCTTCCTTTGATTGAGTTTACTTATAACAATAGTTTTCATGCTAGTATTGGAATGGCACCGTTTGAGGCTTTGTATGGTCGGAGGTGTAGAACTCCTTTGTGTTGGCACGAGTCGGGTGAAAGCGTGGTGCTTGGACCCGAATTGGTTAGAGAGACTACTGAAGCGGTGAAGATGATTAGAGAAAAGACAAGAATTTCTCAAATTCGACAAAAGAGTTATCATGATAAAAGGAGAAAAGACTTGAAATTTCAAGATGGTGATCATGTATTTTTGAGAGTTACTCCTACAACCCGGCGAGCATTGAAGTCAAGAAGCTAACTCCTCGCTTTATTGGTCCTTACCAAATTACTAGTAAAGTGGTAAAAGTTTATAGAGTGGCGTTACGCCAAATCTTTCGAATTTGCACGATGTATTCCATGTGTCGCAACTCGAAGTATGTTCCGGATTCTTCGCATGTGATTGAGATGGATGATATTCAGGTTCGAGAAAATCTTACGGTGGAAACGATGCCTTTAAGGATCGAGTATTATGAGATAAAGTCTCTTCGTGGCAAAGAGATTTCATTGGTCAAAGTTGTTTGGATAGGAGCAGCTGGTGAAAGCGCGATGTGGGAGTTAGAAAGTAAGATGCGAGATTCCTATCCCGAGCTTTTCGAGTCAGGTAATTTCGAGGACGAAACTTTTTAAGTGGGGGAGAGTTGTAACGCCCCGTTTTATTTAATATTATATTATATTAATATTTTTGAGTTATCGTTTGACGATTGTTTTGGCGACGAGAATATTTATATTAATCGATATATCTATTAATATATTTGGTGACGTTCTGTTCGGTCCGGTTTTTATTCCGTTCGGTTCGGTAAAATATTATTCGGACCGATATTTAATTCTCCAGAATTATTTTAATTAATTGAGTTAATAATATTATTAGATATTATTAGTTGTTAATTAATAAGAATAGATAGGGGTGTGAGGATTAATTGTGTAGTATTGGGTTTACACCCTTAGTTTGCTAGTAAGAAAATAACATAAAAACACTTTTCATTATTTTTCTTTCCATTCCAACACATAGCCAAACTTAGTAACCTAGAGAGAAAGAGAGGGTTTTGGAAGAAGAAGAGCAAGAGCAAGAGCAAGCTTGAGGTTTGGAGTTGTTGAATCATCAAGAATCATCCAATCACTTGAGGTAAGGGATTTGATTTTCCTTTCCATATAGTTAGAGTTTGATAGATATATTTTGGATTTAAGAAAAATTGATAGGTTGATTCATGAGTTTTGGTTGGTTGATTGTTGAAATAACTTAAAAAGGTTGAGTTAGGAGTATGGATTATTGGATGTTTCATTGCTAAGTATAAAAATAGAAACAAGGAAACTGTGGAAAAAAACCAGAAAAGAAATAACACTGTCTGTATAACTAACAGGGAAGAAGAAGAAATTCACGGAGGTTGGAACAAGGGGGAGGCGCCCACCTCACCATGAGGGGCGGCCGTCCCCCTCCCCATAGGCGCCTGCCTCCCTCCTATTATAAGCTTGGGACGAACGTCCCCTTGTGCTGGGGTAGTGTTTAGAAAATTGTCATTTTTCTGTTTCTGTAACTCTGTTTCTGCATAATTGAGTTCCTGCATAATTATGCAGTTAGGTTTTGTTTCTCTTATTTTTCCTATTTGCTTATACTACTAGTTGGTATTAATAAAATATAATTAGGACATAAATTAGCCGATTAAATTTAGAACCCGATTATGTTCCGATTTCTCGATTTCGGTAATTTCAGCGACGGAGCAAGTTGCTCCGAATTCAACGAAAATTGACGTGCTAGCTTAGTTCGACGTGTAGAATGTAGTGGTGAGGTTAGTTTTTCGGAACTACGAGTTTTTACAAAACGACCCGAAATAGGCCAAATTACGGTTAAATTGAATCGAATTACGTTTTAGTCGATTTAAGACACGTATGGACAATCCGATTGCGATGTTGACGATTATGATTAATGTCGGTTATTAAGAATGGCTTTCGCGACGATTATTGGTGTTTTGACTATTTTTCTGTATTTGGAATTTGGTGAATTAATTGATAATGATGTGGTGGATTAAACATGATGTTTGCGACAGTGTATTTATTAATGAATACTTGATGATATGCGATGCGATGATATGTTTATCTTGATGTGGATAAATATGGCGACGTGGACTTTATGTCAATTTTGATGAGCGATGATGATGTTTTGCTGTGTTGTTTTTATTGTCGATTCACATACATTGCATTGGCGACGAGGGCTTTTATGCCATGTGACGATGGGCTTTATGCCAAATGTTCCTAATTATGCACAAAGCGACGGGTACCACATGCATAACATAGCCGTGTCTCATGGAGTCGGTTATGTTTATGCTTGAGTTGTTTGGCGTTGGGTTTTAATTGATGGATGATGTTGAATTGCGATGATATATGATAATTTGTGTTGATACGAGTATAATGATTATGTGACGAAGTTAAAGTGTTACTTTTATACACTAGATGCTAACTTAAAGTATGTAAGCTTTTAATATATGTTGACATACTCTTATTAACTTATATCAATTATAATTCCAAAACTACTTATATATTTTATCATGCATTTAATTATATGTTTTGGAGTATATCACCCTTTAGTTGTTTCGTCGTTGCCTTTATATTGGTAATGTGCCGGTGATCCACGAGGATGATGAGGATTAGCTCGAGTCTCTTTATTTTGAGTCGCTCTGCTCTGATCGTAGTAACACTCGGGATTTAGGCGACGTTATTATTTTGATAGGATAGTTTATGTATACTATCTTATGATGATATAACTTTATGTATTGATGATAACATGTTGATATGTATATTTTGTGAACACATCCGCTGTGTTGTGAATAGTCATATGTTTATATGATGAATTATGATATGAATCAGTATATCCGATTTTTGATTTTTGTGATGTGCATTATAATGAAAAGTGATGAAAACACGAATATGTGATGCCTCAATTTTGTTGGATGAACTTTTGAAACTCTGATTTTATTATTTATTCTGAGGGGTAGAATTGGGGTGTTACATACATGGCCATCTTCAATCTTTGCAATCTCTCTAAACAAGTGTTTATGACCACACATATGGTTACTTTATCCTAAGTCAAGATACCACATAATGTCATTTTCTCCGTCTACTTTTTTCTGAGTCATCAGTAGAAAACCTTCATTCAAACCGCATCTAGGGCAAAGTTTGTTGTCTCTTCCACCTTTCTTTTAAGTCGACAGTCTTTTGCAAGATGTCCCATCTTTCCACAGTTGTAGCAACTGTAAGAATTACAGTCGTTCGCATAGTGCCCCTGTTTGTTACATTTGTAACATTCAATGTTTGTGTAGTTTGTCCGACCACCTCTTTGACCACGTCCTCTACCACGCCAATTTTGTTAGCTCGATTGTCCTCTTTCAAAGTTGTTGTTTTGATAACTTCGACCACCATCACGTCCTCCACAACCACACCCTCTCCCATGAAAGTTTTGAGAGAAGAGTGCCTTTTTGTCTTTGCTAGATTCCTTGGTCTATTCTGCATCATCAGACGCCTCCTCCTTCATTTTCATCTTGCGTTGTTCATGTGCTTTGAGAGAACTTGTAACTTCTTTGACAGTAACTCTCGACAGATTCTTCGATTCCCCTATTGCACATACTATATTCTCAAACTTGTTTGTCAAAGATCTCAAAATATTTTCGACACTACGAGCATCAGTCAATGCTTCTCCATTTCGACTCAGTTTGTTTGCCAGCATTTGCACACGCGTTATGTAGTCCGACACGTACTTCGTCTCCTTCATCCTCATTATTTCTAGTTCACCTCGAAGAGTTTGCATGCGAACTTGCTTAACTCTATTTGCTCCTCTGAACGCTCTTTCAAGAGTGTCCCACGCTGCTTTCGACGTAGTCGAACCAGCAATCTTCTCAAAGGCTGAATCATCGACAACCCTAAACAACATATACAATGCTGTCTTGTCTTTAAATCGCGTCTCTTTCAACGCCTTGTCATGGGCTGGTGTATACCCAGTTGTATTGGCTGGTTCTTCAAACTCATCCCTCGTTACTTCCCACACATCTTGAGATCCAAGAAATGCCTTCATTTGGATACTCCAATTTTCATAATTCGATTTTGATAGTTGTGGTAGTGGCATCTGATTCATCATGTTCGCCATTGGCTCTGATGCCAATTTGAAGACAGCAACAAGACAATAACAAAGGTAAAATTTCTAGAGGTGGTATTTTGGGGACTGCAACTTCTCTCTTGTATATTGAATTGCTTAACTGCCTTAGAAAATATGATACAAATGATTCTATATATAGAGACTCAAAATACAAAGATATAAATGCTACATAGGAAATGCTATATAATGAATGCTAGATATTTCCAAGGAGGTGTAGATCCAAGGAATGGTCTTTTTTAATCCCAAGAGAATATAACTTTCAAACTCTCTTTGAATGCATTTAAATTTATTCCAACAGATCCAACGCCCGGCCGGGCGGGACACCTGCATAAACTCTAATCCAAAATTTCTTTGAGACTGAGATGATTTGTATGGCAAAAAAGAAGAAAAGAAAGAGCAAAAATTGAAACTCTTAGTTAGTGATGGACCAAAATGAAAAATATGCATCGACGTATGTATGTCATGGATGTGAGAGGGCCCATGCCTGCATTACATTCTGAAGTAAAAAATTGAGTACTATGCATAATAGATTCTGTTTCACATTTTGACCAACAATACATAAAGTTTACACACACAACACAACAATATGGCCGACATTCAACAATGTGGCAAATAAAAAAGCTTATTCAAAGAATTTCTCTACTATGAAAAATGTGTGTGAGACATTTTCTCGACTACCAACAACTACAACAGTTGGAAACAATTTCTCTACTATGAAAAATGGAGATAACCCCCTTGATTATAAACAATGACAACACCTTGAGGTTCTGCTTACCTCTCAATGCCAAAAGATCATGTTCCTTTAAAATGATAAGAGTTCCCTTCTCTAAGCCTCTTTTCTTTTAATAAGCATTATGTTTTATTTGGCCTAACTAGCTCTAAGTTAGGGTGGCAAAATAGACTGGACTTGCTGGACACGCCGTTTAGCCCATCATTTTTTGTGGACCGAGTGAAAGTTTTTGGTGGGGCAAACATGCCCGTTTATCACCCCTACTCTTAAATAATTCCTAATTATCTATTAACCAACTTACCAATTACTTAACTAACAAGTAAGAACTTGTTAACTAATAATAGAGAGACATAACACAATATTCCAATGTTTCACTTTCAAGAATATGTTACCTAATACTCTGGAATTACTGCATGGTTGTTTTTTTTGTTTTTGGAGGGAGAAATTTTTTTTCCGGTGATTGCAATGGTATTTGGGTGATCGTTAAGCAGAATCAAGCATGGGAATTAACTTGAATAGCTCGTTCTTTTAGTGAAGAGTTGACAAATGAACTTTTGATGAGTTGCATGGGCAAAGGATACTTGTCTTAGAGGATTATCATGTTCCAGTAGCAAAACTTTTCCTACTCGTGCTTTATGCAAATATGAGGATATCTAGGATGAAATGTATGGAGGAGGAAATACAGGGAGCAAGGTGTAACAAATTTTTTGAAGAGGCTAATATGCTTTTGGTGGGACTTGGTTTTCCAATACATAATGACAGCAAAAATATAAAAGTTTCTTAGAACTTTGTGAATTAGCACTAGAAAAAATAGCCTGAAGTTGTCAGTTATCACCTTGCAAATGTAAAAAATACTATGCAATAAAATTATAGAAGGGTAGACCAAACACCCTGCAAAAACATTATTATTGCAGGGGAAAAATCGCGCCACAACATTGTTAAGTGAAAATCACACCACAACGTTGTTAGGTATTATTCACTTTGCAACTCTTTTTCTAGAGATCAGAACACAGTCTGACAGAACAATTGGTGTTAGAAGAACAAGCATGATGTAACCTGGCATTTATTTGTCAGGTGAAAAACACCTTGCAAAATTTAAAATTATTATAAATCTCTTTTCAAAATAATAATAATATAAAATTTATTAAATGTATTTATTCTATTTAATAATATGGCATATCATATGAGAATGAATAACTTATATGAGAATGAATAATAACTGTTGGATTTAAAAAGGAATGATTGAGATTAGACTATAATCTTCACTAAATCATGTGTCATTAATAAGAAAAAGATTTAGTAAAAATCACAATTTAATCTCAACCTTTCATTTTTAAATACAACGGTTCTTATTCATTCTCAATGCTATATATATATATATATATATACGAGGAGGGATCAAATTACACTTGAAGAGTTACACCATCAGTTACACTCGCTAAAAAACGTCACATCGGATTAATATTTTTTAAAATCAACCGTTGGATTGAAACATATCATCATATAGATCATACCTATAAAGTTTGAGATTAATCTCTCCTTGAACCATGGGGGAAATTGAGCATGAATGACACCGGATGTTGACTGTACACCAGTACTACAAAAATATGCATTGTTAAATTCCCTACAAAACACACACCATCAGTTTAATAAGTTTGATATACACACATTGTCAACAAAGTTAAAAAAGTATGGGTAAACTTACTCAAGATATGGTTTAACTTCAACGCACTTGATCAAGACACGGACATGTGCGAAATGCATTTCTTTTTGGGTCAACCAATGCACATCCTTCTTGAGTACCAAAATCATTGTCATGAAACAACATGCATCCATTAATGCAACAATCAATCTTTCTTACTTTTAAATCCAACTTCGACACCCACTTTTTTGCATCATAAAAACTTGTAGGCAAGTTGTCTTTCGTTGCAGTGGAGTCCAAGATCATTTTTGCAAAATGTTCCAGACACTGATCAAGAACATTCCAATTTGACTTGGCGGCCAATAATCTCACACACATTGATAGCTTTGAGTTCGACGACCCCTCAAACAGTGGCGTATTCATATCATTCAACAATTGATAAAATCTTTGCGCTTACTCATTCAACAACTCTTCCACGTCAAAATCTTCAGGTTCATCATATGTCACGTTCACACCAAAAGCATCCTCAACCATATCACCTATTAGATTAAAGTTCTCCTCATATTTCATAGGCGGTCGACTACTTGAAGCATGTGTGTTGTAAGTCTCAGGTACGTTACTCGACAGTTTTTCACCATTATATGTCCAAACCCAATAATTCTCAATGAAACCCCATTCTATGCAAATGACGTGTTACTTCCTCTGTGTCACTAATTATTAGTCTACATTCACATTTAAGACAAATACACTTAACTCTTCCTTCGTTTCGACAAAATTCCTGAGCAAACGCCCACGTGATTAACCCATCAACTCCTACTATAAAATTGGGTTTAAGTCCACGTCTTTCTGGATATGTTCTATCATACATCCAACTACGATAATACCGATAATTAGGGGTGTTCAAAACCAAACCAACCCAATAGAAAACCGCAAAACCAAATCAAACCAAATCGAAACCGCAAAAAACCGCATTTGATTCGGATTAGTTTGGATCATTTTTAACAAACAAGATGGTTTGTTCGGTTGGTTTGTATTTTACAAACCGAACCAAACCGAACTAAACCGCATTATGTTACAACTTAAATTTTACTTAACTCGCATCTAACCCAAACCTAAATCTATTATACATTAGCCTTATGGTTACAGACAATTTTCTCATCTTTACAGTTATGATTTCATTTTCAATCTTCTTAAATATCTCCTAACATTATCACTTCATCTTCACCACTTACATCTTGCCTCTTATTATCTAATATCTACTCTCTTATATTATTTCCTTTGCACATTCTTATTTTTTATGCAATTTTTCTCTCTTTCAATTTCGTTTTATCGCAGATCTTTATCTCTAATCTCTCCTCTCTTATGTTCTTTCTTTTACATCTTCACTAATTTCTCATCTCATCTCTTCTATTTTTTTTTTTGTTTTATTATAATATTTTTTATATTGTTTTATGCTTATTATTTAATTTTTGTCTAATCTAACTTTTGCATACTAAATGAGAAGTTATTGTCCAAATATGATTAGTTTTTTGGTTATAATTTAGTAGTGTATCATGTATGAATGACCAAATACAAAGTTATGTTGTCATATATATGTGATTGTATGACTCAACAAATTATTTGTAAAAAACCGAACCAACCGCACCGAACCAAACCGCATTGGTTTGGTTTGGTTTGATTTGGTTTTTTTTCTAAAAGTCAACCGAACCAAACCAAACCGCATGCCTTTTTCTCTCGCGGATCGGATGATTTTTTGCGTCAAAACCGCCCAAACCGCACCGCGAACACCCCTACCGATAATATTCTATACTACACATTTATACAATCATTGTCTTTTTAATTAGAAATATTAATCAGCTTAATAATATTCTTAAACGTATACTATTTACTATTCTTAAAAATAATACTTTTGTTTTAAAATTTTAAACATGTACCATATAAATATATATCATATATTAAAAAATATTGTTAAATATATTGTTTTTGTTTTAACAATTTAATACATATTTTTCTTATACATAATATTTTTTTTTGACTATTAAACATGTACCATTTAAATATATATTATATATTAAACAAATACTATTAAATATATATTTTTTGTTATATATACTTAACCATAAATATTTTGTTTTTGTTTTACAATAAATATTAATAAACATTTTGTTTTTATTTTACCAAAAATATATAAACCATAAGTATTTAATAATCATTTTGTTTATATTTTGTTTTAAATATATATATATATATTTCATTTTTTATAATATTTTATTATTATATTATTTTTAAAATCAATAATCCTTTAAAAATTAAATTATATTCATCTTAATTTTTTATTAAGATAAAACATATATTATTTTTAATAATATATCCTATTAATTTTTGAAAACAACAATATATATTAATTTTTAAAACAACAACATATAATATATTCTATTAATTTTAATATTAATATATAACAGTTTTAATAATATTAATATATAACAATTTTAATAATAGTTTTAATATATTAGTTTTTTTCTAGTGGTTTTAAAAATATTAATAAAATATATATATAATTTCCGTTTTATTTTATTTACTATATTCTGTTTCATTTTTTAATTTTTTATAAAATAAATATTAAATATTAATTTATAATTTCTCTTTATAATAACCTAATTAAAAAACAACCTAATAAATCAATTAAAAATATATCATATTAATATATTATAAATAAATATATAGTAAAAATCTAGAGAAAAAAAAAACTTACCTCTTCTTCAATCTACCATACCTTCTCCTTCACCTTCTTCTCTCTTCAAAATCTGGAAAAAAAAAATCCAACATTAAAAACAGAATACATTATAAATATAAAACAAAATTATAAAGAAAAATGGATGTAACTTACATTTGATATAAGAATAGATGAAATTTGTGAAATTTTGATATAATGATTTGGGATTGAAATTTTGAAGATTTGGAGATTTTGGGAGAGGATAGGGTTTTTGGTTTTGGAGACAAGAGAGAACGAGAGAAGAGGTAACAAATAAATTATAAGAATGAATGGAACGTGGAGAAAAGCAAAACGCGTAAGTATATAAGCTAATCAAGACGTGAGAATCACGTCGCAATCTTGCCACGTGAGACTCACGTCGCACCATGACAACGGTAACATTAATTAATGTCTCTCTGCCTACAATGTCTGCCAACATGTCACTTCAAAATAACGAATTTTCCCTCTAAATATTGCGACTGTTTGTCACATCACAACTAATTTTTTTAAAATTTGAATCTTTCCTCCCACGTGAATGTTACAGCTTTTTCTGTTTTATTTTATAACATTAATGTACCGACATGTATCCCACGTTACAACTGTTTTCATATAACCCAATGTTTGACTCCAAATAACTTTATGTTTATAAAGTTATTTAAATTTCAAAAACACGTTGCGACGTGATTGTCACGTCACAACTGCCAATTATTACCACGTGACTCCCACGTCGCAACATTATATCACTTGAGAGAGTATTTCTTGTAATGTGTGTTCGAGCAATAACCGACTTCAACACACCTTATGTCAAGGAACAAATTGCTTCGACACGAAAAATTACACTTTCAACATATCTACTACAATGATAAACATGTTAAATTCTGAAACCTATAAATCTTAGTGTGCATTAAACAACCCTCATTGAAGATGCTTTGAGATTGCAGACAAGAGAAACAAACATATTTCTTATTTAGCTAATCACAAATTCAAAATATAGTGTAGGTTGCTAGTTTTTTAAAACCTGTGAATGTTCACACTGCCAATATGTTCAGATCAACCTGAAATAGAATTTTTAAAACAAAAATTTACATAATATAAATAAACATTATTATTAATATTTGATATACAAGTTTAACGGTTATGATTTCTAAACGGTGTAAAGCTATTTTACACCTCAATATATTTTAATTAAATTTATACTTTAATCATACACTTTTCATAAAAATATATATATGATAAAACAATAATTAAAACTTAATAAATAAAACTAAAACATAAATAACAATCAATAAATAAAATCATAAAATTAAAAAAATTGATGTTACGCAAAGATATTAAAATCGGAATAGGCCGATATGTTCAAATGATATCGAACTTGCAGCCAGTTCAGTTTAGCTTAAAAATCGCTTAAACATAAAACCGGTATAAACCATCGTAAAATCGGAAAAATGCAGAAAAATCAAATTTATGTGTTGTTTGGGGAAAAGTTTGGATCGTGATAATCACGACACAACTTTTCTTACTGTTAAATTTGCGTCGTGATTATCACGATGATAACTGTTTTCCAACCGTTTGTTTTGCATTGTAATTTTCACGACAATAATTGCCCTTTATAAATCTCAAATGCATAATTCAGAAACACCCTCGTCCATATCCTTCCTTTCTCTTCTTCTTCTCATCATCAATCCTTGCTCTTTATCCCCAAATTTCCTACTCTATCCTTCCTTTCTCTTCTTCTTCTCATCATCAATCCTTACTCTTTATCCCCAAATTTCCTACTCTTCCTAACCAATTTTATTAAAATTTCCGATATCAAAAATTAAAGAGATATACAATATTTATTTTGTCTCACTACAGGAAAACTGATCTGACCTATAGTGACAGACAAATTCCGTCACTATATGTTATTTTACCAACCGTTGGTAAAAGACGAAATGTAAATCACCGGCGGCCATGTTAGCCGTGCGACTAGATTTTTTGTGTGTCGGTTAATGTTTTACCGACAGGCTAAAAGTGTTACCTACAGTTATAGTTGTCTGTCACTATTTCTCTCAGAAAAGTTATTTGTTTAGCTACAGCATCAGGCCGTAGGTAAGAATTGTATCCTGAAAAAAACACATTCTTTCTTTTGAAATCCTGCTCGATTATAAGTAATTTTTGAATTAATATTTAAATTAATTAATAGGAATCATATTACAATTTAAAAAGACAATATTGACAAATCATAAAGTAAGATTTAAACACATTTTGTACTTACATTGACAAATCATAAAGTAAGATTTAAAAACATTTGTTCATATTGGGATAAAGAAATTTATGTTTGAGGTAACTTTATAGATGAATATCAGCTATAGGGAAACAGATATTTTATTACAAAGGGATTATGGAGAAGAATGTACAATAAGGGAAGTGGCCCTTGGGCATTAATTCATATCAATTATAATATAGCTTTGATAATTCTCGAGTAAGGTTCTGCAAAAAACAACTATCAGCACCATTAAAGCATAAAATATATTTAACAAATAGCATAGCAAAGTTAAGGTGCAGGTAGTTTTTTCAAATTCACTCCACCTAAAGAGATCAACAGCAAAAGGAACACACTGGAAATATAATAGCCATTCTTCTATAAAGGAGCTGTTTTGGAACTTATAAGGGACAACTCTTGATGCAGACATCATATTCTATTATCATTGAATATTCAGATATCTAAATTTGCAACACATAGAATTTCCAAAAGATTCACATTTTCTCCCAAAGAATGCAGACATTCATACTTAAGAAAACACAATTTACCTCATGTACATGAGTAGAGACGTGTTATGCCTTAGTGGAAATGAGTTAAGCTGAGAGAGCTAGAGAATGTTGCTTAAGAACTTGGTCTAAGAATTTATCTTCAAGTCTAAGCCTAGCAATTGAAGTAAAAAAAAAGGGTCATGATAGTACACATCTTGTAATGTAAGTTCAAGACTAATGGTACAAAAATTCAAAGTATAAGAAATACTATGTTTTAGTGCAGTAGAGATATTAATGCATATGATCACTCACCTTCAGTTTCTCATTTTAACTAGTTAGCTTCTCCAACAAAGCATGGTCAGTAGAGATACTTTTCCTTAGGAACTCACTCAACTCAACCCAAGAAAATCTGCACTATTGACTAGCCACTGTTAGGAACACAAAAAATGACAAGAGACAATAATATAAATAAACACAAATTAACAAGTTGAAAGATTAATTAAAGCTCCCAAAAAATATTACATGTGTAATTGACATACTTTCACAAATTTAAGACATAGACCCATCCATATGTTGTTAATCTTGCTGGAAACATATTTAAATATGGAATTGGAACTCAGTGGTGGAGATTTGCATTGGAAGCTATACCACTCTTCGAAATGGTTTTGCAATCCACGGCTTAATGGATACAGAGTATCATAAATCTGCTGCACAAAAATAGAGTTATAGTTATACGAACTTTTCTAATCTTGCTCAGAACAACATTGTGCATTATAAAAAGATTGTCTATTAAACTAATTGAGACTTAGATGTACATGAAATGACATACACAGAAACTCACCTCTACAATCCACTCTCCTACTGAATAAACTACCCCTTTTATTAAATACCATAAGCTTTGTTATACTTCAGCTTCTTGAAACCAACTTCTGCATCTTTTAACTTTTCCACAAATTATATCATCTAACTTTTGAATGAATTTTTATAGCTTAAAAGGACTCTATTGACTTTTCCACAAATTATATCATCTATCTTTAGAGAGAGTGAAGTTTGACATCGATTTCGAACAACTGAGAACTGAAACGATGAACAACGATTGAGATTAATCGAGAGAAAAGGTAAAGTTTGAGAGCGAGACTGAAGTTTTCCCTAATTTACCCTTTCTGATATAATAATAATAATAAATTAATAATAATATTATTAAAACTAGTTTCAGTGACGGTCATTTGTTATCCGCAAGATATTTGAATCAGAGAAATATTTCAGTATTTCTATCTATATGAAGAACAAAATTCAAACTAATTGATCTAGAGAAGTACTCACACATAAGGGTCGCCTCTGATTTTCCAGGTAGTGGCGTCTTACGTTTATCTCTATTTGCTGTCCTGAGAACCCAATATTAAATTTTGCATCAAGCTGGAACCATTGATTAAGACACAGGCAGAAGAACCAAGAAATGCACTGTCAAGGTATGTGACAAATCTCAAATGAAGAAATTATTCATTACGAGTTTATAATAAAGGAAATACATGTGTTGGCAAGTAATTAAGCAAATCAATTTGTGTATTAATTCTAGTGAGTGAAGACACAATGAAACACAGAGTTGTAATCCACAATAGAAAGAAATTCAAGTTCATTTTAAGCATCAAATAAAAACCCCTCAAAGCAGTTCTCTAAATTCACACGAGGACACACATATGACTCCTTTACCGATTAAAGCATACAAAGAGAGTAACCAAACACTTAATCTAACTTCACACGATGACAACATGAAGAGTTTCACATACTCTACAAACCCAAGAAGTAAAATCTTAAACATGACTTGCACCATATCATTTTACTTGGTGGACGACTATTTGGAACTTGCATAATAAACAAGAAAACATATATAGTTGACATCACCTTTATAGCCTCATGATTTTGAAACAAAATGTAAATCATCGAAAATAATTCTACAACTAAAGGGTACAGATCATCAACATTAATTGAAACACCCGTTATAGATAATAAATTTGTCATCTTCCAAATCTTCAACACATCTACAAACATCAAATCTTTTTATCATCCATTTTGCATGAACTGGTTCATACTTATCTGCCACAGTAAGTAAAAGAACATAAATCTATTCCTTCACATATATTCAAAGGAAAACACATGTTTCACAAGACACCGTAAACGAGAAGATATCAAGGCTTTGGTATATATAAGTTACATGAAATGAACACTTACCTTTCAAAAAGGCTAGCACCAGCTGCTCATCTAACTCCCGGGGAATTTCATATTGGGAAATGTGCTACGTGATATGTAGTTAAAGTTGACTCAAAATGAGAAAGAAGCACCTAGTAATAAAAAAGAAGAAAGGCACAAAAACAATCACACCCTTTGTAAATAAATATACTTCATGACCGTCATTTTCAAGCAACAACAGAGCATTCCTATGTAAATATCCATAATTGAACAAAGTAAACTACATCATAGATATCATATATGATGTGAACAACTCGCATAAATCCCCACGATAAAAGAACCTTTTGAGAAGCTGCATTAATGCAACTCGAAAATGCATGCACACAATAACAAATCCCCATCAGTACTCATATACATCAGAAAATGAAAATTTATAAAAAAAATCATATTGACATACCTGAAATTGGTGCTTGAAACGAACATTTTTCGAACTGCTGAGAGCGATATGAACTTGATTTGAACGAGGTTATAGGTTTGGGCCATTGTAAAAATTGATATTGAAATGAGGTTTAGGGTTTGAATGATTCAAAAGATTTAACTTTGACGGTGAAACGATTCATACCGATTTTGAGATTTGAGCGATTCAAACCGATTTTGAGATTTGAGCGATTCAAACCGATTTTGAGATTTAAGCGATTCGAACTGATTCGAGCGATTCTGCGATTCGAGCGATTCTGACATGGTTGAGAATCTTGAGATTGAAATTTGAACGAACGATTTTGAGGTTGGAATGATTTTGAGAGATTAGAGAGAAAAAATTCTGAGATATTTGTTAGTAAATTTTCAATATTTTAGAACTTTCCTTGAAGATTACCTTCATTTTCACTTAATGCACTTGTCATCAAATATTTAACTTGAAATCCTTGTTGCATTTTTATCTTTTCTTCTGTCGTCCAAATATTTATCAATTTTTTTACTACTTCATTACAAATAAAATAAGAAGGAACATAAAGACCTTCTAAAACTTAATTCCACAATTCAAAATCAACATAATCAAAAATTATTTTTATTTTTTCTTTCCATATTGGTGGATGTGTTTTCATGAAAAGTCTCTTGTTAAAAGAAGAAGTATTTGAAATCACCATACTACCAAACACAAGATGGGGGTATGAATTGTGTTATTTGAAACTCAAAAATAATCAATTGAAACTTTGATCTTTAAAATAATTATATTTGATTTAATAAACAAAGAGAGAAATGGCAATGTAAATTAGAAATAATATGGAAAAGAAGAGATATGTACACACAGAAAATAACATAAACAACATAAAACAAATAGAGAATTGAAAAAGATATTGAATCAAATATTTATACATGTTTTAACATAACCACTTGTTCTACTCTTGTCCCCAAGAATTCCCTCTTAAAAATTACACTAAAATCAATCTTGAACTTTTACAGGATCAACTCATACAACCTTATAAACTAACAATCAGAGCTTTTATAGATGCTTAGCTCAAGTACCAACGGCCATAACCTTTATACAAGCTTAGCTCATGAACATACAATGAGAGCTTTTATACAGGCTTAACTTCAAAACCTACAACCATTTTTTTATATATGCTTAGCTCAAGAACATTTACCCAATTTTTTCTAGGTTTATCTTGCAATCTTTAAATCCATTATAAAGATATTACACAAGAGAGTTACACTCTTGAATAAAATAAATTAAGCACACCACTAGTTACAATACAACTATTAGAAGGGCTTTTCAATTATTCAACACTACAATAACTCTTGTAAAAAATCAATTTCACAAATAGAGATGGTAGAAAAAAAATATAGAGATTTCTATTTAGAAATTTGGTGTCAAATGAAATGAGGAGAAGTCTTCTTATATAGAAAAATCTTTGACTTAAAAAGAAAATTATTCATTGGCCAAATTAAATGATTTAATTTATTAAAATATATTTTAATAAAATAATAAGCTTCAAAAGGTGGTAATCCTAATACATAAAAGGTAGCCCTAAAACCACTATTTGATTTAATCGATTAATAATTTTTTAATCGACTAGTAGGTTTTTATCCTTGCTTTAATCAATTGTACCAAATCCTTAATCGATTAGGCAGTGAGTTAGATTTCCTAATTGATTAGAAACATATCTTAATAAATTCCATATATGTCTCGATAGGTTTTAAGACATTTTATTGAAATTGGTGAAGGTTTGAAAATATTTGTGTGTGCGCGCGTGTGATTGCTTTAAAACTTCAAGACTTGCTCTTGAACTTTTAGAAATTTAAATAGATCTAAAACACTAAGCACATGACCAGATGACCTTTCATACTTTCTCACTTTTAGACTTTAATATCATGTGTCTGATTCAACAATTCATTTAACATCTAAAATTTGTTTGACTTATGAGTTTATTATCTCTAAAAGTTGTTTGACTTATGAGTTTATTATCTCTAAAAGTTGTTTGACTGTTGTTATCACCAAAATCAAGTGACGTTTACACATGCAAGCACATAGATTCACATCTTCCATATCCATTCATTACACTAGAAGATCATGAAGGCCTAGAAAACACTTAGAAGGGGGGTTGAATAAGTTTTTCCCTTTTAAATTTTTCTTTTAGTTAAACAATCTAAACACACAATGAATTTTATTCTGGTTCGTTTGAAACTCAAACTACTCCAGTCCACCCATCAAAGTGATTTCGCCTCTCTCAACGAGGACTTAATTCACTATAATCAATCTGATTACAATTGCACAACCAACTGCAAGTGACTAACACCTCTAAGAATCTCTAGTCCTAGCTCTCTTGAGAAATCTGACCCAACTGGTCTCTCAAGGAACAATTACACAAGAACTTCTAACAAAGTGTTTAAGGTTGCTTCTAAAAAGCTGTATCACAAAAGTGAATTTTACACAGAAAATTTAAGCTCTAAACTGAAAATAAACTTAACACAATAAGGTTTGATTTTGGCAGCGTAAGTTTTCTTTTAGGAAGTTGCTATTTGCTTCTTTGAATGTTGCTTTTTATATAGCTTCTAATAAATCTGTTGCTTCTGTTGCGTGTCTTGGGTGATGAGAAAAACATGATTAATGTTGCTTTAGTTGCATGTGCTTTGTTTTCTCAATGTGCCTTGGAAGTTGATCCACTCAAGTGATTTAGTCGTTTTAGACTTAGTAGAGTAACAGTATTGTAGCAGACTTTGTCTTAAAAGATGACGTACTGATACTTCATGATCTTCTGCAAGCCTTGTTCAAGTATCTTATAATCAAAGGTTTCCTTGGTGCTTATATCAGAGGTTGCGTTAGCAAGCTTCTTTCAGAAGTTGCTTTTCAGCGTGTGTGTCCAGAAGTTCTATTCATCATTAGAACTTCTAACAACTTGGTTACTCAACATAGTTTGATATTTCTTTTATTCTTGAATGCTTGAGACAAAATATTATCTGAAATGGAAACAATACACATCAGAATATCATATTTATTATACAAAATTTATTCCACTTGTTATCATTAAAACTCTAAGATATGATTAGAACCAAACTATGTTCTAACATATCATTCATAAAACTTTGTTACTTTTTTAAGAAGATTAATTATAATAAATCCATTTAAAATCTTTCGTACACATGTAACAAATGTTAAGAGTAAAATTGTTCACTTATATTTTGTTATTATCAAAACCAAATTAAAGTGCATTATCTTCAAACCATTCATGTTTCAACAATGTCCTTATGAATACACACTCTTTATGAAGCATGTAAAAGATTGCAAAATGTCAATTGTGAGTTTATAGGGTTCCATAGCTATGTATTTTTGTATGAAAAGGTAAGGGAGGAGATCCACTAAGATGGTGCAATTATGATTAAGCAAGTGAGAACAATGAAAAAAATATCTTTGGTTATGATTTCAAGTTAAGTTAGGATCAGGTGCAATATCTTGATCCTCAAAGAACCAACAAAATTGTGACACTTTCAACAATCGAAGTTGAATTTGTCAAAGCATTTGCTAAGAAGGATCATATGCATCTAAGCACAATCAAGCTAGTATAGACCACAAAGAGATGAAGCATGATGAAGATTTTGTCACATATTCAAGTTGCATTGTGATCTATTGTGACAACAGATTCAACATTAAGTTGTCCAAGAATCCTTTAATGCATGAAAGTAGCAAATACATTATGCGAAATTTCTTTTTCGAGAGATCTTACTAATTAAGGACAGAGTTGTCAAAATGGTTGAGCGTTGCATAGAGATCTTACTACCCTTATGTTAAAAGAGACATTTTGCTCTTTGAGGACTAGTCTTGACATGCATGACTTGAGTGACAATGTTGTAAACTAATTTAATAGAAATTTTTATTAAGACTGTACTCTCTTTGCATGTACACTAGACCTATATAAGACACCTCAATAATGAGAAGGGATTATTGGTGCAAGTTACTCCAATTGTATAGTCTCTATTTAATTTGTATGAAATATAACATACGAGTACATTGTATTTATTGTTTCTATAATTGTGTAAACTACAATAAAGTCAAACTTCTCAATATAGCAAAAAGGGAATGATAAAAGAAAGAAAGATTTCATCGATATTTGCTAAGGACTCTATTATTTGCATTGTTTTGGATAAAGTGAGCTGAACATTAAATTATGCTCAACTGAAAAGGATACTTGAATTAATGAACTTGTGTACTCGTGTACTTCAAACAAGCTTAAAGTCCATTAAGGACTTGGAAAGGTTCAAAATGATTTTGCTATTAGTGGCTTTAGAGGTGAACAATGTATACCCAAGAAGTTAATTAACCCCACCACTTAGTTAAGAACTTCACATACTTTTCATACTTTTCAATCAAAGTATTTCAACAAAAAGAATGCATGCTCACTGCACCCCACAAGACGTAAAATATAACAGGTGTGCTATTCTTACACCCATTTCTACCCTAAAATACTTATACCAAATATTATTCACCGTATTTATAACATAAATATTATTTTTTCAAATCAAAAAATATATTTTACAAACAGTACGTGAATAGTAACAGTGAACAGTACCAATAAACAATGCGTGAATAATATATAAACAATGACTTTTAATAATAAAACAAAGTTGGTTAATCAAATATAAATGTTGGTTAATAAAGTTATGAAGTTGGTTAATAAACACTCAGATATTAAAAATAAATTTTAGTAGTAAAATAAAATTGGTTAATGAAATGTAAAAAATTGGTTAATGAAATTATGAAGTTGGTTAATAAACTGCCAAGATTTTTAATAGTTACTATAAAATTGGTTAATTAAATGTAAAAAATTGGTGAATGATATGTAAAAAGTTGGTTAATGAAGTTATGAAATTGATTAGCAAACTCTCCAGATTTTTAACACTTATGAAGTTGGTTAATGAAATTTAAAATATTGGTTGATGAAGTTATGAAATCGGTTAATTATATAATTTTATTTTTTATATTCTCTCAATTTAAAAAATTATATATAAAAAAATATTTAAAAAATTTTTTTTATTAAAATATATTATTATAATATTTTATTATTCACCGTATAATATAAATGAAGTGTAGGCGTAAGAATTGGTGTAAGAATAATATTTCTCAAAATATAATTATCAAATCACCTATTTCTACTTAACCCTGCCCCAACACTAATATTTTGGATTTTTTTTCTTTCTATCAAGCATGTATTTTCACCTTCATCTGCTACATTACCATGAATCATACCATATTTATGTGCTAAGTTTCTAAACCATAACTCCTCACAATTATATAGGAAGAACTCCTGTACCTTCTTTAACTTTAAATATAAAAAATTATCCCAATAAATCCAATGTAAGAATTATGTTTGGTGGACAACATAATTTATCACTCTAATTTTAGAGTATTGTGCAATGTAATTAGATATTTGTTTTGAAGAGTGTGGGTGTGATGCGAGTCATAAGATGATTGAGTGAAGAGTCTATGTGTTATAGTATTTTTCACATAAGAATATTATACGGTTGTCATTTGATAATATTCGTGATTTTTTTCTCCCAATTAAGAATATTCAATGTAGTTCTAAGTGTCGTATGGGTATTGTGCAAGTTAGGGGTGGCAAAACGGGTTGTGATCCGCGGGGCCGGTCTGCACACATTTAAAAAAACGGCGGGTTAGATTAGGATTTTTGGACCGCTGTCTGCTAAAGCCTGCCCCGTCAAAGCTCGTTGCTCGCCTATACTCGCCCCACAAAAATCCTCTGCCCGCTAAAGTCCACCGCACCTGTTCGTTCAGCATGTCCCGCCTTAAGGCCCTACTTCTTTTAATTAGTTCTAGTTATTCAAAATTTTAATGGTTTTATTTTATACATTTATATGTGAATATATGCAATATTTCTTAAAAAGAGGCTTTACAAAAAATATTCTAAAAAATAAGTGAAAAATCTAATTGAAATGTAAAAAAAAAAAAAAAACCTATTAATATAGTAAAAAAATGAATTATAATTAAATAAAAAAATAGGTGGGCAAGACCGCCGCCCGCCAACTTGGTGGGCAGACTTGATTTCTATGCCCATTACACTTGGCGGGCTTGCCACCCCGTTCTTTTTTTGGCGGCTTAAGGCGAGGCGGGGGCGGGCGACCTGATTTACCATCCCTAGTGCAAGCAATACTCTAGTTTTTTATGATCACAACTACCAAGGGTTGATAACAAATCTTAAAGTCTGTTGATGACATATGTCAAATAAATTTTGATCACGATGATTATATCCAATGGTTCTTGATGATGGCTTTCATTCAAAGAAGAAATATCTTAAGCCTCGTCAATTAAAAATGTCAAGTTCCAGTCAAAGTGCTAGAGATTGATCAATCAAGCAAAGGAACCTCAAGTCATGATCTTAGAGCTTGGAGGCTTGAAAGTGTGAAAATGTGAAAGCTCTCATGGTCACGCGCTTAAGGTTTTTTCCTAGTTTTGATCAATTTTAAGTAACAAGACCAAGAGTGATTCTTGAGATACTAAGACAATCACACACACACAATTTCCATACCTCTTTGTTAAAACTTCTTTAAATTAATTTGAGCAAAGGCTTAATTGGTTTTAAGCTTATTGAACAATTATGAAGGTTCAAATACACTTTGTAATCAGTTAAAAGGTCTTTTTAATCGAGTAGTTAATGTATTTTGACCATTATAATTGATTAAGCAAGCTTTTAATCAATTAAGGGTTCACCCAGATTGATTTTAAGAAGTTTTGACAAAAGAGTAAAGGTTTTAATATATTTTATGTGTGTGAGTGATACACTTAATATCTAAAGAATAACTCTTGTTTCTTTTACAATAAATTGATCAAGATTGGGAAAAAAAACTCTAAACGATGAACATGGTAAGCTTTCACACTTTCAAGCCTTCAAACTCCAAGATCATGACTTCAGGTTTTCAAGTTACTTTTCTTGATTCATCAATCTCTAGCACTTCGACAAGAAATTAATATCACTACAACAAATAACAATTTTCATGACGAAATTTACACCTCGAACAATGAAAAAACGAGGGTATAGGTCCTGTGAGCGCTATGTTGTATTAATTTTTTTTAAATAAAAAATATTAGAACTCAGATATTTATTATAATCGAGGTAAGATATCAATAAGGGAGCTCGCTTCCATACTCAGTTGCTGCATTTTATATTTTTTTTCAATTGATAGTAGGCATTTCTCACTTGGCGCCTTTCCAATTTCCATTTTATTTTTTTCTATTTGTTCCATAAGTATTTACCTCGGCTACAGGATCCAACTCAAGGACAGTCCTGTGCAGGACCAACAGGCTCTACAGCACAAGTCCTCATATTTTAAGGAGGTCCAAAATTTTGAAATATCCAAATTTTTTATATTAATATTAATTAATATATAAATATGTTATAAAAAGTTCAATAAATAAAAAAAAATACTATGATAAAAATTCAATACATTATAAAAGTGAGATTGATCAAAATCAAAATAATTCTAAAGTAATTCTAATTAAATATTTTGTAAAAATATATAATTATATTTTTTATATGTCATTTTTAATTTATTATAATTGTATTTTTTTTAAATTGAGGCCTATTTTTTAAATTAGAACTGAGCATTCGGTTTGATTGGGTTGTCCCTGATCCAACTGAGACGTAATATATTTTGCATTAACATTTTCATAATATTAATTTCAAAATATTATTTTAATACTTTATTTGATAAATTTTTACCCCTCGGTTTTCTTAAATATCCGACGTGATATATCTTTTAAATGATTTCCAAGAATATGGCACTATGAAGTTCTTTTTATAATCTTATATTTTAATAACACTACCACATCAATTTTTGTATAAAACCAAAATGACAATTATGTTGCATGAGATACTTCATAGAACTATCTATCTAGTTTCTAACTTTTCATTTACCCTATCAACACTCAAACGTCAGTTCGTTGCTCTCATTTCACAAAAAAACCCTAGGCTATATTCATTAAAACTCTTCCAAAAGATATTCATCAAACGTCATTTTTGCAATATTTGTTCTTCACTAAATCGTTAGTTTGTATATTCATCAACGTTAGTTTTTCACTTTATCTATTGATCATTTTGTTTAGAGTTTCTTCGTTACTTTGTCTATTGATTGTTTCATCTTTATTTTCCATTTGTGTTGACTTAAACGTTATTGTTGCAAACTCTATTAATCCACAAAGTCGTAAAAGAAAAACTAGAGGTGCCACAATGTATATAAAGGTGAAAAAAGCCAACGAATCTGGTATTTGATACCCGGTTAGAGCTGATGCAGTAACTGGCATGGTTGAAGATGAAAAAGTTGATGATTGTTTAGGTTATATTGTGTTACAAGGTAAAAGTTGTTGGTTCTATTGATTGACATCAATTTTGGTAAAATATTTTGCTCAAAAAAATGCCATGAAGTTTATTGAAGTAACATATGTCACAGCAGATGTCCTGACATGTGAAACTGACGGAACTGGTTTAAGTTCAGAATTTTTAGGAAGTTAGTTTGTTTTAATTTGTGTGCTTCGATTAAGGAAGCTGGTGTAACGCCTTCAGCAATATTATTGGATATCTTATGTCCTACGTTGAAGACTTGTGAGTAAAGTAACCCTAGTTGTTGTTACTCTATTTAAGGGCTGCAAACCTTGTTTTGTAGTTTGGTTGTTCCATGTTTAGAACTTAGTATTTTAATTGTTGGTTGTTCATTGTGTTGGTTCTTCATTGTATTGGTTCTTCATTGTGTTGGTTGTTCATTGTGAGCCTCTCTTGTATTCATTGATACTTGAGTAAGACGTTTGTTGAGTTGTAATTTGTCAATCACCATAAGTTTTGAAGCAAGTGTGATTGTGTGTCTTTGAAGAGTATCTTCAGTTTTTGTCTTTTATTGATAGTCACCGTGTGTGACTTAGGGAGTGAGCGGAGGCTCTCATATCTAAGATAGGTGTCTTAAGTAGAAGGGTCATTGGGTAGGGATTAAGTGAGGAGTGTAAACATGGAGGTTTAGCTCTGAATTAATACTGCTAATAGTGGACTTCATCCCTACCTTGGAAGCCCCCAGACGTAGGTTGGTTGGAACTGAACTGGGTAAATAATTCACTGTGTTTTTATTATTTTCTGCACTTTAGAATTATGTTCTATTATTTATTCATAAGACAAATATCAATGTAGTGACATCACCTTTGACATCTCATATCTGGTACCAGAATTTCAATTGGTATCAAAGCAGGCATCCTGCTCTGTCTCTTGGTGAGATCTAGGGAAGATACTTTCTGATAACATGGAAAATGAGGCAATATTTATGAACAGGCCACCCATTATGGATGGTTCTAACTATGACCCATGGAAGCCTCATATGGAAGCATACATAAATTCCTTGGACAGTAGGGCTTGGAAAGCTATTCTGAAAGGATGGACACATCCTGTCATTATTGGAACTGATAATCAACCTTCTGGTGAGTTAAAGCCTGAAGAAGACTGGTCAAAGGATGATGATGAACTAGCTCTTTCTAATTCAAAGGCCTTAAATGCTATATTCAATGGAGCTGACAGAAACATCTTCAGATTGATTAATACATGTGAAGTGGCCAAGGATGCTTGGGAAATTCTCAGAACTACTCATGAGTGCACCTCCAAAGTTAAGACGTCAAGACTACAACTGCTCACAACTAAGTTTGAGAACATGAGAATGAAAGAAGAAGAAAGCATTCAAGAATTTCATATGAATATTATTGAAATAGCAAATGCTTGTAGTGCCTTGGGTGAGAAGATACTAGAAGAGAAGCTGGTAAGGAATATCCTCATATCTCTGCCTAAGAGATTTGACATGAAAGTGACAGCGATTGAAGAAGCTCAAGAAATCAACAATATGAAAGTGGATGACTGATTGGTTCTCTCCAAACATTTGAGCTGGGCATAAATGAGAGGTCTGAAAAGAAGCCTAAGAGCATAACTTTAAAGTCCAACGCTGAAGAAAGAGACGAGGATTATGATCTTAACACTAAGGAAGGACTATCTAACACTATTCACTATGCCAAAAAAGACCTACGAAAGCGCTTTTTTGGCCTTTAAAAGCGCTGCCATAGGTAGCGCTGCTATAGGTTTTAGCAGCGCTTTTTCCTAAAAAGCACTTTCTTAAGTAGGCGTTTAGCAGCGCTTTTTCTGGCAAAACGCTTAATTAAGCCTACTTAAGAATGCCTTTTATACTTTCTGTAGGCATCTTTTGAAAGCGCTGCCTTAGGTCTACCTTTGAAAGCACTTTTTCTTAAAAAGCGCTTTCAAAGATAGGCCTAAGGCAGCGCTTTTCCTGAAAAAACGCTTTCTTTGGGGTTTTTTAATAAACCTATAATTTATATAATTCATAAACCTTCATTTTTTGTAGCATTATTTCATAAATCTATAAACCTATAATTTACAATCGTAATCCCATTATTTCAACAAAGAAGAGATTATATACAAAAAAAGAATTATAATACCATTATATACCACTGTAATCCAAAATATATATACATCATTGTAATTCAATTCACATATTTCTAACACAACCAAAATCAACCTTACAAAGTCATCCCGAACAATAACAAAATCAACCCTAACAAAATCAGCCATAACAATAACTAAATCAGCCCTAATGTATGAAAAAACACGGTCAATAATGTATACAAGGTCCTGGTCCTGCAAGGTATGAACATAATAACACGGTCAATAATGTATTCACACAATAATGTATTCATAAAAGTTGTCACACAATAATGTATTCATACCTTATATGATTCTTTGCTCAATAAAATATTGACACAATTCCTCTTTGATTTCTTCCAAATGAAGTTTTGTGTAATATGCACACTTGTGTTCATCGAAGTACTACTACATAACAAAACATAATATGCATGATTTAATTAAAAGTAATAAATTATATGAAATATCTGATAAATAATAAAACAAATCCTAAGTTATAAATCCATATCGTGACTGGAATCTCAATTTGATTAATTTGAATGATTTTTTTGATAAACCTCAAAACAAAGTATCCGCAATCTATACCGTTTTGCTGTTGAGCACACTACATCGAAAAAAATAAGAATGTATAGTTGTCTTGTTTTATCAAGAAGCATCACTATTATAAGCAAAATTGTGAAAATTAATGTACCTGCACTTTGATCCATGTAATGTTGTTGGATTTAGACCGTTGTACTCGAGCTTCTCTTTGACTTCGGATTACTTGTATTGATCTAACAAAATAAAAATATATATTTAGAACAATTTTACAGAAATAATTAAATATAAAAATATACACGAATATTTAGAACAATCCCACATAAATAATTAAATATATAAATATACACGAATATTAAGAACAATCTCACTTACATATCAATCATTAACTTCATATCCGGATAATTAGTCAAATCACCATCTACCGCATTCAGATAATAGACCACTTCTTTTATAGGATCCATAGCAACCAACAACCAATAACGTCTATAAATTAAAACAAACGTTTATATGGAAATTTTCTACGCAAAAGAAACAAAGATTAGAATAAACTTAGAATGAAAATCTAACCCTATAGGAATAGTATTATACGCCCAAAGATACAAGTTTTTTGTACTGCCGGTGGCCATGAATATCTCGACTAAGTGCTCTCATACTGACTCCAGCTCCCTAACAATTGTCACTCCGCTGACACGGGAGGAAGACACAAAATAGAATCTGTTTGACAATTGATTCCCGCGCATCAATTTGTCATATTACATCCTTAAATAAAAACATAATAAACATTAGACTATTCTCATTAAAATGTGTAAATAAATTATTCAACTAATTAAATAATATATTGACCGGATTACCAGATGTATGAGTGCATAACACTGACGCCTAATTCTCTATGATGAAAAATCGCTTCCATGTCCTCTTGTCAAATTGTTTCGGTGCAAGAAAAACCAAATATACCTTCATCCATATCCATTTGAAGAATACCACCATCCATTAAATTTGATGTTGTGACAAGTGTTTCAAGACACATCCGGAATCGAGGCACAAATTTTCTGAGAGGAACCCTTTTCCTGGGTGGTACGCTACCAATTTTCTGGCTCACTAGTTGTGACCCTTGAGAAGATACCTAAAAATCATATAACTTAGGTAAACAATAAAATTATGCAATTTTTTATTCGGATCATATAATTAACAATTTAAACGTACCTCTTTTTGTGATGCAACAGACTCGCCGTGCTGCAAAATCTCTTTATCCTTAGATGCAGGTTTTAGGAGTCTAAAATTACCATGTAAAAAAATGAGGTCATAATTGATAGATGAATACTTAAAGATTCATAATGGTTTTCAACATACCTGATCATCTATGAAAATGAGGTCCAATGGTCATGCAACAAAAGATCCTATTGCATCTCGCAGCAATGTGGTCTCTGAAACAGTGTCAGGTACCGGTAGCAATGCATCCAGATCTAAAGCAACATCAATCGAAACTTTCATGTGTCCATCCGGGAGCGGTCTATGGTGAAGTAAATCTCCCAAAGTGTTATGCACTTTTCCCTTGCCAACAAGGTGATAAGTCGATGACGATAAGTATAGTTGACAAGATGAAATGCCGTAAACCAATAATAAATATTTTACTGTTAATGTGTATATATGTCAATTAACATAAATGTGCAATTTTAATTTCACAATAACATATATAATTACCTCGGGAAATTTATTTTGACAATTTTACTAGCTTTGTCACTAGTTTCTTTCAAGTGTGAACTGCCCTTTTCCGCAATATATCTTTCTTTATCCTTTTGCAATTCACGAACTTGTGCTTGTAATTCCTGCAATGTTTGCATCACTTCTGCATTGCTAGGATTTCTTTTCCTTGGATGCTTATACAAAGAGGTTGGATTCACACCATCACCTTTACCCCTCACCCGACTAGGATACTCAACAACATTTAGTGCTCGACTAAGTACGCTCCTGTTATCCTGGTCCTCAGTTGTGGATACCGATTGCGATAAGGTCTCTTGTAATTCATTTACATATTGATTTAAATATGTTGAACATCAGGATTAAAAACTTGATTTAATTAAAGACACAATGTTATCCTTACACATTCATCATAAATATGTTGAACATTGGGATTAAGAACTTGATCCTTGCCCACACGAGCTTCCGTCCACAACACATATGTTGGAAGTGATGTTTCGTCACTTTTCGTCTCGTCTAACTACGCATTGAAACAAATAATAAGATCATCAATTATAACACATTGAGAGAATTAATAAGATCGTAGCATTTATATTTACTTACAATTTTTTCCTGTAAGCGTGCATATCCCAAACACCCTTTTTTGTATGGATACGTGGGTTTTGACGCTCTATCGCGATTTATGGCACTCACTTTATTGAAATTCTTGTCACTTATTTGGCCTACAAAAGCAACTCATTCTTCAGGTGTAATGAAGTTCTCATACTTCTTTGTACGTTCCGGATCCTCTTCAACAAAATCTCCTTCCTTATCCTTAAGATACTTGTTTGTTAAAAAAGCTCTCCACCCTCTATGTCTTTTTCTGACCAAACCAAGTATATATTTTTTACGGGTATCTTCAATGTTAAAAGACCTCTACGAAAAAACATACGCATAGAGTGTGTTAGTAGAAGTAATTTAAAGACATTATCGTCAAGATAAAGCAAATAACAACAACCATATATAGTACCTTTATCTCAGTCCAATTTTTCTCTATGCCCTCATCCAACTCTCCTCTTTTCCATCTAGGAGTGGTGATTGGAATGTGCATACGAACAAGTGTACCAATATAGCTTGTCAACTTTGCAACATTAGACCCAATTAGTTGGTTCTCATCATTCCAATCTACATTATATGTTACTCCTCTGTCTCTATCACGAATGATTTCCCTCATAATAGTTATGCCTCGTGTAATATCTTTTTCTGAAGTATCATTTGGAGCATTTGCATCTTGTGAGTTTTCTTGATTATTAGCCATTTGACTTGTAATAAAGAAAAAAATAAAAACGAAATGACAAATATAAAAATCAATAATCAATAATCCATATATATATTGAATATATATATATATAATGACATATATTTAAATTTTATTAAATGATATAGGCTATAATTATATATATTATTACCTTTTTCACTAACGTCTCTTTCTTGTGAGTTTTCTTGATTACTAGCCATTTGACCTGTAATAAAGAAAAAAATAAAAATGAAATGACAAATATAAAAATCAATAATCAATAATACATATATATATTAAATATATATAAAACGAAATATATTTAAATTTTATTGAATGATATAGGCTATAATTATATATACTATTACCTTTTTCAGTAACGTCTCTTTCTTTTCTTGGTAGGAATATGTTCTACTCGTCTCTTAACAACGCGGACGGTTGAATTGATCAAAATACCTTCATTGTGATCATTTCTAATACATTATTCATTCTCATTTTTATCATTTCTGGTAAAAGATTCAATGTCAACACCAATATCACCTTAATCTCCAATGTTTTCATCAATTACTTTGTTAGATAAAAGCACTATAGACCATTTTGTACTTGTCGGATCAGTGACATAGAACACTTGTTTAGTTTGAGAGGCTAGAACAAAAGGCCCATCTTTGTACCCCACCCTATTAAGATCCACTTGCAAAAATCCTGACTTATCCATTCGTATACCATTATTGTTTTCAACCCACTTGCAACCAAATATAGGAATCTGAAACTTCTCGTAATCAAACAACCAAATGCGCTCGATAACCCCAAAATATGACAGATTTGCAAATTTCGAGTTTAAGTCCTTCACACTTGATATGTGCATTGCTTAAGCTACCAAGGTGACACCACTATTTTGCATAGTACTTTTATCATCATGTTCTTTGGTATAAAATGTGTATCCATTAATTACGTATGCGCTATAAAAAACCCAACCAAACTTGGACCATATGCTAAACATCTCAACCTTTCTGTTACTGAAGCGGGATCTAAGCGATACTTTGAATAAATATTTTCCTTAAACCATGGTATGAAACTTCGATTGTGCTCTCGTACTATCCAATTCTCATTTCTATTCGGATTTAAACCTCGAAGAACACCCTTGTGCATTTCAACATATGAGTCAACCTCAATCTCATTGTGCAGAACATACAAATGCACTTGATCCCGTTCGACCCTTGATACTATCACAACTTTATTTCCAATTAGCTTCTTACCTTCTTTTTTTTCTCAACAATATGAGATTTGGGGATTTCAATTGATTGAACATTTGATAGATATTCAGTACAAAACTCAACCGCTTCTTTAACAATGTATCGTTCGGCAATACAACCCTCTAGTCGACTTTGGTTTTTCACATACCCTTTTAATATTTTCATGTAACGTTCAGCAGGGTACATCCATCTCATATAAGTTGGTCCTCATAATTATGTCTCTTTCACAAGATGAACGACAAGATGAACCATTATGTCAAAAAACGAGGGATGAAAATACATTCAAGATCACACAAAGTAACAACTATTTCTTTTTGCAATGTTGGTAAGACCTCAGGATCGATCACCTTACTGCAAATTGACTTGAAGAAAAAACATAATTTAGTTATTGCGCTTCTTACTTTTTCTGGCAGAATAAAACGTATACTTATCGTTAGAAAATGTTCCATTATAACATGGCAATCATGCGTATTTAAACTCTTTAACTTGAGGTCTTTCATAGACACAAGTCTTCTAATATCTGATGAGTAGCCTTCTGGAACTTTAACTTCACTTAGGAACTTACACAATATTTTTCTCCTTTCTAGATAGAGTGTAAACAGTAGATGGTAGATATGTTCATCTTCCTTTCTTCACGGGTCCCAATTCAGTTCTTATTTCCATCTCTACCATGTCCTTGCTTGCTTTAAGGCCATCCTTAGAATTCCCTTTTATATTAAGTAACGTACCAATAACACTGTCAAATACATTTTTTCAATATGCATAACATCAAGAAAATGTCTTACATACAAAGATTTTCGATATGGCAATTCAAAAAAAATCGACCTCTTCTTCCACCCACCTGTGACAACTTTATGTGCAAAAGGCTTGCCAAACTGAATACTCACATCTTTCACCTTTTCAAAATTTGATTACCTATCAATCCAGGCGGAGCTCTACGTTGTTCGGTATCTCCATTGAACGCTTTTCTCCATCCACGATATTGATGTTTAGAATTTAAGAATCTACGATGATCGAGAAATACATTTTTCTGACAAGCTTTCAATCGCATCGTATCGGTTCCATAATCACATACAGGACACGTTTTTTCACCTTTAATGCTATACCCGGATAGATTTCTATATGTTGGAAAGTTGTTAATTGTTCCAAACAACGTCGCCCTCAAGTTGAAACTTTCTTTCCTATACTCATCATAAACCTCCACACCGTTCTCCCACAAAATCTTCAAATATTCTATTAAAGGTTCCAGGTATACGTCTATGTCATTTCCTGGTTGTTTAGGCTGAGAAATTAACATATATAACATCATGTACTTATGCTTCATACATAACCACAGAGGTAGGTTATAAATCATAAGAATCACATGCCATGTGCTATGTGAAATACTTTGAATACTGTGTGGATTCATTCCATCAGTAGACAATGCCAAGCAAAGGTTTCTTGCTTATTTTCCAAATTCAGGATAATCGTTATCAATTTTCATCCACTGTGGTGAATCTGCCGGATGTCGAAAATTTCCATCAATAATTCTTTCATCTACATGCCAAGTCAAGTGTCTTGAATCAGTTTCACTATGATACATCCGTCTAAATCTCGAAATTATAGGAAAATACCATAAGACTTTTGTCGAAGACAACTTTTTCTTATATCGAGGGGCACCGCATTTAGGACACTCATTTAACGATGCATACTCATTTCAAAACAAAATGCAATCTTTTGGACAGACATGTATCTTATCATAGCTCATGCCAATAGAGTACAACATCTTTTTGGCCTCATACGTTCGATTGGGAAGAACATTATCCTCTGGTAGCATATCTTTCATAAGGTCTAATAACTCTGTGAAACTTTTATCCGACCATCCATTGACCGCCTTTAAGTTGTACAACTTTAATACCGCAGACAATCTTGTGAATTTTGTACAACCATTATACAACGATTTCTCTATATTGCTTACCACTATCCATATTCCAACATGTAAAACTTCTATCAATTCCGTACCATATTAAATGCGATGTCAACTGAATCGCGTCAACCCGACTCCCATAACAGCAACCCAGACAAGGACATGTCATTTGACTGGGGTCTTTGGCGTGCGCAACAGCAAACTTAATGAATTTCGATACCCCATTCTCGTACTCTTTCAACAATCGATTGGAATACATCCATTTCTTATCCATGGTTTTACTAATTAATCTAAACAAAAACTACTAATTAGGGCACAAAACAGTATAATGTATTTCTATCAAAACGCAAAGTATACACGGAATGGATCCGGAGCAAGAAAACGCAACATATTCATGCAATTTCAAACAAATTCATCACAATACCAGTAATTTGAGGAAGAAATATACCTCGGATTTACCAAACAACAACATCGAGAAGTTGAAACGAGAAGGTAAAACTGACGGAAACACGGAGAATGAGCGTTGTACATATAAAACAACATCAAAGATAAGTCATAACATATAAAACAATTCAAGAAACTTATATGATGCACATGAACAATTCAAGAACCAAGTAATCGATCATTCAAGAAATTCAATTCACAAAGGAAACTAAAACCAAAGAAACTCAAGTTATTATTCAATTCACATTCGAAATATGGAAAATTAGAATGTATGAATGTACATGAACAATGCATATTTATAATGGAATTATAATGAACCGAATGAAACTTGCATGAATGATATGAACAAAAGAATATTTACAAGTAAGAAACAAGAAAAAACAAGTTAGTATTGTACATGTAAAAAAAATCAACATTATATACATTGTACTAAACACAGTTAAACTCAAGTAAACACAACGCTAAACATGATTATCGCTTCACAAACAAAACCGGGAATCCAAAAACGCATGCTATTTGTTCAATTCAACTTCAAAAAATGACAAATCAAGTTCGCAACAAGCCATAATCAAACAAACCTCCAGACAGTCACAAGTAAGAATAAAATAACGACCCGAAATTCAACTCAAATCAATCAAACATCTATCGGAAATACAATGGAATCACAAAATGATTTTCTCATTCAAGTCCAATCCTAAACAATAATCACTATCCCTAATATTTACACTCAAGCCAACATCCTCTAATCTTCAATAATGAACTCATAGTATCAAAGCCGAATTACAAACAAGCTCAACAACGGTATCACAAAACCAAATGTATAGTCTATTTCAAAGTAGATCAGCAATGTAAATGTACATCCAAAAGCAAACTATGCATCTAAATTTGAAACAAATCACAATCGGAAATAAACAACGATCACTTCATCTATAACAAACAGAATCAGACAACATAACATTTGTATATCGATCGAAACACTTTCTTCAGATTTGTAGCGTAATAGTGGAATCAAATTATCACAATCGAACCGAGATTATCACAATCAAACCAACAGATTTCACAGCATAATAGTCTTAACTACCTAAATCCATTCATGCTCAATGAAATTAGAATGTATGAATATACATGAACAATGCGTATTTACGATCGAATTAGAATGAACCGAATGAAACTTGCATGCATGATATGAACAAAAGAATATTTACAAGTAAGAAACAAGAAAAAACAAGTTAGTATTCAATGTACATGTAAAAAATCAGCATTATATATATTGTACTAAACACACTTAACTCAAGTAAACGCAACGGTAAACATGATTATCGCTTCACAAACAAAACCGTGAATCCAAAAACGCATGCTATTTGTTCAATTCAACTCCAAATCACTTTCTTCAGATTTGTAGCGTAATAGTGGACACAATTGAATTCAAATTCAAAATTAATCGACTAAAACAAATCCAGGCATCCAAAATTCAATCGATTACTCAAAATAAAATAAATTTACTCGCTCAAATTCACACAAGAAATGACATGCTTCCCCATAAGTTTCTCAGTTATATCTTACGCGGGTAAACACGGAGATATCAAAACTTCATCGAAACTAGAAAAAATATCAATCAGTATAACTTTAACTAAAACAAAAAACACCTTAACATTATCATCCCATTTCGACACTACCTAAGCATACACTGATAACTCAAAATAACCTAGCATTATTAACACATACAACAACATTTCTACTCAAAAATGGATCGAACCTAACACAACAAGATGTATTCATATAGTTTCTAACAAAATAAGTTTATCACATAAAATACCAGAACAAAGAATGAATAAACTTCATGAGTCAAAACAAATGCCTAAACCTCAATTCCAAATGATAACTATCAATTCTAGATCATTTTCACACACCTGCAACATTGAAGTTACAATCGGCTCGTAATCGTAATCGAAACATAACCACAGCTAAAAAACATACTTGAAACAATCAAAACAACATATGCATATGCTGCAAGATTCGAAATACGAACAAAATATGCAGGTTCTGTTTAAAACGAAATCAGTACCTCTTCTCTTCGCAAGGTCGGAACTACAAGATTCTACTTTCTCACTTCTATTTAAAACAAAATCAATACCTTTTCTCTTCGCACGGTCGGAACTGAAATAGTGAAGGTTGGCATGGTGAGCAACAACGGCGAGGGACGGCGTTCGGTAGTCAGAAAGAGTGGTCGGAGGTAGTAGACAAAGGGAGTAGTCAGAGGGAGTAACGACGACGAGAGAACAGAGAGAACAGAAAAGAGGGAAATATGAAATTATTAAGGGCATCCTTCGTAATTAGTTTTATTAAAAAATTTATAAATGACCCATAAGAGCGCTTCTGAAAAGCGCTTTTTTAGGTACAGCCTTTACCAACGATTTTTCCTTGAAAGCGATTTCTTTTCATTGGCTTTAGCAGCACTATTGAAAAGCACTTTCTAAGGTTAATATTTTCATTGGCTTTAGCAGCGCTTTTCAAAAGCGCTTTCTAAGCTACACCTATAATAGTGCTTTTCATTGGCTTTAGCAACGCTTTTGAAAAACGCTTTCTAAGGTTAATATTTTCATTACCTTTAGCAGCGCTTTCTAAGGTACACCTATAAGAGCGCTTTTGTAAAAGTTCTTTCTAAGGTGGAGGCCTTTAGCAACGCTTTTTTTAGCAGAATTTTTTTAACAACTTATGACAGCGCTTTTAGATAAAAGTGATGTCTTTGTAGTGTTGCCATAAGTTGTTTTTGGCATAGTGATTGTTTTTCTAGGAAGACAACTCAACAGAGTTATGAAGAAAATGGAAGAGGACTCAAGACCAAATGTCAGGAATATTTCACATGACATAAGTAATTCAGGAGATTCTGGTAGAAAAACCATACCAGATTATAAATTCAGTTTGGCCATGTAATAGGTGAATGTCCTACATATCACAAGAGAAAAACAAGGGGACTTGCAGTGACCTGGTCAGGTGAAGACTCTGGAAGTGAATTTGAGGAAGAGACATCCACACAAGTAACGGCTTTAACTGGATTATATAAATAAAATGGAGATAATAATAGAGAAGGTGGATCCTTAATGATCTGACAGCTTCCCTTGAAAAGGAATGCATCAGAAATAATGAAGTCTATAAAGAACTGGAGGATCAAAAGAAAATTATAGCTCAACTGAAAGCAGAAAAGAAGAAGGGCCTAGATTCCATCATCAAGATGAAAATGAAGTAATTCTGCTCAAAACTGATCTCGCTAATTTAACCAAATCGTCAGAATGCTGAATAGAGAATCTGATGCATTGGGCAAAATTCTTCAGACTGGAAGAGATAAAAAAGATATGAGTGGCCTGGGCTATAACGAAATGGCCAAAAGGGAATGTCACTCAAACCTGGAAAATATTCAAACTAAACCAAAAATATTGAAACACATGTCTCAACATCATGGAAGTAGAAATATTAGACACTCCAAAAGAAGACATCAACACTGGAGATGTTACTACTATGGACGATTTGGTCACATAAAGTCGTACTGCTATAAGCTTCATGGATATCCAATGCTTGTTTCTCAACCCAAGATCCCTCAAACTATACGCACGACAAGAAACAAGAAACAATGGGTTCCCAAGGCTGTCATTAATGGTCTCATAGATCACACATCTCTTAGAGCCTCAACTAAAGAAGACTGGAACTTTGACAGTAGATACTCAAGACACATGACTAGAGTTAAAGACATTTTAGTGGATATTAGATCCCACTCTAGAAGAAGGAAGAGTTTGTGGAGAATGCCAAATCGGGAAGCAAACCAAGATGTCACATCAAAAGGTTCAACATCTCACTACAACAAAAGTCCTAGAACTACTTCACATGGATTTAATGGGACCAATGCAAGTAGAAATTCTTGGTGTAAAGAAATATGCCTACGTGGTTGTGGATGAATACTCCAGATACACCTGGGTAAATTTCATCAGGGATAAAACAGAAGTATTTGATGTCTTCAAATACCTCTGCCAAAGGATTCAAAGAGAAAAGGACATCTATGTGATCAGAATCAGAAGTGACCATGGGAAAGAGTTTGAAAAAAGTAAATTCACATAGTTTTTCTCCTATGAAGGAATCAGTCATGAATTCTTATCCCCCATCACTCCTCATCAAAATGGGATAGTAGAGCGTAAAAATCGAACACTACAAGAATCTGCTAGAGCAATGATTCATGCTAAGAAATTTCCTTACCACTTTTGGGCTAAATCCATGAATATTGCATGTTATATTCACAATAGAGTTACTCTAAGAAAAGGTACATCAACTACCATTTATGAAATGTGGAAGGGAAGAAAGCCTACTGCCAAATACTTCCATATTTTTGGAAGTAAATGCTATATACTAGCTGATCGAGAACAAAGGAGAAAGATGGACCCCAAGAGTGATGAAGGAATATTCCTTAGATACTCCACAAACAGTATATCGTATAGAGTCTTTAACAACATAACTAAGGTTATGATGGAGTCCATAAATGTAGTTGTAGATGATAAAGGATGGAACGAGGAAGCTGATGTCTTAGGCAATGTCGAAACATCTCTAGAAGACACCTCAACTGATGCCACAGGTGAACATGAGGATCCTCCCCCAAATAATGAAGAACTTCTAGATAATCAAGTCAACAAAGGACCCTTTATAAGAATACATAAAGACCATCCGAAAGAGCTCATCATAGGAGATCTAAACAAAGGAGTCACCACCAGATCAAGAGAAGTTATCACTAACTCATGTTTTGTCTCAAAAATTGAGCCTAAGAATATCAACGGAGCTCTAAAAGATGAATTTTGGATCAATGCCATGCAAAAAGAACTAGAACAATTCAAGAGGAATGAATTTTGGGATCTAGTTCCAAGACCAAAAGGAATAACTGTCATTGGCACCAAATGGGTCTACAAGAATAAGTCTGACAAAGAAGGAGTGATTACCAGAAACAAAGCAAGACTAGTTTCTCAAGGATACACTCAAATAGAAGGAATATACTTTGATGAAATCTTTGACCCAGTAGCTCATCTTGAGTCAATCAGACTACTACTAGGAGTTACTTGCATCTTGAAGTTCAAACTTTTTCAAATGGATGTGAAGAATGCCTTCCTAAATGGCTACTTAAATGAGGAAGTATATGTGGAACAACCAAAAGGATTTGTTGATCCCACAACACCCAATCACGTATACAAATTGAGGAAATCACTATATGGCTTAAAGCAAGCTCTCAGAGCTTGGTATGAAAGGCTAATTGAGTTTCTAGTTGAAAATGGATATAGGAAATGGGGTATAGGAAAAACCTTGTTTGTCAAAGACAAAGGAGGATGTCTCATAATTGCTCAAATCTATGTTAATGACATCATTTTTGGTGGGATGTCTGATAAAATGGTTCAACACTTTGTCAAACAAATGCATCTAGAGTTTGAAATGAGTCTTGTTGGAGAATTGACTTACTTCCTTGGCCTACAAGTTAAACAGATGGAAGACTCCATATTCCTATCTCAAAGTAAGTATGCCAAGAACATTGTCAAGAAGTTTGGAATGGAGAATGCAAGTCACAAAAGAACATATGTGCCTACCCATTTGAAGTTATCAAAAGATGAAACAGGTGTTAGTGTTGATCAAAGTCTCTATTGGAGTATAATAGACATTATACTATACCTTACAGTTAGCCGGCCAAATATCGCCTTTGATGTTGGAGTGTGCGCCAGATATCAAGTTGAACCCAAAGTGAGCCATATCAATTAAGTAAAAAGAATACTAAAATATGTTAGTGGGACATCTGACTATGGCATATTATACTCTCATGGATCCAGCTGTGTTCTAAGTGGATATTGTGATGCTGACTGGGCAGGAAGTGCAGATGACAAAAAAAGTACATATGGAGGATGCTTCTTCTTGGGCAACAACCTTATTTCATGGTTCAACAAGAAACAAAACTGTGTATCACACTTTACTGCTGAAGTTGAATACATAGTTGCAGGAAGTAGTTGCTCTTAGCTTGTTTGGATGAAACAAATGCTGACAAAATACAATGTCAAACAAGATGTCATGACATTATACTGTGACAATCTAATTGTTATCAATATATCCAAGAATCTTATTCAACACAGAAGAACCAAGCACATTGACATTCGTCACCACTTTATTAGAGACCTTATTGAAGACAAAATAATTACACTGGAACACGTAACTACTGAAAGATAACTTGCAGATATCTTCACCAAAGCACTAGATGCAAACCAATTTGAAACCTTAAGAGGAAAAGTTGGTATATGCATCCATGAAGAAGCATAGCAATTACAAATTTCTCTCCTCAACTTTGGCAGATTGTGGCTAAAAAAGGGGGAGTAAATATCTTGGTGCTCCAGATGACTAGGGTGGACCAAAGAAATAATGAAGAGATTATTGTGTGTTTCCATGTGTGAGGAGATGTAAGTTGTGAGCTATGATGATGTGTTGAGGGGGAGAAGCAGCTATATTTGTTAATTATGTGTTTATGAGTGTATCTGTGTGATATGCTGTTATGCAGGGGGAGCAAGAAGTTGTCAATTATGCATATGTGAAAACTGATGTTGTGTGCTTCCAAATGTTGTGGATGTTGTGTGCAGGGGGAGTAAAATGTTGCATCTATGAATGTTCTAAATGATGTTTGAACATCTATTTTTTCCGCTGCTATATCACTGTTATGTGTGTGATGCTGATTTTATTGCACTACTCTACTATGTGTGCTTAACTGCCTATGTTAATTGTGATGCTGGTTTTTAATTGTATGACTTATATTCCAAATAATGTTTTACCCAAAATTTTCCAAAAGGGGAGTATGTTAGTTCTATTGATTGGCAGCAATTTTGGTAAAATATCCTGCTCATAAAAATGACATGAAGTTTACTGAAGTAACAGATGTCATAGCAGATGTCCTGACATGTGAAACTGACAGAACTGGTTTAAGTTTAGAATTTTTAGGAAGTCAGTTTGTTATAATTTGTGTGCTTCGATTAAGGAAGTTGGTGTAACGCCTTCAAAAATATTATTGGAGATCTTTAGTCCTGCTTTCATAGAGAAAAGATAGGAAGCGTTGAATACTTGTGAGTAAAGCAACCCTAGTTGTTGTTACTCTATTTAAGAGCTGCAAACCTTGTGTTGTAGTCTGGCCGTTCCAGATTTAGAACATAGTATTTTAATTGTTAGTTGTTCATTGTGTTGGTTGTTCATTGTGTTGGTTGTTCATTGTGTTGGTTGTTCATTGTGAGCCTCTCTTGTATTCATTGATACTTGAGTAGGAAGTTTGTTGAGTTGTAATTTATCAATCACCATAAGCTTTAAAGCAAGTGCGATTGTGTGTCTTTGAAGAGTATATTAAGTTTTTGTCTTTTGTTGATAGTCACTGCGTGTAACTTAGGGAGTGAGCAGAGGTTCTCATATCTAAGATATGTGTCTTAGGTAGAAGGTTCATTGGGTAGGGATTAAGTGAGGAGTGTAAACAGGGAGGTTTAGCTCTGAATTAATACTACTAATAGTGGACTTCGTCCCTGGATTGGAAGTCCCCAGACATAGGTTTGTTGGAACCGAATTGGGTAAACAATTCACTGTGTTTTTATTGTTTTCTGCACTTTAGAATTCTGTTATGTTATTTGTTCATAAGACAGATATCAGTGTCATGACATCACCTTCGTCTCATATCTGGTACCAGAATTTCAGAAGTAAAGTGAGTATTTTGATAAATAGTTGGCATGACATTGGTGATTAATTAAAAACCCACATATGGTATGATATTAAGTTATTTATCTTGTATCCTATCATTTGTTTTACAAGTATATTTTTTGTGCAACACTAGTAACATATCTATTGCGTAAACATATGATCACTTTGTTTTTACTCTAGATAGTGACTACGTGAAAATTAAAATTCTTGCTTATTGTGGTGAACGTTGGAGGGGGTTTAAGACACAGCTCACCCATGATTATATTAAACATGGAGAAGATAAAGAAAAGCCTCCATACGAGGTATATTCATTTATTGATAAAGTTACTTGGGAGAAATTTGTAGAGTCTCGCAATACTCCTGAATTCTTGGCAAAGAACCAAAAAGGAAAGGAAACCGAGCTAGAAATATATATATCCACATAGGTTATCTCGTGGAGGATATAAAAGAATTGAAAAAAAATTTGAGGGACGAAAAAAGAAAAAAAAAGGAAGAGGGAATTCCAAAGAAAAGACGACAAGTACCAATCAGAACCTACGCGCGAAGTGGATCAAAGGATTGTAAGTAGATACTTTTTTCAAGAATATATATTTTAGTTAAATCAATTTGGTAAAGATAAATTTTAATGTGTTGTAGAATGATCTTGTTGAACAAACCAAAGCTGGTCTCTTCACTTAACAAGGTCGTCATAAAATCTTGGTATAAGCGATTAGAACAGAGGAGCATCTTGGGCGTGTTCGTGGTCTTGGTAGTGGCATTAGCTTCAAGGCATATTTTAGACGCTGTCAATCATCTACAGAGAAAATGAGTAAGAAAGAAGTTGAAGAGATTGTTGTTGTTAAGTTGGGGGAGCAAAGGGATAAGTTGTGAGAAATGTTCTTGGAGGAGGAGAGGAAGATGTTGTATCAGACGATGCAGGATAAGTTCTTGGATAAGGAGAGAGAGAGAGAGAGAGAGAGAGAGAGAGAGGTTGTGGCAGACTATGCAGGAGAAGTTCATTGAGGAGGAGAGGGAGAAATTATTGCAAACGCTGCAGGAGACATTTTTGGAGGAGGAGAGGGATAAGTTGTTGCAGAAGGTGTGGGAGAATGTCCAGAAAGAGCAAGAGGGGTGGGTGAGGATGAATGAGAAGAAGAGGACCGAGAATTGTACCCACAATGTTCTTAAGGTATAAGTTGTATTTTCTGTTGTTATTATTGTCTATGTATTTCAATTTTGGATTGTATTTATGTTGTTTTTATCATGCAGACATTGATTTCGTTGGTTATAAATAGCCTGCAATTTCAAATAAAATGGAAATTCGAGAGAATATAGTTGAGAAAGTTGTGAGTGGTACAAGCGCGACACATAGTTTCCTGCCAACCAGGGCAATGTTGAACCCTCGATAGCATTCGGAGACTAGATATGATGATGTTGACTATTGAATCCATTACTATGGGTTTCAAATTAATTCATGATCCACTTTGTCCGTTGTTTCTTAACAAGACTTCGTTAAATGAGTTTTTGAAGGGAGATGAGGAACTAGACGAGTCCATAATGCAATTTTGGTGCTCGTAAGTAGTGTTATGTTGATTTACTTTTATATACATATGTTCTTGTACTTTAACATAAAGATTTGACCTTACAGTTACATCCATGTATCTTAGATGTTGCGAAGATTGCTCTTACTCGCGATTCTCCAGGTCACAAAATCATAAATTACGTACAAGATAAGTTGATGGAGAGAGGGGGCATCAAAGATTGTTATTTGGCCATGTTTTACCGCGAGTAAGTATATCTTAAATTATGTTTTCATTTATAAATAAATTTTATATATATTATTAATTATTTTGAATGTTTATGCAGCCGACATTGGCAACTACTTGTCATATGTCCCAAGAAAAATTGTATATTTGCGTTTTTCTCAATTCACTCTACACTCCCCGAAGTTGTGATCATCGCTTTGAATGGGTAAGTTGTATTATTTCTTATACTCAAATTTAAATTTATAATTGAATAGTTTTTATTCATGTTTAATTTTAATCTACAGGTGTAGACCGATGGAGGAATATAATGCGCGAAGAAAAAATCTTACCGGTAGAAAGCCAAACTTTCATTACCCAAGAGTAAGTATAGTAATTGTGCTATTTGACATTATAATAATTGTGTTTATTAGTGTGCCATTAATAAATGAAAATTATTGGTAGTGGCGTAAACAAACTGATTACCGTTCATGTGGATATTATGTCATGAGATATATGCTCCATATTGTCTCTGATGGCATTACACAAGGATTTATGAAGAATAAGGTATTAGCTTAATTCATGTTATGTATACTTCTTAAACTAATTTTGTTGTTTTTAGCTTAAATTTTATTCTAATTGTAGGAGCTTATCAACCAAAAATCGTATTTAACATAGGAAATTGATATCATTCAATCTCGTTGGCCAGTGTCTTCATATCTCTTTATGAAGCTCGAGAACAAGAACAATAATTTTTGTTGGTTGCTAACAATGTTATTTTGTATATGAATAAAGGTTTTCTTATTTTGTCTTGATGATAACAAAGTTATTTTGTATATGAACAGAGGTTTTCTTATTTTGTCTTGATGATAACAATGTTATTTTGTATATGAACAGAGGTTTGAAACGATATATGATATATTTTGTAGTTTCTGTTGGCGTTAGCTGTCAACAAGAATGTAGGAACTAGAATAGGAATATAGTTATTAATTGATAATTACCCTAATTTGGTTATAATTATCCTGATTTAGTTATAATTAGAAATAGGGGTTTCTATGTATATATAGTACCTAGTTTCCTGTATAAGATACAATTGAAATATATGAAAGTGAGATCTCAGTTTAACATGGTATCAGCCGCCAGGTCTTAATCCAGACCTATGGTAACACTTTCATCCTTCTTCCATGGCCGAATCGGATTCAAACTCCAATGAGGATACCTCGTCTTCTATTCTTGCTGAGTTAACGACGAAAATGACGGAAGTTCTGAACCGTGCTTCAGCCCCGTCACAAATTGGCTCTGACCATACGGTGGCACCGATTGGCATCAAGTTAGATGGAAGCAACTATCCCCTTTGGTCCTAGGTAGTCGAGATGTATATCTTGGGCAAAGACAAACTGGGATATATCAATGGAGATCTCCCGCAACCCCCTCAAACAGATCCTACGTTTCGACGTTGGCGGACTGACAACGCGATTGTGAAGGGGTGGATAATCAACTCAATGGACTCTTCTCTAATCAGCAACTTTATTCGATTCTCCACTGCCAAGCTGGTGTGGGATGCAATTGCGACCACGTACTTTGATGGCAGTGATACCTCCCAGGTGTATGACCTTCGGCGACGGGTGACACGTCTTAAACAAGCCGGTGGTTCTCTTGAAAAATATTATAACGATCTCCAAGGACTTTGGCGTGAGATAGATTTTTGTCGTCCAAATCCGATGACATGTCAAGTTGATATCCAACACTACAATACACTTGTCCAAGAAGAACGAGTGTATGTGTTTTTGGATGGACTTGATGACCGCCTAGATAATATCAGAAGTGATGTTTTACAAATGAAATCGTTTCCAACTGTGGAGCAAGCATATGCACGTGTTAGGAGGGAAGATCTCCGTCAGGCAGTGATGACAGACAACTCCAATGAATCATCTGGAGCAGTTCTCGCATCTAGGGGTCTCAAATTACGGAGCAGTAAGATATTGTCTCAATCCAAACATAAAGGACCAGTTAATGGCACTAAGTGCTCTCGTTGTGGAGGTAACAAACATACTAGTGAGACATGTTTTAAGCTTCATGGCTATCTAGACTGGTGGACAGACTTTCAGGCTCGAAAGTGTCGCGATACAACTGAGAGCAACCCGGGCAAAGCTGCGGTAGCTACTGCTAAACCACATCTTTCCCTCATTCCGAATTCAAGTTCCCACACCAGTGAAGGTAATGTTCTAATTTGCTCTAATGATGATGATGATTCTAATGCATGGATACTTGATTCCGGAGCTACCGATCATATGAAGTTTGATGCTGCGGATTTTTCTGAACGTTCAACCCCTCGGCGCTCAAGTATTGCCAACGCAAATAGTGGTTTATCGGCGGTAATAGGGGCTGGAACTGTGATGTTATCACCAGCCCTTTTGCTTTCAAATACACTACTTGTTCCCTCTCTATCTCATAAGTTGTTGTCTGTGAGTCAAATTACAAAAGACTTGAACTGTGTTGTGCTAATTTATCCATCTTTCTGTTTCCTTCAGGATATTCTCACGAAGGAGATCCTTGGGCATGGTACTAAGAGAGGGGGACTGTACTATATGGAGGATTTCAGTGTAGGCCGAGCGCATCACATGCATTATCCAAGAAACAACAAAATGGAGCAAGGTTTACTTTGGCATCGTCGATTAGGCCATCCTTCGTTTGGCTACCTGAAACATGTGTTCCCAAATTTATTTTCAGATACATCTTTGTTGAACTTCAAATGTGAAGCTTGTACTTTAGCCAAGAGTCATCGAGTCACTTTTCTATTAAGTATGAATAAAAGTAATGTTCCTTTTGCTTTAATCCATTCTGATGTATGGGGTCCATCCCCAAAATCCTCTATCTCTGGTTATCGGTGGTTTGTGATATGTGTTGATGATTGCACTCGAATGACTTGGATTTATTTGTTGAAACAAAAAAAATGAAGTGGTATACATATTTCAACAATTTCATAAAATGATTCAGACTCAATATTCAAAGAAGATTAGGATCCTTCGATCTGATAATGGTGGGGAGTTTGTAAATCACCAATTCCGTGAGTATTTCAACAAACACGGACTTATTCACGAAACCACATGTCCACAAACTCCACAACAAAATGGTATTGCAGAACGGAAAAATCGCCATATCCTGGAAACTGCTCGTGCTCTTCTACATGGAGCACATGTGCCTCAACACCATTGACGATCTTTGTTACTACAGCAGTATATCTCATTAATCGGATGCCATCTAAGGTTCTTGAATTTAAAACTCCGCTGCAGACCTTGTCCACATTTGTACCGCTGCCTACAATACAAATGCTGCCACCTCGCGTCTTTGGGTGTGTTGCGTTTGTTCACCTACATAAAAACCAGCGCACAAAACTTAATCCGTGTGCAATTCGCTGCCTGTTTTTGGGATATGGTGTACACCATAAAGGGTATCGCTGCTATGACCCTACTACTCGACGCATTTATGTAACTATGGATGTTATATTCTTGGAATTTGAACATTTCTACTCCTCAGTATCACCCAATTCTTCTCTTCAGGGGGAGACACCAGAAGAAGAGTCGAATTGGTCGACATTTGACTGGTTCAAAGATATTGATATACCATCAACTGAAGCTTTTAGTGATTCTTGTCAAATTCAAACAGAACATATGAGTCCTGAAGTTGAAGTATCGGAATCCCCCCTCTTCAGTACTCAACGATCCATCTCCTGAGAATATCATTGAGGTAAGCTCTCCTATATCTCCTGACAATAATAATGGTGATATCTCTGTTAGCTATGAAGGACTTGTCTGAACCCCTTAAGAAATTTGCAAATGAGCTATCTTCACACAGTGTACCTAGCAACGTTGAAGAGGCCATTGAAGATCCTAGATGGGTTCAAGCTATGAGTGAAGAAATGGAGGCATTAAACAAGAATTCGACATGGACTCTTGTCCCTTTACCAAAAGGAAAGAAACCAGTAGGGTGTAAGTGGGTTTTCTCTATCAAGTACAAAGCTGATGGGTCTATTGAAAGGTACAAAGCAAGACTTGTAGCTAAAGGCTTTACACAAACATATGGCGTAAACTATCAAGAAACCTTTTCTCCTGTTGCCAAGTTGAGCACTGTCAGAGTTCTTTTATCTCTTGCAGCAAATCTTGATTGGCCATTGCATCAGTTAGATGTGAAAAACGCATTTCTCCATGGGCACTTAAAAGAAGAAATATATATGGATTTCCCTCCGGGATACATGACAAATTATGAGACTAAGATGGTGTGTAAATTGCAACGCAGTTTGTATGGTTTGAAGCAATCTCCTAGAACGTAGTTTGGGAGATTGAACCTGGCAATGAAAAAATATGGCTTCCAACAAAGTAACTCGGATCATACTTTGTTTTTGAAACACCGTCAAGGTAAGGTCACAGTTTTGATTGTGTATGTAGATGATATGATTATTACAGGAGATGACTCTGAGGAAATAGAAAAACTTCAAAAACAACTGGCAACCGAATTTGAGATGAAAAATCTAGGTGGACTCAAATATTTTCTAGGTATTGAAGTTGCTAGGTCGAAGAAAGGCATCTTTTTATCTCAACGAAAATATATCATAGATCTTTTATCAGAGGTTGGGCTACTTGACTGTAAACCTGTAGATACTCCAATTGTCCAGAACCACCAACTTGGAGAATATCCAGATCAAGTGCCAACTAACAAAGGAAGGTACCAGAGATTGGTTGGCAAACTTATTTACTTATCTCAGACACGACCTGATATAGCGTATGCGGTAAGTGTAGTAAGCCAATTTATGCACAACCCGAGTAAAGATCACATGGACGCAATAATTCGAATCATGCGGTACTTGAAGTCCTCGCCTGGAAAAGGCTTGATGTTCACAAAGAATAATCATGTACAAGTTGAAGGCTATACAGACGCTGACTGGGCAGGAGATATCACCAACAGAAAATCCACCTCAGGCTATTTTACCTTTGTTGGAGGAAATTTGGTTACGTGGAAAAGTAAGAAACAAAAGGTGGTAGCATTATCAAGTGCTGAAGCAGAGTTTCAAGGGATGGCTAAAGGTCTGTGTGAGCTTCTTTGGCTTCGAAGACTGTTAATTGAAATTGGCTTTGTTCCAGATAGTGCGATGAATCTTTTTTGTGACAACAAGTCTGCAATTGAAATTGCTCATAATCCGGTTCAACATGATCGGACCAAACACGTGGAAGTAGATCGACACTTCATTAAGCAAAATTTGGAGACCAAGATAATTCAATTTCCGTTTGTTAAATCTGAAGATCAATTAGCAGATATACTCACAAAAGCCGTATGTAGTAGAGACTTCTACAACGCACTTGACAAGTTGGGCATTCGAGACATCTATGCACCAACTTGAGGGGGAGTGTTGGCGTTAGCTATCAACGAGAATGTAGGAACTAGAATATGAATATAGTTATTAATTGATAATTACCCTGATTTGGTTATAATTATCCTGATTTAGTTATAATTAGAAATAGGGGTTTCTATGTATATATATAGTACCTAGTTTCCCGTATAAGATACAATTGAAATATATGAAAGTGAGATCTCAGTTTAACAGTTTCTGTGTAAAATAATATTGGCAGGCTAATAGATTTATTATAATGATATGATACAGGCCAGTGGAAATGATACAAGCAAAAAATGATATAGCCAAAAAGCTCAATAATAAACCCCTCGGTTATTCTCTAAAACCGGGGTAAAATGAATACCATTTTACCTCAGATTATAAATAAAACTGATAGTTATATGAAGCACACAATAAAATGAAAAAAATATTAAAATATTCAGTTCCTAGGGATCAAACCCATGACCTTTCAATAATAACCTCGGTGTTAAAAATACTGAGGTGTTAAGTGCAGACTTCTAATGACGACCTTAGTAACCTCGACTGGGTTGCCGAGGTAAAACTTATTTCGCGTCTAACGTTACAAGTGATATTTGTAGTAGTGTATCTTTGAATAATGAAGCTTAAGATGTTTCTTATTTGATTGCATGTAATCATCATGAACCATTAGAGAGAATTATCATGATCAAAATTTATTTGACAAATGTCACCAATACACTTTGAGAATTGTCATTAACACTTGGCAATTGTCATCATCAAAACCACACTGTTGCATGCACAATACCTAGACAACACACAAAACTACATTCTACCCCTTTTTAATGATAGCAATGTATCTCTCATGGATGTGGAAAAATAGAAACGAAGGATAAAATTATTTTTGATGTGGCTAAACTCCTAATAATAGATAAATAAGAGTATACTTCTCCCTATTTGGAATTATAAAAATGAAGTATAGCCAACTATTCGTTAAAGGTGGCCTTTGAGGATGCGACGTGAGTTCGGATCTTCGATGCAACGATTTAAATCTTTTGATTTGTTTATAAAGATGCCATGAGCATCAAGCTTTATTATTTTCAACACAAGAAAGATGATTTAATGATTATGAAAAGGGAAAGTGAAATACCCTCAATTGATATTGGTATGCGTAACGACTAGCGCAAACTAGACATGACGCATGGGGAGATTCTGAGTAAGGGGATTGGTATATAAAGGAATAGATGGAGCACCCTAAATATATGTAGTTATCTACGACTTTATATATGAATATGTTTGATATGTTGTGTGTTTTTAATTGCTATTTCTATGATTGGGAAAGTTTCTCCTTTGGATTTTAGAACGATGAGATTATGTGGGATTCTAGGTTTTGTTATTATTGTGCTCGCAAAGATCATGGATCTTCATACATATCCTAGTGGGAATCGAGCATTTGTAGCTCGGATCTACGGGTTCTATGGTTTGTTTGGTGCAGGGAGATAGAAATTTGCTCGGCAAGGATGAGACCTTGTGCCTACGTATTCTCAAAAGGATGTTGAGAAAGTCGAGCAATCGTAGTTCCCACTTATGCTAGTGGAAAGCAACGGGATGTTAGTAAGAGACAGACAAATGTCATCTTAATGAAAAATGTATCTAATCTATTTCATCACATACATTTTTGAAAAGTTTGATTGATTAAAATCTTTCATCGTAAGTATTAGGTGTTTTACTTGAGTGTACAAGCGTTACCACTTACATGTTTAAGAAAGATGTTTGAAAAAAGATGATTGAATCTTTTAACTGTAAGTATTGGGTGTTTTGCTTGAGTGTACAAGCGTTACCACTTACTGTTAATAGATGTTTTTTGTTTGAAAAGAGTTAAAAAAGTTGAAAAGTTTTTGACTGTATGTGATGTAGTAGATGAGATACTTCTTCCATAGAGATGATAGATGTCTAAATCTCAAGGAGAAATGGATTGGATTAAAGGGATGTTTTTAAGAAGCCCATGGGTCCTTGTATTGTTAGCCCAAGAGGAGGCATTCCGAGGGTCATCGAGGGTCATCGAGGGTCCTTGTATGAAGCTCAAGAGGAAGCTATAGGGTATGGCTGTCTTTGGCTTGAAAGGGATTTCACCGAGAAATCATCCTTTGCTGAATAAGAGCAATTTCACCGGGAAATTTTACTCATTGGGGAATTTGAAAGTGATTTCACGGAAACCATCCTTTCGAGGTTCTATCTTAGCTGGTGATTCTTTGTATTGGAAGCCCAATAGGAGGTGTTAAGAGATTTCTGTCTCTTTCATTGTATGATGCCCAAGAGAAGGCTAAACTCAATGAGGAGTTCTTTTGAGCGAAGCCCAAGAGGAGGCGACTCAGCAGGAGTGTTGTCTTATACGAAGCCTAAGCGGAGGCTAACTCTGTGGGAGAGTTTCTTTGTACGAAGCCCAAGAGAAGGCTGACCCATGCTGGGGATAAGTTATCTTGTATGAAGCCCAAGCGGAGGCTAACTCTGTGGTGATGAGTTGTCTTGTATGAAGCCCGGAGGCTATTGTGGGAACCTATTGATTAGTCTAATTGTTATGTTATTATTAGACAATTTGTGTAAACAGGTGTGTGTGTGTGATATGTATTCACAGGAGTTTATGAAGGAAATATAAACAATGCATGATGTTTATTTACAGCAGTTTATGAAATATAAACAAGTGTTTGTGAAACGAACGTTTAAAGCAATGTAACTTGATTATTTACAAGTTTGAACTGTACAAGGAAATGAATATGTACGAACGAGTTTTGTATGAGACAAAGATGGATGTACATAGGAGGGTTGGGACTTACACTGTAAGAGAGGCCCATTGATTTTGAAAGCAGTTTCACAGGGAATAATGCTCCTTTCAATACCAATGGTATTTAGTGTAAAATGTACAGATGAAACAGAAATGATTGATCAAAGTTTTATCTGTAAAAAGTATTTTCAAGCGAAGAGTATATACAGATAAAAAGATTTTGAAAAGAAGTATCGTGTTATGTATGGATAAAAGTTTGTTTTTGAAGTATCTGTGTTATGTACAGATAAAAAGTTTGTTTTTGAAGTATCTGTGTTATGTACAGATAAAAAGTTTGTTTAAAAAATGTTTGACAAAAGTTTGATATGCACAAAGAAATATTATGTACATAAAAGAATGTTATGGGACTTACACCGTGATGGAGGCCCATTGGTTTAAAAGAAATCTTGCTCGGGAGAAACCTTCCTTTAGAACCAATGGATTCGCGATAGACAAACGAATGAAAACAAATGAAAGAAATTTGTTTATGTTTGAATATTGACAAAGATGTTTTGAATATGTACAAATAAAACTAAACATGTACATAAAGGGTTGGGACTTACACCATAAGGGAGGCCCATGATCGATCGAGAAATTCGAGAGAGAGGAAGTCGTTTATCGTTTGAATTGGATCGATCATGGTAAAAGATGCAAGTTTGATGAAATGTTTTGAAAAATGATTTGAAAATGTTTTGAGAATGTTTTGAAATGTTAAGTTGATTTGTGAAAGGTTTTGAAAAATCGAAGTCGAAAACTTGAAAAATTCACCTTTTAAGGAGGTTTGAAAAAGTTTGAGCGTCGTTTTGCTCGATTAAAATTTAATCGATGAAAATATTTTTGGATTTTTTGACATAATCATAAAATATATATATTAAATGACAAGTGTGCAAAAATCATCTCAAAATGAGAAGTTTTGATTGGTTAAAAAATTGTTGAAGTTTTGTGAAAAAACATGAAAAATTGAAAGTTTGTAAAAAGAATGGTCTTGAGAGGATTGAACCCATGACCATTGGGTGGGGCACGTGGCAGAGAACCTTAAGAGCAAGCCAGGGACCAACTGAGCCAGTGCGTTTGAAATGTTAGTGGACCAGCACACGTGTTGATATGGTATTGGAAAGTTTTGAAGAAAACATGAAAAATTGAAAACTTTGTAAAAAGAATGGTCTTGCTGGGTTTTGAACCCATGACCATGAGGTGATACGCGTGTCACAAAGCCTTAAAGGCAAGCCATGAACCACTGAGCCAAACACGTTTGAGTTGTTAGTGGATTAAAAACACGTGTTAATATTATATTGGATTATTTGAAAATTTGAAAAATGAAGAACACATGAACACGCGCGAATTTTCTGGGCTTGTGTTTGATTCTCGCCACAATTCGAGCTATCTCCTTCGTTTCTCAACCAAATGGCACGATGTAAAACCAAACTTGATCGATTTTATGCCACGAACATGAAGATGCTTGTTAATTTCATTTATATTAAGCCTAGAATGATTTCGATTCGAAGAACACGTATGAACCCTAAACTGAAAAATCTAAATTAAATGATGTATGTTGAACGATTGTTTGATTTTATTGAGGGCTATTGTTCGTGTTGAGTGCGAAAACAAATGGCCAAGAGTTTTTCTTAATTGATGCAAGGAATATGGAGTTTGAAGTTTGTATGGATACCGAAAAGTGAAGATCAAAACTGTTCTAGAGCACTTCCATTGTTGTTTCTTGATCCTTAGAGCAATGCATGTGAGGATGCTTTAGAGATGGCCCGCTTGCTCGAACTTACTTCAATCTCTCCACTCAAGTCAACCTGCAATCAGCTCGAAGAACTCGGAATCGAAGTTAATGGTGTTACTGATTGCTATTCTTGTTTTAGATCAACTCCGGGATGTTCATGGAAGGTGTATGGATCATTAGAACAACAATTGATCAAGCCAAACTTGCAATTCGATTCCTAAGTCGTTTTAAAGTTTTGAAAAAATGGAAATGGAATTTGATTTTCTCTTGCTTTTAGTTTGATTTTAAGTTTGGAACAAGTTTGTTAATGATCATGGAACATGTTGGACACCAATTTTCATCATGTTTCCATTGAATTTTCAAAATGCTATATTTCTCAACTTTGCACTAATTGCTTGATTTTCAAGAAAAGAAGAAAAGCATGGATTTGTGTATTGATTTTGGTGTCCATTGAACTTGAAATGCCATCCTTTTATAGGCAAGAGGTCTGAAATGTTAGGCAAGGAAGTACAAGCCATTTGGTAACTCATGGATAACTTAGAGGGCAAGATTGGTTTTTTACCACAAAAGGAAACTTCCTTTTTTTTCACCATGTGCTATATTTATCCAAACTTGATCCAATCTTCAATCATCACTTTTCACTGATGTTTATCAGTTTGATGAGTCATTTTGGCAAGGTGGCAAGTGGTTTGAGTGAAAAAACACAAAAAGACCTATAATTTGAAGTTATGAACTTTGAAAATTAAGTTTCATGGACCCTTTTGTTCCAATTTCAAAAGTGTATCTAGACTCCATGGATTTTGAAGTTCTTGGACATTTTGTAAAGCTTTTTCCATGATCTACAACTTTCATGTTTTGAGTTTTTTCAAATTCCAATTGGAACTAGGTGAAAAAATGGCTTGAAGTTTGGAAAAAATGTGAAATTTCAACACTTGGAAATTTTTCTAAGTTATAGAAATTTTGACTTTTTGTTGACTTTTCCAAATTCTTTGATTTTTGATGATCATGATGGATCATTTGAAGTATTTTGATGATTGAAAAAGTTTTGTTTTAAAAATTTTGACCAAAAGTCAAAGTTTGACTTTTCTGTGCAGATGAAATTTCATCAGATGTTTCTGAAATCGACTGATGAATTCTGTGAACTTTTGTGATGATTTGAATCCAGAAATTAGGTCAAGAGGTTATATCTAAGATATGATGACCAATCTCTATCCAAAAAAGTCATCCACTGCTCAAAAAGTCAGAGAATTCTCACACCCGATCAAAACCCTAATTGGTCGATCCTTGATTAATCTGTGAGAGAATTTGATATCTGAGGATGGAAGGGTAATGATTTGATCAAGATAGATCAAATGAGATGGAAGAATCTCAAACCCTAATTGGTCGGCTCAAGAATCAGATGAAAATCTGATGAAACCCTAATTTTGACCTGTGAATGCTATACCCGATTAATGCTGTCTGAGCTGTTAGTTATGCAATAATGCAAATATATGGTGGTATATTAGGTCAAAAATTGGGGTATGACAGATGCCCCTATTTAAGTTTCTTTAACCTGAGAGATGAAGATGAATATCTTCGTTTTGATAGGTGTAAAGATACTTAAATATCGAATCAAAATTTTGGACCTAAGATACCAAAAGATGCGGATGATGCAAAATGATTGTAAAAAGTTTCACCAGATGACATCACGTAAAATGGCATGGTAGGGAAATTTGTGAATGTTTGTTTCGCTTTGGAAGCAGAGAGATTACCCATCACCTTGTGACAATGTTTAAGGTAAGTGAAAATGATATTACCAATTATCAGCCTTGTGATAGTTTATGGTAATGAATGTTGAAGATGTTACCAATTATCAGCGAAGTGATAACTATAACAAGGTAACTTTTTTTTTTTAAGACAATTTGCTGTGTATTCAGCTTTGTGAATAACAGACAGTGAAAGAAACAGAACTCGAAAATGAGCTTCTATTTTCTTGGATACAATTTTGCCGAGGATCTCTCTTTTTGAGGAGATGCGGGCATTTTAATCGGTTTTCCTTTTGACAAAGACAACCGAGGAATTTCTCATCGGTCGTGATTTGACCTTGTTGAGAAGAACAAACTTTTATGACAAGTTTAGGAATGAAAATAAAGCTCGGACAATGAGACTATTGCTTATTGCTTTGTTGATTAGAGACGAGGTTCTATTCAGAATGAAGAAAAAAGCAGTCAATCAAGACATTGTTCCAAATGAGGAATGATCTCACTGGGAATGTGGTGAAGAGAAGAAAATGCATTTCTGTTTGGGGATACTCATCGGGATAAAAAGAAATGTATCTTTTCTATTTGGCGAGACTACTGGGATAAACTTGTACTTACATGAGTAAGTGTGATTTACATCAGTGATATGGAAGCAAACATTTCGAGGAATGCAAAAAATGCAATGAATGATGCTATTATGTATGAATGTCATGAATGTTATATGTATGCTAACACTACTTTGACAAAGACACTAAAGAGATATTTGGGGAAAAGGACCGCGTCAAGTTCGAACAAATACTTGGTGAAGATTACGGCACTGGTGTAAACATTCACTGATGAAGATTTTTGAGTTGCATGGTTTACACTTTCCGAGAAAGGTATTTCATTGGCAACTTGATTGGGGATTCTTTTTGGATAAGAATACCGTCCTTTGAAGATTTCCGTTGAGGAGAAAATTGCATGTGCTTGGCAATTCCAGGGATCGAAACACTATTGGAGAAACAGTTGAAGTTATTTCCGTGTTCATAGTTTCAAAGGAGAATTTTGCTTTTGTTTCAAAATTTTGAAGTAAAATTCATTTAAAACATTTCTGTTTCAAAAAAGTGATTTTCACAATAAAAGCGTTATTTTGCAAAACGGAATAAACAAGAATTGCAAACAAAGGTACAAGGCTCAAATTTATTGATAGAATGGTGATCAGCCAAAGGCGTGATTCCATGAACTATTTACAAAAGTTGGAAATGATAATTTATTGGGAAAAGGCTACATTGAAAGCAAATAACCACTACTATCCCTAACAACTTTGAATTCCAACTGTGCTTGTTGCTTCAGAAGAGTTGATTGAAGATCCGTTGATAGAAGATTCTTCATGTGGACAAAATACAGACTGACTGCAGTTACTTTGTCGTTTTGTATCCTTGTTTTTGCCTAGATCGCCTTTTAAGGTTTTCGATCTATCAGGATAATTTCTGTTTATTGTCTCTAATTTTTGCCTGGATCGCCTTTTCAGGTTTTCAATCCACCGAGACGCTCATTTTTGCCTAAGCCGCCTTTTCGGTTTTCGACTTACCGATGTTCTTTTGTTTTTAGACAAAGTATTTTTTGATGCGTCAAGATTCACGATGCGGGAGTTCATCGCGTCCATGGTTGTGAGAGTCATAGCACCGCCAAAAGCTTCTTTGACGATGTATGGGCCTTCGTAGTTAGGAGTCCATTTGCCCTAGAATCTGTTTGAAAAAGGAATCTTTTTAAGCACGAGGTCACCTTCTCGGAATTCACGAGGTCGGACCTTTTTGTCGAAAGCTTTTTTCATTCTTCTTTGATAGAGTTGTCCGTGACACAGAGCGGTCAGGCGCTTTTCTTCAATTAAGTTCAGTTGGTCGTATCTGCTTTGACACCATTCAGCCTTAGATAGCTTTGTTTCCATGAGAACTCTCATTGATGGAATCTCAACTTCTACGAGAACCGCCCATGCCGTATACTAGAGAAAAAGGAGTTGCCCCTGTTGAAGTGCGTACTGAAGTACGATACCCATGCAAAGCAAATGGCAGCATTTCGTGCCAGTCCTTGTAAGTGATGACCATTTTTTGGACAATCTTTTTGATGTTCTTGTTGGCTGCTTCAACGGCGCCGTTCATCTTTGGCCGGTAAGGAGACGAGTTATGATGCTCGATCTTGAATTCCTCACACAGTTCTTTCATCATTTTGTTATTCAAGTTTGATCCATTGTCAGTAATGATCTTACTTGGAATTCCATATCGGCAAATGAGGTTGTTCTTGATGAACCTCACAACCACTTGTCTTGTGACGTTGGCGTAATCCGCTTGACACATTTGGTGAAGTAATCAATAGCCACCGAATGAAGCGATGTCCGCTGGACGCTTTTGGTTCAATCATTCCAATCATGTCAATGCCCCACATGGAGAACGGCCACGGAGAGGAGAGAACGTTAAGTAGAGTCGGGCACATGGATCTTATCTGCGTAGATCCGCACTTGTGACATCTTTTGACGTGTTTACTGCAATCGATTCCATCGTTATCCAATAGTATCCGCTCTTAAGATCTTTCGGACATTGCATGCCCATTTGAATGAGTTCCAAAGGACCCTTCATGCACTTCATGGATGATCGTGTTCGCTTCTTGTCGTCGACACATCGGCGTAACCATGTCGAAGTTTCTTTTGTATAGCACATCCTCGTTCAGGAAGAAATTCCTAGAAAGCCTCCTCAGAGTTTTCTTATCCTTGTACGATGCCCCAAGTGGGTACTCTCGTGTTTGAAGGAAACGTTTGATGTCGTGAAACCACGGTTTATTGTCAAAGACTGCTTCTGTAGCAAAGACATATGCAGGTCTTTCAAGGCGTCTGATGCGAATTCTGGGCATATCGTTCCAATTGTTGATTTTAAACATGGAAGATAGAGTAGCCAAGGCGTCTGCCATTCGATTTTGATCTCGAGGGATATGATGCAATTTTACTTCGTTGAAGAAAGTCAACAACCGTCTTGCATAATCTCTGTAAGGAATCAAACCAAGATGATGAGTTTCATACTTGTCTTTGATTTGGTTGATCACAAGGGCTGAATCTCCATATATGTCAAGGATCTTGATCCTCAAGTCGATGGCTTCTTCGATACCCATGATGCATGCTTCATATTCTGCGATGTTGTTGGTGCAATCAAATAGCAACCTGGCAGAGAATGGTATATGAGAACCTTCGGGAGTGATGATGACTGCCCCAATTCCATTACCAAAAACATTAACTGCTCCATCAAAGACTAGGCCCCATCTGGATTCTGGATCTGGTCCTTCTCCGAGTAGCGGTTCGTCACAATCTTTCATCTTCAAGTACATAACATCCTCGTCTGGGAAATCAAACTTGAGAGACTGGTATTCGTTGAGCGGCTGATAAGCCAAGTGATCGGGCGAGAATGCTTCCTTTAACCGCTTTCTGAGTGCGGTATTGGATATCATACTCAGATAGTAGCATTTGCCATCGAGCGATTCTCCCGGTTAAGGCAGGCTTTTCAAATACGTACTTGATTGGATCCATTTTGGATATTAACCAAGTCGTGTGATTGATCATGTATTGGCGAAGACGTTTTGAAGCCCACACCAAAGCACAACATGTTTTCTCGAGCATGGAGTAACGAGTTTCACAGTCTGTGAATTTCTTACTCAGGTAGTAGATGGCATGCTCCTTCTTACCGGTTTCATCTTGTTGTCCAAGTACGCAGCCCATGGACTCTTCTAGTACGGTAAGGTATATGATTAACGGTCTTCCTTCCACTGGAGGGATTAATATTGGAGGTTCTGACAGGTATTCCTTGATACTGTCGAATGCTTTTTGGCAATCAGCTGTCCACACAACCTTTTGGTCTTTGCGTAGAAGCTTGAAAATCGGCCCACAGGTAGTAGATCATCGAGAGATAAACCGAGATGTAATTTAATCGTCCAAGAAATCCTCTTACTTGCTTTTCCGTACGTGGCGTAGGCATTTCCTGAATAGCCTTGACTTTATCAGGGTCGACCTCAATTCCTCTTTGACTGACGATGAAACCTAGGAGTTTTCCAGATCTTACCCCAAAGGTGCATTTGTTAGGATTCGTGAGCTGAAACTTCCTTAGTCGTTGAAACAACTTTAAGAGGTAGTCTATATGTTCCTCTTCAGTGTCAGACTTTGCTATCATGTCGTCCACGTAGACTTCGATCTCTTTGTGCATCATGTCATGAAAGAGAGTAGTCATTGCCCTCTGGTAAGTAGCGCAGATTCTTTAGTCCAAATGGCATTACTTTGTAGCGAAGGTGCCCATGGCGTGATGAAAGATGTCTTCTCCATATCTTCGGGAGCCATTCTGATCTGATTGTAACCAGAGAAACCATCCATGAAGGAAAAGACGTTGAATTTTGCAGTGCCATCCACTAGCATGTCGATATGCGGTAGTGGGAAATCGTCTTTTGACTAGCTTTGTTCGATCCGGTAGTCAACACATTCGACCTTTCCATCCTTTTGGAGACAGGCACTATGTTGGCTAGCCATTGAGGATACTCGAGTGATAAGAAAACCGCGTCGCTTTTGAACTTCCTTTTTATTTTCTCACCATTTCGTGATGAACTCTCCTCGCTTATGGCGGACATTGGTCTTAACGGCAAGTGATGTTCCACGATGCGGTATCCAATCCGGCATGTCTGGTAGGACCAAGCAAATACATCAACGTATTCTTTGAGAAGGTTTATCAGTTTGCTTTTGACACTGCTGTTGAGTGAAGCTCCGATGTTTACCTTTTTTATATCTTCCTCAGAACCCAAGTTGATTGCTTCTAGAGGTTCTTTGTGAGGCTGAATGATCCTTTCCTCGTGCTTAAGTAGTCGAGAAATTTCATCCGAATCTCTTCTTCAACTTCCTCTTCAGCAACGCTGCTGGGGATTTTAAAGTTGGGAGAGAGCGTAGAGTTATTGCTTTCAATGGATTTGTCCATTTGTTTAATCTGCATTTTTGATTTATGTTTAAAAGAAAGTTTTTATCATCATTTTTTTTTTGAAAGTTAATGTGAAAGTGTTGCAGATTAATTTTTCATTATGATTTTTTTTTGAAGATTTTTGTCATTGTGTTTTTTAGGATTATCATTTCCAGAAAAGGGTAAAAATGAAAATAAACACAAAGTGTGGAAACAAAACAACATTTTATTTATGTTTCACAATATGAGCAGGCCCTAAAATACAAACTCATTTGTCTTGGGCAAGACAAAGAGAAATTATTTAAAAGCTAAACCCTATAAAACATCTCTTCGCTTTGGGCGCGAGTTCAAAACAAAAAGCAAAGATAAACTACTTAGAGCTATGAACATTAGTCCTAACTTCAACAGTTTCCAATAGTGACGAACTCCTTGGAAGTCGAGGTACTGGTAATTTTCCGCTTGGTTTAACCCTTGAGTAAACTTTGATTCTGGTGAGCAGGCTTTGAAGACTACGGACGATGGCCTTTGCCTTTGGTCTAAAGCGATCTTCTTGATTAATGATCGGGAAGTATGAGAGATAGCCTTTGTACTTCTGTTGGTCTTTGTGTTGAATCTTGGGGATGTTCCTTCCAGTCTTGGAGTGAAGAGACTCGTTGTCACACTTTCCGCATCGTATCCTGAATCATACTCTTGATCTTGATGATCATGTTGATGTAGTGGTAACGAGGATCGGCTTGGTGAAATCCACAGACGTGTTGAAACAGAGATCTTCATTTGGGACCTCGATCGTTGATTAGTTTGAGAAGACGAGTATTCCTCTTCGATTGACTAGGGTAGTCAAAGTCATCACCCCATCCCGTGGGTTGGATATCTTCAATCCGGATTTTCGAGCTTTCAGCGCAGTATTTCACCATGTAGTCGTATTTGCCACTTGGTTCTCCCAAGGTATCCCAAACTTCAGCAGGGACTGGCGGATTTTCATGTTGTTGCAGGGACATGTCTTTGAATTGATCCGTCGGTGCATATGATTCCTCTTGAGACACATACTCAGGGCTATTCAAATAAGTGCTCCATTCTTCAGATTCAGATGGATCATCTTCATCCTCTTCAATGGTTACAACATTAACCTCTTGCGGAACAGGGTTTAAGAAACCTCCGCTGTGAAATACTTCCTTAATCAGGGGAAGTGCTTCATCTTTCTCTTGTTTTTTGTAGAATACAGGTGTGAACCCGAGTCCGGTTTTCATTTCATTCTTGACAGGTTTGATAACTTGTCCCCATCCTTGAGTATTGCCATCTTTCACCATTTGTGCCGCTTCTTTATACGAAGAGATAGATGATCTATTTTTAGTAGATTCACCTTCTAACGGATTTTCTGGGAGATGCGGCGCTCAATGTCATTAGCGTGATGAAGGAGAAGTGGATAGATGACTTACAAGTAAAGCTTGTTCACCGATGGTCACCAACTTTCCATTTCGTGAATTTTAATTTCGATGGAGTAGAGTTCTGCCCCGCATCGTGGATCCAAGGTCTTCCTAGCAAGCAACTATCGCACTGGTACGTCCATGACTTGGAACGTAATTTTGAAAGTGTGAGGGCCAATTGTCATTGGGAGATCAACTTCCCAATACCGACTTTCTCGATCCATCGAAAGCTCTTACTATGATGTCGTTGAACTTCATTGGCGTTCCTTTGTAAGCTAAGCGAGCGCCGTTTTGGCATTACGTTTAAAGACGAACGTATCCACCAATACATTGGATAGGGAATCGGTGGCAAATCATCGAGATGTGTAAGGCCAAGTTGTGATCTTTCCTTCTTAGGAAGTTCTTCGTCACTAAAACTCGTTATTGCGGTTGTTATGTTGGAGCGATCCTCCAAATTGGTGCGTAGTCACATCGTGATCCACATAAGCTGGTCTAGTACTCTCATCAAAGCTTCTCGGTGAGCTTGAGTTAAGGAGTAAAGATGATTGAAATTTTTGAAGGAGTGCATCAATTGGTCTACGACTCGATATTCGCTCTTCTTGATTAGTTTCGTGATCTCGTCAAAGTTCGAATTGATGTTGGTTCCATCAGAGAACCAATGTTTGTACTGGTTAACAATGGGAATCGTTGCAGGATTCTCGAGGATATGTTAACTTGGTTTTGTTTAACAACGCTGAAGGCGATTTTGGTGGCAATGGGCGTGTACTCGTCACGCGTTACTCGTCCGATTACATTATATTGACATTAGTGGAAGTGTAGGCATGGGTTTCTCTTTCCATCCTCTATCAAGGTTGCATTATTTGGTAAGGAATTGCTCTGGTAGAACATGCGGAACAGGACCGGTGGGCAAATTACCAAAGGAGATGTTGGAATGTTGGAACCAGCGCGATCTTCACATGCTCGGGTATGTTGAAACAAGGGATCTAACGTTTACTGGATTTTCGAGTTGATATCTGAGACTAAAAGCTCATGCGGAAAATGCCCTATTGTATTTACGTCATGGTCATCTCTATTTCGTAAATTTGTAGGTCACCAATGTCAACAAATGTTGAATATCGCTCTTATGGTGGGACATCCATGGATATTCTTTGAACAGATATAGCAAGTCGCATAATCATGCTTAGTGAAGGTGCTCATGGTCTTGTATGCTTCATGAAGATGCACCAAGTTTCCTTTGACTAAGTTTACATCGTGACAAGGTACTGTCTGTATTCCTTAGCATTAGATTCACCGAGTGTCCACTATGGTGGGAAGTGGATTGGCTTGCACATTCGGACTCGTATTTAAGGAAAGAAAATTAGCCTTCACTAATCTACTTCAATGCTATGCAATGCTCAAGGTCATGGCTGGTGCCTTGGTGAAAAGGGCAAGACATATCGCTTTGTACCACCATGGTAGTTTTTCGGGGACGGAGGTGGTAACCTTGTGCGATTAGATTCCTTTCTATCGGTAGAGGTAAAGTTCGTATGCGTCATAGGAATCGGGTCGAACCGAGTGACCCTCGGCGCACGGTTTGGGTTGTGGCCGCGAGCCTTGACGAGGTGTTGAGTTTGTTGATTTTGTTGAAATTGCGGAGCAATTCACGGAGTGTGTTGATGGGTGCTATGGCTACACGTCGTTGTCGAATGACATTTTTGCGTGGTTTCCTTGGGACACCACTCCTACGTCATGTTCTTTCTTCCTTGGGAAACGGTTCCAACTTTCTTGGTATTACTAGAAGATCCTACTTTTGGTTAGGCGTCCGTCCGAACCCCTTCTTCCAGTCGCATTCCCATGCTTACCATTTCATTGAAGTCTCCTGGAGCGCTAGCGATCATTCGCTCATAGTAGAATGGACCAAGAGTGTTGAGGAATACCTTAGTCATCTCTTTCTCTTCCAAGGGCGGATTGACTTGGGCAGCAATTTCCCTCCATCGTTGCGCATATTCCTTAAATGTCTCTCTTTCCTTTTGAGACATGGAACGGAGTTGATCCCTATCAGGAGCCATATCCAAGTTGAATTTGTACTGCTGGATAAAGGCTTTGCCTAGGTCGTTGAATGTTTGGATATTCGTGCTGTCTAAACCCATGTACCACTTCAGTGCGGCACCGGTGAGACTATCCTGGAAATAATGAATTAACAGCTGATGATCCTCATTGTACGTAGACATTTTCCTAGCATACATCGTGAGATGGCTTTGCGGACAGGAATTTCCTTTGTACTTTTCAAAGTCAGGGACTTTGAATTTTGCAGGTATTTTTACGCGAGGAACTAAGCACAAGTCCTGGGCGTTTTTTCCAAACAATTCTTTCCCTCGAATCGTTTTTATCTCAAGCTGCATTTTGAGGAGCTGTTCCTGGAGACTCTCCATTGAACCATGAGCGTTCGTGTTATTTCCTGGAGTGTGATGAACTTCTTCGTCTGTGGTAGCATGCACTACGGAAGCTGAGTTCAACATGATCGGTTGAGAAACCGACATTGTTACTTGTGGAAAAGTTATTCCACGTTGTGGAGTGAATGTAGCGTTCTGCTGCAAAGTAGGTATTTCAAGCGAGGTTGTTTGAGAAGTCGGTTGGCGAACTCCAATGCCGGGTTAAAAGGCATTCCCATGGATAGCCCTCGGCATGCCGAAAGGTGAACTCTGACCGCGCTGAAACCGGAGTAGTAGTATCCTCTCAAGTTGCTATTTGGTTATATTGCCGATGTTGCTTGTTGACTTTCTTGTGTGGCGAGTTGACCAAAGATGTGAGTCTCTCCACTTCTTCTTGTAGCGTAGTTACCGTACTACGGAGTTCAACGCTTTCTTGCTCAAAATTCTCCATTACTTTTCTTCTTTTGATCCGTATCGTATGTTCGAGTTGGTGGACGCAATGAGAAACTCTAAGGCGACGACTTGACGATCTTTCTATTTGTTCGAACTGTTCAAGCTAGAAAAGAGAAGAAAAGTGAAAGTATCGACTAATCAATAGACTTAAATGCAAAGTATGATGCATGAATATGATTTGTAAAGAAAAGAAATTTCAAAGAATTTACACTAAACGAGATATTTCGCAAATATTTGGATGGAAAACACAAATTTTATTGATTAATGAAGGAAGATTACAACAATTGTTTTTTGTTGGAGCATTGCTCACACAAATGATACAATAAATGATAAAATTACAAACTAAATTAAACTAATTAAACATCTTCGTCGGATGACGATCCAAAGGCTTGATGCGACTTGTGATTTCCTTCCCATAGTGAGCTTTTAGTTTGGCTTTCTCGGCTCTTAGCTTGCTAATGACTCTCTTCCACTTGTTGGGAGCGAGATCGCTGGTTGTCATCTCCTCGAGCTTTCTTTTCCCTTCCTTGACGTATTTCTGGATTGCGCTATCCTTCTGGCGAATCTTCTCGTCTTTCTCCATGAGCCATTCATCCTGGAAGTAGAGCGTCTTTTCATGATCTTTGACTTGCTTCTTGAGCTTCTCAATCTCAAGGTTGGTCTTAAGGAATTTGCTTTCCAAAGCTTCTTTCTCAAACCTTATCTTGGTCAAGGCTTCTTGGTATTCTCCCACAGCTTCAACGGGAAAATTTGTTGATTTGGAGGCGATTGAGAACATGGGATCCTCATAAGCGTAAGGCATTCGAAATTCCTTCGCTCTTTTCTTTATCCAAGAAGTGTAGGTTTCCATGGCTACACAATTCTTTGCCTTACCTTTTCCTTTCTTTCGGATGTGATGCCAAGCTTTGATCATCCTAGCCTTCAATCCTTGGGAATCCTCTCCTTCATGATAGAAGTAGCTTTCTACTGTAAAACCGGGAGGTTTACCAGAATTTGCGTATCCGAGCTGACGTTTTGCTAGGAATGGGTTGTAGTTGATTCCTCCTTTCGTACCAATGAGAGGTACGTTGGCAAATTCTCCACAGCTCTCAATGATTTCCATCTCATTGTTTGCCAAGGTATACCAATGGATATCGTCGTTTGTAAGAGACATGAGTCTTCTGGACCAATGCCACTCGTCTTTGTTTTCGCGGAAGATAGGAGATTTAGGCAGGTGCGAGACAATCCATTTGAAAAACAGAGGTACACAACACACGATAGTTCCGTCTCCTTGACGATTCCTATGATGAATAGAGACGTACGTGTCACCAAGCAGGGTGGGAACAGGATTTCCAATCAGAAAGATCCTTATGGCGTTGATATCAACGAAATTTGGGACGTTGGGAAACAACACCAATCCATAGAGGAGTAAAGCTAAAATAGCTTCAAAGGCTACCATACTACCGGCTTCAGAGAACTTGAGAGCCTTCTCCATTAGGAACTTTGAGGTCAGTCCTAAGAGTTTTCCTCTGGTAGTTAGGTTTTTGTCTATCTCAGGTTTCTTTAAATGAGTCATTGTTGCAATGACTTGTGACTTAGGAATGGCTTCCAAACCATTGAAAGGCACTTTGTTTGATACTGAGATTCCTAGGATATGCGCATACTCTTCCAAAGTAGGCATCAACTGATAATCAGGGAAAGTGAAACAATGATAGGCGGATCGTAGAACGAAGGTTTTGAGAAGTCCTTCATCAACGTTAGCGTTCAAAAGAGTTAAAAGAGTCCCATAGCGTTTTCTGAAATCCGAGGGATCTTCTACCAAGGATGCTAACTCTTTCAACTTTCCTACGTCATGAATCCTAAAACTGTATCTTTTGGTGAATCTTCCTCTGACGTCCATCACTCTAACCTAAAATATTTTACAAAGAAAACATCTCTAAATTCTTTGGAAATGGAGAGAGAAAATGAAGTTTTTTTTTTTTTTGAATGAATGAATGAATGCATGAATGCGGCAAACATGGTTAGTAGTTATACACACGGGCAAGCGTTCGAAGTCACGAGCATGAAGCCAACGATAAGAATCAACGGGGTTAAGTTCTAAGGGCTTATTCATCTGTGAATCGGGTTCTATCGATAATACAGCTCAACACTCCTTCAAAACATTATTGGATTTGGTGAATACTCGATGGTCCAATAATATTTTCAAGAGAAACTCGCTGATCGTAGTATCGCATGACAATTACTCTAGGCTTACACCGAATAATCTCGCACTACATCCTAATGGCGGGATGGTTTATGTGTTCTATCCACTCACTTCTTAAGTTCTCCGAAAATACAGTCTTCGCAATTACTTGCTTAAACACAATACCCTCAAGACAACCTCCCTGCTGGAAATATTAACTTCGAAAGCATTGACGCTCACGATTAATACCTCCACCTAGATCTTAAAATGTTTCTTAAATCCGGGTTAGATTTCTTTCCATCAAGTGAAATCGCGAAACACACAATAAAGAAAAGATATATGCAAAATATGAAAAGCTTATCCCTTTCTTTTCTTTTTGAAAACAAAAAACTTGGTGCTCTCAGCGAGTAGCGTTTTCTTTTTGAAAAATCAAAGTTTCAGTTATCCCAGAGTCGCCATTTTCCTTCGCGTTAAAGGTGGCGCTGAGGATGCGAACGTGAGTTCGGATCTTCGACGCAACGATTTAAATCTTTTGATTTGTTTATAAAGATGCCGCGAGCATCAAGCTTTATTATTTTCAACACAAGAAAGATGATTTAATGATTATGAAAAGGGAAAGTCGAAATACCCTCAATTGATATTGGTATGCGTAACGACTAGCGCAAACTAGACATGACGCATTGGGGAGATTCGAGTAAGGGGATTGGTATATAAAGGAATAGATGGAGCACCCTAAATATATGTAGTTATCTGACTTTATATATGAATATGTTTGATATGTTGTGTGTTTTTAATTGCTATTTCTATGATTGGGAAAGTTTCTCCTTTGGATTTTAAGCGAGATTATGTGGGATTCTAGGTTTTGTTATTATTGTGCTCGCAAAGATCGTGGATCTTGCATACATATCCCCTAGTGGGAATCGAGCATTTGTAGCTCGGATCTGCTGTGGTTCTATGGTTTGTTTGGTCTGAGGGAGATAGAAATTTGCTCGGCAAGGATGAGACCTTGTGCCTACGTATTCTCAAAAGGATGTTGAGAAAGTCAGAGTAATCGTAGTTCCCACTTATGCTAGTGGAAAGCAACGGGATGTTAGTAAGAGATAGACAAATGTCATCTTAATGAAAAATGTATCTAATCTATTTCATCACATACATTTTTGAAAAGTTTGATTGATTAAAATCTTTCATCGTAAGTATTAGGTGTTTTACTTGAGTGTACAAGCGTTACCACTTACATGTTTAAGAAAGATGTTTGAAAAAAGATGATTGAATCTTTTAACTGTAAGTATTGGGTGTTTTGCTTGAGTGTACAAGCGTTACCACTTACTGTTAATAGATGTTTTTTGTTTGAAAAGAGTTAAAAAAGTTGAAAAGTTTTTGACTGTATGTGATGTAGTAGATGAGATACTTCTTCCATAGAGATGATAGATGTCTAAATCTCAAGGAGAAATGGATTGGATTAAAGGGATGCTTTTAAGAAGCCCATGGGTCCTTGTATTGTTAGCCCAAGAGGAGGCATTCCGAGGGTCATCGAGGGTCATCGAGGGTCCTTGTATGAAGCTCAAGAGGAAGCTATAGGGTATGGCTGTCTTTGGCTTGAAAGGGATTTCACCGAGAAATCATCCTTTTCTGAATAAGAGCAATTTCACCGGGAAATTTTACTCATTGGGGAATTTGAAAGTGATTTCACCGGGAAACCATCCTTTCAGGGTTCTATCTTAGCGCGGGTGATTCTTTGTATTGGAAGCCCAATAGGAGGCTGTTAAGAGATTTCCTGTCTCTTTCATTGTATGATGCCCAAGAGAAGGCTAAACTCAATGAGGAGTTCTTTTGAACGAAGCCCAAGAGGAGGCTGACTCAACAGGGGAGTGTTGTCTTATACGAAGCCTAAGCGGAGGCTAACTCTGTGGGAGAGTTTCTTTGTACGAAGCCCAAGAGAAGGCTGACCCATGCTGGGGATAAGTTATCTTGTATGAAGCCCAAGCGGAGGCTAACTCTGTGGTGATGAGTTGTCTTGTATGAAGCCCAAGCGGAGGCTATACTGTGGGGAACCTATTGATTAGTCTAATTGTTATGTTATTATTAGACAGTTTGTGTAAACAGGTGTGTGTGTGTGATATGTATTCACAGGAGTTTATGAAGGAAATATAAACAATGCATGATGTTTATTTACAGCAGTTTATGAAATATAAACAAGTGTTTGTGAAACGAACGTTTAAAACGAATGTAACTTGATTATTTACAAGTTTGAACTGTGTACAAGGAAATGAATATGTACACGAACGAGTTTTTATGTACAGACAAAGATGGATGTACATAGGAGGGTTGGGACTTACACTGTAAGAGAGGCCCATTGATTTTGAAAGCAGTTTCACAGGGAATAATGCTCCTTTCAATACCAATGGTATTTAGTGTAAAATGTACAGATGAAACAGAAATGATTGATCAAAGTTTTATCTGTAAAAAGTATTTTCAAACGAAAGAGTATCTGTATTATGTACAGATAAAAAGATTTTGAAAAAGAAGTATCTGTGTTATGTACAGATAAAAAGTTTGTTTTTGAAGTATCTGTGTTATGTACAGATAAAAAGTTTGTTTAAAAAATGTTTGACAAAAGTTTGATATGTACAAAGAAATATTATGTACATAAAAGAATGTTATGGGACTTACACCGTGATGGAGGCCCATTGGTTTAAAAGAAATCTTGCTCAGGAGAAACCTTCCTTTAGAACCAATGGATTCGGCGTATAGACAAACGAATGAAAAACAAATGAAAGAAATTTGTTTATGTTTGAATATTGACAAAGATGTTTTGAATATGTACAAATAAAACTAAACATGTACATAAAGGGTTGGGACTTACACCATAAGGGAGGCCCATGATCGATCGAGAAATTCGAGAGAAGACGAAGTCAGTTTTATCGTTTGAATTGGATCGATCATGGTAAAAAGATGCAAGTTTGATGAAATGTTTTGAAAAATGATTTGAAAATGTTTTTGAGAATGTTTTGAAATGTTAAGTTGATTTGTGAAAGGTTTTGAAAAAAATCGGAAGTCGAAAACTTGAAAAATTCACCTTTTAAGGAGGTTTGAAAAGCTTTAACGTCGTTTTCGCTCGATTAAAATTTAATCGATGAAAATATTTTTGGATTTTTGACATAATCATAAAATATATATATTAAATGACAAGTGTGCAAAAATCATCTCAAAATGAGAAGTTTTGATTGGTTAAAAATTGTTGAAGTTTTTGTGAAAAACATGAAAAATTGGAAAGTTTGTAAAAGAATGGTCTTGAGAGGATTGAACCCATGACCATTGGGTGGGCACGTGGCGAGAACCTTAAGAGCAAGCCGGGACCAACGAGCCGTTTGAAATGTTAGTGGACCAGACACGTGTTGATATGGTATTGGAAAGTTTTGAAGAAAACATGAAAAATTGAAAACTTTGTAAAAGAATGGTCTTCTTGGTTTTGAACCCATGACCATGAGTGATCGTGTCACAAAGCCTTAAAGGCAAGCCATGAACCATCGAGCCAAACACGTTTGAGTTGTTAGTGGATTAAAACACGTGTTAATATTATATTGGATTATTTGAAAATTTGAAAATGAAGAACACATGAACACGAATTTTTCGGGCTTGTGTTTGATTCTCGCCACGAATTCGAGCTATCTCCTTCGTTTCTCAACCAAATGGCACGATGTAAAACCAAACTTGATCGATTTTATGCCACGAACATGAAGATGCTTGTTAATTTCATTTATATTAAGCCTAGAATGATTTCGATTCAAGAACACGATGAACCCTAAACTGAAAAATCTAAATTAAATGATGTATGTTGAACGATTGTTTGATTTTATTGAGGGCTATTGTTCGTGTTGAGTGCAGAAAACAAATGGCCAAGAGTTTTTCTTAATTGATGCAAGGAATATGGAGTTTGAAGTTTGTATGGATACCTGGAAAAGTGAAGATCAAAACCTGTTCTAGAGCACTTCCAGTTGTTGTTTCTTGATCCTTAGAGCACCAGCGGCATGTGAGGATGCTTTAGAGATGGCCTGCTTGCTCTGAACTTACTTCAATCTCTCCACTCAAGTCAACCTGCAATCAGCTCGAAACAGAACTCGAAATCGAAGTTAATGGTGTTACAGATTGCTATTCTTGTTTTAGATCAACTCCAGGATGTTCATGGAAGGTGTATGGATCATTAGAACAACAATTGATCAAGCCAAACTTGCAATTCGATTCCTAAGTCAGTTTTAAAGTTTTGAAAAAAATGGAAATGGAATTCTGATTTTCTCTTGCTTTTAGTTTGATTTTAAGTTTGGAACAAGTTTGTTAATGATCATGGAACATGTTGGACACCAATTTTCATCATGTTTCCATTGAATTTTCAAAAATGCTATATTTCTCAACTTTGCACTAATTGCTTGATTTTCAAGAAAAGAAGAAAAGCATGGATTTGTGTATTGATTTTGGTGTCCATTGAACTTGAAATGCCATCCTTTTATAGGCAAGAGGTCTGAAATGTTAGGCAAGGAAGTACAAGCCATTTGGTAACTCATGGATAACTTAGAGGGCAAGATTGGTTTTTTACCACAAAAGGAAACTTCCTTTTTTTTCACCATGTGCTATATTTATCCAAACTTGATCCAATCTTCAATCATCACTTTTCACTGATGTTTATCAGTTTGATGAGTCATTTTGGCAAGGTGGCAAGTGGTTTGAGTGAAAAAACACAAAAAGACCTATAATTTGAAGTTATGAACTTTGAAAATTAAGTTTCATGGACCCTTTTGTTCCAATTTCAAAAGTGTATCTAGACTCCACGGATTTTGAAGTTCTTGGACATTTTGGAAAGCTTTTTCCATGATCTACAACTTTCATGTTTTGAGTTTTTTCAAATTCCAATTGGAACTAGGTGAAAAAATGGCTTGAAGTTTGGAAAAAATGTGAAATTTCAACACTTAGAAATTTTTCTAAGTTATAGAAATTTTGACTTTTTGTTGACTTTTCCAAATTCTTTGATTTTTGATGATCATGATGGATCATTTGAAGTATTTTGATGATTGAAAAAGTTTTGTTTTAAAAATTTGACCAAAAGTCAAAGTTTGACTTTTCTGTGCAGATGAAATTTCATCAGATGTTTCTGAAATCGACTGATGAATTCTGTGAACTTTTGTGATGATTTGAATCCAGAAATTAGGTCAAGAGGTTATATCTAAGATATGATGACCAATATCTATCCAAAAAAGTCATCCACTGCTCAAAAAGTCAGAGAATTCTCACACCCGATCAAAACCCTAATTGGTCGATCCTTGATTAATCTGTGAGAGAATTTGATATCTGAGGATGGAAGGGTAATGATTTGATCAAGATAGATCAAATGAGATGGAAGAATCTCAAACCCTAATTGGTTGGCTCAAGAATCAGATGAAAATCTGATGAAACCCTAATTTTGACCTGTGAATGCTATACCCGATTAATGCTGTCTGAGCTGTTAGTTATGCAATGATGCAAATATATGGTGGTATATTAGGTCAAAAATTGGGGTATGACACAAACATCTCATAGAACATGTACAACACATATAGAAAGGGTATAAGAAGAAAGTGAAGAAACACTTAGTAGATTACTTCATGCATGATTGATTAAATATCTTAACCCAATTCTTATAAAAAAGAAACTTTCTTTATGAATAGGTTTTGTAAAAATATATCCTATTTAGTTAGATGAAAACAAAAACTCAATTAAGCAACCCTTTCTTCGACATGATCCCTAATAAAATGGTTCCTAATCTCAACATGTTTACTCCGAGAGTGAAGTACCATATTTTTCGTGAGATTAATGACACTAGTGTTGTAGCATTTTATCAAAAAAATTATGAGATTAACTTCATCCATATAACTTGCGTGCAGTAACCACATGCATCATTATATTATGCTTTAGTAATGGATAATACAACACTTGCTTGTTTCTTGCTATGTCATGAGACAATTGAGTTTCCAAGAAAATGATATGTGTCACTAGTAATTTTTTGATCTAATTTATAACTTGCAAAATTATAATTAGATTATAATACTAGTAAGATATCTCATAATGAGTTTAATTGGTGTGAGGTGTGATTATTTAAGTTTGGTTGAAAACATCACACAAACGGACAACAAACATGATATTTGGACGAGATGCAATAAGATAAAGGAGAAATCCAATCATACCATAATATTTGTTTTCTTCAACTAATTTTCCTTCTTTTCCCTTATCTAAATTGCATGATGTACTCATCAGAGTTGATTTTGGTTTTGTTTCATCCATGTTGAATCTCTTTAGTATATATTTGAAGTATTTAGCTTGAATGATGAAGGTGTCTTTCTTGGATTGATAATTTTGTAATTCAAGAAATTACTGCAACTCCCCAATCATAGATATTTCAAATTCATTCGACATCATATTAGAAAGTTTTCTTACACAAGAATTCATTAGTAGCACAAAATATGATATCATCTAGTTAAATCTACAAAAGTAAAATGTCATGTCTAATTTCTTAAAAAAAGGTGTATAAACCTTTCCTCTTTTAAAATTTCTTTTAAGTAGAAACTTGATCAAATGTTCGTTCCAAGCCTTAGTGGGTTGTTTCAAACCATAAACAACCTTTTTTAGCTTGAACACGTGATCAGAAAAAGAAAAGTTCAAAAACTTAGGAGGTTAATTAACATACACTTCCTCTTGGATGTAATTGTTCAAGAATGTGCTCTTTGCATCCATTTGGAAGATTTTAAGAATCAAAATGCATGATAAACCTAAAAGAATCCTTGTGGCATGTAATCTAACTATAGTGGCATTAGTCTCATTGGAATTTTAGTCTTCCTGTTTATTATACCCTTTTGTAATTACGCTTGCTTTATTTATAAAAAATAATAATTTTCATCAAGTTTTTGTGAAAGACCTTTTTGATTTCAATCACTGCATTAGATGAAGGTTTTTGAACAAGTTCTCAAACATTGTTTCACTAAAATTGATTTTATTCCTATTACTTAGAAAGAGACCAATGTTCATCAATAAAAGATGTTGGACTTGAGACTTCTCACACAAGAGACGGTGAATTGTGTGGTTCACAAAAAAGTGATTTTGAAAACCTTTGGGATATAAAGTCATATTTTAAAAGCATTTTTAATTAATTATAAGCGGAAAAATAAATTGCAGAAAATAATAGTGAAAATGTAAAGAGTTAAGGGAAAATGGGAAAACCGAGAATTATAGAGGTTCAATACAAAAACAAAAGGACCTACTCCTCTCAAGAGGAACCGATATTGATAGTATTAATTAAATGTTCAGAGCTTTTAGTATGAGAGAATCACGAACCCCCTTAGACATGAAAAAAGGATGAACTTCAACCAAAGTGTAAAAGACTTCGGAATATGGCAATTTTAGTTTTTTGTTCCAAATGGAAGAGTGAAGCAATTAGTCTTCTTTGAATACGGAAAATTTAAGCGGTTAGTCTTGTCTCCACAAACAGTAATCTTGGAACAATTATAGTTTAAGCTTCTTAAACCTTTCAAGTTTTTACAAAGGATGAGCTCATGAATCTTTACACCTTGAAACTTATTCAAGCTTTTATCATGTGCTACACTTCAACCTAATATTGTTTTTACCAAGGGCTTCCAATAACCTATGATATTTAATACAGGATAATCTTGAACCTAAACTAGGGTTTGATCACACAATCTCCCAACAAAAGCTTTTACGAGTTTAGCTTCTAGCCCAAACAAAATTCCCTAAATGGACAATATTCAACCAAAATATAAATATACACCCTTGGTGAATTTTACAATTCTACTCTTTTATAATTACAACTTATTCTCACTCACAAAAGTACTTTCTCGTTGATGCACTTCGGCTAATAGTTTAAGTGAGAGAAAGTAAACAAAAAAGTATAGAGAGAGTGTGAGTTGTGTTAAAACACGATTTTGGATCAAATGAAATTAAGGAAGAGATCTTCATTTTTTGACAATCTAACCGATTGGTACTTGATTACAATCGATTAGAAGGTTGAAATATAATCGATTGTAAGTTTAAAAAAAGAAGGACAAGATATCTAGTCATAATACTTCATTAAGCCACTGTACTAATCAATGGGGACTTAATTTTTAATTGAGCTAATCAATTATACAAAGTTCTAATCAATTAGATAAGCTAAAATTTTACCTATAATTATTTTGATAGATCCTAATTTATCTGGCACAACTTCAAGATGTTTTTGAAGATATTTTATTTGGAAAAAATAGTTTGAAAATACGTTTTAGTACGTGTGTGCTTTATCCATGCGCTTTTATGATAAAACCTTATATTTTATAATTGGTTCACTCTCTACTAATTTAGGAGGATCCTTAGCAGTTCCAGACTTTTACAGATTCTATCTCTTTTGTAGACACTTGTTTAAGTAGCTTAAGATGAGGCTTTAGTTAGATTTCATTTTATTGCCATCATCGAATAGTCAAGTCCACCAAACCCTAATACTCAGATTTTCATCTTTATTCGCTTAATCGTTTATGTTTGACTTGTCATAAGATATTAGTTGTCATCATCAAATATTGATGTCCTTGTTAAAATCATATCACCTGCAAAACAAGGTTCCACATTCTCCTCCTTTTTTATGATGACAACACATCTCTCAGAGGATATAGTAAAAGAAAAAAAAAACACATATATGTTTAGAGTAATAAAACTCCCCCAGAGTTAAATAGAGAATATACCCTACTCCCCTAAGAGTATACTTCTCCCTCTTTATCAAAACTAAAAGACAGATAAAGATGCATTTGCAAAAAATAAATATGCAAACAACGACGATTTATATATTTAGAGAAGGAAAAAATAAGCAATAATATCATTAAGAAATAAAAAATATAAAAGGGAATTTTCTTAATTAAAAGTACAAGAAAGAAAAATGCATAACAATAATAAAACATCTAAGAAACACGTAGTTCATCTCAATTTCATCGTCCTCGCTAGACACTAATATTGTTTCTCTCCATTTTCTCAATGAGCTTGTTGATCTTCACATTTATCTTCCTTTACACATCACAAATTTCATCTTCTTAATTGTATACTCCATCATGCTTATGAATGCTTGACCTATCTCTGTATGTACACATATGGGTTCTTCTTCTCCAAAATCTAGAATGGTTTAGAATTTTGGTGGTTAGTTCAACATAGTAGTAGAGATGGCAATATTGACTAGAATAACTAATTTTATAATATTTTTAACATAAATTAATAATTTTGTTTAAATTTATTTCATCAAAATACATTTTGAAATTAATATAAGTTAATAATTTTATTAAAATAAATTAATATATTATATAATTAATAATTCATGATTTTAATTGTTTTTTAAGTATTTATTAAAATAAAGACTTTCAATTATGAAACATTGCGACTTCTGAAAGCAATATTCTAACAACATTTTTCAATTCATCTGTTCTTGCTAGTGTTGTTAACTTTCAAATATGAACATCTTCATCATCTTCCACCTCTTTGTAAGTGCTATACTCTTCTTTCAGTGGTGTTTATAATGCTGGAAATCGCTATAACTATTGATAAATATGTATTCATATTCTTCTTTCTTGCATCCAATTAAACAAAACTTATTCATTCTTTATGAGCCAGATCCTTAGAGTTGGACAGTTGTTTATAAACCATATCAAAAGAGACAACGATTAAAGTAAACAAGCAAACCTTCAAGTTAATGTATCAATAGAAAGTAGAAACAACAAATAGAAAGAAACATGACTATACATGATTCAGTAGCATGCTACTACTGGAATTTAGTGATTTTCTAAGTATGGTGCGGTCACTAATTCAGCTTATGAAAATACTAAAGTACTTGTTAGCAGTACACCATCATTATCTAAAGCTTTGGATGACATATTTGACCATCCATGTCACATTAACAAAAAGGTTTTTCAATGATGCTTAATGGTTTATTCGAATACCGTCATCTAGGCTGCATGCATGGTCTGATTTGCTTGAATGTGGTGTAGGCAAAGTAATGCAATCAATAAGCTAACACCATGTTAATTGCTTCCGCTAGTTAGTTGCTTTTTTATTTTCAAAATGATGTATTGAGACTGTGTTTCAAAGCTGGTTGCTACTTTCTATTGTGTTTCAAAATGATGCAGTGAACTATTGCCCATATGAAAATTTATCCTGTCACCCTATTTTATACAAGTCATCCCCATATTTCATTATTTTCAAAATACCTCTGTCACTATTTTCAGTTGCAATTTATCAGAAATTTAAAAATTCAGTAAATATTATAAAATTCATTGCATGTACCGGAAATTTGGCAAATTTCCGATATTAAACCTTTACCGGTAATTTCAAATTTCTAGTGTGTCAGAAAATTCTGTTATACTTGAAATTTCTGGTATGGCTGCAGATGAAGTTTTATATCTTTACAGTCCTAAATCGACAACTTCAGCTTCTTCTACGGATTCATGTACTGATCTTGCGCAGTACTTCATCACAGATACGGTATGTTTACTTGACTTCATGCACAATTTTTTTTGTTTATAAATTGATGATGTTTTTTAATTATATGTTATTGTAATTGTCAGATTTTTGAATCACGAGATAAAGTTCTAGAATGGGTACGGTCAATTGGAAAAAATCATGGTATTGCTCTTGTTACAATCTGGTCAGATTCTGTTAATTGACTGCGAGGGAGGAATGATAAATTGATTATGGATTGTGACAGAGGAGGAAATTACAAAAAGAAAAATGAATCTACGAAACCTTCTAATGGCAATTATACTATGAAGGTTAGATGCTCATTTAGGCTGAGATTAGTTCCAAGTGGTATCGGTTGAAAGGTGACGGTTAGATGCGGATGCACAATCATAGACTAGATAAGGATTTGGTAGGTCATGACATATTGGGCCGTCTAAAAGAGGATGAAAGAAAATTTGTGAATGAGATGACGAAGTACAACATGGCACCAAGGTACGTTGTGTCTGCTTTGAAAGACAAATATCCAGAAAATCTCACGAGTATTACACAAGTATACCGAGCTAGAGGAACATACAGAATGGGCAAAAGAGGTGCAATGACAAAAATTCAAATGTTATTGAGTCTTAATCACCAAGATAAATACATGTGTTGGACTAAAAATAAGGAGAATTCGGATATTGCAGCTGATATCTTCTGGACACACCCTGACTCTGTGAAGTCGTTGAATATGTTTCCTCTGGTGTTAAGTTTTGATTGTCGTACAAAAAAAAAAGGTAAGAATTTTAATTTTACTTCTCCCATCTTAAAAATATGTTGAGTGAGTTGGTTGTTGAATGTGCATTTTAAGCGTGAAGGTACCGGCTACCGCTGCTTGAGATTGTTGGTGTTACAGCAACAAAATTGATGTTTTCAGTTGCTTTTGCCTATTTCAAACCTGAAAGGGAGGAGAACTTCACATGGACACTACAGAAGCTCAAAGAGTTATTTTATTCTAAGAAATTGCTACCAAATGTTATGGTGACGGACCGGGAACTTGCATTAATGAATCCCATTGATTTTGTGTACCCAAATGCGTCTCATTCGCTGTGTACGTTTCATATTTTAAAAAATGTGAGCATGAAATGTAAAGAGTATGTAAAATCATAAAGACTAGTACTTGTCATAGTTTCCTGCTTTCTTTCATTCACACACCGATGACATTATTGATGTTGAGGATGATGGAAACTGTGATTTCTGTTGTATTTCATCTTCATTAGGATGGGGGGAAATACATGGCAGTTAGATACTCAAGCCCATCAACATGCAAACTTGGTTTCCAATTTGTTCTATGACATTATCTCTTATGTTAGGAATTTGTTACAAGTAAAACACTTCGGTGTCTAGGGAAAGGTGAAATGGATGTTGATTCCTGATATGGGTTACCGTATTGCTTCGAAATATAGTGTCGTATTTGTTTCCCTTTCCATGAGACTTAACATAACATTTTCCCCACTTCTCATAGCTCCACCCCCGTACACGAGTCGTCATACAATCATTGTTGTTGGTTTCGTCGACGATAATCATTGGGTTTAGACAAAATTGAAACTTGATTGTCCACTGCATCCCATCACTAAACATTGGAGGGAGAATTGTTCTAATGATGCAAAAGGATAAGAATCAGCATATGCAGGTCGTTTCAGAAATTGGGAAGAATTGTCTATGAAGTGATTGTAGTTTTTTTGTAATGCATCTATGTATGACATTTATTTGATCTATATATTAAGTCGGTTTGCAATTTCACCGTGTATTTTATTCAAGAGAAAGTTATAAAAAATTAAAATTAAAATTAAGTCGCAGTATTACCAGAAATTTGAAATTTCTGGTATTTTTCATACACCAGAAATTTCAAATTTTCGATATTTTCTGAACTGATGCAGCACACCAGAAATTTGAAATATCTGGTATTTTTCATACACCGAAAATTTCAAAATTCTGGTATGTTTTTTTAACTGGTGCAACACAACGCAAATTTGAAATATCTGGTATCTGAAATTTTAAATTTCCAGTTTGTTGCATCAAGCACGGTAAAAACTTGAAAATTTAACAAAATTTCTGGTATTTACATAAAATTTCTGGTACATAATTAGAAATTTTAAAAATTTCGATATATTGCAAGGATAATTTTGTAAAATTGACATACTTGAGGGGTGGCATGTATAAAATTGGGGGTAGCGACCCATAATTATTAATTATGAATTAAAATTTATATTATATAATATATTAATTCCAATTAATAAAATTATTAATTTATATTAATTTCTAAAATATTTCAACAAAATAAATTTAAATAAAATTATTAATTTATTCAATTAAAAATATTAAAAATTAATTATACTAGTCAATATTGCCACCTCATTACAAATAATTTTTTATTCTAATTATTATTGTTACATATGCAAAATTAAAGGGAAACCTACAAAATTCCGAGTGAGATAAAGTTTAAGGATCAGAAAATTGATTTTTACATGGAGAGACTAAAATTTAAAAATAAGACGACCAAAAATTTATTTAACCAAGATAAAAAATGATCACATTTTTTTGTCTCATCAGACAACTTATTCAGACTTCATTTGATCTTCTTTAATTAGATAATATATCATAATTTGAAATTAGAATTGAAATATTTTCATGTTGAATTAAAATTCGCATTCAAATTCATCCAAATTTACTCACTTTTTGTATTTATTTTCATAATTCCAAAATCATATTTTAACCTAATTCTAGAGCCTATAAATCAATATCATTTCATTCACAGATGACATCAACAACCAAATTTAAAATTGAGCCAAAGCCTTGCATAAATTACTCTCTAAATTTCAATTTCTTCACATTTAAGAAACTTTGAAAAAAGAACGATATGTTAGAGGGTAGAATGAGAATACTAAATTCCAATTGTATTCTTGCATAACAAACAGTATGAGTGATAGACAACATCGTATTATAGTATTATCCTTGGAAGAAATATTTGATCTTGTACCATGTACTATTTACTCATATAAAACCTTTTTGATCTTATCTTCTAATCTCCAAAGGCTTCATAATGTGTGTTGATGAAGCATTCGTAGAAGGATCAAAACCAGAATGAGAGTCTTTAAAACCTTGTATCTAGAGTCTTCATAACTTGTTCCGCATAACCTTGTCTTCAGAGTCTTCAAAGCTTGGTCTTCATAACCTTAGAATTTGAAAATGCAGAATCTTCATAAGCTTGTCTTCAAAGTATAGAGAACTTGTTCACATGAACCTTGTCTTCGGAATCTTCAGAACTTGTTCTTCTGAACCTCAAAGCTTTAGAAGTCCTCAAAAGCTTGAGAATTCCTTAAAAGCTCTTCCATTAGAGTCACAGTTATAAGCTCTAAACTAACGTTCATCAGAATCGTTGCTTAGAAGCATTTTAGAACTTGACAATGTCTGGTAACACATACTTTGTATCTCTTCAGAGTGAGAATGTGATAATTTCAGAAACGGATGATATCACACAACATTCTATCCGAGTCAAAACCTCTACACACTAGAAAATATCATTAGGGTACAAAATTGTTCTCTAACAAACAATGTATTGTTATTATCAAAATTAAAGACCAGTGGTAGAATCAAATCTTGTTCTTACATGGAAGAGTTTGCAAAGAGGAAGAATATCATCTTTCATATTTAATATGAACCTTCCATCCTACATTGACTGCTTGGTTGATCCAAGGTCGCAGGTCGCGCCACATGACGCTGGTTTGTCTCCTTCCTTTTTTTTGCTAGCACCCTGATGGGCCTTTCGAATTGGGCTTGGGGTGTAATTCTTTTTTGCACCCCTATTTCCAGTTTATTTCTTCTTTTTATTTATTATTATTTTATTATTTATCATTTTTGCTTTTATTTTTTTAGAATAATGGCTTTTAGCCTTTTTATTTTATTTTATTTTTTACTTTTTTTTACCTATTGTATTGATATTATATCTTCTTCCCTTTTTTATTTCTTTTATTTTTGTATTATTGCTTTATTAATTTACTTTTGTATTTTCTTTTATTTTATTTAGATTTTTATTCTTTTACTTCTTGTATTGATATTAAGCCCCATCCCTTTTTTAATTTCTTTTATTATTTATTATTATTGCTTTATTTTTTAATTTATTTGTATTCATTGTGTTTGCTTTTATTTTAAACCCTTTTAGTTTTTCTTTCTTTCACCTATTTATTGATAGTGTCCCCATCCCTATTTTTATTTATTTAGTTTTTTAATGCATTTCTTTTAGTTGCTACATGATTATTAGTTCAAAAAGATAAAATGACCGTTAAGACTAACCTTTCAAAAATAATAAAATCAGAGGTGCTTGATCAACAATAAGTATATTTCAAAACCACACCAAAAATTTTCCATATAAAAATCAATCACTTAGCATTCATTCACCTTTGTAAATAAAAGCAACCTTTTAAGAAAAATCAAATGCTTGATCAACATCAAGTGTATTTTCAAAACCATTTCTCCATCGAATTAAAATTTTCCAAATGAACACAAATCAAACACTTGGTCAACACTAAGTTTTTTTCCCGCATAATCAAATCAAAAGAGATTCCAAAATATTTTCTAAAATAAATCAGGTGAAAAAGGATAGATTAGATGTAGGCCTTTTCTTTCTCTGAGTACTTTAATCCTAGTTGTAGATCTTACTATTCGAGTACTTGTCTTCCAAACCAAAACACAATAATTAAACGAGTTTAGTTTTTTTTGCTGATGAAAAAATGATTGATTGCGGTTACGCATCTTCGTTCCCCAAATATTTGGATACTAGCTGAAGAGCTTACTGTTTGAATACTCGTCTTTCATTAAGGAATCATGAATCTATTCGCCTCATGTATTTTTGCAATAAATATGGGTGAAAAGGGATTAATTAGGCGTAGGTTTCTTTCTTCTCCAAATATTTGGATACTAGTTGTAGAGTTTATTGTTTGAATATTTGTCATCCACCTAAAAACAATTTCAACACATAAAACATGTCTTTTCGCCTTAGCGTGATGTCAAAACATTTTCATAAACGAATGATGCTTTATATATATCAATGCAAAACTCAAACTAACTCTTTATTCCTCTCATAGAATATTTGTTATACTTGGGTATTTTTTGCATCGTGACTCATTAGATGTTGTATCTTCTGAGGATCGTTCAACTACTGGGTATGTTCTTTTGAAGGATTGCACAAGATTTGTATGATAAAGTATGATGAGGATAATGATTCTTCAGTTTAAATTTCTTCATCTTTTAGTAATTGAATTGGTTCATTCAACTTTTTTACAATTTAAATTTCTTCTTCTTTGATTTCTCTTTTCCTCTTCGGTCCAAAGGGAGTCGAGTTTATCTACACTTCATAATTTACTTGATGAGTATAGATCAACAGACCATTGATTATTGTTTCCCAAAATTTATGATTTAAACACTACTATAAAAAACACTTATAATGTCGGACGTGAAAAAGATATAATCTTGATAACACAAGCGAGGTAATGAAAGGGGTAATATGAAAAATTGTCACTCTTCCTCTCGGTTATTCAAAAACCGAGAAGTAAAGTGGCACTGTTCATGGGTTCGATCCTCAACTACCGTATTTTTTAGAATCTAAAAATGCGCTACTTTTTACCTCGGATTTTAAAAATAACCGAGGGGGTAAAGTCCTGTTTACAAAAAAATTGACCTATTTTTTCTCGTTTTAATCTGCAAAGCATCAAATTTATTGACAAATTCTAAATCTTACTCATCAACAACAATGACAAAAAAAAAATCAGTAGAATCCTTAAACTTTAAATCTTAACAACAACAACAACCACGACAATAACAATAAGAATAAAATCCATTTATTCTTTAAATATTGAATCTCAGCAACAACAACAACAACAACAACAAATAAAAAAAATCAATAGAATTGTTAAATACTAAATTTCAACAACAACAAGAACAATATAAATAATTTTACATGATACATTTACAACTAACATTAATAAGTTACTTTCATGCTTTTCTAACTAGAGAAAAGATAAAACATTAAGAAACCAACCATGAAATATTTTCCTGCTTTTGCTTTCATTGTCATTGTTTTGAATATATTAATTTAAATTTAAGCACTTTGCATCCAATATGAATAGTTGTGGCATTCATGTTTTAATTGACCAGTGAGAGTTTCACGCGGATCACTAATGTTTCATGTGGATTGATGAGTTGACAATATATTGGCCATTGTTACTTTATAAATAGACGACAAAGATTCGATACTTAATTTTTTCATCAAATGTGTCATAAATAAAAAAATAAAAAAATGTGTTACTTTATCCCTAGATTTTCAACAAAATTGAGGCAATAGCTCATAAAAAAATAATTCAAATTAAAAGGTGATAAAATGTAGTTGCTGGGATTTGAAGACATGTCCCTCTAGCTACGTTACTGCTCGATTTTCAGCAAAACCGAGGTAATAGATTAAAATGTTATTGTTGGGATTTGAAGATGTGTCCTCTAAATATTTTACCCCTCGATTTTCAGTAAAACAGAGAGAATATATAAAAAAAAATTAAAAAAACAAAGAACGGTGCTTCTTTGGTTTAAACTTCGGGGATTTTTTATGTTAGGTGTAATTTCCTTCATAAAAAGCGTTATTTGATGTAATGAAACTTTGAAGAAAAATTCTAAACCTTACTTTCCAAATATCAAATCTATTATTATGGAAAAGTGTGAAGGTGTGAAAAACACGAGAAAGGGGGGTTAAAATGTGTTTTCAACTTTTAGGAAACTTTTCTTTGAAAATAATTCCCTTTGAAAATTGCTTCACTAGTGATAATAAGATAGAGAAAGTTGGAAAGTAGAAACGAACACAAGATTTTTATGCTAGTTCACTTGATAACCTCAAGCTACTCTAGTCTACCCTTCGAGGTGATTTCGCCTCTCTCCAACGAGGTTTTAATCCAATAATCAAACATATTATTACACTTACACGCACCAATTGTATATGACTAACACCTTCATACACCAACTATATGTGACTAACTATCAATCTTTAAGACACACTAGTCCTGAACTTCTCAAGAATACTGACCTAACTGGTCTCTTAAGGAACAATCAAACAACTATTTGAATACAAGTTTTTGTTTATAAGTAAATTGCTTCTACACAAGCTGAATATGTAAACAGGTTTTCAGTACAGTTACTTAGAAAATATGAAAGCTATTAATAATATACACAAAAGATGAATGAGCGTATAAGCGTGAGAATGATAGTGAATTAGCAGCTTTCTCTCTAAGTCTTCAAGCACTTAATATAGAGCCATGCATGATATGTGACTGTTGAAGGGTACAGATGGAATTATCACAAATTATGGCCGCTTGAGAGAACATGGGGGACAAGATCCGCAGGGTCTGTCCTTCGTGGTAGTGGAATGAAACATTTTGTTTGTACCATGTACTGTTTGTACCACGTTAATGTTATATTCTAACACTTTTGTACTTCAGAGACTTCTACGAGCATGAGCGAGAAAGAGAGAATATAACTTCTGGTTTATCAAACCTTCAAATCTTCAGAACTGCGTCTTCAAAGTCCTTAGCAATTGGTCTTGAAAACCTTTGTATCGAACCTAAGGTCATAAGAACTTCAAATCTTCAGAGTCTTCAGAACTACGTCTTCAAAGTCTTTAGCACTTGGTCTTCAGAACCCTTTGTCTTCTGAAACTTGATTCTTCAGCATCTGGACTTCATTCACTCAGAACTTCTGTCTTTAGATCTTCATACTAGTTTACTTAGACAACACGTATCAGAGTCACCAAAACTTCAGAGCCTTCTGAGTCTTTTCTTGCTAATGTTCATCAGAACTTCTGTAACTTATTAGCGGAACATCTTCTCTTCTAATATATTGGACATGTCATTCATTAGAAGCAGAACTTGTTTGTTAATTTTCAAACACAAAAAACATTAGAGTATATAAATTGTTCACACAAACATACTCTTTGTTATCATTAAAACTCAGAGAAACAATTGCAGAATCAAATCTTGTTCTAACAATCTCCCCCTTTTTGATGATGACAAAACCATGTATTTTGATGACACAATTTTGTACGAAGTCAGAAGAAAGTAAAAATAAGAAAGGTAAAGAATACTTAACCTTTATATTGAGACTCCCTCTTAATCACATACTTGGTGAAGATCAGAACTTCTGACTAAAGACCATTTGAGTAGACACTCCCCCCGTTTCTAATAGATCAAATAGAAGGATCTTAAGAGTCTTGATTCTTTGATACACATCTTTCTAATTGATATCTTGAACTTATAACGTCACTTAGACAAATTCCAAATTCTCAAATTAGAGCTTGACTTAGAACTTAACCCTCTCATAGTCTGCTTCCAAGAGTCATAACTTTCTTCAAATTCTTATTAAAAATCATGAAATAAAGAAGCAAACACAATTCTACAAAGAAACAACAGTTTATATTGGTCAGAATGTAAGCAGCGTTTTTCAGAAAATTTGACCAATTGGAATCAAAATTACTTTACTTTAACTACTTCCCCTTTTTGTCATAATCAAAAAGTTTAAGAATGTGAAAAACATCAAATGTCATAAGAGATTAACGAAACTTTTTATAAATTAATTTAAAAGATAAATAACATAGTTTAATTCATCAGAACTAAAAGAACAAAAAAATCATTAAAATATGACATAAACTACTTAATCAAAACAAGTTTCTATGATTCAGAGACAGAAGAAAATAAGTTCTATGAATCTAAGAGATGGAAGGAGAAGATTATGGGCCATAGATCTTCTTGAGAATAAGTTCCAACATATTTTGGACATTAGTGTTGACTTTCTTCTGTTCTTCAAAATTATCTCGAAACTCTTTTTATTCCACTCTGATTTCTTCAATTGCGGTGTCTAGACGCATGGAGTTTGAATCAGATGAATGCACGACCATAGAAGCTTGAGTAGAGGTTTCTGTCTTTTCAACTTCTGCAACCAATCTAGCTTTTTTAGCTCTTTTTCTTTCCTCTTCTTCTTCTCTTTGCCTGGCATTTTCTTTTTCTTCCTGAAGTCTTGCAGCTTCAGCAGCCTTTTCTTCTTCTTCTTTTTTTCTTAGCATCCAGAACTTTAAAGCGTCTGATTCTATCTTGCTCTTCATTTCTTTCAGCAATTGTCTGAACTCCGGCAACTCTTGAACTTTCAGCAAAACAGAATATCTTCTCAAATTCAGCAGACATACACTTTTTAAGATCCACCCAAGAACCATCAAGCTCTAGAAGCTTGGTGCTTGCTTCTCCTTGTAACTTAATAATCCTTTTATAGATAGCCTTAGTTTTAAACATGTGAATGCATTCATTCACGGTTTTGGGAATTGGTTTTTCATAGATTGTTAGAGATAATTTATAGGAGGTAGTTGCAGAAGGATTGGTTTGTTCTGTTAAGTCCAGAAGTCCAGCCATGGTGAAAGGTTCAATTAAAGGAATTTCAAGGGTTTCGGGATTATCAAAAAATTTCCTTTCAAATGTTTCATGGTCAGTGGGTGAAGAAAAGTTAGGATTTTGAGTTAAAGAGTTTTTGAGTAATTCGTGATGATGGAAGACAAAATGAAAATTTGGAAAGGGATCAAATACAAGAGGAATTCTTGATGAAGGTTAAGATGTATTGTTTTCTAGTGATAATGAGACAAATGGAGAAGAATTGGTAAAGATATGTTGAGATGATATAGATGCAGAGATGAATGAGAGAAAGTTTGAAATTTGTGGAGTTGATGAGATTCTAAGGTCATAAGTGATAATGATGTTTAAGGCTAAAACGGTTGATATTACTGGCACTGTTATATTGATTGTTTCAGAGACAATTATTTGTATTGTTGATGGAATGTATTAGCTTAAAGTGTGTACATAGGGTATCATTATTTTTCCTTTTTCTTTTTTATCTTATGTAGATATTGTACTAGTCTGTAGCTATGCTGGCATCTTTTGTGAGGCTCTTATATTTTCCTTATTAGGCTATTGGGTAGTTAGAAAAACTGTAACAGAATATTCATTTTTTCTTTCTTTCAATGAAGATAATTTCATTCTCTCTGCGTTTTCTGTTACTGCTATGCAAATTCTTCACCATCATTAATATGGTATCAGAGATTCAACAGCTCTGGTAACCATTCCTTTCACTATTGCGATACCTTTTCTTTACTTCATCGCCTTCTCCGATCGTGTTTTTCCCTTGGTATTCATTTGAATGGCAAACCAGAGCTACGCCGATTTCACAACCAACTCTGCAAACCCGTACTATCTCCATCCTAACGAGAACCCTGCTCTCGTTCTTGTTACACCGCTTCTCAGTGACAAAAACTATCACACGTGGTCTCGTTCAATGCACATAGCTTTGATTTCCAAGAACAAAGAAAAGTTCATCGATGGAACCCTAACTAAGCCACCTGTTTCAGATCCACTGTATGCACCATGGATTCGCTGCAACACCATGGTTCTTGCATGGATTCAGCGTTCGATTTCAGAATCTATAGCCAAATCAGCGTTGTGGATTGATAATGCATCTGGCGTATGGAAAAATCTGCAGATTCGGTTTTCTCACGGCGATATCTTTCGCATCTCTGATATTCAAGAAGATCTCTACAAATTCAAGCAAGGTACTCTCGATGTTTCGAACTATTTCACTCAATTGAAAGTTATGTGGGACAAATTGGAGAACTATAGACCAATTCCTTCCTATACTTGTGTTATTCAATGTTCTTGTGGTGCTATTGATTTGATCAAGAAATACATAGAGCAAGACTATGTAATACGTTTTCTGAAAGGTTTGCCAAAAAAATTTGCGCACTCAAAATCTCAGATTATGATGATGAGTCATCTTCCTGATATTAACAAGGCCTTTTCACTTGTTATTCAACAAGAAAAGGAGATGGACAGCTCTGCATCTAGTGTGATTCCTTCCACTGGCTCCAATAAAGAGGTTTCTACCTTGCAGACTCAAACACATGAAGCCAATTACACTTCCAAACAGGGCTCTAACAACTATCGTGGGAAGTCCTAAGGACACACTACTCCTAGAGGAAACAACAGGATCTGCACACACTGTAATAGGACATGTAAGTGCTTTTATGTTGGCCTTAATTTTTCGTAAAACTAGTATATGTCAATGTCTTGACTGATGTCATGACATTCAGAGTTGAAGATAAATTCTGCAGAAGAAGATTATTTCAAGTACAACTCAGATTGGGAGTTAGCTTCTTTGCTGGAAATCTGCAGAAGAATGACTGATGTCATAACCAATGTTATGACATTCTGTGTGACATTTTCTGTTCTGCAGATTCATTTTTCCTGAGAGTTTTCAGGATTTCTGTTGAGCTGTTTTTGTTATGAATTATGTTATTGGATCACATGCTCACGTGGCTCTGTGGTTAATCTTATTTAACCCTAATTGGTTTGTTAAAAAGACCAAGTCTTTAGGTTAAATTAAGTGAACCCTAGCTATTATTATGGAAGCCCAAAACTGAAGACTTGTTACTGCTTCTATAATAGGAAAAGAACCCTTATTCTGCTTATGCGCTTTTTGGACTGTATTGAAGATCTAGAAGACTGTTATTTGTGTATTCTAGTTACTCTTATGAGCCAAGCAATTATCATTTGATAAGTGCCTTGGACTAGGATTTGGTTGTAAGGGTTGTTTATCACTCAAAGCTTTGAAGCACGAGTGTTGTGTCTCTTAATCAATAGGTTTATATCACTGCTGTGATTGAGGGGGAGTGAGTAGGAACTCAGGTCTAAGTAGGACTTAGATTGAAGTTGCATTGGGTAGGTTTTAAATGAAGGAGATAAACTGGTTGGTTTATTCCTGAATTAATACTACTAATAGTGAATTTCCTCCTTGGCTTGGTAGCCCCCAGATGTAGGTGTAGTTACACACTGAACTGGGTAAACAATTGATTGTGTTCTTTACTGCTGTTTCAATTAACTGTGTGAATTGTTAACAGAGTGTCAGATACTGTGTCATAACATTCTTTGTGACATCACGTATCTGCTTCCAGGAATTTCAGGATAAATCACACCATTGATACGTGTTTTCTCAAGCATGGTTTTCCACCAGGTTATAGAGGAAAAGGAAAATCTCAGGGGTCTCAGTCTACTCCTGCTGCTAGTGCCAACAACACCACGGATTCCTCGGCACAAGGTTCAACTTCCTCCTTTAGTTTTACTAAAGAGAAGTATGATAGCATCTAGGCACTTCTTCAACAATACAAACCTAACCCTACTGTGAATTTAGTCTCCACCTCCCCTTTTGTCCTGAACTCCCACTCCTCTAATGTGAATGGTAAGAATCCCAAACTCTGGATCCTTGATACTGGAGCAACTGATCACTTTACCTTCGATTTTTCATCTTTCATTGATCATAAGAACATAATTCCTATTCCTGTTAGTTTACCTAATGGCTCTCAGATTGTTGTTTCCATATTTGGCACAGTTGCCATCTCTCCTCTATTTACCCTGAAAAATGTGCTTTATGCTCCTACTTTTCTTGTCAATCTTATATCCATAGCTAAACTAGTTGATAATAGCCAATGTTCTGTACAATTTAACTCCAATACTTGCAACATTGTGTAGAATCATTCCAAGGAAATGATTGGTATAGCTAGACTACACAGGGACTCTATGTTCTGGACTTCACAACCTCTCACTCCTCTGCCAATCACTCTATTGCTCACACTTCATGTAATCTATGACACATGAGACTAGGACACATATCCAACATAGGTTTACATACTATTTCAAAATCTTTTCCTTTCATTACTTGTAACAATCACAATGTTCCCTGTGATTCATGTCAATTTGCTAAGCAAAAGAAGCTTCCCTTTCCTAATAGTGTATCACATTCTACTGTTCCTTTTGATATTTTGCATGCTGATTTATGGGGTCTTTTCTCCACTATTTCTACCTTAGGCCACAAATACTTTTTAACCCTTGTTGATGATTATACTCGACATACTCGGGTCATTTTCCTTAAAACCAAAGATCAGACTAAGATTAGTCTGATCAACTTCATAGCCTATATAGAAATTCAGTTCCAAACTACCCTAAAATGCTTAAGATCTGACAATGGAACAAAATTTATTTCCCTAACTAACTATTTCCTTTCCAAAGGAATCCTTCACCAAAGAACTTGTGTTGAGACACCTCAACAAAATGGTGTGGTGGAAAGAAAACACCAACACATACTTAATGTTGTTAGGTCCCTTTTCTTTCATTCCAATGTTCCCCTGAATATGTGGAACTTTTGCATCCAGCATGTTGTTCACATCATCAATCGACTCCCTACTCCCCTCCTAAACTCAAAATGTCCCTATGAACTTCTGTTCAAACAGCAACCACCCATGTTTCATCTGAGAGTTTTTAGTTGTCTCTCTTATGCCACTTCTCTTCAAGCTCATAGGACAAAATTTAATTCTAGATCTAGGAAAGCTGTTTTTGTTGGATATAAGGAAGGTACCAAAGGCTACATACTATATGATCTTCAAAATCATGATTTCTTCATTTCTAGAAATGTGATTTTTTATGAAACTGTCTTTCCTTTTAAACATAAAGAATATCCATCTGTTAAACCTATACAGAATCTTCCTGCTCTTGAATATTCTCCCAATGAGACAACTTTCACCCCTCCTAGCCAACAACATAGTACAACTGAGTTGACGTTCCTTCTAACACATCTGCCTCAGCACAAAATAATGATGTTGCCATATCTTCTCAGCCTGAAACTGTTACCCAGTCTTTCACCACTGCTGTGACTTTGCCTAATAGTCCCACATCTGATATTACACCTATTGTGGCAGATTCTTCCTCTGACATAGAAAGTCCCTCCTCTATCAACCAACATCAATCATTAGAATCCCCACAAGACTCACCCCATGAGTCTGCTACCTCTATTGACCAAGAAAATATACTTGATACTCACATGCCTTTACGCATTAGAAAGTCCTCTCGACCCTCGAATCCTCCCCAATACTTGCAGGATTATCATTGCTATTCCACTACCACTGGCCAGAAATCTAGTGTGCCTTATCCCTTGTCATCTATACTTACTTATGATCAATGTTCCCCTTCATATAAGCATTTTTGTTGCTCTATTTCCTCCAACACTGAACCAAATACTTTTAACCAAGCCATTAAATTGGATTGTTGGAAAATACTTGCAAAATACTTGCTCTTGAAGAGAACCAAACTTGGCACGTTTCCAACAATCCAATTTAATGGCTGCATGTAAAGTTCCCATTGGCTGCAGGTGGATTTACAAAATGAAGTATAAAGTAGATGGTTCAATCGAGAGATATAAGGCTAGAATGGTAGCTAAAGGCTTCACACAAATGGAAGGCATAGAAAATTTTGATACTTTTTCACCTGTAGCCAAGATAACAACTGTCAGAGTCCTTCTCACCATTGTTGCTGTCCAAGGTTGGTTTGTTGAACAGTTAGATGTCAACAATGCCTTCCTCCATGGTGACTTACATGAAGAGGTATACATGACTCTTCCTCCTGGAATTTCTTCTTCTAATACATCTCAGGTGTGCAGATTACAAAAATCTTTGTATGGCCTTAAACAAGCAAGCAGGCAGTGGTACTCAAAACTCTCATCCTTCTTACTTTCATTGGGATACTCTCAATCTCAGGCTGACCATTCCCTATATGTGAAATCTCAAAAGGATTGCTTTACTGCTATTTTAGTCTATGTCGATGACATAGTTGTTGCTGGTAATTCTATGTCAGAAATCCGTGATGTCAAAACTCTTTTGGATCACAAGTTCAGAATTAAAGATCTTGGTAAGCTAAGATTCTTTTTGGGCTTTGAGATAGCTAGGTCAACTAAAGGTATCTTCATGAACCAGAGGAAATATACGTTAGATCTCTTAGAATATATAGGTTTTCTTGCAGCTAAACCTTCACCCATTCCTTTTGACCCTAATCTTAAACTCTCACCCACAGATGGTGCACCCTTGGTTGATCCTACCATATACAGGCGCTTACTTGGCAGACTGATATATTTGACTAATACAAGGCCTGATATTTCCTTTGCAGTCCAACATCTCAGTTAGTTTGTTTCGAAACCTTTAGTTCCTCACTTCCAAGCTGCCAGTAGAGTGTTAAGATTTCTAAAATCTTCTCCTGCCAAAGGTATACTTTTCTCTGCTTCCATATCTCTTAAACTATGTGCCTTTGCTGACTCTGATTGGGCTAGATGCCCCACTACCAGAAAATCTGTTACTGGTTTTTGTGTAATCCTTGGCTCCTCTCTTATTTGCTGGAAGTCTAAGAAACAAAATACAGTTTCGTGATCCTCCACTGAAGTTGAATATAGGGCCTTAGCCTCACTTACGTGTGAAATTCAGTGGTTGCAATACTTGCTAACAGACCTCCAGATTCGCTTACTTCATCCTGCCTCTGTTTACTGTGATAGCAAGTCTGCTATCTATCTTTCTCACAACCCCGCTTTCCACGAAAGAAGCAAGCATATTAAATTAGATTGCCATGTGGTTCGTGAGAAAATCAACTCCAAACAGATACATTTGTTGCATGTTTCCACCAAAGCTCAATTAGCAGATGCCTTTACAAAACCGCTACATTCTCCAGCTTTTTCATCTATTATGTCCAAGTTGGGACTTTGCAGCTTACGCGGTCCCACTTGAGGAGGCGTATTAGCTTATAGTGTGTACATATGGTATCATTATTTTTCCTTTTTCTTTTTTTATCTTATGTAGATATTGTACTAGTCTGTATCTGTGCTAGCATCTTTTGTGAGGCTCTTATATTTTCCATATTAGGCTATTGGGTAGTTAGAAAAACTGTAACAAAATATTCATTTTTCTTTCTTTCAATGAAGGATAATTTCATTCTCTCTGCTTTTTCTGTTACTGCTATGCAAATTCTTCACCATCATTGATAGAATGAGGAAATGAGACCAGAAGATGGTATAGCAGTATTAGTTTGAACCGAAACGGGAGTGGTGATGAAAGGATTGGATACAAAAACTTCTGATGAGGAGGGTTCAAAAACATGAATTTTTAAAGAGGATGGTTTGAAGGAAATAGTGGGAATGAAAGTAAGGGAGGTTGGGAATGGTTTGAAGGAAATAGTGGGAATGGAAGTAAGGGAGGTTGGGAATAAACATATATTAACAGTATTAGGAATAAATACAGAGGCAGAAGTATCAGATGTAGGCTTACTTTACAATTTAGTCGTTTCAGCTTCCAGAATGGCGTCCTTGAGAAGCTTTGATTTCTTCTTCTTCTCAGATTCAAAGCCATATGCTTTTCCTTCCTTTTTCCTTTAGAACAATCATCTTCCCCAGCAGTCAAATTAGAGTTGGACAGGTCATGTTCTGCTTTACTCATGTTAACAACTTATGCAGCCACTTGAAATAGGTTTCTGGTATTAAAGAACAAGGGAAAGTTCTCAACATGAATTCTTTAGTGTATGTCCAATAAATGCTTCACCAATGCTGGGAACCAGATATTCAGTATATTTAGTTTCCTTTAATCAGATAATCTACCAAGTCACTTTCTATCAGAATATCTCTCAAAAGACGTCCACAAGAGATATTTGGAGAGACCTTAATAGAATAAATTGAATTTGAATTAGGTATAGGTCAACTTTTTTACATTCTTCACTCAACTTGATTATTTTATGTGATAGAAATATATCAACTTCTAGTAATTTTTGTTATACTGTTTTATTAAATTGATAAGGGGCCTAACGATTTAGATAGAGTAGTAGATTTTTGAAAAAATAACTAAATTTCAATTAATTAGATTTTGAATTAGAATTTCAAAACGTATTTTTTGAAAGCTGTGTAATTTTTAAAGTTGTAGATTTTTCAGACTAAATTAAATTTTATTTTCTTTATATATATATATATATATATATATATATATATATATATATATATATATATATATATATATATATATATATATATATATATATATATATATATATATATATATATATATATATATATATATATATATATATATATATATAAATTTAGTTTAGTCTAAATTAATTATATCCACCACTAAATCCTAAACTTTAAAATTTTATTAAAATCAATTATATCCACCACCAAAAACACTCTTAGCTCGTCTGCCACAGTTGTTACTCCCCCGTCTTAAAATAAGTGTCACATTTAAAGAAAAATTTGTTTCAAAATACTTGTCACTTTACATTACCAATGTAATTTTATATTTAATATTTTAATTGTACCCTTTAATAAATACTCTTGATTTATTATTTTTCCACTTTATATTAATATTAATTTAAATAAATCAATGGCTAAATAAGATAACTTGGTAAAATTATCATTCTCTCTTTTATTTATTGTTGTTTTTTAATCTGTGTGAAATAATTTATCGTGACAAATAATATGAGATTGAGGGATAATAAAACAAAAAAATTAAACACATGTTTTTTTCAATTTTCATTTTAAACTCTCTTTATAAATTTAAAAGTGTTTTTTTTTTACGGTCCAAAATCTGAATTAACATGTACTAGCCTGTTTAGTTCACATGTTACTAGTGTGAGTAGATAAAAGAAACATAACCTAGCACCTAAAATGACAGTTGATATCAAAATCCGATCAGTTTTGCTAAATAGGGTTTGTACAGACACAAACAGTTGCAGGCTTTCTCTCAGCCGTCTTTACTATTTATAATTAAATGCCCTTCACCTTTATTACCATTAATACCCTAACCTCACCATTCACGAAACTCCTCCCTTCCATCCCCTCACAACTTTCTCTTACCATTTTCTCAACAAAAAAATTTTAAATTTTAAATTTTTCAAAAAATAACTTTTTTACATCTACACCGTGAATTTTGGTAGACAATAATAATGACTGTCTTTCTACCTTGTCATCATAACTCTTGTTTCTTTACATTTTTACTTGAGTTGTTGCATTTTTCTAACTTGAACCTTTATTATTTGCACGAATACAAGAATAGTAAAAAACTAACACCAAGTTGATACAAAAAAAGTTTGAAGGTGTTAGTTAATTATCCCTTGTCAGAGATAGTATTTACTACCTCTGCCACAGTATTCATATAAGTAAAGTATTGTATTGATTCACACTCACATCACACCTAACCAACCTCATTTGCCGCTTCTTCTTTCTCACTTACCATTACTATTCTTACTTGTGCCTCTGCCTCTCTACTGCTCTTACTACTCTCTCTATCTTCCAACTCTTCAATGGCCATTCCCATGCTTCGTTCTTCTTCTTCTTCCTCTTCCATCCCTTCTCTCCCTCCACCTTCTCCTAAGTCCCCTCCTGAATATCCAGATTTGTATGGCAAACGCCGTGAAATGGCCAAGGTTCAGATGCTTGAAAGAGAGATAAGTTTTCTAGAGGTTTGTTTTTGTTTTCTCTTAATATTTTTGAATGTTTATGAATGGTTTGTATATGATGCTTTTTGTGATGATCAATGCAATGCTAAATTTGAGTATGGAAATGTACTACTACAGACTCGTACAGAGTTGATTTGGGCTTTCATTTCAACTTCAAAAAATTTGTACTAGCTTCTCTTTTGTGCTAATTTTAAATTCAGAGACAATGTTTGTAAACTTCAAAATTTAGATTAAACTAATTTTACAATCAGAAAGTGAAGATGCTCTTTTGAAATTTGCAGAGAATCTTTTTGTCTGTGACTCATTGTCCAATTTGAAGGACATAGCTGGGTTTTTGTTACTTATATGGAGTTAAATGTATTATTAAAGAATTAATTATTAATTATTAATTAATTAACAACCTTGTACTTTGGTTTCATTGAAATTTTGTTTAATAGTTTTTTTTTTATATACTGTCCTTCTGTTAATATTTGGTGTTAAAAGTTAAAACCAAATTTACTGTTAATTTTTTGAATTTACCAGGAAGAATTGAAATCTGTTGAAGGTCTTCAACCAGCTTCAAGATGCTGCAAAGAGTATGTTTATTTTTGGAGTTTTGTTCCTTAAAATGTTTAAATTATTCATAGTGAGTGGATTTTGGGTTTTTTTATTGATTGAATGTAAAAAAAATCTCAGGGTTGCTGATTATGTGGTGGTGAATTCAGATCCTCTCTTACCTTCGTAAGAACTGTTCTCATCAATCAATCATCTTTTTGTTAGTTTAGAAGAGATCATGATTCTTATGCCTTTCTCTTTCAAGCAGAAACAAGAAGAATCGCCGGTCTTGTCGGTTCTGGAAATGGCTCTGGTATGAATTTCCTTACCTCGCAATTAATTGGCTTATACTAAGAAACTGTTCAGTAGTAATTCAATTGCAAAACTATGTAGTATGTTTTTCAAGCATGCACTTATTTTATTGAATTGGAACATTTTGTGAAGTCTATGGTTAGCTTAGTTATGAGGAATGTCAAACTACTATACCGAATTTCAAAGGTTATGGAAATTTTCTTGTCTTTTTTGTGTGCATCGTGTAGCTGAATTAAAGGCTCAACTACATGATGCACACCCCGAAGAATTATTGATATGTTAGTCAAATTTCATTTATGGTAAGAACTATTAGTACTCATAATTCCACAGATAACATGAGGAACTAACTTGTATGTGCAGTCGCATGCCATGTTTTAATCTATCTTGGATCTGCTGTTGCTGCTGCTGCTGCGAGGGATTATCTGTACATCTAAAATTGCCGCGCTGCTGTAGTGACTGTAAACCATGCAGCTGTTGCAGTTGCAGCAACTGTTTTCCATCCTTGAGTTGCTCCTTACCTAAGTGGAACTGCTGCTGTTGTTTCTCTTGTCCCAAATCAAATTGCTGTAAAGATAGCTTTGTTTCGGGTAATTGTTGTACTTTCCCAAGTAGTTGCAATTTCGGGTGTCTTTCTTGCCCTTCTTTATGCAGCTGCAAATGCACCTGCACTTGCTCTTGCCCAACATGTCCAAAATGTCCAAAATGTCCAAAAGTAAGACCATGTTGCTGTTGTAGTACAGAGTCATGTTTTAATCCTTCTTGTTGTTTCTGTTGCTAGCTAGTATATTTCCATTCTTTCCAAAGGAGAAAAAAGTGTGAAGAAGCTCCTGTCTTCAAAATTGCATTTATATTATATTAGCTAGAGTATAATTTTTGGAAAAATAAATGTTTATATAACTATGCAGTATATGGATAGTGGATGATACTTGATGCAAATGTAATAGCTCCTTTTGTAAGTTGTAATTGTGGTTATGATATGTTCCATTCCATACTTTGTGTTAGCATATTGAATTTCAATTCCTTTTAGTGAAGAATGAATATTACTATTAGTGTTTGATAAGATAGAGTTTGAGATAGTTAAAGGGTGTTGTTGGGAAGTGTATGGCAGATGGTGAGTTCTGCAAGTTTCCTAAAATCATGATAAGAATAGTGTTTTTATGTGCTGAAAAAGAAAAGAAAAAAGTGTCTTCTTTTTTGTCTTATTAATTATTTCCACCTCCAAGTTTTCAATTTTCAATCCAAGTGGTCCTACATGAAAGTTGATGATATATGAAATGATCAAATGGGGTGCACGGCAGGAAAATAAGTGAGGGGTGTGAGCTGCCTTTTTTTCTGCATAACTGACAAACACCAGAGCGCAGAGAGCACAGGACACGGGAAATGACTTTACATTCGGTACACCGATTAGTGGTGTGATTCACTGATTCACCTCCAAAAACGTTTGTAATTAGGAATAGTAATTCAAAGGAAGTAGTACTCTGCGGTAGAAGTTGCTAATAGTGTAGTAGTGTCTTCTCTTTTCTTTGCCTCTGATTAACTGCATGCTTGTACCAAACAGAAGGAAAAGAGAGAAATAATTCACACATGGGGATGAGGGTTCTCAGTATTCAAAAACAAAAACTGTCTCGTGATGATATTTCCGTATATTCTGAAATTGACCCATCTACTGAACCCATTTACGTGCATCTCTGCCTGTTGCTCTCATCTTTTAGCTGAATTTGAGACTAATCTAAAGAAATAAAATAAATGTATACTCCCTCGTCTCCTAAAAAAATGTCTAATTTTTATTTATTTATATTTTGCAAAATAAATGTGTTTTTATATAATATTAATATAACATTTATTATTTTTTCATTATTATATTTATATTTATTAACTTTCACATTTTTTAACTACTCTACTAATTATAATAAGGTAATTTTTTTTAGCCTTTATAAATTTAAGCGTGATTTATTTTTTATGACGTGTATCAATCAAATTTTGTTGTATAAAATAAAATTTTGAAATTATATACTTATGTAAAATCTTAAAGAATCAAAATAAAATTAAAAAATAATATATATTTTGATTTTTGAGTAATAAGATGTTGGTATGTCAAGTGTAAACAATGATTCGCACATTAGATGAAAAAGATGATATTGAACTCTTTTTGTAAATGAGAAAAGTCATAGACCCAATATCTTAAAGTTTTTGGTTAATATGTGATGTTAAAACATCTGATTCAACATTTTGGATTTAGCCTGATTTTGAGTAGATTCTGTAGAAGACTCCCTTGTACCATTATACCCTAATCCAGTCATGTCTCCAGTAGCTCTTCCAGCTTGAAGTATCTTGTCCAGTGTCTTAGATCCCCTATTTAGCATCTTGACAAATTTGGTTATCTGATCAAGGTCACTTTTTAGCACAGTTACTTCACCTTCAGGCTTCTTAATTATCTCCAGATGCTCCATCTTTATGCCTTGCAGTTGTAGTATGAGCTTCTTCTGCTTCTCATTCTCCTGGCAAACTTCAACACTTTTGATGCATAGTTCCTTGTATGTAGCGGTCAGTTCTTCAAATGTCAATTCTTCATCACTTGAGTCTCCATCAAAAATATATGTACCAGTAAGAGCTGTTACATGTTTGGCTGATTCTCCACCTGCTTCACTTTCAGAGTCTTTATATGACCATAACACATTCAATCTTTTGTCTTGTCTTTTGAGATAGTTTGGACAATCCGATTTAATGTGTCCAAAGCCTCCACATTCATAGCACCTCTCTTTCCTCAGTTTTTGCTTTCTTCCCAGAGTTATCTGTTTTCCTGATGTTATAAGGGATGTTCCTGACATTAGGTCTTGAGCTTCCCTCCATCCTTTTCAGTACTTTGATGAATTGTCTTCCAAGAAGAATTATGGTGTTAGACAGACCTTCCTCGGTGTCCAGATCAAATTCCTCACTCTTCTCTTCGGTGTTGGTCTTGAATGATATGCTTTTGGGCTTCTTCTCAGACCTCTCATTAATACTCAGCTCAAATGTTTGGAGTGAACCCACAAGTTCATCCACTTTCATGTTGTTGATATCCTGAGCTTCTTCAATACCTATTACCTTCATATCAAATCTCTTAGGTAGATATCTGGGCATCTTCCTTACCAGCTTTTCTTCTAGAATCTTCTCACCTAAGGCACTGCAAGCACCAGCAATTTCAAGAACATTCATATGAAATTCTTGAATGCTTTCCTCTTCCTTCATTCTCAGATTTTTCAAATTTAGATGTGAGCAGCTGCAGTTTTGACATTTTAACCTTGGAGGTCCCTTCATGAGTACTCTTGAGTATTTCCCAATCATCCTTGGCTACTTCACAAGTATTGATTAATCTGAAGATGTTTATGTCAACTCCACCGAATATAGCATTCAAAGCCTTTGAATTTGCAAGAGCTAGTTCATCATCTTCCTTTGACCAATTTTCTTCAGGTTTCAGCTCACCAGTAGGTTGATTATCAGCTCCAATAATCACAAGATGTGTCCATCCTTTCAAAATAGCCTTCCAAGCCCTGCTGTCCAAGGACTTTATATAAGCTATCATACGAGGCTTCCACAGATCATAGTTAGAACCATCCAGGATGGGTGGTCTATTCAAATATATTGCCTCCTTGTCCATATTACCAAAAAGTATCTTCCCTAGATCTCACCCAGAGATAGAGCAGGATGCCTGCTCTGATACCAATTGAAATTCTAGTATCAGATATGAGGTGTCCAAGGTAATGTCACGAAACTTATATCTTCTTAGAACACAGTTAAACAGAACAGACTATAACAGTGCAGAAAGCAATAAAAACACAGAGAGTTGTTAACCCAGATCGGTTCTAACTAACCTACGTCTGGGGGCTTCCAAGCCAAGGATGAAGTTCACTATTAGTAGTATTAATTTAGAGCTAAACCTTCCCTGTTTACACCTCCTCGCTTAATCAAACTACCCAATGACCCTTCTACCTAAGATACCACACTTAGATATGAGAATCCTCCGCTCACTCCCTCAGTACCACAACCCATGATACTAAAAACAACTAAAACTGAAGACACTCTTCAAAGACACACAATCACACTTGCTTCAAAGCTTATGGAGATTGAAAACTTACAACTCAAAGAACCGTCTTTCTCAAGTAGAAATACTCAAGAGGCTCACAATTAACAATTAACAACCAACATAATGAACAACCAAAAATAAAAATCTAAACACTCTAAAACTGGAACGGCCAAACTGCAAAACAAGGTTTGCAGCCTTTAAATAGACTAACAACAACTAGGGTTGCTTTACTCAAAAGTCTTCAGCTCCTCTTGTCTTTTCTCCATGAAAGGAGGATATTAAATCTCCAAGAATGTTGCTGAAGGTGTTTCTCAAGCTTCCTTAATCAAAGCATACAAATAACAACAAACTGACTTCCTAAAAAATCCGCACTTCTTTTTATTTCACAGGTCAGGACATCTGTTGTGACATCTGCTACTTTAGTAAACTTCAAGATATTTTTGAGCAGAATGTTTTACCAAAATTGCTGCCAACCAATAGAACCAACAGCAATAACAATGTAATGTACAATAGGATATTTAACTTAAATGCTTAAGAACATGTAATCCTATTGGAATGCCTGAACATGTTATGTTGAATTAAATCAATAACTGGAACAACATGTCGAAGGAGATGTCATGACATCAGACATCAAACATCACGCCTACTGAACTGTTAAATTAGTTACAGTTCTATTCTAAGTTATGCAGAATATTCATGGAATATTAGGCATCCTATGTGGCGTGTTATTGAAGGCATATGTGAAGGTCCAGAAGATTCAATCATAAGCTAAAGAGAAAAATCAGGAAACTTGATATTGAATACCTTGATTGTAGCTGAAGTTTTCTGTTATTTGTTACAGTTGATATGATGTTTTTTAAAGGCCCAAGTCCAGTTTGGGAGAAGGTTATAAATAAAGAGTTTGTAACCTAGTTTAAGCATCTAGCCAAGTTTAGTAAGTATGTAATCATTAGGGTTAGCCGTGTGAACCACCTGGTATGTGGGATGGTCATTGAATGTTTACTTCAAAGCCCGTAGGCAAGAGGAAAGTTGTCCTCACTCAGAAGCTATGAAGCAATAAGTTGAGTTATTGTTCTTGGAGGAAGCTGTGAAGTGAACTCCAAGATGTGTCCTAATTTAGAAGCATATTGCTTAAGTCTTAGATGATTTGTGACAGAAGTGGATCTTCTGATCATGTATCTTTGAAGAGTGTCCTCAAGTTTGTTTTGTTGTTATAATCACCGCGTGTGATTAAGGGGGGTGAGAGGGGTTCTCATATCTAAGGGGTTCTTAGGTATAAATTGCATTGTGTAGTGATTAATTGAGGGGTGTAAACAGGGAATTTAACTCTGAATTAATATTGTTGATAGTGGATTTCATCCCTGACTTGGAAGCCTCCAGATGTAGGTGTGTAGCACCAAACTGGGTGAACAATTCTCTGTGTTCTTCACGTTTTCCTGTACTGTTAATTCTACTTTATCTGTTTGTTTAAATGTCAGATCAGATGTCTCGACATCCTTATAGGACATCTGAGTCTGCTGCACCAGAATTTCAATAAGTTCTTCAAGATAACTAAATTTTATTTTAGTATTTTAAGTCAAAGTACAATATACAATATAATAATAATAATAATAATAATAATAATAAAAATAATAATAACAAAATTATTCATATTTATTAAAATAGGAAAGCCTAATAGACTTAAAAGACTTTTTATGGTATGAGGCCTAGCCTTTTTCATTTATAAAAATCTTGACCTGACTTTGGCCTATGTATGTTAAGCCTTAGGTCCCTGTTAGTTGACCTGATCTATTCCCACCCATAGTGTCAATATACCACTTCTTTGAAATTAAGGACTTATATATAAAGGGCAAACATATTCCTCATAGCCTAGGCTCTCCTATAATGCCTTCATGTTTTCCTTCATTGATATTTCCTCTGAGGTTAGAGAGTCCAGAGAAACAAAATAGGTTTGGGGTTCTCAATTAAAATGGTTCCAGACCCAAATTTTTCGAATTCGGTCACCCCAACTAACCATTCTCACATGGGAAAAGTCAAGTATCAAATACTTTTCCCCAAAGATCATGCAGATGACAAATTGAGCCTCTAGATTACTATAGTTCACCAAGAAGAAACAGTCTTTAAAGTCTCCCTAATTCTCATAGAACTCGCTAAATTTTTTGATCTCTTGCAGCAACAAGATCAAACCTTGATTTCGAAGGTTTTCTAGGGAGAAACTCTCCAGAGCAAAAAAAATGGAAGAAAGGCTCAGGGTTGGCTTCTGATCCTAATATTGGCACAAAAACTAGAACACTTTCACAAAATCCCATGTGATATGGAGCGGTTGAGAAGGTGCAATCTTCAAATGTATCAACACTCTTATTTTGAATTCATTGAAAGGTAGTCTAAAATTTAACAGAGCGAACAAACAATCATAAAAGGGGGCGAAGCACCCATCAAAGTAACTATAGATCATATTATTATAGTATACAAGAAAAAATGTTCAAATCAAGAGAGAAACCCATATCTATGAGAGCATTTTCCCACTTTGGCCGCACTGTCAAAAACATAAACAACTTGTAGCACCCGTGGTCTACCTAATGGTATAGATTTACATGTGTCAGATCCTAGGATGGAAGAATGGTTGGGCCATTAATAGAGGGAAAGCTCCAGCCAATCACAATCGTCAGATTTGGAAGTTCAATTTGTCTCTTAATCTCAACCTCGTTGGGGTATTGGCTTTATGTAATTATATATGAATTAATAAAATTATTCTATAAGAATTAATTAGTATTACACATACCAACAAGATACATCTTCCTACAAAGAATTAAACATATATTTTTCTTACTTTACATTAATTCCTTTTTGGACACATTCATTGACTTCAACGTTGGAGTGATAATCTTGTAGATTCTATTATGTGTCTCACCTACCTCACCAGAGACTTACATCACCACGTTAGAATTCCGTCTCTGCAATTAACACATAATTCTAGTTCTCATCAGAAACAAGTACATCTAAGTTTATTCATTTGAAAAGATAGTGACTGCAAAACAACATTTCTTTCAATTTAAAAGAATAACATGTCTCAAGTTTATAAGGAAAAGGAAAAATAGAGACAAACAATAACATCTACAAATTCAATAGTATTATAGCTATGACATGAACTACCATATTGTTTCTATGATGTGAAAATATTTTGCTAATTTGATGGGTAAGTCTACATAAGGCAACCCGAAACAATTAGTTCTAAAAGCAATAGTATTGGTGATAATATAAATTAACCGATATTATTAATAGTGGATAATAACTAAAAGGTCAAAAAAAAAACTAAAAGGTCCAAAAGCTAACAAAATTTTAACTAATATTCTTTTCCTTTTGCCCTCTAGTTTTCGTAGAGAAGGAGATCTAATAATTCAGAATTCGTGTCGGGATATACGAAAGTCTAGCTAAATAATTTTTTATGTGAAAATTTTACAAATTGATTAGCACATTGTTCGATCATTAATTTGGATTCCAACATGAAGAATAACTGTAATATTAAAGTTTTTTTTTTATGAAAGAACACACATTATGAGGCACACTACATATTCATCCAAAATTTAAAAAAAAATTGATGAAAAATTCTCTCTTAAATCTCCATGTTTCTAATAATATGACCTTATTTCCCAACACTTTTAACTCATACTTATTTTTCTGAACATAGATACACCCCCTCCTACCAAAACAATAGCATATACATGTCATATATGATAGATAAAGAAATAAAGATTCATTAAATCTAATTTATAGAATTAGAAATGATAACAAAGTAATAATCAAATAAACAATGTAAAAATATGCAAAAATAAAAATAATTATAAAACCCTTTATTGTATGCTATTTAAATTTCATAAAATATAGCGGATGAAAAATTCCAAAACATCAAAATACTATCATGAAGATTAAATTAGAGTCATTAAATAAATATGATTATACAAAAAGAAAGAAAATGAAAAGAGATCGATTATAGGAGGTCACACAAAATTATTGTGAATTTCTTAATTCACCCCATAGTCTTCTAGTGTATCACGTAAAATTTCATTATTGTCCCTGAAAATTGAAAATATATTTCATGTTCGCACCCTATACCATGCAAATTAGGTTGAAAATGGTTGGATGCAAATCGGAAGTATATTTATGGTTCCTGGATGCAATTAAAGGGCTCCAGAACCTTTCTCCTCCTCATAACAAAACACTTTTTAAAAAACAAACTCAAACCCTCTCAATCACTCTCTTCTACCCTTTCTCTCAGAATCCAATTTTTCCTCAAACAATCAACACAAACCATCAACCATTACTTAAATACAACAAGTAACGGAATGAAGCAAGCAATAATCATCTTCAATCAATCAAGTAAGTGATTTAACACATTTTTAGAGTTTATGTAATTTCTATTGAAATTAGTGAAATAGAGTTTTAAATGTGTTGTTTTTATATATATATATATATATATATATATATATATATATATATATATATATATATATATATATATATATATATATATATATATATATATATATATATATATATATATATCATTAGGAGTCATTATAAGTGTTTGTAAAAAAAAATTGACGATTAATCCGTGTTTTTTTTGACACATTTGAGATGTTGGGGTGGGACTGTACGAAGCTCTGTTTCGCGGAGGAAACCAAAAGTTTATTTATGGTTTCATGGCATGAACAAAACCGAAATTTTATTTCCGGTTTCTGTATGCATTATTTTTTTTCCTCTGTAAGTCATATGCTAATGTTACGTTCTTACTTCTACATGAGATATGTCTGAAAAACCGTCACGTTTGAGGCATGATCGGGTTGTACATCATGCTTCTGTGCGGAGAGAGGACTCAGGCCACACAAGTTTCTTCGACATTCGGACAGGCTATGTCCAAGACATATTCTGCTGATTCTGATTCTACATCCTCCTTCTTCCTCCCGTAGCAGACAGGAGTCTACAATCCATCCCTCCCCACCTCTGTCCTACCGCAGACGCATATCCTCACCACCACAGGTTTTTGAGACGGGATCCTCATCTGCCTCACAGGAGGGACCATCTGAGGTGAGACATGATGTCAAACCCTCAGTACCTGAGGTACCGGTGGCACCAGAGGCAGAGGCGACACCAGAGACATTGACGGAAGAGGCGACACCGACAACACCACAGGTTCCTCAGGTCTTTAGAGGGGGACCATCTGACTTATCTGTGCTCGCTCTTTATTCCACACATGTGGCTAAACATATATGTGATGGATAGGTATAAAATTTACAATTATATTATAGTTATTAATTATGTTATGAATAATATTATGAATTCTAACGGTGAATTTTTTCTTGCAGGATCGCGATACACTGAAGATCATAAGCCATGGGAGGGAGATCAACAAGTTAACTCCCCCTCTCGAGCCATGGTTTGATGATCTACTACGCATTATAGAGTTGAGAGACTTGACCTTCTATGGATATAGCATGGTCAACTGGGGGATGACCAACGCTTTTGCAGAAAGGTGTCACGAGGAGACGTCTTCGTTTCATCTACAACATAGCGAGATGACGATCATACTCGACGACGTTGCTTGTCTGTTTTACTTGCCGATCAGAGGGAGGTTTCTAGATCATTAGAAGTTGGAGAAAGACGAGGCCGTTAGTTTGCTTGTTGATAAGATTGGAGTTACCTTGGAGAAGGCATTGGACGAGGTTGATAAGACACGTAGTTGCCACGTGAGATATAGCTGGTTGAAGAAGGTTTTTGATTAGGAGGTTACACGTGCTACTGCTGCTGATGGTGATCCCAAGCAGGTTACCCTTCACAGGAAGTATGCCATGAGAGCATACCTCTTGTATCTTATTGGCACCCAGATCTTTGTGGACATCAGTGCCACCTACACTAACATCATGTACCTTAGGTTCTTTGCTAATTTAGAGCAGGTCAGTGGGTGAAATTGGGGGGCTGTCTGCTTGGTTTACTTGTATACCAAGTTGACTGAGGCGACTAAGTGGAAGACGAGACAAATAATCGGCAGCATGTCTCTTATGACGGTATAAAATATTTCTCTTAGCTTCCTTCTTTAATTATTTTGATTTTGAAACTAACTAGTTTAATTTTGATATTTCAGGGATGAATCCTACAACACTTCCCCCCTCATTTCTGGATGGTCATTTGTTAAGGGTTATACTGAGTAGATATCTCGTGCATGTGCATACGAGCCGCTTAAAGGTAATTAGACGACACTACCGTATCGGGTTTACCTAGAACGGATAGTGCATGAGGACATCCACTTCAGTGCCTGCGCCGACCACCGTGAGACTATAACATTTGATGAACTTTCTCTATTTACAGGTTGGTTGGCCTGCGGTACTCGGAAGATTGCTGCTTATATGCCCGAGCGAGTGATGCGTCAATTCAGGTATACTCAGACCATTCCTCGGTATCCTACTTTATTTGCCCCTCCGACGGTGAAGATGAGGGAGATGGATTAGATTTTTGATGATTTTGAGAATCATCTCGTACCTGAGGAGGCCAGGAGTACCGTGGCTCAAGACGACTGGAGTTACGCGTACGCTTACATGTTGTGGTTCTTCATGATTTCCCATCCATACATGATACGGGAGGCTCCAGGGGACCCACTTAGGTCAGTTCATCAGGAGATCCTAGAGGAGGAGCAGGCGATGAGGGATCATGCACATGACGTCCTGCTTAGGTGCCGCCGTATCATAGAGCTTGCTAGGGATGGCATTGACAAAGAGTTGTTTCCCGACAGATCTGATGTCAGAGGAGTTTTGGAGGCTAACATGGCAGGGGTGCCCTGGTATACAGGAGACAGCGGAGGGACGCCTCGAGGGTGACAGACCACCTACGTCATACGCAGTAGTTTAGTTTGATTGTATTTATACTTTAGTTTTTTTATTTCGTATTGTATCGAATCTTTATTTTGAATACCATTATTATGAAATGCATTTTGGATAACATTTTTTGAGCTTTTATTCGATTTAAAAATTGTAGGTATTTAATTTGAATTATAAATTGAATACTTTGTTAAATTGCTTATAGTTCTGTTTTTCTGCTAACTGTCATGCCCAGAACCGGATGTATACTTCTGGTAAGAAACCAGAGATATACTTCCGATTTTCACAATATTTTAGAAAATAGTGCGAACCGAAAATAAACTTCTGATTTTATAAAGACCATTTTCGAGTTTTCATGGGATGCGCCCCACCTCTATGGGGTGATTAAAAAATTCACAAATTATTAATGTTATTTGAACATTTAAAAATTGATTTAACATTAAAAAGAAAGAGAAAAACGAAATTATATCTAAATAGTATACAAATGTGGTGTTGAGCACTTAAAAATTGTAGCAAAATATCACATCTCTTTATATGACATAAATGCTTGATGTATCAACAAATTAATTTAAAAGTTGTTTTAATACTACATTAGAATAGATGTCATGTTACATTAGGGTGTGACAAATTAATCTCATCATAATGCCATAATACTAATGGCAACATCTTTCAGCTAAGATCAACTGTTTTTTCTTTATGTCATTTAAGAACTAGGTTACTGCTATTGTGGTTGTAGAGAGCCAAAACATCATAAATTGGTCCATGTAAAAGCAATTGGGCTCCTAACTTGATGTCGTTTGTTGCTCCATGTAATACTGCCAAATTCAGACGTAACCAAATCATCAAAAGTATCTTTGTTGGAGACAAAGTTCACCGTATATGTTTGCCTTTCTCCAACTTGTTGAAACACAAGCTTTGTAGGACTCACCGTTATCCCCACCGTGGATGGTCCACTAACGGCCACATCATAAACGGATTCTGTCTCCCCAACGTTTGTTAAAGTCCGCTTATATTGAACAACAACACTATTATTGTTTCCAAAAACAACAGAAAATGATGGGTAATTGAGTTCACCCGGATCAGACAAAGAGTTAGAACAATTAACATTAGGATGCTTGACAATGAGTTTCACATGGTCAAGTGTGTAGTTTAAGGAGCACAAGAATGCAATGTAATCGTTGGTGTCTAAATCATAAACAAGACCAGGAGATAGGGCTTTTTGTGGGCTGACATGTCCTGACCCATAAGCCCATGGTGTAGATAGAGCCTCTCCCGTTGCATCCCTTAGAGGAGACTCAGTGTTGTCACGTGTATATGATGTTGTCATCAAAGCTGATTTGATTGCACTTGGACTCCAATCTGGATGTGCCGCTTTCAACAACGCAGCTACTCCACTTATGTGCGGACATGACATTGATGTACCTTAACACATTAATCACATAATCAAAATTGGCAATTCAATAAATATTTCTACTTTCTAGTAGTTAGTTGATATAGCTGTGCAAGCTATCATATGCATGCAGGTTTCCACTTAGCATGACATCTCTGAAAATCTCTAAAAACAAGTATCATTAACATTATTTTTTAAAATTATTATTAATGTCGACGTGTCAGGATTGAATTTGAGATGTCAGTGTTTCATAAGTAGAAATCTTAGCCACTAAAGTTTTAGAAAAAATATATAAATTATAGTCAAATATATACCAGACATGATGTTGAATTGGGTTTTGCGACTATCCTGTGAGCCCGAGGGCCCAACAGCACCGGTCCATCCAGCTAAGATGTTTACGCCAGGCCCAATAACATCGGGCTTCAGAATTTGAGGAGTCACACCGTTGGGCCCACGAGAGCTGAAAGATGCTACAACTGGCGAAGGTCTCACGTTCAACACAGTTCCACCAAAACTAAGGACAGCCGTTGGATTACGATCCAACGATGCGTATTCTCTAATCTCATCGCCTTCGTTTTTTCCCACGGCTACAGCAGGTACTAAGTGACTGTCAGCCACCAATCCCTCGCCGCTCGACGCCGTGTTGGCGATAATCATTCCAACTCCGCCGGCGATGCTCACCACTGTACCTTTCTCAACACGTGAGTTCACGCCTCTATCACAAACTACCACTTTCCCGCGTACGATTTCCGGGTCAAGTGAACCCGGCATACATATGCTGCTTGATGAATTGAACCGTTCGTTGAAATAAACCAAACCAACCGGTTCATTTCCCATTCCTTCTCCGCTGTAAAGCGAAACGCCGGAGAAACGTTTTCCGCTTCCGATTGTAGCGTAAGCTGGGAAATCCCGATCTAGCGTCCCTGCTCCGACGGTCATTATCCACGGAGCTACATTCGATAATGAACCACTGCGAGGTCCGGTGTTCCCCGCTGAACACGAAACGAATATCCCCTTCTCCACCGCCGTGAATGCTCCAATAGCGACGGTGTCGAAGTAGTACGGAGTGGAGGAAGCACCGCCGATGGAAATCGATAGAACATCAACACCATCTTGAATCGCCTGATCTATACCAGCGAGTATATCAGAGGCAAAACAACCGTCACTCCAGCAAACCTTATAAGTAGCAATACGCGCCTGAGGGGCCATACCACGTGCTGTACCAGTAGCATAACCGAGAAGGGTAGCATTAGCAACGGCGGAGCCAGCGGCGGTGGAGGCAGTATGAGTACCATGTCCTTCTCTGTCGCGAGGTGAAACAACGTCAACTGTTTTCTTTCTACCACCTCCGTTAGCAGCCATGAGATAGCCCTTGGAGAAGCTTCTAGCACCGATAAGCTTTTTGTTACAGAGAGAAGAATCGAAATCTGGTGCAGACTCACACTTTCCCCGCCATCGATTTGGGATTGGTGGCATTTGAGAATCATGAAAGCTCTGTGATTCCGGCCACACGCCAGTGTCAAGCACACCGATAACAACATCGTATGAAGGTTGATGAAGATACTGAGAATGGGTTTGAATTTGAAGCAGACCCAAAAACTCAGGGGTGCGGGTAGTGTGTAGGTCGTACACGGTATCTTCGTACACCCCCAGAACATTATCAGAACTACGCAAATTTTGCACTTGTTGAGTATCAAGAGAAACAGCGAAACCGTTGTACGAGGTAGTGTAGGTATATAGTATGGAATTGGAATGAGAAGAAGATTGGAGAATGGAAGAGAACATAGACATAGAATCATACCCATTGTGGTTGTGTTTCATGTGAACTATGTAAGTCTTTTTGGTCGTCGCCGAAGCCATTACTGTCACTGATAATAATAGCATTGCGAGAAGATAGAATATTGAGGTTGAAGATGCCATGGATTTTTTTAACAGCGCTATAAAATCAGAATGCAATGACCGATGTTAATGTTCATATGAACGATTCTTTATGAAAATTGAAATGAAACAAGAGTCAAGAAGACCATACGAATTCAATTCGCGAGAAATCAATTATAAGAGAGAGGCTCTTCACTCTTATCATCAGCTTGGCCTTTATTATAAATAAATAATAAACAAGAATATTTGAGCTGGTTACTACTACTACTTATCAACTTGTGTATTTGTTTAATTATTTTGTCTGAAATTACGTTCCTGCCATTGCTGCTAATGGACTACTATCCTTGTGATTCCTTCCTAAAGAATGTTTTTTACTTTTTTAGTACTAGCATTAGCATTGCTGTATTATTGTCAGTATAACAATGAAAAAAATTATTCTCATCTATTCTATAATTTTAGGAATAAAAAAATGGGAATGAATTCTCATATATTGAAAAAAAATTAGGGGTGACATTATTAAAGTATTAAAATATGTTTTTCTATTTATTTTTTCTAAGCACACACTCCTTCCCACTTTCATTGGACATTTTAAAAAAAGAATTGTGATTTATCACAGAAAACTGAAAAACAAGTCTTGCATTGGCCTAACTTCTATGAATGGGATGAAAAAACTAGTATACGATTAAGATATTGAATTGTTCTCTCTCCTTCTATCTCATAATAAATATCTCATTTATCTTTTTCTCTATTTTAAAATAATTGTTTATTTACAATTTAAATGCATTATTTATTATTAATTTTTCACTATTATATCCTTATTTGTTTTTAGGAAAAAAGAAGACTTTATTACCAAAAAAGACAGGAAGCACACGGCGATCACGATCCAGCCCAACTAAGAAACAAGCAAGACAAGAACTCAAGACTAATCTAACATGAATCCTATTAACTTAGTCTTAAGCTTTTTACAGTACCATCCCCGAAAAATAATAGTATTCTTAATATTAGAAATGATCTCCGTCTTATCCATTATGGAACTAAAAGCAGTAAGATTCTTATATCTCCTAATGCCATAAATAGTCTCAACTGCAGCCAGCTTGAGTAAATTAGATTTCCAGCCTTTGGCTTTGCTTTGAGACGCTAACCAAAGAAGTTCTTCTTCCCAATTTTTAGGAATGTGAAGTCGGTGGATCCACTGCAAGATATTCCTCCAAATAGTCTGAGTTGTGTTACAAGCAAAAAGCAAATGAGCAGTAGTTTCATCCTCCTTACAAAACACACACAACTTATCATCATTAAAGCCAAACTTGTGGAGACAGACTTTTGTTGCTAGGCGTTGGTGGCAAGCAAGCCAAAAGATGAACAACGAACGCGGTCTAGAAGCATTGTTCCTTACCACATGAGCCCAACTAACCAGCGGGTTAGAACACAAAGACAAGTAAACCAATTTCATGCTGAACCGTCTACAGGCAAGCATATTCTACCAGATGCCTGTAATTGAGTCAGGGAAGTCCCGTTGTTCCAGGACTTTCCGCAATATCCAGGTGCTAGTGGTCTTGGGTTACATTCTCTCAATATCACAGTTCTTAAAATAATAGACATTCACCCATTTAACCCAGAGATTGTCACTTTTGTTGCATATGTTCCAAAGAAGCTTCAAGAGAGCACACTTATTCCACAAAGTCAAATCAATGAAACCATAACCCCCTTGATTCAAGGGTTCGCAAATAATGGCCAAGCAATATGACTCTTCCTACTGTTAGTATCTTTGCCCGTCCAAAGGAAGGTTCTACAAATGGAATCAATTTTCCCAATGACTTCTTTAGGCAAGGGAAACAACATAAGCCAATAATTGGCCATAGCAAAAGAAACACTTTTAATAAGTTGCGCTCTTCTTGCATAGCTCAGGAGCTTGCTCGACCAATGATTGATTTTACAAGTGATTTTCTCAATGAGGGGAAGATAGTGACTGACATCCAGTTTTCTTCAAGATAGAGGAATTCCCAGGTAACAAAACGGCAATAGACCCTCTTTAAATCCCGACTGAGAAAGGATTGCTTCCTTGGTTCGATCATTAACCCCCTCGAAGAATATTTTGCTTTTCGAAGAATTAATTCTCATTCCAATTGAAGTTGCAAAAGAGTGGAAGGTTTTAAGCAGACGCTCCATTGAAATGAAGTCTTCCCTTGTTGGCTGGTGATTTTGATGGATTTATTTGGTTCGAAATGGTAAGCTTTGTGTTGTTTAGACTTTGTTAGAATGAAGGGAGTAAGGTCCAAAGGTTTCATTTTGTTTGAAAATTAAGGAGATTCGAATGGGCTATTTCCGTTGGAGGTTCAAAGTTTGAATTAAAGTTTTAATATTTACAATAAAGGAGACTTCAAATTCAAATAGGAAGCACTAATTCGCTGGAAGACACGTGGAAGCCATAGATTGCATAAGCCATGCAATCTTCGAACGTGACATCATTCTAGAGTAGGATTGTTAGAGTCAAAATAGTATAAATAGGAGTCTTAGTGTTAGCATTTCGTGTGTTCATTATTGTACAAAAACTCACATATACTCAAAATACCAAGTGCAAGGGAAACGAGTTTCTAGAGAAATGTACGTATCGAAACACCATTGTTTATTTTAGAAGTTTAAATCAAAGTTCTTTATCTTTAAAGTTATTTCGTTTCCAATTATTGCTTTAGCTTTTAGTCAAATTTACACTTTTAGAAAACCTTTATTTCTTTGCCAAGTCCTTTACATTTCCTTTACAAACCATTTACATTACTTTACAAAGTCCTTTACTTTTAATTCAAAGTCTTTTAATTCGAAGTCACTTACAAATCTGTTTACATTATTTTGTCCACATCTTTATGTTTCGATCTAATTTTGTTATTACTCTTAATCGGCGTTTGTATAATCTTTAATCGAACATTTGTTTCATGTTCTTAAGGATTCATAGTGCTTTAGATAGAATGTTGAATATAATTTTTAAGATAAGTTTAAACACTAATACTTAGACACATGTCATAGGATCAATCTAGTCGATCCTGTAAGTTACCAAAGACATTCTTGATTTGGAAGACTAGCGGTTGTTTACTAGAAATCACTGTAAACAAATTGGAACACCCAGTGGGACAGTGTCATAGTGTTGTAATTTCATTTAAGATCTTGTCAAACCATTGTTAAGTTTGTTCGTAATCTTCTGAGTCTAGAGTTTCTTTGTGTTATATGAACCTTAAAAGTGGTAAGATAACCGATAGTAACCAACCAATACCCAGAAGAAAAAATACCAAGAAAAAGGTTAATGTGACTAACCAGGATGGGGGACAAAATCCCCACAAGGGACAGGCACGGTCGTTTCTAGTTCGACGGATGCATCAAATATAATACCAAATTCACAAGTCATACCAGCATCCACAAACACTACGGCCACGGGTGGTTCGAATACAATGGCCACAGGCACTACAGAGATGTCAACAGGGCCTATCCTATCATATGTAGGAAATCAAGCCCAATTCTCAACACCTAGGCCTCCAGGTTTCGATAATTATAGGCCTCGAAACCCTCCTTATGAAATACCAACTTCATTTATGGCAGAATTACATAGCACCATATCAACCTCTTCTCCAATCCAATGGTATGGTTCTGGGATAAATACCATGGGCCCAAATAATCAAAATTTAGGATATTTTAACCAAGGACCTACACTCACAACAAATAATCAGACAACATTTAGGCAACAAATAAACGATAGCAACCATGATATAATAGGGGTCCTAGCCCGCAAAATGAGTACAATTTTCACCCCTTTTATCCAAAATATTAATATAACTAACCAAGAAAACACCCAAATAAACCAACGAATGTCATTGCATATGGCACGAATACCAGACTTCTTTGGTGCCCCTGATGCACCTGTAAGATGTAGGCAGAATCAAGTGGTGATTCGAGATGAAGAACCCACTATTGAACAAATCCAACCCCCTAGACAAAATGTTGAAGGGGGAATATGGGGGCAAGGGTAGAACAACAGGAAGTTCAAGAGATTCGAGAAGAACAACCCATGAGGGTGATGATGGTAAATATGGACCAAAACACTGACGAAGTAATCCATAGGGTTAGAAATAATAATATGATGGCATAAAATAATTTAACTGCCATGATCGAAAGGATTATGACCCAAAACGATTTGAATTCAGGATTTAGGAGACCAAACTATACATTCCCTATTACAGAATATACCTTACAAACTGAATTGCCAAGGGGTTGTAAAGTCCCTAAATTTACAAAAAAATTGGAGACACAAGTGAATCAATGGTCAAACACATAGCCAGATATTTAACTGAAGTAGGGGATTATGTGAATAGTGAAAATCTTAGGATAAAATACTTCCCAAGTTCTTTGACGAAAAATGCTTTCACTTGGTTCACCACTCTTCCTCTAGGATCCATAGATACTTGGCCCTACTCAGAAAGATTGTTCCATGAACAATTTTACATGGGGCAATCCAATATAAGTCTAAAAGAATTATCCAGTATCAAGAGAAAATTCACAGAGCCAATAGATGACTATTTGAATAGGTCCCGTCTCTTAAAACCTAGATTTTCACTGTGGTCCCTAAAGCATGAGTTAGTCGAAATGGCCGCTGGTGACCTGGACTACTCTATTCGAAAGAAGTTAGATACACAATAATTGAGAGACATGGCACAAATAGCAGATAGAGTTCGATAAGTAGAAAGATTAAAGGTTGAAAAGGCTAGGGCTAGTAAAAACTATAAAAAAGAAAGAGTAGCCTACATAGAGGCAGAAGAAGAAGAACCATACGACTTCCAGGATCCTTATGGATTCGACCAACTCAAAGTAGATCTGGAAGAATTAAAACAAGCACCCCCTTATTCTTGCAAGGTACTTGTCCCATCGAATGGGAAAAATCCTATTGAGAATGAGAAAAGTGATATGTTTCCTAAAAAAGTTTAGACGTTTGACATAACTAAATGTGATGAGATTTTCAATTTACTAGTTAAAGATGGCCAAATGATAGTGCCTTTTAATATTAAAATTCCTCTGTTGGAACAACGGAAGAAAAGAGGTTTTTGCAAATATCATAATTTCCTAGGCCATAAAACCTCACAATATTTTCTTTTCAGGGATCTAATTCAAGGTGCTATCAAGGAGGGTAGGCTTAAGTTTGATGACAAATCAAAGAATACCGTGAAGGTTGACACTGACCCCTTGCAGATAGCAGAAACCAATTATACTAAGCCACTTGACATCAACATGGTAGAAGTTGAAGGAAGAGGTGCTGACCAGATTGAAGAGTTCCAGGAATAAGAGGATTTTGTTATGGTTGGTGGCAACATAAAGACTGTTGATGGTCTCCCCAACATGAGTCCTTTGGCCAAAATCAATGATGTCTGATGTTTCGGCTGGGGCAAGGTCTACTGAAGGCCCAGTTATTTCTGATGAAAGGATCGCAGGGGCTACTGAGGGCCTCAGGGTGAAATTCAAAAAAAGTTCAAATTACTAAGGGTCAAAGTTTTGGAGTTCACATGGTTGATCTCAAGAAACCTTGCCCAGAGATAGAAGAAGTGGAGAAATGCCTCGAAATTGAAAAGTGTGTGGGAACATCATTAAAAGGCTTGAATTTTTAAAATATCACTTATTAAAACATGAGGCGCAACTTATAAAAGGCCCACACCAAGTTCAAACATTTCAAATTTTACCCACACACCAAACAAGTTCTGAAAACCACAATATCTCCATCTTCAACATCCAAAAAATCAACTTTCAGCCTTCCACCATCAAGATGTCTCAACATACTACATGAAAACCAAGAAACTTCAACGGAAATGTGTCAACTAAAGAAGCCATAGACATTGTCCCTCTCTCAATGATTCCATGCTTGGATGCAAGACCTAAAAAGCTTCGCACTCAACATGAAAGACGTCCAAGAGAAACAATTGTTCCTATTGGAGGTAATGTCTCTGAACCTACTAATGTTAAAACTGATCAAGATGTTGTAGATGTTGATAGGGTCATAAGGAGATTAGTTATTAAGACCCTAAATGTTGGACTGCCTGTTGAAGGAATTATTATCCCTCTTGCCCAAATACTTGCCGAGGATGCCTCGAAAAGGGCTGTTGAATCATCTGTAAGAGAAGATGATTATACTTAAAGGAATCTTAGAAAGGAAACTGAGACTAATACTGAAGAAACTGATAAGTGTCAAAATATAGTTGTTTTGTATAAATGTTTTGTGGCACTTATTTATTATTTTGTTGTTAATATCGTTGAATAACTCCGCTTTTTATTGTAAATACGTTTTACTGTGTTTTGTGTACATATTGTACCATTTGATTAGTTTTGTATATATTTTGTAGGTATTTGTTGCATTATTAGAGCATTGAGAATAAAGTCCAAATGGAGCTCCAATATGCATGTTGATAAATAAGGAATAAGGCTAAAATATTGAAGTCATAGAAGTTATGCATGAAAAGCAACAAAAGTTGCTGGACTGATAGATTTCGCTGAGCGATGGCCAGGCGAGGGTCATCGCTTCTACATCGCCGAGCGAAGCTGGGGCGAAAGGAAGGGTCAAATTTTGAGGTTTCGAGCTGCCTTGTTTCGCTGCTGGTCGTCAGGCGAGGAAAAGAGATTTCGCTGGACGAAGATGACTGTCACTAGGCGACAATAGATATTTTGGTCAGATGAGGAATTGGCCAGCTGTGAGCCAAGTTTATAAGAAGGTTCATCGGGTGATGCTTTATTTCACCGGGCGATTCTTGCGGAACAGATTTCCTTTATCTTTCCTTTTTATTTCATTTTTGGGAGTATGGTTTTTGGGGTGAGGTTTTGCTCCCAAATTCCACCACCATACATTTTTGATAAATTAGCTTAGAAAACAACACTAGTGTCTTTCTCATGGATGACTGGAGGTGGATTGCTCTTCGATAGGCTCTGACAAACCGGTGTAAATGAGTAGTGTATCTCCTCTCTTCTCTTTGTATTTCTCTATTTTGTTGGTTATGTATGTATATCTACTCTTACTCGTGTATATTTGTCGCCCTTGACGTTGTATAAAGTTTGATTTATGAATTTGTGTTGGTAATTGTCTTAAGTTGTTACTCTATGTTAGGGATTTGAGTTTTGCTAGAGATAGATTGCTTAGATTCTTACCTAGGATGATCATCTGTTAATTTCTGAATGCTAGAAATGGGTTTAGAGCTGATATTTACTTAGAGTATCTGATCTTAATGCTTATGTGTTGGTGAAGTACACCAGAGATGGGTATGGAGGTGACGCAGTTAACTTCTGGTTGTCGAGGTATGCTAGAAATGCATATCAAGGTGATTCGGGAGGTTTCTCAATTTGGGTTAGAAATAGCTTAGGTTGGGAGAGGTATGTGATGACACGGACGAGCATCGTAGGCTGAGTATAACTGGACGGTAGATTTAAGTCTGTGACGGATAGTGTGCATTCATTTTGGACAAGCTGTCTATCCTTTATACTTTTTGTTCATTTACTTTTTGTCTTTTATTTTCAACTCATTTAATCCTAAACTCATTAACGGTATAATTTTTGAACGACAAATCAATAACCAATCTCTGTGGACACGATACGATACAAGATAACCTAACCGGTATATATCACCGGGTAAAAATAAATACCAAACTCTTTGCTTATCGCTTATACCGCCGCAACAAAATGGCGTCGTTGCCGGGGATTGGTTTTATTGTTTCTGTATTGCGATAATTTCGTTGTTTTTTAGTTTTGTAATTAATGTATATGTTGTATAGACTTTGTATATGAACTTGTATATTGTTACTTGTACATGTTGTGTGTTTACTTTCCATACTTGTGCATATTTGTGATTTTCTTCGTTTTCACGTATTGTTGTGAATTGTCTCGTATTCGTAACGTTTGTTGTGTGGTTGTTAGGACACTTTCTTTAGCTTTGCGCGGTGTGGCAATACCATGGAATGATGAGAGGAGGTTACTAGTGCTCGCACAATAAAGGCGTTGAGCTTACGACGTAAAACAAACATGTTTTTGTTTGTTTTTTATTATGTTTATTTACGTGTGTGGTGGCTTGTGTTTTAACAAGTTGAAATAGGACTTGCTCTTGATTTCAAATCTTCACGTTTTAACTTGTTAATTCATTTTCACAAAGTTTTTCGTATTGTTATTTGTATTCGTTTTGTTTTGTCAAATTGTGTTATCCGCAAGCTCGTCGTGTTTAGCTTGAGGAGTTTTGTTGGATGTAAATGTTGTAAATTTTATTTTTCTAACTCTTTTGTTATTGTTTGGACTCAAATTTTGGTCTGGTAGCTTGGTGTTGCATTTTGTGATTTTCCGAGTTTGATCGTTTCAACTCGCGGATGTATGGTAATGATAGTTTTCAAAGTTGGTACACGCCAGATACTCGTTTATCGTTTTCTATAGCATAACATGTTTAGGAAATTTATCATTTGTATGATTACCATGTCATTCATTATTTTTTCATTACTTGCTCATGAATTGAATCACTTTAGTTCTCTTTTTAACCATAAATGTGAGGAAGTTTTCCATTGTTTACATATTGAAGGCCACATTCTTGTTTTAATTAGATTTTATTATGCTTAATATTTTATTTTGTGTTGATTGTATGAATGCATAAAAATGATCAAGTAATTTTGTTTGATTTTGAGCATAACTATCTTGGTCAAATATTCAATTCACCTTGTGAGTGTGTGATCATTTATTACCCCCTTTGAGCTTTTATCAATATCCATGTTTATTTGAACTTGATGCTTGTCTATGAGTGTAAATTCACCTTTTTTGTATGGATGTTGATTTCTTTGTTTCATGAACCCTCAACTATATGTGGTTGTATGAATTTTTACCTTGCCTTAGAAAGTAGGGAGTATTCACATAATGATGTTGGTTGAATTCAAGTTGGGGAGAGAAATGTTTGTGTACTTATATTGTGGTTGGTATGAGGTTGAGAAAAAGAAAAAGAAAAGAAAAAAGGGATTTGAAAAAGAAAACAAAAGAGTATGAATAATGTTGTGTTAATAAGTGAGGTGTTTTGATTTGACAATTTGTGATGAAGAAGAAGTTTGATTGGAATTATATTGTTTGGAACTTCGTGAGTTGATCACTCCCTTAGGTTTAGGCAAGTTTTTGTTTCGATTAGCTGTAGGACTTACCACTTGTTTGTTAACCAAGCCACATTACAACCTTGAAAAGCCCTTGTGATTCTTGCATTTGTATTTTCAATACATTTTTGGGATGAATGCATAATTTAGTCTTTTGTTTGCAAGATTGTGGATGAGTGTTTTTTTTATTCCTCACCTTTGTGTGTTCTTCATCTACCGATGAATTTTTTCTAGGTGTGATTCATGATTGAGCTTGTTTTGTTTTAGAATGTTTTATATGATTTTTGTACTTAGGATTTATTTCGTTTATACGTTATTGTTGTAGGATAGTGGTAAGTTTGTATTTTGTCGTGTACGTTTTTGTTTGAACCATACATTTGTTTTCCATTTTTAAACTTGTTGATTCGTGATTCTTTGATTATCATTCATTGTTTCTTTAGGTTTACTTGATTTGTTTGAGGACAAACAATGTGTCAAGTTGGGGAGAGTTGATAAGTACCAAAATGTAGTTATTTTGTATATATGTTTTGTGGCACTTATCTATTCTTTTGTTGTTAATATCGTTGAGTAACCCCGCTTTTTGTTGTAAATACGTTTTATTGCATTTTGTGTACATATTGTACTATTTGATTAGTTTTGTATATACTTTGTAGGTATTTGTTGCATTATTGGAGCATTGACAATAAAGTCCAAATGAAGCTCCAAGATGCATGTTGATCAATAAGGAATAAGGCTAAAAGATTGAAGCTATGAAAGTTATGCAGGAAAAGCAAAAAAAGTTCTTGGACTGATAGATTTCGCTGGGCGATGGCTAGGCGAGGGTCACCGCTTCTGCGTTGTCGGGCGACGTGGGGCGAGAGGAAGGGTCAAATTTTGAGGTTTTACGCTGCCTTGTTTCGCTACTAGTCGCCAAGCGAGGAAAAGAAATTTCACCGGGCGAAGCTGACCGCCGTCGGGCAACGCTGACCGTTGTCGGGCGACGGTAGATATTTTGGTTAGATAAGAACGTGGCCAACTGTGAGCCAAGTTTATAAGAAGGTTCGTCGGGCCATGCTTTATTTCTCCGGACGATTCTTGTGGAATAAATTTACTTTATCTTTCCTTTTCATTTCATTTTTGGGAGTATGGTTTTTGGTGTGAGGTTTTGCTCCCAAATTCTATCACCATACATTTCTGATAGATTAGCTTAGAAAACAACACTAGGGTCTTGCTCATGGATGATTGGAGGTGGATTGCTCTTCGATAGGCTCTGACAAACCGGTGTAAATGAGTAGTGTATCTCCTCTCTTATCTTTGTATTTCTTTATTTTGTTGGTTATATATGTATATCTACTCTTACTCATATATATTTGTCGCCCTTGGCATTATATAAAGTTTGTTTTATGAATCTACATTGGTAATTGTCTTAGGTTTTTACTCTATGTTAGGGATTTGAGCTTTTCTAGAGATAGATTACTTAGATTCTTACCTAGGATGATTATCTGTTAGTTTCTGAATGCTAGAAATGGGTTTAGAGTTGACATTTACTTAGAGTATCTGATCTTAATATCTCTGTGTTGGTGAAGTATACCAAAGATGGGTATGGAGATGACGCAGTTGACTTCTGGTTGTCGAGGTACGCTAGAAATGGATATCGAGGTGATTCGGGAGGATTCTAATTTTGGGTTAGAAATAGCTTAGGTTTTGAGAGGTATGTGATGACACGGACGAGTATCATAGGATGAGTATAATTGGATGGTAGATTTAAGTCGGTGACGGGTAGTGTGCATTCGTTTCGGGCAAGTTGTCTATCCTTTATACTTTTTGTTTATTTACTTTTTGTCTTTTATTGTCAACTCATTTAATCTTAAACTCATTAATGGTAGAATTGTCGAACGACGAATAAGTAACCAATCTCTGTGGACACGATACGATATAACTTAACCGGTATATATCACCCGATAAAAATAAATACCAAACTCTTTGCTTGTCGCTTATACCGCCGCAACAAAATAAGATCAAAAAGGGCTGCTGAATCATCTATAAGAGAAGATGATTATACTTAAAGGAATCTTGGGAAGGAAACTGAGACTAATACTGAAGAAGCCACCTGGGATGTTGAAACATCATGTGTGAAAGAAGTTCCTTCCAACAAGAATTCTGAGATGAGTCCAACAAGGGTTGCAAACAAGAAGAATGAGGAAATAGTAGATGTGGATGAACTGCCCGACAATGAATTAATTGTCAATATGAACTCGGGGATTTCAAAAAGGCTGAAAACAAGAAAGGGAAAGTCAGCACTGTCAAGAACTCCCTCCAAGACTGACAAGAAAAAGGTTATGTATGGACCCCCAAAAGCATGGAGCAAGGTTATTCCATCTTCAAGCAAGAGGAAGATTAGATCTAAATCAGACTCTAATTATGATGTTAAAATAGATGTCCAGGACATCACACCTATAAAGAGGTTCATCATTAAGAAATATTCTGATGATATACCTGAAGCACCAACAGACAACAACTCCTTCCATTCACCAAACTATGTTACAATATGAAAGTACATTTATCAGAGGTGAATTGCTTTGGAGAGAGAATTAGGGAGAGATGTTTTGGAGAACAAGGAGATCATGAGTTTGATCTCTGATGTTGGACTGATGAAGACTGTGATCAAGCTATCTAAATTCTATGAGATTTTCGTTAAAGAATTCATAGTTAACATACCACAGGACTGTGCTAACAAAAGGAGTAAGGACTTTCAGAAGGTCTTTATGAGAGGAAAATGTGTTAATTTTTCACCCGCTATGATCAACTAATATCTGGGAAGAGCTGAGAAAGAAGAAAATGAACTTAAGATGACACACAATTAAATCTGCATAATCATCATTGCAAGTCAAGTTAGTGTGTGGCATGTTAAAGGTAAACTGTCTGTTAGGAAGTTAAGGGTTAAATATGTAATCCTTCATAGGATTGGAGCTGCGAATTGGGTGCCCACAAATCACACCTCAATAATTTTAGTAGGGCTGGGAAGATTCATCTATGTTGTAGGCATGAAGATACCATTTGACTATGGTACCTACATATTTGATTAGACAATTAAACATGCTAATACATGTGCTATAAAGCTACCCATTGCTTTTCCCACTCTCCTATGTGGCATAATCCTTCAACAGCATCCTAGAATTCTGTTCACCCTAGATGCTGAGTGCAAGAGAGCAACCCCATTGTCCCTTCATCAGAAATTATTTGCAGGAGCACATGTCCCAGACATTGTCTCAACATCTACAGGTGTTGAAAAGAAAACTGCTAGTAAGGGAGATTTAATTGCTAAACTAACTGAAGCCTGCAGAGAACTGGATGAGGTCATACGCATAAGCTCAGCAAGGAAGTTGAAATTTGAAGAGACCATCCTAACTTTGAAGAAGATTGCTGCTGCAAATGCTGCACATGAGGTGCAAGAAGATGAAAGTAGCTCAGCAACTCAAGGCTCTTCAACAAATGGCTCAAGAAGTGAAGGAAGTGGGGAGTCTGCAAGTTTTGCAGAAAATTAATTATGCTGAAGACTTGTTAATTGTGTTTCCATCTGATCAATGTTGATTTTATTTATGTGTAATTTTGGCACTTAAAGGGCATAACATTTTTTGGGGATGTACCTAACTCTAGATAATAATGAATTAGTTGAATCTAGAATTTACTTTTTGTCATTCTCTATGAGTTTATTAATAGTTTGGCTAATTATCACTTAAAAGGGGGGAGTGAGTGAGTGTGAATATTGAGGGGGAGAAGTTTTAAATGATTACAACTGTGAATGATTGTGTGTTTGTGTGTTTCCATGTGTGAGGAGCTGTGAGTTGTGATGGAGCTATGATTATATGTTGAGGGAGAGCAGCAACTATATGTGTTAATTATGTGTTTATGTGTGCATCTGTGTGATATGCAGGGGGAACAAGAAGTTGTCAATTGTGCATCTGTGAAAACTGATGATGTGTGCTTCCAAATGGTGTGGATCTTGTGTGCAGAGGGAGTAAAATGTTGCATCCGTGAATGTTTTAACTGAGGTTTGAACATATTTTTTTTGCTGCTATATCTCTGTTATGTGTGTGATGCTGATTTTACTGCACTACTCTGCTATGAGTGTTTAACTGCCTATGTTAATTGTGATGTTGTCTTTTAATTGTATGGCTTGTATTCCAAATAATGTTTTAGCCAAAAAATTTCAAAGGGGGAGTTTGTTGGTTAAATTGATTGGCAGTAATTTTGGTTAAACATTCTGCTCAGAAAAATGCCATGAAGTTTACTGAAGTACCAGATGTCACAGCAGATGTCCTGACATGTGAAACTGACATAACTGGTTTAAGTTCAAAATTTTTAGGAAGTCAGTTTGTTTTAATTTGTGTGCTTCGATTAAGGAAGTTGGTGTAACGCCTTCAGCAATATTATTGGAGATCTTATATCCTGCTTTCATGGAGAAAAGAGAGGAAGCGGTGAAGACTTATGAGTAAAGCAACCCTAGTTGTTGTTACTCTATTTAAAAGCTGCAAACCTTGTTTTGCAGTTTGGCCGTTCCAGATTTAAAATTTAGTATTTTTATTGTTGGTTGTTCATTGTGTTGGTTGTTCATTGTGAGCCTCTCATGTATTCATTTATACTTGAGTAGGACATTTATTGAGTTGTAATTCATCAATCACCATAGACTTTGAAGAAAGTGTGATTGTGTGTCTTTGAAGAGTATCTTCAATTTTGTCTTTTGTTGATAGTCATTGTGTGTGACTTAGGGAGTGAGTGGAGGTTCTCATATCTAAGATAGGTGTCTTAGGTAGAAGGGTCATTGGGTAAGGATTAAGTGAGGAGTGTAAACAGAGAGGTTTATCTCTAAATTAATACTGCTAATAATGGACTTCATCCCTGGCTTGGAAGCCCCCATACGTAGGTTGGTTGGAACCGAACTGGGTAAATAATTCACTATGTTTTTATGGTTTTTCTGCACTTTAGAATTCTGTACTGTTAGTTGTTCATAAGACAAATATCAGTGTCGTGACATCACCTTAGACATCTCATATCTGGTACTAGAATTTCAATAGGAATGCATTACTTTACTATGTGATAACTTGCTTATAAACTTGTTTCTTTGACCAATCAACTTAGTAATAGGTGAAAGCTAGTTGTTGTGAGAGATCCAACAACAGGTGGACTTCATAAGTAAAAATGGTTGAATGAGTATGATAGAGATATTTATTCACTTAGTTGAATTAGAGATAATGAACTACAATCATTAAGGAATTCAAATACAAATAGATGTATGTTAGGATTATAAGTGAGACTTGGAGATTTGTTCCCTATCCCTATTATGCATGCTTTGATGTTGTAGAGATACACTTCATGATTACTCTGGCCTTTCCTGGAATGACACAAATCATCATTAACACATTATCACTTCTACAATATTAATTGATCATGGCTCAACTTATTCACTCTTAATATATTTTCACTCTCATCTTACACTATTTTAGACCCGTCTTTAGTAAAAACTGAACTTGTGAATATCAAATATTATTTTCTGCTTCATGCTTAATCTCAAAAGATAGTTATTTGCAAAATCAAATTGAGTAACAATTTCACTCCATGTGGGTACGATACTCATATCATAATTACATACACTTGCATGTACCTAATCATACATATGAGGCATGGATTGTCAAGTGAATCGAATAGATTTGATGCCAATTAGATAGCTCCATGAAAGAGTTCATTATGCCACACGACCCATAAATTAATTAGATTATCATGGGAATAGGTTCATTAAAATGTCCAGTCCTTGATCTATTTTGGAAGTCTCCTACAAACATTTCCAAGTTAGGATGGACAACCTTGATTGTTTCATCATTTAAGCGGGCAAGATACTTCCTTAGAGATTCATAATGGGCCTTAATAAATGTTGAAAAGAATGGTGGCAACCATCTTTCCGGGCCTATTTTCTATAAACTGATAGACCATTTTATTCACCAGGTCCTAGTAGGTGATTACTAAGAGCCAAACCAGGCCCATGTACCATCTTAATACCACATCTCTAAAGGTTCCTGACAGAAGTTTGCATTACAAGGAGTTAAAAGCTCCAAATTTCCATCTAGGTATTGATTGAGGTGACATGTTCATATAGATCACGGCACCCATTAAACTTAGTCAATGATGGTGGCTTGAGGGTTAAACTCTTGTTGGAGTTGCTAGATGTGTAAGGCATTATTCTCGAATATTTGATTATGGCAGCGTAAGTTATCCATGTCGGCTCACATCTTTGACACGGAATTCTCTTTGTTGTCAAACTCATTATTTGTTAGAGTTGCTACCTTCTTCTTCACCATGAGGGATATATGAATTTAACATAAGGACATCAATCTAGCCAAATGTTTTAATATTGGCCCAGGTCAGTTTTACCGGGGCCATGCAGTGAACAACAATTATTCTTGCTAAAAGTATAATACATGACAACCATTTCTTATGTAGGGTTGTATGTCAGAGATATTTAGGGTTGTTGTGATGTTACAGTAAGCCTATACATTGATGGCGAGAAACTTCGTATGTGGTGTTTTGTGTAATAAATCAAATGTCTTTTAAACCTCAAGGTTAATTAATTTAGAAGAACCTTGTGATCTTGAGTCTTAGATCCCAAGAAGATAGTTTTCACACTTCCCATTCTCAAGAGAGCTTAAAGAGGATACTTATTTCTCCAATTTCTTTGGGAAACAAGGCTACCTATGTTTAACTCTCTTTCCCTTATCAATATGAACCGAACCACGTTACATCCATGTTTTCCCAAGAATGCGAGTGATATGAGAAATAGGTGTTATAATCAAATAACAGATGCTCGTTCCAATAAACGGGAGACAAAGAAGTAGGTGTAGGTAATATGTTATTATTTACCTATTGTGAATTATTTACAAATATCACTATGCCAAAATTGACTTTAGACAGTGCCACATAGACAGTGCTTATGCCCAAAGCGCTGCTATATGTTTTTCAGAAGAAAAAAATTAAAAATTTGAACAGAAGTGCTGCTAAAAGTATACTTTAGACAGCGCTTCATATAAGCGCTGCTATAGGTCGTATCCATAGGCTTTTTTCCCTAAGCGCTGCTATTTCTTTAAAAGAAAATTAGAATAAGCGCTGCTAAAGGCTTACTTTTGACAGCGCTTACTAAAAGCGCTGCTAAAGGCTTTATTCTAGAAAGCGCTGCTAAAGCCCAAAGCGCTGCTAAAGGTTATACTTAGATAGCGCTTTCTAGAAGTGCTACTAAAGGCATTATTCTAAAAGCGCTACTAAAGGTAATACCTATGCCAGCGCTTTTAGAAAGTGCTGCCTTAGGTAATTAGAAACTTTCAAAGTCCCTAAATTAATCAGAAACCTCGCTCGCTGTCGTTCTTCTCGTTCTCGTTCTTCCTGTTCTTCTTCTCAAATAAAAATCTTCCCTCTCCACCACCACTTAACCACCACAGATTCCACAAACCGCTTTGCCCTAACCACTACGACTTCCACAAACCGCTACATCACTATGTCTTCCTTTTTTTGGTTCACAACATCCTGTCAACCACGACTTCTACAACCATTGGGGCTTTTCGTCACTTAGAAAGCAACCTGTTCACGTACTGTTGCAGCTTAGGTATATGATATTTGGTAGTAGAGTTTCGATCATTACGGGTTTTTATTCATGTGTATGTTACGAGTTTGATGCATTGCGGGTTAGCGACTTTTGTGCAGAAACCCTCACAGTATCTCGCCTCACAGCATCCCGACGACGGTGTAACCACGAGAAAGTGAAGAAGGACAAGTTTGAGTTCTTGTTTTACCTCTGCCATTTTTTCATTTGTCTCTCCTTGTTCTGGTTCTGGGTCTGGGTTTGGTTCTGCCATTTTACCTCTGCATTTTTGTGTTATATGTTGTTAAGAGATGTATGATCTTATTCAAGATCAGATATTGGAGTGAATGTGAAACTTCTAATATTGTCAATGGAATCTCTTACAATGTATAGTTCTGTAAACATGTAGAGTGAATGTATAGTATATCCTAAAATGAGGTTCAAATTAGTTTCAAACCTTAGCCATAAAAGTTTGGACTCATATGTTTCAAGTGTTGCAATGTGTGAAGAGATTTGTCAAAGGAACTTATTGGTTGAGATTAGAAAGAGTTATTTATATCCAAAACAGTCTCTAAACACTTGTTGAGTTCTCCTACAAAATTTATATGTCCTAGGACGTGTATTTTGGGAAATTTCTTTTAATAAGAAGGGTCATACTTGGTAGCTATGAGCTTAGTAGAACCACGGTATCCTTTTGTCTCCAAAACCATTGTCCATGGGCCTGTTCTAGACCATGAATAACTTTATTTAGTTTGTGTACCAGTGCTGAATTTCCATTGTCAGACCCTTGAGAATTTTCCATCCATACCTCTTTATTAAGTGTCTCATTCAATATATAGTGTTATTAACATCCAACTATTATATAGTCCACTTATGTAAAATTGCAAAAGTGTTTGGATTAACCGTATCGTGAATGGCTTAACAACTAGTGATAATGTTTCATTAAAATAAGAGCATTGCATTTGATAAAAGCCTTTAGCCACCAATCTGGTTTTGAACCTGCTATAGGAAGATAGGTTATAACAAACTAAAATAGATTTATCCCTTGAAGATATTATATTGTTTTTACTTTTGGCATTTAGCAAAATTTGTTAGAGACATAATTTCAGTTAAGGTAGTTAGTTAGTTAAAAAGTAGTTATAACTAGTTAGTTACATAACTTCTTCTTAGCTAAGCTACCTCTTCACAATCCGTCTCTCTTTATTCACATTCCATAGTTTCTATTTGTGTGATTATAGTAACACTGAATATTTCTATAATGACTGAAAGAGATAGTAGTAGTTATATTCACCAAATTTATAATTTTTTATTATATAAAAGATAGAGTTGTTGTTAAATTCTGTTGGAATTATGATGTTGTTGTTAAAAGTTTTCTTTCCTTTGAATTATCAGTGTTTCCCGGCGTAGATCGACGTACAATGCTCATTCTCTGTGTTTCCCTGAATTCGAGGTAAATGTCTTCCTCAAATTACTGGTTCTGCTATGACTAGCTTACTAAGTAGTAAAATCATGGATAAAAAATGGAGGTTTAGCTTACTAAATATTAATTAGTGTTTTTTGTTTAGCTTACTAAATAGTAAAACCATGGATAAAAAATGGATGTGTGTCAATCGATTGTCAAAAGAGTACGAGAATGGGGTATTAGAGTTTGTTAATTTTTTTGTTGAACACACTGAAGACCCGAATAGAATGAAATGTCCTTGCTTGGGTTGTTGTTATGTGGGTCGGATTGACGCAGATGGAATGAAATCGCATTTACTGATGTGTGGAATTGATCGAAGTTATACGTGTTGGATATTTCATGGTGAGAAAATCAGCGAGAATGTTGAACTGAGGGTGAAAAGTAATGTGACTTATGCTTCATATGACAATGTCACGAATACATATGATTGTGATCGAGTCAAAGAGATTGCAAAAGCACTTGAAGAAGATCTTCAGGATTGTCCCAAAATGTTGGAGAGGTTGGTAAGCAATGCGGAGATACTGTTGTATAAATATTGCCCCAAATTCACAAGATTGTCTGCGGTATTAAATTATACAACTTAAAGGCGCGCAATGGATGGTCGGATAAAAGTTCCACAGAGTTATTAGTCCTCTTGAGAGATATGCTTCCTGAGGATAATGTTCATCCTAATCGAACGTACGAGGCCAAAAAAATGTTGTGCTCTATTGACATGAGCTATGATAAGATACATGCATGTCTAAATGATTGCATTTTGTTTTGAAACGAATATGCATCGTTGAATGAGTGCCCTAAGTGCGGTTTATCTCGATATAAGAAAAAATTATCTCCAGCGAAAGTCTTATGGTATTTTCCTATTATTCTGAGATTTAGACGCATGTTTCATAGTGAAACTGATGCTAGACACCTGATTTGGCATGCAGATGAAATAATTATCGATGGAAATTTTCGGCATCCGACAGATGCACCATAATGGAAGAAAATTGATAATGATTATCCTGATTTTGGAGGACAAACAAGAAACCTTCGCTTGGCATTATCTACTGATGGAATGAACCCGCATGGTCTTTAAAGTATCTCACATTCCACATGGCCTGTGATTCTTATGATTTATAACCTACCTCCATGGCTATGTATGAAGCGCAAGTACATGATGTTATCTATGTTAATTTTTGGGCCTAAACAACCAGGGAATGACATAGATGTATACTTAAAACCTTTAATCGAAGATTTGAAGATTCTTTGGGAGAACGGTGTGGAGGTTTATGATGGATATAAGAAAGAAAGTTTCAATTTGAGGGCGATGTTGTTTGGCACAATTAACAATTTTCTAGCATATGGAAATCTATCCAGGTATAGCATTAAAGGTGAAAAAGTGTGTCTTGTCTGTGAAGATGGAACCGATATGACGTGATTGAAACTTTGTCAGAAGAATGTCTTTCTCGATCGTCGTAGATTCTTAACTTCTAAACATCAATATCGTGGATGGAGAAAAGCGTCCAATGGAGATACCGAACAACGTAGAGCTCCACCTGGATTGACAGGTGATCAAATTTTTGAAAAGGTGAAAGATGTGAGTATTCAATTTGGCAAGCCTTTTGCACATAAAGTTGTCACAGGTGGGTGAAAGAAGAGGTCAATTTTTTTTTGAATTGACATATTGGAAATCTTTGTACGTAAGACATTTTCTTGATGTTATGCATATTGAAAAAAAAAAGTATTTGAAAGTGTTATTGGTACGTTACTCAATATAAAAGGAAAGTCTAAGGATGGCCTTAAAGCAAGGGAGGACATGGTATAGATGGGAATAAAAACTGAATTAGGACCCGTGAAGAAAGGAAGACGGACATATCTACCACCTGCTGCTTATACTCTATCTAGAAAGGAAAATAAAATATTGTGTAAGTTTCTGAGTGAAGTTAAAGTTCCAAAAGGTTACTCCTCAGACATTAGAAGACTCGTGTCTATGAAAGACCTCAAGTTAAAGAGTTTGAAGACACATGATTGCCATGTCATAATGGAACATTTTCTACCAATAGGTATACGTTCTATTTTGCCAAAAAAAGTAATAAGTGCGATAACTAAATTGTGTTTTTTCTTCAGGTCAATTTGTAGTAAGGTGATCGATCCTGAGATCTTACCAGTATTGAAAAAAGAAATAGTTATTACTTTGTGTGACCTTGAAATGTATTTTCCTCCATCATTTTTTGACATTATGGTACATCTTGTTGTTCATCTTGTGAAAGAGACACAATTGTGTGGACCAACTTATATGAGATGGATGTACCCTGTTGAACGTTATATGAAAATATTAAAAGTGCGTGAAAACCTAAGTCCTCAGGAGGGTTGTATCGTTGAGCGATCGTTGTTTAAGCGGTTGAGTTTTGTCTTGAATTTTTGTCCAATGTGTAATCCATTGGACTCCCCAAATCTCATTTTTGTGAAAAAAAAAGAAGGTAAAAAATTAATTGGAAATGAAATTGTGACAGTATCAAGGGATGAACGGGATTAAGTGCATTTGTATGTTCTGCACAATGACAATGAGGTTGAGCCGTTTGTTGAAATGCACAAGGCTATACTCCAAGGTGAGAATCAAATTAGAAATGAAAATTGGATAGTACGAGAGCACAATCAAAGTTTTATACAATGGTTTAAGGATCATATATATTCAAAGTTTCATTCAGATCCCGCTTCAATATCAGACAGGTTGAGATATTTGGCATATGGTCCAAGTTCGATTGTGTTTTCTTATAGAGGATACACAATTAATGGATACACATTTTATACCAAAGAACAAGATGATAAAAGTACTATTCAAAATAGTGGTGTCACTGTGGTAGATGAAGCAATGCACATTTCTAGTATGAAGGACATAAACCCCAAATATGAAAATCTGTCATATTTTGGAGTTATCAATCACATTTGGGTGTTTGATTACGAGAAGTTTCAGATTCCTATCTTTGGTTGCAAGTGGGTACATAATAGTGGCATACGAATGGATAAGTTTGGATTTTTGCAAGTGGATCTTAATAGGGTGGGGTACAAAGATGAGCCTTTTATTCTAGCCTCTCAAGCTAAACAAGTGTTCTATGTCACAGACCCGAAGAGTATGAAATGGTCTATAGTGCTTTTATCTAACAAAGTGATTGATGATAAAAGTGTAGATCAAGGTGATGTTGATATTAAGAATGAGTCGTATATTAGAAATGATCGAGATGAAAATACTACAGCGGATGAATCATATATCAGAAAAGATCATGATGAGGGAATTTGGATCAATCCCTCTGTCCGTGTTCTTAAGAGACAAGTAATTCGCAATCCAACCAAGAAAAGAAAGAGATGTTAGTGAAAGAGGTAATATAGTAAAATGTTATATATTCTATCATTTTCAATAAAATTATATATTTGTCATTTTATATACTCAATTGATTATGGAAGTAGATATTTGGAATTATATATTTGGAATTAAATATTTGACATTAGATACTAATGTTTTCTTCATTACAGGTTAGATGGCTAGTAACGAGGATCACCCACACGATGATTCTATTAATGATAGAGACAATGGTGGAGGCAAATTCGATAAGGGAGTGGAAAAAGAAATTAAACGAGGAAAAAATATTACGAAGAATATCATTCGTGATAGAGATAGAGGCATAAAATACGATGTGCATTGGAGTCCAAGTGACCAATTAATTGAGCCTAACGGTTCTAAATCGACAAGTTACATTGGTACAATTGTAAGGAGAGAAATTCCAATAACTTGTGATCAGTGGAGAGATGATAAGTTGGATGACGCTAAAAACAAAATCTGGAGTGAGATACAGTTACTTGAAATTATGTCTTTAAATTATGATTATGTATTTAAATTACTTATACTAACGCACTATGTGTATGTTTTTTGTAGAGGTCTTTCAACATTGATGACACAAGAAAATATTATTGTCTTGGATTGGCCGGCAAAATACTAAGAGGGTTTAGAACATATTTAAACAGAAAATATCTTAAAGATGCCGAAAACAATTTGTTGATGCAGAGCGTCCAACAGAATATGCAGATGTGATTACACTTAAAGAATGAGATATTTTTAAAGCCAAACGAAAAACCCCAAAATTTCAGAGTGTAAGTGACGTAAATCGCCAAAGAGCATCATCTCCCGCCTATCCATACAAAAAGGGTGTTTGGGATATGCACGATTAGAACAAAAAATTGTAAGTATTTATAAATTGCAATGATATACTTGTTCATCAAGAGTTATAGTTGATCTTATTTTTTGTGTTAATGTGTAGTTAAAAGAGGAGAATAGTTCTGAAATATCTCTTCCGAAACATGTTTTTTGGAAGGCTTCCCGTGTGGGTAAGGATGGAGTTCTTAAAGAAGATGTACCACAAATTTTTGAAAAATGCATAAGTATAACATTAATTCTTTAATTAAATCAAAATTTTATTAACATATAATATTCATGTTTTTTCGATATTCATATGAATTTCAGGAGATTCTGTCTCAGTCTACATCTCCACCAGATGATTGCAGGAGCATACTTAGTCGAGCATTAGATGTTCTTGAGTATTCTGGCTGGGTGAGGGGTAAAGAACATGGGGTTGCTCCAACATCCTTGAAAAAGAACAATCCAAAGACAAAAGTTGCTAGCAATAAAGAACTGCAGACAAGGTTGGATGCATTAGAAGTCGAAGTTCTTGAATTGAGGAAGGAAAAACCAAGACACCAATCAGAAAGGGAAGCTTCGGGTGTTAAAGAAACTAGTGACATATCTAGTGTCAATTGTGCAGTTCAACCGAGTATTCCCGAGGTAATTATATATATTATTATGAAATTAAATTAGTGTAATTTATTTAACTAACATATATACACATTAACGATGTCATATTTATTATTGATTGTAGGGCATTTCACCTTGTCAACTCTTTTTAGAGACACCGACTTATCACATGGTTGGCAAAAGAAAAGTGAATAACACTCTGGGAGAAGTACTTCATCATAAACCGCTCCCTTCTGGATATTTGAAAGTATCAATTGATATTGCTTTAGAGGAGGGTGCGTTATTACCAATCCCAAACGAAGTTTCAGATGCAACATTGGTGGGAGAGGCAATAGGAGTCAGTGGCGGAGCCAGCGTCCGGCCAGGTAGGGCAGCTGCCCAGGCTCCGCCCGACCATGCTTCACCATCTCGCCCCGCTACCACTTCAAGATCTGACAACTAATCGCCTCAAAACTAACTTCGGGAAGCGAAAAGAAAGAGGTCAATTTTAAGTTACAACATCCACGAACACCAGAAAGAGAAGCTAGTTCAAATTGAAACCCTAGAAAAGGAGTTCGAGGGTTTGTTTGGGTACTACATAGGGGTTTTGGGTAAGAAGGTCGCTGTTGACCTTAAGAAATACGGTGGGTCGAGAAACGCGGTTGTTGCAGCGTTGATGGGGGAGATCAAGCTTTCGTTGTCGAAGCTTGTGGGTGAGATTTATGGGAGGGTGAATAGTGAGGTGGAGAATGGGGAATCTTAATGGGAGGCAGTTGCTGATGGGGCTCTGAATGTAGCGGTGGAAATACTTCTAACCCAACAGGACCTGCTTAACTTTTATTTTAAAATTATTTGTAATTTTACTTGGTTTACTTAACTATTTGTTTCTTGATTGTTTTTTATTGAAAATGTTTTTTTGTTGGTCTATTGCATATACAGGGGTAAGACATGAAAGCTTCCGATGATTGGGTATATATCCTCTGTGTTTGTGCTTGTTGAATCACTCAGTTTAATCTTAGACTCCATCACTAATAGTTTGGAGGTGATGCCAACACCAGTTAACATAATATAACATGTGTAAACCTTTAATGTCCTGATGTTAATTCTGCTTTGGTGAAGAGTATTGTGTTGTTTGTTGGACATAGGATGATGTTTTCAACTGTTTAATTCAATTGTATATTATACTATGCTTGTGTAAATCAATGTGTTTTTGGAAGTTGGTTATGTTAATGGTAATTGGGTCCTTTATGGGTGTATATATTGGTATACTAATTGTTTAGTAGTAATGAATTTGTTGTGCTGTTATTGCAGACATGGATGTTAAGTTGCTTCCAAAATCTGTCCGAGGGGAGCTTGTTATTCGGCAGACAATGCAGAAAAAGATTAATGAGAGGATTATGGCTCTAACTGGTATTGATCACTTTGTTTGGTTGAAGATGGAGTATATACAATATTATTACTTTTGTGATAGTTTGGATGTTATTCGTTGATTGCTTCCTTTTTTATTGCAAAAGAAATATGTTGTTGGTAGTAGGATATTCAGTAATTAGGGTGTATGGCATTTGGGATGAATGCATTGTTTTGATCAATTTTAAAGAAAATGACAACTTTGTTTATGGTGTATTTTGTTGAAATGTCATGTCTTTGTAGAAATGATACCGTCATCAAGAAAAATGAAAGCAAGCCTAATTATAGTCAAGACTTAATTAAGGCTTCAAAAAAGCTGAATAAGACTTCTGATGGCCAATTATATAAATTTAGACTTCTACTTAATCAAGCCTAATTACATTCACTTGATAGTTGAAGGCTTGTTGAAAAAAACCTTGAAGACATGTATGTAAACTTTAGTTTCTACTATAACAGGTTTTTTTCCTATTGCAACTATATAAATTTTGTTTTTTTTTATAAAAAAAATCTAAATTATAATTTTCCCGGACTTCGTAAATTTCCTGGCTCCGCCACTAATAGGAGTGTATGTTGCATGGCCGTCAAGACTCATTTGCATAGATGATGAGGTATACTTAAAACCATTATGAACCTTTGAGTACTCAAACTTTTTACGTTCATTTTACTTACATTTTTTTTGCATGGTAATGTTAGACTCCTACAAAACCCAAACCAGAAGATAAGGGGTTACGCAGTCAATCGAGTCAGTGGCATCAAAAAAACAAGTACAACACAATTATATGATATTTATGCTTAGATAATGTTAATTTGTCATCTTATACTTGACCGTTCTAATTTTATAATATTTAGATTATTCCTGCTAAAGAGATTGAAGCTGTCAGTAGGGGTAAGGAGCCTGTAATTAGCAACATTCCCACAGAAGTAAAGAGTGTTGCTAAGAGGACCAGGGCTAGAAAGAAAAATACTTCACAGTATAGGTCGTGCCTTCATACATATATAAGCTTCACAACTATTTCGCAAGGTGGTACTAGTCTTATACCCATGGATGCAGGGATTTATGGTTCTGAAGGCATGACATCAATTGGTAAGGAGGATTTGGAACAAGTTTTTGGACATTTGACATTAGGTGTCGCTGTTATCAATACATACACCAAGTATACTCCAACCAACTTTGTTTAATTAATTGAAGAATTTATTTACTCATTTCAATGAATAATTAATGTTAATGATGTTTTTATTTAAGGTTTATGTATGACAAGTTGATTCGCCCGCGTGGATTGGAATCCAGATTCGCTTTCAAAAATCCCAACTTTGCCCACGCATGGTCAATCATCTCAAAACCAGATGAAGTAATAGCATTTGTACTCCGTTTATTTATGACCAGCAAAGATACAAAAAAATTGTTCTTTTTACCATATAATACTGGCCACAAGTAAGATTTTCATTCTAAATTTCCTCTATGATAATTTTTTCGTTTTTTGAAGTTATGCAGAAAGTTTCCATCTAACCTTTGTTTAATATTACAGTGGACACTGGTTATTGGTTGCGATTAATCATGTGATAGAAATTTTATATTATCTAAATTCATTGGGCAATGATTGGACAACATACCTAGATATGAAGAAGACGATTGACACGTAAGTGGGATTGTTCTAAAATATTCCTGTGTATATTTAATTATTTATGTGCGATAGTTCTAAATATTCGTTATTATTTTATTATAGCATTCTACAAAGTTTTCGAGCACAAAGATATATTCAAGTACCAAGGAGTAGAGTCAACAATATTTCTTGGATCAAAGTGGAGGTATATATTTTCACAATTTTGATTATATAGCGATGATACTTGATAAAACAAGTTAAGGTGTATATCTTGATGTATATCCGTATTTTCTTTCCATGTGTAGTGTCCTCGTCAGCGCAATTGTGTAGATTGTGGTTATTTTATGTTGAGGTTTATGAAAGAAACTCTTCTTTTGGACCTATTAGAGATTCCATCCACGGTATGAATTTCTAACTTAGGAATTATTTTAATATTTCTCATAAAATGACTTAGTGTTTTAAGTAAATCATACTATGTTATATTATTATGTAGTACTTTGATGAATTCAAGTGTGCTTATTACTAAAAAGATCAATTAGATGAACTTATGGAGGATTGGTGCCAATTTGTTATGGAGTTGAGAATTTTATTATAAGGTATAAATTTGAGTTTTGAAAATATAATATATGTCGTTATAGTTGTGTTACAATATTATTGATTTTGTTGTTGTTATTTGGTAACTTGTATGAATTTCGATTTTTTGATTGCTTCAAGTTATATAGGTGCAGATCCATGTAGAAGATAGAGCTATTTTGTAATTCATTGTTGATTTTGTTTCATTGTTGTATATATTAATGTTGTTGTTGTTTCAAGTTGTTTCGTTGTTGTATATATTGTGCAAAAAAGGATTGAAGATGTATATTGATGTTGTTGTAATATTATTTCATTGTTGTATATATTGTGCAAAAAAGGATTGAAGATGTATATTGATGTTGTTGTAATATTGTTTCATTGTTGTATATTGATGTTGTTGTTGTTTCAAATTTTATATTGAAGCTATAAATTATGGTAAAAATCTGGTGCAAAAATGGTAAAATTAAATCTGATAGGCAGCATTTTATTTTAAATGAAAAAAAAATTATATTATTCAAAAATTTATTAGGGAAAGCGCTGCTAAAGGGGGGGGGGGGGAATAGACAGCGCATTTTTAATGAGAAGCGTTGTCTAAAGTGGATGAAAAAGCGCTGCTATAGGGGGCAATAAAAAAGCGCTGCTAAAGGGGAAATAAATAGTGTTGTATAAAGTAAAGTGCTGCTAAAGAGGGTATCTATAGCAGCGCTTTTCAAGAAAAAGCGTTGCCTAAATAATATCTATCGCAGCGCTTTTACAAAGCGCTGTCAAAAGCTCCACCTAAAATTCTTTCAAAACCGTTGTCTAAAGTGAAAGCGCTGCTAAAGAGTGTACCTATAGCAGCGCTTTTCAGGAAAAGGCGTTGCCTAAAGGGTATCTATAGCAGCGCTTTTACAGTTACCTAAGCGTTGTCTATACCTTTAGCAGCGGTGGTTTTAGCAGCGCTTTTAAGCGCTGTTAAAGGTCTAAAAAGCGCTGTCTAATCCCTTATTTGGCGTAGTATATACCAAATCACTATAAGTTAGAGAATAACAACCGTTGAATTTAAAAAGGAACTGTTGAGATTAAATTGTAATCTTCATTAAATTTCTTTCTTATTAATGACAAATAATTTTGTGAAGATTACAATATAATCTCAATTGTTCCTTTTTAAATCTAACGACTGTTATTCACTCTCACATTCTTATATAAATTATTCATTCTCTCATATATATATATATATATATATATATATATATATATATATATATATATATATATATATATATATATATATATATATATATATATATATATATATATATATATATATATATATACCCGGCACAAGAGGTTCCAAACAAAAGGTTAAAACAAAGCTACTACAACAACAAAAATATTTCAAAAAATAAAAACTTCAGACCATTACACTACTTAAAACGCATTAAGTAACAAAGAAAACAAATCTAGAAAACAAAACTTTAAGAATAATATTATTGTTAGAACCCAACTTGATCGACCACAAACACTCAGAAATAGAAGTCTCCACAAGATCAAGAAGAAACACTCCACCCCAACAAGGCCACAGCCCACAGACACTCAAAGCTACTGTTGACTCAAGGGTGGATCTTGCATAAAATACTATGAGGGTGCCGCCACAAATATTAAATAAAAAATATTATAATTAAATTTGAAGGAAATTATTTATAATATTTATTTATAATATTAACCAACATTAATAAAATTGATGAATAATTTATTAGAGTTAAACATAATTTAAATGAACAATTATCATTAATTTTATTATATTTATCTCAAAAATCAAATCGAAAAGACTGACACCATTATTATTGTTAATTATATTAGAATTGGTATGATTGTAAAGATGCAGTAAGAACCAAAAAAAAAGTGAATACAAGTAATAAATATTTGAAATATAAACATTTGATATATTATTTATATTTAATATTTTTGGTCTCTTAATTTTATAAAATGTATTATGTCAATTTTTATAATAACAATAAATTTAATAGTTTTTTAATCTTAATTTATTATTTAATTTTTTTTAACTAGATTGATTTATCTATCTTTTAATTTAAATTAGTTTTAAGAAAGAATTTTGTTCTCTCACATTTTTCAAACTTCCAATTCTCCTTATCAGTTACTCACATTCACATCCACTCTAACTAATCATAATGGATATGTTCATTATTCTGGGTCCCACCATTTACTACAAAATTACTAATACAGTACTTTATACCCGTAATGTCCTTACTACTTATCTTTACTTTTGCTCTTAATATATTTAAAAAATTGAGGGGTGTCATTACACCCTTGGGCTCCTACCTAAAGATGGCAAGCAGACCCAAACCTGCGGGCTCCACCCGCACCCGTACCCGAGTCAACGGGTGAAACCCAAATTGACTGGGTTTGGGTTCGGGTTCGGGTGTCACCCGATATTTCGGGTGTGAGTTTGGGATAGCTTAAACCTGCACCCGAAACCACACCCGTTTATATGTTAAATTACATAACTATCCCTATATATATATATATATATATATATATATATATATATATATATATTTCAATAAGTATTAAAAATAAAAAGTAGGGTTTATTTTTCTTTTTCACGATTCAGACCTCACCTCACCGTCTCCTTCCTCAATCCTCACCCACCGGCTGCGCGGCTACTCCATCCCCCGTCTCCTTCCTCTGTCTCCACTTCTCGCAGGTATTGCTTCCACCCTTCTCGCAATCCGTTCGGTTTCGTTCCCTCTTCGATCTTCGCTAACCTTTATTCCGTTGAATGTTATTCAGTGTTCATAACCCTGCCTTTTCTTGTTTGCTTTCTACCATGTTGCTCATGTTAATGTTTCACTGATTATTTCAACAAGTTAGTTTGACCCTTGTGTTATTGTCGCGGCTATTCAGAAGCGACAAGAACTTGCTGAGCAGCTTAAGGACCTTCCCCAAAATTGCTGGTGATTCTGTCATTCTGTGCAGCTATTCAGTGATTCTGTCATTCTTACTGTGTTGGTGAAAGGTAATAATAATGCCTGGACATTTGATCAAATCTACTGCTGGAAAAAGATACATTTCATAAAATGTTGCAGTTGGTTTCTAGTTGTTTGTCTTGTTTCTGCATTTGTATTTCTTCTACCATTGGTTTCCAAAGCCTTACTCTTGCATTTAGGAACTTGAACTAGACATTAACAAACCTGTAGCAATTTTAACATTTGAAAAAAAGGATGCAAACAGAAATGCCAGTGAAATTTGTAAGTTTATATAGATGGAATAAAACACGAATTGGATGCTGTAGTCATTCAAGGTGAAGAATTTAAATCCTGAAAAAGAAATCGACATCGACGGGATGAGAGAGTGCCAAGAATACAATTAAATGGTTACATTCTTACCTAAGACAGAGCCAAATATCACAAAACACAACATGTAGATCACTGATAAGGCAAGAAAATAACTATATGAAATAATCCAATATGGCCCATCACCAAGACCATGCATTTTCATCATGATTCTTAATTTTTGTTGCTTCTCATAAACCAGTGATGTCAAAATAACCTACATAAAATGCATATAGAGCTTAATGGCGTTGAATCTGAGTCATAAAAGTATGTCCTCTCAATTCTATCAACCTGTACTATTACACACAACTTATTTCTTACCAGAAAAAGTTAGCCATCCGGAAGGAAAAGCAGCGATTGGATCTATGAATGCGATTCCCATTTTGGTGGAATTAATCATTAATGGATCTTATAGGAACAAAGAGAATGCGACTTCGATGCTTATATGCATCTGCAACGGAGATCCACTACACCTACCGATTGTCGCATCACATGAACTGATCAATCCTCTCATGGAACTGGCCGTAAATGGTTCAGAAAGGGGCAAGCGAACAACTTCTTGAGCTGTTAGGCAATTAGAGACCATTGTGAATATACAATGACAACTGTCAGCTAGCTTTTTGGTGTTGCAATTGTCTCTATATGTTGCAGCTGCTGGTATAGATAGTAATGATATGATTTACAAATATTTTTATAGATAGTAATGATATGATTTACTAATATTTTTATTTTTAGTTAAAAGGAAAATTTGATTTCAGTGAACCAATTATTTTGCTGAATTGAATCACTTGTTTAAGAAAGCTGGTAACAAGTGTTTAAGCAACAATTTGATTATTAGTACAGATATTTGTTTCATTGCTTAAGAATATGGAGTGCCCATGATTACTTATTTTAGTGTCATTTTTGGGTTATTTGGTTATGTATATGGATTATGGATGGCATCGAGAATCATTAATGGTAGATTTGTGGAACTAAAGTGTTATTTTAGATGATTTTTTTTAAATTTAATTTAGGTTATAGTATTTTTAAAAATTGGAAAGGTATTATTAATAGTTAATATTTGTTTATTATTTTTCTTTAAAAGCACTATTTCTTTTCTTTTTTCTCTAATAGTTAATATTTGGAAAGGCATGAAATTTCTTGTTGTTTGTAGTAGGTAAAATGGATCAAGTGAACACAACCCCGAAACCAGAAGGAGCATGTAATCCTACACAAGAAAGTACATGTCCAACTCAGGAGGTATCTTCTAATCCGAATCTGACACCTGAACCTGATATTGGACAACAAGAAGAAATTGATACAAGTTTAGAACCTCCATCAAAGAAACTTAGAAGTAATGTGTGGCAAGAATTTAAAAAGATGAAAGTGAATGGAAAAGATAAGGTTGAATGCATCTGGTGTAAAAAACAACTTAGTGGCACTTCAAAGAATGGAACAAATCACTTGAAAGTACATCTCTTGAGTTGTATTCAAAAAAAGATCAAGACTAGAAACCATGACAAATGACAACCATTTCTCCTGCAGGCTATCTCAGAAGGAAAGCAAGATTGGGAATTGGAACTTATGATCCAGAACATGTGAAGAAGTTGATTGCTGAAGCTATTATTATGCACGATTATCCACTATCAATTGTGGATCACATTGGTCTTAGAAGAGTCTTTGTTTCTCCAACCATTGTTTAAAGTTCCTACACGAAACACAATCAAGAAGGAGGTATTGAAAGTTTATGATTTTGAGAAAAAATATGCTATGAAGATGTTAGATAACCATGAAGGAAGAGTGCCAATTACCACAAATATGTGGACTTCAAGCAACAAAAAAAAAGGGTATATGGTGGTTACGGCTCACTATATTGATGGCTCGTGGACTTTACAGAGTCAAATCTTGAGGTAACAATGTTTATATTTTATAATTTAATTGTATCTTTTTTTTTTGTTCTTAATGACAATAAGTGAAAGACTTGTTTTTTGTAAATATTATGTTAGGTTCATTTATGTTCCAGCCCCTCACACTAGTGAAAGACTTGCTGAAGCACTTGTTAATTGTTTAATGGACTGGAACATTGATTCAAAGCTTTCTACGATTACTTTAGATAATTGTAGCACAAATGACTCAATGATTAGGAAAATTAAGGATAAGTTGTCGTTGGAATGTTTAATAAGGGATGGGTCTTTGTTACATATACGTTGTTGTGCGCACATCCTAAATTTAATTGTTCAGGAGGGGCTACAAGTGATTAAGGATGGCATAGAAAATATTCGGGATAGTGTAGGATTTTGGAGTGCTACACCTAAAAGGCATGAAAAATTTGAAGATACCGCTAGACAATTGAGAATTATTTGCACTAGAAAGTTAGCTCTAGATTGTCCCACAAGATGGAATAGCACATATAAGATGCTTGATATTGCCATAGAGTACAAGGATGTATTTATTTGGTTGAAGCAACGTGAGTCTTTGTACACTTGTCTTCCAACTAATTCACAGTGGCAATTTGCTAAAGATGTTTGTGGGTGCTTAAAATTATTTAATGAAGTAACTGAGTTGATTTCTGGTACAAAATATCCAACTGCCAACTTGTACTTTCCTAAGATTTGTAAGATTAAGTTGGAAATAGAGGAATGGAAGAAGTCCTCCAATTCAATTTTTGAGATTATGGCCACAAGAATGATGGAAAAATTTCAAAATTATTGGAGTGGTGTTCATGATATGATGGGAGTTGCTGCAGTTTTGGACCCTAGGAAGAAGATGGTTGTACTTAATTTCTGGTTTCCTAAGTTGTATGGAGAAGAATCAAGTGCACAAGTTAGTAGAATCAAAGACATGTGTTATGATTTGCTCAATGATTATCAACAAATTAAACTTAGAGATGCACAACCTACTGCTCCATCCATTGGTATAACTGCTCTTATTGATGACGAGGCTGAATTTGATGCATTCGTTGAGACGATTGTCGTTGCCGAAGACTCAAGTTCAAGTGTTAAGTATGAGTTAGATCATTATTTGAAGGAGCCAGTTATAAAAAATACTCCAGAATTTGACATTTTAAATTGCTGGAAGGTAAACGGAGTTGTGTATCCAACACTTCAAGCAATTGCAAGAGATGTGTTAGCTATTCCTATCTCTACAGTAGCTTCTGAATCGGCCTTCAGTAATAGTGGTAGAATATTGAGTCCTCATCATAGCTGACTTAACTGGACTACCGTAGAGGCTTTGATGTGTGCTAGGAGTTGGCTATGGGCTGCTGAGAATAACGGTATGTCATTGTCAAATTATTTTTGCTTTCTACCTTAATTTTCTTGTTATATAATGTATTACTACTTTGGTATGTCATTGGCAAATAATATATTACTAATTTTTCTTGTTATATAATATATATAGGAATTTTTAGAGTTGCAGAAGAAATTGCTACTGTGTTGAATGAAATGGAGTCAGACGATGAAGGTATTTTGTACTTCATTTGGTGTAGAAGTTTTAAGCTTTAGTGTTTTATTTAACTTCAATTTATTTGTTAATACAACTGAGTTGATGGAAGGTTGTTTGGGTTACCATTTTGAAGATTAGAAGTTGTTGTTTCTATACGTTAACATTGTGAGTATTGTTGTTTTTATCTTCCAACATTGTTGCCCCGACTAATTTGCAAGAATTAAGTTACATGTTTTATATGTTTTAAGTTTCACATGTTTGTTATTACAATTTAAAATTATGATGATAATATCTATAATCTATTAGTGTTTCTTAACATGTGAAATATATTTTCTTTGTAATAGGTAAAATAGATCAAGTGAACACAACTCCGGAGCCGGAAGGAACATCTAATCTTACACAAGAAAGTTGTAATATATTAGCTTATTGTTGTTGAAAAGTTGTAATTTGATTGTAGAATTTAATTTTAATTGTACTGTTAAGATGTTGAAGACTATGTTAAGATAATTGTGATTGCATTTTCTTGAAGGCAATGTAAAGAGACCTTATTTTAATTGTAATTTTTTTTTTTATTTTTGGTGCGGGTTTGGGTTTGGGTGAAAAAACCTGAACCCAACGGGTGCGGGCGCGGGTGTTATTTTGTCACCCGAATAGCCTTCTGGTTCGAGTGATACTTTGGCGTGCGGGTGTGGGTAGTGTGAAACCCGCACCCGACCCTACCCGTTGCCATCCCTACTCCTACCTAGATCCCGCCACTGTGTTGACTCACAATGAAGGTGTGGTTCTCCAACATTTCCACGCCAAAGCAAATCTCATGACCTCCAAGTCATATACGTTAACAGCTTGACGTGAAAAAACCAAATTATTTCGAGACTTCCAGAGAAATCATACCACAAGGTGCCATACCTTCAGAATATCGAATATTGCAAGTGACAAATAAGTGATAGCTGAACTCTATAGAGCCCCTACAAAGAATGCAAAAATTCATACATAAGAGAACCTCAATCTTAGCAAAATTTTGATTACATGCGAACTTATCCAAAAGAAGTTTCCATGAGAAACAACCACCTTTGATGGAGTCCAACTAACCCAAATAAAATTCAAATCTCGTTCCTTTCTACTTTAGGGGAAATTAAGGTGAAGCTTTTTCTCTATAAGAAAGCTATAAGAATAAGTAATTAAATAAACTTCATTCTTTCCTATCTACTACACCCAAAAATCACTACCAGGAGAGAAAGTGACCACTTGCAAAATATGGGTAAAAACTTATCCATTAACTCATACCCCCACTAAAAAAATGTCTCCTCCATTAAAAAACTTCACTTGAACAAACACAACCACTTAACCTAGTGATATTAATTAGGTAAGCTCAGGGAACCTTTCCCTAAGAGGAATAAGCCCTACCTAATAGCATTTAAAAAAGAATTGTTTAGACCATCTCCTAGTTTGCTACATATTTCTTCCACAAACCAGTTAGAAACGTCTCTACCTTTAAAACCTAGGTAAGAGACCTCACTCAATCAGGAGAAGCTAATTGGAGATTAGAGGATTTTTCCTCCCTTTAAAGAGGAAATTATACAGATTCCATATCTAACATATAAAACATCCCTCCACAACCCGATGTCTTTAGATAACAATCTCTAACTCCACTTATATCTAACAAAGCAAAGTTAATAATGCAAAGATCCAAAGCTTCCAAATCATCAAAATTCTTAGATTCGCAAATCTCATATCAACGAACTTAAAGAATCGTTTCCTTATTTCTATTGAGAATCAAGTGCGAGGAAGAAATCCCACATTAGTTAGAAAAAAGAAGAATGAACACTATATAAGTGAGAGAATCCACACACCTATCACCTTAAGATTTCAGGTGGATATGTGGTGTGCTTCTTACAAATGTGTGTTTCAAAAAATGCTCCCTTTTCGGAATTATCACCTACACTGCAGGTGGTGGGTAGAAGATAGAAACTTTCTTTAGATTCTTACCATAAAAGTTGCACTAAACAATTAACAAAATTTGGATTTTATCATTTCTTTCTCTTAGCAAATTCTCAAATATCATATCACGTGTTGATAAATAAATTTGCCCATGCATAAAACAAAGTCTACGACTTCAAGGAATGGCATATATTCATTTTGGATTCATTTGAGAAAATTTTCCCATGCATAAAACAAAGTCAAGGAATGGCATATATTCATTTTGGATTCATTTGAGATAGTAGAGAACATATTTGGAGGGAGATAACTTTGTCTTCATCAAAGAAGATATAGAACATATGAAATGAAGGGACTCAACAGCTGGAAACGCGTCATGGCGTGGGTTGCCACTTGCTACTATTTTCGATGCAATATATTCTTTTTTGTCATGGTAAATACTAAATAGTATTTTTAAGTAAAAAACTAAAAAAGTAATGAAGATGTTTATCAGTTACAAATTTAAAATTATTCGCGTAGCAAAGCAAAATGAATTTATTAGTTTTTAAAAATATTATTTCAGATGTATGTGGCGTTACGAATGGAAGAATCGTTAAATTTAGATGCTCAGAGAATGAATGAAAACATGTTTTGTTTTTTATCTTCAAATATAATTTGATTTGACAATCTATTAAAAAATATTAGTATAATTTTCAAGAGAATGAATGAAAACGCGTTTTGTTTTTTTGTCTTGTAATATAATTTGAGTTGACAATACATTCCAAAATATAAGTATAGTGTAATTTTAAAAAATACAAATTAAGTAGTATTTAAAATTAACTATATACTCACGGACTTGGCTTGGTAATTGTAATCAGATCTAATCTAAGGTGTTTTTGTTTTTAACTTACAACTTAATCTCCATCTCAATCAACAACAAATCATGAAAATTGTGAAATAAATAGATTTCAAATTAAAATTTCAAAATAAATTGAACATTAATTTATATGAATAAGAAGATAAAAATACATTTAAACCATTACATTATTTTAAAAACTATATAAAATCCAAGTAAAAATTAGAATCACGACAAAAATGATATATATTTGTTCAACTTGCATGTTACCTTGATCGATATTCTACTCATACGCTGAATAGTGCTACTCGAGTACAAAAGATTCTAATAGTAAACATATTAGAATAATAAGGTAAGCCTAAGTAAATGAAAAAATATAAGTGGTGTCTCTTTTAATTTTTTAGTATATTTTTAAATATTATTAATTTGTTTATTTATCAGTAATTAAATAAAAAAAGATTTTAAATAGATAAGTAGATCAATCAAACCTTAAATAAAAACAAATTCGGACTTAAAACAAACATATGATAGATTATAGGTCTGACTTTACTTTTAAATATTTTAATAAATTAAACTCAAACTTGATAAAGTTGAACTCGACTTAACTTATTTTCATTCGCAACTACTAGTAAACACTTGTACACTTATAAGGCACTTGCGTGCACAATGTTGAAAAATCAAAATTGAATATTATTCTTATAAATTAGATAAGGTTATAATAAGTTAGAAAACTATTATTATTTTAATATATCAGATTAATTGAAATACATGTTAGTGTAAAGTTTTTTACAATATCATCTTATTAGAGATAGTGTATTATCTTGTACAGTAGCTTTATGATAGTTTATTATACATAGCATTATATTGTGTATATATACCATATTGTAATCTATTCTTCATCAATCATTACTCTTTTCTTCTTCTTGAATATTACAGAAAATCCTAATTGTTTTCACCTTCCCTAACTATTTTTCACCTTCTTCAATAGTGAACTATCATTTCCTTGATATGGTATCAGAGCTAATCAAGCTCTAGTAGCCATTGTTTTTCATTGATTCTTCACCGTTTTCTTCTTCATCTGAATCTTTTCTTCTTCTCTGCAACAATGGTTGCGCAGAGCTTTCTTGATTTCGCTACGAACTCTGCTAATCCTTATTACCTGCATCCTAACGAGAATCCGGCTCTGGTTCTCGTTCCCTCACCGCTCGATGACAAGAACTATCACACCCGGTCTCGTTCAATGCAGATTGCGTTAATCTCCAAGAACAAAGACAAGTTTATTGACGGTACTCTTCCCAAGCCTGCCGTCTCAGATGTTGTTTACGCGCCATGGATTCGTTGTAACACGATGGTGCTGGTGTGGATTCAACGTTCAATCTCAGCTTCGATTGCTCAATCGGTTCTATGGATTGATACAGCGACTGGTGTATGGAAAAATTTGCAGGTTATGTTTTCTCATAGTGATATTTTCCGCATATCTGATATTCAAGAAGATCTTTACAAATTTCGCCAGGGATCTTTATATGTTTCCAATTACTTTACGAATCTGAAGGTTTTATGGGATGAATTGGAAACCTATCGCCCAATTCCTTCTTGTTCTTGTGTTATTAAATGTTCTTGTGGTGCTTCTGCATCGATTCGTCGGTATAGAGACCAAAACTATGTGATTCGATTTCTTAAAGGTTTGAATGAAAAATTCACTCATTCCAAGAGTCAAATCATGATGATGAATCCTCTACCTGACATTGACAAGACATTCTCCTTGGTGATTCAACAAGAAAGAGAGCTGAATAATGCCATTTCTGTTGTTATCCCTATTGTTGGCAATAATGAAGAGAGTGTTGCTTTGCATGTATCTCATGATGCTCCAGCAGTCAAACCTAATCCTAACAAAGGCAAGTATCAGGGAAATGTTGCTCCAAGAGGTTTAAATTGTGTATGTACTCACTGTGGCAAAACTAATCACACCATAGATACCTGCTTCATCAAACATGGCAATCCACCAGGTTTCAAGCACAAGTTCAAGGGTAACGGAGGTGGTTCTCAACAGTCTGCAACAGTGAACAATGCCTCAGAGGCACCTGCATCAGGTTCAAGTTCCACTAATCCCTCTTATGGTTTGACTCAAGAGCAATACAACAACATTTTAGCATTGCTTCAACATTCAAAACCTGTTTCCACCACGAATTCTGTTTCAACTTCTCCTCTTGTGATGAACTTTTTGTCCTCCACTACCAATGGTAAGTCATCTTCTTTGTGGATCCTAGATACAGGAGCCACAAATCATATTTCTTTTAATCTTTCAGCCTTTACTAGTTATCAAACTATTGTTCCAATTTCAGTTACTCTACCTAATGGTTCCCAATTATCTGCTTCCATATCTGGTTCTGTTAAACTCTCACAATCCTTAATCTTGCATAATGTTCTTTACATTCCTTCCTTCAATGTCAATCTTATCTCTATAGCAAAATTGTCTCAAAAAGGCTTACAAGCCATTGCTAAGATTTTCCCTTTTGTTTCTTGTAAAGATAACATTCATCCTTGTGATCCGTATCATTTTGCTAAACAAAGAAAACTGTCATTTCCTGATAGTGTTACTTGTACCACTGATGTGTTTCAAATAATTCATGCTAATTTATGGGGCCCTTTTCTACTGTCTCTTTGTTAGGACACAGGTATTTCCTTACTCTAGTTGATGACCATTCTAGGTTAACATGGGTGATTTTTTTGAAAACCAAAGATCAAACTAGAGATAGTTTTATAAATTTTGTAGCATATGCTGAGAAACAATTCAATAAACATGTAAAATGTTTGAGATCTGATAATGGTACAGAATTTCTATCCTTACACAATTTTCTATCTTCTAAGGGCATACTTCATCAAAAATCTTGTGTTGAAACCCCTCAACAAAATGACATTTTTAGGAGGAAACATCAACATATCCTTAATGTAGCTAGAGCTCTCCATTTTCAATCCAATGTCCCTTTAACTATGTGGAATTTCTGTGTGCAGCAAGCTATACATATCATTAATAAATTACCTACCTCATTGTTAAAGCTAAAGTGTCCTTATGAGATTCTGTATCAAGAGCCTCCCTCTCTAATACATCTTAAAGTGTTTGGTTGTTTGGCATATGCTACCTCCCTCATGTCTCATAGGACAAAATTTGATCCTATGGCCCGCAAAACTGTTTTTATAGGATTTAAAGAGGGGACAAAAGGCTATATCCTCTATGATTTGACTCATCACAATATATTTGTGTCAAGGCATGTTATTTTCTATGAAAATACTTTTCCATTCAAGTCTCAAATCCAAAGTACTGATCTTTCACATGTTGATAGTACAAATCCTGAACCTATTATCTCTACTGATCTCGTGCCTATTGACCCTACTCCTTATCCTCCAGATAATAACATGCCTGTTGTCCTTGATAATCCCACTTCTCCCAACCCTACTGCTACTGATCCAAGTACTCCTCTCCATACTTCTCCCTTTACTCCTGAAGTAAGTTCACCTCCTTCTTTATCCATCAGTCCTAATACTGATATTGATACTACTGTTTCTCCACAGAGTATACAACATCCTATAAGGCATTCTTCTAGAGTTTCTCATCCTCCCTCCTATCTTGCTGATTATCATTGCTTTGCTACTTCTACCAACTCTGCAGCTTCCAAAACTTTATATCCTTTATCCTCAGTTCTGTCTTATAAAAACGGTTCTCCATATTTTCACCATTTTTGTTGTTCTATTTCTTCTAATCCTGAACCATCTAGTTTCCAACAGGCTAACAAATTTGAATGTTGGAATCATGCTATGAATGTTGAATTGCAGGCTCTTGCTGATAATCATACTTGGTCATTAGTGGATCTTCCACCTGGTAAGGTATCTATTGGGTGCAGATGGGTCTATAAGGTGAAATATAGAGCAGATGGATCCATAGAAAGGTATAAAGCCAGACTTGTAGCAAAAGGTTATACACAAATGGAATGAGTGGACTACTTTGATACTTTTTCTCCTGTGGCTAATATCACCACAGTCAGAGTTCTTTTATCTATAGATTCAATAAAAGGTTGGCACCTAGAGCAATTAGATGTGAACAATGCTTTCTTACATGGAGATTTACATGAAGAGGTGTATATGACATTACCTCCTGGTCTGGCTACTTCAAGTTCTGCACAAGTTTGCAAACTTCACAAATCATTGTATGGCCTAAAGCAGGCAAGCAGGCAATGGTATGCTAAACTTTCTTCTTTTCTGATTTCTCTTGGATATACCCAGTCTCAAGCTGATTGTTCCTTGTATGTCAAGTCTACATCCACTAGTTTCACAGCTTTTCTTGTGTATGTAGATGACATAGTTCTAGCTGGTAATTCTATTACTGAAATTCAGAATGTTAAGCATCTTTTGGATCAGTAGTTTAGTATTAAAGACTTGGGCCAGTTGAGATATTTTTTTGGCTTTGAGATTGCTAGGTCTACTACAGGCATATTCATGAATCAAAGGAAGTATACTTTACAATTACTTGAAGACACTGGTTATTTGGCAGCCAAGCCATCTTATATACCCATTGACCCTAATCTCAAGTTGTCTACCTTAGATGGACAACCTCTTGATGATTCATCTTCCTATAGAAGACTTATTGGTAGACTGATCTACCTTACAAATAGTAGACCTGACATATCATATGTTGTTCAGCATTTAAGCCAATATATTTCAAAGCCCTTAGTCCCTCATTATCAAGTAACCACTAAGATCCCGAGGTATCTCAAGTCTGCACCAGCTAAGGGAATTTTGTTTTCAGCCTCAAGTCCTCTTAAACTCTATGGTTTTGAAGATTCTGATTGGGCAAGATGCTCAGAGACTAGAAAATCCATCACAGGCTTTTGTGTTATTCTTGGCTCATTTCTTATTTCCTGGAAATCTAAGAAACAAAACACTGTTTCTCGCTCCTCCACTGAAGCTGAGTACAGGGCTCTAGCTTCTTTATCTTGTGAGCTTCAATGGCTTCATTACCTCTTCTATGACTTTCTCATTGATTTTTCTCAACCTGCCTCTGTTTTCTGTGATAGCAAGTCAGCTATATATCTTGCTCATAATCCAACTTTTCATGAGAGGAGTAAACATATAGAGTTGGATTGCCATGTGATTAAAGAAAAGATTGTGTCCAATCTTTTACACTTGTTGTCTGTTTTTACTAAGGAGCAATTAACATATGTTTTTACTAAGCCACTGCATTCTCCTCTTTTCAACTCCATTCTATCCAAGCTTGGTCTTTGTAGCATCCAAAGTCCACCTTGAGGGAGGATATTAGAGATAGTGTATTATCTTGTACAGTAGCTTCATGATAGCTTATTATACATAGCATTATATTGTGTATATATACCATATTGTAATCTATTCTTCATCAATCAATGAAACAGTTTACATACTCTTTTCTTCTTCTTGAATATAACAGAAAACCCTAACTGTTTTCACCTTCCCTAACTGTTTTTCACCTTCTTCAATGGTGAACTATCATTTCCTTGATACATCTAATTAAAATAAATCATTTTAACACATAATTATAGAATTAAAAATAAAAGAAATAATTTGTCAAAAAAAGTATAATTAAACCATTTTAATAAGCACTTCTTTCATGTTTCTCTCTCTTTCCATGTGTGAAAATAATTCATTTTAATTGAATATTAGTATAAAGTTATTTTACTGTGATTAGTGTATTTTAATTAGTCTTTTGAAATATTTATCTAATTCTCAATTTAAAATAAGAATACGAACTATCTATCAAACACTCCATTCAAAATAATAATTTTTTACTTACAATGCTAACTTGAAATAATAATGTAAATTATTACATTCATATAATAATTATAGTCCTAGTAGTATAAATACCTCTATAGGATATCATCTTACTTTCTTCTTTATTTAATTTTTAGTTTGGTCTAAATATTTGGTTTCTCAACACATTATCGGTGGTACGACCGTTTCTACCTGAAGTGTTTACTACTAGGTATATCATCTATTCTCGTCACTTTATACTATTAATATTAATATTATTATTATTATTATTATTATTATTAATATTAATATTATTATTATTATTATTATTATTATTATTATTATTATTATTATTGTTTAGAGTGATTATTATCGTTATTATTGTTTTATTTCGTGTTATAAAGAGTTGTCAATTTATCAAGTGCTCGATAATAAATGTGACAATTATTATGTAAATTTTGTGAGAAAGTCTAAAATCTCATATGGAGATACTAACTTATATATTGAATAATTGGGATCTAAAATTCGATTTACAAATACTAACTTTTATATTTAATGGAGGTATAAAACCTCATACATAGACACAGACTTTTATACTTAATGGGTCTAAAACTTTATTTTTAATGAAAGTTTAAAACTCTATATGCAAATTATAAATTTTATGCTTAATAGAGGTCTAAAACCTTATTTGCAGATATTAAATTTTATATTTAATGGAGGTCCAAAACTCCATCTATAGATAGCAACTTTTATACTTAATTAAGGTCTAAAACTCCATCTATAAATACTAACTTTCATACTTATTGAAAGACTAAAATCCCCATCTATAATATTGTTTCACGAAAAATTTATAACCATTTGATATCATTTAAATTACTAATGTGTCTTATCATATGTGTTCGTTCACCACAGATGTTATCTTATAATCACTTCTAATACGTGTTCATCATAACGGTTAGATGATATTTAACACACTCAAAATTTGACTAGATGATATTTAACACATTTTTTTCTTCTCCCCCACATTTCCCAATAGTAACAATAACTGTCATTTTATAAAATTAACTCTATAAATACTTAAACTTACCCATAATATATTTTTACATAATTTTCAAAATATTTATCCACATTTTTAAAATGGCTAAATGCTTTCTTTTATTCATCACTCTAGTTTTCGTTATTTTGTTTCTTGTCAATGTTAGAACATACAATTACACAATTGGTAAATCAATTAAGATTTCATGTTCGTGGAGAAGAATATAGTGAGAGAAGAAGAAGAAGAAGAAGAAGAAGAAGAGAGAGGGTGAGAATTGAAATTTTCATTATTGAAATTCTAGTATCAGATATGAGATGCCGAAGGTAATGTCACGACATCAATATCTATTTTAAACACAGCCAACAGAACCGAATTATAGAGTGCAGAAAACAATAAAAAACACAGAGAGTTTTTAACCCAGTTCAGTTCTAACCAACCTACGTCTGGGGGCTTCCAAGCCATGGATGAAGTTTACTATCAGCAATATTAATTCAGAGCTAAACCTCCCTATTTACACTCCTTACTTAATCACCTACCCAATGACCCTTCTACCTAAGATAACTCACTTAGATATGAGAACCTCTGCTCACTCCCTAAGTCACACACTGTGACACTCAACAATAACAAAACGGAAGACATTCTTCAAAGACACACAATCACACTCGCTTCAAAGCTTATGGTGATTGACAACTTACAACTCAACAAACGTCCTACTAAAGTATAAATACAAGAGAGGCTCACAATTAACAATGAACAACTAAAACAATAAATAACCAACAATTAAAATCTAAGTTTTTAAATCTGGAACGGCCAAACTGTAAAACAAGGTTTGCAGCCTTTAAATAGAGTAACAGTAACTAGGGTTTCTTTACTCACAAGTCTTCGACACTTCCTCTCTTTTCTCCATGAAAGTAGGACATAAAATCTCCAAGTATATTGCTGAAGGCGTTCTCAAGCTTCCTTAATCAAAGCATACAAATAACGAACATACTGACTTCCTAAAAATTATGAACTTAAACCAATTCTGTTAGTTTCACATGTCAGGATATCTGCTGTGTGTTGTAGGATTTTTCCGCAAACAAGTATTTTTAATTATCGATTCCACAGGGATTGGTGTATATTGTAGTCTTTCAATAGAAAAGTGTATTTTAAGATTATGTAACCAAAGGGTTTGTTATCTACTCTACTAGTACCATGAGTTTCCAAACAAATAACTAAATTAATTCTTTCAAAGAGAGTTATGGTTTGGATTCAAGAGAGTTGGAGTTTGTTTTCAAATATGAAAGCATGTCAAGATTAGTTTTATTGATCTAGTTTCATACATATTCAATTAATCAAGTGATGAACATAGTAGATGATTTCTATAAATACATATCCTCTCAATCTTGTAGATTTCCCACCAAGATTGTGAATGTTATCATGTTAATCTTTGCATGATCCCTCACTACAACTATTGACATGATAAGCATTAAGTTCAATATTTTGTAAAAACTAACACACAAATCTATCCCTAGCATTTGTTCATTAGTGGATGAATATCCTAGGTCTACTTTCAAGTATTCTTTTCCAAGCAAAACTCAAAGCATAAAGATGAAGAACAAAGATATTCAACTATATTAATCATCAACCATGTTCATACACAAATGAATCAAAAGAAATACGTACTATATAGATCAACTACCTCTAATCTTGACACAAAAAGAGCTTAGCCACTCATTTCCATGGTTGCTTTGCTCTCAAGATTGTTGGTAGAAAATGATGAACATAAGAAATCAAGAAGAAAAGCTATGGTTTTTCTTTACAATTCCTTGCCCTAATTTTATAAAGATCAAAGATAATGATGATGAAGTGTTGTTTTACTCTTTTACAAGCCAAAAAGTCAGCTGGAAGTGATGGGTTGGTGGCAAAAAGGTGAAAGCATGGGTCTGTCCTTTTTCTGATTTTCGCAGACCGCGCTAAGCCCGGTTAAGCGCGTTGCTCGAACGCGTTGCGCGACCTGTAGCATGCTTCCTTCATCAAAAATATCTTCAAAAGAATCATCCCAAAAGCTCTTCAAAAGTCCTTGAATCCAAGCTTGGGAGAATTAATCAATAACAACCTATAATTAAGAGTAAACTAAGTTAAATAATATATTATGAACAAAAACTAAAAAAAACTTACTTAAACCAAAATACTAGAATAAATAATACTAATTAATATAAAAAGGCATTGTTAAGGACCACAAAATCATGTACAAAATAACTACAATTTGGTCCTTAACAACTCTCCCCAACTTACTTCTTTGTTTGTCCTCAAACAAAAGTCAATAATCTCACAAAGCTAGAAGAAACAAAATGCAAGCATGCAAACTCACACAAGAATAATGGTTCAAACTCGACATACCCGGCAAAAGCACACTTCGATCGCTTCTTCGAAACACAACATGTATATGAATTAAGTTCTAAACACAATTTATCAACACATGTAACAAAATAAAAGATATGTTCACACTTGAATCACCTAATCATTTCTTCAACATTTATGAAGAACAAAATGTATATTTACAAAGGACTAAACACTCTCACTAATAGTCATGCACATCCAGAACAATTCATGCATTCATCGAAACAAGTTAAATGACAAAATGGAAACAAAGATCACTAAGGACTTTCAAGGTTGTAACTTGGCTTAGGTTAGAAACAAGGGATATTTAAGTACAAAGCCATTGAAACGAATTGGGTAAAAGAAAATGAAGAGCATTTCACAACTAATTCCCACTTCCTTCTTATTATTCACAACCTCTTTTCTTTTTCACACAATGATCCTCTCTCTTTTTTTTTCTTTTTTTTTCTTTTCATATACAAATTTTTCTTCTTTTGTATTTTTCTTTTCTCTATTCTTTTTCTTTCTTTAGGATCATTGTGCCATCAATTCTATGTTCTTTTTGATCCACCTCCCCAACTTCATTTATATCAATCCTTTTTTTATTCAAGAACATGCTCTTCAAGGGTTAATTAACAAAAAGGGTTGGTATTCACAAACAAGAAAAATTTATAGAATGAATTATCATTGAATTTTTCAGAGACTATCAACAACTATTAAGTGGCCTACTTAACAATTAGTCGATTTGATAAATTCATCCTACAAATACTATTTAAGCTCAAAAGGGTTCACAAGGATTCACTCACTCACGGGTAATTGAAGCCCTTTTAGAATTGGTGGTTTTTCTCATAATGCACAAAAAAAATTGCCTTGATCATCTCTAAGTTTCCAAGTTATCACAAACAAATAAAGATTAAACATGAATCACACGAGTTAACACAACTATTAGACACTCTATATTTGGTAAAAAGTGGAAGCTTCTCACCTATGTGGTTTATGTCCTAATGATTCGAATGTGAACACAAATTTTTTGTACATGTCAAGATATTTGCATAAAGCACAAATTTCATAGACATGTTATTATTCTACAAAACGATTAAATATGTACCTTCTTTGTGGATTGAGTCGAGAATTTTATCATCACCATCACTTTGGTGAAACACACTTACTTGCTTTGAAGAACCGTTGAAAAATCGGACAAACCACAAGAAGTAATAATTCAAACTAGATAACCTATAATCTAAGAATAAAAATAAAATAAAACAAACTAAAACAAAATAAAATAAAATAAAAAAGACACCCCAAAATGGTGTTTAAAACTTAAAAAGTACTTAGGCTCCATGCCTATAAAATATCAATTGGAATTACAAGCCTATCCCCAAAAATGGATGGCAACCAACAAAATCCAGAAGTTTAAACTAAAATGCGAAAATAAAAACTAAAAACTAGAAAATGCTGAAAGTAAAATAAAAACAAGAAAATAAAGATCAGTCTGTAGCCTCGAGAATAGAATCTCCAATAGTCCCAGAATCAGAACCGAAATCAGAACTACCCTCTCCATCATCCTCACTCTGATCATCACCATCGCCCACCTCCTCCTCTACATTTGGCCCGACCCCGGGCCAACCAGCATAAGCACTGAGCTACTCTCCCGTGCGAGTGAAATGGTTCACCCCGGGCTCTCTGATCTGTAGAGCAAGGTGCTTCATGCTCTCGTGCATAAACATAAATGCTCTCTGATGAGCGAGATGCATCTGTCGGTTCCATTCTTCGATGGATGGCACGAGGAAGTGTCGGCATCAGTGCACCTAAGCGTGAGTTATCATCGGGCTGCAATAACGATCACAATAGGAATCATCAATGACCCCATCGATAGTAACATGCCCCACAGCCGGAAAGACAACCTTCACCTTTTTCAGAAGGCCCATAATCAGCCCAGGATAAGTGAGAGCACACTTTATACGCTCCCCCTGGAGGTATAACTCACAACGACCCTCTTCAGCTCATTTGCAATAAGACGACCAAAATCAATTTGCTCCTCATCGAGCATATAAGCAATCAAGCCGGCCGTCTCCATAGGAATCGAAGATGTGTGGCTTCGAGGTCTCAGATTATACAGAGCCACACACATCAGAACTCTGGCACTAGTCTTGATCGGACTGTTAATTTCAATGGTTTTCCAGCCCGGTTTAATTCATAGGAGTGCCCAGACAAACAAAGTTTCCTCCTCAGCATTGCATGATCCCAGTTACCACGAGCCAGGTGGTCGTGGTAGATGTCTAACTGATCCTCTGGGGCAGTCCAGTTGATGCCCAGATAGCTGTTGATGGCGGTGCGAGAAAAAGAAACCAACTTTCCCCTTACAACAGAAGTGAAAGGAAAGTCACGCCCTTCGGTCGGAATGGCGTTTGCACAGAACTCCCGCACAAGCTCCACATTCACCTTCGTCTGAGGCTCACAGAGAACATCCAACCCGTAGTTAGAAAGAATAGCATCGGGTGTTGCATAGTGACCATGCTCGCGGAGGTGGATAATGCTACAGGTCGCGCTAAGCCCGGTTAAGCCTGGCGCTCATCTTTGGAACCGCGTTGAGCGACCGTAGCATGCTTCCTTCATCCAAAAATATCTTCAAAAAGAATCATCCCCAAAAGCTCTTCAAAAGTCCTTGAATCCAAGCTTGGGAGAATTAATCAATAACAACCTATAATTAAGAGTAAACTAAGTTAAATAATATATTATGAACAAAAACTAAATAAAAACTTACTTAAACCAAAATACTAGAATAAATAATACTAATTAATATAAAAAGGCATTGTTAAGGACCACAAAATCATGTACAAAATAACTGCAATTTGGTCCTTAACACTGTGACATATTCTACTTTAGTAAACTTCATGGCATTTTTTGAGCAGAATGTTTTACCGAAATTGACGACAATCAATAGAACTAACAAACTCCTCATTTGAAATTTTTTGGCTAAAACATTACTTCGGGTACAAGCCATACAAACATTGAAGTATCACAATTAACATAGGTATTTAAGCGCACATATCAGAGCAGCTCCGTAAAATCAGCATCACACACATATCAAAGATTTAGAAGCAGATAAACAAATAAAATAGATGTTCAAACATCAGTTAGAACATTCACAGATGTAACATTTTACTCCCCTGCACACAACACACATAGATGCACAATTAACAGATTCTTGCTCCCCCTGCACATCAGCTTCTTCTCTTGTTGAAACACACAGTATCATCATAGATACACATGAAGCACACACACAAACAACAATTAACACATAGTAGCAACTCTCCCTCAGCACAATCATCACATTTGTTGCACACATTTGGAATCACAATTAACACACTCACATAATCGTTCATAGCTGCAATCATTCACAACTGTTCCCCCTCAACACAATCCACAATCACTCACATTCATACTTACTCACTCTCCCCATTTTTAGCCATAATTGGCCAAACTACTAATAAGCTCATAGAGAATGACAGGAAAAAAAATCTAGATTAAACTAATTCACTAATGTCTAGAGTTAGGTACAACCCAAAAAAAAGGTTATGAACTTAAGTGCCAAAATTACAAATAAATAAAATTCAACATTGTTCAAATGGAAACACAAATCACAGGGCTTCAAGCATATTCAATGTTCACAGAGCTTGTAGACTCTCCACTTCCTTCATTTCCTTCGTTTCCTGAGCCAGCTTCAGAGGAGCCTTGAGTTGCAGAGTTGTTCGCTTCTTCTTCTGGTATCTCTTCTGCAGCACTTATAGTAGCATTCCTTTTCAGAGTTAGGATGGTCTCTTCAAGTTTTAGCTTTCTTGATGAGCTAATGCGTATGACCTCATCCAATTCTCTGCAAGTTTTAGTAAGTTCAGCAATCAAATCCCCTTTATTTGTTGTTTTTTGTTCAGTACCTGTAGATGTTGAGACAATGTCTAAAACATGTGCTTCTGCAAACAGCTTCTGATGTAGTGATAGAGGGATTTCTCTTTTACATTCAGCACCCATTTTTGACAGAATTCCAGGATGTTGATGAAGAATTATTCCACTTATGAGAGTGGGGAAAGCAATGGGAAGCTTTATGGCACAAGTATCAACATGCTTTATAGTCTGATTAAAGATATAAGTACCATAATCAAATGGTATCTTCATGCCAACTGCATAAATAAATTTTCCCAATCCCACTAAGATCGTTGAAGTGTGGTTTATTGGCACCTATTTTGCTACTCCTATTCTATGTAGAATAGCATACTTCACACTTAGCTTTCCAACAGACAGTTTCTCTTTAAAATGCTAGGTCTTGACTTGATTTATAGTGATAGTCCTGCATATTTGGTCATCAGTGACTTCAAGCTCACCTTCTTACTTATCACTCCTTCCTAGATATTGATTGATGATGACAGGTGAGAATTCAACATATTTTCCTCTAACAAGTACCTTCTGAAACTCTTTGCTTTTCTTGTCATCACAATCTTCTAGGATGTTAACTATGAATTCCTTAACTAGAGTTTCATAGCACTTTGGTAGCTTTGTCACTATTTTCATTAACCCAGCATCAGAGATTAGGCTCATAACTTCCTAGCATGCCAAGGCTTTTTTTCCCAGTTCTCTCTCCAATGTTAGTCTCCTATGGTAAATATACTCCCATCTTGCAGTAAACTTGATGGAATGGAATGGAATGAAATGTTATCAGTTGGAGCATCAGGTACATTATCAGTGGACCTCTGTACTATGGACTTCTTTCCAAGTTTGATGTTTGGGACATCATTTTCAATATCATAGTCAGAATCAAATTCATATATGATTTTCCTCTTACTGGATTGTGGAGTAGCTTTGCTCCAACCTTTTGGAGGTCCATACATAACCTTCTTTTTGACAGGTTTCGATGGAGTGCTTGAAGCAACAACCTTTCCCTTTCTTGTTTTTAGTCTCTTAGCAATCTCAGGGTTCACATTGATGATTAGTTCATTATCAGATAGAGTGTCTACATCTACAACTGCCTCAGCTACATTTTCCTCAGTCTGTTTTCCAGTTGAATCATCCTGTTTATCTTGAGGGGTTCTTTTCAAGGGTGATGTTCCAACATCAGTCATGACTTCATCAATAATTGTTTCTTTTTCAAGATTCTCTTGAGGAGTCTCTTCTTCCCTAATGGACGATTATTTATGCTCTTTTGGAGCAACCTCACCAGACATTTGGGCAAGAGGGATGGTGATCCCTTTGAAAGGTAATCCCACTCTTAGGGTATCAGCAACTAATTTCCTTATGACCCTGTCTACATCTACAATATCTTGATTAGTTTCAACATGAATGAGTTCAGGGACATTACCTCCAACTGGAATAGGTGTTTCTCTTGGTCGGCTTGCATGGCGGATGCGAAGCTTTGTAGGTTTTGCATCCGAGCATGGAATCATAGAAAGAGGAACAATGTTTAGGGCTTCTTCAGTTGGTGCATTTTTGTTTATGTTGCTTGGTCATGATGTAGTATGTTGAGGCATCTTGATGGTGAAGTGCTGGAGATTGATTTTCTGAGGATTGAAAGTGGAGATTTTGTGGTTTTCAGGAAGAGTATAGCGTGTGGGGAAACTGTGAAATATTTGAACTTGGGGTAGGCCTTTTATATGTTGCGCCTCATGATTCAATATCGTTAAATGACATTTTGAAAATGTAAGTTCCTTAATGACGTTCCCACACACTTTTAATTGCTATAACTTCTTTAGCAAACAGACCCCTTGCTCTCTTCTTGAACATTCATATACATTTCATCTTCTTGAATAATAACTGACCAACTTCAATTCAGAGAATTTCTGGGTCAGATTCATAGTTCTTCTTTTAGTAGACTGATCATTAACTCTAGAAGACTTAATTGATGTCATGACATTCCTTGGGACATTTTGATCAGTTGACCTCAGACTTGTCTTGTTCTTCTGGTAATTCTTTCCCACAAATTTTTTGACCTCCACACAGGTGGTATGATTTGTCTCTAGAGGGACCCATAAATAACATTTGTCTTTGTTTCTTATTCCCTTCATAGTAACTTCATCTTTCTTGTTAGTAATGATATATTCAGTTTTTTTGAAGTTCACATTAAATCCTTGGTCACATAGTTGACTTATGCTGATTAGGTTAAAAGTCAACCCTTTGACAAATAATACACCTTCAATGTTAGGAAACTTTGTACAGTGTATCTTCCTTGTTCCCTTGATTTCACCCTTCATTCCATCTCCAAAGTTGACATAGCCAATTGGATGATCTTGAAAATTAACCAGTAAGTTCTGGTCTCCTGTCATATGCCTTGAGCATCCACTGTCAAAATACCAGTCTTCTGCGGTCTTCACTGTTGGTGGCGTGTGAGCCAAGAAACATGAGATGTTAGCTTTGGGAATCCACTGTTTCCTTGGGATAGCCTGAGTCACATTTGATTGGTGTGTAGTGTTGGGGTAACCATACAGCTTGAAACAAAATGGCTTTATGTGACCATGTCTTCCACAGTAATGGCATCTCAAATGTTGAGGTCTTCTGTTAGGCTGTCTGTAGTTGTTTCTTCTGTGATGTTGAAACATTTGATTTGACATCTTTGATTTAGCCTAAATTTGATCAGATTCTATAGAAGACTCCTTTGTACCATTATATCCTAGACCACTCATGTCTCCTACTACTCTTCCAGCTTGAAGTATCTTATCCAATGTCTCAGATCCACTGTTTAGCATCTTGAGAAATTTTGTCATCTTATCAAGGTCAAACTTCAGCACAATTACTTCACTTTCTAGCTTCTTAATCATCTCTAGATGCTCCTTCTTTATGTCTTGCAATTGTATTATGAGCTTCTTCTACTTCTCATTTTCCTGGCATACTTCAACACTTTTGAGGCATAGTTCTTTGTATGTAGAAGCCATTTCCTCAAAGGTCAATTCTTCATCACTTGAGTCTCCATTAGAAATATATTTACCAGTTACAGCTGTTACATGTTTGGCTGATTCCTCTTCCACCTCATTTTTAGAATCCTCATCTGACCATAGTACATTCAATCCTTTGCCTTTCTTTTTGAGAAAAGTTGGACATTCATATTTGATGTGACCAAAGTCTCCACATTCATAACACCTTAGATCTCTCCCTTGAGTAGGTCTTTCTTCAGCTACTGCTTTCTTCCTAGAGTTATTTATTCTGCTAATGTTGTATGGGATGTTCCTGACATTTGGTCTTGAGCTTCCCTCTATTCTTTTCAGTACTCTAATGAATTGTCTTCTAAGAAGGACTATGGTGTTTGACAATCCTTCCTTAGTGTCCAAATTATATTCCTCACCTTTCTCTTCAGTGTTGGACTTGAACGCTATGCTTTTAGGCTTCTTCTCAGACCTCTCATTAATATCCAACTCAAATGTTTGGAGAGAACCAACTAGTTCATCCACTTTCATGTTGTTGATTTCTTGAGCTTCTTTAATGGTTGTCCCTTTTATATCAGATCTCTTAGGTAGAGATCTGAGCATCTTCCTCACCATCTTCTCTTCTAGTATCTTTTCACCCAAGGCATTGCATGCATTTGCTACTTCAAGAATGTTCATGTGAAATTCTTGAATGCTCTCTTCTTCTTTCATCCTTAGGTTCTCAAATTTAGTAGTGAGAAGTTGTAGCCTTGACATCTTAACTTTTGAGGTGCCTTCATGAGTAGTTTTGAGTATTTCCCAAGCATCTTTGGCTACTTCACACGTATTGATTAATCTGAAGATGTTTCTGTCCACTCCATTGAATATAGCATTGAGGGCTTTTGATTTTCCAAGTGATAGTTTATCATATTCCTTTGACCAGTCTTCTTCAGGCTTTAGATCACCAGTAGGTTGATTATCAGCTCCAATAATAATAGGATGTGTCCATCCCTTAAGAATAGCTTTCCAAGACCTGCTACCCAAGGACTTTATGTATGCTGCCATACGAGGCTCCCATAGGTCATAGTTAGAACCATCCAGAATGGGTGGTCTATTCATAAATATTGTCTCCTTGTCCATGTTACCAGAAAGTATCTTCCCTAGATCTCACCCAGAGACAGAGCAAGATTTCTGCTCTGACACCAATTGAAATTCTGGTATAGATATTAGATGTCGAAGGTAATATCATGACACTAATATTTGTTTTAAACATAGCTAACAAAATAGAGTTATAGAGTGTAGAAAACAATAAAAAACACAGAGAGTTGTTAACCCAATTCGGTTCTAACCAACCTACGTCTGGGGGGCTTCCAAGCCATGGATGAAGTTCACTATCAGCAGTATAAATTTAGAGCTAAACCTCCCTGTTTATACTCCTCACTTAATAACCTACCCAATGACCCTTCTATCTAAGATACCTCACTTAGATATGAGAACCTCTGCTCACTCCCTAAGTCACACACTGTGACAGCCAACAATAACAAAACTGAAGACACTCTTCAAAGAAACACAATCACACTCTCTTCAAAGCTTATGGTGATTGACAACTTACAACTCAACAAACGTCCTACTCAAGTATAAATACGAGAAAGGCTCACAATTAACAATGAAAAACCAAAACAATAAACAACCAATAATTAAAATCTAAGTTTCTAAATCTGGAACGGCCAAACTGCAAAACAGGGTTTGCAACCTTTAAATAGAGTAACAACAACTAGGGTTGCTTTACTCGTAAGTGTTTAGCGCTTCCTCTCTTTTCTCCATGAAAGTAGGACATAAAATCTCCAAGTATATTGCTGAAGGCTTTCTCAAGCTTCATTAATCGAAGCATACAAATAACAAACAAACTGAATTCCTAAAAATTATGACCTTAAACCAATTCTGTCAGTTTCACATGTTAGGACATCTGCTACTCCAGTAAACTTCATGGCATTTTCTGAACAGAATGTTTTACCAAAATTGCTTTCAATCAATAGTACTAACAATTATCATTAGAAGAATTGTCTCTAAGACATTAATACAAGTGATGTACAATAATTGAGAACCAAAACAAACAACTAAACAAGATGAAAAGCTAAAAAACCAGGTTAGTAACCGATTAACACAAACCATAAATTGTTACCACTAAAACGAAAAACAAAATTCACACAGGGTGTAACCGATTAACGCGGTTGCATAACCGATTACCATTACTTAAAAACAACTTTTCTCTTTTGCATAAGTGTTTTTCTCCATCCTGTAACCGGTTACCACCCCGTTTTAACCAGTTCCAACAATTAAATTATGGAAATTTTATCCAACACACCACCTTAACTCAAGTGCTTCAAGTCTTCAATGCACATACTCATCTTCAACCTCTTGGACCCATGATTTTGTGACTCCATTAGTCATCAAACCTGCAAATTGGTCTTCACTTCTACAATATCCCATGGTCAACTTGCCTTCACTTACATGCTCCCTCAAGTAGTGAAACTTCATCTCAATGTGCTTGCTTCTGCAATTAATTTCTTAGCATGATTAATGGCCGAAATATTATCAACCAAGAGTGTGACAGCCTCACCCTCATTTCTGCCCGACTCTTCCAATAGATTCATTATCCATATGACTTGGCACACGCATAACGAAACTATAAGAAACTTGGTCTCACAAGAAGAGAGTGCAACTATCATTTCACTTTTTGAACACCATTAGATTAGTCATCCTTCAAACATAAAGATGTATCCAGTTCTAGACTTACGATCATCTTTATCTTCGCACTAATGGGAATCGAAAAACCGAGCAATTTCATTTTATGCTCATATCCTCCATTAGAAAGAGAATTCTGCAACCAATAAACCCTTTGATATATCTTTTGATTCTCTTAACTGCTGCCAAGTGAGACACCTTCGGTCTCTCTATGAATCAACTCGCAATATTGACACTAAACACCAAATTTGGCCGCATATTGCACAAGTAAGGTAATGATCCAATCAACCTTCTATATTAAGTAGGATCCATGTTATGTTTCTCTTCACTTTTGGACAGCTGCAACCATGCTTCAGTTGGTGTAATGACAGTATTAAAATGCTCCATAACACACCTCTTCAAATCTCAAGGGTATATCTCATTTGATGCATAAGTAGTCCTCTTTTTAACTTGTGGACCAATTATGTAATTGTATGTTCTAACATTGATAAGAAACAAAATAACGAAAACTAGAGTGATGAATAAAAAAAGCATTTAGCCATTTTAAAAATGTGGTAAAATATTTGTAAAATGATGTGAAAATATATTATGAATAAGTTCTAGTGTTTATAGAGTTAATTTTATAAAATGGCAGTTATTGTTACCGATGAGAAAAGGGGGGAGAAGAAAAAAGTGTGTTAAATATCATCTAGTCAAATTTTGAGTGTGTTAAATATCATCCAGTCGTTATGATGAACACGTGTTAGAGGTTATTATAAGATAACATATGTGGTGAACGGACACATGTGATAAGACACATATCAAATGGTTATAAAACTTTCGTGAAACAATATTATAGATGGGGATTTTAGTCTTCCAATAAGTATGAAAGTTGGTATTTATAGATGGAGTTTTAGACCTCAGTTAAATATAAAAGTTGTTATTTATAGATGGATTTTTGGACCTCTATTAAATATAAACTTAGTATCTGCAAATAAGGTTTTAGACCTCTATTAAGTATACAAATTATAATTTGCATATAGAATTTTAGACTTCCATTAAATATAAAAGTTTGTGTATATAATTTGTATACTTAATAGAGGTCTAAAACCTTATTTGCAGATACTAAGTTTTAGGGTTAAATATACAAAATCTCTTTGTAATGTTAGCGAGATTTGTTTTTAGCCCCTGGTAAAGTTTTTTTTTGTAACCGCCCCCTCGTAATATCCAGATTCCATCGTTATAGTCCTCGTTGAGCTAAGATTCCATCTTTTAATGACTTGGCAGTACAATTGGAATTTTGTTTCATTGTTATTTAAATATTAAAAGTCACATGAAATTTATTATTATTATTTATTTAAATTTCACGTGGATTATTTTTATTTTTATTTTTAATTTATTTTTTTAGAATATATATTTTTTAATTTATTTTTTTAAGAATATATATTAATTAATAATTTTCGTTTTGTTTTTATATATATTTTTAGAATATATATTAATTAATAATTTTCGTTTTGTTTTTATATTTAAGAAATTAATTAATTAAAATTTTAGTATGAATGGTATTGGGCTTATGGACCATTAACTCTCAACTTAATTTTAATTAAAAGATCCCTATGAGTGTTTGCTATTTAAACACTACTATTTTTGTTATAGAAATCGATGTGGGACTTTGTTCCCTTTGAAACAATACTTCATGTGGAACAGCTATCACCCAGTCCAATAAACACTCACAGTCAGAGTTGTTTCTTCTTCACTTTAAACACTCACAACAACAACAACATTGAAGCAACCTCACCACCAACAATAACTCAACAATTTCAAAGCGATTGATAAGTGTTTCAATGACTTAATATTGCATGCATTCACATTAAAATCATCATTGAAGAATATTAAAACAGCGGCAAAAATCAGAAGCCTAGATCTAGATTCACACCTTATGTTAGTTCAACATCTAATAGTACAATCAACATGATTTTTCATGTACTTTCAAGATAACCATCAATTCTCCATAGAAGGTAGCAAGTGCAAATTCTCTTTTTCAAATTTTCTAAAAAAATAATAGATAGTAAAATATATATAATAAAATATAAAAAAATAATAGATAATAATATATATTTAATAAAATATAATATATAAAAAATAAAAGTAAAAAAATAATAAAATATAATATATAAAAAATTAAAAATTAAAAATCCACGAGAATTTTAAAAAATAAAATAAAAATCCAAATGGATTTTAAAAAATAAATAAAAATAAAATCAAAAGCCATGTCGGCTGCCATGTGGGATTTAGAAAAGATTCTGAGTTGAAATAGTCAACCAGAAGCCAAATACACATAATTTAAACATTATATGGAGGAAATCTTAAAAAAAATCTTACAGGAGGGGGTAAACCGAAACTCACGTAAATTATAGGGGGTATCGTATATTTAACCCTAAGTTTTATATTTAATAGAAGCCCAAAACTCCATCTACAGATAGCAACTTTTATACTTCATTGAGGTCTAAAACTCCATATATAAATACCAACTTTCATACTTATTGGAAGACTAAAATCCCCATCTATAATATTGTTTCACGAAAAAAATTCTAAACATTTGATATCATTTAAATTACTAATGTGTTTTATCATATGTGTTCGTTCACCATATATGTTATCTTATAATCACCTCTAACACGTGTTCATTATAACGATTGTAAGATATTTAACACATTCAAAATTTGACTAGATGATATTTAACACACTTTTTTCTCCCCTTTCCCAACGGGAACAATAACTGCCATTTATAAAATTAACTCTATAAATACTTGAATTTATTCATAATATATTTTCACATCATTTTCAAAATATTTATCCACATTTTTAAAATGGCTAAATGCTTTCTTTTATTCATCACTCTAATTTTTGTTATTTTGTTTCTTATCAATGTTAGAACATACAATTACACAATTGCTAAATCAATTGAGGTTTCATGTTCGTGGAAAAGAATATAGTGAGAGAAGAAGAGAATTAGAGAGAGAGAGAGAGTATGTGTTTGAGGGTAAGAATTGAATTTTTCATTAACATTAAGAAGAAATGTCTCTAAGACATTTATACAAGTGATGACCAATAATTGAGAACCAAAACAAACAACTAAGCGAGTTGAAAAGCTAAAAAAATCGCGTTGGTAACAAATTAACACAAACCATAAATTGTTACCACTGAAACGAAAAACAAAATTCACACAGGTGTAACGGATTAACATGTTTGCATAACCGGTTACCATTACTTAAAAACAACTTTTCTCTTTTGCATAACTGATTTTCTCCATTTTGTAATCGGTTACCACCCCGTGTTAACTAGTTACAATAATTGAATTATGGAAATTTCATTCAAGACACCACCTTAACTCAAGTGCTTCAAGTCTTTAATGCACATGCTCATCTTCAACCTCTTAGACACATAATTTGTGACTACATTTGTCATCAAACCTACAAATTGATCTTCACTTCTACAATATCCCATTGTCAACTTGCCTTCACTCACAAGCTACCTCAAGTAGTGAAACCTCATCTCAATGTGCTTGCTTTTCTCATGTGCAATAGCAAGATTAATGGTTGAAATATTATCAACAAGAGTGTGACAGCCTCACCCTCATTTCTGCCCAACTCTTCCAATAGATTCATTATCCATATGACTTGGCACACGTATAGCGAAACGATAATAAACTTTGCCTATTAGAAAAGAGTGCAACTACCATTTCATTTTTAGAACACCATCAGTAGTCATCCTCCAAACATAAATATGTATCCAGCTGCAGACTTAAGATCATATTTATCTCCGCACCAATGGAATCGATAAAACCGAGCAATTGCATTTTATGCTCGTATCCTCTGTGATAAAGAGAATTCTGCAGCCAATAACCCCTTTAATGTATCTTATGATTCTCTTGACTTCTGCCAAGTGAGACACCTTCAGTCTCTCTATGAATCTACTCGCAATACCGACACTAAACACCAAATTTGACCGCATATTGCACATGTAAGGTAATGATCCAATCCACGTTATGCTTCTCTTCACTTTTAGACAACTTCGACTGGTGTAATGACAATATTGCAATGCTTCATATCACACCTCTTCAATATCTCAAGAGTGTTGTGAACCGGATGCCTTGGAAACAAAATATAAACTTGTTGCTTAATGATCAAGAAACAATTAGGGTAGGAAAAGGAATGAAGAACACGATGAACACAAGGATTGGTTATTAACTGTTATTCCTTCCTTACTCTTGAAATAAGATTAAAAGTATACAAGAATAACAAATAACCCTCTCACCCTAAAATAGGATTTGCAGTATGCAATGATGAGAGACTAGTATGCTACTTATAATAAACCTAACATACTAAACTAATGGGCTTTTATCACAAACACCCATTACAAGCTAACTTAGGGTACAAGCTAACTTAACCAATTGGACATGACAAACATGCCCAATTCGATGCTAACGATCCTAGCATCCTTCGGCACTACAAGCTAGAAAACACTTCGACTACAGCTTGTAACACTTCGACAACAACATGTGAGCAAAATTCGACTGCATGCAAAACTTTGTCGAACCATCGAACCAAGATACTACCTTCGACCCAATAGAGTTCGATCCAATATCTCACAAATCTCCACCTTGGAACAAACCCTATTATCAACTAACAAACTAGTTTTCTTCATGCAGCTTTATCAACTACATATAGTGGGAAAACATGGAACTAGGCAATGTCTTGGTGATCATATCAGCAACATTATGATCTGTCAAAACCTTCAACACTTGTACTTCTCCATGCTTGATTACCCCTCTGACGAAACGCAACCTCACATCAATGTGCTTGGTTTGCTCATGATAGGCTGAATTCTTCGACAGGTGTATTGCACTTAACTATCACATTTAACAGTGATAACTTCACCTTGAATGTTCAGCTCCTTAGCAAAACCTTCAAGCCACAATGCTTTTTTCACAGCTTCAGTTAAAGCAATATATTCCGCTTCAGTGGTTGATAATGCAACAACCTTCTGAAGTGTTGCTTTCCAACTAATTGTTGTATCAAACAAAGTGAAAACATATCCAAAAATAGATTTTCTGGAATCCATACAACCTGCATAATCAGAGTCGACATATCCTTCGATTACTGCTTTACTATCTTCACCCAAGACTCCAAATTAAATTAAGACTATGTTCAGAGACCCATTTATGTACCTTAGAATCCACTCCAATGCTTGCCAGTGAGCCTTTCCAGGATTCTCCATGTACCTGCTTACAAGACTTATTGCATATGCTATGTCGGGTCTAGTACAAACCATATCATACATCAAAGAACCTACTACATTAGCATATGAGATGCTATTCATATAAGCTCTTTCGACCTCAGTACTGAGACACTGATCAATACTCAACTTGAATTGAGGTTTTGTTGGAGTCACAACAGGCTTCGAATTTGACATACCAAACTTTTTGAGAATCTTCCGTAAATATACCTCTTGAGATAAGCATAATTTCGACTGCTTTTTATCTCTTCGAATGTCAATCCCAAGAATCCTGAAAGTTGCTCCCAGATCATTCATATCAAACTCCTTATTGAGTTCAGCCTTCACCCTCATTACCTATTCGACATTGTTACTTGCTATGAGAATATCATCAACATAAAGCAACAAAATGACAAATTAATTACCAGGACAAAATCTGAAGTAAACACAGTGGTCAAACTGACTTCTAACGAAAGTTATGCGTGTCATGAATTTGTCGAATCACCTATTCCACTGCCGAGGAGATTGTTTCAACCCATATAAAGATATATTCAACTTACACACATAATATTCCTTTACCTTTTCGACACACCCTTCAGGTTGCCTCATCAGGATTATTTCATCTAGATCACCATGCAAGAACCCAGTTTTCACATCCATCTGTTCCAGTTCAAGATCGAACTGTGCCACCATGGAAAGCAACATTTGAATGGAACTATGCTTCACAACAGGATAAAACACATCATTGAAGTCTACACCTTCTTTCTGAGTGAAACCCCTTACAACCAACCTTGCCTTGTATCTTTTCGACACCACTCCTTCGATTCCTTGCTTAACTTTGAAAATCCATTTACAGTTGACTAACCTGGCTCCAGCAGGTTTCTTGATCAATTCCCAAGTGTTATTATGACGAAGATACTTCACCTCATCATCCATGGCCTTCATTCATTCATTCATTCTTATTTCGACTCCTCATAACTTCCTTATGGTCTTTTGGTACTTCGTCTAGAACCTCACTTGTAGAGATTAAGACATAAGCTATAAGATCTGCATGCCCAAATCTTTGAGGTGGATTGATGACTCTTCATGTCCTATCTCTTGCCAATAGATAGTCATCGAATGTTTCCACAACTTCATCAGCATCCTCTACTTCTTTGAATTTATCTGGGATATGCAATTCAGCATCAATATGCTCCACCTCAACAGGAATCTCTACCTGTTCCAGCTCTTCGTCAAATACTTCTGCACTTTAACCAACATCATCCATTTTCTTGAAAGCCATTTCAGCTTCATTGAAAACAACATCTCGATTGATGATAATCATTATGTGACCTGACTCTAGGCACCATAGCATATAAACTTTGAATACTTCAGGGTATCCCATGAACATGCATTTAAGAGCTTTAGGTTCGATCTTGTCTTGCCTAATGTGATCATAGGCTACGCAGCCAAATACTCTCAGTTTGTCGAGATTTGGTGGATGTCCCGACCAAACTTCTTCAGGTGTCTTCATATGTAACACAGTCGAAGGACATCTATTTATCATATATGTTGTTGTCGAAACTGCCTCAGCCCAAAACATCTTCTTTAACCCAACACTAGTCAACGTGCATCTAACCCTCTCCAAGATGGTTCGATTAAACCTTTCAGCCAAACCATTTTGTTATGGAGTACTTACAGTAGTGATGTGTCTTGAAATACCAGAGACATTGCAAAAGCTATCGAATGCCTCATTGCAAAATTCAAAGCCATCGTCTGTTCTCAACCTCTTGACCTTTCTACAGTTTGATTTTCAACCACAGTCTTCCAACCTTTGAAACTCTCAAAAGTTTCATCCTTAGTCTTTTGAATGAATACCCATAAATTTCTAGAATAGTCATCTACTATGGATAGAAAATACCATGCTCCTGAATATGATGGACACCTTGTAGGCCCCCAAAGATCAGCATGAATGTAATCAAGGGATCCATGTGTTCTTTGTTTGCCTTTGTTGAACTTCATTCTTCATGATTTTCCAAGTACACAGGGTTCACAAAACTTCAGCTTTTCGAATTTTTCTCCACCAAGCAAATTTTGTTTCCCTAATTCAACCAGACCCCTTTCACTGACATGGCCCAATCTCATGTCCCAAATTTCTGTCTTTGACAAAGGTTTCGTGGATGCAACATTTATCAAACCACTTATAACTTCAGCCTCAATGGTATACAAGCCTTGTTTCTTCACGCCTCTCCAGACTTCCTTCGACCCCTTCATGACTCTTAGGATACTTTTATCTCCTTGAAAAACACATCCTTTCTTGTTGAATTCACCAAGAGAAATCAAATTTCTCTTCAAATCAGGTACATACCTGACTGCAGTCAATAACCTTATTGACTCATCATGAAGTTTGAATCTCACAGATCTAACACATGCAATCTTGCAAGCTTTGTTGTTTCCCAGCAATACAAGTCCACCATCTTGATCACATAATTCCTCGAACAAGTCTTTGTTTAGAGTCATGTGCCAAGTGCACCCAAAATCCATAATCCACTCATTCGACGAGTTTCTGCTCGAAACCACAAGAACATCAGATGATTCGAAATCATCTTGAACAATAGTTGCATTTCCATTATCCTGTCCTCCATGATCTTTGAGGCGTTTAGGGCACACTTTTCTTGTGTGACCCTCCTTCTTACAATGATAGCATCGAATACCAGATGCTTCACCATTGTAAAACTTCTGCTGACTTTTACCTTTCTTCTTGTCGAACTTATTATCCTTTCGCAAGAATTTTCCTTTAACAACCAAACCTTCACCAACCGTCGAAGGTTTATGCTCTTTTCGTTCGTTCAAGTCCTTCGAATACAAGGATGATTGAAATTCTTTAAAGGTCAAGGACTTTCTTCCATACAAGAGAGTTTCTTAGAAGGGAGCATGTGATCTGGGCAACACGCACATCAGCAATAACACTTAATCTTCATCATCAATCTTCACATAAAAATTTCAAGATCAAGAATCAGCTTGTTGAATATATCCAACTGCTCAACCAACACTTTGTCTTCAATCATCTTGAGTGAATACAAAGCTTTATTCAGGTAGAGTCGATTCACCAACGATTTGGTCATGTACAAACTTTCAAGTTTCACCCATAACCCTGCCTCCGTCCTCTCCTTTGATATTTGTCGAAGAACCTTATCACCAAGGCTCAACAAAATTGCATTGTGGACATTCTCTATCATTTTCTTCTTCTCGGCTATTGTTAACGCTTCGTTCATGGCTGATTCTCCCTTCAACGCTTCCAAACAACCCTGCTGAACCAATAGGGCTTTCATCTTCAAGCGCCACGGACCGAAATCGTTCACTCTGGTGAACTTTTCAATCTCATACTTTGTCGAAGGCATCTTCTCCACGCTCACCGTACCAATATGTTGTGAATCGGATGCCTTGGAAACAAAATATAAACTTGTTGCTTAATGATCAAGAAACAATTAGGGTAGGAAAAGGAATGAAGAACACGATGAACACAAGGATTGGTTATTAACTTCTATTCTTTCCTTACTCTTGAAATAAGATTACAAGTATACAAGAATAACAAATAACCCTCTCACCCTAAAATAGGATTTGTAGTATGCAATGATGAGAGACTAATATGCTATTTATAATAAACCTAACATGCTAAACTAATGGGCTTTTATCACAAATACTCATTACAAGCTAACTTAACCAATTGAATAGAACAAATAGACCCAATTCGATGCTAACAATCTTAGCATCCTTCGACACTAAAAGCTAGAAGACACTTCGACTACAGCTTGTAACACTTATACAACAGCATGCGAGCAAACTTCGACTGCATGCTAAACTCTTCTGAACCGTCGAACCAAGATACTACATTTGATCCAATAGAGTTCGATCTAATATCTCACAAAGAGTATATCTCATTTGATGCATAAGCAATTCCCTTTTTAACTTGTGGACCAATTGTGTAATTGTATAATCTAACATTGATAAGAAACAAAATAACAAAAACTTGAGTGATGAATAAAAAAAAGTATTTATCCATTTTAAAAATGTTGATAAATATTTTGAAAATGATGTGAAAATATATTATGAATAAGTTCAAGTATTTATAGAGTTAATTTTATATTATTGTTGAGTAGAAAAAGTATGGAAATATTATCTAGTCGTTATCATGAACACGTGTTAGAGGTGATTATAAGATAACATATGTGATAAACGAACACATATGATAAGACACATTAGTAATTTAAATGATATCAAATGGTTATAATTTTTTCGTGAAACAATATTAGAGATGGGGATTTAGTCTTCCAATAAGTATGAAAGTTAGTGTATATATATATATATATATATATATATATATAGAGAGAGAGAGAGAGAGAGAGAGAGAGAGAGACTTTTATATTTAATGGAAGTCTAAAACTCTATATGTAGATTATAATTATTAAACTTAATAGAGGTGTAAAATCTAATCTGCAGATTCTAAGTTTTATATTTAATAGAGGTCCAAAACTCCATCTACAAATAGAAATTTTATACTTATTTGAGGTCTAAAACTCCATTTATAAATACTAACTTTCATACTTATTGGAAGACTAAAATCCCAATCTATAATATTGTTTCACGAAAAAATTTATAACCATTTGATATCATTTAAATTACTAATGGGTCTTATTATATGTGTTCTTTCACCACATAGGTTATCTTATAATCACCTCTAACACGTGTTCATCATAACGTTTGGATAATATTTAACACTCAAAATTTGACTAGATGATATTTAACACACTTTTTTTCTTCTCCCCCCTTTTCTCATCGGTAACAATAACTGCCATTTTATAAAATTAACTCTATAAACACTAGAACTTATTCATAATATATTTTCACATCATTTTACAAATATTTTACCACATTTTTAAAATGGCTAAATGCTTTTTTTATTCATCACTCTAGTTTTCGTTATTTTGTTTCTTATCAATGTTAGAACATACAATTACATAATTGGTCCACAAGTTAAAAAGAGGACTACTTATGCATCAAATGAGATATACCCTTGAGATTTGAAGAGGTGTGTTATGGAGCATTTTAATACTGTCATTACACCAACTGAAGCATGGTTGCAGCTGTCCAAAAGTGAAGAGAAACATAACATGGATCCTACTTAATATAGAAGGTTGATTGGATCATTACCTTACTTGTGCAATATGCGGCCAAATTTGGTGTTTAGTGTCAATATTGCGAGTTGATTCATAGAGAGACCGAAGGTGTCTCACTTGGCAGCAGTTAAGAGAATCAAAAGATATATCAAAGGGTTTATTGGTTGCAGAATTCTCTTTCTAATGGAGGATATGAGCATAAAATGAAATTGCTCGGTTTTTCGATTCCCATTAGTGCGAAGATAAAGATGATCGTAAGTCTAGAACTGGATACATCTTTATGTTTGAAGGATGACTAATCTAATGGTGTTCAAAAAGTGAAATGATAGTTGCACTCTCTTCTTGTGAGACCAAGTTTCTTATAGTTTCGTTATGCGTGTGCCAAGTCATATGGATAATGAATCTATTGGAAGAGTCGGGCAGAAATGAGGGTGAGGCTGTCACACTCTTGGTTGATAATATTTCGGCCATTAATCATGCTAAGAAATTAATTGCAGAAGCAAGCACATTGAGATGAAGTTTCACTACTTGAGGGAGCATGTAAGTGAAGGCAAGTTGACCATGGGATATTGTAGAAGTGAAGACCAATTTGCAGGTTTGATGACTAATGGAGTCACAAAATCATGGGTCCAAGAGGTTGAAGATGAGTATGTGCATTGAAGACTTGAAGCACTTGAGTTAAGGTGGTGTGTTGGATAAAATTTCCATAATTTAATTGTTGGAACTGGTTAAAACGGGGTGGTAACCGGTTACAGGATGGAGAAAAACACTTATGCAAAAGAGAAAAGTTGTTTTTAAGTAATGGTAATCGGTTATGCAACCGCGTTAATCGGTTACACCCTGTGTGAATTTTGTTTTTCGTTTTAGTGGTAACAATTTATGGTTTGTGTTAATCGGTTACTAACCTGGTTTTTTAGCTTTTCATCTTGTTTAGTTGTTTGTTTTGGTTCTCAATTATTGTACATCACTTGTATTAATGTCTTAGAGACAATTCTTCTAATGATAATTGTTAGTACTATTGATTGAAAGCAATTTTGGTAAAACATTCTGTTCAGAAAATGCCATGAAGTTTACTGGAGTAGCAGATGTCCTAACATGTGAAACTGACAGAATTGGTTTAAGGTCATAATTTTTAGGAATTCAGTTTGTTTGTTATTTGTATGCTTCGATTAATGAAGCTTGAGAAAGCCTTCAGCAATATACTTGGAGATTTTATGTCCTACTTTCATGGAGAAAAGAGAGGAAGCGCTAAACACTTACGAGTAAAGCAACCCTAGTTGTTGTTACTCTATTTAAAGGTTGCAAACCCTGTTTTGCAGTTTGGCCGTTCCAGATTTAGAAACTTAGATTTTAATTATTGGTTGTTTATTGTTTTGGTTTTTCATTGTTAATTGTGAGCCTTTCTCGTATTTATACTTTAGTAGGACGTTTGTTGAGTTGTAAGTTGTCAATCACCATAAGCTTTGAAGCGAGTGTGATTGTGTGTCTTTGAAGAATGTCTTCCGTTTTGTTATTGTTGAGTGTCACAGTGTGTGACTTAGGGAGTGAGCAGAGGTTCTCATATCTAAGTGAGTTATCTTAGGTAGAAGGGTCATTGGGTAGGTGATTAAGTAAGGAGTGTAAATAGGGAGGTTTAGCTCTGAATTAATATTGCTGATAGTAAACTTCATCCATGGCTTGGAAGCCCCCAGACGTAGGTTGGTTAGAACTGAACTGGGTTAAAAACTCTCTGTGTTTTTTATTGTTTTCTGCACTCTATAATTCGGTTCTGTTGGCTGTGTTTAAAATAGATATTGATGTCGTGACATTACCTTCGGCATCTCATATCTGATACTAGAATTTCAATAATGAAAATTTCAATTCTCACCCTCTCTCTTCTTCTTCTTCTTCTTCTTCTTCTTCTCTCACTATATTCTTCTCCACGAACATGAAATCTTAATTGATTTACCAATTGTGTAATTGTATGTTCTAACATTGACAAGAAACAAAATAACGAAAACTAGAGTGATGAATAAAAGAAAGCATTTAGCCATTTTAAAAATGTGGATAAATATTTTGAAAATGATGTGAAAATATATTATAAATAAGTTCAAGTATTTATATAATTAATTTTATAAAATGGCAGTTATTGTTACCGTTAGGAAAAGGGGGGGGGGGGAGAAGAAAAAAGTGTGTTAAATATCATCTAGTCAAATTTTGAGTGTTAAATATTATCCAAACGTTATGATGAACACGTGTTAGAGGTGATTATAAGATAACCTATGTGGTGAAAGAACACATATAATAAGACCCATTAGTAATTTAAATGATATCAAATGGTTATAAATTTTTTCGTGAAACAATATTATAGATTGGGATTTTAGTCTTCCAATAAGTATGAAAGTTAGTATTTATAAATGGAGTTTTAGACCTCAAATAAGTATAAAATTTCTATTTGTAGATGGAGTTTTGGACCTCTATTAAATATAAAACTTAGAATCTGCAGATTAGATTTTACACCTCTATTAAGTTTAATAATTATAATCTACATATAGAGTTTTAGACTTCCATTAAATATAAAAGTCTCTCTCTCTCTCTCTCTCTCTCTCTATCTCTCTCTCTCTCTATATATATATATATATATATATATATATATATACACTAACTTTCATACTTATTGGAAGACTAAATCCCCATCTCTAATATTGTTTCACGAAAAAATTATAACCATTTGATATCATTTAAATTACTAATGTGTCTTATCATATGTGTTCGTTCACCACAGATGTTATCTTATAATCACTTCTAATACGTGTTCATCATAACGGTTAGATGATATTTAACACTCAAAATTTGACTAGATGATATTTAACACACTTTTTTCTTCTCCCCCACATTTCCCAATAGTAACAATAACTGTCATTTTATAAAATTAACTCTATAAATACTTGAACTTATTTATAATATATTTTCACATCATTTTCAAAATATTTATCCACATTTTTAAAATGGCTAAATGCTTTCTTTTATTCATCACTCTATGTTGAAGTTAATTGGATTTTTTTTACTTAATTCGATTTACAAAACAATGAAGTCGCCATCTAACTTTATTTATTCCTAATGAGGAAAGGGAAAATATAGATAAAACCCAAGAAATGAAAACGAAATGAAATGGTCTTCGAGACCAAGAGATGCAGGTTCAGGAGTCGGTTATACAAGGGGAAGGTATTAGCATCCCTCACATCCATCGTACTCGATGGGACCCATTTAGTTCTAAGTGTTTGTGTGTTTAAAAAGTGAATTTGCAATCTTATTATTTATGCGAAAACATGTTTTAATTTTTTAAAAGTGTGTTCTCCAAGATGTTAGAATCTCGTGCCTATGTATTCCCCAAGTGCGATGGGAAAGTCAGAGCTTACGTTGTTTTCGGTCGCGAGAAAATGTGTTGGTTGGTTGATTTTATTTATGAAAATAGGAGTTTAATCGTACGTGGACGATAAGTCATCACTAGTTCAGTTAGCGTGTGAGCGGAGGGAGATCGCATGTGAGCGATGTGAGTAAAAGAAGACTTGCACGTGGGCAATGTTTGATGAGTTTGAATTGATTTTAAGTGGGTGAAAAGTACCGAACAATAGGACTAGCTTCCTGCGATTCAAATACTAGAAACTAGAGGAGCTAATGCTCAAAGAGTTGTCTATCATCCCAAAAAGGTTTTCTTATGAAAAAGTGAAGTGAAAAAAAGTTCACGTTATTAAGAGTCTTTAAACAATTGGTCTATCATCCAACGATTTAAAGACTCGGAGTTCATTTAGCACAAGTTCTTAAACAAGTGGCCTAACGTCCAACGATTTAAAGAGTTGTAGTTTATTGTGAAAAAGAATTTTTGAAAAGACACTCGACGTTGGATCGAGGTTTGGAAATTTATTATGAAAGTGGCGAATGTACAATGAGAGATTATTTGGGTTATAATTAACCAAGAAAGCTTGATTAATCTTGAGAGAATAGATAAGAGTCTACTCCCTACCATGAGGCCCTTATTGAAATTGGCTTATGAGCCAAGAGGGTATAAGAATCCGATTAAAAAGGTAATGAAGTAGGAAAGCAAACGAGCCCATACAAAGTGGCTATATGTATGCTCCTAGAAAGTGGAACTAGTGTGACACTATTATTTTAAACGATCGATTAGAATAATCGATCGAATAGTTGTCGTTGTACAAAAGCCCAAGACCAAACTATAAATGTGTGCGAGTGTGCACTTGTATGTATACCTGTTCATTGATGAAGAGACCAAGAGGAGGCTATGTGTTATAATATGATGACAAACGTGTAATTAAGCAATAATTAGAACACGCAAGGAAATAAAATCCTAAGATATTACAAACGATGCGGGGATAGGAGTACAAGTTTATGAATGTGGATACATCAAATCGGGAAGTGCGATAAAAAGCCTAAATGAACAAATAATACAACCAAATCGAATTAATTCGAATAATCAAGTAAACTCCATTGTGTGGTGCGAGAAAAGAGCTTCAAGTAAACTTCAAGATCGGATAAAGCTTGGCACATTAAATGAATATCAGATAAAGATCCCTACATCCCACGAGATACAAATAAAACCAATGCGGAGAAACAAAGCTCTGTTCGCGTTAAAAGGTGACGCGCTAGAGGATTCGAACGTGAATTCAAATTCTCTGGCTCGAAACGATTTACTCTTTTGATTTGTTTATAAAGATGCCGCGAGCATCAAACTTTATTATTTTCAACACAAGAAAGATGATTTAATGATTATGAAAAAGGGGAAAGCTGAAATACCCTCAATTGATATTGATATGCGTAATGACTAGCGCAAACTAGACACAATGCATTGGGGAGATTCTGAGTAAGGGGGATTGTTATATAAAGGGAATAGATGGAGCACCCTAAATATATATAGTTATCTATAGCTTTATATATGAATATGTTTGATATGTTTGTGTGTTTTAATTGCTATTTCTATGATTGGGGAAGTTTCTCCTTTGGGATTTTAAGAAAGATAGATTATGTGGGATTCTAGGGTTTGTTATTATTGTGCTCGCAAAGATCTGTGGATCTTCTGCATACATATCCCCTAGTGGGAATCAGAGCATTTGTAGCTCGGATCTGCAGGGATCTATGGTTTGTTTGGTCTGAGGGAGATAGAAATTTGCTCGGCAAGGATGAGACCTTGTGCCTACGTATTCTCAAAGGGATGTTGAGAAAGTCAGAGCAATCGTAGTTCCCACTTATGCTAGTGGAAAGCAACGGGATATTAGTAAGAGACAGACAAATGTCATCTTTATGAAAAACGTATCTAATCTATTTCATCACATACATTTTGAAAAGTTTGTCTGATAAAAATCTTTCGTCGTAAGTTACAGGTGTTTTGCTTGAGTGTACAAGCGTTACCACGTACATGTTTAAGAAAGATGTTTGAAAAAGGTGATTGAATCTTTTAACTGTAAGCATTGGGTGTTTTGCTTGAGTGTACAAGCGTTACCACTTACAATTAAGAGATGTTTTTGTTTGAAAAGAGTTTGAAAAGTTTTTGATTGTATGTGATGTGATAGATGAGATACTTCTTCCATAGAGATGATAAATGTCTAAATCTCAAGGAGAAATTAATTGGATTTAAGGGATGCTTTTAAGAAGTCCATGGGTCCTTGTATTGTTAGCCCAAGAGGAGGCATTCCGAGGGTCATCGAGGATCCTTGTATGAAGCTCAAGAGGAAGCTATAGGGTATGACAGGCTTTGTGTTAAAAGGGATTTCACCGAGAAACCATCCTTTTGGAATTAAGAGTAATTTCACCGGGAAATTTTACTCTCTGGGGATTTGAAAGTGATTTCACCGGGAAACCATCCTTTCAGGGTTCTATCTTAGCGCGGGTGATTCTTTGTATTGGGAGCCCAATAGGAGGCTGTTAAGAGATTTCCTGTCTCTTTCATTGTATGATGCCCAAGAGAAGGCTAAACTCAATGAGGAGTTCTTTTGAACGAAGCCCAAGAGGAGGCTGACTCAACAGGGGAGTGTTGTCTTATATGAAGCCTAAGCGGAGGCTAAACTCAGATGAATGAGTTTTTCTTATATGAAGCCTAAGAGGAGGCTGAACTCTGTGGGAAGAGTTATCTTGTATAAAGCCCAAGCGGAGGCTAAACTCATGCTGGAGATGAATTATCTTGTATAAAGCCCAAGCGGAGGCTACAACTGAGGGGAACCTATTGGTTAGACTAATTGTTATGTTATAATTAGACAGTTGTATAAACAAGTGTGTGTGTGTGATATGTATTCACAGGAGTTTATGAAGGAAATATAAACAATGCATGATGTTTATTTACAACAGTTTATGAAATATAAATAAGTGTCTGTGAACGAACGTTTAAAACGAGCGTAACTTGATTATTTACAAGTTTGAACTGTGTACAAGGAAGTGAATATGTACACGAACGAGTATTTATGTACAGAGAGTTGTGGATGTACATAGGAGGGTTGGGACTTACACCATAAGGGTGGCCCATTGGTTTGAAAGCAGTTTCACAGGGAATAATGCTCCTTTCAATACCAATGGTATTTAGTGTATATGTACAGACGAAACAGAAACGACTGATCAAAGTTTATCTGTAAAAGGTATCTGTATTATGTACAGATGAAAGTTTGTATGAAAAGAATTTGATATGTACAAGGAAAAGGTATGTACATAAAGAATGTTGGTTTGTGTATACACAAGTGAAGTGAAAAACAAACGATCGAAGTTTGTCTGTACTTGAGTATAAAAAGTATCTGTATTATGTACAGATGAAAATTTTGTATGTATTTGGAAATGATTTGATATGTACAAAGAAATATTATGTACACAAAATAATGTTATGGGACTTACACCATGAGGGAGGCCCATTGGTTTGAAAGCAGTTTCACAGGGAATAATGCTCCTTTCAATACCAATGGTATCGGTGTATAAACAAACGAATGAAAACAAACGAAAGAAATTTGTTTATGTTTGAATATTGACAATGATGATTTGAGTATGTACAAGTAAAATTAAATATGTACATAAAAAAAGGATTGGGACTTACACCGTAAGGGAGGCCCATGATCGATTGAGAAATTCGAGAGAAAACGAATTTGGTTTTATCGTTTAAATCGGATCGATCATGGTAAAAGATGTAAGTTTGATGAAATGTTTTTGAAAAATGATTTTGAAAATGTTTTGAAATGTGAGGTTCATCTATGAAAAGTTTTGAAAAGAATCGGAAGTCAAAAACTTGAAAATTTCACCTTAAAAGGAGGTTTGAAAAAGTGCTCAGAACGTTGTTTTCGGCTCGATTAAAATATAATCAGATGAAAGTTTTTTCTGAAAATTTTTGCATAATTATAAAATAGATGTATTCATTGACAAGTGTACAAAAAATCACCTTAAAATAAGGAGTTTTGATTGGTTAAAAAAAATGTGAAAGTTTTGTAAAAAACATGAAAGTTTGAAAAAGAATGGTCTTGAGAGGGATTGAACCCATGACCATTGGGTAGCACACGTGGCAAAGAGACTTAAAGGCAAGCAAGCTACCACTGGGACAAACGCGCATCTGTGTTTAGTGGATCAAAACACGTGTAAATAAAAGATTGGAACATTTGAAAATTCAAACTCAAGAACACGCGCGCAGTGTTCTTCATCTCCTTTGATTCTCAGATTCTATAATCCAAGCTACCATCTTCATTTCTCAATGAAATTCAATGATGTAAACATGAAAATTGCTCGGTTTTGAACAAGGAATACAATGGTATATGTTAATTGCATTTATTTTAAGCCTAGCATGTTTGGATTTCTGGGAATCGTGATGAACCCTAGAAACTAAGATTCTAAATTAAATGATGCACAGTTAATGATTCTTTGATTTTTTTTAGGGCTTATGATCGTGATGAGTGCAGAAAGAGATCGACCAAGAGTTTTTTTGTTTAAGTTCAAAGAATTAGGATATCCAAGTTCGAGTTCATACCTGTTCAAGTGGAGATCGAAGAAGGTGTAAACGTGTTTCCAGAACTTGTTTGTAGATTGCTACAGCACCATCGGCATGTATGGAAGCTAAATGGATGATCTGCTTGTCTTGAATCTTCCCAAATCAGTCCAGCAAAGTCCACCTGCATCAACTGAAAATGGAACTTCGATTTTGATGTTAGAGTTATTACAGATGTTGATTATTGATCTGGACCATGTATATGAAGTTCATAGATGATGTTTGAATCATTAGAACACCAATTGCTTGAGCCAAACTAACAATTCGATGGTTATGGCAGTTTGTACAAGTTTGGAAAAATGAAAAGTGATTTCTGATTTTTACTTGTTCTTGTGCTGGTTTTATGATTCAAACAAGTTTCAAATTGGTTATGGAATGTATTTGACACCAAAGATCTTATGTTTATTCACAATTTTTCAAAAATGCAAAGTTTCTCCAACATAACTATGTTTCTTGATTTTCAAGTAAGAAGAGAGAAAGCATGGATTTGCATTGCTTTGGTGTGGTTTTAACTTGAAATTGTGATCTATTTATAGGCCAAAAGTTCTGAAATTGTTAGGCACAAGTACATGGCAATTGGAAAATCAAAGATGCCTTAAGGGGTAAGAAAGGCTTTTTACAAAGGAAAAGGAAGCTTCCCTTTTTTACCATGTGCTATTTTTTCCAATTTTGATCCAATCCTCAATTATTACTTCTCACTGATTTTTATCAGTTCTTATCCCAATTTGGCAAGGTGGCAAGTGTTCTAGAAGAAGAAATCAAGAAATGACCTATAATTGATGTTTTGAACTTTGAAAAATCAAGTTCATGGAGCCTTACGTTTCAATTTCAAAAGTATAGCTAGACTCCATGGATTTGTGAGTTCTTGGACATTTTGGAAAGCTTGTTTCACAAGCTACAACTTTCATGTTTTGAGTTTTTTCCAATTCAAATTGGAACTAGGTGAAAAATGGCATGAAGTTTGGAAAAAATAAGAAATTTCAACACTTAGAAAATTTTCTAAGTATGAAAACTTTTGACTTTTTGTTGACTTTTTCAAATTCTTTGATTTTTTATGATCATGATGGATCATTTGAAGTATTTTGATGATTGAAAAAGTTTTGTTTTGAAAAATTTGACCAAAAGTCAAAGTTTGACTTTTCTGTGCAGATGAAATTTCATCAGATGTTTCAGAAATTGACTGATAAAGTCTGTGAACTTCTGTGATGTTTTGAATCCAGAAATTAGGTCAAGATGTTGTATCTAAGATATAATGACCAATCTCTATCCAAAAAAGTCATTTCTTGCTCAAAAAGTCAGAGAAAACTCATGCCCGATCAAAACCCTAATTGGTCGATCCTTGATTGATCTGTGAGAAAAAATGGATATCTGAAGATTGAAGGCTGATGATTTGATCAAGATAGATCAAATGAGGTGAGAAAAACTCAAACCCTAATTGGTTGCCTCTTGAATCAGATGAAAATCTGATGAAACCCTAATCTCCACCTGTGAAATCTACACCCGATTAATGCTGTCTGAGCTGTTAGTTATGCAATGATGCAAATGTAAGGTGGTATATTAGGTCAAAATTTGGGGTATGACAGATGCCCCTATTTAAGTTTCTTTAACCTGAGAGATGAAGATGAATATCTTTGTTTTGATAGGTGTAAAGAGACGTAAATATCAGAATACGCAAATTTTGGACCTAAGATACCAAAAGATGCGGATGATGCAAAATGATTGAAAAAGTTCCATCCCGAGAAATATCAAAAAAATGACATAGTGGGGGGAATTTGTGAATACGTCCCTGCTGGGGAAAGAAAGATTCACAAAATATGTGAATACCTGTTTCACTTTGGGAAACAAAGAGATTACCTTCTGTCAGCCTCGTGACAATGTTTAAGGTAAGTGGAAATGATATTACCAATTATTAGCTTTGTGATAGTTCATGGTAATGAATTCTGAAGATGTTACCAATTATCAGCAAAGTGATAACTATAACAAGGTAAATCTTGAGAAAAAAATTGCTATGTATTCAGCTTTGTGAATAACGGACAAATGAAAGAATCAGATTTCAAACGGGCTTTAAAGATATTACCAATTATCAGCAAAGTGATAACTATAACAAGGCAAATCTTTAGAAAATTGCTGTATATTCAGCTTTGTGAATAACAGACAGTGAAAGAAACAGAACTCAAATGAGTTTTGCCTTTTTGGATACAATCTTGCCGAGGATCTCTCTTTTGAGAAGATGCGGGCATTTTGATTGGAAGACACAGGTTTTCTTTTAGACAGAAAGACAACTGCTGGGAAATTTCTCGTATAGTCATGATTTTGACCTTGTTGAGAAGACAAACTTTTATGACAATTTTATGAATGAAGAGAAAGATAAACGGCTCAGATGATGAGGCTATTGCTTATTGCTTTGTTGATTATAGACAGTGTTCTATCCAGGAATGAACTGGAAAGAAAAAGTCAATCAAGACATTATTCCCAATGAGGAATGATCTCAGCTGGGGAATATGGTGGAGAGAAGAAAATGTATTTCTCTGTTTGGGAATACTCCGTTGGGGAAAAAGATGTATTTTTTTCTGTTTGGAGATATTCTACTGGGGACAGACTTGTACTTACATGAGTAAGCGTCATTTACACCAGTGATATGGAAGCAAACATTTCAAGAAATGCAAAAATGCACGAATGATGCTATTATGTATGAATGTCATGAATTTTATATGCATGCTAAGAATACTTGACAAAGACACTAAAGAAATATCTGGGAAAAGGACCACGTCACAGTTCGAACAAATACTCGGTGGAAGTTGCAACAATGGTGCAAACGTTCACTGATGAAGAATTTTGAGTTGCATGCTTTAAACTTTCAGAGAAAGGCATTTCATTGGCAACTTGGTTGGGGATTCTTTTTTGGGATAAGAATACCGTCCTTTGATGATTTCTGCTGAGGAGAAAATTGCTGTAGCAGTTGTTTTATCCTTCGGAGATCGAAACACTCATGGAGAAACTGTTGAAGTTCTTTCCGTGTCCATAGTTCAAAGGAACATTTTTGCTTTTGTTTCAAAAATTTTGAAGTAAAAATTCATTTAAAACATTTTAGTTTCAAACAGTGATTTTCACAATAAAAAGCGTTATTTTGCAAAACAGAATAAAGTAGGAATTGCAAACAAAAAGCACAAGGCTCAAATTTATTGATAGAATGGTAATCAGCCAAATGCGTGATTCCATGGACTATTAACAAAAGTTGGAAATGATAATTTATGGGGAAAAGGCTACATTGAAAGCAAATACCCGCTATTATTCCTAACAACTTTGAATTCCTACTATGCTTGTCGCTTCAGAAGAGTTGATTGAAGATCCGTTGATGGAAAATTCTTTAGATTGACGAAGTACGGACTGACTGCAGTTACTTTGTCATTTTTGTGTATCCTTGTTTTTGCCTAGATTGCCTTTTTAGGTTTCCAATCTATCAGGATATTTTCTGTTTATTGTCTCTAATTTTTGCCTGGACCGCCTTTTCAGGTTTTCAATCCACCGAGACGCTCTTTTTTGCCTAAGCCGCCCTTTTCGAGTTTTCGACTTACCGAATGTTCTTTTGTTTTTAGACAAAGTATTTTTCTTGCATCAGCATTCACGGGATGCGGAGTTCATCACCGTCCATGGTTGTGAGAGTCATAGCACCGAAAAGCTTCTTTGACGATGTATGGGCCTTCGTAATTAGGAGTCCATTTGCCCTAGAATCGGTTGAAAAGATGAATCTTTTAAGCACGAGGTCGCCTTCTCGAATTCACGAGGTCGGACCTTTTTGTCGAAAGTTTTCTTCATTCTTCTTTGATAGAGTTGTCCATGACACAGAGCGGTCAGGCGCTTTTCTTCAATTAAGTTCAGTTGGTCGTATCTGCTTTGACACCATTCGGCCTCAGATAGCTTAGTTTCCATGAGAACTCTCATTGATGGGATCTTAACTTCTACGGGGAGCACTGCTTCCATGTCGTATACTAAAGAAAAAGGAGTTGCCCCTGTTGAAGTGCGTACTGAAGTACGAAACCCATGCAGAGCAAATGGCAGCATTTCGTGCCAGTCTTTGTAAGTGATGACCATCTTCTGGACGATCTTTATGATGTTCTTGTTGGCTGCTTCAACGGCGCCGTTCATCTTTGGCCGGTAAGGAGATGAGTTATGATGCTCGATCTTGAATTCCTCACACAGTTCCTTCATCATTTTGTTGTTCAAGTTTGATCCATTGTCAGTAATGATCTTGCTTGGAATTCCGTATCGGCAAATGAGGTTATTCTTGATGAACCTCACAACCACTTGTCTTGTGACGTTGGCGTAAGATGTTGCTTCGACCCATTTGGTGAAGTAATCAATAGCCACCGAATGAGCGATGTCATTGGGCGCTTTTGGTTCAATCATTCCGATCATGTCAATGCCCCACGGGAGAAAGGCCACGGAGAGGAGAGAACGTTGAGTAGAGTCGGTGGCACATGGATCTTATCTGCGTAGATCGGCACTTGTGACATCTTTTGGCGTGTTTGCGCAATCGATTCCATCGTTATCCAATAGTATCCGCTCTCAAGATTTTCCTAGACATTGCATGCCCATTTGAGTGGGTTCAAAGGACCCTTCATGCACTTCATGGATGATCGTGTCGCTTCTTGTCATCACGCATCGGCGAGAACCATATCGAAGTTTCTTTTGTATAGCACATCCTCGTTCAGAAGAAATTCTGGAAAGCCTCCTTAGAGTTTTCTTATCTTTGTACGATGCCCGGCGGGTACTCTCGTGTTTGAAGGAAGCGTTTGATGTCGTGGAACCACGGTTTATCGTTGAAGCGCTTGATTGCGAATACGTATGCGGTCTTTCAAGGCGTCGTCACGGATTACGGGCATATCATTCCAATTGTTGACTTTGAACATGGAAGATAGAGTAGCCAAGGCGTCTGCCATTCGGTTCTGATCTCGAGGGATGTGATGCAGTTCAACTTTGTTGAAGAAAGTCAACAATCGCCTCGCATAATCTTTGTAAGGAATTAGACCAAGATGATGAGTTTCATACTTGTCTTTGATTTGATTGATCACAAGGGCTGAGTCTCCATATATATCAAGGATCTTGATCCTCAGTCGATGGCTTCTTGATACCCATGATGCATGCTTCATATTCTGCTATGTTGTTGGTGCAATCAAATAGCAATCTGGCGGAAAATGGGATATGAGAACCCTCGGGAGTGATGATGACTGCCCCAATTCCATTGCCAAAGACATTTACTGCTCCATCAAAGACTAAACCCCATCTGGATTCTGGATCTGGTCCTTCTCCGTGTAGCGGTTCGTCGCAATCTTTCATCTTCAAGTACATAACATCCTCGTCTGGGAAGTCAAACTTGAGAGATTGGTATTATTCGGTGATAAGCCAAGTGATCGTGAGAATGCTTCCTTTGACCGCTTTTTGGTGCATCGGATGTCATATTCGGATAGTAGCATCTGCCATCGTGCAATTCTTTCGGTTAAGGCAGGCTTTTCAAAGACGTACTTGATTGGATCCATTTTGGAGATTAACCAAGTCGTGTGATTGATCATGTCTTGGCGGAGACGTTTGAAGCCACAAAGCGCAACATGTTTTCTCGAGCATGGAGTAACGAGTTTCACGATCTGTGAACTTTTGCTCAAGTAATAAATGGCATGCTCCTTGGTGTCATCTTCTTTGTCCAAGTCGCAGCCCATGGACTCTTCTAGTACGGTAAGGTACATGATTAGCGGTCTTCCTTCAGAGGGATCGGTATTGGTGGTTCGGCGGTATTCCTTGATCTTGTCGAATGCTTTTGGCAATCGGTGTCCACACAACCTTTGATCTTTGCGGAGAAGCTTGAATATCGGCCCAGTAGCGATCATCGAGAGATAAATCGGAGATGTAATTCAATCGTCAAGAAATCCTCTTACTTGCTTTTCCGTATGTTGCGTAGGCATTTCTGAATAGCCTTGACTTTGTCGGGTCGACTTCAATACCTCTTTGGTGACGATGAAACCTAGGAGTTTTCCGGATCTTACCTCAATGGTGCATTTGTTAGGATTGACGAGCTGAAATTTCCTTAGTCGTTGAAACAACTTTAAGAGATAGTCTATATGTTCATCTCGGTCGATTTTGCTATCATGTCATCTCGTAGACTTGATCTCCTTGTGCATCATGTCATGAAAGAGTAGTCATTGCCCTTTGGTAAGTTCTGCATTCTTTAATCAACGGCATTACTTTGTAGCAAAACGTGCCCCATGGCGTGATGAAGGATGTCTTCTCCATGTCTTGGAGCCATTCGATCGATTGTACCAGAGAAACCGTCCATGAAGGAAAAGGCGTTAAACTTTGCAGTGCTATCCACTAGCATGTCGATATGCGGTAGTGGGAAATCGTCTTTTGAACTTGCTTTGTTTAGATCCCGGTAGTCAACACACATTCTGACCTTTCCATCTTTCTTGGAGACAGGTACTATGTTGGCTAGCCATTAAGGATATTCAGAAGTGACGAGGAAACCAGCGCGTCAAGCTGTTTTTGGACTTCCTTTTTGATTTTGTCGGCCATTTCAGGGTGAACCCTCCTCAGTTTTTGTTTAACTGGCGGGCACTCTGGTTTTAACGGCAGGTGATGCTCCACGATGCTGGTATCTAACCCTGGCATGTCCTGGTAGGACCAAGCGAACACATCAACATATTCTTTGAGAAGAATTATTAGTTTGCTTTTGACACTGCTGTTGAGTGAAGCTCCGATATTTACTTCTTTTTTCTCTTCCTCAGAACCCAAATTGATTGCTTCCAGAGGTTCTTTGTGAGGCTGAATGATCTTTTCCTCGTGCTTTAGCAGTCTAGAAATTTCATCTGGGATCTCTTCTTCAACTTCTTCCTCGGCGACTTCACAGGGGATTTCAAAGTTGGGAAAGAGCATAGAGTTATTGCTTTCAATGGATTTGTCCATCTGTTAATCTGCATATTTGATTTATGTTTGATTAATTAACTCTTTGTCATCATATTTTTTTTGAAGAAAGTTAACGTGAAAGTGTATGCAGATTAATTTTATATTTTTGAAGATTTTTTTATTTATTTATGTGTTTTTTAGGATTATCATTTCCAAGAAAGGGTAAAATGAAAATAAACACACAGTGTAGAAACAAAACAACGCGTTTTATTTATAATTCACACTATGAAACAGAGCCCTAAAACACAAACTCATTCGCCTTGGGCAAGACGAAGAGAAATTATTTAAAAGCTAAAACCCTATAAAACATCTCTACACTTTGGGCGAAGTGAGAGTTCAAAACAAAAGCAAAGATAAACTACTTATAGCTATGAACATTAGTCCGAACTTCAACGGGTTTCCAGTAATGACGAACTCCTTGGAAGTCAAGGTACTCTGGTAATTTTCCGCTTGGTTTAACCATTGAGTACACTTTGGTTGTTGTTTGAGCAGGCTTTGAAGACTCTGGACGATAGCTCTTGCCTTTTGTGTTGCTAAAGCAATCTTCTTGACCAACAGATCGGGAAGTATGAGATGTAGTATGTGTACTTCCTGTTGATCTTTGTGTTAAATTTTGGGGATGTACCCTCCAATCTTCTAAGTGAAGAGACTTGTTGTCGGCGACACTTTCTAGATCGTATCCCGAGTCGCACTCTTGATCTTCAGTGATCATGTTGATGTAGTGGTAACCAGGATCTGGTTTAGTGAATTCCACAGGCATGTTGAAGCAGAGATCTCCGTTTGGGATCTCGATTTGCTGATTAGGCTGAGAAGACGTATATTCCTCTTCTGATTGGCTAGGGTACTCAAAAGAATCACCCCATCCAGTGGGCTGGATATCTTCGATCCGGATTTTTGAGCTTTCTGGCGCAGTGTATTTCACCATGTAGTCGAATTTGCCACTTGGTTCTCCCAAGGTGTCCCAAATTTCAGAAGGGACAGGTGGATTTTCATGCCTTTGCAGGGACATGTCTTTGAATTGATTAGTTGGCGCATATGACTCCCCTTGAGACACATACTCAGGGCTGTTTAAATAAGTGTTCCATTCTTCAGATTCAGATGGATCGTCTTCATCTTCTTCGATGGTTACAACGCTAACCTCTTGGAGAACAGGATTTAGGAAGCCCCCACTGCTAAAAACTTCTTTGATTGGACGAAGTGTTTCATCCTTTTGCTTGTCTTTGGAGAATACGGGTGTGAACCCGAGTCTGGATTTTGTTTCGTTCTTGACAGGTTTGATAACTTGTCCCCATCCTTTAGTATTGCCATCTTTCACCATTTGTGCAGCTTCTTTATACGAAGAGATAGATGATCTGTTTTTGTTGGTAGATTCATCTTCTAACGGATTTTCCGGGAGATGCGTCCCTTCAATGTCATTAGCTGTGATGAAAGAGAGACTGGATAGATGACTTACAAGTAAAGCTTGTTCACCACTGATGGTCACCAACTTTCCATTCTTGTGAATTTTAATTTCGATGGAGAGTAGAAGTTCTTGCTCTGCCTCGTGGATCCAAGGTCTTCCTAGTAGACAGCGCCGGTACGTCCATGACTTGGAAAGTGTCGGGCCAATTGTCATCGGAGATCAACTTCCCGATAAGCGACTTCCTTGACCCATCAAGCTCTTACTATTATATCATTGAACTTCATTGGCGTCCTTTGTAAGCCAAGCGAGCGAGTGTCGTCTTGGCATTACATTCAAAGATGAACAATGTCCAATACATTGGAGGGAATCCGATTGGCGGATCATTGAGATGTGGAGGGCCAAGTTGTGATCTTTCCTACGGAAGTTCCTCGTCATCAAGCTTAGATTATTGCAAGTTATGTTGGAGCGATCCTCAGTGGTGCGTAGTCACATCGTGATCCACATAAGCTGGTCTAGTACTCTCGTCAAAGCTTCTCGGTGAGCTTCGGAGTTGAGGAGTAGAGACAGTATTGAAATCTTGGAAGGAGTCTGCATTAGTTGATCCACGACTCGGTATTCGCTCTTTTTGATTAACTTCAGTATTTCATCAAAATCTGCGTTGACGTTGGCTCTATCAGGAAGACCAACATTTGTGCTCGGGTTAACAACTGGAATCGTTGCAAGATTCTCAGAAGATATGTTAACTGGATTTTGTCGGACAACAGGAACTGCAGGCGATCTTGGTGGCAATGGAGTGTGTACTCGTCCACTTCGTGTTACTCGTCCGATTTCTGTTATATTGACATTAGCTGGAAGAGTAGGCATGGGTTTCTCCTTCCCATCCTCTATCAGAGTTGCATTGTATTGGTAAGGAATTTCTTTGGTAGAACTGTATGGGACAGGACCGGGTAGGCAAATCACCAAAGGAGACTCTGAGGTGCTGGAAATGTTGCAATCAATCTCCACATGCTTGGGTATGTTGAAACAAGGGATGATGACGTTTACTTCGGGGTTTTTCGAGTTGATATCTGAGACTAAAAGCTCATGCGGAAAATGCCCTACTGTATTTACGTCATGGTCATCTCTATTTCTGTAGATTTGTAGATCACCGATGTCTAACAAATGCTGGATATCTGCTTTTATGGTGGAACATCCTTGAATGTTCTTGGAGCAGATGCGGCAAGCTGCGTAATTGTGCTTAGTGAAGGTGCTCATTGTACTGTATGCTTCATGGAGATGCACCAAGTTTCCTCTTGATCAGGTTTACGTCTGTAACGAGATACCTGTCTGTATTTCTCAGTATCAAACTCACTGAGTGCCCACTATGACTGGGAAGCGGATTGGCTTGTACATTCGGACTTGTATTTCTGAAGGAAAGAAGATTAGATCTCACTAATCTCTGTACTTCTGCCTTTAATGCTATACAATGCTCAAGGTCATGGCCTGGTGCCCCTTGGTGAAAAGGGCAAGATACGTCTGTTTTGTACCACCATGGTAATTTTTCGGGAATCGGAGGTGGTGACCTTGTCTGTATCAGGTTCTTTTCTATTAACGCAGGGTAAAGTTCTATGTACGTCATTGGAATTGGGTCGAATTGCGTAACCCCGAGGCGTACGGTTTTGATTGCTGAACTACTGAGCCTGTTGACGAGGCTGTTGAGTTTGTTGATTTTGTTGGATTTGTTGGAATTGTGGAGTAATTCTTGTATTTGGATTTGTGTTGACGGCGGGTGCTATGGCAGCTACCTGTCGTTGTTGAATGACATTCTTGCACGGTTTCCCTCGGGATACCATTCCTATGTCATGCTCTTTCTTCCTTGGAAAACTGGTTCCAACCTTCTTTGTTCCACTAGAAGATCCTGCTTCCTTGGTTAGGCGTCCAGTTCGAACCCCCTCTTCTAATCGCATTCCCGTGTTCACCATCTTAGTGAAATCTCCGGGAGCGCTAGCGTCATTTGCTCATAGTAGAATGAGCCTAGAGTATTCAAGAATACCTTGGTCATCTCCTTCTCTTCCAATGGTGGGTTGACTTGGGCAGCAATTTCCCTCCATCGTTGTGCATATTCCTTGAATGTCTCTCGTACTTTCTGAGACATGGAGCGGAGTTAATCCATATCAGGAGCCATATCCAAGTTAAACTTGTATTGCTGGACAAAGGCTTCACCTAAGTCGTTGAATGTTTGGATATTTGTGCTGTCTAAACCCATGTACCACTTCAGTGCGGCACCGGTGAGACTATCTTGGAAGTAATGGATTAACAACTGGTGATCTTTGTTGTACGTAGACATTTTCCTGGCATACATCGTGAGATGACTTTGCGGACAGGAGTTTCCTTTGTACTTTTCAAAGTCAGGGACTTTGAATTTTTGTATTCTTCGCGAGGAACTAAGCAAAGATCTGGCGTTTTCCCAAACAATTCTTTCCACGAATTGTTTTATCTCAAGTGCATTTTGAGGAGTTGTTCCTGGAGATTTTCCATTGAACCGCGTGGATTTGGGTTACTGCCTGGAGTATGATGAACTTCTTCGTCTAAGGTAGTGTGTACTACGGAACCTGAGTTCGTCATGATCGGTTGAGAAAGCATTGTTACTTGTGGAAGAGTTACTCACGTTCGGAGTAAATGTAGAGTTTTGCAAAGTAGGTATTTCAAGCGAGGTTGTTTGAGAAGTCGGTTGGCAATCGATGCCAAAGTTGAAAGGCATGCCCATGGATAGCCTTCGGCATACTAAAAGGTGAACTCTTGTGACGGTGGCTGGAGTAGTAGTATCCTCTGAAGTTCTTTGCTTGGTTTTGACCGATCTTTGCTTGTTGACTTTCTACTAAATGAGTTGACCAAAGATGTGAGTCTCTCCACTTCTTCTTGCAATGTTGTTACCGTGCTACGGAGTTCAACGTTCTCTTGCTCAAATCCTTCCATTACTTTTCTTCTTTTTGATCTTGTATCGTATGTTCGAGTCGGCTGTGGACGCGGTCGAGAAACTCTAAGACGCGACAGCTTGACGATCTTTTCCTATCTGTTCAAGCTGTTCAAGCTGTTTAAGCTGTTCAAGCTGTGCAAGTATGAAACTGTTCAAGTATCAGACTCTAGACAATAGACTTAAATGCAGAATATGATGCATGATTATGATTGTAAAGAAAAGAAATTTCCAAAGAATTTAATGCTAAAAGAGATATTTCTGGCAAATATTTGGATGGAAAAAAACACACATTTATTGATTAAATGGAAGAAGATTACAACAATTGTTTTTTGTTGGAGCATTGCTCACACAAATGATAAATTAAATGATAAAATTACAAACTAAATTGAACTAATTAAACGTCTTCGTCGGATGAAGATCCAAAGGCTTGATGCAACTTCAACTTCAGGATTTCCTTTCCATAGCGAGCTTTTAGTTCAGCTTTCTCGGCTTTTAGCTTGCTGATGACTCTCTTCCACTCGTTGGGAGTAGGATCGTTATTCATCAAATCTTCAAGCGTTCCTTTTCTTTCTTTGATGAAATTCTTGATCGCGTCATATTTCTGATGAATCTCCTCATCTTTCTCCATGAGCCATTGATCCTGGAAGTAAAGCGTCTTTTCATGATCTTTGACTTGCTTCTTGAGCTTCTCATTCTCAAGATTAGTCTTAAGGAATTTGTTTTCCAAAGCTTCTTTCTCAAACCTTATTTTGGTCAAGGCTTCTTGGTATTCTCCACACGACGGAAAATTTATTGATTTGGAACGATTGAGAACATGGGATCCTCATAAGCGTAAGGCATTGAAATTCCTTAGCTCTTTTCTTTACCCAAGAAGTGTAGGTTTCCATGGCTACACAATTCTTTGCCTTCCCTTTTTCTTTCCTTCAGATGTGATGCCAAGCTTTGATCATCCTAGCTTTCAATCCTTGGGAATCCTCTTCTTCGTGGTAGAAGTAACTTTCTACAGTGAAACCAAGAGGTTTACTAGAGTTTGCGTATCTGAGGTGTCGTCTCGCCAGGAAAGGGTTGTAGTTGATTCCTCCTTTCGTACCGATGAGAAGTACGTTGGCAAATTCTCCACAGCTCTCAATGATTTCCATCTCATTATGCCAAGGTATACCAATGGATATCGTCGTTTATAAGAGACATGAGTCTTCTTGACCAATGCCACTCGTCTTTGTTCTCGCGGAAGATAGGAGATTTAGGCAAGTGTGAGGTAATCCATTTGAAAAACAGAGGTACACAACATACGATAGTTCCGTCTCCTTGACGATTCCTATGATGAATAGAGGCGACGTGTCTCAAGCAAGGTGGGAGCAGGATTTCCAATCGGAAAGATCCTTATGGCGTTGATATCAACGAAATTTGGGACGTTGGGAAATAACACCAATCCATAGAGGAGTAAAGCTAAAATAGCTTCGAAGGCTACCATACTACCAACTGCAGAGAATTTAAGAGCCTTCTCCATTAGGAACTTTGAAGTTAGTCCTAAGAGTTTTCCTCGGTAGTTAGGTTTTTGTCTATCTCGATTTCTTTAAGTGAGTCATCGTTGCAATGACTGGTGACTTGGGAATGGCTTCCAAACCATTGAAAGGCACTTTGTCCGATCTTGAGATACCTAGGATATGCGTACTCTTCCAAAGTAGGCATCAATGGATAATCGGGGAAAGTGAAGCGATAGGCGGATCGTAAAGCGAGCGAAAGTTTTGAGAAGTCCTTCATCAACGTTAGTGTTCGGAAGAGTTAAAAGAGTTCCATAGCGTTTTCGAAATCGAGGGATCTTCTACCAAGGATGCTAACTCTTTCAACTTTCCTACGTCGAATTCTAAAAGCGTATCTTTTGGTGAATCTTCCTCGACATCCATCACTCTAACCTAAAATATTTTACAAAGAAAAATCTCTAAATTCTTTGGAAATGGGAAGAGAAATGAAGTTTTTTTTGAATGAATGCATGCATGAATCGACAAACATGGTTAGTAGTTATACACACGGCAAGCGTTCAAGTCACGAGCATGAAGCCAACGATAAGAATCAACGTGGTTAAGTTCTAAGGGCTTATTCATACGTGAAGCGGGTTCTCGATATCTGAGCTCAACACTCCTCTTTGAAATTATATCGGTTTGTTGAATACTCGATGGTCCAATAATATTTTTCAAGAGAAACTACTTTGATCGTAGTCTCGCATGACAATTACTCTAGGCTTACACCGAATAATCTACGCACTACATCCTAAATGGCGGGATGGGTTATGTGTTCTGACCCACTCGACTTCTCGAGTTCCCTTGAAAGCAAAATGTCTTCGCAAATACTTGCTAAACACAATACCCCAAGACAACCTCCAGCGGGAGATATTAACCGTAAGCATTGAACTTCTCACGTATTAATACCTCCACCTAGATCTTAAAAATGTTTCTTAAATCCGGGTTAGGATTTCTTTCCATCAGATGAAATCGCGAAAACACACAATAAAAAACAGACATATGCATAATATGAAAGCTTACCCCCTTTCTTTTCTTTTTGAAAACAAAAAAAATCTTGGTGCTCTTGAGCAGAGTCACATTTTTTTGAAAATCAAAGTTTCAGTACTCCCAGTGAGTCGCCATTTTTCTGTTCGCGTTAAAAGGTGACGCGCTAGAGGATTCGAACGTGAATTCAAATTCTCTGGCTCGAAACGATTTACTCTTTTGATTTGTTTATAAAGATGCCGCGAGCATCAAGCTTTATTATTTTCAACACAAGAAAGATGATTTAATGATTATGAAAAAGGGGAAAGCTGAAATACCCTCAATTGATATTGATATGCGTAATGACTAGCGCAAACTAGACACAACGCATTGGGGAGATTCTGAGTAAGGGGGATTGTTATATAAAGGGAATAGATGGAGCACCCTAAATATATATAGTTATCTATAGCTTTATATATGAATATGTTTGATATGTTTGTGTGTTTTAATTGCTATTTCTATTATTGGGGAAGTTTCTCCTTTGGGATTTTAAGAAAGATAGATTATGTGGGATTCTAGGGTTTGTTATTATTGTTCGCAAAGATCATGGATCTTACGCATACATATCCTAGTGGGAATCGAGCATTTGTAGCTCGGATCTGGGATCTATGGTTTGTTTGGTCTGAGGGAGATAGAAATTTGCTCGGCAAGGATGAGACCTTGTGCCTACGTATTCTCAAAGGGATGTTGAGAAAGTCAGAGCAATCGTAGTTCCCACTTATGCTAGTGGAAAGCAACGGGATATTAGTAAGAGACAGACAAATGTCATCTTTATGAAAAACGTATCTAATCTATTTCATCACATACATTTTGAAAAGTTTGTCTGATAAAAATCTTTCGTCGTAAGTTACAGGTGTTTTGCTTGAGTGTACAAGCGTTACCACGTACATGTTTAAGAAAGATGTTTGAAAAAGGTGATTGAATCTTTTAACTGTAAGCATTGGGTGTTTTGCTTGAGTGTACAAGCGTTACCACTTACAATTAAGAGATGTTTTTGTTTGAAAAGAGTTTGAAAAGTTTTTGATTGTATGTGATGTGATAGATGAGATACTTCTTCCATAGAGATGATAAATGTCTAAATCTCAAGGAGAAATTAATTGGATTTAAGGGATGCTTTTAAGAAGCCCATGGGTCCTTGTATTGTTAGCCCAAGAGGAGGCATTCCGAGGGTCATCGAGGATCCTTGTATGAAGCTCAAGAGGAAGCTATAGGGTATGACAGGCTTTGTGTTAAAAGGGATTTCACCGAGAAACCATCCTTTTGGAATTAAGAGTAATTTCACCGGGAAATTTTACTCTCTGGGGATTTGAAAGTGATTTCACCGGGAAACCATCCTTTCAGGGTTCTATCTTAGCGCGGGTGATTCTTTGTATTGGGAGCCCAATAGGAGGCTGTTAAGAGATTTCATGTCTCTTTCATTGTATGATGCCCAAGAGAAGGCTAAACTCAATGAGGAGTTCTTTTGAACGAAGCCCAAGAGGAGGCTGACTCAACAGGGGAGTGTTGTCTTATATGAAGCCTAAGCGGAGGCTAAACTCAGATGAATGAGTTTTTCTTATATGAAGCCTAAGAGGAGGCTGAACTCTGTGGGAAGAGTTATCTTGTATAAAGCCCAAGCGGAGGCTAAACTCATGCTGGAGATGAATTATCTTGTATAACGCCCAAGCGAAGGCTACAACTGAGGGGAACCTATTGGTTAGACTAATTGTTATGTTATAATTAGACAGTTGTATAAACAAGTGTGTGTGTGTGATATGTATTCACAGGAGTTTATGAAGGAAATATAAACAATGCATGATGTTTATTTACAGAAGTTTATGAAGTAAATATAAACAAGTGTCTGTGAAACGAACGTTTAAAACGAGCGTAACTTGATTATTTACAAGTTTGAACTGTGTACAAGGAAGTGAATATGTACACGAACGAGTATTTATGTACAGAGAGTTGTGGATGTACATAGGAGGGTTGGGACTTACACCATAAGGGTGGCCCATTGGTTTGAAAGCAGTTTCACAGGGAATAATGCTCCTTTCAATACCAATGGTATCGGTGTATAAATAAACGAATGAAAACAAACGAAAGAAATTTGTTTATGTTTGAATATTGACAATGATGATTTGAGTATGTACGAGTAAAATTAAATATGTACATAAAAAAGGATTGGGACTTACACCGTAAGGGAGGCCCATGATCGATTGAGAAATTCGAGAGAAAACGAATTTGGTTTTATCGTTTAAATCGGATCGATCATGGTAAAAGATGTAAGTTTGGTGAAATGTTTTTGAAAAATGATTTGAAAATGTTTTGAAATGTGAGGTTCATCTATGAAAAGTTTTGAAAAGAATCGGAAGTCGAAAACTTGAAAATTTCACCTTAAAAGGAGGTTTGAAAAAGTGCTCAGAACGTTGTTTTCGGCTCGATTAAAATATAATCAGATGAAAGTTTTTTCTGAAAATTTTTTGTACAATCATAAAATAGATGTATTTATTGACAAGTGTACAAAAAATCACCTTAAAATAAGGAGTTTTGATTGGTTAAAAAAATGTGAAAGTTTTGTAAAAATGGCATGAAGTTTGGAAAAAATAAGAAATTTCAACACTTAGAAAATTTTCTAAGTATGAAAACTTTTGACTTTTTGTTGACTTTTTCAAATTCTTTGATTTTTTATGATCATGATGGATCATTTGAAGTATTTTGATGATTGAAAAAATTTTGTTTTGAAAAAGTTGACCAAAAGTCAAAGTTTGACTTTTCAGTGCAGATGAAATTTCATCAGATGTTTACGAAATTGGTGATGAAGTCGTGAACACGTGATTTTTGAATCCAGAAATTAGGTCAAGATGTTGTATCTAAGATATAATGACCAATCTCTATCCAAAAAAGTCATTTCTTGCTCAAAAAGTCAGAGAAAACTCATGCCCGATCAAAACCCTAATTGGTCGATCCTTGATTGATCTGTGAGAAAAAATGGATAAAGATTGAAGGCTGATGATTTGATCAAGATAGATCAAATGAGGTGAGAAAAACTCAAACCCTAATTGGTTGCCTCTTGAATCAGATGAAAATCTGATGAAACCCTAATCTCGACCTGTGAAATCTACACCCGATTAATGCTGTCTGAGCTGTTAGTTATGCAATGATGCAAATGTAAGGTGGTATATTAGGTCAAAATTTGGGGTATGACACTCAAGTATCGATTATTGTATTTTATTAGATTAATTAGAATAAATTTATGTAGAAATCAATTTTACGAGACAAACAACCCTTTTTGTGTTCACATGCGTTCGAAAATCAAATTGAATTCAAAGTTCGAAATCACAACACAATGATGATAATTACAATATAATTTTATTTACAAATGAATTGAGTAAAGTATAAAATTGAGAGTAATAAGTAAAATTATATATTTACAATAATAAATATAAGAACAAAAATGCTAAGTATTTTATATATACATTACTAAATATTAAACAGAAATAGTAATTCAACATTAAAAGGCTATGAGCAAGCCTGGATGTGTTAATTGAAAGTGAATGCTTTGAACAATCCATGAATGTCTTCACAAATAACAAACTTGTTAGTAGCATAAACGTGAGATAAAAATAAAATGACATGAAATTGCAACAAGTTGAAAAATGGTTAGTAAGCAAGGTGTAAAAATCAAAATAAATTGCATGATACGATATGTACATGAATGGAAGAACCAAAACAATCAAGTATTTGAGTATTTCGATTCACAAATGAAGCCATTAACCAAAGAAACTCAAACCATAATTCAATTCAAGTTCGAAACATAAAAAACTAACTACAAAGTAAGTTATAATCATTGAAACTAAACACCGGGCAGCCACTATGTAAATCCAATAATGCTCAAAAGAATTTGTTTCAAACAAACTCAACATCAACGGCTACCACAAAACTATACCATAACCGCATTTAAACTTTAAATATTAACGCAAATGAAACAAACATGCTACCAAAGCTTCTTCCGCAATTTAATACCAACAAAAGTAGTGACACGGAACCAATACGAATCAAATCGAAATCTTCAAATATATGCGCCCATGCGGTTCACAAGTTAAACAAGGTTAAACTTTGAAATCGCAACGCAATAGAAAAGGCAACATAACATGTACCCTTAGTTTCTTGGTTGTATCTTACACGGATAAACGTGATATAGACATCAAACCATCATCGAAAGTACCCTAAAATATCATTCGATCACAAACTTCAATCGAAATTAGAATGAGAATAACACCATAACATATTGTCCCAACGATTTCTCAGTAAGATTTACACGCAAGTAACGCGGCCTCATCATTAAACCATCATCGAAATTAACTAGAAATCAATCATCACAACTTCAATTGGATGCAAGCGAGAATAACACATTAACATACAATCTCATATTGAAAGAAAGGCTTCATGACAGCATTTTCTACGATTTTTCGGCAGCATGACAACAACAACTTCATGATTCTCAGACAGTTATATCAACATGTCAATTCAACTTAACTCAAATGTGTAACAGCTTTTCAGAAATCAAACACATACAAGCATAACAATTCAAACCAAAATTTCACAGAGATTAACATCTTAACTTTCATAACAAAAGCAACAAAGAGATCATGAATTACCGAATATGCCAAAGCTGATGGTGAGTTGCGACGCTGACATAGAAACAGGCCGTGGAGATGGAGAGGTCGCGGAACAGGCGGTTGATGAAGATGAGACAGGGACGGTGGCTGTTTGTGGCTTGATGAAGATGAAAGCCAAACGATGAAGGTTGTCGGCTTGGTTGAGAACGGCGGAGAGAGATATCAGTGGAGTAGATCCGTTTCTTGGTAGATGAGGGAAAGTAAGGATGGATATGTTATGGAGGTTGTTGGTGGTTTTGGTGAAGATGACGAGAGGGAGATGAAGAGGGCGATGGGTGGATGGCGAGGTGAGAGAGTGAAGGCAGAGGAGGATGGTTTAGAGGCTGAAGAAAGAAGTCGACGAATTGAGAGTACCGTCAGTTATACAGGTGAAGCGGAGGGACAGACGGGAGATGGCGGAAGCTGGTAGTGATAAGGGTATGGTGGCTGGAGACGGTGATGAAGCGGCGAGGTTATATGAAAGGAGTTATATTGGGATGGAGTGACGCAGTGGGAGACGAGGGAGTTGAGAGGTGGAGAGGTAATGTTGAAAGGCGTGGTACTAAGAAAGATGTAGAGTTTTTTCTTTTCTTTTTAGATCTTTCTTGCTTCTCATCCGCTCTTTCCTTTTAGATTAACAAATTATAACAAATATATACCCAAAAAGATTAGGGTAAAATAATTATGATAGTACTAAAATGACCCTAATGATAAATTGGGCTATAAGGTTTAATAGGGTAAAAATTAATCCATCCAAAAGTATTTTTGTTTTGATTTTTGGAGATAAAAAATGGACACTTAAAATTGTCAAAAACGATATAAATTTAAACACTAAATTATTCGAAAAAATAAAATGAGTATATTAAATAAACTACGGGTCTCAAAAATTAAAGAAAAATGATCAAAGTAGTTAAAATCGAAATAAAATGATAATAAAGAATATTCAGCTGCAAAACGCTTACAGTTAAGAACGAGACTTCAAAATGTACCGAAAAATTAGAGAGAGCACATTTTCATGATCTACGCGGAACTTAGATTCATAAAGCAGTGAGTAAAAGGCGAAAACTTGAAATATTTTCCCGTTAATCTTTCGTACAGTGTCGAATCGCTTTTAACGGTCTGTCTATAAAACCGAAATATCAATATCATCGACATATAAATAACTTAACACGATGCAAGAATCAGGTAGAGAGATAAAAATGCATGAAGTAAGATAACGCGTATTTTACAACTACAAAATGATGTGAACTTTGATTTAAACTGACTTTCGATCAACCTGAACGCAACTAACGATGCAAATGTGATGAATGTATGATTGTTTAATGACAATGACCTAATGGACACGTATGCAGATGAATGCGAAGCCTAAATCATATATCTTTAACTCATATTATTTGGTTGTTTTAACTTTTCTCTTTTATTTATATACTTGGGCTGAGCGAGAAAGCGAGAATCAAATTCCAAAATACAATCTACACCCCCATTAATAGAATCATGTTAAATAGTACATTTTAATTATTTTTTACGAGAATTAGATACATTTTAATTTTTTTTTTTACAGGAATTAGATACATTTATATCCTCGTTATTACATGTCTCATCTTTTTATAATAATGTTTTGATTTTTTAAAATATATTTTTTTCTGTCTTCTATTATAACTGAAACGTAATTTTAATTTTACACAGATAAATTTGGAATTTTAGCCTACATGTTTTTATGTTTTTTAAGTTTTAGTATTTTTCATACAGTCCTACTTGGTATTTATTTTTTACGGCAGTTAATTTTTATTATAAAAAAATCAGAAAATACACCCATCAGTATAAAATGGTTTGGCGATAAGTTTAAAACATTGATGTAAACTTACACCAGTATTTTATCACCATTAAGCTCATTTATTGATAATATGAAACTATATTTAATAATATAATACTTTTTCTAAAGAAAATATAATAATATAATAAAATAAACAACCAAGCCTCAACACAATACAAGTGATTGTGTGTTTACAAGGCAGTTTGAATTAGTTTTAAAGTAAAAAATTTATTAAATCTAAAGATAATTTATTTGCAAGTCGATTCAATTTTTGATAATTAATTATATGAAATTTAATGTTGTTTAATTTGAATTGATTTTTAGATATTTAAATTATAAATTATTTATTTTTATTAATATTATAAAATAATATATATTTGATTTAATATATAATAGGGTTAAATATATAGCACTCCGTAATGTTAGCGAAATTTGGTTTTACTCCATAATATAATTTATTTATTTTTGTAAAATTCCCCTCGCAATATCCAGATTCTCTCATAGAAACTCTCTGATTGCCACATTGCAACAAAGATTCTCCTTAACTGCCAATACAATTGGATGATTATTTTCTTTTTGATTTAATTTTGAGTACATGTGGAATTTCTTTATTTTTTAATTTAATTTTTATTATTTATAATTTTTTAAATATTTATTTACGTTTTCTTAAATTATATTTATATAATTTATTAATTTTGTTTATGAATTATTTTTTTAAATATAAAAATGTCACTTTGGGCCTAAGCCCATTATATTGGATTAGCAGCCCATTTACTCATGCAGTTTTTAATTCATTATTATTATTATTCTTATTATTATTATTATTTTTATTATTATTATTATTATGTGTGTTGCCTTTTACAAAGCCTCATTTGATCTTTGTAAAAACCCATGGAGAAAATGATATCATTCGCGTTAACTACATATTTTTAGCACGCATGAATTTCAAACTTAATTGCTATCTAACATATATATTGCTGGAAGTGAAACTTAACTTGTTTGACATCTTTTTCACATATACTGATTCCTACTTCCACGATGAAAGGGTGACCTTCAAAAATTTGAGCACTGTGTAGTAGTCACAGGAAAATAACTTTTAAGCATATAGAATTATAGACAGTAAGCTAAATGCCTGTGACGGTCCACAACGAGAAGGATTAAAAAGAATGGTTATAAGAAGCAATAACTTTGATAATCACAACCTGCCATAATATGTTGCAACCATGTCTGGGTGAAGTTCTTTTATAATTCCTTGTTGAAGAAATGCATACTTGATTACGAAAATACCTGGAGCCTTAACGAAGCCATGCGGAAAACCGCAACATTCCAATCTCATTTTTGCTAATTACATCCTTTATTAAATGAGAAATTTTTTGAACTCATTTGATGACTAGGACAAGCAAGATAAGATAAAATGATATCCACTAATTAAATACGCATTTAATATATTTCAAAGTATCTATATTATACAATTTTCCAATTAATCTAAAATGACTTAATTTTCCACTTGCCAATGATTGAGTAATGTTGATAAAATCTCGTGCGTCCAAGACAAATATTTTCAAAACTAAGAAACATGCTCCAATGGGTGGTACAAAATTCAAGACAAATTTCTCTAGAAGAGGTGTATGTTGATTCATTTCAAAAGCATCCATTAAGAAAGCATCATGCATGAACTTGCATTGGATTGTAAAACCTTTTGTAAACTCATAAGTGTTGGAACAGAGGATGAAAGAAAATATAATTGTGATGAAGAAGAAGAAGTTTACGAGGAGAGGAGAATAATAATGTGTGATACTGACAGAATGGAAATTGTATGTTGTAAATTGATTGAAAAAGTGTTATTTTACATATAAGGAGATGCTCCTTATATATACACTTTTCTGGGCCTAATAGTGTAAACTAAAATAAAGTCCAATATCTAAAGTCCAACTCATTCGAAACTACGTACTAAAGGGCAACATATCGAACAGCCAAGCTGTTCGATCACTACCTTATTCGAATACTATCTTATTCGAAACAGTCAAGCTATTTCGATCACTATCTAACATTTCGATCACTATCTAACATGAATTATACACATATTCTAACAATAAGCCTCGTCAATTCTATCAAATCTTCATAAAATGTCAACCACATAAACTTGATGCTCGGGCTCAGGTTTTATGAAAGTGGTGTTTTGATTTCAAAGAGAAACTAAAAGACAATTATATCCCCAATACTTAAGTGTCGGGAGAGACACCATTAACAGTGCAAGCATCCTTTCTCCATCAAATAAACCAAAGAAAATCATATAAAACGGTAGGTGTGGTAGATGAAGTCATTTCACCATTCATAGCTGTTGCTACGTATTGGAGTAGTAAAAGGCCTCTAGCATGGATTGGGCCTCTACTTCTTGGGCCTTGCTTCTCTTAGCCTTGGTTTCATCTAAATAGTTAAACCAAGTTTAAATGCTAATTACTTAGTTTACTATATATATATATATATATATATATATATATATATATATATATATATATATATATATATATTTATTTATTTATTTATTTATTTTTTTCCTGTGTAACTCAATAACAATCTTTATAGTTTACTCCTCATCACGTTTCCTTATCCCTCTGTTTGATTCCTTGTGTGTAAACGAGTCTAAGACTTAGCTCTTATATGGTATCATTCGCGGTTCGATCCTCGCCCTAATCTCCTTCTTCGCTGCGTCATCACCTTCCTCACCATTATCTCAACCTACGAAAATGATCCACTAGTCTCTTTCTGAAGCTTCAAGAAACTCATCCATGGCTTCAGAAGATAATTAAGAATCTGGTATCAGAGGTACCGCACACACACCAGAGACTGCAACTATGTTCGCTTCGTCCAAATTCGTCAATGGATTTGGACTCAAGCTCTCTATCAAGCTGCAAGATAACAACTACCTACTCTGGAATCAACAGGTAGAAGGAGTAATTCTCACACAGAAAATGCTTAAATTCGTTATCAATCCACAGATTTTAATGAAATTCAAGACTGCACAAGATCAACTCGAAGGCACAATTTTTGAAGACTATGAAGCTTGGATCGTGCAAGATCAGGCTATCTTCATTTGGTTGCTTTCCACCATTTCTGAATCGGTTCTACCTAGGGTTCTTGCTTGTAAGCACGCCTTTGACGTTTGGGACAAGATTCACCAATACTTCAATGCTCAGATGAAGGCTCGCATGAGGCAATTGTGCGTTGAACTCAAATCTACAAAGAAGGGGAACAAATCCATCAATGAGTATATGTTGTGTATCAAAGCAATCGCCAATTCACTTATTGTCGTTGGAGACTCAATCACGGAACAAGATCATATTGACTCTATTCTTCAGGGACTTCCTATAGAGTTCAATCCGTTCATGATGCAGATGTACGAAAGTCCTGTTCCTCTAAATATGTGTGATGTTGAAGCACTGCTCTACGTGCAGGAAGTACAACTAGAGAAATTTCGCCAAGAATTGGAAACTACAACCATTGCAGCAAATCTTGCTCAGGCCAGTCAAGGAAGTCATGGCTCTAGAGGCGCTTACTCCGACAATCGAGGTCATGGCCAACGTTTCAATCATGCTCGTGGTCATGGAAGAGGGAAGTCTCCCACAAGGAATCGTCCAACTTGTCAACTCTGTGGCCAGTATAGACATACTGTCAACAATTGTTGGCATCGGTTCGATGAGAATTTTGAACCATCGAAAGCTGCTCAAAATCAATCCAATTTAGCAAACAATGGCATAAATGATCAAAGCACCACTCAAGAATCAACCTCTAACAAAGTTGTTGTGGCCATGATGGCTACCACCAAAAATCCTACAGCATACACTTAAGAATACTCTCTCCCTGCTAAATTGGAATCTCAGTCATGGTTTGCAGATTCAGGTGTCACTCATCACTTAACACCCTATGCCATTTTACATAATCAAAAATCGTATCAAGGAAAATCCCTTTGATGTCATTTATTCTGATTTGTGGGGACCTTCACCATTTCCTTCTAAAATTGGTTTTAAATATTACATAGCATTTATGGATGGACACACCAAATATACTTGGCTATATCTGTTAAAGCAAAAATCTGAGGCATTGCATGCTTTCAAACTATTTCACAAATTTGTTCAAACACAGTTTCAGGTCCCCCTAAAATCTCTGCAATCAGACTTTGGAGGAGAGTATAGACCATTTACCAAGTATCTAGCTGAACTAGGCATACATCACAGACTTACATACCCCCATACTTCCCATCAAAATGGAAGTGTGGAGAGAAAACATAGACAAATTGTAGAAATGGGCCTCAAAATTCCATCTCATGCAACTCTTCCTTTATCCTATTCGGACCACAGTTTCACCATAGTTGTGCACATTATTAACAGGTTCCCTATCACAACCTTGAAAGATTCGAACTCACCATTTCATGCTTTATATGGCAAACAACCCAACTACAAATTTCTCAGAACTTTTGGTTGCTAAAGTTTCCCACTACTGAGGCCCTACAATCAACACAAAATGCAGATGAGAAGAACTAAGTGTGTTTACCTTGGGATATCACCTCAGCACAAGGGCTATAAATGCCTTAGTTCCAATGGAAAAATCTAAATGTCTAAAGATGTCACATTCAACGAGGACAATTTTCCATTCACCACTTTATTTTTCTGATGAGTCTCATCAGTCAAGCACCAAGCCTCCTCTTATTCAAGGAACTTCTAGTCGCTATGTGGTTCCATTCAGTTTGCTGCTCCCAATACTAAACATACTAGTTCTGGTGGTCCCCTGGTTCCTCCAGCGAAGTCACATCCTGCCAGCTTGCAGCATAGCAACACTTTTCAGGCCATTGCTTCTATTGAGTAGTCTCAACCTCATGTGTCTCTCACATCACCAGCCTCTCCTCACAGAAATCCTGATCTGAATGCAAACCTCGATCCTTACAGTGTTATCCCAGTTGCAGACACGTCCCCTCAATTGTCTTGCTTGCCAAAAATCATCATTACCAACTCTTGTGACTCCCATTATCCTGAGGATAATGGCAGAACAAAAGTACATGGCTCCACGTTAAACTCACAGGGTCCTACAATTTTTGAGACCCCTATACTTGATAGCTCAAATGAAAGAGTTGTGCCTCACATGGATCAACACACTCAACATATCAACACCACACAAGGTAGCTCTCCACTACTCAACTCTACCTCTCCTCCTAATCCCTCCTTCTGTTCCAATGAACTTACCATATCTTCCTACATTCCTATTGTTGAATCTTCACAATCTCCCTTCATTCATAGCAATCCACCTGTGTCTTATCCTGTCCAGAACAATCACCAAATGCTCACTAGAGCCAGAACTGGTCACTCTAAACCAAAAGTCTTTATTGCCCAAACTGAGTCTGAACCATCTAACTATAAACAAGCTCTTCTTTAACCGTCTTGGGCTCAAGCTATACAGCTTGAATTTGATGCTCTTCAAAAAAACAGGACGTGGACTCTTATCTCGTTGCCACCTAATAGAAGAGTTGTGGGATGCAAGTGGGTATTCAAGCTTAAGCAAAATGTTGATGGTAGCATCAATAAACATAAAGCCAGGTTAGTGAAAAAAGGGTTTCATCAGGAAGAAGGGTTTCATTTCACAGAAACCTTTTCCCCTATGGTTAAACCCACCACCATTAGAGTAATACTAACTCTGGCCTTAACTTACAACTGAGATATATAACAAATTGATATCAATAACGCCTTCCTCAATGGAAAATTACATGAGGAAGTTTACATGACTCAACCACCAGGTTTTTTCTGCTATGACAAGAATCTAGTAAGCAAGCTTCACAAAACTATCTATGGATTAAAATAGGCACCATGTGCCTGGTATGAACAACTTACACAAGCTCTGCTGCACTTTGGCTTCCTCACATCCAAATGCGTCAGTTCTCTTTTCACATATAACAGGCAAGGTGTTATCCTTTACATTTTGGTCTATGTGGATGACATTCTCATCACTGGCTCAAGTTCCTCCTTGATTCATGTACTGATTGACAAAATCAATAACAATCTTTACAGTTTACTCCTCATCACTTTTCTTTATCCCTCTGTTTGATTCCTTGTGTGTAAACGAGTCTAAGACTCAGCTCTTATAATAAGTATGACATATCAGTTACAAACAGGTTGTCATGTTGTAAAACTAAGACGTTTAAACTTGAGGAAATTAATGCTATCTCTTTCAGAAATGTCCCACATCGGAAAATGTTCACAAAAGGTAAGACTTTATAAACCAAGTGTTGTACTTAAACTAATGAATTACAAACATGTTTAATATATGGGCTGCTCTTCTTCAAATAATAATTTAAGAAAATGTAAAAAAACTATTAATAAAAAAAATATCATATAAAAAAGTGAAAACAAATCCAAAAAAAATAATTATAAAATAAAATAAAATCATGTGGATTTAAAAAATAAAAATAAAAGCCATGCTGTCAATAAAATAATGCCACGTTGAAAAAGTGATTCAATCTTTGAAAGAATCTGGAAATGACAAAGGGTTTTACAAAAAAAACTTTACTAGGGACTAAAACCATAACTTTATAGGGGGTGTTGTATATTTAACCCTATATAATATATTTAAAAGTAATATTACAAAAATAATCAAACATGTTTTTTTTGGACAGGAACAGACTTAACTCATTATTTATCAAATGAAGTTCAATATATATCATTAATCAAATGAAGTTTAATATATAGATGAATTAAATGAAAAATACTACGCTTAGATCAAGAATTGACCGCCTTCGCTAATGAGATGACAATCAAATTTGCTTGGCGTTTTATAAGCTTAACCTCAAAGCTAGCATAAAATTGTAACAGTTGATGTATGGAAAGACTAAGTAAACTAAACTTAGAGCTACCCATATGCTTTGACCGGAGATCTTGAACTAGCTGTTGTGAATCACTTTTGAAAATAACAATTTGCATTATCAGAGCTATAGCTCCCTGAACTACTGCTTTAAGGGCCATGGCTTATGCTTTTATGACAAAAAGAGTACTGAAGTCCCATGATGTACCTACAATTGTAAAGCGACCAAGGTGCACGCACATGCCAATCCCTATTAGTGGCACCTGTTTGAGCATTAAAATTAGCGTCAACATTACATTTGAACCACCCAATAATCGGCGGCTACCAAGTCGATAGACGATATTGTATAGTATCATTATTCCGAACTTGTTAAGTTGTGAACCAATCTTGCGAGATAAAAAACCATACTGAGTTTCAACGCTTCCTCTTGCTCATCATTTCACACTTATCATTGCTATTTCTCCATAACACATCCATCATTACAGCCACTATACTCGCGACCTTCCTATCTTCCTTACAACAGATATACAAAAGGGACTTAGCATCGGTATATGATGTTAACTGAGGCTCTATAATAATGACTAAATCTACTACCATGCAACATTGGTTATTAGCACTACACCCAAATAGAACATGTTATTCATCTTCATTATTACCCGGACAGAGCTGACACTCTGTCGGGAACTGAACCCGATGTTGTCGAAGTCTAGAACATGTAGGTAAACAACCCCTACAAACTACACTAATCCTCCTCCCTCTCATTCCCATGATTTAATTATGATTTCCTCCATAGTCTATATCATGACTCACGTCCCATTTTACTCCTCTTTTCACACCAACTTATCCTCCATAACTTCCTAAATAATGGAACCTGTAAGATACTTTCCACCGTGTCGCTACACGAAAAAAACACAAACAGGCAGAACCTCCAATGAACTTCATTTATCCCAAACAGAGAAAGGAAAGTATCAAGAAAACCTCAAAGAAGGAAAGAACATGGTCTCACAACCAATGTTCGGGTTCGGGATTCACTTACGCAAAGGGAAGGTATTAGCACCACTAACGTTCGTTGTACTCAACGAGATCCACTCTTGATGTTCTAATAAAAGGGTGTGTATATCTAAAGACTTACTTGTTAAAAGAATGCATGAATGAATTGAAAAATAAAAGGTTTTTATTATTGAGTTCGTCGGAGTTTTGCAACTCAGTGCCTAAGTATCCCATAGGAAATCAAAGCTTCGTAGTTCTTCTAAAAAACATTTATTTGTTGGTGTTTTTTATGAATAATGTTTAGTTCTCATTCTAGCAATTAACGTTTTCCACTCGACCTTTGGAATTAACATGTTCTTATATTTTTGTTATGAAATAAATTTAAAAATGACATGTTAATTCCATCCTAGCCGTTAACGTTTGTGACTTCATCGGCTACACCACAAACAACCGCTTCTCCTTTTTCCTCTCTCCATTGACACAACCTGTTTCTGTCAATCCCTCTTTGCTTCTTATAAATCTAAAGAAACTCTAAAAAGAAAACCTAATTTCTTTGTTCATGTAATGAATTAACGGGAAAAACATAACCAGGCCATTCACAGAGGAATTTTAGTAAACGTATTCATGTCCGCAAAAAAGTAGCAAAAAAAGATTGGAGAACTTGAACTGAAGTTATTGGCTTCTCTGGTGATTTCGAAAGTGATGATGAAGTTGTAGAGAAAACCGGAGATATATGCATAATCTCAGGAATGCATCAATTCTTTGTTATGAGTTACACACTCCTTCTTCTCATTCTCTTTGATTTTGAGTTTTCTTCTTCTTTCTAATTTTGTGGTTTCTGCATTTTCATCTCGTTGTCATATTGTTGTAAATCGTGGATGACGAGGAAGTGGTTGTTGTGTGGCGTTGTGTGCAGAACATTGTATGAATTGATGATTATTGATGAACATGATGGGTGATGAAGATGGAAGAAGTTTGTTGTAATTTGATGAAGATGATTATAGAAAGTGAAGCAGTGGTTTATAGTGACGAAGTGAGTTGATTGAAGTAGGTTAAATGATGTTGAAGGTTAGTATGAAGATTGATGTTGGCAAGAGGTTATGTAATGAAGAGAGATGTCTTATGAGAGGGTTGAGTAAGGTCGTGCATGAGGGAGGTGAGGATGGAGAAAATTTATAGTGAGTTAGTAGAATAAGGTGTAAGGTTGGTCAGAGTGAGGTTTTAAGTTTGAGGCAAGTTGTAAAGAGAAAGAATTGGTGGTGTTGTGAGAAGGTTGAATGGGGAATTTTTTTTCCAAACTTCCACACCCTCAAACAGTATTTCCCAATCTGCCACAGCTAAAATGAAAATTCTTAGAATGCTACAACAGTAGTACGTTTTCTCCATTTGAAATGGCGACATCGCCCACAACTTTTTTTCTTCACTTTTTCGCCATTTGAAATGGAGAAAGGGTATTTTTCCATTTTTTAATTGTGAAAAATAAATAAATGTTTTTAAAATATTTTTTATTATTTAATTAATTAAAATTTAATTAAACATACTTTTAAATAATAACAATTAATTAAAATTGAATCAAACATACTTTTAAATAATTAAAATTTAATTAAACATAATTTTAAATAATAATAATTAATTAAAGTTTAATTAAACATAATATAAAATTAAATATAAAAATTTTAAATAAAATTTCATTCATTAACTAATAATTAAAATATAATTAATAATTAAAAAAATACAAATTATTGTTGATGTTGATGATGCAAACGAGAACCGGAATGACAATGTCGCGGTACTAGAACACGAAAACCAAAACCATATTGTTGTGTTGGTTGGATCTGGGGGCGGTGGATATTTTCTTATGTATGAACATTATCTTGTGTTGGAGCCGTTGGTGGAAGATGAGCCCAAATAGATTCTTGAAATTCAAAATCACTAACATTAAGATCCATGCCAAAATTGAGATTGGTTTAAGTGTATAAGATTGGTTGTGGGCGGCAGATGGTAGGAATATAAGAGGTCGTGGATGGTTGGATGTTAGAGGTTGATGGGTTATGTTGGGAGTAGGGGGAATCAAAGTTTGGTGGATGAACAGGTGTGAAGCAAGGACATGATGCGACAAAAATATTGTCATCGGGGAAGGAGTTCACAGATAACTGCATGAAAGAGATTGCCGAAGAAGTAGAAGAATCCCACATTTATAATGTCTTGAGCTTTGACCGTGAAAGACACTACTTCGTGGTACAAGAGACGGTTCATAATAAACATGGTCGGCCACCTAGTTATTTCAACGTCGACCTCCAAAAACAAACATGTGACCGTGGGAAATTTCAAACATTTCACATGTCTTGCTCCCACGCTATTGCAGCTTGTTTTAGCATCAACCACGATTATACTTTGTTTATCCCTCCTGTATATACGGTTCTACCAGTCTTCAAAGTTTACGAGATGAGCTTCCCCGGTCCTCCCAAAGAAGAAAAATGGCTTGAATATTTAGGCCCTACGATCATACATGATGAAAGGATGCGACGAAACAAAAAAGGTCGTCCGAAGAGTACTCGCGTTAGAACAAAAATGAACACGGTTGATAAAATCAAAAGAAGAAGTGGTATATGTCAAGGACTCCATAAGCGGAAAAAATGTATGCATCGCCCCAATATTATAGGGCCTTCTAATTAGTTATACCGACTTAGCTTTTAATTTTAATATTTACAATAATTTGTATTTTTTTAAATTATTAATTGTATTTTAATTTTTAGTTAATGAATGAAATTTTTATTTATAATTTTTATATTTAATTTTATATTATGTTTAATTAAATTTTAATTAATTATTATTATTTAAAATTATATTTAATTAAATTTTAATTAATTATTATTATTTAAAAGTATGTTTAATTAAATTTTAATTAATTATTATTATTTAAAAGTATATTTAATTAAATTTTAATTAATTAAGTAATAAAAATATTGAAAAAATATTTATTTATTTTTCAAAATTAAAAAACGAAAAAAAATAAAAATACCATTTTCTCAATTTTAAATGGCGAAAAGATGAAGAAAAAAAAGTTGTGGGCCATGCCATTCCAAATAGCGAAAAAGTACTGCTGTGGTATTTTGAGAATTTTCATTTCAAGTATGACAGATTGTAAAAACGTTCGAGGAGGACGTGACAGTTTGGAAAAAAATTCTTAAATGGGTGATTCTTCTGCAATACAACAGCTTGAATGCCTATGAGCCATTATATCAAGAACTTTAGTACGAAAAATTAAAGGTAAGGATCAAATTTGAGCACTTGCTAACCAAGTTTATAGTGCAGTTCTGATTTCTCTCACTTTCTTTGCAATTTTCTATTCTTTTGTCCTTATTCAAAATGGGTTAAAATTTGTACTGTTTATGGTTGCAAGGCTGTTTTATCACAGGTTTATTGTGGCTAACAAGAGGTTTTTGAAATGCTTGGGCAGCAGGTTCATGCTATGCAAGTTTGTGGACATCAGTGGTTTTTTGGCTTATGGACAAGAGGTTTTTTGTTTGGATGTGCATACTGTTTGGTTATTAGACATGTTTTGTATGTAGGTAGCAGAGCTAGAATTTGTGGGCAACAAGCTATAGAAAGCATGGCCACACTTTTGGTTCATAAAGCATATGAGAAAGATGGTCTTAAACTTAGCAAATTGGGTTTATAACCATGTAGCTTTTCCTTGTAATTTATCAAAGGGTAAAGGAAAAATCCATGGCATAGATGTAACTTGTTTGATGAACATGAAGTTTAAATCTTATCTTGAATGAATTTACAAAAACTTTGATCAATGCCTCTGAATCATATCTTAATCATTTCATCATTTTCATAAGAAAATGGATCCAAACCCATGTAAAAACCACATTTGCATCTTGAATAATGAATCTACTTTCTCATAAAAACCAAGGTATGCAAAGCCTCCGTTTAATTGAAATCCGAATTTGGATTTTCCTTGTGATGGATTTTGATTCTTATGTTATCTTTTTGTACGAATGATAATGATTTGAACATGGTATGATGCTTGTACCTTGGATATTTGAATTTGAACTTTCAATGATATAGAATTTGGAAATCTTGAATTTGAATTTTGATTAGCCTTGAACATGATGTTTATTTTTAGGTGCCTTGGATAATAACGAATGGTTTGCAAAACTTGCATGGTGATGAATGAAATAATGATGTAAGCCCTTGCTTTGTAACTTGAAACTTTAATTCCAATAAAGTGGAATATTATTAGAATTTTGCTAACACAAAATTATAAATGATATAAAACAATTGCGCATATTTATTTTAGAATAAGTTAATTATATAACAAATGCATGGAGCTGTACAGTTTGCACAAAATTCATTTTACTTGTAAAATTTTCAAATTCTTGATTTGGAAGTTATAGATATAAAATACCATTATTATATGATAAATATAGATGGGAAGTTACAAATATATAATGGCATAATTATAGGATAATTACAGGCTAATAAATTGTTATTCGAATGGAAAGAGAAATCGTTTTCTAATTAATACATATTATTATCCGATGAGAATACGAGATCTATAAAATCAATGTGTAAATTCTTCTATGTGTAAATTCTTCTGCTAACATACAATATATATATATATATATATATATATATTTTGTTCAAAAATTTATCTTTTTCTACCAGTCAAAAGTTGACAATAAAATTGGTTTCGATGTAGATACACGTAGAGTCTTCATAGATTTGAAGAAACGTTTATGATTCAAAAATCGATTAAGAGATATCGTTTTTTTTCTATATTTTATTTCATCAAATATAATTTAATTTAATCATAAAATAAATAGAATTTTTCCCGTTGTATGTGTTACGAACACAGTTTTTTTTTTTCAAAATCAGTATCCATCTTATTCATATTAAAATTAACAACAAATTGTGAAAATGGAACAGGAAATTATTGCAAAATCATATCTTGAGAAAACTCTTTCCCAATTGTGCATTCCAATTTCTCAAGTTGTTCAATGAGGTCAATCATTTTTAAAACATTAGGTGCCACTTGATCATTTGCATCAATGATGACCTAAACAAAGTTTTAGGCATCAAAAATTTAGGTGTCCTACTTTGTCCACCGTACATCTTCTTAAGATGTTCAATAATAGGTAAGAAATTGGAATTTGAATGGAAAGAGAAACTGGTTTCTAATTAACATGTATTATTATTTAATAAGTATACTAGATCTATAAAATCAATGTGTAAATTTCTCTCCTAACATACAATATACTATATACATTTTGCTAAAAAATTTATCTCCTTCCACTAGTCAAAAGTTGACAGTAAAATTGGTCTCGGAATGGATACGTGTAGAGTCTTTATAGATTTGAAGAAACTTTCATGATCCAAGAATTGATCAACATGTATTTATTTATTTTTGTATTTTATTTCATCAAATAAAATATAATTTAATCGTAATATAGATCCAATTTTCCCAAAGATAAATTCAACAATGGTAAATATACTCAAGAATTTTTATAATCTAGTCCAGTAGTTAGAATAATTTCGTCTTATCAATAAGAAATTAATCCACTAATCAATCAAATTACAACTCAAAGACCAATTGTCAATGACTTCTCGAGACTATAGACTAAACTTAGTTCCTCAAGGAATACAAACTCAAAGACAAATTGTCAATGAGTTCTCGAGGCTACAAACTAAACCTAGCCCCTCAAGAAATTTAATAAGAGTTATAAAACAAAGATTGTGTATTTAAAATAATGCTTCTTAACAATCAGATACACAATGTGAATTTCATACTTTTACACTTCATAAAATATACAATGAAAAAAATCATTAAGTATAGTGAGTCGTTGTTTCTTTTTATTTCACACAAAGATTCTCTTAGCAATTCTTTTCACAATACTATCTTTGCTCAATTTTTTGGTTGAGAATATGGTGTAAGAAAACAGTCTAGAGAGGGGTGTAGACTTTTCAAAAATAAAGCTCAACCATTTTTTTTGTAAATGAAATGTCGAAGGTTTATCAGAGTATGCGCTCGGAAGAACTAGAGCAAAATAGAGTGAATTATACTTGAATAAAAATTAATACACGTAAACATGTAATCAATGTACAAAAATCAAAAATTGAATTAATGATGATACAGAAGATATTCAACCGATATTATTAGTATAATTCGCGAGAGATGATTATACAATGAGTCAATTAGTGAATTTTAAACTGAAAAGGTTTCTCATATTTTAATCACCACTAAAGCTCGATTAGGTCCTGATTCCAATAAAACGTAATATTAAGCAATAAATATCTATCAATACAATAAACAATACTACTCTATGAATTGAAAAACCTAGGCATGCAATATACTGTAAATGCAAGAGTAAAATGTAGAGAGATGTCACGAGGATTTATAGTGCTTCGACTCTGTCGTTCTCGTGTGAGTACACTTTTCAAAGAACATGCATAATCCCATTAGCTTTAGAAATATTCACAGATTTCATACAATCAATTATACATAATAACGCTGAAGAAAATAAAACTTCAATTATGGATCTTGACTTATATGCCACACACCAAACTCTTCTGCTTAATCTTTACTCGATCGACGCTTCAAGAATATTCCAATATCACCAATTCTGATCCAAGCCTTTGCCTGTAGAAGATTTATGAAGAACTTCGTCTTATCAGTAGCCTTCCACATAGCCATTAATAAGGTAATATGAAGAGAAAAATCTCATTCTTTTCAAAGGAATTTGTCAGCACTAGTGACGACTTCTCAATATGGCTACAACATAAAAAATATGTAAACAGTCTCCAAGAATGGTTAGTTTCAAGACAACATCTCCCCCAATAAATCATAAATCTCTCATGATCAAGATCTGAAACAATTAGTGAGGTTGAAGAAGAAAAAGATTCAAGTGCAAGAACTTTGAAATGTTCAAAGTGAGAGAGTTGATTTCATAGAAAACCACAAATGAATATGAAATTCCTCATATGAAAATGTGTTGACTAAAGGTTTTAAATGAGATCAATTTTAAGCATAAAATGAGTGGTAAAATTTGGTTAGATTTGAATCACGAAAAATGCATGTAATGAGTCAAGTGAGCAAGTGAATGAAATAAAACTAATTTTGATTTTTTACCCATTTTCAGTTGATTTGAATCAAATGCAATGTATGATTCGAATCAAGGACCCCGTGATTTGAATCATGTATAAATTGTGATTTGAATCAACTGCTTTAGGACCTAATAAAAATGATGAAAATTGTATGATTCAAATCATGTGCAAAATCTAATTCAAATCAAGTGGTTTTGAAAATTTTGGTTCACCTATGTTGGATTTTATTCGAATCAAATTGAGTGTGTATTTGATTGATCCGAATCAAACACTTAAGAAATCAACTTTTCATAATTTAAAAGGTAATTTGAGATTATTATTTGCACCTAACTTGAATCAAACACATGGTTTTTATTCCACAAACTCATGTAATTGACTAAAGACATCTTGATCAAATTCAAATGTAACCAACGTTTTATGTATGCTAAAATGATAAAGAATTGATTCAAACTTGATTTAAAAGATGTGCAATCATGAGGGAGACTCAATAAACAATAATAAACAAAACCGACAAGATAAGCAACAAAATAACTGTATTCGGGATGCTACCCCTGCATATGATAAGGACATGCAACCATCTCCCCCTAGGGATGTGCAGCTACACAATTCTCATTGCAATGCTCTTTCTTCAAATTTACTTGTCCTCTTTAAATATATGATGAATAGTACCATTTGAGGATGGATATGGAAACTTTATCAATTTCACGGTTGTAGTAGTGGTATGAGGTTGGGCCACAAAACATGGAGATTCATTGGAAGTACAATCCTTTAGGAATTCTAGCATATTTGTCCTTTTTAAGGAATATTTGATTTTGACACTTAAAAGTATTATCTCCAAGATTATTCTTTCAATTAGTGCTCTCTCAATCATTGAATTAGTATTTAAGATGATTTGAAGTTCGATCAGAGTTTAGAGCCTTGTAGATTTAGACTTCAAAGTCTAGATTATTTGATGCTGAGGCATTGTCTTGATTATCCAAATGATTGACTATCAGATGTACACTTCTTCATATTTCGACTTTGATTTTCTAGAGTCTCTTTGTCCAAAGTCTAGAATCTGCATTATTAAGACATCAAAATTTGCTTTGATCAGAGTTTGCTTTGTTTAGAGTCTTCTTTGTTCAAAGTGTGATTTTGTTCAAACTTCAAAATATGCTTTGATAAGAGTTTGCTTCATTTAGAGTCTTCTTTCACTGCTTTAAGATTATGCACACTTAATAAAAAATTAATTTACAAAATTATTCTCTATACTTTATTATCATCAAAATTAAGGATTATAGATGTAGAACCAAACTTGTTCCAAAAATAACAACAACCTACAAGTTGAGACAACTTTTTTAAGTGCACCAAATTATAGTACATATTAATTATAGGACAGTGTTGTTAAGACCGTATATGGATGAAAGGATATAAAATTCGGACATGGAGTTTCTAAATTTGACATCACCTACGAACCTTAAAAATCCCTCAAGGTTCATGTTTTGATAGACATCTTAGCCAAAACTACGTTAGAAACACTTAATACATCATTCAAATAAATCATATTTTTTAACCTAGGCATGGAAATCTCTTTATCAAGACTATGGTTTAAGTTTCAATGAATCATATATTTGTATTGGTTTCATTGTCCTCAAAGATAGGTTTATTGAACCTATGGACAAGTCCCATATTAAGGATATACACTCTTTTTCTAGTTTTATTCAGGGATTTTTCTTCCCATGTTATTGCCCTACGGTCCAACCGAAAATGATATGATGACCAACAATAGGAAAAATATGGGTTACAAGAATACATAGTCCCTCCAAAAGTCTCTAGAGGAACACAAATACAAATATTGTTAAGGGTTTCATCATTCATGGTCCGCATAACAACGTGTGTGAACATGAAAGTTTTTAGAGATTTGATAAAGACCGCCAAAACATTAGAAGATTTCTTAAAAGATATAAGCCTTTGAAGGTGGTTTGGTTTCTTCCAAAACTAAAGAGAAAATGTTGAAGAATCCAGATAGATGTGGGAAGTTCTTACTAATCACACACAACCTGAAAGGCTTACACGAGTGTCCAACAATTAGAAAGTAATTGGGAAAGAGATACACCAAAATAGTGAAATATCTGCCTCTCAAATAATATGAAATGAAGATGGATCCCCATCTCCCCAAGTACCACACCGTACACATGGGAGGTACAATTCATATAGAATCAACATATCATATCATATGTTGGAGGAGCATTTATATCCCATTATCCAAGGCGTCCCACATTTGAGAAAGGAAAATATGGGATTATTTGACATATTCATATTAAATTAAGGGTGTTCCTAGTTAGTCCAGATTCGCGCAACTATATTATACGAATATCTTTTGATCTATGAATGGTGAATTAAGAGGGTGTTTGATTGCTTTGACCATCTTCTACTTGTCCACATAAAAAGAATTAATGGGTATGATGAAAAAAATCGTTTTTCCACATAAAAAGAAATAATGGGTATGAAGAACACTTTAGTCTTCCCACACTCTCATTTTATTCCTCATTAAATTCATCTAGGAATTTATGGTTTTTAATAAAAATAACTAGGCCATGTCTCAACCTATGTTATTAAAACATAAATCATGGGTTGACATGGAAAAAGAAGGGAAAACTAGATGTTAGAACGAGTTCAATCCCTTATTCGAATCAATAGGATTTTACTGGACATCGAGATTTCTTAAAAAAATTATTTAAAGAAAAATATTGTGATGTCTAGTGTCCATACTCTAAGACTCCCTATTTGAGTCACTTCATTAAATACCATAAAGAGTCATAGTTGCAATTTTGAATCTATGTGATGTGCGAGTATGACCGTCAGTTAATTTTTATGATGACAACTAATGATAACTGTCAATTAGATTAAAATTCTATAACTCCATAAGTCAAATGGATTTTAATATTAGTAACTCTTTCAAGAGTCCTTGGTGACAATTTTCAAAGAGAAAGTAGATTGCAAATGTCTAGTATTTCCTGATGATGGCATCTGAACAAAAAAGAGATATTTAAAGCCTAATCATTTAGATAATTCAAGTTCTGATTGAAGTGCTACTCAAACATTGAATCAAGTAGAAAAATTTGAAATCTTAAAGTTGTGAAAGTGTGAAAGCTCATCTGCTTATGCGTTTAGCATTTTAGATTGATCAATTTATTATAAAAGATACCAAAATAAGTGTTGAGGTACTAAGGAAATCTCTCTCTCTCTCTCTCTCTCTCTCACACACACACACGCACACACACACACACGCGCGCATGCACACACACACAACATACTTTTCAAACCTTTTCTACATTTATTAAACTTCTTTAAACTAATCAAGGAAAGTATGAAATCGATAAAGAGGTGTTTTCAATCAATTAGGAAAGCTAAATCACTTTCTAATGGACTAAGGTTTTGGTCAAATCGATTGAAACAAAGAGAAACACTTCTATTATATTAGAAATACCATTAATCGATTGAAGTACATATAGCCTTTTTAGTGTTTCCTTTTAATGATCATGGTTGCTATATTGAGATAGATTAATCAATTAAAAGGATAATTTAATTCATTAACTCGTATATTTGGCTCATGGATTCTTTCCCTTTTTGAGCCAAATATTTTCCTATTTAAATGAGGCTTCTCCTCATTTCATATTACACGGAAATTTTTAATAGAAACCTCTCTATAATTCTCATATTCTTTTTGTTTTAGTAACTCTTTTTTTTTCACTAGACTTTTCGCAATTCTAAAAGAGTGAAAAGTCCTTATGAGAGTTATGTTGTACTGGAATTGTGCTTAATTTGTTTTATTCAAGAGTGTGATTCTCTTGTGTAGTATATTTATAATTAATTTGAAGGTTTCATATTAAACCTGGAAAAAAACTTGGGTTAAAGTTCTTAAGTTAAGTCTATGAAAAAGCTTTGTTAGTTGCTATTAGGTTTATGGGTTGATCTTATGTAAAAGCTCTAAGTGTTGTTGATGGTTGGTTGAGTTGATACACTAAAGGTCCAAGGAACTCTCAAGAAAAAACTTTTGGGAACAAGAGTAGGGCAAGTGGTTTGACATAAACTGTATAAATCTCTAGTGCAATCTCATTATTCTTTCTTTCTTTATTTTTCGTTGTATATTTTTACGATGAGTATCTATATTCTTCTTTATCTCTTTCTATATTCCCACTGTTATTTCTCTGTTTGCTTACATGTGTTAATATAAATATTTTTGAAAAATAAAATTTTTATAAGTTATTTTTGAATTTTGAATATCACAATTCACCACCCGCTTATGTTTGGATCAATTAGTCAATATAAATCATCATTCAGAGGAAGAAACATACTTTGAAGAGCCTTGAGACAAAGTCATAACCCGACTTCTCCAACCTAGGTTTGGGAAGCTATTGTTTTGGTTTTGTCCAAGTCTCGAGAATCAACGCGGACTAGGAGATGAACACGCCTTAAAAGCACACCATAAAAAGGTTGAATGACCTTTACAGATCACCACATTACAATTACTAGCACGATCGTCTAACATATATCCCGTAAGACAATTGTCTTTAAAAAAAATTCTAAGACTTTTAACAAAACGATCTAGACTCTGAAACACACTATTCTAAATCAAAATTAACTGACCCTTATGGGTTATCAGATAACAAGAACTCTTACGTAATCATGCAATATTTGTGGCCTGACACAACAAACGCGTAAAAATTATCCTAAGATCTCTTAATCCTAGAGCCTAAGTAATGTCTAGAGAATGTCTAAACTCATATACTAACTATTTTGAAACTTTAATCATATGTTAATTACTAAAATCAAAACCTACTTCAATGTCTCATTATTAATCAATCATGTGATTATTTTATTCAATTTTGAAATTAATATTGAACGCGTCGTCAACGTTTGATGCCAACATTAATGATGTTTTAATATTAATTAGTTGATGCGTTAATATTGCAGTTTCATTCAGGCATAAAGCGACATGCATTGATTATCTAGTATATATTTTTGGTCAAACATTGTTTTAATATTAACTTTATACTAGTACTAGTAATACTATAATAATCATCACAAGAAGAAATAATGGTACTTAAATATTTTATTTATTTGGTTGCAATCCTTAAATATATTTTTGGTTTATAAAATTTTACTTCAACTGTAAATTACCACAATATTTTTGTATGTAAAAAATTAGCACAATAATATATATTAATAAAACAATAATATATTTTAATATCTTAATATAAATTTAAAATATATTTGAAGTTTGAACTATACTTAGTTCGTATTATAAAATTAAATCTTCAATAAACTCATAAAGGTGGCTACTTTTTGTTGTCTTGCATTCATACCTAATACCTAAGAATTGGCATTAGCATTTGTTTGAATATTTATTTTAAATATTTATTTATTTACACGTTGTTTTGTTATTTATTTTAAATATTTACTTTTGTTGAAGAATGGTAAGACATAACAGATTGCTTCAACAAATTGTGGTTGGTAATTGTCCATTTTCTTTATCTAGTCTTGTGATTTATTAATTAATTAAGGTTTAATTATAGGGTGACAACGTATCTACCTTATCTGTCAAGAAAAAACAACTGCTCTAATATTGGATCCTTTAAGTTTATTTTAAATTTAATTTAATTTTTAAACAGTTAAATTTTCTATTAATTTTGTTTTATGAGCTTGGGTACTAAAACTTTTTCAATGGTAAATAAAAATTCTTAATCATATTTCTTCTTTAAAATAAAGTTATGTTCTAAAATATAAGTTCGTATCTAAGTTATTAGATATATTTATTTATTTTTCTAAACATATTATTGATTTATCAATATTATTACTTTATTTAAGAAGCCTATAAATTGAATATATTAATATAGAAATGGTATTTTAAAAATACATATAATATACATCAACAAAGTAATAATCCCTGTCTCAAACTAATTAATGTATTTTTTTAATATATTGTTAATCATTATTATTATTTTATTTTTAATTTATAATCAATACCATTTATATCATTTTCAGTTTAATATATTTTATTTCACACTTTAGAATAACTGTAAGTGTTATTAATTCTTTCTCTTTTATTTATATTCTTTTCAATCAATATGAATTGGTGAAAGTGTTAAAGGTGAGGTGACGGTGGTTCACTTTATTTTCAAATACACATTAAGTATATATTTTTCCTGTCATACTAAGGATATCACTTTTCTATTTTTAATGTTTCTAGTTTTATTTAACCCATTGAAATATTGTTTATGTTGAATTAATTCTTACCATGCCTAGATAGTTTGATTTGATTTTAAACCGTTTAATATATAATATAGTATAAGATTAAAATCAACATTATATTTAAAGTAAGTAACCCATGAATAACCAAAATTCAATATTTTATACACAATTCAAAATAATCAACTTTCTCAACTACTACAAAAATAAATAAAAAAAAAAAACTGAAGCATGCTTTCTATGCTAGGACCATTTGCATAATTGCATTATCACTTTCCTCTCCCTTTATCTTTGTTTGAAACCAGCTCATTGACATTGACACAATATATACATTTAGCAAGTGTTTTATCTAGGTACGTGTCTTCTAAACTACACTTCCTTAATTTCCTTGGCTTTCCGATGTAATCGATGTATCAGGTGAGTGTGAGTGTGAGTGTGACCCACTTTGGTGTACATGTCTTTGTTCTTTTGGTGACTTTAATGGATGCCTATGTCCATTACTCTGACGATAATGATGTCTTCTACGATTATCATAATATTCTTCATGATCTTTCTTATGTACTACTACTTCATTATCATTATTATTATTATTATTATGGCCATGTTGATTTCTTCTATGATGATGAGTACTCTCTCTTTTTCTCTCTTTTGGTGTATCCACGTTGTTATTCTCGTTCTTCACTTCGTTATTACTAACATCACTCGGAGGAGCTGTGTAAACAAATGGGCCTATTGGTACATCATCGAAATCTTGAAGAGGTTCGAGGGTGTTAACTACGGTTGACATTGTAGGACGGTTTCTTGGTCTATGGCTTAAGCATTGATAAGCCAATGCAGCTGCTTTTCTTGCTCCCATTTCTGAGTACTGTCCTTCAAGCCTTGGATCCATTATTCTGGTGAGTTTACGGGCGTCGTTTAGAACTGGTCTGGCCCATTCCACTAGATTGTGTTCTCTTGGTGGACGTGCCTTGTCCACTGATCTTCTTCCGGTTAATAGTTCCAATAGGACAACTCCAAAACTATACACATCACTCATTGCTGTCAAATGTCCTGTTTGTCAAAGTTAAATTCAGGTTAAGATATGAATTATTCACTACAAAACAAGAAACAAGTAACCAGACATAAACACCACATATGACAAGTGCATCAATGTCAGATTAAATTGTAATTAGATAGTCTCATAAAATAAGACCTCTAGTTTGTATTTCATAAACTGTGATAAATCTATACGGAATCTTAAAAAAATTGAGACGGGCATGATGATTGTCACTGGTAAGTTACACGATGAACACCAGACACGACATTGATGTACGAAAAGTTACAGACATAAACACCAATTACGAGAAGTAACTTGTTTGAACACCAGTTACGACACTAACATAAACATATTAGAATTGGTAAATTAGTTTACCTGTCATGATATATTCGGGTGCGGCATAACCTTGAGTACCCATAACTCTAGTTGAAACATGTGTGTCATCACCTTCAGGACCATCTTTAGCCAAGCCAAAATCAGAGAGTTTTGCATTATAATCCTAGAAGATTAAGAATAAATAATAATAAGTTAGATCCAGAGTTAACTTTAAATATAATTCATGAAAAGGAACATTAATTTACTAGAGTCTAAACTTACTGAGTCTAATAAGATATTTGAAGCTTTGAAATCTCTATAGATGACTGGTTTCTTTGCATCATGTAAAAAGGCTAGACCTTTTGCAGCACCAACAGCAATTTTCATTCTTGTTGACCATGGTAATGATGCTGAATATCCTGCAATATTCCCACCAAACAAAGGTTAGATCCTTGAGATTTATGCAAATTGGAAGAATAATTATAACCAATAATGAAAATTCTTACTTCTAAATAGTTGATTTTCCAAACTTCCTCTTGGTAAATACTCATAAACCAAAAGTCTATGTTCTTCTTCACAACAATATCCTATCAGCTTCACAAGATGTTCATGTCTCAATTGACCAAGAAACACAACCTCAGTCTATGTCACAACAAAACAAAAAATCATCAGACCTCAATTACTCAAAAATTCTCAACTCTCACACACAGACACATATACAGGCACAAACGCATACATATACAACAGACACGATACTAATACGTAAGACACAGATAATCATAAGAAAAAACTCACCAGCCATTCTTTATGACCCTGAGTACCATCCAAATCCAAGAGCTTAACAGCCACAGGTTGAGGTTCAAGTCCATGTCTAACCTTATCATCAATGAAACCTTTATGAACAGGACCAAACCCTCCTTCACCAAGAAAATTTGTTGAAGAAAAACTCTGAGTAATAATCTTAAGCTCAGCAAGTGTGAAAACATACAGATTAGAACCAGCTAAAGAAATAGAAAGATCTTCAGAAAGTGTTGTAGCACTTGGAAAACTCAGATCCGTGAGAGAGATTCTGTTGAAAGAATTTGTCTTTGTAGCAACCACTTTTGTTGTTTCTTTGGCTTTGGCTGAAGAGTATTCAGTATCTTCAGCCTTGTAACAGCTAGGAAATATTGATTTCCACATAATTTTCATCACAGTCATAAAAATATGCTATTGTTGTGTTGTGGTTATATGAATATTGATGCAAAAGTTGAATGTGGTTATAGAAGAGATATGAGAATGTTTATATATATTATGTGAGGATGGTGAAAATTTTAGCCTCTTTTTTCTAGATTTGTGTTGAAATTTTCTTCTGTTTTCACTTTGATTATTAGTTGCCTATAGGTTCTATATAAAATGGAATTATTCTTCTTTTTTTATATATATAATATAGAGGAGTGGTTGTTGTTTGCATTGGATGAAAAGACTAAGATTTGAACATGTTTAAATATTTGGAAAACGAGTATTAAGTCTAAGAAGATGGATGAAGAGAAAATGACAGGGATACCCTTCTCTTTGACTTTGATGCATTTGTTGTGGTCATAAATTTGGAAAAAGCAACTACTCCTTGGTTGGGAATGATTTGTATAAAGTACCTTCGAGCTTGCTTCCTTTAATTTCATATCTAACGAATGTTGCTCACAAGTTTCACGTTGATATTTTGTTTTAATTATTAGTACTTTTTTGTTTTTAATTTTTATCTCCCCACCCATTTTTCTTATTTAATAAAACTGATATATTACCAAAACAAAACAGTACAAAGGGGAGTTCAATGGTCTAAGATTACGAAAACTTAAAAAAGGTATATTTAGAATATTTTTTACAAAATCATTCTGAATATCCGAAAGTGAAGAATACAAAATGACAGTAGAACTAATGTCGATTGTTAAGTTTGCTAAAAAAATTGCACAAGAATTATCTTACTTATAGATGTGAGTGATTCATATGAGAGAAAATCTATTATGATGGGTACAAACCCTCCACCTATTTCTAAAAATAAGGGGAACCAACTTATGATTGAGAAAAACTTTGGCACCAAATTATTTCCATGGTGATGAGTACTTTCCTTCTCTTTAACATCCTGAAACACAACCATGGAATCAACATGCATTTCAACCTTATTAAACTTCATCTTCCTGGCCAACAATAACCCTTCAAAAAGGCCCCAAAGTTCTGATAAATACGGGTCACCACGCCAAACAAACTTAGGAAAACCACTAATCTATTCCCCTTCACCTCCTAGAATTACACCTCTGCACCTAATAGTGCCTTTATGACAAGAACCGTCAAGATTAACACAAATTCACCCCCTCTTTGGAGGAACAAACTGAATCTGAAGTTCTGTCACTCTCCCTGAATAACGCTCTTTCATGATACCTTCCGACACAAAAAATACTCAATCATCCTATGCAATCTCTCCACTTGGTTGTGAGACAACACAAACCCATCATCAAACTTCTCTTTATTCCTCCAAAACCACAGCATGTGGCAAGCATTCACCCAGAAACTATCCCAATTATTCGGCCATCCATGGTGTCTTTTGCTGCCAACATTTATATTTGATTCAGGCTGATACATTGCACGTGAAGAAATAATTACGTTTAGTACTAGGAAGCACACTAATCAAAGTTGGGATGCCAACTTACAATCTCGTAAAATATGTAGCACCATTTCCGAGAAACCAACACAATACTCGCAATACTTTGTGCCAAGGCCCATACGATGCTTCCTTGTATTCGTAAGCAATCTATCATATTTAACAAGCCAAAGAAACACTCGAACCCCCTCTGGGACTTTGATTCGCCAAATCCGCTTCCAATCTTGATCCTCAGTCTGTGTCCGAAACTTACAAAGCATATGATACATGTGGGATATGGAAAACCTCCCATCTACATTACTCAAACACACTTGTTCATCATCCCCATAACAAGCATTTGGAGGCAGTACCGCACCAATTTTACCTAGGATTTGCGTTGGAATCCAGTCCATGAGGAGCCTCCTGTTCCAATTACTATCATTACTAACCTGCGTCATCTTTGCATGCAAACAATTAGCAGGGATTTGTAAGTTGCAGTCCACTAACCAAATTCCTGCTTCTATCCACACATCATGACATAAATCTACACTTTTGCCATCCTTTATAATTTGGCTACTATTCTCTTCCAAAACAGGCCGCAATTTGACAATACTTTTACATATATGCGAGTCTGACGACCGCGCTGTAATAATGTTGCCACCATTATTCCTCGTGTATTTATCTCTCATCACTTGGCACCACAGATCCTGACTTTTTAAATATATTCCATGCACCAACTTTAACATACAAGCCTGATTCATTTCATGTAATCTTTGAAGCCCTAAACCACCATTAACTTTCGGTTGAGTAAATTTCTCCCAACCAACCACATGATACTTACGATGTTGATTCGTCTCCCCCAAATAAAATTCCTTTGAATCTTATGAATTTCCTCCACACAAGCCTTTGGAAGCATTGCAGACATCATAGGATAAATAGGAATTGCTTCCAAAACACTCTTTGTCAAGGTTATTCTTCCCGCAAATGATTCGTCTTCCACTTAACAAGCTTGACATTCACTTGATCAATGACATACTCAAAGTCTTTTCTCTATGGAGCTTTCCCGGTCAGAGGAACCCCTAGATATTTTCCTAGGGCATTCGTTTCACGAAAACCAGAATCTCAGAGGATATGCTCTTTATTACTTCTACTAGTTTTGGAGAGAACAAAATACTCGTCTTCTCGCTACTAACCTGCGGACCTGAAGCCTACGAAACAACTCCAAAGTACTCATAACACACTTGATCTGATCCTCGTTAGACTCACGATACAGTAATAAATCAACTGCAAACATTAAATGAGAAATAAGCGGACCATTTATACCAACCTTAGGTGCCTTCTATCTACCAGCATTCACTTCTTGACAAATTATATGAGACAGTTTATCCATACACGTCACAAACAAGTACAAGAGAAATTGGATCACCTTGTTTGAAAATCTACTCTTACATATAAACAACTTGATAACTACTTTGTAATACATCTCTACCGATATAATAGGAATATAGTTGCAACCTACTTAAACAACTTAGTACAACTAACACATTACTACCTTAAGAAAATAAACATAACATCTGGTATGATATTCTCTTTGGTTTTATTTATAACAAAATTTTAATTTTCTAATTTTTTGAATAATTAATATATTTGATTATAATACAATTCAAATAATTAATTATTTAATAAATTTATAGCGGCTTTCCGAAAGTAGAAGAGCCTTTGTGCTTGTATTCCAAAGGAATGACACCCATTAGCTAGAGTCATATGATCCAAGTTTATTAAGGATCTTCCCTTCTTTAAGAGTAACTCCAATGGGAGTTTTTTCCCAAGTTATTCAGGCTAGAGTACTGTTTTTCAAAAGCAAATGCCATTGAAGTTGTCCATGTTGGACAACCGTTGCATCCTAATGCAACGTAGTCTTGATGAAAAGTAATAATAAAATAATCTTTTTTAATAATAGGTAGTTATATGAGTTAAAATTGTGGGGTCTATAATGAGTTTTTCAGAGTTGTATTATTAGAGTAAAAATTAAATGAGTTGCTTCAAGATGATGTGGTTTAATGGGTCCTACAAGAAACCCAAAAATGAGTTGCACCATTGAAGATGCTCTAACCATCTCTCCACTATGAGTTTTTTGGCTTAGTTCGCCAGACTGGAATAGTAAAAGGCATGGTTCTTTGTAAATATCATCACTGGAGTTCGCCAAGTTGGCAAACAGAAGCTTCATGTAACGGATTTAACAATTTATTTATTTGTAAATAAGCTATTAAAATAATAATAGATATAATTATTGATTTATTTATTAATTTTGTTTTATCTTAGTATTACCTTAAATAATTTAAATTAAATTTTAAATTAAATTTTTTTTTAATATAAATAAAATATTAACATATAAAATAAAATTGTGAAACTCAATATAAATTTTTGAAAGTTATATTATTAAAGTTAAAATTAAATGAATTATTTTAAAATAATGTAGTTTAATATATTTTTAAAAAATAAACATCAGTTGTGTCATTAGAGATATATAGTGTGTGTTTGAATCGATAATATCAAGAAAAAAATTGCACTTTCAACTTTACGATTATCAACTTCACTAAAATTATAGTAAAGTGAATTAGAACGCTAAAATAGAGTCTCGAACATGATACCAAACATAGTAATAGATTATTTAAAATGTCGAGTTACTTATCATGCAACTCAGAACATCTCTGACGGAAATATTAATTTTGATTGTTTATATTTTGTGGGCTCAAATTGTCACATTGCATTTAAGCAATCTACAAGCAATTTCAATCATTTTTACTCTAATGATAATCGTAAATAAGCAACTTATATTTGACCTTACAAATTTATATTATTTTATTTACACAACAGTTTAAATCTATTAAATAATTAGTTCAATTATAATTAATATATAAAAATATGCTAAAATTTAAAAAAAAAAATACATAAATGACGAGAAATAAAATATATAATAATAAACTATATATAAAAGGCATAATGACAAGAAATAAAATATATAATAAAGAAATACATAATGACAAGAAATAAAATACATAATAAAGAAATACATAATGACAAGAAATAAAATACATAATAATGGAAAATAGTAGTTATAATAAAATGATAATTAAATTTTTTTAATCAATATATTCAATTGCCAATTATTTTGAATTAATTTTTCTATTGAATTGACTAAAAAATAATAATATTTTAATGTTAAATTCTCCACTTTTGAGATTGCTTGAGAAAGTTTCATTTCTTAAATTTAAACAACCAACATTACTACATCAACACACTCCAATGATTAAAAAAATATAAGCAAGAAAACTTAAAGTTTAAGCAACCACTAAATTCTCCCCATTAAAGATGCTCTAAGTAAAGCTATGTTTAGTAGTCCTTCGGTGATGCATTTGAAACACCAACTACTTCTCAAGTTTATCAAAATATTTAAAAATTCTATTATAATTTTTGAAAATTTTAAAATTAAAAATTTATTTAAATACAATATTTATAAATATGTTTTTAAAAATTCTTTATAATTTTTTAATTTTTAAAAATAAAAAACTAAAATAGCTAAATTGTGTTTTAATTTTTACTTTTCAATTTTTTAAAAACTAAAAACAAAAATTATTTGAAACATTCGTGATGGTATTGAGCTCGTCTTCTGTAGCATAGTGCATATTTTTTCAGACATAAGCTCTAGCTTTGCAAGTTTAATCTTCAAATCACAATTTTCCCCCAAAAGATTAGAGATAAAACGGATATGATAAGGCTTGATTTTAACAAAAAGAGAATATCTTACAAAGAAAGAATAAGATATTCTCGGCCCAACCGTCATTAGATACATAGAATTTTAAATTCTATCTAACATCGCCTTATTTACTAGATTTATGATATTTTATAATTTTTTAAAAATTAAAAAGATGATAAAATATGATATTTACGAATTCAAAACAGAATATATATATATATATATATATATATATATATATATATATATATATATATATATATATATATATATATATATATATATATATATATATATATATATATATATATATATATATATATATATATATATATATATATATATATATATATATATATATATATATATATATATATATATATATATATATATATATATATATCACTCTAATTTATTTTTATTTATTTTTTATTACATATTCTTTTATATTTCATCAATTCAAAATTGTTAAAATAAAGAATTTTTTCATTTTCAATGTGTGAAACACAAAATTGCACCTTACAAATCAATATATTGAGGAATCTTATTCATACACCAATATTTACACTTAACACTCTTTATTATATTTATACGGTGAATAATATTATTTAAATAAAATAATATATTTATAAACATTAAAATATTATTATAATAATAAATATATTTTTAAAAATATATTTTATTTATTTAGATTAAGAGGTATCGATATAAAATTGTGTCATTAATCAACTTTATAAATTTATTAACCAAAATTTTAGATTTTACTAACAAATTTTATTTTAATACTATTAATTTTAAAATCTGAGCATTTATTAACCAACTTCATAGTTTTATTAACCAATACTTTATACTTCATTAATCAACTTTGTTTTATTACTAAAAATTATCTTTAACATCTGAACGTTTATTAATCAACTTCATAACTTTATTAACCAATATTTTATACTTCATTAACCAATTTTATTTTACTACTTAAAATTATTTTATATTTGAGCATTTATTAACCAACTTCATCATTTCATTAATCAATTTTTTTATATTTCATTAACCAACTTTATTTTACTACTGAAAAAATATTTAAAAATATATTTTTTTTTTAAATTATTATTATAATAATATGATGAATAGTATGGGTAAGTATTAGTGTATGAAATTGGTGTAAGAATAACATTTCTCATTTATTACATCAATGTTCTTTCTTAATGTCACTTGCAAAAGTACTTACTGGTATCTTTTATTCTTAAAATTTTAATATAATATTTATTATTAATTTGTTAATAAATTTTTTAATTATTTATTGTTGAGATAAAATATAAATAATTAACAATATTATGATAAAAATATAATAATCTAAAAAAATAATTAATTTTTTTTATTTTTTTGACATATACAAAAAGACAAAAATTAAAAATACATAAAACAATATTTGTTTTAATAAATGAATAAAAGAATCCGCAAATTAAACTCAATTGATAGAAAATATATATATTAGTAGTAGTAAACAATGTCACCATAATTCGAACTCATTGACTTCAAAATTTTTGTGTGTAAATTTTTAATTATTATTACCATTTTGTGTATCCATAAAAAGAATAAATAAAAATATATTTGTTGTTGAGTTATATAATTATACACCGATAATATAAAATATTTGTATACGATTATCCAATAAAATATATTTTTAATTATATTATATTAATAATTTAAAAAGTATTGTCTAATTTGTCATTATATATACTGTATAAAATTAATTTATCTTGTCCCTTTATATTTTTTTTCTCTTTGTTTTTTATGCAATTTCTTTTTATAAAGTGACACAATTTTTTGTTTATAAAGTGACAATTTATTTATCATATTTGCATCCCTCGTTGGTGCAATGCAAACAACACTGCCAACATGCATATATAGAAACAGCCAACAAACAGCGCGTTTTATTGATGATGGTCAAAATTTCTGAAGGACGTGTATACACAACACAACTGAAGATGTGAAGAAAAAAAAAACAGCTAAGAAGCATCGTTGTTGTGCGTGCCTTCTTACTTTCTTTTTTTAATTTTCATAGTTTCATTAAAGAGTTCACATCTATACCAAAAAAAGAATAAATTAATTGCGGAAGACTATTTTCATATATAGATTGTTCGATGTGGATTGTGGATGTGGATGTGGATATGTGAAAAGTTTCTAATACAGCAATGACTTTCGATGCAACCCTCTAAAACGATGAGCAACATATTTTGAGGTCTAAAACTGAAGAATTTATCCTACCACCTCTAAATTTATTCTTGGCACCCCAAATTTTTAAAATTCAATTTTATTTTTGACAATTTATAAAGAAATTTTCTGACGAAATTTCTGGTAGATCAATTTGAAATTAACGATATACTGAAAATTTTAAATTTTTGATATATTTTTGGAGGATCATTTCAAATTGGTCAAAATTTACGGTATGTGCCAAAAATACGGAAGTGTTTTTGAAATTTTTGGTATACCTGATTTTTTGAAATTTCCGGTGTACCGGAAATTTCGCAAAAGGCTGAAATTTCCGATATACTGGAAATTTCGCAAAAGGCTGAAATTTTTGGTATGTTTCATTATCTTGTTTTTTTCAACGGTTGAGATTTTACCGACACTTTTGAAGGGTCCAGATACCGACACTTTTGTGTGGTCTAGAACGCATAACAATTTGTATAAATATGGGTTTTAGGGTTATAAGGTATCACATCTCAACAACATGCCTCTTTCTCAATATTTGATTAAGGCATAAGTGTATTATAACAGCCGCAAACCTGTCGTTGAATTCAAGCTCCCAGATGGATCTGAGTCCTTCGCCGCGTTGAAGGAAACATTGAACGATTTGCTGCCTGATTTCGAGAGCAGAAGAGTGACAAAGATCGAGTTTCGAGAGGATTACATTGGTACAGATGGTTGGGTGAAATACAACCTAATCGAGCTGAAGAATGATGAAGATGTGAAGGCCATGTGGAAATTATTTCGTCGTAGGATAACCAAAGGTCCGATCGAGTTGGACGTGGAGATCCGAAGATCTGTTGGTGACATAATGAAGTGTCCAAAGCGTCTAGATGAATCTGAATCCAGTAGTTCTTAGGTTTTCACGTATCGAAGTATTGTTTATTTTTTGTTTGTCATGTGATGTTTGTTAACTTAATCGAGTTTCTTATTTGTGTTATTTTGTTTTCTTTATGTAATCGAAAGAAGAAGCATTAGCTAAAAAATATTATGCAATAAACTAGATGCCAATTTGTCACAACATATACATATAATAAAATAATACAAATAAAATTCTACAGAGGCCCTCCACGGGAAATGTCGACCAACCTAGCTAACCCTTGATACTCCTCACCATCGGGGTTCAGCATCCCCATGATGTTATTTAATGTAACTGTAATGAGCTATAAGCGGGTGTCCTGGTCAGCTGCTGGAGGAGGAGATGGTGGTGGTGGATTGTAAGAATCTCTGGTACCTGAAGGCCCCGGGACATCAGATGCTGGAGCCGATGGTGTGACACACTAAGGAACCATTCCAGGTATCCATCCTCGCACTGCCCGGACTCCTGAACCTTGACGGATGCATCCATAATCTCCCGGGGGGAGGTGATGATGTGGTTCTGAAACCACCAATAAATGCCACCATCTTGGGCGCGTGGTACCGGCCGTGGGATTCCCTGGACATAACCATACTGCCGTAGACACCGCTCAGGCAAGTGCCTAGCCACATGACCCTCCCACCTGATATGCCCTAAATATAAAGTGGATACATCAAAAGAATGGTGAGGGCGATGAGCCGTGTATGGTGTCCAGATGACATCGTCCAGGGTCAGAGCATCCAACCTCCTCCTATACTCTGTCACGCTTCCAGGACGGGTCTGTCTGGCCTTTCACCTCTTTGCACGTGGGTCTCTAGCTGCCACTCGCTGGATCCTCCTGTCACAGATGTGAGGGAAGTGCTTGTATATCTAACACTGCATAAATAAGGATAAATAAATTATTATATGAAAACTTAATAATTATTAAAAAAACATCTAATAATTTATAACATGCATGCAACAGGCTAAGATAACCAGCAAGCTGTCTGGTATCAGGACGGGAAGCAACATCATCGTCAGTGTCGCCACTCCCTAAGCCCAAGTGAGACTGTCCAGAGAGATTAATAAAGATAAGTAACGGGCATTAATGTACACTCCAGACTTGTCCGCAAAGAGAGTACATGCCACCAGATGTAGCATGTACACCCTAGCGGCAGCCTGAAACCTACATGCCTCCACCAACGCCTTATATGTAGTCCTCAACCAAGACATGCGGAGGTGAAATCCCTGAGTCTCGTCAAACTCTTGTAGGACCTCTGCATCATCCATCTCTAACGCATCCACAGCCATGTGCACTACTATCGCTTGATCCCTATGAACTGGTGTAAAAAACGTACCAGCTATCGGTAGGTGGAACAGAGCATCCACGTCATCCAAAGTGACTATCATCTCCCCAAATGAAAGATGGAAGGAAGATGTCTCTGGGTGCCACCTCTCAACAAAAGCTAATAGCAGGGGGCATCCAGTATCGCCAATGAGCATCCAGCAAAGTCCTCTAGTCTGAACTCCTCGACTATCCTCCTCACCTGCTCAGGCATCAAAGTCTCAGGGAAGTTCTTCAACTTCTACCCATGAGAAGCAACCTTCAAAGTAGGACGCTCCTAAAACAAAACAACATAATTATAACAAATTAGTATACATCAAATAGTGTAATACAAATAAAAACTTAAGCGTTAAACCAAACCAATAATATTACATCGCCCTGCCATATCCTATACGCGACATGGTCAGTATAACCCGTCAAGAGGGACCTGTCAGAAGGTCCTCCAGGGAAACCACCATCAGTACACACTGATGGCTCAAATGGACCTGTCGTGGGGTCTGTATCCTGAACCGGCTCATGTACCGGTTCCTGCACCACCGCCGGAACCACCTTCGGCACCACCTCCTGAACCACCTTCAGCACCACCTCCGGCACCACCTCCAAAATCACTGTCAGAACCACCTCCGACACCACCTCCTGCACCACCTCCGTAACCCGCTCTTTAGCAACCGGTGCCTGAACCACCGGCTCTGGTACAACTACCTGCTCCACTGTAGGAACAAAAGGGTCCACAATTGTCGTGGAAGCTCTGGCAACCCGTCGATGAGGTGCACGAAACCCCGTCACATCCTGCTCAGCCATCCGTTTCTAGTGAGAATCGGTCGGACGATAGCGATCACCCTATGCCTCTGAGGCCTGTGCCTCATCTGCTGCTCGAGCCATAACATCTGCTCGATCATTATTCCTGTCTGAAATAGAACCGTCTCAGCCTCTAGTCTTCACTACAAACAAAGTCAAGAAACATGAAAAAAAAGAATTTTTGAAAAAAAAAAGAAAATACCGGAAATTTCAAAATTTCTGGTATTTTTGGCGTACTGGAAATTTTGAAATTTTCAGTATGAGCATCAATGGAAAATACCGTAAATTTCGAAATTTCTGGGCAAAAATACTAGATATTTTGGAATCTACGGTAGGTGATATCAGAATTTTTAAAAAATCTGGTACAAACCGAAAATTTTAACAAAAGTACCAGAAACGTACTTGTAATTGCGAAAAATCCGGTAGCGCTCTCAAATTTTTGGTATCGTCCAAATTTTTGAAAAATGCAGGGTGTATCGGGAATTTCAATAATAAGGAAGGCTTGGGTAAAATTGACTTTTCATACAAAATGGGGGGTGGCAAGTACAAGTGAGGGGGTGGCAGGAAAAATTCTCCTAAAACAGACACCAATGTGAAGCTTCGTATATATAGGAAAATGTTCACTTTTTCAAGAAAAAACATATCAACTAAAAGAGAGGTTTTAACTTGACACCCACTTAAATCTGACATCTCTTAATTTCCGTTATTTCTAAAATACTTTTGTTGATTTGAGAATAATTTTTGGACGAAATTTTTCTAAAAATACATTTTAAATTTTTCACATTCATTGGGTACAATATTAAATGTTGTTCATATATAAGTGTGAGTTCTGTCATATTGTCATACTCTAATCCCCCCCCCCCCCTAAAATTGTACCTCATTTGCAAACACATCAAGATCACAATCTTGGGTTGCCTCTTAGTCTTTACTTTCCCTTTATTCTTTAGGCTTGCCTTTTAGGGATCACAAATCACCCTATTGTGAATCTTGTACACTTGTTTATACATGCTTTGTATTTACTAACACCTAATCAAAATACAAAAAGACATTCTTTGTTTTCCTTTGTTTGTTTTACAAGGACAAGTGTGAACCAAGTGGATCAAACAAATTCTCACAGTTAGGGTTTCATCTAATCTAAGTCTAAGCATGGTCAAAATCAATTTTCGAGGTCTATGCAATCAAGGATTGACCTATAATCTTAGGTCATATCATCTTCGTGTATCATTCAACTTCATTTGATCAAGGTTTGTTCAAAATGCGGTAGCTTGCTCCTCAACATGCCCGGTTCATAGGCTAGGCAAGTGAGGCCTAGGCTTAAGGCCTCAAATTTTTTTTACCTCCTAGTAATATCTTGTATTGGTTCAATAGATATATTATCAATGGTAATCATTTCTCTAGCTATAACTATTATAACGTTACTACAAGCCAAACAACTACTGCATTTATGTAATAATTTAATAAATAATCATTAATATCCTATTCTCTCTCAAAATCATTTCATACTATTAATATTGCTTCACTCACATTTGTGTCTTTCTCTTTTTCTACTTGTATCTACTAGTGTTACTTACTTCTCTCTCTATTGTTTAATTTTTATTTTTAATAATTTGATTTGTTTTAGTTTTATTATTGTTGAATTTTAATTGTTTATATTAGTGTGTACTGCAAAATATTTATTATTTTATTTTAGAATAGAAGAATGTCAACTCGAAAATTTGAATCATGAAGTTCAAAATTGAAGAAAAAAAGAATAGAATCTTTAGTTGAATCACAAAAGAGAGCTTTAGATAAATTTATCAAAATAAATAAAAAAAGTAAATTTAAAAATATAGGCGATTATTTTTTGAATGAACAAGTTAACAGTAATGTAGAAGTTAACATTATAGACATAAACGAACATAAAAATGTAGATTTAGTAGAAGAACTTAACAATGTAGATGAAGTTAACAATTTAGAAAATTATGAAAATATAAATAATGAAGAACTTAATAATATACACACCGCTAATAATATATGCGATCCAAGTCAGTGGACAAATATTAGTACCAATTTGAGAGATTTTTTAGTAGAAAAAGATCCCCTTAAAGTTACCGATATAGATTTTCCTAAGGATGAATCTTCAAGACATTTTTCTTTCTTATTTTATATTAAAAAGTTATCAAACGGAGGAAAAACGTGAAAGAAGATGACTAATATATTCTCAAGATTTGGATAAAGTATTTTTGTTTTTGTTGTAAACTATTTAATACTCTTTCAAGTACAAGCAAATTAGCAAGTTGTGGCATTAAAGATTGAAAAATATGAGTTCTAAGTTGAGGAGTCATGAGATGAGTAATGAACACATTGTTAATATGAGTTTATGGGTTGATCTAGAAACAAGATTGTTAAAGAGTAAAATAATTGTCGTACATGTTCAAGAACAAATAAATAGAGATAAAGAACATTGGAGAAATGTTTTATTTATAATAATTGCAGTTGTTAAAACTCTTGGAAAAAATAACTTAGCTTTTCGTGGAACAAATGAAAAGATTTATCAAGAAATAATGGAAATTTCTTAAGTCTTATTGAAATGATTGTTGAATTTGATCCTATAATGCAAGAACACATTCGTCGAATTAAAGATAAAGAAATTCACAATCATTACCTTGGACATACGATACAAACTGAATTAATAAGTTTGATAGCGAATGAAATTAAAACAAAAATTATTCAAAAAATTAAAAATGCAAAGTATTTTTCAATTATACTTGATCGCACTCCTGATATAAGCCATCAAGAACAAATGACTTTTGTCTTACGATGTGCTGATATTTCTTCTACTCCAATATAAATTTTTGAACATTTTATAGAATTTTTAGTAGTAAATGATACAACTGGAAAAGGTCTTTTTGATGCAATTATAAATGAGATAAATATTATAGGACTTGATATTAGTAACTTAAGAGGACAAGGTTATGATAATGTAATATGAAAGGAAAACATCAGCGAGTGCAAAAAAAAAATTTAGATATTAATCCTAGATCATTTTATACACCATGTGGTTATCATAGTTTAAATTTATTACTTTGTGATATGGCTAATTGTTGTCCTAAAGCTACATCTTTTTTTGGAGTGTTGCAACGTATATATACATTATTTTCTTCTTCTACTAAAAGATGGAAAATTTTACAAGATCATATCCCTAACCTAACACTTAAATCATTGCCACAAACACGTTGGGAAAGTCGTATTGAAAGTGTGAAAGCTTTGAGATTTCAAACATTACAAATAAGAGATGCTTTATTGAAATTATATGAAATTACTGAAGAACCTAAAGTAAAAAAGCGAAGCTGAATATTTAGGCATGATTATTTTGAATTTTGAATTTTTATTAGGCATGATTAGTTAGTATGATATATTATTTGCAATAAACTCTATTAGTAAAAATATGCAATCAAAAGATATGCGTATTGATGTTGCTGCAGAACAATTGAAAGGGCTTATTTTATTTTTTGAAAAATATAGGAAAAATGGATTTGAAAATGCTAGATTTGTGCAAAAGAAATTGCTTTTGAAATGGATATAGAACCAAAATTTCGTGAAAAACGTATTATTCGTAGAAAGAAATAATTTGATGAGATGATTAACAATGGATTTATAAAACCTCCTGAAGAATCATTTAAAACTGACTACTTCCTATATATAATAGATCAAGCAATTACTTCATTTTAAAGTAGATTTGAACAATTTAAAATATATAGTGATATTTTTGGTTTTCTATTTAGTATTAAGATGTTCAAATTCATTGGAGTTGAAAATTTAAAAGAGAATTGTTTTAACCTTGAACGATCATTAAAACATAATGACAAAATTGATATTGATGGATTATATTTATTTATGGAATTACAAATTTTAAAAGAAATAATAAAAGTAGAAAATGATACACCAATTGATATACTTAATTATATAAAGAGACTTGATTCTTTTCCAAATGCATATATTGTTTATAGAATAATATTAACCATTCCTATAACAGTTGCGCCTGCTGAGATAAGTTTTTCAAAATTAAAGCTAATAAAATCATATTTAAGATCAACCATATCTCAACAAAGATTAAATGGATTAGCTTTATTATCGATTGAAAAAGAAATTTTAAAAGAAATTGATTACAATAATTTAATAAATAATTTTGCATCTCAAAAAGCTCGTAAAATAAAATTTTAACTAAAAATATTTTTAACTTAAAAAGGCCTCATTTTAAAATCTGCCTCAGGCCTCCATAAGTGTTGGGCCGACCCTGCTCCACAAGAAACTCCAAGGTTCATGTGTTTATTTCCATCCATTTCTCAACAAGTTTCCTCAAGCTTTGGTCATATTCAATAAAAGTCCAGTCAAGATTCCATCAACTTAAGTTCATATGTTCATCAATGTGCCTTGAATTGCAAGAAAAGCTCAAAACAAGTTTGATCAAGTTGGTTTGACCAAAAAGTCAACATTTTCAAATTCAAGTTCAAAGGACCATAACTCCTTCAATAGTCAACATTTTTTAATGACTCTTTGTGCATATGACACTCTTTGACATTCTCTAGAACTTTTATTTATAAGTCAAGAGTGAATTATGTGTGGAAGATCATCAAAAGTTTAGAAACATTATAGGTTAACTTTGGGACTTAGAATATTTTGACATATTTTCAAGTGACATTTTCCCAACTTTCAAGGATCTTAACTTGCTCAACTTTAATAATTTTGGGATTCTTCTTTTTTCCCAACACTCTTCATGATGCCATATTCAAGTTTGCCTCAAGGATCAAGAGCTATAAATGTTTGGAAGGCCATGTAATTCAATGGAACATTACAGGTCATTTTAGGTCATTTGGACTTTGAATTTTTCTAAGTTTCAACTTCAGTTCATGGTGCCATTTTCCAAATGTCATAACTTTCTCCACAATCTTCTAAATCACTACTTTTTTAGCACAATGTGTTCATCATGATGTTATTTACAAGTTGCAAAAAGATTGATAAAAAGGATTCCATCTACATCATTTCCCATTGTTGCAAAGGGTACTTGGAGTTGTTTTTCAACTTATGGTCAGATTTTTGTGTCATCCAAGTTTTAATTACAAACCAAATTTGCACGTATTTTCACTTCCAAACATGTTTATGGAGTTAACAAAAGTGAAAACGACCTTTAAACCATCCAATTTACTGCGTTTTTGGCTATCTTAGAATCACACTTTTTGCACTTGTGATGCTCACACGATTTCATTCATTTTCTGATCAATTCACACGTATGAGCTAATAAATCATTTCCCTATAAATAAAGATCATTATTTCATTCATTCTTCAATCTTTTGATAGCCAAATTGACCATGCATAACTCACTCCAAAAGCTCAAAAATATCTCACTTCGATTTCATACTTATAAGCTTCCTCTATCCAATTTTTCAATTCCTACACATTTCTTGATCTTCACTGAAGCGAACGCAACTAGAATCAAAGCTTGAGGTGCATTAAATCTCCCATACCAAGTCCATTTTTAGAGCATTTTAATCACACTTTATACGTGTAGTTGGGAGCTTCATTTCTTTTAACTCAAATTACTGAGATGTTGTTTGATGTTCTCTGATCCTCATTGTATCCTCCATTTTCATTTTTTTTTTGTTTTGAGCTTTTAATTTAGTTTTCAAGTTTTTAAATTTTGGTTGTGTTTTGCAAAATCCTACTGGTACATTTTGAATAAATATTTTCTAAGGCTATGGTTGAGATCTTCTCATTGAGACACTTCTGTTATTACCAGTTTTTCGCTCTATGCTTTCACTTTTCAAAAACTCCATTTGCAGGTTTCCGGAGAAGATGGTCGGGAGAGATTTTCCGACACCTGAATTTGCTTTGTTCTTCTAACCTATAGCGTGCCTACAAGTGTTTTATTTTTACCAGCTTGTTTAAACATGATCTTATGTGATTTATGAAGCTATTTTTCATTGTTCTCTCTTCTCTGAGCCATCCAGATAGCCACGTCAACTAATGAAGTGTGATTTAGTGCCTCATATTTTTTAGTTTTATTTTACAACTTTTTTTAAAAAATTAATTTTATATTTAAAAATTCATAACTATTTCATTTATCATCAAAAAATTATGAAAAATAATACAAAAATATTTTTCATTATTATCTGACTTTGTGTAATTCTTTGGATTTTTTATTGTGATGGTTGCTATTTTTAATCTTTTTCTCATTTGTTTGAGTGTTTTAATTGTTTTAAAATTAGTTTTCAGTTTCCAAAAATTAAAAAAAAAATTAGAGATTATTTCTTATTTTTCTATGGTCTTCTTTGAAATTCATTTGATATTTTAATTGTATTTTGGTATTTTTACCATTTATTTTTATTTTAAAATCATTTTTAAAAACATTTTTTCATGCTTTTTATTTGTTTTATTGTATTTTAAGTATTGTTTGACCTTTGTAGACTTTTGTTGAGTGGTTGACCTTGATTCATGGCTTATCTGATCATAAGTTTTATCAACATCAATGGATCTTGGGTATTGATTTGGTTTATGACCTAAATCTAACAAAATGGATGAAAGAGAGAGAGAGGGGGGAGAAGAATTTGTTTAGACAGTTAACCAATCGTCCTTATTATGGTTATGTATTCCCCTAATTCCTCTTATATTTGAGATAAGTTTCTTACTATGCAAATACATCGTTTTACAAGAGAATTGAAGCAATCCAAATCTACAAACCCTGAGTTTGTTGTTACTCTTTGCAATGTCTCTCCCATTGATCTTGAACTCGACCAAGTCACCCGTTAATACCAAGTGATTCACTATCTCATGCTACTCTTTTGCAAGAACTACCGTCTTTAAAGCTTTCACTCAATCGGATCCAATTGTGTGTTACCGTTATCCCAAGATTTACCAATGTGAATCACCATCTCACGATAATCCTTTGCAAGACCCGTTGTCTTTAAAGCCATTTACTCGTTTGAATTCACAATTACGTAATCTTGTCCAAATTCTTCAAATCCCAAGGATCATGAAGGAAAACCCCAACTCATTTATTGAAATAACCCAAAATCCACAATGATCTTGGAGGACAAACACTTGATTTTTCTAGAAGAAACTCCCAAAATTCTCAATCCAACCTTAACTTACAATCAACCTAAATTGAACATTATCAACCAAGTTTAGATGGAACCCAAACAATGAATGATTTAGTGTACTTTGTTTGTGAGTATACATAGAAGAAAGGTTGGAGATGATTAGCACCTTCGTATGTGTTTATAGTTTTATCAAGTTGAAAATGATGCATGTATCAAGTTGGAGGCAAAAAGGGAACCTAGAAGTTTGAAAAGGAAAACAATTTTTGAGAAATTTTGACACATGTGTCGATACATGTAAGTTATGTGTCGACACATGTAATGACATATGTTGACCTATATGAGGTTATTGTGTCGACACGAAGTTATAGATGCTACAAGCTTTAAAACAACAGTACACGTGTCGACATGAAACACGTATGTGTTGACACATTGAAGATTTCTTAATGAAATGTGTCGACCTGAATTGAAGAATCTGTCGATACATAGTTACAAAGTCTACCTGATTTATTATTGATCCACGCGTGTCAACTCATAAAATGGAATTGTCGACGCATGCAACTGACTTTTATGAAAAATTGATTTTTTTAGTGCATGTTACTTATTGACAACCTTTTCAAACATTTCAAGATGCATTCTAAGATCCCTAATGCAAGAGTGCATACAATGACTTAGAGATATCGTTCAATATAAAGAAAATCTAGATCTATTCTAGTTTTGACATCATGAAAAACATATATCGAATAGGGAAATGCTTTCACAAAGGGCTTGCCGAAGTCCCGCCTAAAGGATTCAAGTCTTGTCTGAAGGACATGGAGTCTCATAAAATAGACGCAACATAAAATTTACTATGCAGGACTTAGAGTTCCATCAAACAGACTCATATAAATACCACGTCTCAGACGAGGTCCAACTTGAAGTTTTGCCCAAGTGGGACGTGATTAGAGTCTTGCCCAAGAGACTTAACTTATAGACTTGTATGAGAGTTTAATCAAAGTCTCGCCAAATGGTCTCAAAACCTTTCATGAGGGACCTGTATCCTTCCTACACAATATCAACATACAACCTTACTTGGGATACTTACTATCCCATCAAGAGATGGCCTTATACGCTCTATCATTTGAAGCACTCCGCCCATATCAAAGCCCTTGTGCTTAAGGGACTGTGTAATGATATATTTATAAAAGTCCTATCTAGGGTGAGAGGATGAAAACCACCTATTAAAATATGAAAGACTAAGAGACGTTTGAATAAACCGTGTGTCTAAATAGCACAACATAAAATGCATTATATAGGAGAAAATATAAATCCTAATATTAATTACATAGATATCTTATCTTATTCTAGAATACACTAAGGAATATTCTAGAGAATATTCGCTTTATATACATATACATATATAATTATCAACACTCTCCCGCAAGCTTGAGCATATAAGTCAAATGCACCAAGCTTGTTACATATATAATTGGTTCTGGGGCTTCGAAGGGATTTTTTAAAAACATCTACCAATTGATCTTTCGAGTTGACAAAGCTTGTGTTAATGTCACATGAACCGATCTTATCTCTGACAAAGTGACAGTATATCTCAATATATTTTGTCCTCTCATGGAAGATCGAATTTGAATCAATGTGAAATTTAGCTTGATTATCACAAATAGGTGTCATTAGTCTTGCTTCTTCAATTAGAAGTTCCTTGAGTAACTATTTTAACCAAATAGGTTCACATGTTTCCATCATCATGGCCCTATTCTCAGCCTCAACGCTTAATTTTGCAACTACATTTTGTTTCTTGCTTTTTTAGGATATAAGGTTTCCTACAACAAGTACACGATACCCAGAGGTGGATCGTCTATCAATGGGTGACTCTCCCCAATTAGCATTAGAGTATCCAACTATGTGAGTATGTCCTTTGTCTTCATACATAAGAACTTTTCCTGGAGCACACTTCATGTATCTTAGAATCTAGACAACAACATCTATGTGTTCCTGGCAAGGAGAATTTAAGAACTAGCTTACCACACTAACTGCAAAAGAAATTTTTGGAGGAGTGATTGTGAGATAATTCAACTTCCCAACCAATCTCTTATACCTTCCTGAGTCAGATATAGTCTCCCCCTGATTGGGTAGTAGTTTGACACTTGGATCTATAGGAGTATCAACTGGTTTAGCATTCAACAAACTTGTTTCTTCCAAAATATCCATAGCATATTTTCGCTGAGAAATCACCAAACCATATTGAGATTAGGCTACCTCAATACCCAAGAAATAATAGAGTTTACCAAGATATTTTGTCTGAAATTGATTGGAGAGATGTTGTTTCAACTATAGTATTCTCTGCCGATCACTATCAATTACGACAATATCATCTACGTACACAATAAGATAAATACACCCTTGGGTTGAGTGACGATAAAAAACAGAATGGTTAGCTTCATTACGGACCATACCAAACTATTGTACTACACTACTGAATCTGCCAAACCATGCTCTCAGAGATTTCTTAAGACCACAAAGAGACTTGTGTACCCTACACACCATATTTGATTACTCCTCCTGAGCAACAAACCCAAGCGGTTGCTCCATATATATTTCCTCTTCAAGATCACCATGTCAAAATGCATTTTTCATGTCAAGTTGAGGAAAAATGTCGAATGGCTGCAATGGCTAGAAGAAGTCTAAAAGATTCCATCTTGGCTACAGGCGAGAAGGTATCACTATAATCTAACTCAAAAATTTGAGTGTACCCTTTGGCTACTAATTGAGATTTAAATCTTAATCTTACCGTCTGGACCAACCTTCACTGTATAAAAGCCAACGAAAACCTACTAAAGATTTCCTAGGGGGTAGAGGAACCAATTCCCAGATACCACTACTTTGAAGAGCACACATTTCACCAATCATTGCTTGCCTCCACTCATGGTGAGATAATACTTCGCCTGGAGTTTTAGGAATAGAAACGGAAGACAAAGAAGACAAACAAGTATATTGCAAAGGGGAAATACGATGATAACATATATCAATATAATTTGGAGAAGGATTTCGTGTTTGACGTATACCTTTTTGAAGACAATCAGAAGACCAAATTTGGGTTGTAAAATCAGATCTGATGATAGTGAGAGCGTCGGAGGAGAGTCTGCAATGACCTCAGGGATGTGTATGACTTAATGGTCAGGTACAACCTCAAGGATATATACGACCTCAGGGACATGTACAACAAACATTGGTTGACAACATTGATATGTTTGGAGTGGGTGAGAAGTGAGGGGTCAACTATAGGAGTATCTAGTGGGTCAGGTTCCCTAGAATGATAGTGGATAATAACAGATGGGACTTCCATAAGTGATGTGGGAGTATTTTCGTGAAGGGGTTCCTGAGTTACTTGTTGGACTCGGAATAAGGAAAAGACTCAAAAAAGGTAACATCGGTCGATACGAGGTATCATTATAGAGTATGTGAATATCAATGATAACCTCTTTGAGATTGATGATAATCAAGAAATACACACTTTATTGATCGATCTGATAGTTTACCAAGACCACGAGAGAGATTGTGTATAAAATATGTGGACCCGAAGACTCGGGGAGGAATTGGGTGAGGTGAAGAATTGTGAAAAAAGATTGAATGAGGGATATTATTGTTAAGGACAGATGATGGCATGTGATTTATAAGGTAACATATTGTTAGCACATCATCTCCCCAAAAATAAAAAGGAACATTACCATGGAGGAGTAGGGTCTGAGTGGTTTCTACGAGATATCGATTTTTGCATTTGGCTACCTCATTTTGTTGAGGTGTGTGAGGGCAAGATGTTTGGTAGAGAATACCATTGTTAGACATAAAAGTTTGAAATTATTGGGATAAGTATTAACGAGCATTATCACTTCTTAAGGTACGAATAGACACGCCAAACTGAGTTTTTATTTCTTTATAAAATGGTTCAAAAATAGAAAATAATTCAGATATATTTTTCATTAAAAATAACCACATGCAACTTGAGAAATCATCAATAAAGATGACAAAATACCTAGACTCAAGAGTAGAGACAGTAAGCGAGGGATAGCAAACATCGGAGTGAACTAAAGTAAAAGGGGACGAAGCTCGTTTATCGACTCGATTGGAAAATTGACTACGAGTGTGTTTCCCTAACTGACACGACTCAGAATGTTCGATAAACTTGGCACCAACTTTTGTAGTTTGGAAAGATTGTGATGACCTAACTGAGTATGGATAATGAGTGGAGAATCTTTTGCTGAGCATTTCTGAGATGACACTAAGAGGTAATAAAGGCCTTGAGACTCACATCTGACACCAATCATTTCTCCCGAACTCCAATCCTGCAGAGTAACACTACTATTAGTGAAGGTGACAATATAATCAAGAGAACGGGTTAAACGACTGACTGAAAGTAAATTAAATGGAAAATTAAGTACATAGAGAACAAAAGTTATAGAGAGGGAAGGTAGAATTTGAACAGTACCAATCCCTTCGATCAGGTTTGACAACCATTGGTAGAACTTATAGTAGGTAAGAAACCCGAGGTAAAGAGGGAAGAGAAAAGATTTTTATTAACGATAACATGATCAGACGCACCATAATCAAGGACCCAAGATCTAAGAGAAGATGATTGGGAAAGGCAAGCAGATGAATTACCAGCATCTGCAACCGAAGTAGTAGAATCTGAGTTCTGATAATGCTGATACCACCTTAGAAAATCATCGTAGTTTGGTGTAAAGTTCTGAGGAGTAGCCATGGGTATCTGAATAGAGAAAATATCCCATGAACCGGGTGAAAAAAGATCTGTTTGAACTGGATCACAGTTTTCTATGAGTGAAAAATAAAATATGAGACTGAATCTGAAATAGTTGCACGGTGGCGAGTGAGGTGGTAGAAAAATTGTCGGGATCGGCCGGATTGGAGGAGGCGCTTCTATCGGTACTATTAGTTTACAAGAAGGTCATCGAAAACAGTAGTGGCAGCGGATAGCGTGGCCTGTAACGCCCCGAATTTAATTAATTAGTTAATTAAATTATTAAAAGATTTAATTATTGGAATTAGACGAAGTTTGAGAATTAATCGGAGTAGTTGGATTTATCGGCATTATTTAAGAGACATGTTTGGATTATTAAGTTTAAGCCGGATTATTTGGTTGGTGTATTTGGAGGATTAATATTAAGAATAATAATATTTATTTATTGGACTAGTTTACTTAAGTGAAATAATCAGATTAGTCGGAGAATTATTATTATGAGTAGAAATTAATTAACTAGAATATTAGTGAGTTTTATTATAATGTGAGAAATAAAATGAGAAGTATTATTTAATTGGCCAATAAAATATATGATAGAATAATACTTGAATTATTAAAGGAGTAGAATAATTAATTTAATTAATAATAGAGTAGGATATAAAGGAGTATTTAAAGGAAGGAAATAATAAAAATAGGGTTTACGGGAGAAAAGGAAAACCAATTGAAGAAGTGGAGGCACAAAGGCTAGGAGAGGATACCAGAAGTGCACAATCGGAACCAGAAAATAGGAATTCGACCGGAAATTATAGAGAGACCGTCAATCCAAGGTAAGGGGTGGGGTTCTAACTCTCTAAACGGGATTATGATAAATCGTATGTGGGGATGAATTTACATGAAATTACCTTTATTTGTGTAGACCGTGTGTGAATTAAATGATTGATTATTATATTAGTGTTGCTAGTATTATTAATGGTTATGTGAGATTATGGTACGCTCGGAGAAGTTGTCATAGATATTGATCGATTGAAGAATGGAAGTGGGGATGACATCACAAGGGGTGGAGGCGGACGCCTCAGGGAAGGAGAAGCAGGTGGAGGCGGGGGCCTTAGAGGGGAAGGCGAGCGTCCTCCCTGGTTGAAGGGAATGGAGGCGGACGCCTCCCATTGGTTGGGGACAAGGGAGCGGTCGTCTCTTGTGTATTGAGGGGGACCACATCCACGCACTTGTATTATTTTCCAGCAAATTATTTTATGTACAGTTCTGGTAGTAGTGATATATTGGAAATTAAAGAGAGTAGTAAACAATTACATAGTGAATAATTATGGGAATAGTAGTACCAGTAATAAAATGGCAGGGTATTTAAATAGTAATTTTTGGAAGAATTATAATAGCAGTATATAATAATGGACATTGCTAGCAGCAACGTTTTGTAGTAGTGCTAGCCGCAAGCAAGAGTTATTAAAGTGGTGGAAATGGATGGAGGGTGAAATAGCAGGCTCGGAATAACAGTTGGTGGTGCAGTTGAATAGCAGCGTAGTGAATCTAGTGAAAAGAGTATTGATTTTATTCAAATAAACTGGCAGTATTATAATATAATTAATTTAATATTATAAACATAGTTGTTAGTGCATTAGTAGCTTCATAATAATTAATAGTAACAATAAGACTTAAAGTTGGTACCGAATTAACCGAATTGTTAGATTAAGCAGTGTAAATAATTGTCTGGAATTAATTAAAATGGTCGGAATGATTTGTATAATTTAGTAGATGATTATGATTGTTTATTTTGTTGAATTTGTGGGAAGGTATTGTGTTGTTAATTGTGTTTGTGAATAATTAGCGATGAATATGTTGTTGTATGTTGAATTATGTGAAGTTGCAGGGTGTTTTCAGTGACGATAATTACCTCTGACTATTGGTAATAATAGTGAGATAGGCGTATGCCTTGGGAAGTGAATTTATGTTGTTATTTGCATGCTGTAGCATCGCATTTTATTTTGCATTTGTGAAGGTCTGTATTGGCGGATTTGTGAAGAAGGCTTATGCCTTATGCCTCTGATAACTGACAATTTAGTGAAGGGAGTTTACTCCACCGGTACCACATGCATATGCATTTGTTGTGTCTCATTGAAATCATGTCGTTGTTAATTGTGAAGTAAATTATATGTTGTTGGTAACGAATGAAGTGTTATTATGATGTTGTTGATTGAGAATTTATTGTGACATGTTAAGTGCGGTGTGATAATTTTATATGATTTAATCCTAATATATTATTTATCATACACATGTTTATATTGATAGATATCTCACCCTTTCTATTTTGTTGGCCGTTACCTTTATATTGGTAACGTGCAGGTAACGAGGAGTAAGGAATTTAGTTGCTTATGGCGTCGTCGCTCTGATACGTAGCACTCGGAGGGAAAATGAACGCATATTTGAGTTTATATTATTCTGTTGCATTATTGATGTTAATACTTTGGGAATTTGTTTCCTTGATTTAAGTTGTTTAAAAGATGTTATATTTCGGTTGAAGTTTTAAAGTATTATAAATCCGCTGCGTAGCTTTTGAATAAATAAGAAGTATTTTTGAAGACTAATTAATTGTTATAATTTCTTTGGATTAAAATGTGCTATGTATCCATTATGATATGCTTTTTATGATGACGGTTTTGATTATGAATGTAATGCCTCATATTGTTGAAAACTTTTGGCACTCTGATTTTAAAACAAACGTTGGGTAGAATTGGGGTGTTACATGGTCAGTCTAGTGGTGGCCGGAGAAATTTGAAAACTAATGATGGTATAAGTCACGGTAGTGTATGGAAGGCAAACCGGAGTTATGAAATTGTTTGCAAAAAATTCTCATTGGAAAAGTGTGGATTAATCGGGTAAAACACGCTGAAGGATTGTCTCTCAGTATATTCTGGATACCATATTAAAATATGATAGACTAAGAGACATTTGAATAAACCGTGTCTAAATAGCACAGCAGAATTTGCATTATATAACAAAAAAATACAAATCATAGTATTAATTACATAGACCATCAACACCACCCATGAGAGATGACTTTCATATGTTGTTTGCAGCTAGGGACCATCTCATCATAAATGTACCATACTCGCAAATCCGCGGGAAAAGATGTTATTTTGCTAGAGAGAAGTCAAGGTCAATCGATTAATCCACGCCTCCCTCTAAAAATATGGTTTCAACGGTTCATAACTAATTAAGTATGCGCTTATCGTTCCTAAAAAAATCCTAAATTCGAGCCCAAAAGCTATATAGATTCTCATCTTAGGGTCGAGGAAGACAACTCTTAATACACACGATATATTCCCCCCAAAGCTATAAAGATTCTCACTTCATGAGAGCTTGTTCTCTCATCAGCGTAAACACTATCAAATAAAATCTCACCACCATAAATAAACTCTAATACACCAAAAATTATTAAGGCTTCTTACCACTCTTACTAATGTAGAAGTACAACGTGTTGAACTTTTTGGCCAAATTAACACTGGGAACTCGGTTCCTTCCCACAGGGAACCGGTTCCCACGACCTGTGACAGCAGTTTTGCTACTTTTTGACAGCATTTTCCATTCTTACTCATTTCCAAACTTACTAATACGATTTGGTACATTAGCAACATCATTTCATCGTCATTTCACACTATTTTAACATCAGACAACATGGTTTATTCATCCCTATCAATTATCTGACATACTTATGATTCCTAATTCCAACACCGACACAAATAGGGTTTATTCCTATAACTCATAATCATCATAATTCAAATTCTCTAACATACCCAATTATCCCTATGATTCCCAAAACCCATAAGGCATATTAATCGATCGAAACCACCCTCACCTCGCGATGATTCTTGATTCTCTTGGTGTCGGCTTTTCCTCTCTTTCCTCTTCTCTCCAATTCCACGTGAAAAGTTTCTCCAAAACCTATTATTTCCTTTCTTTTTCCTTTTTATGTTCCTTTAATTATTCCAATAAAATAAAATAATTAAAACTTAATAATTAGTAGAGTGATTTACTCTTACACCCACCGCTTACTCTGCACACCTCAAAACATTTCCTCATTTAATGACCCAATTAATCCACTAAAATTAATACTGAGACTTCATTTAATTAAATAATTAATTCCTCACTTAATTAATATTTAAATTAAATCGGGTGTCACAACTCTCCCCACTAAAGAGTTTTCGTCCTCGAAAACATACCTTAGACGAACGGGATACGAGTCCTTCATCGACTCTCCCTCCCAAGTTACATTTCCTTTGGTCCTCCCTAAGCTACTCTTACTGCTATCTCTTTACTCGCAATTGCTTCACTTTCCGATCCTCAATTCGCAGCGCTTCAATCAAGTTATCCCTTTGAACATCATCTATTTGAATCTCATGAGACGGATCCGCAATGTACCTCCTCAACTGAGATACATGGAAAACATCATGCAAATTAGCAAGTGATGGCGGTAAAGCAATCTGATAAGCAACTTTCCCAACTCTTTTGGTAATCTGAAACGGACCAATAAAGCGCGGAGTCAACTTCTTTGACTTCAAGGCTCGACCAATACCCGTCATCGGAGTAACTCTCATAAACACATGGTCTCCTTCATTAAACTCAAGATCTTTCCTCCTCTTATCATGATAACTTTTCTGAAGGCTCTGAGAAGTTCTCATCTTAATCCTTTCTGAAGTTTGTTGAACAATCTCCGGTCCAATCACAGCACTTTCTCCAGATTCATACCAACACAACGGTGTCCGACATCTTCTACCATACAATGCCTCAAACGGAGCCATACCGATGCTCGAATGAAAACTATTGTTGTAGGTAAAATCTATCAACGGCAAATAGCTATCCCAAGCTCCACCTTTTTCTAACACACAAGCTCTCAGCAAATCTTCTAACGACTGAATCGTCCTCTCCGTCTGACCATCTGTCTGTGGATGATAAGCAGAACTCAATCGCAACTTAGTACCTAGAGCCTCCTGCAATCCTGTCCAGAACTTAGAAGTAAACCTCGGATCTCTATCCGACATAATGCTAGACGGAATACCATGCAAACTTACAACCTTTTCGACATACAATTCTGCCAACCTCTCCATCGGATAATCCATTCTTATCGGAATGAAGTGAGCAGACTTTGTCAATCGGTCGACAATAACCCAAATAGAATCACAGTTCTTCGTCGTCCTCGGCAAACCAGACACGAAATCCATTGAAATTCCATCCCATTTCCATTCCGGAACGAACAACGGTTCCATCAGTCCCGACGGCCTCTGATGTTCAATCTTCAATTTCTGACACACCAAACATGCGTACACAAACTCGGCAATTTCCTTTTTCATTCCAGGCCACCAAAATAATTTCTTCAAATCATGATACATCTTAGTAGCACCAGGATGAATACTCAATCCACTACGATGTCCTTCTTCTAAGATACTCTTTCTGATCTCAGCAACATCCGGAACACACACTCTTTCACCAAATCTCATAACACCATTCTCGTCAATTCGAAATTCACCTCCTTGACCTTGGTTAATCAATGTCAGCTTGTCCACTAAACCAACATCAGACTTCTGTCCATTTCGAATCTCTTCCAAAATACCACTAGTCAGCTTCAACATGCCCAACTTCACACTATTCTGAGTAGTTTCACAAACCAAACTCAAGTCTCTGAATTGTTCCACTAATTCCAATTCACGAACCATTGACATCGACATATGCAAAGACTTCCTGCTCAATGCATCTGCTACCACGTTTGCCTTACCAGGATGGTAATTCAAACCAAAATCATAATCCTTGAGAAATTCTAACCATCTTCTCTGCCTCATATTCAACTCTTTCTGATCAAAGAGATACTTCAGGCTCTTATGATCACTGAACACTTCAAACCGTGAACCATACAGATAATGCCTCCACAATTTCAACACAAACACAACAGCCGCCAACTCTAAATCATGAGTCGGATAATTCCTTTCATGAGTCTTTAACTGTCTTGAAGCATAAGCCACAACCTGCTTATCTTGCATCAAAACACCTCCTAAACCCATCAAAGACGCATCACAATACACCACGAAGGATTCTTCCGGATTCGGCAAAATTAAAATCGGAGCACTAGTCAATCTCCTCTTCAATTCTTGGAATCCTTTTTCACAATCTATATCCCAAACAAATGCTTGACCCTTCCTCGTCAGCTTAGTCAACGGTAATGCTAACTTCGAAAATCCCTCAATGAATTTCCTGTAATAACCTGCCAGACCAAGAAAGCTACGAATCTCTGAAGCATTCTTCGGCGCTTCCCACTGAGATACGGCTTCTACTTTTGTAGGATCAACAGCAATACCATTCTTGGAAATCACATGACCAAGAAAACTCACTTCGCTTAACCAAAATTCACATTTAGACAACTTTGCATAAAGTTTCTTTTCTTTCAACAATTCCAATACAATTCTAAGATGATTTGCATGCTCCTCATCATTCTTTGAATAGATCAGAATGTCGTCAATAAACACCACCACAAACTTGTCAAGATACGGATGAAATATCCTGTTCATATACTCCATAAACACACCAGGTGCATTAGTAACTCCAAATGGCATAACAGAATACTCATAATGCCCATACCTTGTTCTGAATGCAGTCTTCTGAATATCTCCCGCCTTAACACGAATCTGATGATATCCAGACCTCAGATCAATTTTGCTAAATACACACGCTCCGACCAACTGATCCATCAAATCATCAATCCTCGGCAATGGATACCGATTCTTGATTGTCACTTTATTCAATTGCCTGTAGTCAACACACAATCTCATTGTACCTTCCTTCTTCTTAACCAACAATACCGGCGCACCCCACGGTGAAACACTAGGCCGAATAAATTTCTTCTCAAGCAACTCCTCTAACTGCTTCTTCAACTCTGACAACTCAGATGCCGACATGCGATAAGGCGCCATCGACACCGGACTAGTTCCAGGAATTAAATCTATAGCAAACTCCACCTCTCTCTCAGGTGGTAACTCATTCACATCTTCCGGAAACACCTCTGGAAATTCATTAACAACTGGAAGTTCACCACTCTTAGCCTTTCCTTTCACTTCCGTCAAAGAATATAACATAAACACCACAACACCATCTCTAACAGCTGAATTCATCTTCTTAACTGACATAGTCTCATCTTCCACCTTAACTTCTTCAGGAAATAAGACTGTCTTCTCAAAACAATTGATATGAACCTGGTTGAAGACCAACCAGTTCATTCCAAGGATAATATCAAGTTGTTCTAATGGTAGGCACACTAAATCCATACTGAAACCTCTATCAAAAATAACAATAGGACAATTCCTACAAACATAAGTAGTCATCGACCGACGCAGGAGTGTCAATAATCATACTTCCATCCAAATTGGAAATTTCCAAATTCAATCTCTTAGCACAATCCAAAGAAATAAAAGAATGTGTCGCTCCAGTATCAATAATTGCTATTAAAGGTATGCCATTAAAAAAACATGTACCTTTAATCAACCGATCATCAGGCTTAACATCTGACCCTGACAAAGCGAACACCTTTCCACCGGCTTGCTCTTTCTTTGGTTTAGTACACTGCGGACGAGTGTGTCCTTCTTCACCACAGTTGTAACATGTTATCTTTCTGGATCTACACTCAGCAGCTAAATGACCAAACCTTCCACAGTTGTTGCACTTCCTCGCCTCATTCTTGCATTCAGGAGCTCGGTGACCCAATTCACCACATCTGTAACACTTTACGGAAGAACCCGAAGAACCAGAGTCTCCCCCACTAGGCTTCTTCCAACCTCCAGATTTCTGATTATTTCTATCGTACGGCTTACCACGATCCATATGTCTCTTGCCTTTACGATCAGCATAACTCTGAGCATTTGACTTAGTACTAGCAAGATCTTCTTCCAGAATCCTACTACAATCAACCAAATCAGGAAACCTTCTAATACGCTGATACCTGATTCCCTGCTTGATCTCGTCACGCAAACCATTCTCAAACTTGATACATTTGGAAAATTCTCCATCTGCATCGTTAGGATAATTAGCATAATACTTTGCTAACTCAGTAAACTTGGTCGCATACTCACTCACAGACTTGTTGCCTTGCTTGAGCTCCGAAATTGATCTCTTCACCCGAATGTCTTCGGAAAATACCTTCTCGAAAAGCCCACGCCCAAGTCAATGCAATTCCATCTTCTTCGAATTCCTGGTAGCAACCCACCAGTCATCAGCTTCTTCTGCCAACATGTGAGTACCATATCTCACCTTCAGTCCCTCAGCACAATCAATCACTCTGAAGATCCTCTCGATCTCCTTCAACCATTTCTGGGCACCCTCGGGATCATGTGCACCCTTGAACAATGGAGGATTATTCCTCTGAAAATTCCCCAATTGTCTGTCAGCACCGATCGCAGCTCCCTGCTGATTCCCTCCGAGTACTCCAGCTAACATCCCCAAAGCCTCAGCAATAGCATCATCATTCCTTCCGTTACCTCTTCCAGCCATTCTTCTGTAACATTACAAAACAACCTACATCAGCACACAAGTATCGACAGTGTTACTTACACTAGTCGCATACTAAAAGGGATAATGACACTAAGACAAGACCGACTATGCTCTGATACCACTATTGTAACACCCCCTTCTATTTACCCGCGTTTTATAATAATAATCAGAGTATTTAATCATAACCAAGAAGGCGTCACAATTTAAACCATAAAAATTTTCCAAACATGTGTCATGCTTCCACCGAAGAAGACTTATCAAATAAATAATGCAAATTATGTTTAACAGCGGAAATGTAACATAACCAAAAATTCTGAATACAACATTCACAGTATTCCAGAATAATAAACTAAAACCTGAATCACAACATTAAAGAATTCCAGGATAATAAGTCAACATAATTCAAAGTTATTCAAAAATATCCATTAAAGGATTCAAGCAACCGTTCCCCAGTGTTACATCGACCAGAGCACGACACTGACACGCGGACTAACTGACTGACTCAATACTAGAGCTATCCTCACCAATTCCAAGCAGCTAATCACTTCGGATCTGAAAATGTTGAGTAAGGGTGAGATCTCAATTCAATATAACATGCATTATACGTTTTTAGAATACAATAGGATAAAAGATGCATTAATCCATTAATCAAGCACAAGTCATAATCAAATCACAACATAGCTCACACAATGAACATGTACATAATTCAAACAATGGAAATTGCAACACTGGAATCCATCCTAGCATGTTACAATCCCATATGCAATGCAGACTCTATGCATGTAGTACCAAAACGTGAACCGAGTTCACACACACCGCTCCGTTTACATGTGGATAGACAGTGCAAATTCATGATTCGCCCATAGCTATTGGGTCAAGAATCCAACCTCACTACCTCAACCTCCGGGTAAGTCTATTGGCTCAACCAGTTCACTTCCGCACAATGGGAATGAACCAAATCAATAAATGTATATGCATGCATCATAAAAGCATGCCATCATCATTTCACATATCATGATATTAATACAAATCACATCATGTCAATTCACCAGTGTATCTCATTCAATCAAAATGAATAACAATTACATAACACTGTAAGCATCAATACCTCATCAGGTAGCTCATACCATTCATAATAGTTCTCATTATTCTTAATTACTCATCCTTTTCAAAAATCGGGAGCGCGACCATTTTAAAAATAATTTAGCAAAATAATGTTTTTCTCTTTCCAAAAGGTAGTATTTGAAATTTAGGAAATAACGCCGAAAACGGCACTCGAATCGGAGTTACGGTTTAGAAAATATGAATTTTTGAAGTTTTAGAAAAATTGGAAAAATGCACATGGAACCCGGTTCCTACCTATACAGGAACCGGTTCCTGTGAGTTAAAAATACCTCGCCCCTGGTTTTTGAATGGGGAACCGGTTCCTACATATACAGGAACCGGTTCCTGAGTCTATTTTCCCCAGTTTTGGCCAAATTAACACTGGGAACTCGGTTCCTTCCCACAGGGAACCGGTTCCCACGACCTGTGACAGCAGTTTTGCTACTTTTTGACAGCATTTTCCATTCTTACTCATTTCCAAACTTACTAATACGATTTGGTACATTAGCAACATCATTTCATCGTCATTTCACACTATTTTAACATCAGACAACATGATTTATTCACCCCTATCAATTATCTGACATACTTATGATTCCTAATTCCAACACCGACACAAATTGGGTTTATTCCTATAACTCATAATCATCATAATTCAAATTCTCTAACATACCCAATTATCCCTATGATTCCCAAAACCCATAAGGCATATTAATCGATCGAAACCACCCCTTACCTCGCGATGATTCTTCGATTCTCTTGGTGTCGGCTTTTCCTCTCTTTTCCTCTTCTCTCCAATTCCACGTGAAAACAGTTTCTCCAAAAACCTATTATTTCCTTTCTTTTTCCTTTTTATGTTCCTTTAATTATTCCAATAAAATAAAATAATTAAAACTTAATAATTAGTAGAGTGATTTACTCTCTTACACCCACCGTTTACTCTGCACACCTCAAAACATTTCCTCATTTAATGACCCAATTAATCCACTAAAATTAATACTCGAGACTTCATTTAATTAAATAATTAATTCCTCACTTAATTAATATTTAAATTAAATCGGGGTGTCACATCTTCTACTTGAGCACAACCAAAAACACAGAAAGCAACATCGTTGTCCTCAATAATTCCTCTTTTTGTAAGCTGTGCTTTAGATACAAGTCTGTCATGAATCAACCGCCAACCAAACACTGATATTTTTGACGGAATCAAAAGCTTCCATAATACATTCAACGCTGCCTTCATCACAGGTTCCACTGTCGTATGAATTCTTTGCCGCGGAAGCTTCTTGTAGTACGAGGATACCGAAAATTCACCATCTCCTTCCAATTTCTACAGAAATTTATCTGGTTCATTCTGCACCAACTCCACTCCCTCCAGAAGCATAAGTAACTCATCAGCCTCCTTGTTAGCTTCATCATCAAGCACAATATCAATTTCAGAAAAAAACCAAATCCATCTATTGTTTACCTAGCCACCCATGGATTGCACACTTTCTTTACTTTCCTCCAACTTCTGAGCCAGACATGGATACTCCATCCGCAAAAGCCTATTGCATATCCATTGTTTTGACCAAAAAGGAATTTTTTCTCCATCACCTATTTTAATTGCAAGCATATCAGTAAAACTTTCTTCTCCCTCATCATCTACTAGATTCGTAATATCTCTCCACCACATGTATTCTGCTTTGTTTTTTCCAATCCTTTTGTTAAACATTATCCTTTCGTAGAGCCTGCCATACCGTGCCTCTAGTATTCCTTTCTAGATTGTGTCTTCATCTTTAAGAAATCTCCATATCCATTTTGTTAGAAGCGCTCTGTTAAAAACCATCGTATCTTTTACTCCTAGACCACCATCTTCTTTAAGCTTGCAAACTGTGCTCCAGCTAACCCAGTCCACACCCTTCTTCACATCTGCATTATGCCATAAAAAGTTCCTCTGTATTTTGATAATATTTTCCTTCACTTTAGATGGGATCCTAAAAAAAGACAAGTAGTATACAGGTAGATTCGTGATAACTGAATTTAATAATGTAATTCTACCGCCCACAGATAAAAGTCTTGCTATCCATGGCGACAATTTCGCTCTCATCTTTGCAATATTGGATTCCAAAAGTTTAATCTTCTATGATTTCCACCTACTGTGATACCAAGGAACTTGAATGGGATATTGCCAATCTTACAGCATAGGAATTGGCTTGCCGCTTGTAAGAAATATCCCTCAATACCCGTAAATCTTGCTTTTTCCCATGTTGGCCCTCAATCCCGATGCCATTTCAAAGCCTCTGAGCAGTACTTTTATGGCCCATAGATTACTCCATGAACCCTCTCCCACCAATATTGTGTCATCTATAAATTGAAGTAAGTTATACAATACATCTTCTAGTATATGAAATCCTTTAAATTCACCGCGCGCTACTGAGTTGCGAACCAACCCTGCTAACCCTTCTGCTGCTATTATGAACAAGAACGGTGACAGAGGGTCCCCTTGGCGTAACCCTCTATAAGCTCTAAACTCATTTGTCGGACTCCCGTTCACCAGAATTGACATAGTGTTGTTAAATACTCGTGCATCCATCCATTTGAGCCACCTTGCACCGAATCCCATCCTGACCATCACGAATTTCAGATATTTCCAATCGACACTGTCATAAGCTTGGGCAAAGTCTACTTTAAACAATAGACAACTTCTTTTCTTCCTTTTAGCCAAATCAATTACTTCATTAGTAACTAAAACACCATCTAGAATCTGTCTACCGGGGATAAATTTTGTTTGAGACTTAGAAATCAATTTCCCGATAACCTTGCCCAACCTTGCTGCAAGCAGTTTTGAAATAATTTTGTAAATGCTGCCAATTAAGCAGATGGGCCTGTACTCCTCCAAGCTTTGTGGACTGTCTACTTTTGGGATAATGGCAATGAATGCTGCTGTCATAGCTTTTGGTAGGTTACCTTTTGAATGAAAATCCTGAATACATTGCACAATCTCCTCACCCATCACTTCCCACCCCTTCTTAATAAACTCCATATTAAATCCATCAGGGCCTGGACTTCTATCCCATCACAACTAAACACAATTTCTTTAATTTCCTCCTTTGTGAATTCTTCTTCCAATCTGATAGTTTCCTCCACTTATAGACTATTAAACTCCACCCCCTTCCAGCTTTGGCCTTGGTAGCTCTTGCAACTTAAAATTCTCCTAAAAAAATTCCTTAATCTTATTCTTGACTTCCACCACCCCTTCAACTAACCCTTGATCCGAATGAATTGCCACTACAGTATTCTTTCTGATTCTTGATTTTATCACAGAATGGAAGTATTTTGAATTATTATCACCCTCCTTGATCCATTTCACTCTAGCTTTTTGCTTCAACATACTTTCTTTATGATTCAAATTTCTCCAAATACTCTCTTGTAATTATTTTCTTCTAACAACATTTTCTTCACACAGTTGTGAAGACAAATCATTCTCTGTTAATTCAAGATTATTTAGTCCGTCCACATCCTCCTCCACCATCAAATCCAACTTCCCATACACCCTTTGATTCCACCCTCTTAAACTATCCCTCAATATTTTAATCTTCTCTTTGAGTATAAATGCACCGGATCCCTTCACAATGAAAGAGTTCCATTCCTTCTTAATGAACACGAGAAAATCCGCATGCTCATACCAGCAATGGAAAACTTTAAAGGGTTTGGGTCCCCAGTCCAACGAACTTGTTTTCACCCACACAAGTCTGTGGTCAGAAATGTCTCTATTACCTGAAATTTGAGCTACAACATCCCAAATTGTCAAGAATTCTCTTTGATAACAGTATCCTATCAATCATGCTCCTTGCCTTCCCATTAGAATTTATCCAGGTGAATTTGTTACCTATTAATGGTAAATCCACAATCTCCATCAACTCAATAAATTTTGCAAATTCCTCCATTTCCACATTGCTTGCCTGCACTTTTCCCCTTCTTTCCTCCTTTAATTTGATAGCATTAAAGTCTCCCCCAACTATCCACTCCCCTTTTGGCAAATTTTGCTTCCAGTCCAACAATTGTCTCCACAATATTCTTTTGTCAGCACAGGTACATGGTGCATAGACATTGACAAAATAACAATTTATTCCTTTCCATTCAGCATTTACACCCAAAGCTCCCTTAGTTCTAAAGCTAAAACTTGGAGAGATTACATCTTTTCTCCAGATTGTCAGCAATCCCCCAGAATGACCCTCTGATTCCATCGCTGACCATTCACACTCCTCAAAACCCCAAAAGCTTTTTACCACCCTCTCTTCCAATTTCTTCAATTTTGTTTCCTGGAAAAAACAAAGATATGCCTTCTCTTTGGTAATAATCTGAGCAATTCTTCTTCGCTTGGTAGAATTGCCTCCCCCTCTAATGTTAAAAGTTCCTACATTCATTGGCCCATATTGTTCTTATCCTTCCCTACCTCAAAACATAAACGGTCACGTGCCTCCATATCACGAACAATTCCTTCAAACACTTCATCATCTTCCTCACCTTCGATCCCTAGATCCTTGATTGATTTCCACACTTTGGCCGACATCCCTTCTAATGTCTTCAAAATTCTCTGATTTCCTTGATGAAATGTCGAATCCCCAATTGAATTCCCAATAGATTCTTCACACAGTAGCGAATCATTTGAACTTCTTACTAATAATTCCCCACCGTTGCAAGACGAATGTTGTGATACCAGAATTTTAGGGTTCCCCTGAGATTTTAGTAAAGCTGAAAAATACGAAGGTTCAAAAGGAATTTTAGAATTTTCGTATATATTTTCCACTGCTAGTTTCTTTTTGGGCCTCCTTCTCAGTGTTGCCCCACAAGAAGAAGAAGAAATAGGGCCTGATTCCACTTGTTGGGCCAATCCATTCTAGAAAACTGTACTTTGTACCCCCACTGTTAATCCTGTACTCCCACAATTTTTTAAAAATGTCAATTTTACCCTAATATAATTTAATTATTTTACCATTTGACTTTTACCATTTACGAAAAAGTCAAAATTTAACAGTCCAGAAAAACTCTTCCGGAACACATTTCGGAACACTTCCAGTAAGTATTCCGGTATGTAAAAATATAAACCGGAACAGTTTTTAAATGTGTTCCGGATTTCACAAAAACCATTCCGGAACACTTTGTGGAAGTGTTCCGGAATGAATGGCAAATTATATAACAAACCGGAACACTTCTTAAATGTGTTCCGGTTTGTAGACAGTGCGAACCGGAACACTTTCACAACGTGTTCCGGAATGCAATATCCCAAACCGGAACACTTTTGCAATCTGTTCCGGTACGACCATTGCAAACCGGAACACTTTCTAAAAGTGTTCCGGTTTGGTTAAATTTCCGGAACACTTACTTGAAGTGTTTCAGTGTGTTTTTCTGTGAACCGGAAGACTTGGCCCAACTGTTCCGGAATGCAATTGATGTAGAGAGAATTCGGAACACTTTTAGACGAGATGTGAAAAATGAATTTTTTTTAAAATTTTATGCTATTTATATGAGGATATTTTAGTTAAAAAACTACTGTAGTGGAGGTACAGATTAAAATGTGGGGGTACAAAGTGAAATTTTCTCCATTCTATTAATCAATTCAGCATTCTGGCCCACACCATTAAACCCACCAGAATGGGAACAATTTTCACCTGATACAATTGAAAACTCCCTTTGACATATAATTAATGCTCCCGTACCATCATGCGTACTTGTATCTGTACCTGCGAGAGTCCCAATATGCAATGCTCCTTTCCCATCTGCATTAAATGTTGAGTTATGATTGTGCTTATCCTTTCTTCCTTTTTCAGAACAACCCTCCCCATTATTCAAAAGTCCTCCTACATTCTTCTCTTTTGCTACCATAGATTGACTAGGTACCTCCAAAGCATGCTGACTTGTTCCATCATCCGAAAAATGATTCATCATTGGCCCCTGCAAACTTTTAGTTGATGTGACCAAATTTTCTGACATGCTGGCAGCATCCCCATCACCGTCTTCCTCATCTTCCTCGTCGCTTTCCTCCCAGTCCTCCTCCCCTTCACTAGATTCTGATGATCCACCGTTACTTCTCTTCCCCTCTGACGATTTTCCCACTATTCTCTTAGGACCATGCATATCCTCGACAAGTTTGATGCTGTAAGTATTATCGTTAACTCCAATATTAAAACTTTCATTAAGAGTCATGGAATACTTGGTCCTTATAAGGAATCTTGCTACATCCATCTTAGACTGTTTCTTAGTTTCCGGATCCATACATACAAAAGTCCCAACCGTTTTTGAAATGAATTCAAAGAACTCTTGTTTCCAAGCATGACATGGAATGCCGAAACACCGCATCCATGTTAATCGTTCATTATCCACGTCTGCCGGCGACCATGGGTGGATATTCGCAAACCATCTGCTGATCCATGGGTGGATATACATACTTCATGAACACCATTGTTGTTTCAAAATGAAACTCAAACCCTAGTATTTGTATTTTACTCCACAGTCATTTTTAGATCTGCTACTGTGTATTTCTGGTTCTAGATTTCACTTTTAAAAGAGTTTATTTATTTCATCACATTTTGTTTTCTGTTTTTTTTTTTTTTCATTTGGTTGATGATGATATTCATTAGATTGAAGGCTAAGGAAAACTAAGGGAAGTTGAAGTTAAAGATGAAGAATAAAAGAGATAGAAAAGAGAAAAGGGACAGACTCAGTGATTTACCAGACTATGTCTTGCTTCATATTATGAAATCCATCAACACAAAAATAGCTGTGCAAACTTGTATATTGTCTACAAGATGGAAGGATCTTTGGCGACATCTCACAAATCTTGCATTGAATCTCTCCGACTTTACTCGTGGTACACCCCATTTCACCTCGTTTGTGTCCTCGATTCTATATCATCGAGATGATTCAGTATCTTTGCATGATATTGATTTGAGGCGAAATGGTTGCATTCGACCTGAACTCATTGATAAGATCATGACATATGCTAACTCGCATGATGTCCATAGTTTAAGACTTGAAGTTGATTTGAGTTTTAGTCGTGGTTACTCTTTGCTCACTCGTATATTTTCGTGTCAATCTTTGAGACATCTTAAGCTTTCTATTAGGTCTGTCCCTTGTATGACACAACTTCCATGTTCATTGCATTTACCGGCATTACAAAGCCTGCATCTTGTGCATGTCACTTTTATTGCCAATGACAAAGGCATTTCTGATCCATTTTCAAATTGTCTTAGATTAAACACTTTAGTCCTCGAATGCTGTAATCTACATCGCGAAGCAAATTTACTTAGCGTATCTAATTCCAACCTTTCTAGTTTGACAATAGGAAGTACTATTCTAGAAGTAGGTTACAAAATTGTGCTTTCTACTCCAAACCTCAATTCTATCACGCTCACGTGTGATCTCATTCACCTGATCTCTGTATCTGATATCTCTTCTCTTGAACAAGTCAATATTGATGTTGAAGAAAATGTTCATATGTTTTATGAGATTACTTATTCAGGCTTAATTAGTTGCCTCCAAGTGCTTGCTAACTATGTTAAGATATTGAAGCTTTCTTGGAGTACACTTAAGGTAAACTCCTTCATATGTTCTCCCCTTATTTAATTTCATTTTTAATCTCTTTATTATAATTCGCTCACAAATATTCAAAACTCGGGTTTTTAGTCTCACAAGCTTCACACATCTAACCTTTTAACCATTATGACTTTGTGATCAAAACTTTGGCGATGTAGGAATGGTGTTGGATTAAATCATTGCATCACCATATTTTGGTCCCAAATTCTAAGATGAGTATAATGTGAGACATGTGTGAATCTTGAAGGACCAAAAAGCGCAATTGAGCGATGATTTTCATATTGCTCAAGATATGTTCTGTGTTTCCAATACTCAATCTTACTGTATAGATATCTCCTTAAAGAATGTCTCATACACTCTATTTGTGCAGGTTCTACTTCACTCTTTTGATTCAACCATAACTCAACTTCCTTACTTTGTAAGATTGAAGTCATTGAAATTCAAAGTGAATCCATCAAATATATTAGATGAGAATGTTAGAAGTCTAGTGAACTGCTTTATTAAAAAATGTCCACCGGCCATAGTGCATATAGATTTTCGTGGATGACTCTTCAGGTAATGTTCTTATGAATTACAAGTTAAAAACTGGTGCATATATAATTTTAGATATTCAATATCATATAAGACATTAAACATTATGTCAAAAACAACAATTTATTACCAGTTATAGTTTATTGTAAACATGTCAATACAAAATATAACATGGTTGGTACAATATCAATGGAATGCCATTTGCTTTTCATTATTTGTCCATGCTTTGACTTTTATGGCATTTGAATGTTACCAACTTTGATATTAACTTGCTCCATCTTTTTGTAGCAAATATGAGAAGAGAATATTGTTCCACATCAGAAAAACCAGATAAACTTCAATGACTGCGATAATGTACTGATGGATTGTCGCTCCAAGTCCCCACATCGCCATCACTCATATATGCATCCATCGGTGTAACGTGGAGAACCTTTACAGGAACATTCATATTTCTTACTAAGCTTTTGATCATATCTAAATTAATTTAGGGCAGTGCATGAACACACTCAAAAGTCCCTACCATATTGCCTATGTTGATCAGGCAAAAAAATCATTTTTCAAATACAATCTCAGTTCTATCAACCAAATGCATGAAGATGGATATTGAATGATGAATAGGACTGCATTTGATTGTAAGAATAGTCTTTTAATTTGAATGAGCTTTTTCTTCAATTAATATAGTTTAATATATATCATACTATTGAATGAGGAATGATCATTGCAGACCTTATATGTTAGTAACAAATAGGTACAATTGTTGATTGGAATATATTTATCTAATACGCGCCCCTCAAGATTAAGTTAGCATCAGTAACTTTGGTCTTGTCTCTAGTAACAAATAAATCTAATCTTGTCTCTAATATTTCTAATATATTTTCCAGCTTGTACTTGTTCTCTAACAAAGTGATAGTCTAGTGATATATGTTTCATGCAAATGTGTAGAATAATAGGATTGGAGCATAGTTAAGGAGATGCAATGTTATCAGAAATAATCTTTGGAGGAACTGTGTAGCATCTGTATTGGTTGAACCATCATGAAGATAAAGTTTTGTCGTGGAAGACAAGGGTGTTGTTGATGGTTTTACCCCATCCATGTAGAGTCCATCTTTAATAGGGATTAGTTCTACACCCAAAAAATAGGAAGGATAATCCATATTTGTGAGGGAGAATTGGTGAAATAAGGCTGCAATAAAGTTGCTTATAAATTGATTATCATTTCCTATCTGAAAAATATCATCTACATGTACCAGAAAGTATCATAAGGCTGCAATAAAGTTGCTTATAATAGAAGTTTTTATTAATATATTATTAGTATTAGTTAATAAACAAATATTAATAAATATATTAATAATTGTTATAATTGAAAAAAAATACATAATAATAAAAGTTTTTAGTAATATATTATTACTATTAGTTAATAAACAAATATTAATAAATATATTAATTAAGAAATATAGTGGATTTTAAAAGAGAGGATTAAAAGTTAAAAAACATCACAATAGGATTAAAAGTGTGTAAAAATTTAAATTTTTTATTTTTATTAAAATAATATATTTGAATGGTTATCATGTATGATGGTCTAAATTTTTTTACACCGACGGAGTGTGTGTGTGTGTGTATATATATATATATATATATATATATATATATATATATATATATATATATATATATATATATATGACCTTCCGAAAATATATACTTCGTCTGGTTTATGAAGTCGCTTGAAAAGAGGACAAGACTAGTAAACCAGTCCATAATGAAGAAGTGGCACCCGGGGAAGATGCAGCTCGACTTTAGAGTCTAGGCATCATCGTCTCCGAATAGCAGTCTGTGGGTGCTACTAGCTCGGATAACATTAGTAACCGGAACCTACTTACACATAAATCGGGCAATAACCGACTTGTTAATGAATGTAACTGTCGTCGGCGCATTAAAGCTAACGTTATGCAACCTACACCTTCATTCATGGTGACAGCGACTATTATGGAGTTACAGAGCCCAAAGGTCATACCTTGATTGAGACTCTTCAATGATGTAAACTCAGCACTATAAAAGGGGCTCCCGCAAGAGGGATAAGCAAGACCTTATTATTGGGACAATGCGCACTATCGACTTAGCTCCCAAATCCTCAATCATTCTACAAACCTTCTTTCGTGGCTTCCCCTACTCTCAGAGGGAAACTAACCGAATAATGTTTTTACGCAAGAACATTGGCACCCACCGTGGGGCCTTGGTAAAACTATCCTAGGCCACACCTCAAAATACATTCACAAGAATGTCGTCCGAAGGAGATCCCTCAAACATGACGCAATTGTTATCCATGGTAGAGGCTCTAAGAAAGCAGAACAAAACTCTACAAGATAGTGTCGCTGACTTGCAACTCAAATGCCTGGGAGATGAACAACTAGAAGTGGAGCTTCTAGAACCTCAACCACTGTCTCAAGCCATATGGGATGACCAAACCCTAGAAGACTTCAAGTCATTGTCGCTATCAATTTACGACGGCAAAACTGATCCTCAGGAGCATGTTATTGCCATCAATAATCAAATGGAAATAATAGCCCCCACTAAATCACTAAAATGTAAGATGATGGTTGGTACCTTCAAGGACGTAGCTCTGAGGTGGTATTGAGCTTACCCTGATTATCTATGGAAACCTACTCGGACCTAATGAAGAAGCTGGTTCAACATTTCTCAGTCAACAGGCGTCGCAAGGTCTCGACAACTACCTTGTTCAATGTGCGAAAAGGTCAGGTGGAGTCTCTATGGGAATACCTAGCTCATTTAACGAAGAGACCATTAAAGTATCTCATCCTAATCAAGAGTTATTCGTTAGAGCATTTCAGCACGGCCTTCGAGCCGGGCAGTTCAATGAGTGCCTAGCACAGAAATCGGAATCCAACATGGATGAAATCATTACCAAAGTCGAATGCTACATAAAGGATAAGGAAAGTAACCGAGAGAACCGATCCAGGGACACCTCGGAGAAAATTAAGATCGAGGAAGAGGGGTCGGGAAGGAAGCTAGAGTCTTCTCGGACTGCTCTCAATATCTTGTTTAGAAAGAATTTCTCCATAAGCCTTCATCTCATTTGTGATCAAAATCAATCTAGAGATGTAATCAAGTACCTTCATCTCATTTGTTGAGATTCTCATACTTCTTATGTAGAGACTAAAGTTTCACCGTCTTCACTAATGCATCACTGTCGTAGCATTGTGCCAGTATGTTACACACAGCTTTTGCCGCCATGGAATCACCAATTTTCTCAAACACATTTACATCCACACACTAATGGATGTAGAACAATTCCTTTTGATCTTTCTTCCTCGTATCTCTTTTTTGTTTTTCTATGCCTTCGTTGCATCCATTCCAACCGGAACGTAACCTTTGATGATGAGATCAAGAACATCTTGAGCACTGAACAACACACACATCTGAATCATCCACCGATTCCAATTCTTTCCATCAAATACTGGAAGTTTAGTATAGAAGCTATTGTCGCACTTTTGTGGAGGTGGACTAAGATTTTAGCCTTGTAGCATCAAATATGTTTGTCCCGCTCCCACCCCATTTTTTAAGAAATTTTGAGGGCACTGACATTTACATAAAATTTTATATTTTTATACTTAAAAGCGTTAGATTTTGTTCATAAACCTTATAATTTCTATCAATATAGAAATCAAGAACAAAACCTTAAATAAAATCCTTAAACTCATATCTGAATATAATTATAAGAATGAAAGCGGAAGCGTACCTGAATTTGTCATTGAGAATCACTGAAGGTGTGCGGGTGTTTAATATTCCAATTTGTAGAGTTTCTTATGGCTCCTTGATTCTCCTCTGATGGGGATGAAGAGAAAATTTCTAATAAGTCGTTTTCGCGTTGTCTACAAATGGGGACCATAACCTCTATAAATAACCTTAGGGTTATTTCTTAGTATTCAATATTTTAGTATTCAATATTCTAATTTGGCCCATCATCAAATTAGATATTGACTTATGGTATCTACACAATAACCTGATATTTCATGACATTTATGCTTTTATCCATAAACTCAGTATTTGGCCCATCATCAAATTAGATATAGACTTATGGTATCTACACAATAACCTGACATTTCATGACATTTATGATTTTAGCCACAAACTTAGCATATATTAATTAGACCACTTTAAGTCTCGACTAATTAAAATAATGGCACTAACAACTTAAATGTTACATTTGTGACCCAAAATTCTAACAATCTTCCACTGGTCACATATGTAACTTTACATCTGTGTTAAACTTTATAAGCTCAAAATTCACCATTATATCCCTTAAGCATATCCAAATTATCTCGTCCATTAATCATGTCACTATTCAGAACCAGGGCGATTTTCGTTATAGCAATCATAGTTAAACCCATCAATGATCATCAATAGTGACACAACTAAAGACATAGATCCATCATGAAATATGTAGTATGAAAATCACATGAAGTTGGTATGTATATGTCGATTTTCAACTAGTCCTACTTTACTTTAGTGAGATTATTCAACAACTTTATTGTACAAAACATAAACTGCTGAATATCAAACTTTATTAATTTGGATAATATTCAAAACCATAGTATGCATACATAATACCAAAATAGAGAACATAAAATTCATAATTGACTAACTCCCACTAAACCAAAGACTCCTCTAACGGTAAAACACTCATGCAAGCAGTGTGTTCATGAAATACCTTGGGTTGAAGACCGTTTGTAAGAGGATATGCTATCATGGCGTTTTCCCCCAAGTGTTCTATAGAAATTTGTCCATTTTGTACTATTTCCTTAACAACTAGGAACTTGATTTCAATATGTTTTGACTCTATCGAACTCCTATTATTGTTGGAGTATAGGACGATTGATTTATTGTCACAGTATAACTTAAGTGGTCTTTCAATTCCTTCCACAATTAGGATCCCAGTGACAAGATTCCTCAGCCAAATCCCATGCTTGTATGTCTCATAACATGCTATAAACTCTGCTGCCATAATGGATGAAGCCGTAAGAGTTTGCTTGGCACTGCGCCAAGAAACTACACCACCAACCAACATGTATATATAGCCTAAAGTGGATCTTTTGTTATCTTGGCATCCAACAAAATCTCATTCAGAGTATCCAGTGATCTCTAACTCGTCTGACCTCCTATATGTGAGCATATAATATTTTGTTCTCTTTAAATACCTCATAACCTTTTTGGCTGCTTTCAAATGATCCATTCCTGGAACGCAATATCTGCCTAACACCCCAACTATGAACGCAATATCCAGACATTGTACATACTTAGGCATACATTAGACTCCCTACTGCTGATGCATAAGGAATCTTTTGCATTTCCTGAATTTCTAAATTTCCTTTTGGGCACTGATTGATGTAACACCCCCTTCTAATTACCCGCGTTTTATAAATAATAATCAGAGTATTTAATCATCATCAAGAAGGCGTCACAATTTAAAACATAAAAATTTGACCAAACAGCGTCATGCTTCACTGAAGAATACTCATCAATTAAATCATACTCAAAATTATGTTTAACAGCGGAAATGAAACATAATCAAATCCCGAATACTTTACTCAACAGTTATTCCAGGATAATAAATCAACAAAATTCCAAAATTATTAAAATATCCATAAAAGGATTCCAAACAATCGTTTTCCCCCAGTGTTACATCTACCAGAGCACGACACTGACACGCGGACAAAGACTCGAATCTAAGGCTATCCTCACCAACTCCAAGCAGCTAATCACTTCGGATCTGAAATGTTAAAGTAAGGGTGAGATTTCATTTCAATGTAATATGTATTATACGTTCTTAGATCCAACAGATTAATTGAATATATTAGTTCATCAACCAACACAAGATCATAAACAATACAGAAACAATTCACACAATGATCATGTATAAATATCAAACAATGGCAATTGTAACACTGTAAACCATCCTAACATGTTACAATTCCATATGCAATGCAGACTCTATGCATGTGGTACCAATCGTGAACCGCGTTCACCCACTGCTCCGTTTACTCGTGGAAAGACAGTGTAATCCATGATTCGCCCACACCATTGGGTCAAGAATCTAGCCTCACTACCTCTACCCAGGTCAGTCTCTTGGCTCTGCAAGCTCACTTCCGCACAATGGGAATGAACCAATTAACAAATGTATATGCATGCAATCATAAAAGCATGCCACATTATTCCACTGATCATAATAAATCAACATAGCCAAACGATGTCATTTCACCAATACATCACATTCAAATCACAATGGACATCAAAATATAACATGGTATGCATTAGTTCTCATCCGGTACTCAGACCATTCGCATTAATTACCATCTTCCGTATTTAAATCCACATTCTCAAAAATCGGGAACTCGGCTCTTTTTAAAATAATTTTCAATAAAATAATATTTTTCTTTTCCAGGAGGTAGAACTTTAAATTTAAGAAATAACGCCGAAAACGGCACTCGAATCGGAGTTACGGTTTAGAAAATATGCATTTTTGAAAATTTAGAAGTTTTGGAAAAATACACAGTGGTAACCGGTTCCTCACTGGGAGAACCCGGTTCCCACAATTTGAAAAATACACGCCCGGAAATTTGTATGGGAACCGGTTCCTCCCCACAGGAACCGGTTCCAGTTTTCAAAATAGAGTCCCCTGATTTTGTATGGGGAACCAGTTCCTCCCAGGAACCGGTTCGTGTAAAAATTCAATTTGAATTTTCTACTGGAACCGGTTCCTCCCCACGGGAACCGGTTTCACGACTTATAACAACAAAATTTATCATTTTGACACTTTATGCATCCTTAACCATTTCCAACCTTTCCCGAATTATAATATCATGAACACCATTCTAACACCATTTTACACCATTTTGACATCAACTAACATAATTTATCCATTCCTAATTATCATCTGACACACTAGTGATAAATTTTCCATCCACTGACACAATTAGGGTTTCATACTATAATCTACCATTCCAATTCCTAACATACCCAATCATCCCATTGGTTCCCAAAACCCATAAGACATATTAACCAAATAAAATCACCCCTTACCTCGCGATGATTCTCCGGTTTCTCTCGGCGTCGGCTTTTCCTCTCTTCTCTTCTTTCTCCAACTCTACGTGAAATGATTTTCCAAAACCTTCTCTTTTTCCTTTCTTTTCCTTTTATATTTCCTTTTAATATTCCAATTAAATAATTAATTAATACTTAGCAATTAGTAGAGTGTTTTACTATCACACCCACCGTTTACTCTGCACACCTCCAAACCTTTCCTCATTAAATAATCCAATTAATCCAGATGAATTAAATATTTAAGACTTTAATCAATTAAATAATTAATTCTCGCTTATTTAATATTGAATTAAATCGGGGTGTCACAACTCTCCCCCACTAAAAGAGTTTTCGTCCTCGAAAACATACCTTAGACGAAAAGTTCGGGATATGAGTCCTTCATCGACTCTCCGCTCCCAAGTCACATTTCCTTCATGGTCCTCCCAAGCTACTCGTGTGCTATCTCTTTACCTCGCGATTGCTTCACTTTTCGATCCTCAATTTTCGCAGCAACGATCAAATTATCTCGTACGAACATCATCTACTTGAATCTCATGAGACGGATCCGCAATGTACCTCCTCAATGAGATACATGGAAAACATCATGCAAATTTAGTGGCGGTAAAGCAATCGATACGCAACTTTCCCAACTCTCTTGGTAATCGAAGCGGACCAATAAAGCGGAGTCAACTTCCTTGACTTCAAAGCTCGACCAATACCGGTCATCGAGTAACTCTCATAAACACATGATCTCCTTCATCAAACTCGAGATCCTTCCTCCTCTCATCGTGATAACTCTTCCGACGACTCGAGAAGTCCTCATCTTCTCTGAATCATCTTAATCTTTTCGAAGTTTGTTGAGCGATTTACGGTCCAATCACGCACTTTCTCCAGTTCGTATCAACACAGCGGTGTCCGACATCTCCTACCATACAATGCCTCAAATGGAGCCATACCAATGCTCGAATGAAAACTATTGTTGTAGGTAAACTCTATCAATGGCAAATAGCTATCCCAAGCTCCACCTTTCTCTAACACACAAGCTCTTAACAAATCCTCTAACGACTGAATCGTCCTCTCCGTCGACCATCATGCATGGATGATATCAGAACTCAATCGTAACTTAGTACCCGAGCTTCTTGCAATCTGTCCGAACTTAGAAGTAAACCTCGGATCTCTATCCGACACAATGCTAGACGGAATACCATGCAAACTCACAACTTTCTCAACATACAATTCTGCCAACCTTTCCATCGGATAATCCATTCTTATCGGAATAAAGTGAGCAGACTTCGTCAATCGATCGACAATCACCAGATAGAATCACGGTTCTTGTTCTACCGACACAAAATCCATAGAAATGCCATCCCATTTCCATTCGAGCGAATAACGGTTCCATCAGTCCGACTTCGATGCTCAATCTTTGATTTCGACAAACCAAACATGCATACACAAACTCGGCGATTTCCTTCTTCACCGCCACCAAAATAACTTCTTCAAGTCATGGTACATCTTAGTAGCACCAGGATGAATACTCAATCCACTTGATGTCCTTCCTCCAAGATACTCTTCCGATCTCGAACATCCGAACACACACTCTATCACCAAATCTCATGACACCATTCTCGTCAATTCGGAATTCACCTCCTTGACCTTGGTTAATCAATGTCAGCTTATCTACCAAACCAACATCAGACTTCTGCCCATTTCGAATCTCTTCCAAAATACCACTAGTCAGCTTCAACATGCCCAACTTCACACTATTCGGAGTAGTCTCACAAACCAAACTTAAGTCTCTGAATTGCTCAACCAACTCTAGTTCACGGACCATCAACATCGACATATGCAAGGATTTCCTGCTCAATGCATCTGCTACGACATTTGCCTTACCAGGATGGTAGTTCAAACCAAAATCGTAATCCTTGAGAAATTCCAACCATCTCCTCTGTCTCATATTCAACTCCTTCTGATCAAAGAGATACTTCAGGCTCTTATGATCGCTGAAAACCTCGAACCGTGAACCATACAGATAATGCCTCCATAGCTTCAACACAAACACCACGGCCGCCAACTCTAAATCATGAGTCGGGTAATTCCTTTCATGAGTCTTTAACTGTCTCGAAGCATAAGCCACAACCTGCTTATCTTGCATCAAAACACCTCCTAAACCCATCAAAGACGCATCACAATACACCACGAAGGATTCTTCCGGATTCGGCAAAATTAAAATCGGAGCACTAGTCAATCTCCTCTTCAATTCTTGGAATCCTTTTTCACAATCTATATCCCAAACAAATGCTTGACCCTTCCTCGTCAGCTTAGTCAACGGTAATGCTAACTTCGAAAATCCCTCAATGAATTTCCTGTAATAACCTGCCAGACCAAGAAAGCTACGAATCTCTGAAGCATTCTTCGGCGCTTCCCACTGAGATACGGCTTCTACTTTTGTAGGATCAACAGCAATACCATTCTTGGAAATCACATGACCAAGAAAACTCACTTCGCTTAACCAAAACTCACATTTAGACAACTTCGCATAAAGTTTCTTTTCTTTCAACAATTCCAATACAATTCTAAGATGATTTGCATGCTCCTCATCATTCTTTGAATAGATCAGAATGTCGTCAATAAACACCACCACAAACTTGTCAAGATACGGATGAAATATCCTGTTCATATACTCCATAAACACACCAGGTGCATTAGTAACTCCAAATGGCATAACAGAATACTCATAATGCCCATACCTTGTTCTGAATGCAGTCTTCTGAATATCTCCCGCCTTAACACGAATCTGATGATATCCAGACCTCAGATCAATTTTGCTAAATACACACGCTCCGACCAACTGATCCATCAAATCATCAATCCTCGGCAATGGATACCGATTCTTGATTGTCACTTTATTCAATTGCCTGTAGTCAACACACAATCTCATTGTACCTTCCTTCTTCTTAACCAACAATACCGGCGCACCCCACGGTGAAACACTAGGCCGAATAAATTTCTTCTCAAGCAACTCCTCTAACTGCTTCTTCAACTCTGACAACTCAGATGCCGACATGCGATAAGGCGCCATCGACACCGGACTAGTTCCAGGAATTAAATCTATAGCAAACTCCACCTCTCTCTCAGGTGGTAACTCATTCACATCTTCCGGAAACACCTCTGGAAATTCATTAACAACTGGAAGTTCACCACTCTTAGCCTTTCCTTTCACTTCCGTCAAAGAATATAACATAAACACCACAGCACCATCTCTAACAGCTGAATTCATCTTCTTAACTGACATAGTCTCATCTTCCACCTTAACTTCTTCAGGAAATAAGACTGTCTTCTCAAAACAATTGATATGAACCTGGTTGAAGACCAACCAGTTCATTCCAAGGATAATATCAAGTTGTTCTAATGGTAGGCACACTAAATCCATACCGAAACCTCTATCAAAAATAACAATAGGACAATTCCTACAAACATACGAAGTAGTCACTGACCCCGACGCAGGAGTGTCAATAATCATACTTCCATCCAAATTGGAAATTTCCAAATTCAATCTCTTAGCACAATCCAAAGAAATAAAAGAATGTGTCGCTCCAGTATCAATAATTGCTATTAAAGGTATGCCATTAAAAAAACATGTACCTTTAATCAACCGATCATCAGGCTTAACATCTGACCCTGACAAAGCGAACACCTTTCCACCGGCTTGCTCTTTCTTTGGTTTAGTACACTGCGGACGAGTGTGTCCTTCTTCACCACAGTTGTAACATGTTATCTTTCTGGATCTACACTCAGCAGCTAAATGACCAAACCTTCCACAGTTGTTGCACTTCCTCGCCTCATTCTTGCATTCAGGAGCTCGGTGACCCAATTCACCACATCTGTAACACTTTACGGAAGAACCCGAAGAACCAGAGTCTCCCCCACTAGGCTTCTTCCAACCTCCAGATTTCTGATTATTTCTATCGTACGGCTTACCACGATCCATATGTCTCTTGCCTTTACGATCAGCATAACTCTGAGCATTTGACTTAGTACTAGCAAGATCTTCTTCCAGAATCCTACTACAATCAACCAAATCAGGAAACCTTCTAATACGCTGATACCTGATTCCCTGCTTGATCTCGTCACGCAAACCATTCTCAAACTTGATACATTTGGAAAATTCTCCATCTGCATCGTTAGGATAATTAGCATAATACTTTGCTAACTCAGTAAACTTGGTCGCGTACTCACTCACGGACTTGTTGCCTTGCTTGAGCTCCAGGAATTCTATCTCTTTCTTACCCCGAATATCTTCAGGAAAATACCTTCTCAGAAAAGCTCTCCTGAACACAGCCCAAGTCAATGCAACCCCGTCTTCTTCCAATTCAGTCCTGGTAGCAACCCACCAGTCGTCAGCTTCCTCTGCTAACATGTGAGTACCATACCTCACCTTCAGCCCCTCAGCACAATCAATAACTCTGAAGATCCTCTCGATCTCCTTCAGCCACTTCTGAGCACCCTCGGGATCATGTGCACCTTTGAACAACGGAGGATTATTCCTCTGAAAATTCCCCAATTGTCTGTCAGCACCAATCGCAGCCCCCTGCTGATTCCCTCCGAGCACTCCAGCTAACATTCCCAAAGCCTCAGCAATAGCATCATCATTCCTTCCGTTACCTCTTCCGGCCATTGTTCTGTAACATTACAAAACAATCTACATCAGCACACAAGTATCGACAGTGTTACTTACACTAGTCGCATACTAGAGGGATAACGACACTAAGACAAGACCGACTATGCTCTGATACCACTATTGTAACACCCCCTTCTAATTACCCGCGTTTTATAAATAATAATCAGAGTATTTAATCATCATCAAGAAGGCGTCACAATTTAAAACATAAAAATTTGACCAAACAGCGTCATGCTTCACTGAAGAATACTCATCAATTAAATCATACTCAAAATTATGTTTAAATGCGGAAATGAAACATAATCAAATCCCGAATACTTTACTCAACAGTTATTCCAGGATAATAAATCAACAAAATTCCAAAATTATTAAAATATCCATAAAAGGATTCCAAACAATCGTTTTCCCCCAGTGTTACATCTACCAGAGCACGACACTGACGACGCGGACAAAGACTCGAATCTAAGGCTATCCTCACCAACTCAAGCAGCTAATCACCGGATCTGAAATGTTAAAGTAAGGGTGAGATTTCATTTCAATGTAATATGTATTATACGTTCTTAGATCCAACAAATTAATTGAATATATTAGTTCATCAACCAACACAAGATCATAAACAATACAGAAACAATTCACACAATGATCATGTATAAATATCAAACAATGGCAATTGTAACACTGGAAACCATCCTAACATGTTACAATTCCATATGCAATGCAGACTCTATGCATGTGGTACCAATCGTGAACCGCGTTCACCCACTGCTCCATTTACTCGTGGAAAGACAGTGTAATCCATGATTCGCTCACACCATTGGGTCAAGAATCTAGCCTCACTACCTCTACCCAGGTCAGTCTCTTGGCTCTGCAAGCTCACTTCCGCACAATGGGAATGAACCAATTAACAAATGTATATGCATGCAATCATAAAAGCATGCCACATTATTCCACTGATCATAATAAATCAACATAGCCAAACGATGTCATTTCACCAATACATCACATTCAAATCACAATGGACATCAAAATATAACATGGTATGCATTAGTTCTCATCCGGTACTCAGACCATTCGCATTAATTACCATCTTCCGTATTTAAATCCACATTCTCAAAAATCGGGAACTCGGCTCTTTTTAAAATAATTTTCAATAAAATAATATTTTTCTTTTCCAGGAGGTAGAACTTTAAATTTAAGAAATAACGCGGCACTCGAATCGGAGTTACGGTTTAGAAAATATGCATTTTGAAAATTTAGAAGTTTTGGAAAATACACTGTGGTAACGGTTCCTCTTGGAGAACCGGTTCCCACAATTTGAAAAATACACGCTCCTGGAAATTTGTATGGGGAACCCGGTTCCTCCCCACAGGGAACCGGTTCCAGTTTTCAAAATAGAGTCCCCCTGGATTTTTGTATGGGGAACCGGTTCCTCCCAGGAACCGGTTCCAGTCTAAAAATTCGAATTTGAATTTTCTGTTGGAACCGGTTCCTCCCACAGGAACCGGTTTCCACGACTGTATTAACAAAATTTATCATTTTTGACAGCTTTATGCATCCTTAACCATTTCCAACCTTTCCAATACGAATTATAATATCATGAACACCATTCTAACACCATTTTACACCATTTTGACATCAACTAACATAATTTATCCATTCCTAATTATCATTTGACACACTAGTGATAAATTTTCCATCCACTGACACAATTAGGGTTTCATACTATAATCTACCATTCCAATTCCTAACATACCCAATCATCCCATTGGTTCCCAAAATCCATAAGACATATTAACCAAATAAAATCACCCCTTACCTCGCGATGATTCTCCGGTTTCTCTCGGCGTCGGCTTTCCTCTCTTTCTCCAACTCTCGTGAAATGATTTTCCAAAACCTTCTCTTTTTCCTTTCTTTTCCTTTTATATTTCCTTTTAATATTTCAATTAAATAATTAATTAATACTTAGCAATTAGTAGAGTGTTTTACTATCACACCCACCGTTTACTCTGCACACCTCCAAACCTTTCCTCATTAAATAATCCAATTAATCCAGATGAATTAAATATTTAAGACTTTAATCAATTAAATAATTAATTCTCGCTTATTTAATATTGAATTAAATCGGGGTGTCACAATTGAGACTAAATTTGCCTCCCTTAGCAATTGGGGCATCCCCTGGTTTAAAATCCTACATGCCAAACTTTTTAAGTACTTTTTCGATATAGCTCCTTTATAATAATCCTAAAATACCCCGAGATCGATCTCGGTGTATTTGAATTCCTAATACAAAGGACGTGTCACCAAGATCTTTCATTTCAAATTTTCTTGATAGAAATTTCTTGGTATCATGCATCTTGCCTATATCATTAGCGGCAAGTAGTATGTCATCGACATACAAGACAAGGAAAATGTACTTGCTCCCACTGAATTTATAATACACACAATCTTGAACAACATTCACCTCAAAACTAAATGCGAGAATTACTTCATGAAACTTGTGGTACCGCTGACAAGATGCATACTTTAGTACATATATGGATTTTATCTACTTGCAAACCATATTCTTTGACTCTCCTGACACAAAGTTTTCTGGTTGTATCATATAGATCGTTTCATCATGTTTCCATTGAGGAATGTTGTCTTGACATCCATTTGATGGAGTTCTATATCGTAATGTGCAACAAGAGTCATGATTGTCCTAAAAGAGTCATTCGATGAAACCGGAGAGAAAGTCTCTTTAAAGCCAATCCCTTCCTTTTGGGTATAGCCCTTATCCACAAGACGAACCCTCTCCACATTACAGTTAGAATCCTGTTTGGTCTTAAAAATTCACTTCAACCAATGAGTTTCACACCTTCAGGTAATGGGATAAGTTCTCAAACTTTATTGTCTTGCATGGACTTATACTCCTCTTTCATTGCTTTAATCCACTTTTCCGAGTTGGAATCTTGCATGGCTTGACAAAAGTTGATTCGATCATCTTCTGTCACACCATTAATTTCCTCATGTTCTTGGAGAAATACTATGTAATCATCCGGAATAACATTTCTCTTTTCTCTAATGGATCTCTGCAAAGGCATTGGTTCTTGTAACATCTGTTCTTGGGATTTTGAGTTTGTTCTTCATGAATTACCAAATCATCTTGAGTATGAGGAAAATCAACAATGTCTTGTGGAGGTTCCATACTTGTTTGATCAAAAGTAAATGTATGAATTGGTTCTGGTATTGTTATTGATTATTCCTTTAAAACAAAGTCTTTAACCTTATTTTTTCCCCAAACTCAATATCCTCAAAGAATATGGTTGTTCCCATCTCAAAAATTGAATTGAATTTGGGATCATAAAATTTATAGCCCCTAGATCTTTCAGAATAACCAATAAGGTATCAGCTAACTGTTCAAGAGTCCAATTTCTTTTCATTTGGCCTATAAGGCCTTGCCTCAGCTGGACATCCCCACACATGAAAATGTTTTAAACTAGGCTTTCGCCCAGTCCAATGCTCGTAAGGTGTTTTGGCAGCCGCTTTCATTGGTACTCTATTTAGAATATAAGTTGCAATCTTTAGTGTCTCTCCCTAAAGTGACTCTGGCGAGGTAGAATGACAAATCATACTCCTTACCATATCCTTAAGATTCTGATTTTGTCTTTCAGTAACACTGTTCATGCTAGGCGATCCTAGCATGGTGTACTATGGGATGGTTCCACATTCCTCTAGGTATTTGGCAAAAGGCCCTGGACGTTGTTCACATAAACCATCATATCTGCCGTATTATTCACCGCCACTGTCATATTTGACTTTCTTAATTCTTTTGTTGAGTTAATTCTCAACTTTAGCCTTAAATGATTTTAACACATCCACTGATTGATACTTTTCATGGATGAGAAATATGTGTGCATATCTAGAATAATCGTCTATGCATGATATAAAATATTGTTGATCGTTCCAAGAAGGTGTAGGAAATGGTCCACAAATGTCTGTATGTTCAATTCTAAGACATTTGTAGCTCTATATGCACCGTATTTCTTTATTTTGGTTTGTTTACCTTTATCGCATTAAACACAAACATCAAAGTTTGTGAAGTCAATAGAATCCAAAATTCCATATGACATTAGTCGCTCAACTCTATTTTTAGATATGTGACCTAGGCGTTTGTGCCATAATGCTCCTGAATCATTATCATCAATTATACACTTAGTACCACATGATTCCACATTCAAGAATTCGCCATAAGCAGCTATTGTGTCAAGCAAGTATAAATTATCATGACCCATAAGCGAATCAGTTCCAACAATATCTGAAATGAAAGATAACTTGAACATATTGTTTCCAAATGAACAAGAATAATCTGATTTGTCCAAATAAGAAATCGAAATTAAATTCTGTCTAAATGACGGAACCATAAAAGTGTCTTTCAAATCCAAATAAAATCTGGTACACATTAATAATCTAAAATGCCCAATAGCTTTCACCTCCACCGACTTTCCATCTCCCACATAGATGTATCTTTCAACATCATTTGGATTTCGGTAGTTTAGGCAATCCTTTATTGAAAAATGATGTTAGTAGTTGCACCACAGTCTAACTACTAAGTGTTCCAGGTACTAAAGCTAAATTGACCTCAGAAGAGACCAAATCATGCTTCATGTGATTTGTCCCAGTAAGGACCAGAATTGAATTCAAATTAGCAGATATTGAAGTAATGATAGTTGAAAAACAAGAACAAAATTAAATATTTTAAATATACTCACATAAAAAAACTGAATTATCAATTTGTTCAAATAAAGATATAACTCATCTCAAGTTACCTAGTGCACCATTAATATTGAGTCTTTGGACACTAATATTAACTGTTAGTTATATTCTTGTTGTAACGATCAGACATTGATAATAAAAATATGTCGATTATAAACCCCTCTTCGGATTGATTTATTATTTACATGTAAGACCTTATAATTATCACATGTTTACCATCACATGCGCGTATGAAAATCGGTCAACCATCAATTGTCCTTTCGGTCAATTGATATTTGCATGGACATAACATACACACAACAACAACAAAAATTAATATTTTTCATAAACAATTTCCATAAAAGTTGTCACTTTGACAATATTTTTTATTTCAACTACTCACTTAAAAGTTAAACTACTATATAAAAATATAATTCATAGTTAATATTTAAACAAAAATTATAATTAAATAAAATAAATTATTACTATTCTATTCATAGCGTGTGTAAAACAAATTATTATATGGCGTAACAAAATATTTAATTGCCTTTCATTACAAAAAGAATAAATTTAGTACTGAAGTGAATTTTTTTGGAAGTCTTCTCCGAGAGATTGGATCAAGATTAACTGTGACGGTACTTCCCTTAATAATCCTGGTATTTCTGCTTGTGGTGGTATTTTTAGAAATCATGACGGAAATTTCTTGGGTGCTTTTGCTCAATTTCTGGGTTCTTCTAACTCGCTCATCGTCGAACTCTCAGATGTTATGGCTGCAATTGAGTTCGCTAACGAACAAGGTTGGAATAATATTTGGTTAGAGTCGGATTCTATGGCAGTGGTTCTCGCTTTCAAGCCGCCTTATTTGGTTCCTTGGCAGATTCGTTCTAGATGGTTTCATTGTGTTCATATTACGTTCGTTCATAGTATCTCATATATTTAGGAAAGAGAATACTTGTGCAGATTCTCTTGCTAACATAGGATTGACTACTACAGGTTTGATTAGATTTAATGCTCTTTTCATTTTTTTGAGAAAAGATTTTGTGAAGAGTTAGGTTTACCGTTCTTCAGGTTCATCTCTAGTTGAAAGGGTTTTGGTATAGTTCCCCTCTTTATTTTTGTTCCACCTTTTCTTCTTTTTATCTTAATATTATCTCATTAAAAAAAAAAACTTACAACATACAGTATTATTTAAAATTTACCAAAAGCAACATGTGTATCAATTCTAATAAATAATCAAATAACACACTCCTAAATTTTATAAACATATGCAACCATGTTTTAATGTAAATTAATTATTACTAATAAATTAATTTCAAAATATTTAAAAAAAAAAGTATTTATAAACAGTATCATAGTGCCTTTTGCGAGAAGTTCACGCTTTAAAACAAATTCACGGAATATAAATATTCATCACATAACAAATAAACAATTGTGTACCATATATAGTATTGATAACCGATAAGGAATACTCACATAATTTAATAAAAAAATTTATTAACAAAAGTTTGCGGGTGTTTGATCTTCTAATTTGTAAAAAAAATTATAATATTTTGATTTTTTTTTTTATGAGGATGAAAAGAGAGTTCTTAATAAGCTATTTTCTTATTGTCTACAAATAGAGACTATAACATCTAGAAATAGTTATTTCTTAGTATTCAATATTATAATATGACCAATCATCAAAATAATTTAACTTTTCATGATATTTATGTATTTATCCATAAATTTAATATTATATTAATTAGACCCTTTTAAGTTTTGACTAATTAAAATAATGACACTAACAATTTAAATGTTATATTTGTGGTTTAAAATTCTAACAAAAAAATATAAAATTTGTCAAAAATTTTGTTTTCGCCTTTTATTTTTTTCTCGAAATTGACCTAAATTTTAGATTCACACACTCAACTATATTTGTTCCACCCTATTTTTTACGGAATAGAATTAAATTGGACGGATATACCTGTTTGTGAATTATAATTTCAGCCTAATATAGATTATTTATAAATGGAAATAAGTAATTAATTTCTTAATCAAGATATTCTTTTTCCAATCTCCCTCTCCAAACCATTTATTTACTCTCCTATCTCATATTTCTAAAATCAACATTCATGTATTTGTTTGGTAGTAATAAAGATAAACATCCATATTATGATTTATGACCGATCAAGTTCAATTACTCCACTCCATTAATAACATTACTTAAAGAATCTTTATCCGTCTTGAACTGATACACCCCATGTGTATTCTTATTTCTTAGCATGTTGTATCGTACAAACATTCTTAAAATATATTTTATGTATAAATCAAAATCCACGTGAAATAACGTTTGTATTAAATTATAAAATATATAAAATATATTTATTCCAGTAGTATACCGTATACGTACGTCAGAAACGGTAAAGTGGATAGAAGGAAGAAATGAAAAGTAAACGGAGGATAATTTGGTCATTCCATTTCACAATAAGGGCCAATAATTATGTTTCTTAAATATCAACCAATAAAAATTGAAACAATGATAGTATAAATATCAAGATCGGGAAGAAGAGTTTCAAGAGTACAAGTTAGAAACTTTTCATACCAGAGTTTTGGGAGAGTGAGATGGCACAGTGGTCGTTACTCATCCTTCTCTTCTGCGCGGCCACCGCCGCCGCCGGAATCACCTTCCAGGACTCCAATCCTATTCGGATGGTCTCCGACGCGGAGGAGCAGCTACTTCACGTGATCGGAGAGAGTCGTCACGCTGTCTCTTTCGCCCGTTTCGCTAACAGGTACGGTAAGAGATATGATACGGCTGATGAGATGAAGGTTCGGTTTAAGATCTTTTTGGAGAATCTTGAAGTTATCAGGTCGACTAATAAGAGAGGACTCAGTTACAAGCTCGGTGTTAATCGTATGTGCTGTTGATTTTTCTTTGACTTTGATTTTTTCTTTTTTTTTTTTGTATTTTTTGTTTGGATTTGATTGAGATTTTTGTGGTGTAGGTTTTGCTGATTGGACTTGGGAGGAGTTTAGAAGGCATAGACTTGGTGCTGCTCAGAATTGCTCTGCTACTCTTAAGGGGAATCATAAGATTACTGATGCTAATCTTCCTGATGAGGTATGTTAGCAACAATTACTGTCAATTCTATGGAAATTGAATTATTTTATCGAATTATTATTGGTGTTGACGTGTCAGAGTAGTATTATGTGTATGGAATAGTCTATGTGTTGATGTTAGTTATAAACTACTAATACTATTATGCCTTATTGTATCTAGATTAATGAGAAGGATCGTGATAAGAACATTATGACATAGTTTGATCCATGTAGTCAACTGTTACTCTCTTAATAGGATAAGACTTGGTTGTTGTGACTGGAATGAGTGTGTTGTTTGATAGTGTGATGTATTTGTGTGCGCGCGCGCGCGACCATGGCAGGAGAATGCTTCCTATGTGTTACCATTAATTTCCTCATTCGACTGAATTTTCATGTTTCTTTCCTCGATTACTATCGGATGAGCTTTGTATGATTTTGTTTTCGTTTTGGTCTTTTGTGCAGAAAGACTGGAGGAAAGAAGGTATAGTCAGTGAAGTTAAAGATCAAGGCGGCTGTGGATCATGCTGGACATTCAGGTTACTTTCTGATTATGCGGAACTGTTTTGGGATTATTAGAATCTTTGTGAGTAGGTCTATTTGAAAATTCTAAAGACTAAGTTCTGGATAACCCTATCCTTTGGTCATTTAAGTAAGCTGTTTTTTTTAGAAATCATACAAGCAAACTTAACATTGTTTCTTTGTTTCAGGGTCTTTTTACTACTTGTTTTTAACTATTCTTCATTCTATGTTTTCACTTCATTGTATTTACCGTCGTTTCGATTGTAGCCTATTTATAGTGTCTAATAATTTTGTGGAAGTAATTGCAACAAGTTTGTGTGAATCACTTTCAAAAATTTATGAACACGCAAAGTCTTGCTTTATTTTAGTTACTTTTAACCAAATATTAAATTTTTCTATCACTTTCTTAATTTTTGTGCATTTAAAATTCAACCCCCACGGTCTTGCAAGTAGTTCCCTGTTATCATTTCTATAACTGTAACATTGTCCTCTGCAGCACAACTGGAGCATTGGAATCAGCTTACGCACAGGCATTTGGAAAGAATATCTCTCTTTCTGAGCAGCAGCTAGTGGATTGTGCTGGTGCTTTCAATAACTTTGGATGCAACGGTGGGTTGCCGTCACAAGCCTTTGAATACATTAAATACAACGGTGGCCTTGCGACAGAGGAAGCATATCCCTACACTGGAAGTAATGGTCTCTGCAAATCTACATCTGAAAAGGACGTTGCTGTTAAAGTCGTTGGCTCTGTCAACATCACCTTGGTAATAATACGTTTGATTATTAATTTACCGCTTGATGTGTGTGTTAACTCTACTCTACCTAGCTATGGCTCTTATGTGGTCATATGGATAAATGTAATGTTGCGTTGCATTTGCTCTGCAGAGGCATGGCAGAATCAGATCACTCAAACCTCAACTTCATCTATATGTGATTTTCTAATTGTGTTTAATTTTGATTTGGTTGTAGGGTGCCGAGGATGAATTGAAACACGCAGTTGCTTTTGCTCGGCCCGTGAGTGTCGCATTTCAGGTGGTGAAAGGCTTCAAATTATACAAGAGTGGAGTTTACACTAGTACAACTTGTGGCAGCACGCCAATGGTGAGTATGCTGCAATAGCAAGATAGTACCTGATCCTCCTCAATCCAGTGTTTGATTCAATTTTCAGAACAAAAATGCTTAGCAACAAGTTTAATGCACTGATATATAGTATATATCTTATTTATGGCATAGCATCATGCCTGACCAGATTTTGCCTTGCAGGATGTGAATCATGCTGTTCTTGCTGTTGGGTATGGAATTGAAGACGGCATACCATATTGGCTCATTAAAAATTCGTGGGGAGGTGATTGGGGTGACCATGGCTACTTCAAGATGGAAATGGGGAAGAATATGTGCGGTAAGGATCCACTGGATATGAATTCATACAGCTGAAGATAATCATTTCTCAGTCTCAGTTAGTTACTGACTTTGCTAAACCTCTTTGTTTAATTTCAGGTGTTGCAACTTGTTCATCCTATCCTATTGTGGCCTAAATGGAAAATAGGGATGTGATGCCCAAAAGGATGCCTTGGTGACTTCCATCTTGTACGCTATCTTTGTAGTTATTCATCTTTAACGTAAAATGCAGTGATATGATGAAGTCTTGTTGATGTTAGTCTGTAAAATAAGTTTGGAATTGAGATGCAACTTCTTCTATTAGCCATATACCACATTACTGAATAAAGATTGTAAATCATGTATCATTATCACATCGAGACATAATTTCATTAAAGGATGTCATGCAGGGTGTTTATCATTTCATTACTTAATAGTTTTAGGCTCTTTGCGACGATCAATAAATTATGATTTCTGAGAATGGTCAAAAACTCCTTTGTTTCCGATATAAGTAAGATAAACAAAATCCAAAATTATAGATGCATAATATCAGAACAAAACGAACACAAAAACTGTTAGCGGAGTTAAGAGGTCGAAGTCCGAAAGTGTTAATGGAGTAAACATTCATAATTTTAAGAGATTTAGAAATTACATATTCATCTAAACTTTTTTAAGACAATGTGATATTTGTCTCCTCTTTTATAAATTTAATATTTCCTCCATTCTTAATACATATGATATTTTAGCAAATTTTTCACACTTGAAACCATCGTAATTGAAATCATCCAACAAAAATTTCGTCAATGACAATTTTCACATGATGTCAGAATTTTTTAATACTCTATATTCTTTAATTTAAAACTCAAATATGATGTCGTTGTGTTTACTTGGTTGTATCTAAGGTATTATTGTGCTGAAAGAATATTAAAAGTATATGCAAGTTTTTTAATAAGTATTTGTTGAGTAATTTTAGAAAAATGAGAAGAGAATATTATAACACTGGACACAAATTAAGTACTTGTTGAACATTTTACTGTTCATATTTTGAAAAATATTATTTTTCATGTCAAGTAATGTTAATAGGACACAATAAATCATTAGCTTTTCAAAATAGTAGTAGAGTTATATAGGGTTTCGTATAAAAACAAAGAGTTGTTTTTAGTTATTTTTCAATTGACAAGAAAAAAGAGTCGTGCACTCATCTCTCTCTCTCTCTCTTTTTCTGGTCAAGACTCGTTTGTCGTATATATCAGAGAGATATCTTAAACCAAACGTCTCCAATGTGTTTGGGTGTGAGACGGAAATTCTTGGCTACAAAACAACAAGCGCTTGCGGCCATGGAACAAAGAAACTTCCTCTATCTCTAACATGATTTTGAATGTATGCAGTCTAGAGAAAATATAAATTTTGTATTATTTAGTACTTCCATATTAATTATATCTTTTAAAATTACAAATACCAATTTATTAGACCATTTGCATTGGACATAGTTTAAGTAATTCTATTTTAGGTAACTATCTTTCATTTTCTTATGTCACATCACAATTATATATTTTTGGATTTGGCTTTTTTCGGACACAAGTCTAATACCACATTTTAAGATTTTTTTAATATTAAAAACTTCAAAGTCAATATTAACATGATAAATATTAACTTCTTAAAACCTTAAGTGATAAATATGTAGTGAGTATATTTCGAGATTGTAGAAATTAAAAAATTATAAAAACAATCAGAAGACTTCAAATCAGTAGTTAGGAGATTCGATAGAGATGGTCGAGGACAAGAAAAGATTGTCAAAAATTAGTGGTGGTGGAGCTGCAGCGGGCTACGGTGTCATATCTGTTGGCGGAAAAATATCGATTAGTTGGCGACGAAGGATCAGTCAGATGGAGGTTCTTATCGGTCTACGACACTTCATGTTTTTGTCACTATGTATGATTTTTTTGGTACATCTGTTTTGAGCTTCTCCACTTCAATACATGGATCTATTTCTTAATGGATTGTGTTTTGAGCTTCTTATGGATATGTTAGGTTTCAACAATTATAAACATGTATCTCTGTTATTCTTGTTATAACAACCTTTTAGAATTTTATAGCTCAAGATATGGAGAATAAGTGATAATCCTAGTAAGAAAAAACTTAAAAGAGACAAGATTGAGAGAAACCTTTTGGGATATCTAAGGGAATTGAGAAACACTTCTAAACACCTCAGACTTGTGTGATTTATATATAAAATTGGAGAAATTGAGAAACACTTAGCTAAGATACAGGGTTTGTTCTTGGCAACCTAGATGAATATTTTTCTTGTAATTCATTTGTAATATTTTCTAACAACTTTTAGAAGTATAGTGAATCGAAGATCTGTTATTTCCCTAGAGTAGATCATTTTATCTCCTTTTGCCAAGTTAAATTATTATCTTATTGTAGAGAATTATTTTTGCGGAAAGCCATTTATTTTGCTTGTCATTGTTCTTTATCTCCACACATCAAATTTTTTTGGTGTGATTGAATCTTTCAATTTTACAAATAGTGACACCCACCATGGGGAAAAGGGATTTTGTTTACAAGATACCACCATGGCTTCTAAATGGAAGGTCGAGTGGTTTTTCAAAGACAATGATTTTGGATGGTGGAAAGTGAAGATGCAAGCAACTTAGCTCAAAATAAGTGTATTGGAGGGTGAGACATCAACGCTTCCACGCCTATCAAAAGAAGATAAGACATAGATGGTGGATAAGGCCAAAAATGACATTGCCTTATGCCTTAGGAATAAAGTTATAAGGGAAGTCATCAGGGAGAAAACTGTAACTTCGATTTGAATAAAACTTGAACCATTGTATATGACTCAATATTTGAATCACAAATTGTGTCTGAAATAACAACTATACTCATTCCAAATAGTAGAGAACAAATCCATAATGGAGCATTTGGCAGAATTTCACAAGATTATTTATGATCTTCAAAATATTGAAGTTAAGATTGAAGATGAGGATAATGATCTAATCTTGTTGAGCTAGTTACCTATATATTTTGAGCACTTCAATGATGTCCTTCTTTATGGTAATTGAAGGTACTATTACTTAGGATGAAGTCCTGACAACTGTAATATCCAAAGAATTTTTAAAGGTGAAAGATTTTAGGATTGACAATAGTGGTGAAGGCTTAAGTGTCTCAAGAAGAGTAAGTGAACATAGAGGGATTTCTAACTAAAAAAGGTTTGACAAGTCAAGGGTAAAATGCTTCTTTTGCCAAGAATCCGTTTACTTTATGATGGGTTGTCCTGGGGAAACGGATCAATGATTATTTTGTTCAGATTCCAGTTGCCTCCAATAAGGATAGTTATGAAAGTGATGGACATCTGTGGTGTAAATTTTGGAGGATGAAGAGGGTTAGGTCTTGTGAAATTCTATTCTTCACAGGACATATTATCGTAGTGCAAAAAAATGCTCGAGTGCATCGCATATTCATAATACAACAGAGTCTCCATCGAACTTTATTTATTCCAAAAGAAAAGGAAAAATATCGATAAAACCCACAAACAGTGACAAATGGTCATCACAACCAAATTAGGGTTTAAGATTCGGTTAAACAAGGGGAATGTATTAGCACCTCTCACATCCGTTGTACTCAATGAGATCCATTTAGTTAGTTTTGTGATTGAATGTTAACATGATGTTTACTTTTATCTTCTATTTATTATTCGAGAAAGAGAGGGAAAAAATGGGTTTTTTTATTATTAGGCTTGCTAAGATTTCAAAATCCTATGCCTACGTATTTTCATGGTGTAGTGAGAAAACAAGAGCTTAATAGTTCGGGTGAACTTAAACATTTTCGTTTGGGAGACACGAACGAGTGTCTAAACTAACACAGGCGAATATTTGAGAAAAGGTAAAAAGGTTTCACACTTGGGAGATGTTTGAAAAAAGACTTGCACTTCGGTGAAAGATGAATAAAACTCGCACTTAGGCAAAAGGTGGAAAAAGGCTCGCACTTGGAAAAAAGTTATTTTTTTGGATTTTTAAAAGGTTGTTTAAGTCAACACGGATGAGTGTTGGGAAAAAATAAAAAGGTTATTTAGGTCAACACATATGAGTGTTGGGGGGGAAAGAAAAAAATATTGTCTGAAGAGACATTAGATCTCGCGCCTATGTATCCTCTGGCACAATGAGGAACTCAAGACATACATAGTTCTGGGGAACTACGCTAAGTTTGTTTTGATTTTGAAAAAGTAACTTGCTATTGATCGATTGTTTTGCCTTTTTGAAAATGGTTTAATTTGATTTGAGGTTTGAAAATGGACTTGGTGTTGACCAAGTTTATTCACATTGATTGAAAATGACTTGATTTTGTTGGATGAATATATGAATGATTGTTGAGTGAATGATGATTTTGAAAAATGCCTCTTGATTCTCATCAAGGATTTTGAATTGGGAAAGTTGATTTTTATGATAAAATTAATCAATTAAAAATTATTTAACTAATTAATTAAAGTAATTAAATATCAACTATCAAAACTAGAATTTTTTTATACATAACCAAGTATTGAAAAATATACACAAATAACCACGTTTCAGAGAAAATTACACAAATAACCATGTTTCATATCCCATTCAAGTGAAGGCGCAATCCCATATGGCGCATACACTCTTTTTTACATGTAAGCGTCATCCCAGATGGCGCATAGGTGCATCCATTCTGCACTTAGCCATCTCAGATGGCGCCTTAGTGCATTTAGAGAAAAAAATTAAATTAGAGACAAGTGAGAAACGATTATGAATAAGTTCGATTTTCATTAATAATGAAAGGATTACATAATGAAAGAAACAATTTCATATTATCAAGTACGACTCTAGGTTCCTCAGTCGCGTCCCCGCCTATTTTTTGCTGAATATCGACGAATTTCCTGTTGAGGCTGGGTCGAGGGTCCAGCGTCGTAGTGAATGTGTTCAGGATCTATGAAATCCGTCAAATCAGCAAAATCAAAATATCCACTTTGAAATAATCGGTTACCCGTGCTCTCAAAGTTTGGTCATGTCGATGATGGGTGGGGTTCCATGGGTGGTTGATAGCAATGTTCATCGAAAAAAGGGGGTAAAACTGAAATTGGTCTTGTGGAGTTTGGTATTGTGATTGCTGGGAACTATGTGGCTATGATGGATGAGCGTAAGTTGGGTTAGTTGGGTCATATTCTTCAGGCATGCCTAGATCTGGGCTATGTTGAGAAAAGTTAGATGATGAGGGGCCCACATCAGGATATTGGATATATGGTCTTGGTTCAGAATACTAGAATTGTGTGTGAGACATTTGAGTGTATGGGAATTGAGGTTCGGATTGTGGTTGGGTGTTGGGCATATGGGTGTATTGGTGTGGTGGTTCAAATTGGGGTTGGGTGTTTATAGATCGATATTGGCGTGGTGTTTGGTGGTAAGTGGATGTGTGTTGTGGTTGTGGTTGTTGGGTTTGTTGTTGGGGAATTGAGTATTATGCCCATTGTGTGTGTGGGTCGACAAGATATCTTGGGTCACACACAAACATTTCTGGGTTAGTAACCGATTTGTACCATTCATAATATTCTTTGGTGTCTCGCATGTTAGACTGGGTGAGGAAAAAAGGGAATTGTAAGACATGTCGGTCACGCCTTTTCCACATCTTACACCAGTCCTTAGCGTATTGTTTCCAATTATTAATACCCCATTGAGCATCGACCCGTCTGAGATGCCACGCATCCAAACAAGTTGGTCCGCTGGGTATATCTTGATGCATTTCGAACTACATCTTGACACGGTCGATTTGGTGCATCTCCATTATGTTGAACCAGATGATTGAAGTTTTTGTCGTCCAAACATTTGCATCATTGTGGTTGGGATCATGGCCAAAACCCAAATACGGTCTCCATATAAACTACAGATGAAATTAAATTAGAACGGTGATAAATTTAAAAATAATTAAGTTAAAAGATAAAGATTGTATAGGTACTAACATCATCGGGTCCAATGTGTTCCAAGAGACTATGATATATAGCGACATTATTTCTTGGATTCTTGATGTAATCCATACCCTTCACATAGAACCTAAAGGAATGATAAAAAAATCTTTTAATATATGTAATTGGCGAAGATATAAATAATAAAGTATTTGCGATATTGACTTACTTTGTTTCATATGGAAACATGAAAGCATTGTTGTTGACGGGGTTTAGCGATTCCATTCTCCATCAACCCCATGCTTGGAGCAAGAAAGCACATCCATAAAAGGTACATGTGTCTTTCTTTGCGTTTTTACATAAAGAATTATATAGATGGGCTAAAACAGCAGAACCCCAACTATACCTTCTTGTTTGATCAAAGTCGGCAAGCAATTGTAAATACATAAAATTTACAATATCCCCCGTACTTTCGGAGAATAACAGGCTTCCAAATAATATCATTATGTAATTTCTTGCCTTCATTATTCTTTTTTGATCGGTTGAATTTTCATCCGACATAAGACTTCCATAATGACTTCTAAGAGTGCATTCTCCATCAACCTCATGCTTGGAGCAAGAAAGCGCATCCATAAAAGGTACATGTGTCTTTCTTTGCGTTTTTACATAAAGAATTATATAGATGGGCTAAAACAGCAGAACCCCAACTATACCTTCTTGTTTGATCAAAGTCGGCAAGCAATTGTAAATACATAAAATTTACAGTATCCCCCGTACTTTCGGAGAATAACAGGCTTCCAAATAATATCATTATGTAATTTCTTGCCTTCATTATTCTTTTTTGATCGGTTGAATTTTCATCCGACATAAGACTTCCATAGTGACTTCTAAGAGTGGTTAGATATATACCTTGGCCTCTAGCGGGAGTATTCTCCACCATATCTCTGCCCCAACAATTCCTTGCATAGAGAGTTGGCTTGTTGCACCGAACCGTTCACAGCCTTACCATCGATATGGAGACCCAACAACATGTACACGTCCTTAAGGATGGCTTCGTTATTTTCACAGAAAGTTGAAATACGGAACGCGGTGTTACAATTGGGGCAACTATGGAGTGAGATCTACATGAAATATATTAAGGTGTAAAGTGTCAAAGCCAACACCCATCTTGTTGCAAGGTTCAACCGAAATAGCCACAATTTTGTTGTTAAAGAGACAATCAACCACAAAGAGGGGGCGGACAAGACAAGAGTATATAGTTATTTAACCAACTCGTTGGTGCGATTGTGGAAAGTTTCAAACCTACTGTGTGCCTTGATCTCATATAATTGCGGCGTGTGAGCATACTCATCAAGATGCGTTAAAACTTCTATCTCTCATTTACAAGTCAAAGACGTTGCTTAACGTATACAACTGAAATGCGAAGGAATAAAAAGGGTCGTCCAAAAATCAAGTGTATCGCAACTGAAATGGATGAGCTTGACAAACTAGAAAGAAAGTGTGGTTTATGTCGTTAGGTCGGACACAATTGAAAAAATTGTCCCACTCGTGCTACAACCTCGCCAACATGATAAATGTATGCAATGTATCTACACTTTTTTATAATTTAACTAAACTTTTTTTCATTAAGAGCGTTTCTTACAACAACTAATACACTAAAAACAACCAATACGCAAACAACAACTAAAACACATCACGATTAAAACAACATGAAAATATAAAGTCAACAACACAAACAAATATCTAAGATACTACAATCGTCAAAACAATTTCATCGGATCCATACATCATCGACATAACGTCTACGTTTGTTTTGACTTCCTCAAACCCAAAGGTGTTTTGACAACACAACCCAAAGAGATAACACCGTTGTCGAAGCAACCCACATCAGATAACTTTATATCTACTGTCATGACCAAAATATTATAAAATTGTATATATAGACATCTATGTTTTTAATTTTTTATTTCTTTTAATTATTTAAGTTTGTATAAAATTAATTACATGTTTAATTATATAAAATTAACAAATATGTTTTTGTATAAAATTAGATTCTCTTTATTTCGTTAAAATTTTACTTCCCGTGAAAATTTCATCATTCAATCATTTCTAAATTAAATTCGTTACATTTAGGGGTGTTCATGGGTACAGACTGATCCGCGAACCCATTTACTTAACTCAACTCAACTCTTATTTTTACCCAACTCAATCATGTACGGGTCCGACCTGAACCAACTCATTTAAATTCATTGGTATTTGGTTCGGATGACAAGTTGAAGTTTTAAATTCACGAACCCGTGAATTCAATCCATTGACATGTCACTATATTTTTATTTTATTTTATTTTATTTATAAATTATCTAGCATAATTCTTACAATGCATATATATTTTTAAATCAAATTTGAGATATCAATTTTCTTTATTCAAAGAGATATATTTTACCTTTTAAATTATATTTTGCACCATTTGTATATCTTTTTGACTTGATCTAAATCATAAAAGAGTTTTTAGTTATTAAACGATAAATTTTATTTAAATTAAATACTAAAATTTTATGATTTTTTTAATATTTTTGTAAAATAAATGTGTTAATAAAATATATATTTTATTTAAAATTTGAAAATTTTATTCAGTGGGTTACCCACAAACCCAACCCAACTCAACCCATCGATGAACAGGTTGGTTTGGTTCGGATTTAGTCTTAGAAGTACGGGTTGAACACTCAACCCAAACTAAAGACTATTGCTTGGATCGGATATTGAATTTAATCAAATTAGACCCAATTCAACCCGCGAACACCCTTAATTACATTCAATTGAGAGAAAATGCTTCTCTTGTATACATTTAATTTTAATCACTTTAATTTATTCTTAGATATTTCTCTATATTTTTGAAACATCGTATGTTCACTTTACGAAAATTGACTTATAGCCATAGTCATTGGCTATATTTGATAGCAAAAATCATCATTAATTCTTTTTTATTAATTTTATTAACTTATTTTGTTGTTATTATTATTATTTATTATTATTATATGATAATATTTTATTTTATTAAAAATTAAAAATTAAAAAATAGAAAGAAGAGGGATGATGATATGAATAAAATGATCATTGTAATGCCTTCTGAGGATGACATAACTAATGCGGTGTTTAGTCTTAACAAGGATAGTGCTTCGGGGCAGACGAATTTGGAGGAATTTTCTACCATTTTTATTGGTTCATTATCATAAGTGATGTTTGTAATCCTGTTTGACAATTTTTCAAGTCAGACTGAATTCTGACTAACTACAACTTTAATCTTATTGCTCTGATTTCTAAATCCAAAGATGTAGATAACATTGATAAGTTTAGGCTGATTTTTCTAGCCAATTTCAAGTTCAAAATCATCTCGAAAACTCTTGCGGATAGACTTGCTAGCATTATGCCTTTTTTGGTTTTTTCATGCATGGGAGAAATGTTCATGATTGTATTTGGTTACCATCGGAAATCATCAATCTTATTAACAACAAAATTAGGGATGAAAATATAGCCCTTAAAGTAGACACTTCAAAGGCTTTTTATCCGCTTTATTGGAATTTTTCTCAAAGTTCTTGTTAAGTTCGAGTTTAATCTTATGTTCTATAATTGGATTGTTATCATCCTCTCTTCTTCTCATCTCTCTGTTGCCCTCAGCGGTTCTTCCCTTGGCTTCTTCAATTGCAAAAGGGGCGTGCGTCAAAGGGATCCCTCTCCCCACTCATTTTCTGCCTGGCCAAAGAGGTCGTCAGTCGTGGGTTATCTTTGTTGGCTTCTTTATCTCTCATAAAGGATTCTCGCAATTTCAAAATTCCATCTCACATTCTTTATGCCGACGAAATTATGATTTTTTGCAGAGATACTAATGCCAACATTGATTCTCTCAAGCAACTTTTTACTTCTTACTCTCTTGCTTCTGGGCAGATTCTTAATGCTTCTAAATCCACATTCTTCACATGTAAATCTCTTCTAGTAGGATCGATCACTCTGAAGTTTGTGTGAAAAGTTTAATATCACCTTGTTGTTGTTAATTCTAGGATGTAGATGGGGTGCTATGTCACGAGTCAAGATTCTCTCCATTTTTATAATTACTAAAATTTTAGAAATATAAATTCAAAAATGTGACAATTGATGAGTCATTTATGTTTTATGCATTATAAATACTTTCAAAACTATAGTAATGGATAGAGAGAAAAATGGAGAGATTCTTGACTTACTATATCTCCTAACCATGATAACTAATATATCATTGTTAATTAATGATTGATTTATTCTAATTACTTTTATTTATTTATTTGTTAGAGTTTTTCCTCATCTCATCAAAATTCTAATTACTTTTATTTATTTATTTGTTAGAGATTTTTGTCATCTCATCAAAATTCTAATTACTTTTGTTAGAGGTTTTTGTCATCTCATCATGCATTACAATTTAGTTTCTGGCAAATGTGTTCATGTTCGATATCTTGGAATTCAAAACTATTATGTCATTTTGTCCTTTATATTATATAATTGATTTCAACACTTGTCATTTATAAATAGAAAAATGAATTGAAGATTGAATTATAGAGGTTGTTTTCTCGAGAAGGAGGTATTGTAACATGGCTGATATTAACTATTTGGTTCATTTTGAATTGGTTTGCAAGTATTATGTTTATAGAGTGGAAGAAAACTCTATCTATGATGTTGATTGTTGAGTTATTAGACTGAGTTGTGCAACATAAACTCAAATTTAATTAAGATTTTTATTAATTTATTCGGCGGATAAGTTACGTGTATATAAATAATTTTTGTATATTATTATTTGTAATAATTTAATTTTGAATAAGTTTGTTTCACGTTTAAAAAAATAGATTTTTTTTTATATTTTTTAAAATAAATTTTATGAAATCGTTTTTTAAAATATTAGAAGTTTTTTTATATTTGTTTTTTCTAAATTGTGAAACTAATTTTGATATTCTAAAACATAAACATTATTGAATATCATAACATAATCAAAATTATAATTTTTTCAAAATGTTATGTTTTAAAAATAATTTTTATGAAAAATCATTTGAAATAACTTAAACATTAAGTGATTTTTTAAAATTTTGATGTCAAATTTTTTTCCACTAAAATAATAAATAATAACTATGAAAAATTTCTTTATAAATTTTTTTTACACAAAATAATATTACACTATAAAAATCATTTTTATAAAAAAGTTAAAACAAACCGGTTCTCAATAATAATTTTTTTATTAATATTAGAGAAGTTTAGATTTTCAGTAATAATATTTGTTGTCAGCCTGTTTTTAGAAACGTAATTTTATATCAATATATATCTCTTGGATTAGGATTTCCTGTAACAATTTTGGATTTGGCATGACAGAAATGGGGATATCCTCTATCCAACTCTACCCACAGAAGATGAGAAAATAAGAATAAAAAGGAAAAAATATATAACCTTTAGCATAGAGATTAACTGAAGCTTCTCTTCTGTGGCTGAATAATTCTGTTGAAAAATAAATACCTTAATGCTGAGCTCTCCATCTCAAGAAACTTTAGGCTTATTTGGCGATGAGAATAGGATTAGTTGTTTGTGAAATTGTACAAATCATATGTCATGACCATTTATTAGCGTGCAACAACCATGTGTACATCTTACATCTATTCACACACTTTCTTTTTAGTTTATGTACACCAATAGCATACTCTTTTTCTCTTTCTCATACAATATGTTATGAGAAATGCTATATGTACACCAAATACTATAAATATGGTGAACAGTGTTTGATAAAATAAAATAATAATATTTATAAAAAAAATAATTTATTTTTAAAATTATTTTTATAGCACAAATACAAAATTTATTATTAATCAACTTCATTATTGCATTAATCAGAAAAATACATGTTATTAACTATATATTTTATTTATAATACATTAATCAAGTTTACTACTTCATTAACTAATAATTTACATAACATTAACCAGTTATTAATCAAGTTCTGATATTAAAATATAAAATATAAAATTAATCTTTACATTATTATCTTACATATTTTAATGTCAGAAATTGGTTCATGTTATGTAAATTATTGGTTAATGAAGTAGTAAACTTGGTTAATGTATTATAAATAAAATATATGGTTAATAACATGTATTTTTCTAGTTAATGCAATAATGAAGTTGGTTAATAATAAATTTTATATTTGTGCTATAAAAATAATTTTAAAAATAAATTATTTTTTTTATAAATATTATTATTTTATTTTAAAAATACTGTTCACCGTATAAATACGGTGAACACTGTCTAGGGTAAGTATTTGGTTTACGTGTACAAATAGCGTTGCGGATATGTTATTATGTTTATATCTTACGCGTTGACAGTCGGGGAGAAAAACATGTCGATGTGTATGTGTTACCTTAACGGTGCAAGACACGAGGCACAATCCATGTGTTTCTTATTCTTAAATCATGGAAAAGGCCCTGCTGGCCCACTGCACTCCACAGCCAGCAACGTCCCACCCTCCTCCTCCCCTCCTTGTTAATGTTTTTCTTTTTATAATTTAGTATATAGTTATTATAAAGATAATAAATAAGTCGATGCCACATAACAATCACATTATTCCTAATTCATTCAAAACTGCTAAGTAACTTTCCTTAATATCAAGGTGACCATCTTATTAACATTTTTTTAATTTACAATTGTAGAATTATTATTAAAAATATTGAATTAGTGCTATAAGGGAAAATTCATAAAAAATATTTTTTTTATTGTAATGGAGAGGTGATTATAATATTATTTCAGACCGAATATTTTTGGAATGTTCAATTATTAAGAGAGGTATTTGATGATGTAGCTCTGGAGAATATTTGTCAAGTTTTCTTAAATGAAGATTTGGTTGAGGATGTTTGGAATTGGAAGGAGGAGTAAAGTGGGTGTTATAGTGTGTGGTTGGGATATCAGTCGTGGAGAAAGGAGTAAGGGATATTGAGTTTTAATAGTGTGGATGGCGATTGGGGTAGCCTATGGAATATTAAGGCACCCCCGAGAGTTAAGCACCTACTTTGGCGGATTTGTCAGAATTGTCTTCCTACTAGAGTGAGATGGCAGCAGTACCGTGTTCCTTGCCCATTGTAACACCCCAATTCTACCCCGCGTAATTATATAATAAAATCAGAGTTTCAAAATTTCATTTAACAAAATTGAGGCATCACATCTTCGCATTTCCAACAATTAGCATTATAATGCACATCAAAAATCGGATATACCGAATCATACATAATTCATCATACGTACATATGAATATTCACAGCACAATGGATATGTTAACCAATTATACCTAACATCATGTTGTCATCAATACAAAAGGTTATAACATAATAAGATAGTATATACAAACTATCCTATCAAAATAATGACGTCGCCCAAATCCCGAGTGTTACTACGACCAGAGCAGAACGACGCAAAATAAAGTGACTCGAGCTAATCCACCTCATCCTCGGGGATCACCTGCACGTTACCAAGTAAAGGGGTGAGATAATTCCAAAACATATAATTAGAAGCAATAATGGAATATATAGATAGTTGGAATTATAATTGATATAAGTTAAGTAAAGTATGTCAACATATATTTAAACTTGCATGCTTTAAATTAACATTTAGTGTATAAATTAACACATTAACTTCATCACATAATCATTATATTCCCATCAACACAAAAACACCATGTACCGTCGCAATTCAATTATCATTCATCAATTAAGGACTCAATGATAAATAATTCGAACATAAACATAACCGACTCCAAAATAAACATAATTGACTCCATGAGACACGACTATGTTATGCATGTGGTACCCATCACTTTGTCCGTAATTAGGGACACTTGGCATAAAGCCCAACTTCGCTCGGCATAAAAGCCATCATCGCTTGGCATAAAAGCCCTCTTCGCTTATGAAATGTATGTGACTCAATAAATAAAGACCGCACAACAACATATCATCATCGCTCATCACAATTGACATAAAGTCTACTTCGCCATATTTATTCACATCACATAAACATGTCATCGCATCGCATAAACAACAAGTATTCATAATTATATACACCGTCGCAAACATCACCGTCAATTAATCCATCAATTTCCAAAAACAGAAAAAATAGTAAAAATATCAATAATCGTCGCGAAAGCCATTCTTATTTACCGGCATAATTTATAAACATCAACTTCAAAATCGGATAGTTCATATATGCCTTAAAATGACTAAAACACAATCCGGGTCAACTTACCGTAATATAGCCTATTTCGGGTCGTTCCGTAAAAACTCACAATTTCGAGAAAAAAAACTAACTTCACCACTACGTTCTACACGTCAAACTTAGCTAGTACGTCAATTTTCGTTGAATTCGGAGCAACTTGCTCCGTCGCCGAATTTACCGAAATCGGAAAATCTGAACATAAACGGGTTCTAAATTTAATCGGCTATCTTATCCCCTAATTATATTTTATGGTTACCAATTATTACTAGGTGGAATTTGGGTTATGAAATAAAACAGAAGCTACTCACAGTGGAAATTATGCAGGAAGGTTTTATGACAGCAAAACAACAAAAACTAAGAAAAACCAAAAATTCTGTTTTCCTTCTCTTCAAAAGGGACGTACGTCCCATAAATGTACATGAATATGGGGGTGACCGTCCCACCCCCCCTTGTTCTTCCATTATACTTTTTCTTTTCTTTTCATTCCTACGTTTTTGTTTTATCCACAGTTTCTTAAATTTTTTCATATTTTCTTTTACTGTATATCTTCTTCTTATTTCCATTAACCTTTCTATTTTCATTTCTATTTCTACTTTCATTCTACAATACACAACTACAACACCAATAACAATACCCATAATTTTTACCACAAAATCAACTCTCCTAAACATTTCAACAAAACTCTATAAACTATCTATCAAATTTTCCCCCAATTCAAACTAAATCCATCAAACCCTAACCAAATGAAATGAAAATCAAACCCCTTACCTAGAAAGCTTTGGGTATCCAAGATGATTCTTCAACCAAGTCTTGCTCTTCTCCTTTTATCCTCTTCCTCTTCTTCTCAAGCCCTAGCTTTTCTCCAACTTCTAAACTTTTGTGTTTATGGTGTTATGATAGGAAATGGTGGAGGAAATGGTTTTATATAACATGTCATACTAGCCAACTTAAATAAATTGCTCATATACCCCTCATCTATTCTTAATACACTAAATATACCATCTAATTATATTATTAACTTAATTTGTTAATTTAATTCCGGGAAATTAAATATCGGTCCGAATAATATTTTACCGAACCGAACAAAACGTCACTAAATATATTAATAAATATACCAATTAATATAATTATTTTCGTTGTCAAAACAATCGTCAAACGATAATTCAAAAATAATAATATAATTTAATATTAAATAAAACGGGCTTACAACTCTCCCCCACTAAAAAGGTTTCGCCCTCGAAATTACCTGACTCGAAAAGCTCGGGATATGAATCCTGCATCTTACTCTCTAATTCCCATGTTGCACTTTCACCAGCTGCTCCAATCCAAACAACCTTGACCAATGAAATCTCTTTGCCACGAAGGGACTTCATCTCACGATCCTCAATCCTCAAAGGCATTGTTTCCACCGTAAGATTTTCCCGAACTTGAATGTCATCCATCTCAATCACATGTGAAGGATCCGGGACATACTTCCGAAGTTGTGACACATGAAAAACATCGTGCAAGTTTGAAAGATTTGGCGGTAACGCCACCCGATAAGCCACTTTTCCCACCTTACTAGTAATTTGATAAGGACCAATAAAGCGAGGAGTTAGCTTCTTCGACTTCAATGCTCGCCCAACGCCGGTTGTAGGAGTAACTCTTAAGAACACATGATCACCTTCTTGAAATTCCAAATCTTTTCTTCTTTTATCATGATAACTCTTTTGACGACTTTGAGAAATTCTCATCTTTTCTCTAATCATCTTCACCGTCTCCGTAGTTTCCCTAACCAATTCAGGTCCAAGTACCACACTTTCACCCGACTCGTGCCAACACAAAGGAGTTCTACACCTCCGACCATACAACGCCTCAAACGGTGCCATTCCAATACTAGCGTGAAAACTGTTATTATAAGTAAACTCAATCAAAGGAAGATATGTATCCCATGAACCACCATGCTCAAGAATACAAGTTCGTAACAAGTCTTCCAACGATTGAATCGTCCTTTCCGTTTGGCCATCAGTTTGAGAATGATAAGCCGAACTCAACCTCAACTTAGAACCCAAAGCCTCTTGCAAGATTTTCCAAAATTCAGAAGTGAACCTCGGATCTCTATCCGAAACAATACACAAAGGAATACCATGTAATCTAATAATCACATTCGTATAAATCTCGATACGGGATAAGTGATGTTAATAGGAATAAAGTGAGTCGACTTTGTAAGCCTATCAACAATCACCCAAATTGCATCGTGTCCTCTTTGTGTATTCGGCAACCCCGTTACAAAATCCATAGAAATGCTATCCCATTTCCATTCCGGAATTTCTAACAGTTGCATCAACCCTGCAGGTTTCGATGCTCCACTTTAGACTTCGACAAGTCAAACAAGCATAAACAAACCGAGCCACCTCTCTTTTCATACCCGACCACCAAAATAGTTTCCTCAAATCTTGATACATTTTAGCTCCGGGATGAATACTCAAATTACTCCTATGACTTTCTTCCAAGATCATCCTCTTTAAATCAACATCATCGGGAATACAAATCCTACCTCAGAATCTTAAAACACCCTGAGCATCCAACTTGAAATCTTCACTTTCAGTTTGTCCAATACTAACCAACAAATCCACAAGTTTCACATCAAGCTTTTGAGCTTCTCTAATGTTATCAGGGAAATCGTTATTGATCTTCAACATCCCCAAGATAACACTCTTCGGCGTCACTTCTATCACAAGACTCATATCTCTAAATTGTTCAATCAATTCTAACTCTTTCACCATCAAAAGTGACATATGCAAAGTCTTTCGACTTAAAGCATCGGCCACCACATTTGCTTTACCAGGATGGTAATTCAATCCGAAATCATAATCTTTCAACAATTCAAGCCACCATCTTTGCCTCATATTAATCTCTTTCTGATCAAACAAATACTTCAAGCTTTTATGGTCACTAAATACTTCAAATCTAGAACCATAAAGATAATGCCTCCAAATCTTAAGCACAAAAACAACCGCCGCAAGTTCCAAATCGTGAGTAGGATAGTTCTTCTCATGAATCTTCAATTTCCTCGAAGCATAAGCAACCACCTTGCCACCTTGCATAAGCACACCACCTAAACCCATCATAGAAGCATCACAATAAACAACAAACGGTTCTTCAGGATTAGGTAGAATCAAGATCGGCGCCGTTGTTAACCTCTTCTTCAATTCAACAAAACTTTCTTCACACTTGACATCCCACACAAAAGCAGCTCCTTTACAAGTTAACTTTGTCAAAGGAAGTGCCAACTTAGAAAAACCTTCAATGAACCTCCTATAGTAACCAGCCAAACTCAAGAAACTTCTAATCTCGGTAACAGATTTAGGAGTTTCCAATCTTAACACAACATCAACTTTAGAAGGATCAACCGCAATGCCATTGCCAGAAATGACATGCCCTAAAAAGCTCACTTCACCTAACCAAAACTCGCACCTTGACAACTTAGCATAAAGCTTCTTCTCCTTCAGAACTTCTAACACAATGCGCAAATGCTCTGCATGCTCTTCTTCCGATTTAGAATAAACCAGAATATCATCAATAAAAACAACCACGAAACTATCCAAGTAAGGATGGAAAATACGGTTCATGTACTCCATGAATACTCCCCCGGTGCATTAGTGACACCGAAAGGCATCACCGAATACTCGTAATGTCCATACCTCGTCCTGAAAGCAGTTTTCTGAACGTCTTGTTCTTTCACCCTTATTTGATGGTAACCCGATCTCAAATCAATCTTACTAAACATGCGAGCACCAACCAACCGGTCCATCAAATCATCAATCCTAGGAAGTGGATACCTATTCTTGATAGTCACCTTATTCAACTGACGATAATCAATACAAAGCCTCATGCTACCATCTTTCTTCTTTACCAACAATACAGGAGCTCCCCACGGTGACACACTTGGTCTAACAAACTTCTTCTCGAGAAAATCTTCTAATTGACTCTTCAATTCTGCTAACTCCGATGTGGACATCCTGTATGGCGCCATAGAGATAGGTCTGGTACCAGGGACAAGATCCACAGAAACCTCAACTTCTCTTTCTGGAGGTGCACTAGGAATCTCATCAGGAAACACTTCGGGAAAGTCACACACCACCGAAAAGTTTGCAATAACAGATTGACTCTCCACAGAAAGAGTCGCCATCAACAAGAAAACCGATGCTTCATCTTTCATGAACTCCTTCAATTGTTTCGTTGACACCAACATAGTTTGGTCTTCCTCCGCTAAGGAAGAAAACCTCACAGTGTTGTCATAGCAATTGATATGGACATAGTTAGCTTTCAACCAATCCATACCCAAAACCACGTCCAACCCAACAAGCGGTAAACAAATAAGATCCACCACGAAGTCTCTACCAAAGATTGATAAAGGGCAATTTGCACACACAAAAGAAGTAGTAACCGTTCCCTTAGCCGGAACTTCCACCACCATATCTTTATCTAGAGATGACAAAGTAAGACCCAATCTTTTAACACAATCAGCAGCAATAAAACAATTAGTAGCACCAATATCAATAATAGTAATAAGGGGAATGCTATTAATGAAACTAGTACCTCGAACAAGACCATCTTCGTTTGCCGTCGGAGCACCCGACAAAGCAAACACCTTCCCCGCTCCTTGCGCCTTCTTAGGCTTCTTGCATTGAGGACTAGTGTGACCTCCCTCACCACAATTAAAACATACCACGTCTATATGCTTGCAATCACGAATTACATGACCCGTTTCACCACATCGAAAACACCTCACCTCACTCTCTTTAGTCTTCCCATCACTCCTACAAACATTACTCTTGTGGCCAGGTTTCCCTCATTTGTAACAAACAATACTAGCAGGAGCATCTCCCCCACTAGTCCTTCGTCCTTGAAACGCTTGTTGTTTCCCTTTACTAGTAGGGACATCGTAAGGTTTCCCACGGCTCTGCTGGCCCTTGCTCCTCTTATCAGACAACATCTTATAGTGTGCATTACTATCCTCTTCAAAGATTCTACAGCTATCAATCAAATCCGCAAAGACACAGATTTTCTGATAACCGATCGCCTTCTTAATCTCAGGACGTAAGCCATTCTCAAATTTAATGCACTTAGAAAATTCAGCACCCTTACCATTAAAGTGAGGATAGAACTTAGCCAACTCAATAAACTTCGCAGCATAATCAGTGATAGACATGCTCCCTTGCCTTAGTGAAAGGAACTCAATCTCCTTCTTTCCCCGAACATCTTCCGGGTAGTACTTTCTCAAAAACTCCCTACTAAAAACTTCCCACGTTATCTCTTCACCAGCAACACCAAGCCTTTGACGGGTGTCAACCCACCAATCATCAGCCTCCTTACTTAACTTATGAGTGCCATAACGGACTTTCGGCGCAGGAGTGCAATCCATCACACGGAAGATTCTTTCAATCTCCTTCAACCAAGTTAGAGCACCTTCAGGATCATACTTCCCGTAGAAAGTAGGTGGATTCTCTCTCTGGAAGGTCGCCAAACTACGAGTCCCAGCGCCCTCGTCAGCATTAGGCGGGTTTTGGAAAGCCTGAGCCATAGCCTGCATAGCAGCAGCAATAGCATCATCGTTCCTACCAACATTCCTACCAGCATTCCTACCAGCATGCCTACCAGCCATAACAACTTCTGCTCATAACAAAACAAGGATTAGAATCAACAAATAACAATACTTGATTGTTAGACAACAACAAACTCAACAACTTGGCCGGACAGACCGACCTGCTCTGATACCACTAATGTAACACCCCAATTCTACCCCGCGTAATTATATAATAAAATCAGAGTTTCAAAATTCCATTTAACAAAATTGAGGCATCACATCTTCGCATTTCCAACAATTAGCATTATAATGCACATCAAAAATCGGATATACCGAATCATACATAATTCATCATACGTACATATGAATATTCACAGCACAACGGATATGTTAACCAATTATACCTAACATCGTGTTGTCATCAATACAAAAGGTTATAACATAATAAGATAGTATATACAAACTATCCTATCAAAATAATGACGTCGCCCAAATCCCGAGTGTTACTACGACCAGAGCAGAACGACGCAAAATAAAGTGACTCGAGCTAATCCACCTCATCCTCGGGGATCACCTGCACGTTACCAAGTAAAGGGGTGAGATAATTCCAAAACATATAATTAGAAGCAATGATGGAATATATAGATAGTTGGAATTATAATTGATATAAGTTAAGTAAAGTATGTCAACATATATTTAAACTTGCATGCTTTAAATTAACATTTAGTGTATAAATTAACACATTAACTTCATCACATAATCATTATATTCCCATCAACACAAAAACACCATGTACCGTCGCAATTCAATTATCATTCATCAATTAAGGACTCAATGATAAATAATTCGAACATAAACATAACCGACTCCAAAATAAACATAATTGACTCCATGAGACACGACTATGTTATGCATGTGGTACCCATCACTTTGTCCGTAATTAGGGGCACTTGGCATAAAGCCCAACTTCGCTCGGCATAAAAGCCATCATCGCTTGGCATAAAAGCCCTCTTCGCTTATAAAATGTATGTGACTCAATAAATAAAGACCGCACAACAACATATCATCATCGCTCATCACAATTGACATAAAGTCTACTTCGCCATATTTATTCACATCACATAAACATGTCATCGCATCGCATAAACAACAAGTATTCATAATTATATACACCGTCGCAAACATCACCGTCAATTAATCCATCAATTTCCAAAAACGGAAAAATAGTAAAAACATCAATAATCGTCGCGAAAGCCATTCTTATTTACCGGCATAATTTATAAACATCAACTTCAAAATTGGATAGTTCATATATGCCTTAAAATGACTAAAACACAATCCGGGTCAACTTACCGTAATTTAGCCTATTTCGGGTCGTTCCGTAAAAACTCACAATTTCGAGAAAAAAAACTAACTTCACCACTACGTTCTACACGTCAAACTTAGCTAGTACGTCAATTTTCGTTGAATTCGGAGCAACTTGCTCCGTCGCCGAATTTACCGAAATTGGAAAATCTGAACATAAACGAGTTCTAAATTTAATCGGCTATCTTATCCCCTAATTATATTTTATGGTTACCAATTATTACTAGGTGGAATTTGGGTTATGAAATAAAACAGAAGCTACTCACAGTGGAAATTATGCAGGAAGGTTTTATGACAGCAAAACAACAAAAACTAAGAAAACCAAAATTTGTTTTCCTTCTCTTCAAAAGGGACGTACGTCCCATAAATGTACATGAATATGGGGTGACCGTCCCACCCCCCCTTGTTCTTCCATTATACTTTTTTTTTCTTTTCATTCCTACGTTTTTGTTTTATCCACAGTTTCTTAAATTTTTTCATATTTTCTTTTACTGTATATCTTCTTCTTATTTCCATTAACCTTTCTATTTTCATTTCTATTTCTACTTTCATTCTACAATACACAACTACAACACCAATAACAATACCCATAATTTTTACCACAAAATCAACTCTCCTAAACATTTCAACAAAACTCTATAAACTATCTGTCAAATTTTCCCCCAATTCAAACTAAATCCATCAAACCCTAACCAAATGAAATGGAAATCAAACCCCTTACCTAGCAAGCTTTGGGTATCCAAGATGATTCTTCAACCAAGTCTTGCTCTTCTCCTTGTTCTCCTCTTCTTCTTCTTCTCAAGCCCTAGCTTTTCTCCAACTTCTAAACTTTTGTGTTTATGGTGTTATGATAGGAAATGGTTGATGAAATGGTTTTATATAACATGTCATACTAGCCAACTTAAATAAATTGCTCATATACCCCTCATCTATTCTTAATACACTAAATATACCATCAAATTATATTATTAACTTAATTTGTTAATTTAATTCTGGGAAATTAAATATCGGTCCGAATAATATTTTACCGAACCAAACAAAACGTCGCTAAATATATTAATAAATATACCAATTAATATAATTATTTTCGTTGTCAAAACAATCGTCAAACGATAATTCAAAAATAATAATATAATTTAATATTAAATAAAACGGGCGTTACACCCATCAACTTGTCCGTTTTGTGAGCACCTTTTGGAGGATTCGTGACATGTCTTTTTGGTTGTCATGTTACTAACCGGTGTTGGCATTCAGTAGGTTTGTCGTATATTATTGATTCTCACATCCTTATTTTCCATGATGTCTCTTCTTTGATCCTGGATATTTGTTGTCAGGAGAATAGACTGACGACGGATAGAGTTTCGGTTATGATTGAGATCAGGGGGATTTCAGAGGGTGTTCGGGATGAGTGGTCGCACAATGCCCCGGTTTTTTAGGGGCACCAAAATATTTTTTTTATTATATATACATATGAAATTGACTATTTATTTGATACATATGACTTATAAATATGGTAAAAAATTATGAATTAAGAAAAAGGGCACCAAATTCATCATTTCGACAGGACATTCAAAATCTCAAGGACGGCCCTGATTGAGATGATGTGGAAAAATCGTAATAATATGATTTGGAACAATGAGAATGATACTTTTGTTAAACTTGGTTTGCATGCTCTTTGTAATTGACAAGTGTGGTTTATGGCTCAATGTAGTACTAATCGGGAGCAAAACCAAGTTCAGTTACACGGGAGGTCGCCGACGGTGGGAAGATTAAAGTGTAATGTTAATGCGGGTTTTAATGTTACTCGGGGTACTACAAATAGAGGTTGGTGTGCGAGAGATCATTTGGAGAATTTTGTTATCACATGAACGACTTGAGATTTTGACTCTCGTCCGATTCTCGAAGCAGAAGCCTTAGCGCTCAAAGAAGCTATCCAAAGAGCTATTGAGTTATAGTTGGAAAATGTCATCTTTGAGAGTGATTCTCTTTGAACAACTCAGGCTATTCATTTCAATTTGTTCGGCTCTTCGAGTTTAGTTTTTATTATTTCTTCTATTTGTAATTTGTTATTTCATTTTTCCAATGTTGAGGTGAAGTATGTGATACGCCAAGCGAACTCGGTTGTGCATTCTATAGCAAAAACGGTCGATTCTTAGTCTTGGCGTAGTTTATTTTATATGATTCCTCCTTGTATTAAACCTTTACTGATTAATGATATGAGTTGATTTTCTTGTGATAAAAAAAAAGACCGGGATTAAACTGGTCGGTTTCAGTCGATTATATAAAAAATTAGTGATGAATTTAGTTTGACCAACCTTGTAAAATTACAGAAAGGTCATAATCAAGATAAAATAAAATAAAAATTAGATTAAATCTTTTCAAACATAACTTCATCGTCCAACTTAATATTAGCCGTTGTCATTCAATTTAGATTTACCAATACTTTTTCAACTCATATTTATTCGTTGTGCTTTCTTAATTTTTATTTTTTATTTATAAAATTTTTCTTTATGTTATTAATTAATTTAATAAATAATTTAATTATATATTAAATTAATTTAATCTATATAGGAGTGACAAAACGGATCTGGTTCGTTTAAACGAAGATTCTTACTGTAAGGACTTTTCGATTGAGCAATACACCTTATAGGACTTTTCGATTGAGCAACACACCTTTGTAGAAACACACCACTTGTCTACCTAAAACTTTAAGGTGATAGGTGAGTGGACTATCCCACTTATAATGCTCAAGTCACTATATTTTCAACTAATATGGGACTATTTCTCCACGTTACTCTTTCTCTCTCTCTCTCTCACACACACACACACACACACACACACACACACACACACACACATATATATATATATATATATATATATATATATATATATATATATATATATATATATATATATATATATATTAAAATAATTGTATTCAAGATTGAAATTAGCAATTTTTTATGATAGTTTGGACCATGAGTATTCAATAAGGTGTTTTTAGGTTATGAATTTCGCAATTAAACGTAAATTGTCTCTCATATAAAGATAATTGGTGATTAAAATAAAATAGATATTATGCTAATAATTATCAAAGAAATAAAAAATTATTTGATGCAATATAAAATATATTTAAATACAAATGTAACATTTGAAATGATTTACTTAATTGTAAAATGAACAATAAATATATAAATTTAATTCTACTAAATAATCATACAAAAAGATTTAAAAAAATTGTCAGTGGTGAAACATAAAAATTAATATTTAAAAATAAGTATTTTGTCCTTTAAATTAAAAAAAAATTGATTAAAATAAAATAAATATTGTGTTGATAGTGACCCGCAAAATAAATTAAGAAGTTCATGTGATTGATTTTTATGAGTAGTAAAATTTATACCTACAGTTTTGTAGGTATCAATAAAACTAATATAAATAATATTTTTATTAGATTATATATATATATATATATTAATAGTATCATTATTAAAATAAAATTATTCCTTAAAAATATTTTACAACCCATTTTCAATCAAGCATTACAAAACTAAATAACTAAAATTCATATTATGTAAATTAGAACTACTTACAAAAAATATTATATACTTAAAATTTTACAATACAACTTTCATGTTCTTATTTTCTAGATTCTTAGAATCCGGACTTAGCAATTTCTTTCATAGTCTTAGCACCATAGCCAACAATTCTTAAACATGTCTCAAAAGCTCGCTCAAAGAATAATAATCTTTGTTGAAATAAAATAAAACATAAATGTTGATTTGGAGATTTCGAGCTTATGGGATTCATCTTTCAACTCATTATATATCTACACTCGTAGTATTCCAAGTCATATTCATGAGTACGCTCATATTTTAGGTACACGACGTTGTTATCACGGATTTTACTAAGGCTTCTCGGTTGCTTCGGGAATTTTTTAAGTGTTGAATTCCTAAAACAACAAAATTCCAGTATCAGCAAAAATTTACACGAGTCTAATATAGATGAATCTACATGGCGACTCTCGTTCTCTCTCACACACACACACACACTAACTTGCTCACCTAGTAGATAGGGACGATATGTTGTAAACACAATTTGAAGGTGTGAAAAACACAAGAAAGGGGGGGGTTATAGTTGAGTTTTATGCCAAAATCTTTTCTTTAAAAATAAATCCCTTAAGAAAACTTCTTCACTTTTGATAATAAGGTAGAGAATGCAGGAAAGAAGAAAATACACAATATATATATACTAGTTCGCTTGATAACCTCAAGCTACTCTAGTCCACCCGTCAAGGTGATTTTGCCTCTCTTAAGGAAAATCAAACAATTGTTTGAGCAAAGTTTGTTTACAACAATTATGCTTCTACACAAGCGGATATGTAAACAATAATTTTAGAATGTAGACTTAGAGAAATATGAAAGCGTGTGAACAATATTGATAGAATGTGAATTATAAGCTTTCTCTCTTAGTTTTTAAGACTTTTTATAGCCAATAAAATATAGTAACCGTTGGAGGGTATTTCTAGAATTTCTAGAAAGTTGACAGCTTGAGCAGTCACGTGGGGGGACAAGATCATACACAACGTCCGTCCTTCATGGTAGTGGAATAAAATAAATTATTTGTACCATGTAATTTTGTACCACACAATCTTATTTTCTTTTTCTTCTGACGTCAGAGGCTTCTGAGCATTCGTTAGAAGAAAGAGAATAACACTTGGGTCTTTAGAACCTCAAGTCTTCAAATTCTTCAGAGTTGCATCTTCAAAATCTTTGGAACTTGGTCTTCATAACCCCTTTGTTGTACCTTGGATTACCAGAACTTTAAGTTTTCAGAATCTTAAGAACTTCGTCTTCCGAAGCTTCAACACTTGGTCTTGAGAACCCTTTATCTTCAGAAACAAGAGTCTTTAGCATCTAGACTTCATTTAGAACTTCTATCTTCATATTTTTAGAACTTGGTTTCTTGGACGAGTATCATAGTCACTACTTCATAACCTTCTGAAGCTTTTTGCTACTATTCATCAGAACTTGTGTAGCCTATAAGCGGAACATATTCTCTTCTAATGTCTTGGCAACGCCTTTCATCAGAAGTAGAACCTGTTTGTTGACTTCTAAAAAATAACAAACATTAGAGTACCAAAATATTTCATGCAAACATACTCTTTGTTATCATCAAAACTCAGAGACAGAATTGCATAACCAAATCTTGATCTAACAATCTCCCCCTTTTTATGATGACGAAACTATGTATTTTGATGACACAATTTTGTTTATAATTCAAAGAAATTAAAAATAAGAAAGGGTAAGGAATACTTATCCTTTATATTGAGACTCCTCCTGAATCAAAGACTTGGTGAAGATCAGATATCCTGATTAAAGACCATTTGAGTGAAACTCCCCCTGGTTGTAATAGATCAGATATTATGATCTTTGAGAGTCTTGATTTTGGATACCAATCATTCTAATTGAGATCTTGAAACTATAGCGTCACTAAGAGAGATTCCAGATTCTCAATTCAGAGCCTGATTATGAGCTTAATTCTCTCAGAAGGTGATTCCAAGAGTTAAACAAATGACTTTGTTTAACCTTCCTCAGAGTCTGATTCAAAATTTCTGAAACAAAGAAGCAAAAATAATTCTACCAGAAACAACCGTTTATATTGGTTAGAATGTAAGCAGTGCTTTCAAAGAATTTGATTATTAGAATCAAAATTACTTTCAATTATTTACTCCACTTTTTGTCATAATCAAAAAGATAATTATGTGTGAAAAACCAGAAGAAATAAAAGAAACGAAAAGAAAATTTTTCATTGAATTAAAAGAGGGACAAATTACATCAGAAGAAAACAAAACAAAATAAACTAAGCTAAAATTAAAATACATCACGACTCTAATCAAATAAAGCACTTTCTCTAGTGAACTGAGCCTTTCGAACAATTATGACTATTTCAGCTAATTCAAATAGTTCAGACATGACACGGCCATAAGGAATGAAGCATTTTTGTTGAGAATCTCTAGAATCCAAGATTGATTCCTTCAGATGATTGAAGATGATAACTGATAGATTGACTGGGATATCATTGAGAAGACAGTAGAGCAGACACTTATCCCTAGGAAACACATCATCAAGATCTTCTACTCTAGGATGAAGGTTTGATAGAAGGAATCGAAACCAGATTTTAGCAAGAGATTTTAGATTATCCGGATTATTTGGTTCATATCCATGGGAGGTATCATGAATAGTTGGAAAACTATCGACATCCATGAAATCAAAACTACCATGATCAAAGAAGTTAGATTTATGAGGAGACCCAATAGCTTCAGCGATAGAGGAACGAGTCATAACAAAAGGAATACCATAGATGTTGGATTTAATGTAGCTGCCATCATGGCTAACAGATGCATGAAGCCAAAAATTCTTCACAATGTTAGGATAAATGAGACCTCTAAGCATGGCAACAGACCTTGTCCAACCTTGGCTTTCCATAAACTTATTAACGAGACCTTCATCGGACACATTATCAGTTCATTTCTCATTAATAACCTCCAGAAGAGATTCATCACCATGAAATGTTTGGGTTCCCATAGGATGCAAGAAATCCTAGAGAGGACTGAAGAAAGGGATGACGAAAAGATAACACAAAGACTAATAAATTTGGATGGTAGACAAAAAAGATGAAAGATATAAATAGTCATGAGAAATAAATCAAGGAGAGACGATTAAGTGATCCAAGAAGTTTATTTTAGATGAGAGAGAAACAGACAACGTCACAACTTTTAAAAAGAAGAAATATGGAGGGATAGGTCAAAAACACTAATTAGGGTAAGGAGTGCATGAAAACCATTTTGAAACTGACAAAATAAAGAGGAGCAGTAAATAAGAATAATTACGATATAATCAATTCCAAGAAAATTACTGCTCATTGTGTATGCTAAATAGAAGTAATGATTAAGGTATAACAAAAGTTACACGAGTTAATCACCTTCTCATAAAGTGACACGTTTTAATGTGCTCAGAATTTGGAAAACTAAAAAGTTTCCATCTGATCAGAGACACTTCTGACCGAAGCATTTTCTGATGACTGAGATTCTGAAAAATAAACACTTATTGTTTAACTAAGAATCTAATTTCTCAGACTCTGACTAAAACACATCTTATTCTGATGAATTCTTACTCTAGACAAAATTCCATTTTCAGATGCCTCAGAATAAATAGAAATTTATCTTCAGCCAAGGGTTTTGTAAATATATCAGCCAATTGATGGTCTATATCTATAAATTTTAAACATAAAATTCTCTTTTCAACATAGTCTCTAATATAATGATGTTTAATTTTAATGTGTTTTTCTCTAGAGTGTAAAATTGGAGTTTTACTTCAACAAATAGCAGCAATATCATCATAAAATATAGGAATGTTACTCTCGTATATCTGATAATCTTCTAGCTGATTCTTCATCCAGAGCATCTGAGAACTACACAGTGACACTAATATGTACTCTGCTTCTGTTGTTGAAAGAGCAGTTGTAGATTGCCTCTAGCTTGACCAGGAAATCAAATTCTTGCCAAGAAATTGACAATTTCCAGATGCTCTCTTTCTTTCCAATCTATCTCCATCATGTTCTGTATCACAAAAACTAGAAAGAGTATACTCTGATATTTTCTCATATGTCAGATCAAGGTTAGTGGTTCCTTTCAGATATCTTAGGATTCTCTTGACATCAGTTAAATGAGATTCTCTAGGATCAGATTGGAGTCTTGCGCAAAAACACTGAATAAAATATCAGGTCTAGAAGTAGTTAGATAAAGAGGAGAGCCTATCATACTACGATAAGGCTTCTGACAAACCCTTCCACTTACCTCTTATTTCTCCAAAATGCATGTTGGATGCATCAGAGTCTTTGTTGGTGTACAATCCACCATATTGAATTTCTTCAGAAGTTCTTTGGTATACTTACTCTAATGAATGTAAGTACCATCTGAATTTTGATCAATCGATTCTTAAAAAAACTTTAGTTCTCCCATCAGACTCATCTTAAACTCAGCATGCATTAACTTAGAAAATTCCTCATAGAGGGAGAGATTAGCAAAAAAAAAATCATCAACGTAAATTTGAACTATGAGTATTTCATTTTTGATAGATTTACAGAAGAGTGTTGTGTCAACTTTGCCTCTAGTAAATTCATTTTCTAAAAGAAAATTGCCCAATATGTCATACCAAGCTACGAGAGCTTGTTTCAGACCATAGAGAGATTCCTTAAGTTTAAAAACAAAATCTGATTTCTCAGAGTTTTCAAAACCAAGAGGCCGTTTGACATATACTTTTTCAGAAATATATCCATTCAAAAATGCACTCTTAACATCCATCTAATAAATGATGATGTTATGATTGACAAAAAAAAAAGAAGAAATTAATAAACATATAGCTTCTAACCTGACGACTGGAGCAAATGTTTCTGTATAGTCTATCCCTTCTTATTGACTATAACCTTGTGCAATCAGTTGTGCCTTGTTTTTGATAACCATTTTACCCTGCTCGTTGAGCTTGTTTCTAAAAATCCATCTAGTTCTGATGATGCGGACACCTTTAAGTTTCTAAACAAAATTCCAAAAGTCATTCTTGAAAAACTGATTGAGTTCTTCTTCCATAGTCAAAATGCAATCTTTGTCCAGAAGAACTTTAAATGTAATAAATATACTTTTAATATACCTCAAATTATATTACAGCTTTTTCTACCATATATAATAATACACTAATAAATTATAAACAATTTTTTTTAATTAGCTTAATTTAGTTTACAATGTCTTATATCTAGAGATGATAGTACATTTTAACTCTTAACTTATTTAATTTGTCTGATAATAATCAAAATGCATTAAGTATTATAATTGGTGGTTGGGTGAAAAATCTAACAGCGAGAAATTCAACTCAACTTCCCTAATCTCTTTCTATAAAAACAAAAAGTGGTGGGTGAGGAGAGAGAAACCCATAGGTGCGGGTTCCCCATCAAACCCATTTAACCTTTGACCCCAATCGAACGGTCCACAGGCACCCAATTATCAGCCATCACTAGAACCATCTACTTTCAAAAACACCAAAATAAAATAAAAAATTTGTTTTTTCCCAAACAGATAGATAATCTTTTGTCTTTTAAACCATTTTCATTTATTAAATTCATTGAGGATAAGATGTCCTGCCACCCACCTCATTTTTATATTCTTTAATTATTTCCCATAAAATTTAATCCAAAAACTTTACATTAAAAAATTAATTCACCAATCACTATTTACTTTATCTATAGTAGAATTAAAAATTCTGATACCCATGTGCCACTAACCAGATATTTATATCCACAAAACCACATTTCTTTCTTTTCTTCTTGTTACTGCGTCTCTTCATCTTCTTTTCCATTCACACAACACAATCTATTACTCTTCTCCGTTCTCTCACAAAACGATGCCGTTGTCTCTTGATACCAGTGGAAGATCTAGCTTTGCTGATTATGTCTCGATCTGCAATCAGGATTTTCAAGAGGAGGATTCTGATTCTGATTCCTGCGTATCTTCGCACTCTTCTCTTGGCAGTGATTCGTCGGAAGATTGTTCTGACCGGGAAGATTCCGGTGAAGTTGAGAAGAAAAGCGGGTTGGATAGTATGAATGATTTGGAGCAAGATTTGCCGGTCAAGTAAGTTTTCTTTGGATTATTGTTTCAAGAAGTATGGATTTACTGTTTTACCCTTGAGGTTTTAAGTTATTGTTTTAATCAAGGATCACATGTTTTTGTCCTGTTACTGTTGGTGTTAGTGTTAGCGTTAAGGGAAAGAGCATCTAGGTTTTTAATGGACAGAAAAAGAGCATCTAGATTGTGGGGTTACTTTTGGTTAATATTAGAAAAATTCTCCATCAACTTGGGTAACATCTTTATTATTAGAGTCTGAAATAATTTGTCTCAAGTACAAAATGGGTTGGATTTAATATTAGAAAGATAAAATTATGTATATTCACATAATGATGAGTGTGCACAAGACTAGATAATGAAATTTTACAATATTGTATACCATTATGAATTTGGTTGAAAGTAGGGACAGCTAGGTTTGGAGGGTTTGCAAGTGGATCAACTGTATTAATTTTGCTCCAACTTGTACAACTATGAGTATGAGTGAGTGGATAGGAGAAATGGATATCCAACTTGGCACTTGCCTTAGTTGCCTATTCATATTTTGATATTTGATTTAAAAATTAATGGTCCTGAATTTAAGTCCTGTTAGTTGCTAACAATCTTTGTATTGGTCCTGGCTCAGTCGAATACTAAGATTTCTGATAAAAAAAACTAAGGTTTCTTAAATAGAAACATATATTCTAAGTATTTGCACCCGCATTGAGTATATATACCGAATTTATGGTACTTCATTTTTTGCATATCGTAATTATGATACTTCATTTTTCGTTTCAAGATGAATGAAGTACACAATACACATACTTGGTACATACCCATACTAGATGCATTTACTGTATTCACGTTGAAGTATTTCTATCGGGTAGACATATGAAGTATTGGATTCAAAAAAGTTGGTAGTAAATTTAATTTGTCATCGTTTGTGTGGTTTTTTTTTAAATTACTCTTTTGTATATTAATATCTCTGAATTTAACTTTTCATAATTTCATTCAAGATGAATTACAATAAATACTAATAAAGATATGTTTGGGAAAAAAAATATAAATGTACCTAGTAATTATTATAGGAGATCTATATTTAAGACTACATATAACAATTATTCAATGATTCTATAAATAAATTGTGTATATTTGAGAACAGAGGAGAGTACTAGAATAACAATTTATAATTATTATTTGGAGATTGACTAATAATTCGAAAAAATATGCACCTGGACTCTATATTAAATACTCCTACGTTTCACCTTTTGATCAAATGCATCTAGACTCTTTGTGTCCAAATACATTTCATTATTTATTCCTATGGATATGAATATCAAATAAATTTGAGAAATTTGGTAATAGAACAGGTCCACACGTTGTATGGTGTTAGCTGCCACCTAGATTTTTCATTTGTGTGAGGTTCAATAAACGCAAACAGACATATATAAATCCTAAAAATAATCATCTAAGGGACCAGTTCATGGGTCTTTACTCTCCTTCTTACAGCGTGTCTCCTATGTATGAAATGTTAGAATTTATGTTTGGATATATTTAGTAATTTGACCAATAAATAAGTTAAAATTAAAAATCACAAGAAAAAGTAACAGTTTTCAACATTTTTGTTTCAACTTTCACATCTTTCTATTGTGTGATTCAGGAAAGGCATATCCAACTTTTATATCGGCAAATCAAAATCATTCACAAACTTAGCAGAAGCAGCTGGTGCAACATGTGTTCAAGAGATAGTAAAAGCAGAAGACCCTTATGCTAAAAAACGAAAGGATTCACTGGCAAGAAACATATTAATCGGAAGGAGCCGCAGTTACGCCAATGTTGGTGGAATATCAAACTCAAAGCGAACTTCTAACTTAGGCCGACGAACATCTTGTCTCAATCTGAGCAGCAATGCTGACAGTAGTGATGAAGGGAAGAGTTCGACTTCCAGGTCAATATCTCCTCCTTGTCCACTTCCTCCCCGTCATCCACAAGCCGGTAATATGTCCTCTGCAAATGCTTCACGTCCTCGTCCTAGTCCTCCCACACGGGATCTGCCTTTGCGCTCGTATTCCTGGTCTGACCTGAACTCTGTTGCTGAGGGTCATGATATGGCTGGTTTGGCTATTTGTAGTGGAAACAAAGACAATAAAGTACACTGAATTTTGATAGGAGTTTCACGTTTTAGTTGCTAGCAATGGAGTTTATGAATTTGTTTTGTATTTGAGAGTGTTATCTATGAACTCGCCATAAAGATACTATTGAGTAGGGTGTTGTATATTATGAATCTGAAAACCTACTTATTAGCATAGACAATTTATGTCAACTTTCTTAATTTGTTTGATTGCTATTCAAATATACCACAACATTCATAACTTGAACGAATCTGATCTTGTTGAAGATAATAGCTAGCAAAATGCAAAGAAGCACTTTTTTAAGAGTTAGGTCAAATACTAATTAATTTGATCTTGTTACAATCCGATTTGACTCTCCTAATGGTATGCGAGGGAGGAGGGATAAATTGATTATGGGCTCTCACATAGGAGGTAATTACAAAAAGAAAAATAAAATTGCAACTCCTTCTAATGGTAATTATTCTATGAGGGTTAAATGTTCATTTAGGCTGGAATTTATTCCGAGTGGTGATGGCTGGAAGATGATGGTAAGATGCGGGATGCACAATTATAAACTAGATAAAAAATTGGTAGGTCATGACATTTTAGACCTTATAAAAGTGGAAGAAATGCCAAGCACTTTTGATCTTGAAGATAATAGCTAGCAAAATGCCAAGCACTTTTTTTTAAGAGTTAGGTCAAATACTAATTCTATCTCACTTCTTCATGGTGGTTGAATCTCTCTTGGTTGTTGATTATTTTCTAGGAGCATCCATGTCATTTAATTTTCTTTAATGTTTCAACTCACTCGGTGATATTAGTAGTGTAACTTCCCCCCTTAAAAATGTATTTGAGGTTAAATCTTTATAGGATTCATTTTAACAAGATAATGGAATCATATGTAGATTATCATCAATTGGTTATTTACTCGATCGACAATCTATAAACAAACTCAATTGTGGAAACTGTTTTGTTGTGTAGGTATTAGCATATATTATTTGAGCCACTAATAGATTGACACTTGTACAGCTAGATTAGCCACTATTAGAGTGCCACCTTATATATATATATATATATATATATATATATATATATATATATATATATATATATATATATATATATATATATATATATATATATATATATATATATATATATATATATATATATATATATATATATAATGAGAAAATGAGGAATGCTAGCAACACTTGTTTTTCAACACTTAAATATTTACTTTTTTATTGGTTAAAAAATGTGTGTCTCTTTCACTTTAGAAATAAGTCTCACACATGTTTCAACTAATAAAAGAGTAAATGTTTGAGAGACTGTTAAAAAAAAAGTGTTCTTAATATTTTTTATTTATGAGAAAATACAATTACTTTTATAACAGATATGTAACAAACTCTTAAAGCTTTCTCTTCTTCTCCATAGATCTTGGATCCGTTTTCTCCTTTTTCATGAATAAGTCTTCAAATTATTTCACCATTAACATGGTGTTAGAGCTTCACAAGTTCTGGTAGTCATTGATTTTCTTCCTCGATCGTTTTCCCTTTCTTGTTGTTGTTGAAATTCGATTTTTTCTTCACCTTCTTGTGTGAATTATATTTCTTATGGAAAACCAGAGCTTCATCGATTTTCCATGAATTTTACGAATCCCCACTACATGCATCCTAACGAGAATTCATCTCCTGTTCTTGTTTCACTGTTACTTGATGATAAGAATTATTATACTTGGGCGAGATCACTGCACATCTTGTTGATTTACAAGAATAAAGAAAAATTCATCGACAAAACTCTCTCGAAGCCTCCGATTCTTGATGCTTTATATTCTCCTTGGATTTGTTGCAACATAATAGTTTTGACTTGGATTCATAGATAAATTTCTGAATCCATTCCTAAATACGTGCTTTGGATTGAAAGTCAACTGGTGTATGGAAGAACTTACAACTTTTCTTCTTTCAAGGTGATGTTTTCCGGATTTCAGATATTCAAGAAGACTTGTACAAATTTTGCCAAGGTACTCTTGATGTTTCAAACTATTTCACCCAATTGAAAGTTATGTGGTTGTTCATGTGTTATTCTTTGTTCGTGTGATGCTATATCATCATTTCAAAAATATCGTGAGCAGGACTATGTTGTCAACTTTCTCAAAGGATTGAAAGAGAAGTTTACACACTTAAAATCCCAGATCATGATGATAAGCCCCTTACTAGATGTTGATAAATATTTGTCCCCTGTTATCCAACAAGAACGAGAGATGAAAAGTTCAGTTTATATGATGGTTCCTAATATACCTTAAAGCCCCAAATTTAATTAATTATTTAATTAAATTATATAAGGAATTATTTATTGGAATTAGTCGAAGTCGAGAATTATTAGATTAATATGATGGTTGAGTGGTTAAGTTGATAGTTGAGTAATAGCCGGTTTAATCGGAGAAATAATATTAGAAATAATATTATTTTATTAGAATAAGGTTTAATTAATATTGATGGTAGTAAAAGGTGGGGTGTGAATGTTAAGCCCAATTAGAATAATATTGTAGTATATTAGTTAAGTTGAAAATAAGAAGAATTGGGTTTTGTGAGGAGAAAAGAAACTAATACGTGGGAAGAGGAAGAAAAAGAGGAACAAGGGCTTTGGAGGTTACCGCCGGAAGAGGAATTGCAGACTAAAAAGCCAAGTCAGAATTCGACCGGAAATTTATGGAGAGACCGTCAATCCAAGATAAGGGTGGAGTTCGATCTTTATAACCGGTTTTAAGATGAATTATATGTGGGATTAGGGTTTATGAAGTCCTGCCATGGATTAATTGTTGCGTGTGAGAATTTTGTTGACGAAATTAATTTGTTCTTTTGTGATTAAATGTTGTTACATTGATTTTGTGGAAAAAAAACTGTTGAGGCGTCAATTGCTGTTACTCTGTGAATTGTGGTTGATGGGTTGACTCTAAGGATATGTAAGGATTGAATTAATTGGTAAAGTATTGACTGTGTATAATGCTCCGGTGTGAAAAATTGTTGGGATAGAAGAATTATACAGAGACTGGAATTAGATAAATTACAATGCAGTTACAGGGAATGTGCCTTGTGGCGACCGACATGTGCCTTGTGGTGACCGACACAAGCCTTGAAGCGACCGACACATGATGAAGGTGATAATGGTGGAAAGTAGCTTGCCGATCGGCAGGCAATGGAAAGGGAGGGATGCCGATCGACACACCTCATTGTGACGGATGCCACACCCTTAGTGGGGGCTAGGCGTTGATTGTCCTTTTTGTTCTTTATCTGTTTGTGTTTTGCTAGATATTCTGTTTGTTTGTGTGACTTCTTAATGCTATCCTTTATTTAAATTAATAAGTAGGCTATGACGGAATTGACTAAGTATAAAGGGTGCTTATTGATGGACGGGTGGAATATAATTATAACAGTAGTAAATAAGTTGCAGTAAATAAGGTACATACACGTTAGTAGCACGTTCAGAATTGATTTAATAGCAGTATGTTGATAAAAATTGGTAACAACAATATAAGTAGCAATATATATTAATAGTATCAGAAAGTAGCAGTTTTAGGTAATTCAGTTGCAGAAACATGTTATGGAGCAGTAAGAATAATGGTGCAGTGTGTTATACCCCAAAATTTTTCCTCATACTTTTGAGGTCAAGATATATCTCCATACTCAAGAATTCCTCAAGGGTTGACCAGACAAACCCTTCCTAAGCAATCAACCCACAACTAGGGTTTTGCTTCTCTCAAAAACAAAATCAAGTTCTAATACTTCAAATGGTAATCATACCTCCTCATATGTCTCAAGGTATCACCATGTCAAGTTTCAAGCCTCACAGCTCAAATTTGCTTAGTCAATTGGTCAGATGGTTGAAAATCAGTTGTATTGGACAAAAGTCAACTGTGGTCAACATACAGTCAAACTTCATCATTTTGGGTTAAAATCAAGATTTTGAAGTCACATTCCTCATTTGATCAAGGTTTAATCATGATTCATCAAGAAAACTCAAGATTTGATCAAAAGTCAAAGTTTCCAAATTAGGGGTTTTGGACAAAAAAGTCAACAAAACTTTAACCAGGCATAACTTTCACATACTTTATCAAAAAAATTTCCACCAAATCTCATTTTTAAGAGAATTCAATTATCTAAAACTTCATGTCTTACAAGCTTTGGCCAAAAATGCACCATTTGAGAGTTATGGGTCAGGACATTATAGGTCCTTCTAAAAGTAAAAAAAAAAAATCATCTTTGTGCAAAGAAGTGTACATGAACATGGAAACTTCAATGAAGATGAAACCAAAAGGAGTGTTTAGAGGATATCTTGAGATCTATAAAAAGTCGAAGAACACTTAAAAATGTTGAAAATTGAGAAAGATACAAGTTGTGCAAGTTTGGCATTTTTGAAGAGGTGCATGAAGAGACATACTAAGCAAAATTAAATTTTTCCAAATGGGCCTAAGATTTTGTGATTCAAACTTATTCTTGAGATGGCCCATGACCTCTAAACTTATTTGCACTAGGGGTGTTCACAACCAACCCAATAAAAAACCGCAAACCAAACTAAACCAAACCATCCATACATCCAAAAACGTAAAAACATGATCACGATTTATACACTCTTGTTTCAAGTTCTATTTCATACTTTCATGCATATTTAATTGAATTTAACCATTTATTTGTGTTTGTGATGAAGTTTTGATGCTTTCTGGATGGTTTGATTAAAGCTTAGGTGCAAAACGAAGCATTCACCATTGCTAGGGTTCATAGCTTCAAATTAGGGCTTTCTAAAATAGATAAAATTGGACAAAACTAAGGGCATATTTGTGTTCAGGGGATCAAATCTAGTCGATCCATGGCCTTATAACATATTTATATTACATATTTTTTGATTTTTGATTGTGCAGGGATATAGCTATAGATGTTGTCTGTCGGTATAACTATTACCCACGGAAAAGTCGTGGGTAACGTCCGTGGGAAAATTCAAAACGAGGAAGACGACCTCCCCGCGCGCGCGTTTCTGATTTCAAATATATTTCAAATTTTTGTTTTATTATTTAATTAATCTGTTCCATTACACTAATAGCTTGGACAAGTAGCTCAGATGGCAGTGTGCACGCTTGGAAACCCTATGGTCCTGGGTTCGAGCCTCCCAGAGACCTTTTTGCGAATTTTCTCTCTTTTTCAATTTTCTAACCCTATTTTCCTATTTTTTTCAATTTTGTTTTTTAAATAATTTCTTTTAAAATATTTTCTAAAATACATAAAAATCACAAAAATATTTTTATTTTCAGAATTAGGCTAGAAAAATCTTTATTTTATTTTTGACATCAAAAAATATTTTATTTTTCTCACATTGAATTAATTATTAATTAACCATAAAATTAACTTTTAATTCTTTTTTTACACTAAAATCAACTTCAAAAAATACAATTTTTTCTTCTCACATAGTAATTAGGTTAACCTAACCAAAACCTTTTTTCTACTAACCCTAAAATATTTTTCACTAACATCTAAAAACATTTTCTATTATTTATTTACTATCTCGCATTTTAAATTCTAGAAATTGTTGTATAGGTCGCAAAGTTTTTTGTAATAGTGTAGATTTATCTTCTGCCTTTACTTTCTGCACCTCATATTATATAACTGCCTCAAAGCCATGTAATAGTGTAGGACATTTACTTTCCGCACTTTATTTTCCTGCAAATATTAAATTGCTTAGATGTATGCTAACTAGGGTTTGTATGAAAAGACTAAAATCAACCGTTAGATCACCCTAATTTCCAAGATTAAAATATATGAATCAAACAAACTCTATCACACTTACACCCCTTAGGGTATCCTCTCTTGTTGCCTTTCAAATACAATAGTCATGTCCCTCAAACGTAGGGGTACCATTAGCAAAGACGCTTACGAATAACATCATCATAGTCCTTTCATCACAAAGATCGTAGTCCCTCGATGACCCTCGATGTTGCCTACGAATATATGATCTCGGCCCTCAATTGTTGCCTACGAATAAGTGATGATTGTCCCTTAGAATTGCTAAGGTATCCTTGCAATGTTGCCTTCAATGACTATACGATGACCCTACGATTGTCCACTCACATCCAACGGATAAAGTTACCTACCAACTAATGATATGGATAACCTTATTCTAAAGGAGAAGGAAAAATAACAAGAAATGACCAATCTGAGTAGGTAAATAAGACTCTATTGCTTGCTCCACTCAAAAAATACTTTTCACACTTCACACTTCTTTTCAAAATTATTTTTCAAACAAACACTTTGTATACATTCCAACGAGAATCATTACAAAGTTACATTTTTCCAAACAAACATTTCCAAACACTTCGTATACATTCTTGAGGACTAATACAAGAATCATTACGAAGTCAAAGCGAAATACTTTTCATATCACACAAACACATAAAGCAAATTTTCAAAAGTGAGCTAAGCAATTAAGAGCCCGTAGATAACTACGGATGGAAATGATGTTAATACCTTCCCTTTTCATAATTACCTTCCTTACTCAAAATCTAACAAAGGTCTTTTCTGTTATTTTCACCTTTCCTTTATTGGATAAAAGAAAGTCGATGGCGACTCTTGCTATCCGCAACATTTGCGATAAAATACAAAACAAACAAGTCAGTTCTTCTGCTGTGTTACAGATTCAATTAATAGTCTTTGAGGTCTAGGCCCAATTTCAAATGGCTCTGCATAGGACATCTTCTTCGACATGTTGTCCAGATGTTGAAAACATTTCAACTCAACATGTTCCTTTGTTAAATAGAACTTCCACCTACTTTCTCTTACAAGTTACAAATCCTATTTAACTAATTGCTACTATATTAGTTTTATCAAACATAATGCCAATTTAAATTATAGAGAATTAACAATCTCCCATTTGGCTAAAACTAATTTACACAACCTTTGCATTACAGAAGGTTAAAAATAATACAATAGTTTTTAACAATTCAGTCCAGCAGTAACAATTTAGAAGTCTTCAAATTAGTCACTATTTATGATGTTCAATATTTTCATGTGACAGTCTTTAGTCTTCATTTATGATGTCGAAACATCATACTAGGACATCTTTCTGGTTGGTCCCAAACTCCAATGTTTTCTCACTCTTTTAAGGATCCCACGGATCACACATAGTTTATCCCCCTTAAATGTTCCTCTTCTGAGATAACATAACATAACCACTTCTCCCCCCTTTTTAGCCATAATATGACAAAGGCTTCTTGAAGGAGAACTTAATATAGCACTGGAAACATGACCCCATAGACAACATCTTCACAAAGAAGGAGAAAAACTGAGGTCATGATGCATATGAGGAAGAAGATAATAAATACTCCCCCTTAAATTGAGCATTATGCTACGACATAGATAAACATAACATCCTCTTTTAGAGCACAAGAGGAAACATATTAACAGAAATAAACACTTGAACTATCCATTTACAGGCATAGAGAAGCAGACCTATATATTGGATAACTCAGAATACAAGACACAATTTGTGTTCATAACTTAAAACAAGGCACATCACAAAAACTTGCAAAAACTCAAAAAACAAACAGACTCAAAATAAGATATCTTATTCAACATATTTGCAAAAACAGCTGCAAAGAGTGACCTCGGACTTAACAACGTCTGAACACTACTTCACAAGCTGACAAACATAACCTTCACAGACTCTAAACTTACTCATGTCCGAACAAAAGATATGAGAGCACAACAAACAAAGACACACAAAAGTGAAGGAAAGAAGAAAAAAAACAAAAGACACTATAAATACATGAGCAACTAAAATAACATACCTAGACTATAAAAATTGTCTTGGTCAAGAAACGCTACTTCAACAAAAACCGCATCAGGTGAATTTGTGCACCGACTGAAAGCAATGAATGCCTTTAATATAATCTGTTTATTCTGGAACTGACAGTTTCCAAAACATGCACCAAGTCAGAACAAGTGATACACACCATCAATACACATTTTAAATATAACGTGTAAGCTTGATTCTTGGTGGTCTTCAAGGAAAAAAAAATATGTCTTGAGATATGTCCTGACTTCTTATTCGACATTATTCTTCTAGCTTGAAAATAAACCATTTTTCACCTTGGAAAATAAGAACCATTTTATTGTTGTTGTGAGAGGGTGAAGAGTATTTGGAAGGAGATTGCTTTTTGGGCGGGTATGACTTTAGTAGAGGAATAAGAGGATTGTCTCTCAAATTTCATGACTTGGTTTAATTATTGTAAAGAGGAAAGGTGAGAGAAGGTAAATTGAGGGTTGTTTGGCTTGGCACGGTGTGGAGCATATGGTTGCTTCGTAACGGTATTTGTTTCAGGAGCGAAGAATGGAATGTGAATAATAAGGTTTGGAGCATCAAAACGATTGTGTGGAAGTGGTCTTTTTGTGGAGAAATTAAGCACTCCAATTACAACTTTTACGAGTTTAGCAAAGATTCATTGTTATACTTATCAAAGGTGTAATTGGTAATAATTTCTTCTTTTTTTGTGCGGCTTTCTTCCGCTTCTGTGTATAAAAGGTTGAAGAACCATTAGTTCTCCCTTAAATATAAAATCTTGCTTACACAAAAAAAAATACACTATACTAGTATATGTAGTTTACAAGAGTCAAAATCGTGTCCAACTGAATGACTCTATGTCATGTTTAAGTAAATAATCACTGATAATCAGTTACTCAAAATATAAAATTGAACTCAAAAATCTTAAACATATTTCAAAGAAAAACCCTTTAATTAAAATGCAATACCCTAATTCAAACACACTGTATTAAAAAATAAAATATTTTTCAAAACATAATGTTAGATGAGCATCAAATCAAGTCATACTTCACTAAAAGCATTTTCTTAAATGGTGCAAAATGTTGCTTAATAAACTTATTATAAAAAAATCCATCCACTTAGATTGGTAATACACCAAATGTTATATTTTGTATCAAAATATATATATATATATATATATATATATATATATATATATATATATATATATATATATATATATATATATATATATATATATATATATATATATATATATATATCCTTAGCAAGACTCGTGCAAATCTTGCCAAACATATGCTTTAACAGATACATATATGCATGATTGCATCTTTTCCATGCTGCCAGTTACTTGTTTCATCCCAATGATGGATAGTGTGATATACACACTGCTTACTTAAACCATTATAATATGATTACAATGAAGAAATACTATGTATAAGTCTAAAACGGTTTTCCACTTTATGTTCTTTTTTTATACTATCTTTTGTATCAAATTTACAACAACTATCACTTTTTGTGACTCTTTTGTTTTTTTGTACCAATGTGCCTCACCTTTATCTTGCAAAATATGCATTCTAGATTATATTTCATGAGTTGGCAAACCCTAGAAGTCTGTGTTATAGTAGAAAAGTAACTGTAACTGAAATTTTTAGTTATTTTATGACTAATGAGTACACTTGAAGTTTTATCACCCATTAACACTCACAAAACACGTCTTTTGTTTGATGCATGAACATTTCTCATGTGATCAATAGTCATGACTCTCACACCTTTTCATTTTCGTCTTCACATATGGTAATTCCAAAAGCCCTATACACTAGACTATATAAACAAAACAAAGTTTCCCAATTTGAACATATATGCACTGTTTCATTCCACATTTGCTTTCATCATGGCTTCTTCTTCTTCTTATTCTTCTTCTTCTACTTCTTCTTCTACTTCTTCTCCTTTGCCTATTTTCAATCTTTCCCAAGAGGATTTTCTTCTGTTCCACAAAACCGACAGAGACCTCTACACAATCCTTGTCACGAATCTCTCTCGTGACCCTTCTGAGTCCATGCATTTGCTTGCTATGTGGCTTTGGTTGGAAAAAGTTGGTTTTCATAAAGTTGTAAAGAAGATTATGTCTTTGCCTGTCATTTTGATCAATGAAGTTGCTGATGAATCAATCTTATGTTTCACTTGTTTTAACACCAATGCCAACAACAATGCTTACCTAATTGCACTAGCATCGTCGTCTTCGTCTTCGTCTTCTTATTCCGGTGAATCAATTGATATCCCACTTCTTCAAAGCCTACTTGAAGAAGAAATCTCTCTGAAATTTTTCTACGAGTTTCGCCTCGAGGCCGCTCAAGGAATAGAGAGAATAAGACAAGAGGTTTGTTCAAGAGCATTGAGTGATATCATGCAACAAGCCATGATGAGGAACTCTGCGGAGAGAATGGTGGAGAATAGTGTCTGGTTTGGTTCGATCGGACCGGCGAGTCTGCAGTTCGGTCCCGTTGGGATTGCTAGTGCAATGGCACAAGTGCAACAACCGAATAACAACGCCGCTGTCGCTGTTGTCGGAGGAGGAGAAGGCGGAGGGATTGTACCGGCCGATGCTAGGACATTGTTTGTGACATTTTCGAAAGGATACCGTGTGGAGGAATGGGAAGTGAAGGAGTTTTTTACTATGGCTTATGGAGATTGTGTTGAGGCTTTGTTTATGCAGGAAACTGCACCAAATGAACAAGCACTTTTTGCTAGAATTGTTTTTCGAAAAGCGAATACCATTGATATGATTCTGAGAGGGGATACAAAAGTCAAGTTTTCCATCAATGGAAAACATGTTTGGGCAAGAAAGTTTGTTCCTAAGAGAGGAAATACTGGTGGTAGGGTTATGGTTTCTGGAGAGACTTCTGGTTTTGGTAATTCTGGAGTTGGGATGTAAAACGTGGTTTGAGAAAAGTTGGTGATGTTGTTATGTACTCCTTGTTCATTTACATAAATAAAATCGTTTGGTGTTTACGAAATTAAATCTATAAAAGTGCTTTTTGTTTAATTGATTATGGATTGTGGTATGAAGATTTTCGATGGGGTGCTTTGCCCTAAAATTATATGGATTTGATTAGTCTTCTTCACATTTTCACAATTACACAAAGCAAGGGAATACGATTTTAGAACGATAATGTTTTGAAATATATTGATTTTCTTATATATACCTTCAAATTTAAGACAACTAATCAAAAGTATACAAGTTTTATGTGATAAAAGATACATTTCCTGTGCAACAAGACAACTTTGATTAAGCAAGATCTAATATGAGCACCAAGGTCCAAGGATATGAAATGGCATGGTGAATAGTACAGAGATCACAACAATTTCTCTAACCAAAGTTCTTGTAAACATTTGTGTATTTTCAAATGTGAATATTGTCTCTTTCAATATTTTAATTTTAATTAAATAGAAGAATACTTTACAATTATATATTCTTTTAAATTCAAAATATCTCACACTTTTAAAGAGGAAAATGAATGTGCTAGATAGATTAATCAATGCAATTTTTTTTATTGATTATGATATTTGGTGTGATTCACTTCATATTTACATTTTTAAAAGTTTTTTGAAGGATAAATTGGACATTGTCCAACTTTCTGTCCTTTTATTTTTTTCTATTTTATTCAATGATTATTTTTATTAAATAAACTCTCATAAAAATGACAATTTTTTTATAAAAAAATTCAAAGAAATTTAGATAGAATTCAAAACTCTTTTAAAAAATTATATTATAAACATCTTCTATCCAAAAATATTTGTTTGAAAGATTAAAATTATATTTGTTTGATAGAATTCATAATTATATTTTTTATTCCTATCAATATATTTGACGAAAAAAGTTTTTAGAAATATTTTAAATTTTTATTTTAATTAAATTTTAAAAAATAAATATGCTAAAATAATATGAGAGAGAAAAATTATTTTGATTATTTTATATTTTCATGATTATGTAAATTAAGAAGTTTATGAAAAAAATCATATTTCTATGAATAAAATTTTTTCAGATATAATTTATTAAAATTTGAAACAAACAAACAGGGAATACATAAATTTTCATATCACATTCTCAGAAATAAGATTTGTATCTATAAAATAAACATCTATAAAAAAAAATAATTTACAATTATTTTTTTGTGTGGATAAAATAGATCTTGATAAAGATGTAAGTTACTCTAACACAATCATAAAATATAAATAAGAAAAATATTACATATAAAGAAAGAAATATCATTATCTTGAAGATAATTTTATTTTGAAAAATTGTCAGGGATGAGACTATAACAAAGACATAAGCACAACTAGAATCTCTATACATGATCAATAGAGTAAAATTAGGAAAACAATCATTCTATTTGTTTAATTAATAGAGTAAAATTCTATCGTAGAATAGTTGGCACGCTTAACAAAATTAATAATGATTTACGAAATAAAGTGAAACTAGATTATAAGGATAAAGCTATATTCTTATTGAGTATGTTTCTTAGGGGTTTTTTTTATGCAATTCAAGGATGCATTTCAATAAGGAAAATAAACTATTGTTATCTAAGCAGAAGTCCAATCATCAATTAGAGTCAAACAACTAGCCAAGTTTCAAGACTAGAAGGTAGAAGATAATGGAAAAAGGGCTCACTACATGAAACAACAAAAGGAAAGAAATCCAAAACTATATTTAAATAAAAAAGAAAAAGGAAAATGCTTTAGTTGTCACAAAATCAATCACTTGAGAAGGGTATTTCAAAGAAAGAGGCAAGGATAATTCCACACAAAAGGTGATTGTTTCAAAGAAGGGTTATGAAAAGGTGGTTATGAGAATAAGAGCGTGCTAGTAGCAACAAATAAAAAATAACTTATTAAATAAAATAAAATGAGAACACAATTTTTTTGTCTTTTTTTGTTGTCGAAAACTTTACTTTTTACCCCAATATTTAGTCCTAGATTCCTACAATATTGTAAAAATGTCACTTTTACCTTTAGCAAATTTTAATTATTTTACCTTTTTATTTTTACTATTTATAAAAAAATCAGAAATTTACGGCCAAAAAAATTGGTTCGAAACACTTTGGGTAAGTCTTCCAGTTTGTAAAAACACAAACCAGAACAGTTTAATGATGTATTTCACAAGTAACACAAAATATTCCGGAACAGTTTCTGTGAGTGTTCCGGTGAAAAGATATTTTTTAAAACAAACCGGAACACATATGGAAAGAGTTTCGGAATTGAGCAATGTACACCGAAACACTTTGCAGATGTGTTCCGGTTTGTCATAACTATAATCGAAACACTTTTCTAATGTATTCCGGAACACGTTTTTGATTTTTTTTTTCTTTTCAGGTATGAAAATTTCGGCTCTAGTTTGTCAAAAATTGAGTTCTCCATAGATACCACAGATGTATTTATTATGACACAAATATTCGTTACACGAGAAGATGTTACAAGCTGGATCAAAGAAGTTGAATTAAGAAATAAAATCACTGTTATTATCAAGTGTTCGGACACTGAAACCGGCAAGAGAGGAAGGAGTAACAAAATAACTTTCGGGTGTGATAAAGGGGGAAATACAAGGATAAAAGTGGAAAAAGAGATGCAGGCTATGTCTACTGGAGTAGAAAAAGAGATGACTCAGATATTGTGAGAGATATTTTTTGGGCGCATTCAGACTCCATCAAGTTGCTGAATACTTTTTCCATTGTCTTAGTTATGGATAACACATATAAGACAAATAATATAGGCAATCTCTCTTTGAAATTGTTGCATTTGCTTATATGGAGTCTGAGCAGACAAATAGTTTTTGTTGGGTCTTGGAGAAGCTGAAGGAATTGTTTGTGCAAAAGGATTTGCGTCCAAAAGTTATTTTGACGGATAGAGATCTAGCATTGATGAAAGCGGTAGAAATTGTGTTCCCTACTATACAAAATTTGCTATGTCGTTTTCACATTAACAAAAATGTTGGGATGCGATGCAAGCAATATATGGTGAAAGAAATGCAAGAGACCATTGACACATTATGGGAGGAAGTTGTAAGGGGTAGTGATGGGGTTGAGTATGCTCAAAAGTTGGAACAGCTTGAGCAAGCATTTTTTTAATTGTGCGGACTTTATTGATTATGTGAAAGACACATGGTTGACTCCATATAGACATAGATTTGTTGGAGCATGGATTGATCGAGTACTTCATTTGGACAACACCACGACTAACCGATATGTCTTTTATTTTATTATTTTTATTATTTTATATATATATATATATATATATATATATATATATATATATATATATATATGCATTAATATTTAGAATGTTATATATTTTAGAATGCTTTTATCATTTTATATATATATTATGCATTAATATTTAGAATGTTAATTATTTTAGATTTTTTACTATGTTATATATTTATTATGAGTTCATTTTTAGGGTTGAATCCTCTTATTGGAAGCTAAAGCAGATGTTGGGAAATAGTCTCGGTGACATGGTTAAATGTTGGGAAGCTATGAACCACAACCCGAGGATACAAATAGGCAACAAATTCATGATTCGTTCCAAAAAAGCTTTTATGAAGTTGAGCATGCACATGTTAGTCCATTGTATGGTAACCCAATTAGTTTTGTTTCTAGAGCTGCTTTGAGATGCATTGCACAAGAGGATTATCTTGTGCTTGTGAGTTAGGTAGATATGTGCTTAGTGGTGTACCTATACCTATTGAGAGTGTTCATGTTCATTGGAGGAAGTTAAGTATGGAAGGTGAGTTGCAGGCAGATGGAGAAGATGGATCAGAGATTGACATGAATAATTTAATGGAAGAAATATGTAGAAAGTATAGATCATCAAATGTTGTTGGGAAAAGAGCATTAAAATCCAGGTGTAGTGAAATTGCTTACCCCGCAACAACTTCCTTATGTCCACCACCTGAGAAAATAAAAACCAAGGGAGGAGTCAAGAAGAAAGGGAAGAAGCCAATTGGATATGATGTTTACAGGGACCCTTCACAGTATGAGTATGTTGAACAAGCATCTCAAACTTCATAAAAGTTGTCTCCGAAATCACAATCAAAGAGAGAATCAAAATCAAAAAAGCCTTCGCAGCAAGACTACGCTCTTCAGTTTCCAAGTCATATCAGGTCATATATATTTATTATGCATTAATATTTCTAGTGTTAATTATTTTAGGTTTATTATTATGTTATATATTTATTATGCACTAATATTTATAATGTTAATTATTTAGGTCATATATTCAAGAGATTGTGGATGTTGAATCAGATGGTAATCGTGAATTTAGAGTTATTGCATCGTTGCATGGGTATAGTCAGGATGGTTGGGCAATGGTTCATCAAGAGTTGGACATGAAAATAAGGGACAATAAGAGTTTGTATGAGAAGTTATTCGGAGATAGACTATCGAGTGAGCGGGTTAACGATCTGATCTCTGACCGGAGGAGAAATGGTTGACACTACCAGACATAGGTTACTTGATAGTGAATCGCTATAATATCATTCTTGTTCATTTAGGCAATCCCTGCCTGACTTTTTTTCTCTATGACATCATCACCTTCACATAATCCTTCTATTTGTTGTATAGGTTTAGCCAACGATAATCATTGGGTTCAGGTAATAATTTATATACCCGATAATACTATTTTCAATTATTATTTACTATATAAGGTATTTGATTAATTGTTTTTTATACTCAGGTAAACATAAAAGATGGATTCCCCTTACCCCTACTGCCTAAAGATTGGAAGAAGGTTTGTCACCCGGATGCAACTGCATGGATCTTATCATTAGCGGGACGTTTGTAACTATAGCTACATCTTTTGCCAGTTTTACCTTCATATGTTCGCTTATCATAAGATTATCATAAAATTATATTTTGTGTAATGTAGAATTAAATTGTTATGAAATGTAGCAAAGCATTACAACAACACACAAACGTTATACTTATTCATCCAAAAACATTAAAACAACACACATACTAAACTTAATACAATACACGAGAAATAACTTAAAACATCACACGAGAATTAGAAACAACACATCTAGGCTCTACGAGATGACTCTGGACGTTGCAGTGCTTTTATAACGTCTTTGGCAGATCTAATTACCTTCGCTTCAAACTCAACAGGGCCTTTAGTTAGTCTACGATGATATGATTTCCACATGGCCGTCATGTCGCTATTGCTCTTCACATCTACCATGTTATAACTTATCCTTCCATCAACATCCATGTTCTAATTTTCACGGTATGAGATATTCGTCACCCTCCTATTATCAGTCTTGGGATGCAATTTGTAGTCAAACATTTCCTTAAATCCCTCGAGGTTTATAAATCCCTCTGGGATCTTAAACTTCGCAACATCTTTCTCTCTATTGAAATACACTTCAGCATCTATTAACCAATTTGGGAGAGACATTTTGAGATGGAAATTCTAAACAACACATGACTCTTTTTTATAGTACTTTTAATTTATTCTAGATGATCGCGACTTTATCGTCTAAATTAATCGGGAGACTGCAAGTATACAGCCCTATCGCGTAGTTTTAAAAGATATCGAACCAAAGGGACTATAAATTGAACTAACGTAATCTAAGCTTACTGTGTAAAGCTATAGCTATCGAATAAATAAATTGGGGAATTTTTGGGCAATAAAACTTAATTTTAATTAAAATAATAATAAAGCGAATATCGGTATGTATTTCGTTAATCCTAAAGAATCCGGTTTTCCACGGCTTATTTTGGAAAATGATAATAATTTCTTTTAAAAAAGTATTTATTTAAAACCTATTCTCAAACTGTCGCTCTATTGAAGTAGATTATAATTTTAAACTCTAATGTATGCTTTCGCTATCCCTGATTTTAAAATTACTTTTGAAAATAAATAAAATTTAATTGGTTTTAAAATCTTGCGGTTTTTAAAAACAATACCTAGTATCTACTATCGATTCTAAACCTCAAACGCTCTGTTGGTTTCTAACCTTAGTCGGTTTATTAACCTCAAACTTTCGCTCTGTTGGTTTCTAAACCTTTTTAACAAAATAAATTAGATAACTAAATCGAAAAAGTATTTATTTTATAAAATATAATTAAGCCGTTTGTACGGATCTTTCAAATTAACTCATTACATACCGATATTAAAATAATTTAGCCAAACATATTCATAAAAACAAGCATGGATAAATTAAAGGTTTTAACATTTATAAATAAATTCATGGCAAAACAATTATATATCATGCAATTGATTAAGTAAATAAATAAAAGCAATATAAATAAAAACCTGAATTAAATAAATCTTTGGAAAGAATTAAGAAGCTGGAAGTAACACAACGTCTCGGTACTTCAACAGAATGTAAACAATGCAGGAAAAATAACTACGAATTACGAATTACCTTTGGAAAATAAATGCAAGAAAAATAAACTTTGAAACTGGAAAAAATAAAGCTGAGAATCGGTGTGTTGAATAATGATCTGGAGAGGTCCTTTTATAGTAGTAGGAAATAACTACTTGTTCCTAAAATATAGTAGCATTTTCTCCTCAAAACTCTCGTCCCAACTGCCCACCATCTGCCTTGGTCTTCCCGAATCTTTCTCCTCTTTTTCCTCCACGTGAGGCGTCCCACCAGCTGCTAGGTGACTGGCCTTGAGGCGGGCGCCTCATTTTTAGGAGAGAGTGGAGACGTGCGTCTCACTCTTCTGCGTGGCATTAGGGTTTGCTTCGCTAGGGTTTTTTCTTGCAATGGGCTTGGCTTTGGGCTTTTGATAACTCTTTGATCCATACTTGCTTTGCACACCCCTTTTCTTCATTTCTTGCACAATTAATTAAATAATCCTCTTAATTTCTTCACTTTGCTCAATTTGTTTATTTAAAATAAAATACCTGAAACAATAAAAATACCAGCGTAATATGGAAATAAAATGAAATAATTAAATAAAAATACTAACATTATTTATGAAAATTAAATCAAATATACTATATAAAATCGTGTTATCAAACTCCCCTATACTTGAACCATTGCTTGTCCTCAAGCAAAAAGTAGAAATGAAAACCTTTGAAGCACAGTTAAACACAAATATAACAACATATATCACTTTGTATCAGGTTGCAAATTGATTCTTTGTTGGATAACTCGAGTTTAGACTTCGACACCAAAGTTACCGTAATAACACTAGACAACCCCATCTATGCAGACCAATTCAAGTCATGTCATTATAGCTTCAACCTAATACTATGTTTTATTTCACCCGTTTTCATTCTAGTGCAATCACATTAAGCCCATTACCGTACACGCACATAGTGGAGTAACCGGTTAGTGAATTTGATCTTAGTAAGCCAGCTAGGAGTTCTGGTAATAAAATATTTGGTACTCCTTTTTCCGATTAAAAATTGCGGGGGATCGAACCGTAATTCGCCCTACCAAGTTCAGCACCAGGGACCACTGAACCAATTTTTTAATGGATTAATTTGCATAAAATTCATATTTTCAGCAACTTTTTGGATTAAACGATCGGGTAAGGACCATCTAACTTAGTAAGTGCATCTTAAATAAAAACAATTTTTCTTAAAGATATTTGATCAATCACTTATATTCATCGGTTCTCCACGTAGTTTGTGTCTATGGCGGTGCCGACTGCTTAATAAACTACTTGGGGCTAATCTAAAACTAAGTTTTAAAGGTTTTTGGTATAATAAGTACTTAAATCGATTTAGCATATCGGGGGTTTTAAAGTGTTAGGACGATAACAATTTTGCTAAGTTGTACTCGAACTCTTATTTAGATTAAGCAACCCTAATACTAGTTGAATATGATTATAAATGTGTTTTAAATTTTTTCGTTATGGCTCAAGAAATAGGAATAATTCGAATAAGCACTAAATTTTGCATATAAGATTAAAATTAACATAAACATGTATTTTATTGAATTGAAATTTGCGATACAAGAAAATAAATAAATAAAAGGAAAATACTACAAAGAGAGCAAAGGAAATATAATTGAACAAGGAAATGATCGACTCCCCCATACTTAAACGGAGCAGTGTCCTCAATGCGATAATTACGAAGGAGAGTCGAAATGAAAAATGGGCGAGGAAATTCATAGCGACAATAATAATGCAACTTAAGAAGAATAATGCAGCAGTAATAATAATAATATGAAAGCATGTGCAACATTATAATAAAAGATAATCATGGATTGCATTAGAATGGAAATCAAAGTTGCTTACAATTTGAGGAATCAAGTATTATAACATAAAGGAAACATTGCAAAACCTAAGGAAATCAAACGAAACTAAACTAAACTAGGATAAATTAACTACTAAAGAACTCTAGCCACTAGATGGTCCTGCCTTAGGGGCAGAGGGAGAATGAAGATAGGAGAAGACTTCTTGAAATTGTGCAGAAACTGTATCCATAAAACTAAAGAAGTCAGCTCGCAGAGTAGTGAACTCGTCCCTCAAAGCCTGATGTTCCACAAGGCGTGGATACGATCGCATAATCGGTAGGAGGAGCCTCATGCATACGATGTCGAGAACAGAGAGGATCCGGAAGTGGGCTGAGCAGAAGGAGCTTCCTGAGCGTCCTCTAAAACATCAAAGCCGGTGGAATCTCAGGAGTGCTTGGCGGAGAAGGATGCTGATCAAAACCATAAAGCCAATTGGCTTTGTTATGCACACTAGTAGCCAGGGTTAGGCAAGGTAAACAACTGCATAACTTGACCATTAATCAACAAGGTAAACTGAGTCGGGCCAAGATCACCAATCATACGAGTGTTGAAACAGAACTCGATGGTCATGGAAGTAACACCAGCAAAAGCATTCAGATGCTTAAAAGGTCGTCGAAACCCAACAACATTTGCAATCATAGTAACGAGACCTCCCATCCGAATGGGTGCATGATCAGTATCAATGAGATTCACAAAGGTACGGAGCAGATAAGGGATCGCGATTCGGACGGTTTCAAGCACAAAACATGATAAACAGCTCATCCTTAGAAACAGTAGTGACATTCTGGGGTTTTCCAAAAACGGTATGGGCAAGAATCTTATGGAAATACCTGAAGGCCGGGTTATGGATATTCTCTGATACAAGGTCCTCGGGCTCAGGGTTAAGGATTCCAGAAATAGATCCCCAAAAATAGTCAAGATCTCTAAACCCAAGATATTCCTCCTGAGTTTCAGTATAAACTCCTAAACCACTAGGAAAACCAAGAAGATCAGCCAATTCCTTATGGGTAAACTTGAAGGTGAAGCCAAAAAGTCTGAAAATAATAAGTCCACAGTAAAGCTACCCCATTGGTAGGAAAGTAAGCTAAAGAGCGAGGAATTCCAAAGTGAGGTTCCGATAAGTGGCATAGCATGTCATCAGCGTGAATTATCCCCAATCGATTCGCAGAAAAAGCACACTATCACGAATGCCAAGAGCATCCATAGCACCATAATGAAAGTAGGTAGTAGGAAACATCTCACGCTCGGATAAAACTCCATATTTGGTGCTGATTTCTTCCTCGAAACTTCGGCATATCATCAACACGAGACATAGTGGAAGAGAAAGAAGTAGCTAGAAGAATCACGAGGAGAAAGAAAATAAAGAACATCGCATTGGCCAAATGCCGATAAGAAGAGAGATATAGAATAGAATGTAAGGCAGAGAATAGAAATAATAAAAAAAAAAAAGAAATAGATATTTTTTTTGTTTGTTTTGAATAGAATGAAGAAATAAAATAAAATAAGAAGAAAGAAATAAATACGGTGGGTTGCCTCCCAAAGCGCTTTGTTTTATGTCGCAAGCTCGACAAATAAAACTAGAGATTAGTCGTCTAATCGAGCTTGTGGCTCGTCTAGAGTTATCTTTTGAGAATATCCCTCGATTTCGGTAAGATGGTAATGTTTTAGACGCTGCCCGTTTACTATAAACGGTTCAATCGAAGGTCCCTTAATTTCTATTGCACCACTTGGATAAACTCGAGTAATTTCAAAAGGTCCAGACCACCTAGATCGTAATTTCCCAGGGAATAATTTTAATCGTGAGTTAAAAAGTAATACGCAATCACCTATGTTAAAATTCTTCCTAGAAATACGCTTATCGTGCCATTTCTTTGTGCGCTCTTTGTAAATCTTGGCGTTTTCGTACGCATCCTGTCTAAGTTCTTCTAATTCATTAATATCCAGGACGCGCTTCTCACCAGCGGCAGTATAACTTAAGTTTAGATTCTTGATGGCCCAATAAGCCTTGTGTTCTAACTCAACTGGGAGATGGCATGACTTACCATAAATAAGCTTGAAAGGAGTAGTACCGATGGGAGTTTTATAGGCAGTTCTATAAGCCCATAAAGCTTCATGAAGTTTAAAGGACCAATCCTTTCTGGACGTAGCGACAGTTTTTTCAAGGATTTGTTTTATCTGGCGATTTGAAACTTCAACTTGTCCGCTAGTTTGAGGGTGGTAAGGTGTAGCTATGCGGTGTCGAACTCCATATTTCCTTAATAATTTTTCAAAGATTTTGGAAATGAAATGAGATCCACCGTCGCTTATAACGAGTCGGGTACACGAACCTAGGGAAAATTATGTTCTTGAACGACTTAAGTACCACTCGGGTGTCGTTTGTTGGAGAAGCTATAGCTTATCCATTTAAACGTAATCTACAGCCACGAGTATATACTTATTACCGGATGAAGAAGGAAAGGGTCCCATGAAGTCTATTCCCCACATCAAAGATTTCGACTTCTAAAATGCCTTTTGTGGCATTTCGTCACGTCTAGATATATTAGGTGCGTTGACACCGTCGCATTTAAGATGGTGGCATGTCGTCCTTCCATAAATTAGGCCAATAGAGACCAGATTGTAAGATCTTTGCACATGTTTTGGATGTACTAGCATGTCCTCCGTAAGGTGCAGAATGACAGTGTGTTATAATGTTTTCAATCTCTTCTTGGCACACATGGCGGAAAATTCCATCGGACCTCTCTTGAAAAGTAAAGGTTCATCCATAATATTGTTTAAGGTCATGGAAGAATTTCTTCTACATTGATAGGTAAGTTCAGGTGGTAGAACGCCTGCAGCGAGGTAATTTACAAAATCAGCATACCAAGGCACAGAGGAGATGGCTAAGGTTGTTTCTATGAGTTTATCTGGTTTTGTGTCTTCCAAGTGGGCAATTAGTTTATCATACTGGAATTCATCATCAATCGGCACTTGTTCATGTTTAAGATTTTCTAGTCTAGAGAGATGATCCGCTACTACATTTTCAGTTCCTTTCTTATCTTTGATTTCTAAATCAAATTCTTGCAGCAGCAATATCCATCTCAAGAGTCTAGGTTTAGCGTCCTTTTTGGTTAAGAGATATCTAATAGCGGCATGATCAGTGTATATGATTATTTTGGATCCTACTAAGTAGGAACGGAACTTGTCTAAAGCGAAGATCACTGCTAAGAACTCTTTCTCGGTTGTAGCATAATTCATCTGCGCTTCGTCCAGAGTTCTGCTTGCATAATATATGACGTGAAGTCTTTTATCTTTTCGCTGTCCTAAAACAGCTCCTACGGCGTAGTCACTTGCGTCACACATTATTTCAAACGGTTCATTCCAATCTGGAGTTTGCATGATAGGCGCAGAAATTAATGCTTCCTTAAGTGTTTGAAACGCTTCTAAACATTTTTCGTCGAAGATGAACTCAGCGTCTTTCATTAATAGCTCAGTTAGGGGTTTTATTATTTTAGAGAAATCCTTAATGAATCGTCGATAAAAACCGGCGTGTCCTAGAAAACTACGAATTTCTCTAACAGTTTTTGGAGGTTGAAGGTTCTCAATAACTTCGATTTTAGCAGAATCGACTTCAATTCCTCTTTTGGATATAATGTGTCCTAAAACAATTCCTTCTTGTACCATAAAATGACATTTCTCCCAATTAAGCACTAGATTAACCTTCACACAACGTTCCAATACCCTTTCTAAATTTTCTAAACATTCTTCAAAGCTTTGTCCACAGACGGAAAAATCGTCCATGAAGACTTCCATAATATTGTCTAGAAAATCAGCAAATATTGCCATCATACATCTCTGAAAAGTTGCAGGAGCATTGCATAAACCAAATGGCATTCTTCTATAAGCAAAGGTTCCAAAAGGGCATGTGAAAGTTGTTTTCTCTTGGTCATCGGGATGAATAGGAATCGAAAGAAACACGAATAACCGTCTAAGAAACAAAATGAGAGTGTCTAGCTAAGCTCCAACATCGATCAATAAATGGTAAAGGGAAATGATCTTTTCTGGTGGCTTTGTTAAGTTTTCGATAATCGATGCACATTCTCCATCCAGATTCGATTCTTTTAGTTATAATTTCTCCTTTCTCATTTTCGACTACTGTGACACCTCCTTTCTTAGGTACAACATGCACAGGGCTAACCCATTTGCTATCAGAGATAGGATATATGATTCCTGCTTCTAACAACTTCATTACTTCCTTTTTCACAACCTCGCTCAAAATCGGGTTTAGTCTCCTCTGGTGTTCTCTTGAAGTTTTACAATCTTCTTCTAGCATAATGCGATGCATACAGATAGAGGGACTTATTCCTTTAAGATCAGTGATATTATACCCTAAGGCTGTTGGATATTTCCTCAGAATCTGTAAAAGTTTTTCAGTTTCAGATTCTCCAAGTTTTGCGTTGACTATCACTGGACGTTCGAGTTTGGAATCTAGGAATTCGTACCTTAAATTTTCAGGAAGTGTTTTGAGTTCTAGGGAAGGTTTCCTTAAACTTTGTGTGGGATCTGGTGCTATAGCTAAGCATTCACTTAGATTATTATCTAGACTTTCATCCAGATTATCCGTATTTTCAAGCTCAGCTTCTTTTCTACATTAAATCGATGATATCCATGAAATAACAAGTATCTATTGCGGTGCTTTCGGGAATTGAGAGAGGATAAATTCGATTTTCTCTTCGCCTACTTCAAAAGTAAGTTTTCCTCTTTTACATCTATAATTGCATTGTGGCTAAGAAAGGTCTTCAAGAATGATTGGAGTAACCGTCCTCCCTTATGTCCATGATAATGAAATCGGTTGGTATATAGAATTGGCCAATACGCAGAATATTTTCAAGTACTCCTGCGGGATATTTAACGACCTATCTGCTAGTTGAGCGGACATTTTGGTTGGTCTCACTCACCCATATCAAGTTTCTTGCGGATGGATAACGGCATCACACTTATCTGGCTCCTAGATCACATAAAGCTTTGTCTATGACAAATTTGCCAATTACACATGGAATAGAGAAACTTCCGGGATCTTTGAGTTTAGGAGGCATTGTGTCTTGAATAATTGCACTACATTCAGTAAGCATAGCAGTTTCATTATCCTCTAGCTTTTCTTATTGGATAGAATCTCTTTAAGGAATTTAGCATAAGAGGGCATTTGGGTTATAGCTTGATAAACGGAATTGTAACATTAAGTTGCTTGAAGATCCACAAATTTCTTGAATTGTCCACATTCTTAGTTTTAACTAACCTTTGAGGATATGGAATAGGAGGCTTATAAGGTGGTGGGGGTATATAAGGTTTTGTGTGGTATCTTCATTATTATCTTTCGAATTTCTTTTTGGTTTATCTTTAGTTTCGGATGGTTTGTGAATTTTGTTGCATATTGGGCTATTGTTTACGGGATCTACAGGTCCATCATACTTTGTCCCTTCTTAAGATAACACATTTGCATGTCCTTTGGGATTAGGTTGAGGCTGTCCAGAAATGAACCAAGAGAAGCGGTGCTTGTTGTTGAGCTACTTGAGAGATTTGTGTTTCTAACATTTTATTGTGTGTAGCTAAAGCATCAAGCTTGTTAGAAAAGCGCTTCATTTGCTCATTAATGTGTATATTCGATTTTGAACTTCCTTATTAGTCGGGCTTGAGCACTATTGGTTTGGTTTGAGTAGCAATGAAGTGCTCTATCATGATTTCAAATTAGACTTCCTAGGAGCATTTGTTGTATTAGGACCATTGTTAGGATGATTTGGAATAGCTTTAGGATAACCGGTGGTGTAGCGAGGAGCTTGTCGGTGCATATAACGCGTTGTTATTCTTGTAGGAAAAGTTAGGATGATTCTTCAGCCGGGTTATATGTGTTCTTGTAAGGATTATTCATACGTAATTCGCTTGTTCACTGGAACTCTGTTAGAAGTGGGCATTCGGAGCAAGATGTGATTGAATACCACATAAGTCAAGTTTGAGTAATTGCGCGATGGCTGCGGGAGCGATGGTAAGTTCCTCGAGCTTTTGGTGAGAGCTTCCACTTTAGCGTTGACTTGATCCGGACTATTCACTTGACCATGGCACCTTTAGTTTGAGATTTCTCTCTGATAACTCTCTCCATACCCCATTGGTAATGGTTACGAGCCATGCTTTCGATAAGTTGCTTTGCTTGACATATGGTTTATTCATCGATCGCCACCATGCGGCGTCTATAGTCAATCTCGTATTATACAAGAGACCATTGTAAAGCGTGTGGATGATTAACCATTCTTCTAAACCATGATGAGGACAAAGTCTAAGCATGTCTTTATAACGTTCCCAAGCTTCAAGAGTGATTCATTGTCCTTTTATGCGAAACCATTGATATTGGCTCGAGCATAGCGGTTTTGCTTGGAGGAAAATATCTAGCCAAGAATAATTTCTTCAACTCATCCCATGTGGTGATTGAGTTGGAAGGAAGAGATTAGACCATCTTGCGACTCTGTCTCGAGAGAAAAAGGAAATAGGCGCAATCGTATCGCCTCGGGGTTTACACCATTCGCTTTCACGATGTCTGCGTCTGCCAAACAACGGCGGATGAAGATTAGGGTCGTCGGTGGGGCTCGAGCGGTTCTGCTGAACGGCGGAAAGAAGCGAAGGTTTTAGCTCGAAATCGTTTCGAGCAATAGCAGGAGCAGCAATACTATTATGAGGCTCCGCTTGAGAAGGAACAGCGTAGTCCTTAAGAGGACGAGGAGCAGGAGGTGCTATATCAGCCATCTTCTTGAGTTCTTCAACGTCAGGAAGTTTGGTTGATCGAAGATTGTTGTGTTCTAGATACTCTTGAATTCGTCTTCTTAATCTAAGATAACGCTCGACGTCGTAAATCGGTATATGCAAAGGCGCTTTGAGAGCGAGTATTTGGCATACACAGAAGGAAAAGAAATAGTTGCTATAGTCTATACTTGTAATAAAATTACGATATCAACTTGAATAGTCCCGACACGGCGCCAAAACTTGATCGCGACTTTATCGTCTAAATTAATCGGGAGGCTAGTATACCTATCGCGTAGTTTAAAAGATATCGAACCAAAGGGACTATAAATTGAACTAACGTAATCTAAACTTCTGTGTAAAGCTATAGCTATCGAATAAATAAATTGGGGAATTTTGGGCAATAAAACTTAATTTTAATTAAAATAATAATAAAGCGAATATCGGTATGTATTTCGTTAATCCTAAAGAATCCGGTTTTCCACTGGCTTATTTTTGGAAAATGATAATAATTTCTTTTTCAGCAAAAAGTATTTATTTAAAACCTATTCTCAATGTCGCTCTATTGAAGTAGATTATAATTTTAAACTCTAATGTATGCTTTCGCTATCATGATTTTAAAATTACTTTTGAAAATAAATAAAATTTAATTGGTTTTAAAATGCTGTCGCGGTTTTTTAAAAACAATACCTAGTATCTACTATCTGATTCTAAACCTCAAACTGTCGCTCTGTTGGTTTCTAACCTTAGTCAGTTTATTAACCTCAAACTTTCGCTCTGTTGGTTTCTAAACCTTTTTTAACAAAATAAATTAGATAACTAAATCAGAAAAAGTATTTATTTTATAAAATATAATTAAGCCAGTTTGTACCGGATCTTTCAAATTAACTCATTACATACCGATATTAAAATAATTTAGCCAAACATATTCATAAAAACAAGCATGGATAAATTAAAGGTTTTAACATTTATAAATAAATTCATGGCAAAACAATTATATATCATGCAATTGATTAAGTAAATAAATAAAAGCAATATAAATAAAAACCTGAATTAAATAAATGCTGGAAAGAATTCTGGAAACTGGAAGTAACCCGTACAACGTCTCGGTACTTCAACAGGAATGTAAACAATGCAGGAAAAATAACTCTGAATTCTGAATTACACTGGAAAATAAATGCAAGAAAAATAAACTTTGAAACTGGAAAAAATAAAGCTGAGAATCGGTGTGTTGAATAATGATCTGGAGAGGTCCTTTTATAGTAGTAGGAAATAACTACTTGTTCCTAAAATATAGTAGCATTTTCTCCTCAAAACTCTCGTCCCAACTGCCCACCATCTGCCTTGGTCTTCCCGAATCTTTCTCCTCTTTTTCCTCCACGTGAGACGGGCGTCCCACGCAACTGCTAGGGCTGACCTGGCCTTGGAGGCGGGCGCCTCATTTTTAGGAGAGAGTGGAGACGTGCGTCTCACTCTTCTGCGTGGCATTAGGGTTTGCTTCGCTAGGGTTTTTTCTTGCAATGGGCTTGGCTTTGGGCTTTTGATAACTCTTTGATCCATACTTGCTTTGCACACCCCTTTTCTTCATTTCTTGCACAATTAATTAAATAATCCTCTTAATTTCTTCACTTTGCTCAATTTGTTTATTTAAAATAAAATACCTGAAACAATAAAAATACCAGCGTAATATGGAAATAAAATGAAATAATTAAATAAAAATACTAACATTATTTATGAAAATTAAATCAAATATACTATATAAAATCGTGTTATCACTAGACCATTCAAAGTGCCGGTCCAATCACAACCATTCAAAGTGTCGGTCCAATCACAACCATTCAAAGTGTCGGTCCAATCAAATTCATTCAAAGTGTCGGTCCAATCAAAGCCATTCAAACTGTCGGTCAAATCACAACCATTCAAACTTAAAATAACGCATAAATTCAATGATAACATTAACATAAATCTTAAAAATAAGTCATACAAATATTCAAAGAGTTACTAAAATATTACATAAATCATAAAAACATAACATAAAAATCACTCTTCATGACATAAATGCAACACCGCAAATAAATCCGCAAACTGCGGATCATCCTCTTCAGCACCAAATTTCTGGAGGTGACGATGAATTAAAGCGGAGATACGAGCCAATTTAGGATCGAATGACCCTGCTGCAAACTAAGGATCTAGAACCTCTCTTGGTTCATCCATAGGCGGTGGTACCAATCGAGGGTGTGACACCCGATAATACCAGTCCAAATAATTTTCCACAGTCTCAGAGGGAAATATGGCAGCTTTTGTATGACCAACCACATCTACAACACTTTGGCCATAACCAATCCAGTTGACATCAACATCCACCTCAATAATATCAGATGGTGGACGTGGTATATACTGAATCAGACCAAACTGACGTAAACATTTGTCATCCAAGTATAGAACATATGTACCTCTCCACATTAGTCTTCCTCTAAAATAAGCAAGCTCATCAAATGCGCGAAACTACCTATGATCCTCATACCAAGTCCACCGGTTTCAATCTATCAAGAATAGCTCGCAAGGTATCCACCTTCAATGCTCCCTGCTTGTAGGACCATCTCATCGCTCTCGGTATTCCAAAGTTCTCACTTGGATGCCAATTTTCCTCTATTCTTCCAATTCTAGGAAAATAATCATGGATCCAGCACTATTTCAATAAAAATTATAAATAATAAATAATAATAATTTTAGATTACTAAACAATTAATAATAATTAAAAATAATAAATGAAATACCTGAAGAAGAGTCAGATAACCAGCAAGTTGTTTGGTGCCAAACACACATGCATCTCCAAGAAAATCATAAAGGGCCACCAAAGCAGTTGTCTCCCAACTGTATCTTCCAAGACCCTCCAAGTCCCTAAAAAAAGATACATATTTTGCATCGACAAGCGTAAACGTCTTGTCAGCAAAAATGGTACAACCAACTAACATCATAAGGTAAGCCCTGGTCGCATATGCCCAGTTACTAGCAGCTCTATGGGTAACAAATAGATCATACAACCACTCCAACTTGTAGTAGGCACCTCTATTTCCACGAACCTGAGTCATGGCGTCTTCAGTAACGTGCATCTTCAGTAACGTGTTGGGGATTCCAGAAAATACACCTTATAGGGAGGTTAAGAAGACAAGAGACGTCATCTAGAGTAATCGTCATCTCAACAAATGGCATGTGAAATGACGATGTCTTAAAATTCCACCTCTCTACAAAGGCAGTGATCAAATTTGGGTCTACCTTTGACAGACTGCATCTTTGCAACGATGCAAGACCCGAATTTGTCACCCACCTATCTATCTCTCTGGGGAGTTGTTGGGGAACCCAATCCTTAAGTTTTTGCCCGTGTGCAACATATTTTAGTTGTTTTGTAGATCATCTTTCTTGAAAAAAAGTAACATATTAATAAACTACGACAAAAATTAAATTAATTCACTTCACATTATATTTTCATTTACTTACCTCTCTGTACCACAAGTGTCGAGCGTAGTGCCGCTCGTATCTGACTAATAGGGATAAGTCTGATGGTTCGCCAGGATATCCCCTTGGCTTCTCCGGAGGATTTGAACCGGATCCAGATGCACCGTCGTTTCTACGAGGAAGGTGTCCGTCACGGCCTAATATTCGCGGCATTCTGCAAAATAACCAACAAATAAAAAATTAAAAAAGGCAAACCGGAACACTTTTGATAAGTGTTTTGGTTTATATTTTTTCAATATTTTTGGAACACTTCAGAAAAGTGTGTCGGAATGTAATTCATAAAACCGGAACACATGTTGGGACTATTCCGGTGCATTTTGTTCAAACCGAAACACTTCACAAAATTGTTCCAAAAAAAATAACAAAAATGACCCAAACCGAAACACTTTTGAAAAGTGTTTCGGTGCTTTTTTTTTTTTTTTTTTCCGGAACACTTACCTTGACTGTTTTGGTGTGTGTTTTGTAAACTGGAAGCCTTTTGCTAACTGTTCCAGAATGCTTGCGAGTTGAGAGATTTTCGGAACACTTTTTGTAATGAAATGTGACAAATGAATTTTTTTTGAAAACTTATACTATTTATATGAGGGCATTTTTATCCAAAAATTACTGTTGTAGGGGTCCAGGTTCAAAAGTAGGGGGTACAAAGTACAATTTTCTTTGTTGTCGTATAATATAATTTATAGCCCAAGCCCAAGTTAGTTAGGGTTAGTTATATCAGTTACTTAGCATACAAGTCATGTAGTTGTATATAAATATATGTTTTGTAATTTAGTTTCAGCATCTTCAACAACAACAATCCTCTCTCTCTCTCTCATTAAAAGTGTTTCATGTAACACTCTCATTTTAGTAATTAGTTATATATATAATATTTTAATTAATTGTTTGAATTTGTGAATATTTAGTTTTATTTGAATTATTTGATATATGTTCTATGTGATGGATAAGTCTGGTTAAGTATGTCGAATCGTAGAATTATAATTAATAATAATGTTAGTTTAGATAGAATTATTTTATTAGTGATAAGTATATGAAAATAATAGAATATTGGTAATTTAGCCTATTTGGTGAGAATAAGAAGATTAATGTGTGGGGGTGTGTTAGTAATCCCAGCAGTGGTTACTAGAGTTAGTATTTGTAAGGGTTTAATAAAAAGAGAAAAATAGAAGTTAGTAAGAGAATAAGGAGAAAAGAGACTAAAGTAGAGAAAAAGGAAAAAAGAGAAAGAAGATAAGAGAAACCTAAGGAGGAGATTCGAAGAGTTTATCGTCAATCAAGATAAGGGTGAATTTTTACTTAATTATCAAAATTGTATGATGATGTATGATGGGTAGAATCATGTTTAGGATGAAATTCCACAATTTCCATGGATTGTAATTGTTAGAGTGTGTTTGGATGAAGCATTTGAACGAGGGAAAGTAATTTTTTGAGGAAATTTACAATGATTTGATCAAAATTTATTGTTTGGATAAAAAAATGGAGAATTGTTAAAATGACGTAAATTTTATGAAGCATTTTATTCGAGTCAAATTTAAAGAATTTCAAATGACACCAAAAGTAAAGAATTTGTGATTGCTCCATAATTTAAAAGTTAAATTATGTATTAATAATTTTTCAAATTTTGTAAAATCGTCCTTATATTTTGAAAATCAAGCAATTCAAATACTCCATCCAATCAATAAATCTTGAAAATGAAGGGCATTCAAATGAAGCATTTGAATTCCATGAAATTTCAAAATTCCTTAAATTTTAAATTGATTCTTGAAATTTTGAATGATAATCCTTGAAATATGATGAGTGACTGTGTTGTGATGTTTTATTTGATATATATATATATATATATATATATATATATATATATATATATATATATATATATATATATATATATATATATATGTGTGTGTGTGTGTTAGAATATGTTATATTGCCTTAAATACTGACAATTTGTATGTTAGAATGTGTTTTTGTATGAGATAATTGCAATGGAATAATGTCTTTTTCGCAAATTTTTCTGCAGAAATCGTAGAGGGTGCTTAGCGTGGGTCGAGATAGTGAGTTTGGAGCTAAGCGCCTAGAAGCTCTCGCTTAGCGCGGTCCCCTGAGATGTGAAATATTTTTATTTTTTGAATTGTCTTGAGATTATGTATACTTATATTTTATGCTAAGTGCTTATGGAATTTGAATTGCATGTTTGGATGGTTTTTGAAGGCTATTTGTCAATGACATGAAAGTTGTTTACATGACTATATGTGTTTTGTGAATTGATGTTGGAATGTAATGACACTTTGTGTATTTATTACTATGTGTTGTTATGATGTTTTCGAGCTGAGATGCGATGAATATGAATTTTATGTGAATAACTCATGAGTATGTATTTATATGTGCATATGTGATAATTCAAATATGATGAATTATTGAAGATATGTGTGATAATTCAAATATGATGAATTATTGAAGATATGTGTGAAGGTTAATATAAGAGGATGGTCTTAATCGTATACGGTTGTTGTAATTGCACATGCATCATTTGTTTTCAAGAGGCATGCTTGTTAGTTTCAAGGTAGCTAGTGACTTATTAGTTATCACAAACCTAGAGAAGGGTATGAAAGCTTAGAGGACGGGCTTTTGTATGTTAGTGGTCTAGAGGACGGACCAGATTTAAAGTATAAACCGAATAAAAATAACGGTGATTGGTACCATATACACGAGTACTGCATTTGAGTTGCACTAAGTCATATCGTGTGTATGTTTGCAATATGGTATTATGTAAACTATGTGGGATTGTTGTATTGGTGAAATTGTGAATGATGGATGAATACTTGTGAATAGTATGATTCATTGGGTAATATTATGTTTATAAAGCTTATCAAGAGTGAGAATGTTTACCTCAGTGCATGTATGTTATGCATTATATATTATTGTATAATTTCGATAATTATGTGAATTCTCACTCTTCTATTGGAATGATGTTGGATAACGACATCGCTCAGGTACTGAAGATTAGAGTTGATTCTATCAAGGGAGTGACATATGTAGTAGTTTTATTTTATTTCCATATTTATTTTGGGTTGAGTCATGCTCTGGTTATGTAACACTAAGGAAAGATTTAAATTCATATTTTTGGGAGATACATTGTATACTTTACCTTATTTTATTATTGTTATTTGAATTTTGTAGTGAGCTAGATTTTATGCCTAATTTGATTAAATAACTGAATTCTATTTTGGAGACTTGAATATTATATTCATTTGAATGAAGGTGATTCTGCTGCTACATGTTTATGTGAAACTGATATGAAAAACATGAATTCTATTTAGTGTTATTGAGCATGGAATGGGTTTGTAATGTATGGAGTATGTGTGACACCCTTAAGTGATATGTATTTTATATTTACTCTCTTTTATAACATAATATTTTGTTTGGTTTAGAAGCGTGTTACATCTCACACACTAACAATTCGGTATCTAGAGTTTCCAATTCGTTTCTTGATCGTGTTTTCAAGAAATTCACGTTGGTGGTCGTGTTTCCTAGGAGTGTGAATCACAACTATTGTAGAGATGAATTATAGTAATGGCATTATGAATTCTCTTCCAATTCTTAACAAAAAAAATTTAAACTGATGGAGTACGAAGATGAAATCTTTGTTTGGTTTCCACGAAACCCTAAAAGTGGTCAACAATGGCGTCCCTGAGCTTGCTAACAATGTAATTGATGCTTAGAGAGTCACTCACAAGGATGGGAAGAAGAAAGATTGTAAGACTGCATATTATATTCAATCTACAGTAAATGCAACAAACTTTGTTCAGACTTCTCATGTTGAATTGGCGAAGAATGCATGTGATATTCTTGTCAAATTATTACGAAGGAGGGGAAAGGTTAAAATTGTCAAGTTGCAGACACTATGAAGGCAATATAAATTACTACAGATGGGAGAAGAATAAAAGATTGCAGGCAATGTGTCGAAGGTTTAAAATCTTGTTTATCTAATAAAAAATTATGGTGAAACCCTTACTGACATGATGATAGTTGAGAAGGTAATGCATACATTGACCTCCCACTTTGATCACATTATCCTAACTGTTCAAGAATACAATAATCTTGAAACTATGAAACTAGAAGATTTGGTTGGTTTGTTGGAGGCACATGAGTTACAGATTATCGAGAAGAAAAAGGTTCTAGATTTGATACAAGCACTATAGGCCTATGCATTAAAGAAGCATGATGGTTGCAACAAATTCAAAGGCAAATGAGACAAGATTCAGAGTAAGTCTTGGTGAAATTCTCAAAAGCATAAGATCGATGATAGGGTATCTGAATCCTCAAAAAGAGGAGAAGGAAACTCCTATAAAAAAGACAAAAAAAGATATAAAAGATGTGAAATTCCATAACTATGAAAAATGGAATCATTTGAGGAATAATTGTTGGTACAAGAAAGACAAGGAAGCTACAAAATGAAAGGACGAAGGAAAAAATCTTACATGTCAAGATTAAGATGATTATGATGATTTGAGGCTAATGGATGAAATTGTAGATGATCATGTCAACTCCAAGAGTTGGTTCTTAGACACAAAATAATTTAATCACATGACTGCTCAAAGAGTATGGTTGACAAATTTCGAGGATTCAAAGAAGAGCAAGGTTAAACTTGTTGATAATAGCTCGTTGCAAGCAGAATGTTATAGCGACATGGTTATTCAAAGGAGAAATAGAAAAAAGGATATGATCAAAGATGTACTCTATGTACCTGGAATGAAGTGTAATCCACTAAGTGTTGGACAACAGGTTGAAAAGGGTTCTTAGTGGTTATGAAAGATAGAGCCTTGGAACTGCTCGATACACAAAATAATTTGGTCTTGAAATCCCCTTTGTAAAAGAATATGACATTCGAGACCATGATCAGTTCGACTGAGGTATAATGCTTGAAAATAGTTATCGACCACAAGAATAGTTGGTTATGATATTTGAGGTTTAGTCATCTAAACTTTACGTCACTCAATCAATTGATCACTCAAGATATAGTAACTAATATACCAAGTCTTGTGATTCCTGACAGACTCTTTGGAGGTTTCTTAGTAGGGAAGTAATCCATAAATTATTTCGTTTTCACTATGTCAATGAGATCCTCTTGCATACTAGAAGCAGTATATTCAGATGTATGTGGGCCCTTTGTAGATCATATCATTGGTGGAAACAATTATTTCGTCTCATTGGTCGATGAGTATAGATGAAAGATTTTGATCAAGAAAAAGGACGAAGTATTTAAAATCTTTAGGAGATTTAAAATGCTTATAAAAAACTACAGTGAAAAGAAGATCAAGATTCTGCAAACAAATGGAGGTGGCGAATACACATCCAAGATGTTTGAAGAATTATATGCAAAATATGTATAGTATTAATCATGAAGTAACTTCTTATACTCGTGAACATAATGGAATAGAAGAAAGAAGAAATATGACCACATTGGATATGGCGAGATGAATGCTGAAGCAGAAGAATTTGCCAAAATCATTATAGGGTGAAGTAGTCACCACTACTGCCTATATATTGAACAAGTGCCATTCAAAGAAATTAAAGAACAAGGTTCCTAAAGAAGTATGGAGTGACAAATGATCATCAACGAGTCATCTAAAGGTGTTTGGCTATATTTTCTACAAGCATGTTCCTGATGCTAGAAGAAGGAAGCTTGATGACAAGAGTGAACTGAAAATTCTGCTAGGATATCATAAAGCTGGTGCATACAGGATGTTCAATCCAATTAATGAGAAGATCATGATGAGTCGAGATATTGTGATTGATGAGAAGTATGTCTGGGATTGTAATTCTGGTAATGAAATTGACAAGTCATTGATGAGCTATGGCTTTGATGAAGTAAGTAATGAGGTTAAAGTTGAAGAAAGTTTTGATATTACAGTCAAAGTTGAAGCAGTTGCTGACATTCCCGACAAGTCAAAGTCGAAGAGGGTATGGCTAGCACAAGCCAAAGACCTCAAAGAACTAGAGTTTGTATAACAAGACTTTGAGACTATGAAGTGACTGGTGATGATGAAGTCACATCAGATGAATAATTAGTTCATTTTACTTTACTTGTAGGTTCTAAACCAATCAACTATAGCGAGACTTTAAATAATAAATAATGAAAGTCACCTATATTCGAAGAGTTACAGGAAATCAAAAGAAACAACATATGAGATTTAGTCGAATTGCCAGCACACACAAAAGTTATTGAAGTAAGGTGGGTGTTCAAGTTAAAGCACAATGCCAATGGATTGGTTATAAGACATAATGAGAGATTAGTAGCTCAAGGATTTATTCAGAGAGAATGACTTGACTATTCTGAATCATATGCACCAATTTCAAGATTAAATATTGTCAGATTGGTGATAGCCTTGGCATGTGAGCAAGGCTTGTCTACATTTCACTTAGATGTGAAGTCAACATTTTTGAATAGTCCTTTAGATGAAGAGGTATATGTCACACAACCTCTTGGGTTTTTGATATATGAGGAAGCAAGGAAACTGTACAACAAGTTTCACAAAGTGCTCTATAGCCTCAAGCAAGCACCTAGGGCATGGAACAAGAAAACCGACCCATACTTAGTCGAATTGGGCTTCATCAAATGCATTTATGAGTATGGTGTGTATGTTCTAGTTGTAGCACAAGATATAATAATCACTTGCTTATAGGTCGATGACTTGTTGGTAACTTGGAATAACACGTAGAATCTATCAAAGTTCAAAGAGCTGATGAAGAGGGAATTTGAAATGTTGGATCTGGGAAACTTGTCATATTTCCTAGGCATGGAATTTCAAATAACGAAGCAAGGTATGGTGCTGCATCAAAGAAAGTATGTCAAAGAGATACTCAAGAGATTCTGGATGGATGATTCGACTCCTGCATCTTTCCTTGTCGAACAAAATTTGAAACTGTAGAAGCATGTAGAGAAGACAAAGTGGATGTAACTTGGTTCAAACAAATTTTCGAATATTTGAGTTATGTGTGCAATATTCGACCTAATATAGGTTTCTCAATCAGATTAGTGAGCAGACACATTAGTGAATTAAGGGTGTCCATGCATGAAGGTTGCAAGAAGAATTAAGATACTTAGAGGATCGATAAACTATAGAATTTTGTTTCCACGAAGTTCTAAAGGCAAAAAAGCTGTAATTAATTGGTATTAAGATGTTGATTGTTATAGAGATAAGAAAGATCGAAGAAGCACAACTGCTTACTTCCTTTAATTTGTTGGTACCCCAATCTCATGGTGCTCGAGAAAACAATCCATAGTGGCATTTTCATCGTGTGACGATGAATATATAATAGGATCATATGCTGCGTGTCAAGCAATTTGGATAAGATATGTGCTGGAAGAGATGAAGGTCGAAGTGAAGAAACCTTTGGTACTGTAGATCGACAATTTGAATTCTTTTTAATAGTGATATTATTTTAAAACTTCCTTCCATCCAAAAATTCTAAGATAATAATAATTAAAAAATTGAATAATTTAAATTAAATCTTAAAATCTTAAAAATTAATTTTTAAATTAAAATACTTATTCACTAATAAGATAAAACAATTTTATTGTGACTCTTAAATATTTATTTTAATCATTTGTAAAGTTTTACAACATCACTGCATAGTAATTAATCTCATTTAAATTATGTATAATAGTTTCATTATTCAACACCTTCTATTTTCTTATTTTATTTATTTATTTTTCAAAATTTACTTAACTTATTTTTAAAAATTCTAAAAATATTTTACTTTTAGTTTTAGGTCAATTAATTATTTATTTAATTTTTAACATAAATTAATTTTATTTTTAATTAAATTTAAAATTATTTTCATAATTAAATTATAACTAATTAATTTTATTTCTTATTTTATTAAAATTTGACCCAAATATTCGTACGGATTTCTTGGCCCTCCGGGACCAATTAGAAGTTTTTGGGGGAGTATCTTTTGTTCTCGATTCGGTGGTGTGGAATCCCGACCGGAAAGTGGGGTTTTCGGTGTCCTCTTGCTATGAGCATTTTGCTTCTTTGCGTCTTCCTTATGGTCCTCCAAATAGAGGTGAAGAGGCTTTGAGAATTATTTGGAAATTGGCGATTCCTTTCAAGATTAAAGCTTTTGGGTATATACTTTTTGTGAATACGCTTCCAACAAAGGACCTTTTGGTACATAGAGATATTCATTTTCTCAATGAGAATTTGGTATGTTCTTTTTGTGGTGTTCATATGGAAAATAAGGATCATTTATTTTTTTACTTTTCATATGGTAAAGAGAGTTTGGAAGGAGATAGAATCTTGGGTGAACAAACCGGAGATGGAGGAGGAGTGTCTCCCGCATTTTTATAAGTTGGTACTCGTTTTGCCGTGTAAAGAAGATTAAAGAGGGTAATTATGGTATTTTTTTGGCTTGCTACTATGTGGGCTCTTTGGTTATCGAGGAATGTATCGTGCTTCTAGAATGAGGTTTGGAACCTTAACAGTACGATGTGCAACATAAAATTCTTGGTTTGGAGATGATCTTTCTTTGGCGAAATTACCTATTCCAAATGTAGTCTCTATGAGTTTACTAAGGACCATTTGCTATTCCTTTAGAGATTTTGTTGGTTCGTAATTTTGTTGTCTTTTTGCCGATTTCTTTTGGATCTTTGTATACTAAGGTTTATAAAACCCTTAGTTCTCTCTATAATATATTCCTTGATTACACACAAAAAAAACCTTCTTTTTTCACTTTTTATACTCCACATCTTTTTCTCTTTCTTCCACCTAATAATTCAACACACATTCAATTTTTACTTATTACAATAGTTTTGTTTAATAAAATTTAACACCCTATCAACCGCCATTCACAACACACTAAAAATTTAAACATTCACAACAACCAATAAAATTTTACAAAGTATTTTATAAACCCCACGCTTTCCTCATTTAATACCAATTAATTCATATCACTTTCAACCCCCATTGCAAACATTCAACTATTGATTTTATTTTTCTAAGACCCAATTATAAATAGCCTTATATTTTACATCATTGTTGATGCTAAAATACATTTTTATCCAACTCTTACAAATTCGACATAGAATGTGATTTTGACATTTATGAGCGGCTTGAAGAGTACCACTACCATTGGGAGTCGTTACTCGTTAGCGAAATTACTTAATTCTGTTATCTTCCTCTGTGAAAGTTTCGATTTCAATTTTAGGGATAAGAAAAATTTCAGTTTGAAAAATGGATTCGGAACCGAACGTGGAGGAGCCAAGCTCTTGGGACGAGTTATACAACATCAACTTGATGCCTTCAGAGTTGTTTCTCAAGTTCCGTAAAGAAGTTCAGGGTGTTCGTGTTGCCCTCAATATGGAGGTTTTGAATTCATGTTTACACTTGTTTTAATGGTTGCATCTATGTTAATTTCATATTTGGACTGTAATTAGAGTTCTTGGAAAACTGTAATTTACTCTCATATGTGTTCCCTCAAAATTGTTGTTGTGAGAATTAATTAGTTTGATTGATTTGAATTTGGGGTTGCTGTTTTTATGACTATAGAGAGGTTGTTACTGTGTAGTATGTATTAATATTATCATCAAAACCTCAATCGGGGATTGCAGTATGGAAGAAATGGCGGTTTGATAGTGTGCCACTATAAGTGTTATTTGATGGTATTTTAGGGCTGTATGGCAACAACGTAATTTGGCTGAGGAATTTAATTTGTTGGGAGAGGTTAAGTCTGTTGAATATTCTGAAGATTTGCCAGTGTTACTCTTCATGTGTACTTTTTTTTCTTCTTCTTACTTACTGGCTAGATAACCCATTGGTACAATCGTTAAGGACAATTTGCACTAGTAGAATTTATTTTTCTTACAACAAGTAGCCCCCAGTCAGTGTCCTGGAACAGGGAACGGGATAAGAGGAGTGGTGTTTCTGCTCCCTGCTCCCGTAGGCTTGACGCTACCACTTCATTACCGTCGTTCGATGGTTTTTACCCAGGCTTGGTTTGCGCCAACTCGGTAGGATTGTGTTCTGTAACCATCTACGAAATTACTCACTGAAAAAAAGGAGCGTTAGATCCACACCACTTAATGGATAGAAGGCGGAGCCCTCGAGTTGCTCTCCTGGGGAAGATGTGGAATAAGCCCTCGGTAGGGAAACTCCCGCTTGGTGGGTTCCAGTAGAGGGCTAAGGAGTGAGCTCCAGGGAGAGCTCACGATATAAGGTAAACAAGAGAGTTAACCCTGTAGGGTTAATGAACGGTCCTCGGCCCTTACCTGGACCACAAGTGAGTCAACCCTAAACAGGTTTTGACCAAGAAAAGGGACAAGTGGATTCCTGTTCTGAGATTCTATTAGTTGGGCGACGGGGAAGCTATTCCGCAAGTGGAAGTGAGGGAGCCCGGGCGGGTTCCCGATACGATCATGGTGCCCGGGCAGGTTGGAAGTGAAAGGGCTGCTAAGGTCTAAGCGGAGCGGAGAAAAGCTGAGCGGAGCGGACATGCATTTCCTAAAATATTCCTTGCTCCTCTGTCGCAAGTGGGAGTGAGGGAGCTCGGGTGAGGTCACTCACTGAAACGATAGGGCCAGGGCAGCTAACCGGAGCACGCTTAGAGTCTGAGCTCCTCTTTCCTTTCCCAAGCGGAAGTGAGGTCACTCCCTGGAGCGGGCTGCTAAGGTCTAAGCTTAGCGGAGTGGCTAGAGTTTGTTAACCCTTAATGGAGTTAACGAACGGGTTCGGGCTTGGAATATGAGCTACTAAAAAATATCCCCCCTCCCCTTGCTAGTCAGCAACTAATGAAAACCAGGTGAAACTCCTATTTCCTTCCTAATCTGATCTGAGCTGAGCTCTTCCTTCTCTGCTTCTGTTTCGCAAGCGGAGCCCTGAGTTCTTGCTACGAGCCGGGAGCTCTTTGCAAGGAGTTATGTGCGGCTTTCGGCGTTGGAGCTTTGAGCTGGGTGTTTTGGGCTTGAAACCCTCTCAGACGGCCTTTTCAAGGCCTTTAACTGGGGTTAAACCTCTCTTAGAGGCCTAACCATTAGAGATAGCTAAAAGTGGCTTAACAGGCATATGAAATATGCCTGTTAAGCTTACCTCATAATATGATTAAACATCTCCTCCACTTTACCCACAGGGTAAAGCTCTGCTCCGCTCCACCTCCCCCAAGTATGGCTTAGATCAATTTTCCGGAAATGGATCGTCAGCCTAAACCCGAGGTATGGCATCGCGTCGTCACTCTACATACTCATGCCCTACTTTGTAAAGTAAGGTTGCCCCTGTGCAGCATCACCTATATCGTTATACTGATTGGGCGAGGGGTTACTCTCACTGTTTCCTCTCTCGGCTTCGGATCTTGAGATATTATGAACCAGTATCTATCACAGAAATCGTAAGAATACACATACTTCAGTTACTGCCCCTCTGACTGGTTATGATTTGAAACTTTTTAATGTGGTATTATTAGAGTCTGAATACTGTGTTCTAGCTTGAATGACCAAGATAATGTTTACTCTGGTTCTTTTTAGTTGGTTTAAACTTTAAAATTATTTACACTTACAAAGAAAATAAAGAAATTTTTGTTACTTAAATGAAATTATTTGTCTTTTTTTTTTTTTGTTTCTATAACACTCCTAACTATTTAATATCTCCTTCCAACTATTTTCCGCTGAAATAGATAGTTAAGGGTATGTTTGAGGAAATAATAGTTATTGTTACATTGAACTTTGAAAATGACAAATAAATAGGAACTAAAAGGTGACGGTTGAAAAGAAATGGAGGGAGTAAATACTAATGGCTCATTAGTTCATCATTCATGGTGCCTAAACTAGATTGTTCTTTGATTCTAATTGCACTACGGCCATGTGGTTAGATATTGTCTTGTTTTCCTGTCTTTGTGGTTAAACTCACTTGTTCCTTGGATGCAAGAAGATTAAAAGAGAAATCTAAATTCATAGGAGTGCTTCTCTGTGGAATTTAACTTTTTTATATTGTTGGATCTCTTCGGTTAATAGGTTAAAGTTGTAGGGGTATTGTTTTGACTTTTGATGTGGTGACTATTAGTTAACATGAGATTGGTATTTTGTGTCTGTGTGTGTGCAGATCTACAATGCTCCTATCAATGAATGTCAAGCAAAGCTTGTATTTAAGCCTTTGACACCTGAATGGAAATGGAAGTTCATTTATGAGCCCATTCAACATGATGTTCGTATTCTCTCAAAAAAGATCCCAATTACCAAATTTCTGAATCTTCAGGTTTGACACCGTTCCATTTGTTTTGTTTTTTATTAATCATGACATGGCTATGATGTTTATATCGATCTTTGCAAAAATGTATAAAAATAGTTATGAATGAAGCTTTTATCAAGTACCTCTATGTATTAATTTCACAGTATTATTGTTGTTGTCATGACGCATGATAAGTTGTTTTCCCACTTTCTGTTAAATTTCACTTGAAGAGATTCACACTGACGTAATCAAAACAGGTTGGTGTAGGACACAGTTTTAAAATGCATTCTACTGGTTGGAAATGGAAGCTCACCACATGTTTGGGTGGAGACAATGTGTCCCGAATCCGAAACAAGACATCGGTTGGTTTGTTCCCCGGATTTGATTTACGGTTTGGATGGAGGGCAGAATATGTTCTTCCTGAGCTTACTGGGCAAGTTTTGAATATTTTTTTCATCGCTTTTACGAAAGTACTCAATCCGGTCTGAATATAAGCAATTTTTTTAGTTGGCGGTCTCAGATATAAGCAAGTTTATCTACTTTAAGAAAGTACTCATTAGTGATTTTTTTATGTGCATGTGATACATGCTGTATTTGTTTTCTTTCATGCAATTATTTCATAAATGATTGACTAATTTAAACTATAAACAGGGGTCTAGGTACTGGCGAGCCAATGTTAAACATGCAGTCAGGGCGTCTACAAGCATCACTTGATAGAGTTGAGGCCATCATAACCCACAGTGATGCTGCTTGATTTGGCAAAAGATTACAGTAGAAGAGAGTGTAAATAAGGTACAGCCTTCAATTCCCTTTGGAAGAAGTTTTACAGTGGTAAAAAAAAAACTGCAAACATGACAAATGAATAATTATAAATGTTCTGAATGATGAAAATATCATTCCTTATTTCAAATTGATTGTTCTTTTAATTTCTCAAGAAGGATGTATTTCAAAGAATTATATCTAGAATGACGATTTATCTGCACTGGAGTTTATTGGTCAGTCTGTTTTTCTAGTAATTTATGGATTTATAATATTCCATGGGCACTGACAATGTTATCAATAGCGGTGCCATGGCCGCTATGGCGGATATACATGGTGGTTTTTTGGCTCGCTGCAATGGTAAATATCGGCAGATATTGCGGGGTTTTCCGCCATAATCCGCTATAACGGCGCCACAAAGCAGATGGTATGGCGGGACTTTGGCTCTCCGCCATGGACCGCCATCCGCCATCGATAACACTGGGCACTGAATCTAAACTGAATCTAAGACTGTTATGATAAGAGAAATACACATTGCTATTTAGGTTTAAACCTTTATTTTCTTTCAAGTTTACGCCGAGATTGCTGTTTATGCATTCTTTATCTCAGAACACTTTTTTTTTTTCTGTAAAATATACTGGACTGGCAGTGGTTAGAAATAGGGAGAGGCAATGATCATTTGTTTAACATTAAGGTGGAGGCGGCAAAGGAGGTGGTGGACAAAGTAAAAATTATAGTTAACTAACACTCTGTCTCTTTTTTTGTGAGTGGAATTGCAATCCTTTGACTAGCTTGGCTAGTGGGCTTCATTTGCGTTTTTTCCGGGCCGTTGGTAGTAGATGTAGGTTCAGTATGGGGGTGGTTGAAGTGTGGATAGTGCCAGGTCTTCTTTATCTGCTTCCATGTTCTATTAAAGCTGTGTTGTGGTGCATTTTTATTGTAGTGGGTTAAGTGGTACTTCCTTGTAGGTGGAGGTTAGTGTTGTAGGTAAAGACTGGGGTGTGCCGCAAGCCAATTTAGCGTGAGACTTTGATCTGTTGATTTCTTTGTTTTTGTGGTATGCTGGGCTTGGGACATGTTTTCTATTGTTTTTTGGTTCTTTTTTATGGCTGGACACATGTTGGTGCAGCAGGTATTATATTTCCTGGGTTCTATACATGTTGGTTGCAAAGTTATTAATAAATATTTTGCTGATAGTGGTAGGTTTAGGTGACAATAAGTTATATAGCTTCATAATGGGCTTCTTTTTACTTGAAAATGACAGACTTTTCTAATCTGAGTATTAGTTTCTGCAGGATGTCATGTCAAAATTTGAAGTTTGTCACTGCCTGTTTGAAATGCCAACAAGTCTCAAGTGGAGTTAAGCTAATACCGGTAAGGTTATTTGAATTTTGTGGCATGGCACTCAAGTATGAAATTATGGAGAGCAGTTGATGGGAGAAAACTAACTTACTGTAGCCAAACGGCTATTTACTTTGTGCATACATTAGTGAACAGTCAAGTTTCATAATGTGCTTTGCCGGTTTAATGATTTATATATGTTGCTATAGTTAGTTTTTTCCAAATCCAATTTTTTTTTTTTTTTATTTATCAATAGGCAATGGTAATAATCAATAGAAATTCACACATACAACCGTGAGGATGTGGGTTCGAACCCTGGTGGAGTTCAACCTAGTAATATTGATTTATCAGTTGAGTTACGATTTGTCGACTTTCCAATTTTCATATCCAAATCTAAGATGCTCTTATTTACTTCTTTACTCCCTATGAAGCCCGGACTAGGACACGGACACGAGACACGACTCAGACACAAGGATTCTGCTAATATAAAAAACATAGGACCCAGACACGACTCAGACAAAAGGATTCTGCTAATATAAAAGTTTTTGTTTATTTAAACTTAGTCTTTTCAATCAATAAAAATAACACAAAAAATGAAAGGAAACATGGACTACATCATTAGTATTTTCAATTTATGTTTATTTTCCTATATAGTATGTAATCGGTTTCCGGAAACATGGACTGCAACTTGGATACTAAAATATGTATTCAAAGTATTAGGATGCATCATAGATGAAATAATGAAAGCAGATTTATAATTTAGTCTATTAGCATATTAGTTAGTTAGAAGGGAAAGAGAGGGAGATCGATTAGATATAAATAAGAGAAAACAAATTAGGGAGATCCGTTCAGTACATTTAAACTTGATTGTTTGTAAAGTGATAGGAAAGACTCTTTGCGAAGGACATTTGAAGTATATTCGTTTCTAGATTTTGTTCCAATTTCAGTGAAACAAATATAAAATTCTTTAGCAATTCTTTGTAAAGTGGATGGTCTGAATAATATTCTACATGGTTTTGTATCTAGTTTAAGATGGAAGAATAGTGCCGAGAGAGTTGAAGCCTATGCCTGGAGCACCCATGCCATGATTCAATGAAAATGTTAGGTGTGTTTTCCATGCTAATTCTCCTGGCCATACCACTGAGGATTATTTTGCGTTCAAGTACAAAGTTCAGGAGCTTATTGATCAAAAGTTGCTGACTTTCGCTGACGTCCCTAACATTGCTAGTAATCCTTTGTCGGGGTATGTGGCATCATCGGTGAATGTTTTGGTTGATGAGGAAAGAAGCTTAGTTATGGATGTGGACCAATTGAAGACTTCACTAAAGCATTCACCGATGATTTCCCATGCCTCGACAAAGGATTACTAGCAATGTTAGGGACATCAACGAAAGTCAACAATTTTTGATCATTAAGCTCCTGAACTTTGCACTTGAACGCAAGACAATCCTTAGTGGTATGGCCAGGAGAATTAGCATGGATAGCACACCTAACATTTTCATTGAACCATGGTTTGGGTGGTCAAGGCACAAGCTTCAAATCTCTCGGCATTATTCTTCCATCTTGAACTAGATACGGCAGAAGACTTGTATATGTCATGGGAATGAACTGGATCTTCTCCTTAGCATATTTGTGATAATGAGGATTCTTATGTTGCCCCTGACTTTTGTTAGGACTTTTGCTCTGTTGTTGTCGAGGAGCTTGATTTGGAGAAACTTGAGCAAGATATTTCATCGACATCTGCATTGGTTGCTGGTAAGGCATGCCAGGGTACTGCATAGCGGCAACATAAGAATATGGCATGTATGGGACTTGGATAGGAGCAGGCCTAACTGATTGTTTTCCTTTACCCCTTGGTTTATAAACAACATTGGTCTTAGCCTCTTTCCTCTTATAACCATTGAATGGTTTCTTTGCAGTAGACGACCCAATATTTCCCCTGATATCTTACTAGTTTTCAAACCTTCTTCTATCCTTTCTCCTACCATCACTAAATTGGAGAAATTAGAAAAGTACTCCCAGTAAACATTTTATAATACTGAGCTGACAATGTTTTCATAAACAGATCATTCAATTCCTTCTCCGTTAGGGGTGGTTGAACCCTTGAAGCAACCTCTCTCCACCTTTAAGCATTCTCCTTAAAGGATTTTCTTTCCTTTTGGGACATGTTCTATAGCTGTGTACGGTTAGGAGCCATACTGGTATTGTAGTGGTATTGCTTGGAAAAAGCATCAGACAGGTCACCCCAGGAAAGGATATTAGACTTCTCCAACTGCATATACCAGTCAAGGGATGCCCCTAAAAGGTTATCTTGAAAACATTGTATCATCAACTTGCTATCATTAATGTGCGCCGCCATCTTGCGACAGTACATCTTCAAATGATTTTCTAGGCAACTTACACCCTTATATTTTTCAAAGTTAGGTACTTTGAATTTTGGTGGAATCACAACATCAGGTACAAGACACATCTCTAGCCCAATCATGCCAGTACAGTTCTTTCATCTTAGTTCTTTCATCTGTTCCGCCAACTCTTTGCACATTTTCTGCGCAGCTATATCTTGGAAAGGAGCAAGATTGATCACTGGCATAACACTTTGGTAATAATGCCTCATATAATCGTCTCGTAGTTCTTCATCACCTTGTGGAGATACAGACCCATTATTCTCTTGGACATCCTCAGTTTGTTCTTGTTCATTATCCCCGGCAACCTCCGTAGCCATGCATTGCCCCAGAAGTACCATAATTCTCAGCTCCACTGAAGAAATTCGGGTGCATCCCATAAACCAATGGGTTAGGTGTTGGTACCTTAGGCAAATGAGATGGAGGTACAAACAAAGTGTTGTTAGCATTCTGATGCATTCTCGCAGCATTGACAGCAAATGAAGGATTAATAGTGGTGGTCGCAATAGTGACAAAGGATGCCCAATGGCATTAGCAGCACGGTTTGCTGCAGAAGCAATGATGGTAGTAGAGACATTATTTGTTGCAGCTGTGGCAGCAACAACGACATCAATTCGTTAGCAGCTCACTCTTCATCCCTTCTAAGTTGAGCAGTCATCATATCTATGAGTTGGTCCATCTTGGACTTCAATCCGTCAATGTCTCCTTGCATCACAACTTGCTTTGCTTCGTACTGATCCATTGCCTTCCTCGTATTAGCTCTCATACCGTATGGATGCTGGATAATAAGTTTGAATCTGTGCGAGGGGAGATGAAAATGAGAACTTGCTTGAAACAAATGCATGGTTATGTTTATGCATACATATGTAAAAATATTTTGATTTTACTCTTAGTTTCAGAGAATTCTTTATAAACTTATTACTGATTAGTAAGAATTTAAGAAAAGAAGAATAATAGAACTGGAAATCATCAAGCTTTCTATATAAACAAAATCGTCAAGTACATTCATGTTACTGACCAAGTTCAAGAAGGGAACCAAGATTCGTACTGAAAATTAAAATATTACATTAATCTTCATAAATTCAATGAAATAAAGTAAAATAACTACAAATCCCCTAGAAATGTTGCCCACGACGAGGTCTCAAGTCTCTTGTTTCTGCCTTGAATCGGTTCACCACATCTTGACAAAGGAAAAGGAAGTCACTCACAGTTGGAGGTACATGATAGTCTTCAATATCTTCCAGAGAGCTTGGGACCAAATTCATAGGAAGGGTAGAGAGCTGAGCAAAAGAGACGGTGTTGATAGAAAACCCTATCGCCAGTGGGTGATAGAGAGGGTGAAAGTAATCAAGTTACCTTATTCTGTGGAGGAACCTTTGGATCATCCAGAGCCTATAGTCACTCTTGTACCAATAGAGGAGAACAAAAAACTCCAGGAAATCATTAGGATGATGGAAGAAGAAAGGTTTGAATTACAAAGCACTAACTCTCGCATTTCTCTTAAGGTGGAAAACTTGGAAGCTGACCTCAAAGAAGAAAAAATAGAGTTGGAAGGAAGGAGGAAGCAAAATGAGAAAGATGAAGAACGTATAATGAGGTATTCCGAAGACTTGAAAAATGCCACTAATGGGACGAAGGATCTTTGTCGATAGTTAAAGAATGCTCAGTAACAGAGATGAGGAGCCTACCAAGATGAAGAGAGGGTCGCCAAAGAGAAAGAAGCATTGACGAGGCATTTGGGAGACCAAATTTTGGAGCTAGAAGCTGCTATGGCACAAACTAATGCTATGTTGGAATATGAGATAACAATGAAAGAAAAAGCTTATATTGCGGGAGAGGTGGATTTGGCTGAATTGGTTGAGAAGATTCAAGAGTTGAATATCACAAGAAAAGAAAGGGATAACAACAGAGATGCTTATGAAGGCCTTAGGAATTAATGCCAGGTATGGATAGATGAGATCCATAGTTTGAACCAAGTCCCAGATGAAAGAGATGACATTGTGTCATTTCAAGAAGAGCAGAATGAGTACTTCTGTGGGAGATACCGTGGTCTTGTGAACATGTGCAACCGTCTGATCATTGATGTGCCTTGGAGGCTTAGGTCAGCTCTGGAAGATCTTGAAGAAAATCATGTACCTCAAACTGTGAGTGACTTCCTCTTCCTTTGTCAAGATGTGGGAACCGATTCAAGACGGAAATAAGAGACATGAGGCCTCGTCGTGGGCAGCATTTCTAGGGGATTAGCAATTATTTTACTTTATTTCATTGAATTTATGACCGTTAATGTAATATTTTAATTTTCAGTACGAATCTTGGTTCCCTTCTTGAATTTGCATCAGTCACATGTAACAAATGTGGACAAGTTGGCCACAACAAAAGATCTTGCAAGGGTAAGAGGGCTGCTGACAGGGCAATACCAAAGGGAGGGAACAAAGTTAAGAAGGCAAAGATTATCAAGACAACAACTACTACAAAGAATGCCATAAAGAAGGCCACAAAGACAACAAAGAAGGCCAAACAATCTCAAGTTGAAATTGGGCAGGAATCTCAAGCTCCACAACCTACCCAAGATTAGATGGTGCATTAGGAACCTGTGTTTTGTATTGATCTTATTTTGTATTCAACCTGATCATGTATGGAACCTATTATGGTCCTGTAATATTTTGGTCATTAGGAACCTCTTTAGTTATGTCAACCTGTTTTGGTCATATTATGGTCATATTACAAACCTGTTATGGTTATTCTGAACCTGTATTGGAACCTCTTATACACAAGGTTTATTATGCAACAAATATTTTATGCTTAACTGTTATGGTTAACTGTTAATCCATACAAAATTCTATAATGGATTCATATTCATTAACTAATAATCCATTAACTAAATTCCATAACTGTTAATCCATTAACTGTTAATCCATACAAAATTCCATAATGGATTCATAACATCAACAAAACAAAATTGTCAACATAATGGATTCATATTCATTAACTAATAATCCATACAATTACATAACAACATATTGAACCTAATAATCCATACAAAATTCCATAAAGTACATTGAACATAGAATACACCTAATATGACTGCAACTATTACAACCAAAACAAAACTACCTAAAATTCATTTCATTATTAGAGCTGCAACTAATGCAACAAAAACAAAAACAGTGATGAACCAATTGAACTTCACATGTTTCTTCATTAACTTCATCTTCATCCTCAATTTTTCTTCTTTTGATATTGCATCTTTAGCCCTTTGCTTTCCCTCATCCAATTTGCACAGTAACTCAGAAATTACTTCCTTAGCCCTTGAGTTCATCTCCTCATCCAACCAAACGAAATTGTTGCACTTCTTAAAACCTTGAATCTGCATCAATGGAGAAGAGAAAATTTCAGAAGCTGCATCTTTAGAGGCATACGTGTGACTAATGAATTTTTAGGGAAAATAAAACATACCTTGTACATTCCACACCCATAGAAGCGACGTCCAGATGTTTGATTCCGTCCACGCCGTCATCAACGGAGCATCAACTTCACAGAAGCATTCGTTTCTCACAACACGGTTCATGTAGCTAGTAGAAGAGACTGATTTCTGAGACATTGTGTTGTTGACAAATTGAGATGAATGATTGTATGCACGATGAAGGACGACTGCAGGTTGCTCGTGGATGAGTGGTTGCTGCTGCTGCTGGTGAATTAGGTTAATTAAGCTCCAATTCTATTTAACAATTTTAAAAATTAATTTTTTATTTTTTAGCATAATTATAAATCATTTAATTATTGGAATTATATGACATGGCAACAATCACCTTGCCAAGTCATCAAATTCATAGCCACATGGAGGGGGACTCCAAAAATCCCAACTCTGGTAAATTAGAGGGACCAAAAACCTGACTTTTAAACTAGGGGGCCTTAAACTTCAAAATTTTGAAATTAGGGGGGACCAAAAGTGCATTTAAGCCTTTTAAAAAAGTGCTTTATCCGTGTTCATTTCAATTCAATTATTTTTTTCATTAGACACTTCAAAAACGTGTTAAATACGTGTCATACGAGTGTCGTACGAGTCTTTGTGTTGGACACATCCTTGACACGCTGACACACCGTGTGAATGACATGTCAGATGCTTCATAGTTTACTTCCACATATTAGTTGTCTTCAAACTTCAATTTAGCTAAAAGTGGCTTTCTAAGTCTAAATGAAAAATGGTTCATATAATCAATTATCAATTAGGGCCTAGTCTAGTACGCATACAATTCTTTTAAGAAAAAAACTAACATGTACTTCTAAAAACACATGATAAGAAGTTATTTATAAGAATATATTTTTAAAACGCGTGCATTCAATATCGTGAAATTTTAAATATGACTTTATTATATTTAAATTTTTTTAAATATAATATCTTTAAAATGTGCCATATGGCACATGTTAGCACATACACTTCTTTTAATATAAATTTGTTTCTATCTCTCTTAAAGGTAGACAAAAACAGTTCTATAACCATTGCTAAGTAACCAATTTTGTCCAACTAAGACAAGAGATATTTTTTTAAATTGAAAGTTGAAAGTATAGAAAAATTGGGTTTTGGGGCAGGCAATCAAATGACGAAGTCAAGCTGTCACGATTATATTTCTGTTCAATCGGTTTTGGGGCAGGATAGATCAAACTCTTTAGGAAAACCTGGCGATTTGTTTTTATAAAATATGGTAAATGGATGTTATTCTTATTTTAAAATTAAATATTTTCACTGTTTTAAAATAAGTGTCACATTCGATAAAATTATTTATTTTAAAATAAATATTATCCTCAAATTAATACTCTTAATTTATTATTTTTCACTCTATATTTATGATTATTTAAATAAATTAATAATAAATATTGATAATTTTGTAAAACTATTATTCTCTCTTAAATTTATCACATTTTTTTAAACCATATGAAATAATCTTTTGGGATGGAGGACGTACTTTTTATTCTTAAGAAAAATTAAATTTGCATTAAATTTGAACCGCTAGTGTAAATACCGTAACGACTTGATAATGGCTATGGATCCAATTTCAATGCTTATAGTGTTTAGCTTGACAAAATAAATTGTTTATCACACTTACATACTATTCTCTCTTCTTTTTTTAATTATAAATATCTATGAAAAAAAATTAAATTAAATTAAAAATTATTTTATAATACTAATGAATAGCTAATTTTTTTAATATTTATTATTTTATCTTTTAAATTTTATCTTTTTCACACACTTAATAAAAACAATTTTTTAATTTTTTTAATTTCTCTTTTTCATAAAACAATTATATTAATTCAAATAGAGTCTAATTAGTTTTTCAAAACTGATTCAAATTTAATTGAAACGCATGTATATATCTTTTTACTTATTTATTTTTCATTATTTATTATTCGATGCTAAATATAATTTTTTAATATTATTTATTAGTTTAGTTTAATCTAATTATTTTAATTATTTTATTTTAATTTTTTAAGATTAATTTTTAGTAATTTTTAATATGCTATATAAATTGAAGATTTGATCTGTGTAAGATTTGATCTGTGTAAAAATGAGTTACTGTTACAAATTGGCTCCAAATATGATTGAAATGATTCCCAATCATATCAACAAGCACCTTATTCGAGGAGGTTTGTTTGAATACCTGCGGAGGGAAGTGGGGTCTGCCTTATACGTTAGCCGTTACATTTTACATTCATCTTTAACGGTACAATTCAAAAGCTTTGCTTTATAAATTCAATTTCTTCACAGTTTTTCATACAAACACAAAAATGGCTTATTCAAAACTCAGAAAACCATGCTCCTTCACAATCCTCATCCTCGCCTCTCTAAACTTCACCCTTTTCCTCCTCTCCGCTGCATCATTTGCGCCAACCATTCTCCTTAAAATGCCACCAACTTCATTCGGCCTGGCATTCCTAATGGTTTCCACCATCTCACTCTTCTCATCTTTCATCGGCTTCTATTCCCACCTCACACACTTATGTTTCCTCACTCACATCTCCCTCACACTAGCCTCATTGACAGGACAAATCCTCACAATACTAGCTTTATTCACCAAAGAGAAGGCCAGCCTTAACATGCTGAACTCGTCAAGGGACCCAAAAGAAGCTAAAGTTTTGGTGAGACTTGAATGTGGGGCGTTGATGGCTATGTGTTTGTTGCAATTTGTTGTGTTGGTGTTGAGTTGTTTGGTGAATAGTTGTGTGGTGAAGAATTATGAGGAACTTGAGGCAGAGAAAGAGGCTATTGCAAGGAAGAGAAGTAGGAGGATTGCCAAAGTGCAAGAGGAATCAACTGTGAATGTGGCTAAGATTGGGGAAATTAAAGATAAGGAGTTTGATGAGAAAATCAAAACCAAATATGGACAGTGCCAATGGGTCAAGACTGATTTTGAACCATGACACTAATTCTAAACATTTTGCTCTATCTATATATATTTGCATGATTGATTTTCACTTGTTTTTCATTTCTTTGTTGTTGTTGGTTGGGGTCACTATGGCGTGGCTTTTGAATTTGAATTTGAATGTGTAATATGGAGAATTTCTCTATTGTGTTGTGACCATCCATTATGTTATTATTAATTAACAATATGTTTCACTTTCCACTTATATACTTGTTCGTTGCTCTTCATTTTCATCTACTCATATTTTCTTAGTAGAGTTTGCAGCCTCACTTTAATTTTCTTAAATTGATTTAACATCATCATTCACTTCATCCGATTTTGCATCATATCTGATTTGAACCAAAATAGAAAACTGATAAAAATTACAGGAAAAGATAAATTTGGATATGGATGTCTGAAACATGTAGCAAATGCAAAGATGCATACTTGGACACAATGTATATTTTCAGCTAAAAGAATAAAATTAATGCAATCAATTAGGATGCAATGAGTGAACTTTACCTTAAATTGCATTTTCTTTTGCTCTCTTTTATGTGGTAAAACACAAAAATGATGTGGTAGTTGATGGCTTCGACATCCTGTTAATGATAGTGGTAACAAGATAGATAGGAGAGTGATGATCGAGCAACAAAAGAGAGATTATAAGAATCACCACAAAGCTATAACCATTTTGTTGGATGTTATTTCTTACACTTAATATGAAAAGATCGCAAATAGAAACTCTACTAAGTCTATATTTTATTCATTGAAGATGATGATTCATGAAGGAAATGCTCAAGTGAAAGAGACCAAGGTGCTTGCTTTGATCCATAAGCATGAAATCCTCAAAATGGAAGATGATGAAAGTGTTAAGAACATGCTCTCAAGGTTTCAGACTCTTGTTGTAGGACTAGAGGTTCCGAACAAAGGCTACCCAAAAATGGAGGTCAATAGTAACTGCACTGAAACTATCCAAGGATCTGAACAACACTTCTCTCGAGGAACTAGTTAGTTCTTTGAGAATTCATGAGATAGAACTTTAAGAAGACGAGCCTCAGAGAAGAGGTAAAGAAGTGGCTCTGAAATCTATGGGAAAGTCACAAAAGATTAGAGCATTTCAAGCTGAAGAAGAAGAGGAATTTGAAGAAAGATTCAGAAGAAGATGAGTTATCTCTTCTCTCCAAAAGAGTTAATCAAATATGGAAGAAAATACAAGGAAACTGCAGTGGATTCCGATGGACATGTGGTCATTTCGAACCTATGTCTAGACATAAGAAGTCAAGTGCCAACAAAGATGTCACATGCTTTGAATGCAAGGAGCCAGTTCACTATAAAAATAAGTGTCCCAAGCTCTAAAAGGACAAGCCCAAGAAGAAACCTTTCAAAGGAAATAAGAAAGGGTTGATGGATACCGGAGACAAATATGATTCTTCAAAAGATGACTCTGAGGAAGAGTAAGCTAACAAGACACTGATGGCAAGCATCAAAGCTTCTGATGAAAAGATTTAGTCAGAACCAAAATTGAACTCTGAAGAGGTGTTTTTTAAACTCCCTCACTCTGAATTAGAATCATGTTTATGTGAGATTCTGAAAAAATATAAGGAGCTTCAGAACAAATACAACGATCTGAAACAAGTCCATGTATCAAAATCTGAAGCACATAGCAAGTTTAAGAAAACTTTATTCTTAAGAATAACAACTCTCCTTTTAAAAGAAAAAGTTCAAAATTTGAGGAAGAATGTATTTTAAAAGCTTTTGTGAATTTTGATAATCATAAAGAAATATGAAAAATCTTTTCATAAATTTGTTGCTAGAAGCATACACTATAACAAATTAACGCTATTTACGACGAAGCTTTCACAACGTACAATAAAAAATAGTAGGTACATGTGACCGGAGCGCCTTGATTTATTATAAATAATAAATAATAAATTGGTTACCTCAGATTTATATAAAACACACATAAATATATGCTCATGGTTTGAGGTTCGATTCTCAGCTCCTGCTATTTAATATTTTATATGGAACAAAAAAGGCGCCTTTATGTTTTCTACATTTTACGTCGGATATGTTACCTCAGTTCTTAGGAAAACGGAGATAAAAACTCCATAATTTTTATATTCTTTTGGCAACCAAAAATGCGCCTTTATTTTTATATATATTTTAGGTCGGCTAATTTACCTCGACTTTTTAGATTAACCGAAATAAATTTTCTTTATATTTTTAATTCTCTCAGTGTTTATCTAATTCAATTTTCAAGTCGTAACGAAAGAACACGTCTTTTCCAAAGAGCTTAGCCAATGAAAGAACACTTCTTCTACAAGGAACTCTGCAATATGTTATTAATGTTCTTGTTCTTGTTGTTGTTGTTGTTGTTCTCCATTATTGTTGTTTTTGTTGTTGTTCTTCATTATTATTGTTCTTGTTGTTGTTGAGAACCTTTATTTTTTTACTACTTTTTATTTTATTTTCAGAAGTTTTATATGATTATGGATTGTAGTTGGATGAAAGCCAATAGATTAAGTAATGAGTATATATTTTAATATAAAATTTTGTATTCGTTTTTAAACCTTTGTTTTGGTAGAAATGTTTTCTTAAAGTATAACTTATAGCTGTTCTATCTCGCAGTACTCAAATAGACACAAGTTTCAAATAGACACCATTTTCTTAAAACCTTTTTAAGTGGCTTGTTAGGAAGGTTATATATACCGAAATTGACATTAAGATTTTTATAACAAATTTGGAGTTTTATAAATTCTCATTATAAGATGGATTATGACTCATTTAAATAACTATTTGAATTGGGAATTAACTCAAATGAAATAGACAAAGATTTAAACTTTACCAAACTTAAGTCTGGCATGTTTACAAAAATTCAAAATCTAAGTCTGAATTGTAGCATGTAATAGACTTACTTTTAGTCTAACAAATTTAAATTATTAATCTACTCAAAAGTCTATTACATTTAAGTGGCAACAACGATACAATTATTTGGTCTCATTTACTTTCCAATTCTTTAGAAGAAGTGGCTATAGCTACCAATCAATCGAGAATTTCCCCTTCTTCCGATTGCTTTGTCTGCCTAGCCTGATGGAGCTTGTCAATTGAGGCAAAAATCTCTATTTTTTCATCTTTCTTTGGAAATTCACAATCAAAATCTGGGAAGATTGAGGGATTCAAGTACATAAGATCATAGGAATTATCGTACATTAAATCTTGTTCAAAGTCAAACATCGTAGATTCAGACAATTATTGTAAATCCTTGTCTATGAAAGATGGGGGCGAAAGATTTCCCTCAATGTCTCCTTCAAACACGGGTATATCTAATGAATCATTTGGTGCTTTCTTGGAAAGCATATTTTCAGTAAGCACTTTTTGTGATGGACTTGATCATGCATTCTTCACAAGATCAAAAATCTTAGGATTATCAAAGTTGTTGTCATCTTCGATCTCCTCTTCCCGGAATGATACACCTTCTGAAATTAGGTTAATTTCACTATCTTTCTGCAGTGATTTAGATGTACCAGGAATTACGTTTTTAATAACTTCGAAATTAATAGTGTGAGACGGTAAGAAAACAAAAATAACAGGATACTCCAAAATGACAACATTTTCCAGTTGTCTAGTTGGTGCTTTCATATCCAATTCTTTGAAGGGTGGCTTGGGACCCTACATTAACATATGTAGAATTCAAATGTGCTAAAACAATATTAATAAAAAAAGCTTGAATTTTAGATAAAAAGTAGTAACATAAAATATCTAAGGTACTCCTCCGTAATGATTTATAAACAAATTTTACTTTTTAGATACATTGAATAATTAATGTATTTGGTCTATATATAGACCAGATACATTAATTATTTAATGTGTCTAAAAATTAAAATTTATTTATAAACCGTTATGGAAGGAGTAAGATATTGTCATCTAATAGTGAAATCCGAACAAACTGAACATAACATAATTATGCTATTCTCCTAAGGACATATAATGACCAATTTCGAATCATCACTGCATGAGCACTAGAATAATTAATAATGGGTACAAAATTGAATGCTAAATAAAAGAAAACACAAATTCATATATACTTATGAATGGATAAATGTTTCTAGGTAACAAACTTTATTCGACTGAATTAACTTATTTTGTATGTAAGTTTGGATCTCCATTAATGGACGCCTAAAATATTGAACATTGTAGGTGGTCCAAGAATCCATACACATCATATTTTGTGTTTCTCTACAACGATGATGCATGTAACTAAATGTTAAGACAAAAGTTAAATATTAAAGTGAATACTTTCATTTAAAGAAATTAATAACAATACATATAAATTGACATCACCCTATAAAATTTACTTACGTGCTCCAAAATTGCAATATAGATATGTCAAGTCACTCAGTACCCCATATAAGATCCCTAATACACTTCTTTTGAAGATAGAAAAGTTTAAAATGCTTTGGGTCGTGCTCTAATTGTATTCCGATGGCATCTTCCATATTTATGACCATACATGAAAATCTTTGTATTTGATATAGTTCAAGAACTGACATCTCATTATTGTCTTGGAGGGGTTCAACAACTATCTTTTGTACTTTCATCACCTAAAGAAAATTTCTAGAAAAATTCTGATGGATTTTATATTTGTTTGGATGATTAAACTCATTGATGTTAATATTTGCATCATAGAAGCAACACACAACATATAATTTGAAGACCACAAATAGCAGCAACACGCAACACGTATTTTTAAAAGAAATAAAAATGAAAGTTCTAAAACTAAACATATTCATTCCTCAATCGTCTCCAAGGTCACACTATCACACACAATCTCTCGCTCCCTTTCTAAACTTTATTCAAGCCTTTGATCAACCAACTCATCCATTTGTTTCATGCGTTATTCTTCACTATTTAAAGATGATCTGAAGTATTGTCTCAGGTAAACTCTTCGCCGAATAGCACAAACACGCCCAACATGCTTCGTTGTTCCCATGACCTCTACTAATATGTTACACTATGGTTGTGAAACAAAGGCACCTTCATTGGCTTTTTGAACCAACAAATCCTGCAACACAAATAAAAGTTCATTACCAAAGTGAAGTACCTACAATTAATATTCTTGACAAAAGAATCTACTTACAATCTTCTTAGCAACTACGCTTATAGCCTCTAATATGAACTCTACTCCTAGTCTTTTTCGTGCTCTCTTCCATTTCTCATGGTGTGATGAGGAGATAGATTACGATCACGCTTAGTGAAACATCTTCCATTTCTTGTTGTCTCTCTTTTTATTTTTCATTAATCATTGTCTCCTCCAGTTATTCATATCGTCCATGAGAAAATCCATGTGGATATAAATTTTTTGCCCTATTTTCCTTTTATTTTTTACTCTTAGCCTGTTATAATCGTAGTGGAAATTTCAATTTGTAGGATTGAATCTAAAAAGAATCAGTAAAACATAAGATTATTCTTCACAACATAAGATTACTATTAACATTCTGAAGACTTACGATCCTCGACAAACTTATCACAAATCTCCTAATCAACATGGTTAGACTTGTGATTTGTAATGTAATTTGTTGTGAGTCATGTTTTAAATCCCCTCCAATGTTCACTAGCATATAAAATCCATCTCTTCTTCAGCTTATCACCATCCTGAACCTCAAAAACTTCTTACTTTTACATCAAATTAAAAAGTTGGTATTAGTATTTAACAAAAAATAAATGATCATATATACTTGTAAGATCAAATCATGTAACTTAAAATTAATAGTGAAACATCGACCCATATACTTTCTTTTACTTCATATTCTTCATGGCTCCAATCTTCAATCAAAATACTCACAATTCTTCGACCAAATAAATACAGATAACTGCTAAATGTCATATCATGTTCACCATCACATCTCTCATTTTTAAAATCAAACTCAATTTGCATCTGAATACATGAGTTGCAAACTTTTGTCAATATTGTCATCATTGTGGAACCTCTAGAACTTTTGTTCTTTTATACCAAATATAAGAATCCATATTTGTAGGAGGAGTATTGGATGAATTTCCCATCAATCTATTTAAACAAAAAAAGAATAAAATAAACAACAACATAAAACTTGCAATCTCAACAACAACAAACATTCAATTTCGACAATAATAACATTAAACCTTCAATCTCAATAACAACAATAACAAATATTTTATTTAACATAACTTCAACGACAACAACTAACATAACTAAATTAAATGCATGGATAAAGTGATTTACGTACTAGAAACTTTAGTCTCAATAAAAACAATAACATTAAATATTTTACTTAACACAACCTCAACAATGACTACTACTAATTGAAATGTTTCCTTTTATTCGTTACATGCATGGTTACATTAAACCTTTTACTCTCAATAATAACAACAACATATATTACTACCATATATAAAACTTGAATCACAATGTTAAACATTTTTCAACAATAAAAACTAACATTTCTAAGTTATATGCATGAATAAAGTGATTTATGCGCTGAAAATGCGATGAAAAAGAAAAATACAATGGTGGAAGAAGTTTCGTTTGAGTTTTGTTGTCTTTTCTTTGTTTCAAGTTTCATTGGTGTGATCTTCAATATCGTTAATAGGGTTCGAATAAAAGAGACAAAGTTTCGAACACGTACTTGTGTTGGAAGAGATGAAGTTTTGTAACATGTTTATGGAAGCCGAGTTTCAAGTTTCATCTGTGGTGTTACAATGGAGAAGACGAAGATGAAAATCTTTTAGGATATCGTTCGATTTAGGGACTGGTCAATTTCGTAGGAGAAATGAAGAAATAAAAGTTGGAATTTTCTCTCGTTTGAAGCTTCCAACCGAAGAAATAGATAAATTAAAAAAAAGGGTCAATGGAAAACAAAATATAAGTAAAAATGTAAAAAGTGAGATTCAGAGAGTGGTCCTTGAGTGACATCTCCTTTCCGTTGGTTCTCCCTAAGAGGGATAGATTTTTTCTTTAATTAAAAAAAAAACAATTGGAAATTAATAAAAGTAAAAATTTGATTGGAATTCGAAGTGTGGTCCGTAAGGGATCTTTCTCATGTCATCGGTTACTTGGCCAATTAGTGGATTTTCACCCTATTCTATAAAATAGATTATTTAAAGGGTCATGCTAACATGTGTCCTAAAAACACATGTTAAGGATATTATAAATAGAAAATTTTAAATATAAATAATTTAATAAAGTTATATTTATAATTTTAAAGCATGAAATGCACGCGTTTTAAAGTAATATTTCCAAAATAACTCCTTAACATGTGTCTTTTTCCCTTATTTAAATTCTTTTCACTAGCTTTCAATATATGTAATACATCTTACTAGAGAATAAAATTGTTTTCTTACCTCTTATTATCATCAAAATTAAAGTTATAGGTCAATGCTGCTCAAATGAATTTTAGTTCAATAGTATTATGCATCTCATGTTGACCATTACATTCCACAAACATATAAGTGAAACAAGTAAAAATGGCTGATAGAATAACTTTCACTCCTCTTTAGGAAACGACCTACCAAAAAGCTATGCCAAATCTCACCATCTATACATTAAGCAATTGGAATTTAAGATAGACAAAATTAAATTCATGTTTGATTACATCAAGCATATCACGCAGACATTTTTGATTACTTGTAGTTCAAGAAAGCTATATGACAATACTCCTTACATGAATTGCATATCACAGAAACAAAGACTCTAATCCAACCCATGACAATGTTAAGCACAAGTTCATAATTTCAAGAACATTAAACCCATGACAATGTTTAGCAATGACCCTCATCGATGCATGCATCTGTTAAGTTTCTGAAAGTAACTTCTAGCAATTAAAAAAACGAATTTAACCTGAAACAATAATAACTTGTAGTTCAAGAAAGTGATGGAACTCCATTGAACCAAAAGCAAATGGAGTTTGGTTTCCTATCATTTCTTTCGGCTGATTATCCTCCTGACTGGATCATACTTCTTGACAGAGAGAACGAGAGGGTGGCTATTTGAGTCGTCGAGAGTTTCGGAAAAATCGTACATTCTTACGGGCTTAGAAGAATCACAAGGTTCTTGATGCAAACGACTCGGGTAATAACAATCTTCAATATCTGGCTTGCGAAGAGGTTCAGTATGCGTTCTTTGATCCTCTTGAGTGTTATTGCCAAAGATGCTAGAAACTTCAGTGTTGGTAAAACCATGTTCCTTTAGTCGTTGTTTGGTAGAATCTACATCGCATTCTGAAGGTTCAGCAGAAGAAGAACCGTTTTCTTCTTGTTGTTTCTGTAGCTGGCGTTCTTGTTCTTGTTCTTGTTGCTTCTTGTGATTAGCTGAGTCCATTTTACTTTCTGTTTTCCTGCGTGAAACTGATTGACTGATAAAAAGTATTCACTGGTTTTGTTGCTGGAAAGAAAGAAGGGTTTTGCTATAAACCAGCTTGAGGATTTGGAATGATAGCAAAAAGAAAGAAAAAACCAAAAAAAAAGTGTAATTGTGTGCGTAAGAGAGAGAGAGAAAGAGGGATGCAAGTTAATTAAACAACATTATAGCAAAAAGAGACCAAAAAACGTGATTGAACAAAGTTTAAGTAACCTTCCTCAGAGTATATATTTTGTTTTAATATATAAGCTATATAATTGAAATAATATCTTTTAAATATATCAAATGTATTAAAAAGAACATATTTAAAAAATAAATTAAATTATCAAAATATAATCAAATATATATTAAAATATTTTAATAACACACTATATAACACAAATAAATTAGAAAAAAAACTATAAACATCAAAATAAACGATCAAACATAAGTTGTTCTAATGGTGATTGACGCTGAATTTGGTAGGAAACAGAGATAACAATGGACACGATATGGATAGGATACTATAATAGTCATTCTAATATCTGCAGTTGAAAAAAACCTTTGTACACGAGCCGATTGTCACTTGAATAACAACTTTGGCACTAATACTCATGTCCTATGGATATATAAATTCTCATACCCGTACTTGTTACTCGCATTTCTATTAAAAATAAATATATCAGTATATAATATCATATCATTTTAAGTTTTTAAAATCATTTCAAAAAACTTTATCTTTGAATTATGAAATAAAAGAACACTTACATTAAATGTGTAATAATTTAACATTCTTGTATTTAAAAAAATTGATAAATATTTATTTTAATATAATAATACAAATTAAATTTATATATATATATATATATATATATATATATATATATATATATATATATATATATATATATATATATATATATATATATATATATATATATATATATATATATATATATATATATATTGTCAACCATAGTAGGAAGAACCACAGTTCGATCCCACAACTCTATTAGAGAAGAAGTTGGAACCACTTGATGTCAGAATTGATCCTCAAACCGAATTAGTCGGTCCAGTGGTAGGATATTTGTGATGAAAACTAAAAAACAGTTAATAAACTACACGCATGATATACATGAAAAAATTTTAAAAATTTTCAATTGTCATTATACTCCCAAAATGTTTGCTACCTAATAAGTTTGAGTAATATTATGTTGGGAGCTATTAAAATCTAATGAAGATTGGGCCGCAATTCTTCGTCAAAGGGTCCTTAGACATTCATGGAAAATTTCTCATTCCTTAGACACTTGATACGGAGATTCTTTGGTGAATGAGCTCAATTTTCTGAATCATAATTTTTTGTGTTTTAATCTTAATGGAAAAGTTTCTGAGTTTTTGGTGGACAATAGTTAGTCCTTCCTAACTGCTTGGCGGGATCTTTTCACTTTTCTAGAGATAATAACTAAAGACTTTCTTTCCTTTTATTGATTGTATTGATGAATTATCTCGGAAATATGCGAGTAATGATACTCTATCTCTAAAACATGTTTATCAATACAAGCACCATGCCCCTCTTACTTTCCCATGGGCATTTTTCATCTGGCTTAACACAGTTCCTCCTTCTTATTATGTTCTGACTTGGAGGCTGTTAAACTACTCCAAACTTCCTATTGATGACCAATTGCCACTTAGAGGCATTTAAATGGTCTCCATGTCCTCCCTTGTTCCATAACCATTTTGCACTTTTTCAGTTCATCTGTAATAAGATTCTAAATCAAATTAAGTTATTCATTTCTAATTTGAAGCTATCTTAAAAGCATGCATGGTTTGATTTTTATCTTCTTCAAACTCTTAAAGTGCATATCTATCTAGTTAGAGCTTATGTGATCAAATAAATTATGTGGAATCCTCCTCTGTTAAATTGGATTAAGAGTAATGTTGAGGGTGATTACTATGCTAGCTTCGGTTCAACGGGTTCTAGGGCATTTTCAGATCAAACTCAGGTATGTTTTTACTTACTTTTGTTGAATCACTTTCTTGGAACAACTCTTTTTTAGCTGAATTCTGCAATGTTCTTCAGAGCATTGAGATTGCTAGAGACCGAGGTTGAAAATTTTATTTGGGTTGAATCTGACTCTATTACAGTAGTTAAAGCTTTCTCTTCTTCTTGCTTAAACTTGATTCCTTGGCAACTTAAAGGTATATGGTTCTCTTGTCTTAAGGTTATCATGGGCATGTCCTTCATCATATCACATACTTACTGAGAAGGAAATAGTGGTGCCAACTTTTTTGCTAATATAGGTCACAGATCTTCTGCCTTCACTTTTTGACTATGATTTACATTAGGAATGACTATATAAAAATAGGTTTTATTTACTTCTTTTTTAGATTTGATACTTTTCCTCCTTTTGTGTGTATCAATTTTTTTCTTCTATATATTAACAGTCAATAAAAAAAATTGCATGAATTAGTACAAAGAAAATTATGTAGCTTAAGAAATTCAAGATAAATTCATCTAAAGACCTAATCAAAATAAAATTAACTAATATTAATAAAAATATATATCACTACAAAGTTGTTACAAAAATACATGATAAAGAAGAGTGTTAATAATCAATGTTGTTCTCATTATGTATTATTCCGTTTTGCCTCTAAAATGTAATAGAAAAATAATTTGTTGCTTCTCTTTTAATAAATGTTGATAGTGAACTTTTAGGTTAGGGAAAATAGTGGGAAAAAGTTCAACTTTACATTGTAGTGCATGTGACAATGCTCATGAGTTTATTTTCTTTTTCTCAAGTTTTTATAGTATGAATTAGACTTTGATGTCTTCATGAAAGTTGTATGAATTAGACTTTGATGTCTTCATGAAAGTTTTATCGCTTGACGTTAGATTTAATTTTCATACAAACTTCATTATATTAGGAATTTCAGAACTCTAGATATGATAAAAGTATTGTACAATTTTTAAAATTCAGCATCGCACCATGATTCGTCATTTACATCCACTTGTCAATGTGTGATTGGGCTAGGATCGCACCGACATGTAGTGCCAATGCACCAAAATTATAATTTGTTTTCCTTATTCTTGAGTGATCTAGGCATCATGCCACAATCCATCTTGACTGTGGGTTAATATTTGTAGGAACATTTTCTCTTTCTTAAAACCTCCACCATATGCGAACATCGTAGAATTGTATAGTTAGAGTGATTTTAGGTGAAATGAGATTTTCAATAATTTTCTTATAACGTGTTATAATTACTTGCTACAATTCATGCAATGATAGTCACCAATATACTTAAGGTACTGTATAAATGTGAGGAAATATTAGTATAATAGAGTGTCATCAGGATCCTTATGCTACTAGAGGATGATGTCAGGTGATGGGCAATATTCGTCGGACATGGATACCTAGTCGCCCAATTGAGCTTGGGCCATCCAAATTAGCTCCATTTGTATAATTAATATAGGCAGTAATGCGTCCCACATATTAACTGACTAAGGGTCAGTCAAGGGGGAGAAAACCGCTCTCCCCACAATCCAAGAATACCAAGTCCTCCCATGACCGTGTTCCTTGTTATGAAGCAATGGAAAATCACTCTGCATATCTTTAGACCATGCTAAGAAACCTCTATTAATACCTCAGTCCTAGAATGAGGAAAGAGTAATCATATATTCAAATAAAACACCCTTAAGATAGAGCTTTTAACCCACGAGAGCTTGCTTGAATCCCACATAAAGCCTTTGGAAATCCTTACTAGTTAAGGATTGTTATGCATCTGTATTTTTTTTAGCAAGTACATTAATCAATTATACTATAAATCTTAATTCTTTCACAAATACATTTGATGCCCGTGACAAAGGTTGGATTCCTCTATCAAAGCTGGTAGTTTGGATACTATTATTAACATTTATGATTCCTTTCGTTATGCATAAACTAGTGTTGGTTTCAATGCAATTGGATCAAAAGAAACCATCAAAAACTCCTTTTATTAGAGAAGTCTTTTAACATTCTCTATTTCTTCAATGGATCCAATGCAATTTAGATAGTGCAGTGTAACATCCCCATTTTTAATAGTTAATTATTAATTATTATTTATTATATTGTGTAATAATTAATTTAATTGGGTGAGTTAAATGAAAATCTGAATTATTTAAATATGTGTATTATTTAAATAATTGGGTTTTGTGAGTAGAAATGTGATTATTTGGTATTGGGCCTAACTTTATGAATAGAAGTAATAAAGAGGTGTTAAGTGTTAAGCCCAATTTGAGTTTACTAGTTAGTAAAGGGTTAAAGGAAAAACATAGTTAGTGTTGTCATTTGGTGAAAAAGAAAGAAAGAAGAGAAGAGAAGAGGAAAAGATGAGGAGAGAACAGGAAACCCTAAGAGGCTAGATCTTCAAGAGGTAAGAGGGAGAATCCATGTTATTATTTAATTGTATGTTGTTGGGTAGTAATTAGTAACATGCTAGGTTGTTTGATTTCAATTTCTAGGAATCTTTGAATGTTAGGGTTTGAAGAGAAATTGTGTTTTTAACTTAGAAATGATGACCCATGATTAGAAATATGTTAGGATACCCTCTAATAATGTTATTTGACTGATTAGAATGAGTTTTGTGTGAGAAATTCGTGGAAAAAAGAAGTTGGTTTGTAGCAGAAAATTATCTGTTTCGTAGATCGCGCTTAGCGCCATCAGAGGCATGCTTAGTGCAAAATGTTCTGTAAGTTGGGGTTCTTTGTTCAGGAAGTGGCGCTTAGCGCGATATGTCGGGCTTAACATGACCTGGAACCAAAAATGCTATTTTTAGGATCATTTGGCATGAAATCTTATTTGATTATATTTTATGGAGTATTTTCATGTATGTGATTAATCGGTCCGATTAGAATTAAATGCGTTTTGGATTGATTCGAATGCTATTTCAATGTATACTTGATACTTGAGTTAGTATGTGTAAGTCTTGATGGAATGATGAGAATAACATATGTTGAAGTGTATGTTATGTGTTATTTGTGATGTGTGGTGATAGTAAATGCTATGTGTATTGTAACACCCCAATTCTATCCAACGTTTATATGAAAATCAGAGTGCCAAAAATTTCACAAATATGAGGCATTACATTCATAATCAAAATCGTCAACTTAAAAAGCATATCATAATGGATACATAGCACATATTAATTCAAAGAATTTATAACAATTAATTAGTCTTCAAAACACTTCATATTTATTCAAAACTACGCAGCGGATTCATAATACTTCAAAACTTCAAACGGAATATAGCATCTTTCAAACAACTTAATTCAAGGAAACTATTCTCAAAGTATTAACATCAACAATGCAACGGAAAACAATATGAAATCAAATATGCGTTCATTCCCCGAGTGCTACGTATAAGAGCGACGACGCCATAAGCAACTAAATTCTTTACTCCTCGTTACCTACACGTTTCCAATATAAAGGTAACGGCCAACAAAATAGAAAGGGTGAGATATCTATCAATATAAACAGGTGTATGATAAATAATATATTAGGATTAAATCATATAAAATTATCACAACACACTTAACACGTCACAAATAATTCCCAATCAACAACATCATAACAGCACTTCATTCGTTAGCAACAACGTATAATTTACTTCACAATTAACAACGACATGATTTCAAATGAGACTCAACAATGCATATGCATGTGGTACCGGTAGAGTAAACTCCCTTCACTAATTGCCAGTTATCAGAGGCACAAGGCATAAGCCTTCTTCACAAATCCGCCAATACAGGTCTTCACAAATGCAAAATGAAATGCGATGCTAACAACATGCGAATAACAACATAAATTCACTTCACAAGGCATACGCCTATCTCACTGTTATTGCCAATAATCAGAGGTAATTATCGTCACTAAAAACACCCTGCAACTTCACATAATTCAATATACAACAACATATTCATCGCCAAATAATTCGCAAACAAATCAACAACACAATACCTTCACACGAATGCAACAAAATAATTAATTGTAATCACCTACTAAAACGTACGAATTATTCCGACAATTTCTAATCAATTCCGGACAACAAAGTTTACCGCCTAATTTACTAAACTGGTTAATTCGGTATTGTTTTTACACATTATTATTATTACTCAGAATTACATTTCCATTTTCTAACTATACTACTAATATTTCATTTCCTTGTATTTAATTACACTGTAATTAATTTACCTGTACTTGTAATTCTTTACTACTAACTAACATTTTGTCATCATATTATTATATTGTTCTCACTAGATTTTTCTTAGTACCTAAATTGCATAAAACCTGTAGATCACTATATTGTTCCTATCACTTACAGTGTCTACTAATACTGTACATCAGCATTACCAAACTATCCCTATTAATTGTCACTTTTTATGTTGTTCCTATCACCCTGCTAACACTGCCAGCCTAATGTACAACGAAACAAACACACACACACAGGTGAAGCGCCCACCTCACAAACTGTGGCCCTCGCCTTCTACAAGGGAGGCGCCCGCCTCCACTTCCAGGGCCCCCGTATCTCTTTCTTCCTCTTCCCTAAGGTGTCCGCCTCCACCCCTTGTGACATAAGGGGCGCCCGCCCCACCCCTGTGACATAGTTCCCACTTCCATTCTTCAATCGGTCAGTTTCTGTGGCATTTTCTCCAATCGTACCACAATCTCACATAACCATTAATAATACTAGCAACACTAATATCAAAATCAATCAATTAATTCGCACACGGTCTACACAACACAGATAATTTCATAAAATTCATCCCCACATACGATTTATCATAATCCCATTTAGAAAGTTAGAACCCCACCCCTTACCTTAAATTTGACGGTGGTTATAACTCCGATCGAATTCCTATTTTCCGATTCTGATTGTGCACTTCTGGTATCCTCTCCTAGCCCTTTGTGCCTCCTCCTTCTTCAATTGGTTTTCTTTTCTCCCGTAAACCCTATTTTTTTATTATTACTTCCTTTATATACTCCTTTATATCATACTCTATTATTAATTAAATTAATTATTCTACTCCTTTAATAATTCAAATATTATTCTATCATATATTCTATTGACCAATTAAATAATACTTCTCATTCTATTTCTCACATTATAATAAAATTCACTAAATACTTTAATTAATTAATTTCTACTCATAATAATAATTTTCCGGCTAAACTGATTATTTACTTAATCCTCTTAAACCGACTTATAAATCCGTTAATGTCCCTTATAATTACTCCGATAATTTCTTCTTCGACTAATTTCCAATAATTAATTTCTTAATACTTCATTTAAATAATTAAATGGTTTTCCAGGTGTTACATGTATTGCTTGTTGTTGTTGAAACATGATGTTGTGCAAATGATGGATAATTCAAATGTGCTGAATTATTGTGATATGCTTGAGTAATTAAGGTTGGTGAATAATCTTAATTTGCATATGATGTTAATGAATTTCACATGCATACGTGGTTGGCCTTTATCCTTAACGGGAAATATTGGGTGGTGAAACTTTGGATTCACAATGTGGCTTGATCCTTGAATGGAAACAACAGCGGTGAAACTTTGGATTCACAGTGTGACTTGATTCTTGAATGAAAACAGTAGCGGTGAAACTTTAGGTTCACAATTGTGGCTTTGTTCTTGTTCGGATCGGAAGCGTGACTTTGATTCTGAGTTAATGAATCGGAAGCGAGGTGAGCGGAATATTCACGATGATACCACATGCATGAGTCACATTGCATTATTGTCTCATGAGTCATTGAAGAATGTGTGTTGTATGTGGAATTTATGGTAGTTTACTATATTGATCATTGAATTGATTGTATTTAATGACATTTATGCTATTTGTGATAAATGTGAATATGTTATACTTGGAATGTTTATATAATCATACTATTTGGAATATCGCATGAAGTGTGCAGAATTCTTAAATAGATGTTGTTTCTATATTGCTTTCAATTTATATACATTTAAATAATGATATGAATTCTCACCCTTCTGTTGTGATGTTGTCTCTATGTGGGTAACGTGCAGGTTCTGAAGATAGCGGTACTTCGCATGAGACCAGTTGATGAAATTATCTAATTATTCCTTATACTAGGTAGTGATCCATTGCTTTGGTCATGTAACACGAGGATTATCTGGATTTATGCTTTTATGAGATATTTGTGATGTATTCTCATATATTTTGGATTTGTATATTGAGATACTATGTTGATGGGGTCTTGGTGTTGATGTATGAATTCTTATGACTTGATTATGTTATGGATTCATTGTTATTTCATCCAATGGTTATAGTATGGGATGTAATCATTGATAGTATTTGTGAATATGAAATACTCTATTGTGAAATGCATAGTTTTGTTTTAAAGCATGAGATTCAAATACGTGTTATGATTATGACCAGGTGCATGTTGTATTTGTTTTGTTGGTTTTCTATTGTGCGAAAAATAACATGTGACACCCTTTATATGTATGCATGCTATTTTACTCTAATATATATGCTATAATTTAATTGGAATAAGAAAAGGGGTGTTACCTGCATCCCTTAATTACCCGACCCCGAGTGCTAATAGTGAGATCTGTAGGGAAAAAGATAATTACTCAAGGATGACAAATGGCATTTCTTTTTTCTCTCTCTCATATTTATCGTGAAGGCAACCATTATGCAGGCAAGTTGGCCAATTTTGGTTTATGAGTTTCTGTTGTTTGGTGGAATCATGTCTTAGCTTTTGTTAGAACATATTTCATGCATAATAAGCTAAGTCTCTCTTCTTAGTATTTCTATTAGTTGAGAGGGTTAAGTTTGGCCTGCTCCATTTTATTTCTTGAATCTCTCTCTCTTTTTATTTATAATATTTAGTGTTTATAAAAAAATTTGACAATAATGTATTGTTTGGGAAAAATAAAATATGTCCGCTGAATTATTTATTTCAAACATTATCTATAATTTTTATTTATTGTTTGATATTAAAAAAATTAACTCATATTATTCAATCTTGCAAATGGTTTTTGATAAGAAAAAAAAAACTTATTTTTTGCTTTCATTTTTAGTCAAAGTTCTATACATATCTTTTTGTCTAACAATATATCAAATTTATTTATGAATTAATTAATAAACATAAATTGCAGATTACATCTTAATCTAATCTAATGTAATTAATATACATTCAAGGTTTTCATGGTAGCAACCCTAGCCTTATCATGATAATAACCCGAATTTTTTGTCGACGTGGCATCCTCACAAAGCTTCTCATTTTAAACTTACTCTCTTGTATTATTTTAATAATCATTATTAAAAAATAACCAATTTATAATTGTATTGTCCAAATAAATTACAGATGTGTACGTACGTGTTCCTCCTGCGAGGACTGAGAGACTAAGAGGCCCTAATAGGAATATTACAAGAAATGAGTGAGGGCTAGCCCACGACAATGCATAGCCTTTTTATGGTGGTTTTTTTAGAGTATTTAGGGAGACATCTCATGTGAGGTGAGTAGCCCTGATGGTAGTCAGTGCTGCAAGGTTGCAGACAAGTGGTTAGAGTAGTGTTTTAGGTGGCTACTCGAGGCACATCGCTCTCTGATTTGTATTGGATGGTAATAAGTGGCTATCATTTGAATGAATGAGAGTAATTTATCCCTTTGAGGGAAGGGTATTTATAAGAATTTCTGGTTCTTAGGATTTTCTCGAAAAGTGTCATCGTCCACTCAGTTAAAAGGTGGACCGTTGAACTCATATTTTCAAGGGATACATAGGTCACTAAGTACCTTGACTTTTCCAACATTCAAGACACGTCTTATCCCACGGTTCCTCTTTCTAGGGGCAAGGAAAACATAAAGCGCGAGGGGATGCCTCCCCTTGGGCGACCTCATGTTGCCACCCTGCTTAGGATGGTCCCAAAGATATCGCCCCATTCAAGGTTATGTACAAATACAACACTACAATAATCATTATTAAAAATTTTCCAAAACAAAAAAATCTAGAAATCTAACTTATATGAGAATATAAGAATTTAATTATAACCATTGGATTTAAATTAATGATTATAATTAAAATATTTTTTAAAATTTGTTTAGTGATTTCTCTTTCTTCTTTAATGCACTCGATTTTTTTTTTAAATTTTTGGCACTTGATTGAGTGAAAGCTTTAATCTCAATCTTTCCTTTTAAATCTCTCTCTCTCTCTATATATATATATATATATATATATATATATATATATATATATATATATATATATATATATATATAATTTTGATAATCAATTTTTACAATTAAATAGATAATCTTAAATAAACAAATTTCTCTGTTCTGCAATTCATATTTAAATTATATGTTAAATGTTAAATTTAAATCTTTAGAAATTATTAAAGTGTACGATTTTAAAATAATATATTTAATATATTGTAGACATCATAAATTAAATTTTCCTAGAATTTTTCAATTTTTATAATTTAATATATTTATAATTTTTTAAAACAATTAATCTCGACTCTTAATAGAAATTTAAAAATACGTTACATTTTATTATTCTTATAATAAATTTTAAGTTTAATTAATATATTTATTGTTTTATTTCAAAATATAAATTTATATACAAACTTTTTTTATTATTATTATAAATTTCTGATAATCTTTACTAATGATATATCACTTTTAATTATAAAATAATTATTTTTTAGATATAATATAATTTTTTATTAACAATTTAATCATTTTTTTATCAATTCTATAGCAATATTTTTTCCCTTCTAAACTGTATTTTAAAAGCCCGTTACATTTAAGCAATATAAATAAATAAAAAAATATTAATTGATTAATTCTCTAAAGTTGTCTAATACAACCCCAAGTCTAATTATGGTTTGTTAGTTTTTTTTTTTAAATTAAATTTGTTAGTCTATTTAGTATACAAGTTAATTGTATATAAATAGGGGTGGGTGGTGTAGCTCAGTTGACACTTGTTAGCTTGGTTAAGGGGTTGGGTCCAGGGTTCAAATTTATGTCAGATAATACTTAAGCAATTTGAGGATTAATTTCTTGGAGGTCTGGTGAAGTGGTATGGTCGATATCTACATCTATGTTTCTCAGAGTTTGTGGTGCAGTAGGTTTAGAAGTTTGAGTGGTGTGTGAAACAGATGCTACTATATTTTTAGAATTTACAGTAGAAATGGGGTCAGAAGATATACTTGTGGTCTTCTTCTTCTTCTTCTTCTGAGCCTTGTTGGGTCTTGTAGAAGTACCTTTTCCATCTACTTTTCTTTTCTTTGTTTTCTTGACTGGACTTGGTGAATCTCTGCCTTGAAGCCATGCTGGATCAAAGGGAATGCCCTTCTTTTTGCATCTTCTAATGTATTTTTAATATATGCAGCATGATCACCAGCGTTGAACAAAGGAAAGTTGTCTAGACAGATTCTCCTGTTCTGGACAGCTCCTCAGACATAAGGAGTAGGTTCAACCAGAATTTTATCAATAATCTTCCTTTTCACCAGATATTTTCCAGTCAGAGCTTTCCCACAAATGGGGTCCAATTCTTTAAGTAAGTTGGTATCCTCTAAATAAGATATCAGACCATTCTCAGTCAGAATATCTTATATCAATCTAGACATAGGGATCCAATTTCTTTGGGCCTTAGGATTTTTGGTTCTTGCTTCTTCCCTGGTTTCTTTCACATGCGTCCACAGATGGCTGAATAGAAGATATGGAAATCAATTTTAACATTGGTTCCAAGACAGAACATAAGGTATTGTTGGTCTGCATTGATGTAGTCAGGAGAACTGGTTTCCTTTCTATGATGAATGTATTTGTGAATAATCTTCGCCCAGATCTTGTACTGATCCTTCAAGTCTTTAATTTTGTTGGAGGTTTTTCCAGAAGTGAAGATTTCAGCATATACTCCAGACATATCAAATCGTCCGTCAGGGACACCTATGACTCCTACTCCTTTGAGACCTAGCAACATTTTGATGAGGTTTTCAGTGATCTTAGATTTCCATACCCATAACAAATGACAAAATTGCTTTAGGGGTAACAACGGCGTGAAGCCAAAATTCTTTAACAAGGTGTGGGAACACAACCCAACCAGACAGTCAAAGAATTTGGTCCTTCCTTGAAATTCCACCGCTGGAAACAAGTTAAACCCATTATCCCTTAGGTTTTCCAAATCAATCATCATTTCACAGACAACTTCTAAGCTATCAGCAGGAATCAGCGTCGTTCTTGCTGGAGTGATGTAATTGTCTGATTGTTGGGGGTTGTTTGTAACAGTGTGTTGAGGGTTGTTTGTAACAGTTGTATCTTGGTTGTTTGTAACGATAGTATCTGGGTGAGAGGATGAAGATGAAGTCATTGCTGAACTTTTAGGTTTAGGATTTTTGAATAGAGAGAAGAGAGCGCAGAAGTGCATAAACGTTTGAAGATGAAGAGAGTGAAAAGTGAAAAAAGAATTTTAAAAGGATATTTATAGGAAAAAAAATGCATGTAATTTAAAAGTTAATTTGAAATTAAAAAATAATTAAAAAGAAAATTTCAACATTTAGCATAAACATTTTATTTATAAATTTCTTCACATGTATTATTATAGTACAAGTTAGTATTACCCATTTATTAAATACAAAATAAAGAACAAAATATTTACAATATTTTCTATTTTAGTTACTAATTTATGTTATTTACAAATAATATCTCACTTTTTTATATATAATTTGACACTCAAATACAATTCAATGTCTATCTCTTTATAATATCATCGATGTTTATCAATTTTATAATTTTAAAAAATTGTGATTAATTTTTTTTACTTTATAAAATTTAATAAAAATTTACACATAAATATTTTTTTTTTCTTTTCTTTTGCAGGTGTTGCTTTATAATGATATAAACACATAAATTTAGAATATATAAATTATTTTTGAAAGTTATTGTTTATAGAAAAGTTATATGCATAACAAAAACTTAATATTATTTGGTTTTTATAAAATTAATGTTAAATTACAGTTTTAGTCACCTTATTTTATGCCACTCACGAAATCAGTCATTCTCTTGCACTTTTAAAAATTATAATATTTAAGACAAAAACTTTATTCCAAACATTATCTATAATTATTAATTATTTTTTGATATTAAATGATTTATCCATATCATTCTTTATTTTAAATGGTTATTTTTTAATAAAAAAATATTTTTACTATAGTTTTAGTTAAACTTTATACATTCTTTTGTCTTAAAAGTACTTCACAATCATTTGTAAATTAATGTAGTAATCGTTAATTATAAGTTACATTTTGACAATGATATAGAAGTTATTTTTTAAACCACATCTTCTTTAATTTTTCAAAGTTGTTGATAACTTATTTATAAATGTAATATGAAATATTAAAATTATTAAATCACATTAATTTATTAATTAAAAATTAAGGCAAATATATATACAATATATTTCTATTTCCGTTAAAATTTTATGACATTTAATAATATTTTTTATATTATTTATAACTTGACACTTAAATACAATTTAATTTTTATTTCTTTATAGTATAACAGATATTTATCAACTTCATTATTTTCACTTTCATGATTTTCAAATTGTTTTTCCTTTTTTATGACTAATTTTTCTTTTCTTTTTTAATTGTTAGAAAATTTACATAAAAACATATTTATTTTCTCTTCTTTTGCAAGCCCTGCTTTATAATGATATTAGTAAATAAATTAAAACATGAAAATATTTTTGAAAAAATTTTGTGGTTCGTTACAAAATTATATGTAGCATTTAAAAATTTTTAAAACTAATTTAGTTTTGTATGATAATAAATTAACTCGGCTAGAATAATGTACGGTTAAAAATTGAAAAAATTCAGATCAAATAATTTAATTTCAAATATTATCTGTAATTTTTATATTTATTATTTAATATTAAAAAACTAACTATATTATCTAATCTTACAAATTATTTTTGAATTTAATAGACATACACCGTCAATGTAAATTTTTTTACACAATAATCTAATAAAAAATGTTAATCTATTAAATAGTCTTAATTATTTTAAAATATTAATATGATTTAAAAGATGTTCATGCATCTCTCAAATAATAAATATAATATTATTTTTGTAAAACAATAAATAATTGCATTCTTTCTTAAGTCAAAACTTTATAATTTCTTTTTGTCTTAAAAAATATTTCATACTCTTTTGTAAATTAACAATCATAAATAGTCAGTTACATTTTGAGATTAATCTAGAAGTTTTAAAAGAAGTAATAATTGATATAAAAGTTATAAAATCCCATTAATTTATTAACTACAAGATAGAGTCAAAAATATTAATCTCAAAATGGTTCGTAGAAAAATCTTTTATATTATTCTCTATCTTCTTATTTCTTTCCAGCAACAAAACCAGTGAATATTTTCATCAGAATGCACTCGACAAAACAAAATGCTCAAAATCCAAATACTCAAAAGCAGCATCAACAACAACAACGACACTGTTTTTCATATGGTCTTCCTTTAAACTCGTATGTAGCTTCTATCATGCAACAACTCAAGGGTCACGGTTTTACCAACCATGAAATTTCTATCATATTTGCCAATTACATTAAAAGAGACCAAAGAATATGTAACGCTGAACCTCTTCGCAAGAGAGAAACGGAAGATTGTTATTATCCAGGTCTTTTTCGTAGAGAATCTTGTGATTCGTCGGAATCCATTATATGGTACAATATTTTAGATCACATTGTTATCTCGGACAGAGATGAAGTCAAAAAGATAATTGGAGGGAAGAAATAATTGATTTTGATATCATTATTTATGAAAGTGAAAGTTGTTAATTGTTTACTACATTCATGTGAGTTTTTAGTTGTTTTGTTGCTTCTTGTTATTTGGTTTTGTTGATATATTTTTTATTGAAGGGCCTAATCCTTACGCAGGCGCCTTTAAAATTTACTATTTTCTGGTGAGATTTGGCATCACTTGTTGAAATATCTAGATGTTTTCTAAAGATACATGAAAATTACTCTATTAGTACTAATGTGTTCATCTCTATTGAATTTATGTCCAGGATTAATCATTACCACTAAATTGTATATATTTTATTCTTTAATAGGAGGTTATTATGTCATTGGAGACAATCTCCTTTTATTATATATCTAAGGAAGGGAACTGAAGTTGCATATCTCTAGGGTAGGGGAGATTGTTGCATGTCCCTATCAAATGTAAGAGGAGCACTCCCAATACAGTTATTTTGTTGCTTTTCTTATCGCTTTTGTTTATTATTTTTATTGAGTATCCCTCATGATTGCACGTTTTGAATCAAGGTTGAAATCGATTCGTTATTCATTTTAGCAAGCCTAAAAAAATGGTTATGTTTAAACTTAATCAAGATACTTTTAGTCAATTGCATAAGTCGTGGAATAAAAATTATATGTGTGTTTTGATTTAAGTTAGGTGCAAAGAAAAATCTCAAGTAATTTTAAAAACATGAAAATTGAGATTGTGTGTGTTTGATTAGAATTAATCAAACTAAACACTCGTTCTTATTCAAATCAAATTCGACGTGAGTGAAACAAAAAATTTTAAACAATTTGATTCGAATCAAATTTTATACATGATATAATCAAGAAATTTTATGTCACCTATGCTCAATTTGATTCGAATCAAACTTTGCACATAACTCGAATCACATAGTTTTTCAGCTTTTCTCAAGGGCCTATTCCAGTTGATTCAAATTAGATCTTGTACATGATTCAAATCACAGAATCTTTGATCCGAATCGTGCTTTTTACTTGATTCACATCAAGCGGGAAATAGGTCGAAAAACTTATTTCTTTTTATTTCATTCACTGAACCATTTGACTTAAACCATGTATTATTCTTAATTCGAATATAATCATTATCAACACTTTTTGTTCCTTTAACTGTTATCCAGCAGAAGGCCGCAGGTGGGAATGAAACAAGTAGGGGGATCTATTGAGGGTGGTGTGATGTGGGAGTTAGAGATCTAAATGAGAGAGTCTTATTCATAGTTGTTTCCTCTATGTAATTTTTGAGGGTGAATTCTATAAGAAGGGGAGAGTTGTAACATCCTGACTTTTTATTTAATTATTCATATTGTGTTTAAATGTTATAATTTTTTTATTCGAGTGTTAGAGTGATTTAATTAATTTAATTATTATTTTTTAGAATTATTTGAGTGTGGTAAAATTATCTGAAATAATTATTTAATTTTAATAATAAAAATAATAGAGAAAATTTGAGACATTATGTATTGGGGGGATAGAATATTAATATAATTAGTGTGGTAAGGAGAAAATTACCAAGAGATGAGAGGGGATTATTTTTTAAAATAAAGAGAAATTCGGTGTTTATTTAAAGAGATAACTTAAGGGGAAATATTAATTAGATCGTTCAAATTTTGAAAAAGAGACAAAGAAACATAAAACATAGCGGTCATTTGGAAAGAGTAGAAAGAAAATTCCAAAGGCTAAAAGTTTCATGATTTGCAATTTTGAGGTGAGGGGGGAAATTGTTCACATATGGGTGTTTAGGAAGTCGGATAGAGAAGGATTCTTACCCTCTTATCTTCTTCTTCTTGATTCTCTGTCTTTATGTTTGTGGCCGAAGAAGTTTTGGGCGAAATCTTCTAAGACGATTGTTGTGATACTATTTCAATTATTTTTACTTGATCATTATTGACCTTGTTGTGGTAACCTTGTTGATGCCTTTTTATAGGGTGGAATTGATTGAATGCATAATGGTTGTGCCTTATGTTACAGAGAATATATATGAATTTGTATATTTTTCTTTTTGAGTTTTGTTAACCTTGATTGACTTACTGCGCCTCTTGGGGAGGTGGGGTTTCAATAGGGCGAAAGAGTTGATAAACCGTAAAACTTCGAAAAATTCAGAAAAATTCCAAAAAGACAAAAAACACAGAAAATCGCAGGTAGATACAAAAGGGGATTAGTCATTTTGTTTCATGCGTAGTTTGAGTTTCGTAAATCCGTTTGAGGAGCCGTCGTTGTGTTAGAAATCTAACACAATAATATTTCTTTTGAAATTGAGAGATTGGGCCAGAGAGCGTTACAATCATAACAGTGGTGTAGTTTTTATATTAGAAGCATAGTCAAATTTCAGTCATACATTAGTTGTCTTGTTTCACGCATAACTTTATTTTCGTAACTCTTTTAAGAGTAATCTCTATATCATAGGAAAATAGATAAATTTCTTATATATTAGACTTAATAAGTATTTTATTTCATTAAGTTCAGTAGGAGAAATACTAGTTACAAGTTTGACGAAATATGTCGATACCAGTTTTCATTGTTCGACTAAACTATATCAATTGGGATCTTAATTCCAAAAATAAAATTATAGTATGGTAATAGACATTCCAAGCTTTCCAAAACATATTGGTTTGCTTAATTTCGACTTTGTTTGATATTTTAAAGAATTGTTCGAACCTGAGGTATAGCTAGTAGAAAACATTATGTATGGTGTCTGCATCAGTTCCTATTATTTTCTTAAACTCTACCGATTAAGATCTTAAGTCTTAAAATAAAAATTATGGTCTTAAAAGTTGGATGCTACTTTGTTTAAACAAATTGTGGGATCTCTGAGATATTTATGCAATAGTCGACCTGATAAAAGTTTCGTAATCGGATTAGTGAACAAATACATTAGTGAACCAAGGGTGTCACACACGAAGGCTGCAAGACGAATCCTAAGATATTTAAAAGAATCGATAAAATGTGAAATTCTATTTCAACGAGATTCTGAAAGCATGTAAGCTACAGTTACTTGTTATTCAAATGTTGATTGGTGTGGAGATAAGGAAGATTGAAAAAGCACCACTTGTTATTTCTTTTAAGACTTTGGTTCTCCAATCTCATGGTGTTCGAGAAAGCAATTTGTGGTGACATTTTCATCGTGTGAGGCTAAATAAATAGCAGGAGCATATGTTGTTTGTCAAGCAATTTTTATAGATATGTGCTGGAAGAGATTGAGGTTGGAGCGAAGAAACCTCTGGTGTTGTAGATCGTTAGCCATAAATCTTGCAAAGAATCCAGTTATGTATGGAAGAAGTAAGCACATCGAAGCTAGATTTCAATTCTTGAGGGAGAAGTTAAATCGTGGTGAACTTGAAGTGATTCTTTGCTCAAGTGAAGCACAGTTGGCCGACATTTTCACCAAAGGATTGAAGATCGATTGATTTCTGAATTTGAGAAGAAATTAGGAATAGTTCAGATTGACTATGATTAAAGTATGTTAGACAACTTGGATTATAAGGGGGTATGTTGTGATATAATCCAAGTTAAGTAATCCAAGCTCAAGCCCAAGTTAATTAGGGGTTGTTTGTTACTTAACATACAAGTTAATTGTATATAAATAGACATGTTGTAAATCAGTTTTTATTCATTTAACAGTTTTAAACTTTATTTCCTTATTCTCTCCCTTTCTCTCCGGGAGGATCACAGTTATAGCAGCGATGAAATTTCTTTCTCCAATAAAGTGATAAGGCAATTGCTGTTTTTTTGGACAATGCTGGCAAAAACTTGGAAGAACTTTCACTTAATAGTATTAACAATGTTATGTTTTTTACAATATCGACTCGACTGATTCTTGAATTGAAGCTGTATCAATTTATTTTGACTGTCTGTGACATTTTGGTTTAATCCAGGTTGGCCATTTGACAACCTTTCACTTGCAAATAATGCCATAAATCTGCATACATTGGATTTATCATACTATCAAAATCTCACAGAACGTCATTTAGGTTTGGTTGTCGATAGCTGCTTGTCACTGAGGACACCTAAACTTGTTGGATGTTTGGAGGTAAATAACTAACAAAGGCTTTTCTGGCAATCGATTTCATATAGTCATGAATAGATGTATGAACATGATTCCGTCGAGTATTGAAATGAAATTAGTTGATTTGTTGGACAAGATTTTAAATGTGATTCTCTCAGAGCGCCTGCCAACTTTAGAGATTCGATATTTGGGTTAAAGTTGAATCCTATTTGGAGTAAGATATTTTTCATGTATTGAGATGTATAATGTTACTGTTGCTTGTTCTTCAAGAAAGAAATCAAGGTCCTATTTGCAACATTTTAATCACTGAATTGAGATGTATAATGCTGTTTCTTGTTCTTCAAGAAAGATACAAAGTCCTATTTGGAACATTTTAATCACTGAATTGAACAAGAGTTGTGTAGCATAGTTTTTTTGGTTGTGAAAATGCTTTATCTTCTCCCTTATTTTAAACCTACTGCAAAAAAAATCAGCTTCATTTGTCACTTATTGTGGAAATACATATATTTACATACATTAGAAATACACCAAGACCCTACTAGTGTACATGCGGATGATAGAGAGTTTGGTTTGTCGTGTGTAATCATGATTAGAACTATTGGTGTTTTAGGGTTATGATTAGATGATTATGGTTCATCTTAAACCTCAATAGTGTTTCTTGAAGAACAAGCAACAGTATTAACAGTATTATGCATCTCGATTCAAGAAGAAGAAAAAAATCATGTATGCATTAGAAAGTCTGCTAAAGTATTTGCCTAAATGTTTCCAGAAAGGAAAAACGCCATCTTCTCCCGTTACAACTCGATTACGGTCTAAAAACATATCATTGAAACAAAAGTCGAAAACTGACAAAAGAGTAATTTTCACGTCTCTTCAGAAAAACAGCCTACTAGATAATACCAACACAAGTTGTGCCAAATCTCACCATCTACATATTTTATTTCAGTTTCTAATTCTAATTTACTCGAATTTCTGAAATAAAGGACTCAACTTCAACCCAATGATCCGAGTCCCTGAGTTCGAGTGTCCTTTGAAAAACATATCTGTTAACTGCAAAAGAAAAGTACATAACATTCAAAATCTTCCCCAACAAAACAGCTAGTTCCTTCGTATAAAGACTTGACGAATTCATGTTTATATATTTCTTCATGACTGTGTCAAACTGATCACTGAAATCGCCTTTGAGAGAGTTTTATACCTGCGAGCATCCGAATATTTTAAGTGACCTCAGCGACAAGCAGCTATCGACAATTAAACCGAACTCATTGTCAGACAGATTTCGACACCATGATAGATCCAAGGTATGCAGATTTTGGCCATTCTTTGCAAGTGATGAGGCTGTCAATAGGCCAACCTGGATTAAACCAAAATGTGACAGACACTCAAAAATTTTCATAGGATTTAAAACATACTACAAATTTCTAAGCCAATTGAGAGATATAAGGCAAGAAAGTATGTAATACATTACCTTGTTAATGCTATTAAGTGAAAGTTCTTCCAAGGTTTTGCCAGCTAACTCCAAAAATACCGAAATTGCTTCATCGCTGTAACGTAAAAAAGTTAAAATTAGTATTATTAATCAATAGGAGTTTAGGATTGCAAAAGCAATACAACAAAAAGTACAAACATACGACCTGAACGGATTGCGGCGGAGCTTCAATGTACGCAATCCGCGACAACTATTCGCAAGATAACCAATAGATAAATCTGTCAATTTTCCCAAGTTCATAATATCAAGCACACGCAAACCAGGACAATGTTTAGCAATGACTCTCATCGACGCATCTGTCAAATTTCTGCAGGACAAGAAATTTAATCAGTATACTTACACACATTCCTATTAGCAATATCAAGCACACGAAATCTTACTAATAAACCATCTTACACGCAGTCCTTTAAAACAAGATCCTTAATGTTGTGATCGCACGCAATGAAGTAACTCTCGATAAACTTATCAGAAACAGATGGAACACCAGCCAGTGACAAAACTTCTAATTGTTTGAATTGCTTCAAGGCAGGCAAAATCATTGCAACATCAATGAGTATGCAATCATCAATTCGTAACTCTTCCAAAACTGATCCTAATGAATCAGCCAAAATGTCAAGACTAAGACAAGTGAGAAGTGAACACTGGCTTAGGTTTATGGATCTAAGTTCCGGTGCAGACGAAACTAGTAACCGCAATCCTTCATCTGTGAGACGACATGCACCAGTGAGCGATAGAATGGTTAACTTAGACAAGGAGTTTGGTGCTTTTGCCAATGTAGCAGGTAATGTATATTCAGTCATAAATCTTCCACATTTGTCAAGTTGTAGCACCTATTCGATAAATAAACTTATAAACACGAATTCGAATAGGAAAGAAACATGTTGATATATGAAATAATGAAAGAATTAAACTTAATGAACATACCACTATTTCAGAAGGGACCAAAGTTCCGAAATATTTAGTAAAATCTTCTTCTGTCAACCAGGAACAGTCTTTAAGCCGAATTTGAGTAGGAACACCAGTAAGAAGTAGTTGAAGAAAGCGACTGTTCATCTTTCTTGAATCACAGAGAAGATTACTAAGCCCGTGTCTGAGCTCATCGCAGACGTAATCGAGCGAAACGATTGCGTCAAAATGCTTGGCAAGAATGCTAAGAGACAGTTCTTGCAATGATGGAACATATAACCTTCTCTTAACAGAATCTTTTCCGTTTCTTTTAGGAATCCATACAGGAGACTCTTCAACAATCCCTCTTTTCTGGTTTCTCTCAGCACGTTCTTGAATAGCTTTGATTGCTTCAAAGAATGGAGTTGAAGAATCATCATCAAATTCATCTTCCACATCATCATCATTGAGTTTATCCGCGGCATTGCTCACAGCAACATTGTTTTTATCCTCTGAGGTATCATGAATGCGTGCTGCATATCTTCTTGCGGTATTCTTGTTACGCTCCTCTCTTGCGGTACTCTTGTTACGCTCCTCTTGCTGTCTTGTAGGAAACAATGTCAAAGTCCGCCCCGCAATGCGTAGATCATCGTCACTTTCACTTTCACTTTCACTTTCACTTTCACTTTCACTGTCAGAGATAACGATGGTTTCGCGTTTTGGTTCGTCGAAAGTGGCTAAAAAATCATGCGTTCTGATTCTTTTGGAAGTTTCATAAGCTTCTGGAGGCAAAAGACCGAGGTAGTATGCATCAGTATCATCTTCCTGTTCAAGTAGTCTCTTGCGAAGACCAGGAGAGCATGGATGTTCTTGTTGATGAGTATTTTGATCAGTTGGGTCCATTCTGGTTTTGTTGCGGAAAGGAAGAAGAAGAAAGAGAATAATAAGGATTTTGCTACGGATTTGGAGTCGTAGCAAAAAGAAAGAAAATAGCGAGAGAAACGGTTGTTTCTGTTGCCAATAACACAAACTTCTTCCTTATGTTATAAAACTATCTCCGTAAATATATTTAATTTACACATTTAATCAAATCAATTACATTATATGTATTTGTATTCTTTTCATCAAATCACTCAATCATAGCACCTTTCTAAGGTTATTATAAAAATACTCAATAAATAATTTCTTGATTAATATATATGCATTCATCGTGTAAAATAATTATATTTTAATATTCAATGGATAATATCACTAATTTTAAAAATATCTCATTAAATATTTAATTGATTATATAAAATTATTTTAAATTATTACAGTCATGTTATTTTAAATTATTAATGCAAAATTACATAGAAAAAATTTATATATAATTTTTTAAGTGTAATTTTTATTATTTTTTAATAAAAATATGACAAATATATAACTTTATCTTACACATAAGTAATTTTTTTCTAATTTTAATATTTAATTAATAATTAAGTATATTTATTATATTTTTGTTGGAAAATAATTAAAACCTAACTTGAAAAATAATATTTAAATTTTTCCAAATTATATTAATGAATTTCCACAGTACATACAATCAAATCATTAAATAATATTATTATTTATTTCTAATATAAAATTATCTCAATAAACATTTACTTGATATGGTTTGATTAAATATATGAGAAAATAAATAACGCATTGTTGTCCATCAACATAATGTATTTTGTCAAACTAGATTAAATATTTTAAATTAATTATATAATATGGCAAATTAATATTTTTTAATGGATAAGAGTGTAATAAATTTTACCGTAGATTTTTATTGAGATTTTTTTTTATAATAATCAAATATTGAAAAAAATATACAAATAATTATGTTTCGAAAAAAAAGTTTACACTCAAGAGTCAAATGAGATAGCATATACAGCTTCTTTTATCTTATGCGTCATTCCACACAATGGCGGATCTTGAATAAAATTAGGGTTAATAGGTACTTTATCCCCTACCATATGTGTGAGGTTTGAAAAATACCTGCAAAAAAAAGTTTAGATTCGTCCCTTAACATATGAAGAACCTTCTTTTTTTTGTTTTTTCGAGAAATTCAGTCATAAGAATATATGATATGACAATAATTTTATTTTTTAAATATTTTTTCTTGACGTAGATGGCATATTTGGTAATTTTTATTATTTATTATATTTTTAATTTCATGTGATATTTATTATATATTTTTTATTGCTTAGTCATTAAACATTAAAATTCAAAATTTGACTCAAACTGGGATCCTTGACCATGCAAAGGGCACTCATTACCACAGGGGCAACTGTTTATGTTATGTTTTAGCTGCGATCAATTATATATATAATATATAGTTTTTACTGTATACTATTATAATGCATATTTTTTAAGAATTCTATATGTTATTATAATGTATCTAATTTATATCATTCATCTTTTTTATTTATACTATTATATATATTTAATTAATTAATTCAAAATTAATATTTTTTAGATAATTTTTAAAAAATATTAAAATATCTAATTTTTAACATGTAATTTATTTTAAAAATAAATGTATAATTTATTTTAAAAACTGCACCTTCATAATATAATCTTCATATTATATATTTTAACACTATTTAATAGTATTAAAATTTATTTTTATATAGAAGAGTGTGTAAAAAAAAATTCAATTTATTAGCCTATTATACTTGCAAGTAAAATCTATCTATTTTCATATGCCATAAAGAAATTGAGAAATATATCAAAACAAAAAAATTAATAAAATTATCTATAATGTATAAAGAGATGAGTGATTAAAAATAGACTTTACCAACTAAGCAATTGCTTATATATTATTGAATAAATATTATATACTGAATAAATAAATATTAAATTAATAAATTATATATGAATGTATTTAATATATATGTTCATTTAATATATATTATTTATTTATTTAGTTAATAATACATTAATAATTATATAAATTTAAAATTTTAAAAAAAATTTAAAATGTGAAGTTTTAAAAAAAATTATTCATCACATTTTTAAATAATTAATTGGGAGTGTAAATTTGGTTTTACTCTATAACTATAAACCAACTAAATTTTAAAATATTTATTAAATTGATATAAATTTGAATATGCGTCTTGATGAACATGCTGCAATGACACGAGAGCAAGGCATTCGAAAAGCCTGAAACTTTCCACGATCGTACCAACAAGATGGTAGTTTAACCCTATACTCCTGTCTAGGCAACCCCTCATTATGGTCGAGTGTCTCTTGAACAATGAAGTTGTAGTTAAGTCGGTTGAATCTTGTAACATGATGAGTGGTGTTTTGACACGTTATGCTTTAATAAATTTCATGCAATTTTCACTCCATAGTCGTCCTGATTGTACCACTGCGTTCCATATTTCACCTTTTTTGGCAAACAACGAAACCATCCAAAAATATGTTAATTATTGAGAGATTTCGTATGCCTTTGTCCACTGTCGTGTGACCTTGTACACCTTCTCCTAACTGAATCTTTTCAGTTTCTTTTAGGAATCCATATAGGAGGCTCTTCAACAATCCCTCTTTTCTGGTTTATCTCGGCGCATTCTTGAATAGCTTTTACTGCTTCGGAGAGTGGAGTTGGAGAATAATCATCATCAAGTTCATCTTCCACATCATCACCATCGAGTTTATCAGCGACTTTGCTCACAACAACATTGTTTCTATTCTCTAAGGCATTGTGAATGCATGCAACATATCTTCTTGCGATATTATTGTTATGCTCCTCTTGTTGATTTGTAAGAAACAATGGCAAAGTCCATGCTGCAATGCGTCTATCATCATCCCTTGCACTTTCACTTTCACGTTTTTTCAACATCACTGTCAGGGATAATGATGGTTTCACGTTTTGGTTCGTCGGAAGTGGCTAAAAATCATGTGTTTTGATTCTTTTGGAAGTATCATAAGCTTCATGAGGCAAAAGACCGATGTAATATGCATCAGTATCATCTTCTTGTTCAAGTAGTCTCTTCTGAAGAGCATAAGAACATTGTTGTTCATGAGTATTTTGATCGGTTGGGTCTATTCTTGTTTTGTTGCGGAAAGAAAGAAAAAGATAGAGAATGGTATTGGAGATTCATCATCTTCATCAACTTCATCTTCCACATCATCATCTTCATCGAGTTTATCTGCGACATTGCTTACAGCAACATTGTTTTTATTCCTGAGGCATTGTGAATTTGTGCAGCATATCTTCTTGTGATATTCTTGTTATACTCCTCTTGCTGATTTATAGGAAACAATGTCAAAGTCCACGGTCGCGCCGCAGCACGTCTATCATCATCATCATCACTTTCACTTTCACTGTGATGTTGAACTTCATCATCATCACTGTCAGGGATAATGATGGTTTCGCGTTTTGGTTCGTCGTAAGCAGCTAAAAAATCACGTGTTTTAATGCGTTTGGAAGGTTCATAAGCTTCTTGAGGCAAAAGACCGAGGTAATATGCATCAGTATCATCTTGTTGTTCAAGTAATCTCTTGCGAAAGAGAAGAAGAACAATGGTTGTTCTTGTTCTTGTTCATGACTATTTTAAATTGTGTATGCATCACGTGATATGACAGCAATATTACGGTGAACCAAAACGCGAAACCATCATTATCCCTGTGCAGTGTGATTCTAATCCTTTAACTTATTAATCAAATGGAAGTCATGTTAAATATAAAATAAAAGAAAATATAATATTTAATGTTCCGCAACAGTAGCCGCAATTAAAACCAGTCGGATCCATTCTAATTTTGTTGCGGAAAGGAAGAAGATAGAAAATAATAAAGATTTTTGCTACAAACTAGCTTGAGGATTTGGAGTCGTAGCAAAAAGAAAGAGAATAGCGAGAGAATCGGTTATAACATAAACTTCTTCCTTATATTTGAAAAATATCTCAATAAATATTATTTATTTTACACATTTAATCAAATCAATTAAATGTATTAATTTTTTTTAGACTACCTTAAAAATATCTCAATATATATTCATTTGATATGATTCAATTACATTATATGTATTTGTATTCTTTTCATCAAATCACTCAATGATAACACCTTTTTAATGTTATTATTTCAATATATATATATATATATATATATATATATATATATATATATATATATATATATATATATATATATATATATATATATATATATATTGATTATGTAAAATAATTATATTCTAATATTTAGTAAATGATATCATTAATTTTAACAATATCTAATTAAATATTTAATTGATTATGTAAAATTAATTTAAATTATTAATGCAAAATTATATGGAGAAAATTAGATCTTATATTACACATATGCAATTTTCTTCTATTTTCAATCCTTGATCGATATTTAAGTACACTTATTATATTCGTGTTGAAAAATAATAAGAATCGCACCTAAAATGTAGTATATATTCTTCCATTTTCTTCATAGGATTCTTCTCTTTGTATGTGGGAGGAACATGATACTTCTTTGATGTAATTCCAACTTCATCAAACTGAGAAGAACTCGACCCCTTCTCCATCATTTTCACCTTCTCACTCAAACCAGAGCCTTTCTTGATCACTTTCCAATTTTAGTTTGCCCCACTTAGGTCTTTACAGTGATTTCTAGTAAACAACCGCTAGTCCTCCAAATTAAAATAACTTTGGTAACTTACAGGATTGACTAGATTGATCCTAGGACATGTGTCTAAGTTTTGGTATTAAAGTTGTATTAGGAACAATGATTTGTTATCCTTTAACTATGATTCGAAAAAGGCTTAAAGAACATGAATGAAAATGACTTCGATTAAGAATGTAAAGCGAAGTAAATGTTGTGTAAAAGCAATAGAAAAGACTTGCAAATAAATGTTACAAGAAATGCAAATAACTTCGAAGTATATGAATTTTGACTGAAAGAGTAAATTGATACTGGAATTTAAATGACTTTAAAAGTAAAAGACTTTTGAGTAATTCGAAAAATAAAAATTGTGTTTTTATACGTACATTGATCTACAAACTCGTTTCCCTAACAATTAGTATTTTGAGTATATGTGGGTTTTTTTACAAAATGAACACCCCAAATCTTAATGCTAAAACTCCTATTTATACTGATTAGACCCTAACGGTCTTATCCTAGAATGATGCCACGTTTCGAAGATTGCATGTCTTCTGAATTTTCTGACTTCCATGTGTGCTCTATGAATAATGCCTAAAATTCGAATTCGAATTCTCACTTGTTGTAGACGTTAAACCTTTATTTTGAATTTTCAACGGATACAACTGATTCAAATTTTCTTTCTTTTTAAACGAAACATAACATTTGGATTTTTATTTCTCCTTACTCGAACAAAATCCCAAACAAAATAAAGCCTATCATTTCGAACCAGCTTGTTCATCGAAATCACCAGCCAACAAATTTCCCCTAGAAAAATGTGTATTTCGATAGAGAAATACTCATTTTTGAACCATATGCTTGATTTCGATAGTCTCAACATTCATGATAACTTTATTGTTCATGACATCATAGTCATCAACCACTTTCTTTAGACGTCCCTTCACAATGTCTCTTCAAACGTGCAAGTAGCAGTTATTATCAATCATTTTCATTCAAAATCTATCAATTTCCAAGACTTGAAAAAGCAACCTCCTCTTTTGTTCAATAGCACAACTACACATGTCCTATTATTTCTTAAACAAAAACTTTTTCAAAACTTCCAACACTTTATAAACATTTCAATCTTCACTTAAACATTTTTTACCTTCTTCAACCTTCAAACAAACTCAGAAAACCCATTTCTCTTTTTTTCAAAGAAATTTCATAAAAAAACTCTCTTTTCCAACAATGTCATCCATTCAACCTCAATCATCATCCAAGAGCAAGAAATCTTGCAAATCTAAAGCATCTTCTTCAAAAATAGAGCTCGCGAGTCAGATTGTAACTTTTGGGAATCAAGAGTTTATCACAACTCTCAAGTTCACTCAAGAACAGAAATCCATGTATGCTTCTCAGGTATTCATTCCCACTTCTTTATCTGGAAAAACCCTATGCTTTGTGGGACCTTTGATTTCCACGGAACATTTAGAGAGATCTAAAGAATTTTTCCCTGTCTACCATGAAAGAAAACCCATAGCTAACAAAATCGAACCAATAAAAAAGAAGGATAATGATTCCGCAGTTACACTTACTCAAACTTCTAAGAGCAAAACTTCTAAAGAAGGTACTTCTGTACTTTCTGAATTTAAGAGAAAAGCTTTCCAGCTTGGTTATATAATTGATAACTTTAAACCATTTTAATCATGTCCTTATTTGGATAGATCCTATTTAAACTGGGCTTTCAAAAATTGAAAAGAAGAAATCTCAGGATTGGAAAGCTTTAGGCATCTTTGATCTAATCCAAATGTCGAAACTAGGTTTTAGCTATAGTCAGCCTCTACTACTAGCATCCCTGTACTTCTGGGACAGTACGTATAACACATTCCAACTCCCTTGTGGAATGATAACTCCCACATTTTATGATGTTGCTGCCATCACTAGGCTTTCTCCTATTGGTGAAGCTTTTGATCCTAAGGAAGACACATAAAACATTATTGACTTCGACGTTAAGAATGCTAGCTTCTCTACTTATATAAAACTTTATCATACTGAAGGAGAAGAAGTATCTGGCGTAGAGCATATAGCCTTTTTAGCCTTATGGATATCGAAATATGTTTTTTTGCTGTAAATCCCTACAAGTAGCTAGTAGGTTTATAACTCTAGCTAATCAACTACATCAAGTCGAAAGGTATGCTTAAGTGAGTTATTACTAGTGGGGATATATGAGAGTTTAGGGTATGTTGTATCCAAATTGAAAAACTACAAAGCTGGCATGAACCTGCTTCTTGCTGGCCCATACTGGCTTCTCCAACTGTGGCTAAATGCAACCTTCGAGCCCTCGCTTCGAACCTCTAGCACATCTAATGAAAAAGACCCTAACATCCTCAATCGAACCATTGAAGGCACCAGACTGCTAGAACTGACTTCGTATGATGACAAATTCTCATTGAATCTTTCTTGATTTTGAGTCCAATCCCATTATTTCAGCTCATCTATGATCACGTCCTTGCTGATCACAATCTGCTTGTTCACCGGGTCGAATAACTTGTAACCTCATGTCAAATGATATCCTACTAGAATCATTTGAATCGACTTGTCATCAAGTTTTCTTCTCAATTGATTTGGCACATGTCTATGTGTGATAGATCCAAATACCTTCAGATGACTCAAACTACGTTTTACACCAGACCAACATTCTTCTGGAGTAATCTCTTCTAGCTTCTTTGTTGGGCATCAATTCAAAATATAAGTTGTAGTAGATACGACTTCACCCCAAAACTCTTTAGGTAAATTCTTGCCTTTCAACATACTTCGAACCATATTCATGATGGTTCAATTCTTCCTTTTTGCAGTACCATTCTGCTATGGAGTGTAGGGTGGCACCACCTCATGCACAATCCCTTATTTTTCACATAACCTGTCAAAGTCTTTCGATACATACTCTCCACCACCATCAGTTCTCAAAACTTTGAGTTTTCGACCATAGACTTTAACTTGGAAAATATCTCGATCGCTTCACTTTTCTTCTTGATCAGGTAAGTCCATAATTTTTGACTGAAATCATCTATGAATGTGACAAAGTATTTATTTCCTCCAAACAAATCCACCTGGATTGGTCCACACATCAGAGTATTTGACTTCGAGGTAGGGACCGACTAATTTGTATCAAGTAAATATGGAAGAGAGCTTTCACATTAGGGAGAACATTGTGACTCACACTTGAGGGGGAGTGTTGAGAATCAAGTGTGAGGAAGAAGTCCATATTGGTTAGAAAAAGGAAAAATGAACACTTTATAAGTGAGAGAACCCACACACCTATTACCTTAAGGTTTTAGGTGGATATGTGGTGTGCCTCTCACAAAGGTGCTTCCCGAAAGTATGCTCCTTCCTCGGAATTGCCCCCTAACAATAATGTTAAAATAGTTGAAAATAAGTTGATTCAAACATACATTGCCATAGCTTGACTCATTTCGCCCGTTCGTTTGGGTACTATGAGTGATTAGCGTTAGGAATGTAAAAATTTGAACCTTTAACACTATGCACTAAGTTTTTTATTTATAATACACATATAATGACTACTTTCTAGCGGGCTTCACTTCCTTGTGCGCCATATGTACTTTGCAACTTCTCCTCACGAACCCACGTTCTCCACTTGTACTCTCTTTCCCTCCAAGAAACCTTCTTTTGCATGGTCTAGGCCATTTGCATACTTTTTTGGCTTTTGACGTTTCTAGGCCCAATTAACTACTTATGGGCTCTCTCCTGGTTGACTGCAGTTGTTGGTCGATTGCAGTTGTGGTCGACTTAAGTATTTCACTTTTCAAAGAAACTTTTTTGAATTCTTTTCCTTTTGGTTGGATTTTAGTCCTTGTTGAAAATCCCAGCCAATAACATTCTTGCAATATATATTTTTGCCTAAAAGGTGTGCATTATGTTGTTGCAGCAAGTTATAGACACTTATGAGCAGTTCATTTGCATACATATACTGGCTTGAAGTTGTTGGAGGCTCTAGAGGATCTACGGTCCAAGGACTTATAGTTGTGATTGTAGATCTTTGAAAGTTTGATCTTTAAGTAACTATTGAAAAGTTTGAAAGATTGGCAAAATCTAGAGTGTCTGTTGATCAATAGGAGGAGGAACAAGAGCTTGTATAGTTGAAATGATGGGAAAAGTCATGAGGACTAGAATGACTTCTCCTATTGTAGAAGGCATGTATTTTCTTATGAATTAGGAGTACAATCGCTACTTTAACGAAGGCGTTGACCTTATGTTGGATGGTAGCCGGAGCAAACTTAAACGCCACTATAATTGGTACAAAGTTTATTAGAGATTATAACGAAACAAAGATTGGTCTCCATAATGCTGCAATTAAGAGACTGTGGATTTTTGTGAAATTCCTGAGAATCAAAAGTCAATTTCCACAAATGACACCATTGATCTGGTCACGAACGAGAAATCGACAATATATAAAAAGTGAATCATTATATTATGGTGAAGTAGAGTGGACTTATAAAGTTAATATTCAAACATTCAAATTAGAGGAATTAAAGATGTGTAACTTCCAAGAGTGAGGATGAGATCATCCTTATTATGGCTTATGGCAACGTCTATATAAAATAAACATTTAAAATTAAGTAGGCGACCCTTTAGTGTAGTTTCATCATTTGCTAGCCTTTTATTATTGGATAATTGATTTTTCAGAGAACAATATTTAATTAAATAGATTATATTGATCTAATAAACTTATTCTCACTACTAAATGCTACTCCCTCTATCTCAATTTTTAAATTCTCTTAAAAACACTATTTGTTCTCCATTAAAAATGGTCTAATAATTTTAATAAAACATTACTAATATTTATTTTTCATCATTCTATTTACTATTTATTCCTCTTTTTTCTTTCTATCATTTAAACTTTTCTTTATAATATTATTAATAAATCTCATCCAAAATCAACTCTCTTTCTTAAACTACATGAAATAGTCAATGTCCGGAGTTCCTATAAACCAACTAGCCAGCTAAAGTAAAATCCATACAACTATTCATTAGATTCTAAATTACAAACTATCATTATCAGCCTATCATATTTCACATTAAAAGAAGAAAACAGTAGGAAACCGCAAATCATAGCACATAGACGCAATTTTAGACCCGCGTTAAAAGGGTATACATAGTTACATAATAATAATGATTGAGATTTAGAGAGAAAATAGAAAAAATTAGTAGAAGAATACTACAACAAGTACAGTAAGTATTCTTCTGAATCTGTATCTATTCTGTAAAACTAATGTCTACATTCGAATCCAACTCCGATGGGGTTTCACAGCGAGTCAACAGTCCGCGTTTCTCCGGTCCCATGACTCGCCGTGCTCATTCCTTCAAAAGGAATAACACCACTACCGCCACCGCTGTCAGCGGTGGTTCTCTCACTACGCATAATGAGGTTGAGCTTCAGATTAACTCTCCGAGATCGGAGGAACTTTCGGAGGCGGTTTTAGAGAGGAAACACGGCGGCGGCGGCGGTGGTGGTCATCATCATTACAACCACGTGTCGCAGCGAGTTCACGGTGGAGTTGTGAAGGGTTTCTTGAAGAGGCCGCTTGAATCTATTGGTGTGGATTTGGGGTTTAGGGAGAGGAAGAAGATTGGGCATTGGATGTTTTTGGTTTTTTGTGGGGTTTGTTTGTTTATGGGGGTTCTTAAGATTTGTGCTACTGGTTGGCTTGGATCTGCCATTGATAAAGCTCAATCCAATCAGGTTTGTTTCAATCTTGTTTCTATGGTTTTTATGGGTACTTAGACGGCCAAGTGGTAATAATCACTGGAAACTCGTTCAATCTAGCGATATCGGCTTCGGCAAGTGTTGATTATGTTTTTGAAATATTTTATTCAACTTAATTTAATCTTTAGGAAAGTTAAGTTTTGTAATTAGTGTGTGGAAGTTTGTCTAAAGTAGATACAACCTTTAGCCACCATTACATCATGCTTTGTGTGGATCTATTTTTATAAATTTGATTCGATTTTGTCCTTTGGTTGCTGTTTTTGTTTTGGATTTTCGTGTATACTGACGGAGTCGTCTCAAATTAAAAATTTTGGAAGCTCTGTCTAAGTTAGTCGAAGTTTAACTTTGGAAACAACAAATATAGATCCTATTTAAGCATGATTTAATGGTGATATTATTTTATGAGGCCTTATTTAATAACTGTTTAATCGTGAGAAACTTTGGGTCCTGTGCGGTAGTCCCCTTGCACGCCCTCAAAGACGGCCTTGATTGTGAATAAACAATCTTTTCTATTTTGAAGTGTAGAAATTTTCCATGTCTTAATTAATCTATACAGAGTTGAATTTGCAACTTGAGAAATGTAAAATTTATTATCCAGTTATTAACATTCAAGTCAACATGCTAGAACCAATGCCAGGGCTAACCTTTAAATTTGTAACATTTTTTAGTATATGCTTTTATGCAACCAACTAGGTTGTTTGGAACAATGTAGGAATTACTTAAATTTCGCATCTGTTGCAGTATATTGTATCATTTGTATGCCGTAGTTACCTTTATGAACTATAATGGAGTGAAGAACTTAATCAAGCCTTTTTGTTTTCATTTTCTTATATGCTGCTACCTGCCTGTGTTAGTTTTGCTATGCATAGCCGGTCCCTAGTCCGGATAAAAGGAGAGGGTCGTGTTAGGCAATCAACATCCAATGTAAAACTTTGTTGAATCTCTAAGACATGGATTAACTACGAAATTTCTTATGCACTGCTGATGTTTACATAAAGCAGATGCCTTTTTGCATCAAAATGTGAAAAATCCCATATGGTAGTAGTGAGCTAGGGTGGATTTAGAAGTAGATGGATCATTATCTGATTTGACAACTATTAACATGTCTCAACCTTAATTTTTAGCTGATAGCAACCTTACCAGCTTTAATATGGTAGACAATTCAATCAAGAGTTTTTGTTTCTAGATCTTTATGTACTGCTGTTTACCGAAGACAATGGTAGGGAGTTGGATTTGATTAAGAATTAGATAGATGATTATGTAATTTGACAACTATTTGCATTTTGTTTCCTTGTTTTACTTTCTTTTGTTTGGGGATTTGAATGGGGTGTTTGCCTGTCTTAACATACTAAGTAAATTATTTTACCTTTTATCAGGAACTATCTGGCTCCAATGGTAATTTAAATGTAATGGATCAAAGATCTGTTGGTTATGCATATAGGAGTCGAGAAGGAGACGTTGAACGAACTCTAAAGACTGTAGAAACAGGAGGAGTAGAAAGCCAGACTGCTAAAGTGAGAAAACTCAAATCTATAGCTCGTTTTTGTGGACTTAATGTTGTTTGGTTCTCAATTCAGGCATATATTCAGAAATATCTTTGCCTTTTCATTAACCAAAGATTGTTTTTCATTTCATTCAGGAATCACATGTCTGGTCTAAACCCAACAGTGAAAACTTCACCCAGTGTATTGATCTGTCTAAAAATCATAAAAGTATGAAATTTGTATGAAGTTTACTCATTTTCCTGACTGTTATACAGTTGATTACTCCAAGATTTCCATCCTCTCATTTTCAATATATTTTTTGACAGAGCTAGATGCTAAAACCAATGGATATATTCTTGTAAATGCTAATGGTGGCCTGAATCAGATGAGATTTGGGGTATGCTTTGTTGATTTCTGATGCTATATTATTTGCAAGGCATGCAAAAAGCATAATCTAATTTTTAAATATATTTTGATTGCAGATATGTGATATGGTTGCTGTTGCTAGGATTATGAAGGCAACACTCGTTCTTCCTTCTCTTGATCATACCTCGTACTGGGCTGATCAGAGGTTGGTTTGCAACTATTTTACCATCTACTTTAGATTTGGAAAATTGGATCTCCTGGTTAATGTTTTCTGCAAGCATGAAACTCGTTCAGTTTCAGTCGACGCTGATTATCCACATTAGTTGACATAAGATTTTAGTGATAAACTTGTTCAAAGCATGGCTTAGTACATAGCTAAAGACTATTTAATATGTGCAAGAAATGTTATCGAAATTTAGCTTTTTAGACATCATTATTTGAGAACTATGCCATCAATTTACGCTCAAAAGAATTTCTGTAGGTAATCATCACAACTTTTTTCTTTAAAGGGAATAGTGCAGGTGTCAGAAAGCTCTAACTAGTTTTCCTAATCTCTCTAGTCTATATTTTATCCCTTTTGCTAACAAGTGATGAGTATTCAGCTTGAATATTCTCTCATTGAATACTTCTTGTGCTGTGTATATGAATTTTGTTTCAATATATTTGCAGTGGCTTTAAGGATTTGTTTGACTGGAAGCATTTTATTGATACACTGAAGGATGATATCCATATAGTTGAGACATTACCACAAGCCTATACCGGAGTTCAGCCTTTCTCAAAAACTCCAATATCTTGGTCTAAGGTAAACATAACTTTTATACTCTAGCACTCTACTCTGAATATGCTTTGATTAGTTGATTTACCATATTCTTGTTGAGGTCATCCATCCGTCCATCCATCCATCTCATCTTTAGGTAACCAGTTATTTGTTAAGAAAACAAAAGTATCACTATCATATCATGGCCTATAGTTGTCAAGATCGAGTTCTTGTATAAGATCGTAAAAAGGTAGAAAGATTGTAAAATGTAAGATTGTAACTAAGATCAGAAGATTCTACCCAATTTTTTTGTAAGATCAAGAGAGGGTGGCAATATCGTAAAACATAAGATCGTAACAAAAATTGCTAGATCCTACTTAAACAAAACATAATACTATATATTTGAGGTATTTTTACATAATATTATGGTAGGCAAGTGTGTTTGGAAGAAATGACCCTCTTTCTATTCTTTAGACATGTAAGATTGTGTTTTATACTTTATTACCATTTTCCGCAGTAAACATATGTTAGACATTAAGGATATAGTTAACCTATTACTTGGTTTACCATAAGCCCATTATTTAAAACAAATCGTACAACTGAGATGTTTATTCTCTAAACCCTAAATCTTAAACTTCATCATTTTAAAAGGCGTGCATTCACCGCCAGATAATAATTGTCATGCCTTTGCATCTTGTCATCCTTCTCATCTTGTAATGGTGGTGGCCATAAAATGACTGATCGTGGTTGGAACTAGCCAGAATCGCACAAAATCAACGATGCCACGAGGTTAGGGTTTTGCAGCGATCTTACTGCAGTACACGATTTTACTTATGGTCTGGATCGTTGGGGTTAGTGAGATCGTATAATCTTAAGATTTTAAGATCTTGATCGAGATCTTGACAATCTGTCACATTAGTTCATTTAGTCACCTTATGTCGATGCCAAAATATTTTGCACATCATATAGCTGCATCCCCTTTTAACAATGCTTCAGATTACAGCCAATGAATGTACATAATGCTTATTCACAGGTTCAATATTACAAGACCGAAGTTCTTCCCCTCTTAAAGCAGCACAAAGTGATCTATTTCACTCATACTGATTCCCGGCTTGCTAACAACGGCATTCCAAGATCCATACAGAAACTAAGATGCCGTGTAAATTACAGAGCATTGAGATATTCAGCTCCAGTTGAAGATTTCGGAAACAAATTAGTGTCTAGAATGCAGCAGAATGGAAATCCTTATCTTGCCCTTCATTTAAGGCAAGTTACAACTGCAATTTGTAATACAATTGAATCTATATGGATTAATAATGAGAGTACCAAGTATTTTACGTAACTTTTCCACTTCTAATCACCTTATTCTATTCTCGTCTTTGACAGATATGAGAAGGATATGCTTGCGTTTACTGGCTGCAGTCACAATTTGACTGCAGAAGAAGGTGAAGAACTGAGACGGATGCGATATGAAGTTGGTCACTGGAAGGAAAAAGAGATTAATGGGACTGAAAGGCGGTTGCTTGGAGGTTGTCCGTTAACTCCGAGAGAAACTTCCCTACTACTTAGAGCACTTGATTTTCCATCACACACTAGGATTTATCTCGTAGCTGGAGAAGCATATGGAAAAGGAAGTATGAATTATCTCGAGGATGATTTCCCCAATATTTTCTCTCATTCTTCCCTGTCATCTGGAGAAGAGCTGGATTATTTCAAGAATCATCAAAACATGTTGGCCGGTATTGACTATGTTGTTGCCCTTCAGAGTGACGTATTTCTTTACACTTACGATGGAAATATGGCGAAGGCTGTACAAGGTCATAGGCGCTTTGAAAATTTCAAGAAGACAATCAATCCAGACAAGTAATAACTTCATTATCTATATCTTCTATATCGCGTCTACCGTGCCGGCTTCACGATACACACAATTTCAATTCATTGTGAAACTGTTTTTTGTTCATTCTTGGTATATAAACTGATTGTGATTTCAATGATTTATACAGGATGAATTTTGTTAAACTCGTCGATCAGTTGGATGAAGGAAAACTTTCCTGGAAAAAGTTCAGCTCCAAGGTAAAAAAACTTCATAAAGACTCTATCGGTGCTCCATATCTAAGAGAGTCGGGAGAATTCCCAAAGCTAGAGGAAAGCTTTTATGCAAATCCTCTGCCAGGATGTATTTGTGAAACAAGAAAAGAACAGATACTCGGTCTCGGTGTCTTATAAGAGTTGCAATCATATCGGGTTGTGTCTGTGGGATGATATTTTTTCGATAATTCTTTCTTCTGGAGATGGCAATGTGATGATTGTCCAAAGGCTGGATTATCTGATGCCATTGCCATATATTGCTTGGATGGTTTGATAAGATTACAAATGGCCATGATTTGGTAAGGAACTAAACTACCCAGGTACAGTTTTAAAGGATCAAGTTTGGGCTGGCCAAAGTATACTACTGTCAATACATGCAATAGATGCTAAACACCATACCTTATTAAGAAAACCTCATTCTAACCACACTTTTTAATAATATTTTTCTTCCTCATTATTTTATTCAATACTTGTACTAATTTCAAGAAAAAGTGGTGGGTCTGTATAAGCTGTATTCTTGTTGTACTAAATAATACTATATGAAAAGAATTATTTCAAGTTTCTTTGTATATGTAATTAATTTTCTTTGATCAATTATGCATTTGTAATTCTTTTAAGCAGGTTACAATAAGCCATCCCATTTGATCATTAATTAATAGAACACACTTGTGACAAGGAAATGCACTGTTGAAGGTAGCTTTTATGAAAGATTGGAAATATACTGTTAAAATCATGGTTCTGAATATTCCCTCCAATTAAAGCCAACTAATACAAAATGAGCTACAAGTAGCATCCATGTTATGTCAGAAAGGACCAGAATCTGAAATCTAATTTGGATCACCTCTGTCAAAATTTTACTGACTAATTATTCTTAATTTCTATAGCTATAATCTCACCTAGGTACAAATTATACATATTTAGTATCCATCATAGGTGAGATTGCATTCATAATATAAAACCATTCACTTACGGTTTTGACACTCTAATTGCTCATATAACAAACTCAATCATAAAGCAAAAAAAAGAAACAATCAAAGGCGAGCATTTAGCTCAGTCTCACTTCCTTTGCCGAGAAAAGGATAATCTGTGTAACCGATAACAGGATCCTGTGTGTAAAATGTCTTCCTGTTATACTTATTCAGAGGTGCATTAAGCTTAAACCTTAAGGGCAAATCCGGATTAGAGATGAAAAGACGACCAAACGATATCAAATCAGCATCACCTCGAGCCACAGCTTCCATTCCTAACTTCCTAGTGAATCCACCACTGCACATGAATGTTCCATCATAAGCTTCTCTCAGTTTCCTTGTCAAATGAACTCCTTCTTGGTCTCGTTTACTGCCATGCTCGGTTTTGCCATAAGCTGTATATCGTGGTTGCGTGACATGGAGATAGGCGAGTTTTCTACCAAGCTCTTTCTGAAGACTGTTTAGTCTTTCAATCACTGCTAAGCCTAATCCAAGTGGATCAGAATCAGTAGCATCAAGGTGATCAATTGCGGGTGAAATTCTTACACCAACTCTTTCCGCTCCTATAGCAGAAACAACGGCTTGAACCACCTGAATTAAGAATCTGCATCGATTCTCTAGTGATCCACCGTATTTATCTGTTCGATCATTGATCCCGTCTTTCAAGAATTGGCCTATCAGATAACCGTGTGCCCCGTGAACTTCAATCCCATCAAAACCTGTATGCATGTCTCATTCAATTAAAATTCGGAAACATGAAATTAATCCATACCATGCTGCATTTGCACAGGTATGGATCAATTTCATTATTGAACAACTCACAGTCATAAATCAATAAGGTAAACGAATTCATTGAAGAATGTAAACAGATATAAAACCTGCTCGAACTGCATTAATAGCTGATTCACGATAATGTTCAACGATTTCTGGGATCTCAGAAGTGGTAAGCGCGCGAGGATCCGTGTACGCGCCAAAGGAACCATCTGGCTTGAGAATTGTCCACCTCTTTGAAAGGGGTTTGGCCGTGGACGAGACAGGCATAGCACCACCAGGCTGATACACTGCTTTCCAGTAAAATCAGTAAGTGAACATAATTGTAAAACAAATATATCTAACAAAAAAACAAATATTTAGGACAGTGAAAGGTAAAGTATTACCGGAATGAGAAGCACGGCCAACATGCCATAGTTGACAGAATATAACGCCGCCTTTAGCATGAACAGCATCCACAACATTTCTCCATGCCTCAACTTGTTCTTCTAAATATATTCCAGGTACATGAGGAAACCTGCACCAAACCAAAACATTCCTCTATGTTACAATACAATAAGCATATCATCTAAGAAAGAAAAATAAATCTTGAAAGTAAATATTAAACGTATTTATCCACATATTCGGTAAAAATCAGATATCTCTATATGCAACTGTAAAGATTAATCTCTCAAATAAGAGAAGATCACAATGAGCAGCAAATTTCTCCGTCAAAAAAATCCGTCAAAAAAATTTAGCACTGCTTGTGCCAAGGTTGGGTTCAACCCATGACCTCGGGTTAAGATACACATACAAAAATGCTATAAGAAAAAAGTATAAATTTTTCCTTGCAAGAGATTGGAGTACCCAGGAGCAGAGGGAGAGATGCTGGTTCCTTCAGTGATGAGAAGTCCACCAGAACTTGATCTTTGGCTGTAATATTCAGCAACAGCATCATTTGGAATTCCATTCAAGGCTCGGCATCTTGTCATAGGAGCCAACACCACTCTACATCAAATCAAAACTCCATCATCATTCAAAACATTACTATGCTATAATCTAAGAAACATTGAAAGTTGGAGATGAAAAGTGTGAAGTAGTAAGTACCTATGAGATAAGTTGAAGTTTGAAAGCTTGTAAGGAGAAAAGAGGTTTGTTGAAGTTGAATTATCAGCCATTGAAGTTGAAGAATTATGATGATGATGATGACAATGCGTTAAACTCAGTATATGTAGTTTTTGTTTTTGATGGTTTTTATTGGTGGGTTTTAAACACGTGATTCAATGTTAGAGACTTTTCATGAAACGTTATTTCAGGTTTGGACGGTGGTCATAAATACTAAAACCATCATTGGCCAATGTAATTTCAATGGAATTTGGGTTAAGTAGTAGATTTTATTTAAATATAATTGTAAAATTATTATTATTAATTAATTATAATTTATCTTCTTTTTTTTTTTAAGTTTAAAAAAATATTTTTTCCAGAAATTTATTTAAAAACTGTTTTTTGTTTTGAAGAATCTGTGTTCTCATAAAAAAAAAAAACTGTGGTCATTAAATTTTTTGAATTTTCTCTTTCTAAAGATGTTTCTTGTTGTTTCTTAAATTTTTTTAATAATTTTTTAATAACTATTTTAATATATTTAAATTTAAGAAAAATTCGAAAGTCAAAATTTTCACTAAAGTTTAAATTCTAAATCTAAAGTAAGGAATGTATTTTTGTTTCTATTACTTTCTCCTTCATAATAATTTATAAACACAAGTCAAATATTTCACATTTATTAATTTTTTAGTGTCTTTTTTTAAAATATAATTTATAGAAAATGAAGAAAAAAAAAGTAAATTAAATATAATTTATATTAATTTTATTTTAGAAAAGATGTTTTTTGAATTAAATATCTATAATGAAAATATATAGATTTTTTTTCTCTTAAATCCTCACGGAGGGAGTATATTTAATGAATCCTATCAAGTGAAATTCTTAATTTTGAGATTAAACTAACTAAGTTGTGAGCACAATGATTTTCTTCTCTAAAAAAAATATGTAAGAGAGTAAAATTTATGGACTAATAAAATGGATACAATTAAGTTATCTAGTCTTCAGATGCCAAGACTACAAGCTTTGAATGTATATCAAACCCAAGGTTTCTCCAATCCCTTTGAAAAGCAATCTCCACAACATAAACTCCATAGGCCCAGCTAGAAAAGAATTCCAAAATCTAAGGTGAAAGAAAAAGCTGCCAAGATGGTTCTTCTTAGAATTTGTGGAAAAAAAACACCACAAGCACTTAGACTAAGAGTTCCAATAATCGTGTCATTTGTGTTACACTTGATCCTATCGTGCAAAGAATGTTGCTAAAAGACTTTTGTAGTGGTGGGATCATCGGGAGGGAGGATTTTGTTGTTGAAGGTCTTTAGGATGGAGAAATTAAACATAGAGGTAGTCAAGGCCTTAAAGGGTGGCATTACTAGAAACATTATATTTCTTCGGTTCCTTTCAAATATCGTTTTAAAAGAATTTTTTATTTTTATTTAAGTATCGTTTTAAGAGTTTAATGTCATAATTTATTAATTATATCTTTATTTTTTTGATAAATAAAAGAGAGTATATAAATGAATTTATTAGAAAATAAATAAATAAGAATATATTAGAAAAAATAATTCTAATAATCAATTATCTTACTTGAAAAGTTTTATATTAAAATGACATTTAAAAAGAAAAGAGAAAGTATATAATAGATTCTATCTTGGACTTGCAATGAATCGTGAGATTATTGAATTTGACATGGTTTCTAACATATCATTACCATATGTCATTGGTAAAGTTAATGAACCATGCAATCACCTCAACCTTATAATAAAGGGACCAAGACATGGTGATAATGTTGTAGCAATCATCTAAGGATATGATTGTGTTAGGAACAACAACAACGTTTGAGAACCAAGACCGTGTAGATAAAGATATTGACAATCAAATAATAGGTGTTGAGTAGTTTCCACATGTTTAAAGCATAAGGTGCAAACTAAAGGTGTTGTTTTTGTATAAGGTGATTTCCTAGTGAATGGGACACTATGGAAATTCAAAAATACTTTTTGAAAAATCAGAAATATATTTTTGGTCCGTACTGTTTTTTTACACAAAACAGATTAATTGTGATTTCACTCCAAAAATATAAATAACGATATCGGAAATATACTTTCTGTATAAACCATAAATGTATTTTTGATTTGTTGTTTTGTAATGATAAAATTTTGTAGCAGTTTACACTGCATTTATCAATTTCCACTTTACACAAAATCGGAGTGTACTTCCGGTTTTATATCGAAATTACATTTTTGAGAAAACTTTGTTGTGAAAAAAGATAAATCTCAAAAACGAATAAATTGGTGCACACCGGAAGTATATTTCCAATTTTTAGGGGGTATTTTTGAAATTTCGCGTGGTGCCTAAGAAAAGTATGGGGGTGAGTTAAGAAATTCCCTTGTTTAATAGGTGTCACAATGCATGTGACACAATGTAAGAGTGTCGAATCCACGAGGAGTGATGTAATTACTTAGGTTGATTTTGCAATTGACTATATTTTAGTTTTAAGCATCAGCAGAGAGATAAATAATATATGTGGTGTTATGTTTAGTGTTTTCACTTAAAACATAGCTGAAATAGTGTAAAGAAAGAGTGAAAATATATCAAAAGTAAATGAGTTAAGTCATGATTCATTAATACTATAGAAGTATGTGTGATGATGTGTAGTGTCGTGACAGGTGAAGTCAGAATGATCTTATGATGTATTTCTACAACACCAAAGCATGCATATAAAGGGTAAATGGACAAATATCTAAGCCTCACTTGTAACCCTAACACACATCTGTTTGTATTCTGAAATCCTCAATAGTTTCAACTTCTTATCTCTAAGTAGGCTAGGTGAATGCATATCTCTATCCTACTCGATCAACCATTTTTATTAAGAAAACCACTTGTTGTATGATCTCTCACAACAACCAACTGTTATCTACTCTAATGACAGCTTCACATAAACTACTTCTAATAAGATAAGACAATCTTCACGAGATGTCTCCAGTCGTGCCAAGACTAAGTAATTGATACAAGACTGGGTGAGAAGAAGAAACTCTTGCTACTCTCTTTTTTCTCACACTTAGTACTCTATGTATTTTCTCTTAAAACTGCTGAACTCCTTCTCAATCTCACGAAGTTACTATTTATAGATCTCATCAAGGTCCTATTTAAAGACTTAAGTTAGGGTTTGGTGATGCATTGAATCATGAGCCCAATACAAGGAAATCACATCAAGCCCATGTAAACATTATCGCCATAACTTCATTTCTTCTTCTTAGCTAATGATGCGGTGTTTCACAAGCGTCAATCTATCGTTGTATATTGTCACAATGTTTATCTAAGGCATATCAAATCAGTTATTTTGAGGGTGTGCAGAGTAAGTAAATAATTAAAGATAAAGAAATTCAAATAAAAGACAGGCTCGAATGTAATTCACAATGGCAGGACTATTATCAATTGCTTCCAAATGACTAACTTATAGGGCAATATTTTCTACTTTTGAAAAGAATCAATTTAACAGAAACTGTCGCTTTTGCGTATTCAGAACTGAGTTTACTCTTTAATTAATGCCTTCTATTGTCACATATAGAAGGTGCTAAAAGCGTTAAAGTAATAAACCTATTTTTAAGAAATATGGCTTCTTGACTCAGTTGAAAAGTGATTTTAACTTGGAATATTGTACTAAAATAGGCTCGTGGATTTCGCTCAAGAACCGAATTTTAAACCCATAAACTCATCTGAAAATAGTTTCAAAATCAGTTTTCTAAAAGCATTAAAGATTCCCAATCAACTGAGCAAAGCGCTTTCACTCTTCTTTGATCGGTTGAAAACAACCAAGTTTATCTTTGAGAGTTAGACTGCTTTCGATCTTACCCAACCAAAACATTTAAGTACAAGAAACTTGTGTTAAAGTTAAAATAGCCCTTTAAGTTTTTACATAGATGCAATATGAAAATCGTCTTAACTTTGATCCTTACATTCTAACCTTTAAAAGTTTAGCTATACATGGAAGTTAAATTAAACATATTAAATTTAATTGATTTATAACTTTTCTTGAAAATTAAATAGAAGTGCCAAAAATAGACAAGCAAGTAAAGACATAAGAAATAAATAAGTAATGCAAAATAAGTAAAGTAATGCAAAAGGATTTTAAATAAACCTGCTCCAAATCGGAGGCTTGAATCTGGTACAAGAACTGGAAAAAGGCAAATAACTTAAAACCTAAGATAATGCTCCAACCTAATCACCACTATGTTGCGATAAACCCCCTGATGTGATGAATTATCACTTTTACAGATGTATAATATAGGCTTAGTGTTGCAGACTAAGTTAGATGAAGAAAACTAAAATTGAAAACTCCTATTTATAGAAAAAAAAACTAAGAAATTACGGAGATGTCCCTCAACTCCTCCTTGGGCGGGAAAAACGAATCAAAGATGGCGCCCGCCACCCCTCCATGGCGCCCTCCTTGTGAACATGGTCAGGAAAACATGGGTTGAAGGCAATTGACTCTTGGTTGAAACCTTGACACGTCATGGATCCCCCTATAGCGGCCTCCATGTTGAATGCTATGTGCACAAACAGCTGAAAATCTTGAATTCTTGGTTGTTTTACTTTGTTTCGCACAGGAAGGCTCTGAATTAGCTGGGTATCTGTAAATGAAAGAAAAGAAAACATAAAACGAGAAAAAGACAATAAAACTATAGTAATCAAGTGCAATCTGAGTCAAATACGCAATGTGTTTCAATATTATCAAATTCTCCCACACTTGAACCTTTGTCTGTCCTCAAACAAAACTCTAATAAAGCTCATAAAAGAATAACATCACAAAGAAAGATTTGGGCAAAAAGGCCTTCTAAGTTTGAGCGAGGATGTATTGGTAGGAAATAACATTTTGAACCAAAGATATCATGGTGACACTTTCCGCGAATGCGGGCATAAACTTTATTCCTATGTAAACCAACCCATGAGACGCTACTAAAACCTCGGCCAACATCTTCATCTCTCTAAGGTTCTTTTTTGTTCTGGCACAATCACATTAAGTCTGTTATCCGTACATTACTCATATTAAATTGACCTATTAGTGATTCTGATCTCAAGCAATGGGGATCTGATACATATGTTAGTGCAACCCCCTTTTTAAAGCTAATTGCGGTTGTGGGGATCAAATCGTAATCCACCCGACCAAGTCCAACACCAGATGCCACTAAACCAACCAACAACGAGCTAATTATTGCTCTTTTATTTTATTTTTTCAAATTTTTACGACATTTTTGGGTTAAATGACTTGGTGAGAGTCACCTATCCTCGGGTCGCATCTTATCTTATCAAGAGTATAGAAGAAAAATTCAGGATCATTCACTTATTTCATCGGTCCTCTATGTAGAGCATGCTTAGGCCGAATCCGACTGCTATGATAAACTACTAAAGAACTTATTTCAAGATGATGATTAAGGCCATAGTTCAGGGGTATCGGGGGTCAGTTCCTATGATCATGGAGCTTATGGTTTCAAGACGATATCGATTTTTCAAAAATATTTTCCCTAAGTCCGCTACATCCTATCTCAAACCTGTCTTATAGCCCAAATTTTTCTAAATAACCTGTTTTCTTTGGCAAATTTTTTTGGTAAGGCTCAAGAAGTGAGGAAATGGGTACACATGCACAAATGACTCATCAAAAACATGAAAGCTAGATGACTAAAGATAAACTAAACTATAGAATAAACTAAGATAAACCAAAACAAAAATCAAAGAAAACAAAACAAAACAAAGTAAATAAATCTCCTCCCACACTAAAACTGAATATTGTCCTCAATGTTTCGATAAAACCTAGGAAAGGAGTAACCTAGGAACACTATTGCTAGCCATTGGTACCTTCGCCTCCCTATTCTAAATTCCGAGGGTGAAGACTTCTACTACGGCGATGGCAATCTCAGGAGAGCTCAAGATGCTCGACTCTGGAAGATAGTGTGGCATTATCGCGATGCAGTTTTCGCATGTTACATAGGATGAAGCCTTGTGTGACTTCCACTAGGTTGAAACGCCTTTGGAAATATGCTCGTTGACGGAGCTTCTTAGAGAAGAAGGCAACTTAGGACTCTATGATGCCCAAGATGGATCGATTGATTCACTGCTATGAAGCTTGCATATAGTCCATGTTGTCGACCATCTGTTGGTGAATGAGGAAATGAGGCTATCTCGCCTTTCTTCTTGGTCTAAGTGCTCTCTCTACATGTCCTCAGTAAAAACAAAACCAAAAGTGGTACCTGCATGTGGGTTAGAGGAAGATGGTGCAACACGTGCAGGTAATGTATCATGGAATGTAACATTATGAGTTGGAGGTTGTTCCCGTTGATCATACTCATCATTGGTCCCGTGCCCATCTCCTAAAGGAACATTAGGTGGTAGAGGTCCAGTAAAAGCAGAGGCTTCCAAATCATAAGTCTAGGTCTCTCGTGACGCACATCAGTACGCAGAGAGCAAGGAAAATGACACTAGAGATAGCTAAACCTTGCACCATCAGGTGAGAACCTCCTTCCCTCAGCACTTTCCACAAACGCATAACCTTTCAAAATTTCAAGTTTATTGTGCGGGGAGGAAGTGGTGCTAGAGTAGCTAACTCGGTGTCTAGTTCTAAAACTTTTGCAATAGAAATAATTATCCCGCCAAAAGATATTATCCCTCCTTTCTTCAGGACAACACTCATATGTGCAAGCATAAATGGTACAAGGTTAATTCTTCTATTTGTGAGGCTACCTTGCAAAAATAACATTTCTTTTGCATTAACTTTGTTTGGATTCTCCCGGCCAAAAATTGTACAAGCAAACAGATAACAAAAAATGCGAATGGTCGGGTTATGGATACTCGAGGCTAAGTTTCCTTCAAAAGAGTTGGTTGTCAATTTTGACAACCTGTTCCAAAATGTAAAAGCCTCGAATGACCATTTAGAATCTAAAGGTGACTCACAAACTACACCTTCCCCATGAGGCATTCCTAACAAGTTAGCAAGTTCGTTGGTGGAGTATTGATATTCAACATTGGACATTCTAAAACTCATCGTACCGACAATGCTAGCAGAGTTAGGATTAACAGTATAAATCAAGGAACTTAAAAATTCCTTAGTCAGCCTCTCATAGGTAGTTTCCTTTTGATAAAAAATGTCATGCATCCCTATGTTATCTAACATGTAAAATAAACTATGGTATATCCCTAAAGCATACAGACAGTCCTCGTCGACATACCTGGTAGAGACAATCTCACGAGTCTGTTATTTCTCCAACAACTTCCTCTGCTTATCTTCGGGTCTCCTGTCACAAACAATCATGCCATCAAACTCCATTTCTGCCATTGATGATGAAGGAGGAAGAAAATGGGTAAAGAAGGAAAATGGTGGTAAAGTGGGTTTTGAGTGGGTTTTTCATGGGAGAAACTGAAGGTGAAATATGGAATTGGTAATGGTTTGATTATAAATGGCAAAGTTGTGAGCTTTTATAGAATTTGAAGGAAGTTAAAAATGGAGAAAAAGGGGTTTTGGAGGAGTTTGAGAGGCACAAATGAGGTTATTTTCAAGTTTGTCCCAAAAATATCCAGACGTCACGGCGGGCGCCATAACCTAGATGACGGGCACCATCTTCATTGGGCCGCTGGTCCAGATTCCAACTTGGGCCATTTTTTAGTTATTTTGCTTTAATGGGGTATCATAGGAATTTTCCCCTTCATGATAAAAGTAGTTTTCTATTGTAAAACCAAGAGGTTTACTGGAATTTGCGTACCCGAGTTGATGTCTCGCCAAGACTGGGTTATAGTTGATTCCTCATTTCGTACCAATGAGAGGTACGTTGGCAAACTCTCCACAGCTTTCAATGATTTCCATCTTATTGTTTTCCAAGGTATACCAATAGATATCGTCGTTTGTAAGAGACATGAGTCTTCGAGACCAATGCCAACCGTTTTTGTTTTCGCGGAAGATAGGAGACTTAGGCAAGTGTGAGACAATCCATTTGAATAACAGAGGTACACAACACACGATAGTTCCATCTCCTTGATGATTCCTCTAATGAATGGAGAAATACGTGTCACCAAGAAAAGTGGGAACGAGATTTCTAATCAGAAAGATCCTTATGGCGTTGATATCAACGAAACTTGGGACGTTGGGAAACAACACCAATCCATAGATGAGCAAGGCTACAACATCTTCAAAGGCTACCATGCTACCGGCTTCATAAATTTTAAAAGCCTTCTCCATTAGGAACTTTGAAGTCAGTCCTAAGAGTTTTCCTTTGGTAGTCAGGTTTTTGTCTATCTCAGATTTCCTTAAGTGAGTCATTGCTGCAATGACTGGTGGCTTAGGAATGGCTTCCAAACCATTGAAAGGCACCTTGTCTGATAATGAGATACCTAGGATGTGTGCGTACTCTTCCAAAGTAGGCATCAACTGATAATTAGGGAAAGTGAAACAACAATAGACTAGATCATAAAACTGAACGAAAGTTTTGAGAAGTCCTTCATCAACGTTAGTGTTCAGGACAGTTAAAAGAGTTCCATAGCGTTTTCTGAATTTCGAGGGATCTTCTACCAAGGATGCTAACTCTTTTAACTTTCCTACATCAGGAATTCTAAAACTATATTTCTTGGTAAATCTTCTTCTGATGTCCATCACTCTAACCTAAAATGTTTACAAAGAAAAATCTCTAAATTCTTTGGAAATGGGAAGATAAATGAAGTTTTTGAATGAATGCATGAATGCCACAAAGATACAAACATGATTAGTGGTTACACACACGTTCAAACGTTTGAAGTCACGAGCATGAGGCCAACGATAAGAACCAAACGTGGGTAAGTTCTAAGGGCTTATTCATCTGTGAAACATGTTCTACTGATAATACAGGTTCAACGCTTCTCTTTGAAATATTATCGGATTTGTTGAATACTCGAAGTCCAATAATATTTTTCAAGAAAAACTCGCCTGATCGTAGTCTCGCATGACAACTATTCCAAGCTTACACCTGAATAGCATCTGCACTACACCCTAAATGGCCAGGATGGGTTATGTGTTCTACAGTCACACAACTTCGTTAGTTCTCTCGAAAGCAAAATGTCTTTGCAAATACTTGCTTAACACAAATACTCCCAAGACAACCTCCACTGAGAGAGGGATCTCAAATTAACTTAGTAAGTAATGAAACTTCCCACAAGTTAATAGGACTATACCCCCACCTAGATCTTAAAATGTTTTTTAAATTCGGGTTAGGATTTCTTTCCATCAGATGAAATCGCGAGAACTAAAACACACAATAAAGAAAAAAAACATATGCACATATGAAAGCTTAACCTTTTTTTTTAAAACAAAAAAAACTTGGTGCTCTTGAGCAGAGTCACAATTTTTTTTGAAAATAAAAATTTAGCGTATTCCCCAGCAGAGTCGCCATTTTTTCTGTTCGCATTAAAAAGTGACGCACGAGAGAATCGAATATGAATTTGAATTTTCTGGCTCGAAACGATTTACTCTTTTGATTTGTTTATAAAGATTCCGCGAGCATCAAGCTTTATTGTTTTCAAGACAAGAAAAATGAGATGAAAAAGGGGAAAGCTGCAATACCCTCAAGAAATATGATATGCATTACGACTAACGCGAACTAGACGCAACGCATTGGGGAGATTCCGGGCAAGGGGGTTTGTTATATAAAGGGAATAGATGTGGCATCCTAAATATATATAGTTATGTATAGCTTTATATATGAATAGTTTGATATGTTTGTGTGTTTTAATTTGCTATTTCTAATTTTGGGAAAGTTTCTCCTTTGGATTTGAAGAAAGGTAGATTTTGTGGGATCCTAGGTTTTGTTATTATTGTGCTTGCAAAGATCATTGGGATCTTCTGCATACATATCCCTTAATAGGAATCAGAGCATTTGTAGCTCGGATCTAAGGGATCTATGGTTTGTTTGGTTTGAGGGAGAAAGAAGTATGCTCACCAAGGATGAGACCTTGTGCCTACATATTCTCAAAGGGATGTTGAGAAAGTAAGAGAAATCGTAGTTCTCACTTATGCAAGTGGAAGCAACGGGATGTTATTAAGAGACAAAGACGAATGTCATCTTAACGAAAAATGTATCTAATCTATTTCATCACATACATTTTGAAGGGTTGATTGATTGAATCTTTCATCGTAAGTTATAGGTGTTTTGCTTGACTGTACAAGCCTTACCACTTACGAGTTAAGAAAGATGTTTGAAAAATGATTGAATCTTTTAATAGTAAGAATTGGGTGTTTTGCTTGAGTGTACAAGTGTTACCACTTACAGATTAAAAGATGTTTTTGTTTGAAAAGTGTTATTTGAAAAGAGTTGATTGTATGTGATGTGATAGATGAGATACTTCTTCCATAGAGATGATAAATGTCTAAATCTCGAGGAGAAATTGATTGGATTAGGGGGATGCTTTTAAGAAGCCCGTGGGTCCTTGTATTGTAAGCCCAAGAGGAGGCATTCCGAGGGTCATCGAGGGTCCTTGTATTGTAAGCCCAAGAGAAGGCATTTCGAGGGTCATCGAGGGTCCTTGTATGAAGCTCAAGAGGAAGCTATAGGGTATGGCTGGCTTTGGCTTTAAGAGTGGTTTCACCGGGAATCCATCCTCTTAGGATTTCAAGAGTGATTTCACTGGGAAATCATCCTCTTATGGTTCTATCCTAGCACGGGTGATTCTTTGTATTGGAAGCCCAGTAGGAGGCTGTTAAGAGATTTCCAGGTCTCTTTCTTGTTTGATGCCCAAGAGAAGGCTAAACTCAACGAGGGAGTTCTTTTGAACGAAGCCTAAGAGGAGGCTAACTCAGCAGGGGAATGTTGTTTTATACGAAGCCTAAGCGGAGGCTAAACTTAGTAAATGAGTTTTCTTATATGAAGCCTAAGAGGAGGCTAACTCAATAAATGAGTTATCTTGTACAAAGCACAAGAGGAGGCTAAAGGGGAACCTAGTTGTTAGGCTAGTTATTATGTTATAACTGAACAATTATATAAACAAGTGTGTGATGTGTATTCAAAGGAGTTTATGAAGGAAATATAAACAAGTGTATAAAACAAGCGTTTAAAGCAAGTGTATCTTGAATATATACAAAGTTTTTGGATGTGTACAAGGGAATGAATATGTACACGAAGGGGTGATTATGTACAAGGAAATGAATATGTACATAGGAGGGTTGGGACTTACACCGTGAGGGAGGCCCATTGGTTTTAAGAGCAGTTTCACCGGGAATAATGCTTCTTTTAATACCAATGGAATCAGTGTATAAACAAGCGGATGAAAACAAATGAAAGAAGTTTGTTAATGATTGAATATTTATAAAGACGATTGAATGTGTACAAGGAAATGAATATGTACACGAAGGGTTGATATGCACAAGGAAATGAATATGTACATAGAAAGGTTGGGACTTACACCGTGAGGGAGGCCCATGATAATTTAAGAAATTCGAGGAAAAAATTGGTTCGATTTTATCTTCAAATCGAGTCGATCATGGAAAAAGGTGTGTAAGTTTGTTGAAATGTTTTTGAAAAGGTTTTGAAAATGATTTTGAAAAGTGAAGGATATTCACAAAATGTTTTTTAAAAAAGATTTAAGTTTGAAAGTTGGAAAGAAAACATCTTTGAAAAGTATTAAGAAATACTTAAAATGTTTCATTTTCTGACTTAATAAAAATATAATCAAAAGAAAATATTTTTGGATTTTTTTGACATAATCATAAAATAGGCATATTAAATGACAAGTGTACAAAAAATCATCTCAAAATGAGAAGTTTTGATTAGTTTTTGAAAATGTTGAAGTTTGCTAGAAACCTGAGAAAATTAGTGATAAAAAAGAGTTTTTGGTCCTAAGGAGGTTTGAACCTTGGACATTTGGCTTAGAAATGAAGATTTTCCATTGAGCCATTTGCTTGACTTGTCATTTAATTACCTTGCTTAGAAGGAGTTTTGAAAAAGAGTTTTTGAAAAAAAGTCCAGAAGTTGGACTTCTGAAGGATTCAAAAGTTGCTTTGCTTCTGGAGGATCAGAAACTATCTTGCTTGCAGCTGCTTCTAGCTGCTTGAGGCTTGCTTCTGGAACGTGTTGCTAGCAGCTTCTGGGCATGAGAAGGAGCGCATTGCTTCTTGTGGAGTTAGAGGCATTAGAAGCTTGAGGCTTCTAGAGATGGAAGTACTAGAAGTACTTCTGGAGAGAGTGTAAGTGAATAGCTTTTAAGGGTAGAAGCTTCAGAAGCACTTCTGGAGGCTAAGTCTTAGAAGGACTTCTGAAGAAACAAGCTTCAGAAGCTTGTTATTTCCTTTTGTTAAAAAAAAAAGTTTAGAAGCATTAGAAGCTTCTAGAGATGGAAGTACTAGAAGTACTTCTGGAGAGAGTGTAAGTGAATAGCTTTTAGGGGTAGAAGCTTCAGAAGCACTTCTGGAGGCTAAGCCTTAGAAGGACTTCTGAAGAAACAAGCTTCAGAAGCTTGTTATTTCCTTTTGTTAAAAAAAAAAGTTCCAGGGGGATTCGAACCCTGGACCTTGTGGCGAAGGAAAGTGTTAAGGCTTTACCACTGGAGTGACTATACATCGGTTGTTTTAACTTAAACTACAAATATATATTTTAAGTCTAGCTTCAGAAATTTGAAATTCAACTTCATCTTCTTCGCTGAACAGAGCGTGAACATGGCCATGGCTGGGATTCGATTTTTTCCATTTCTTGATCAATTTTAAAAGTTCAAAGTACCATTTTGGCTAGATTTTCATCACGATTTTGAACATGTATCTTGTTAAAATTATTAATCAAAGATGAACACGAATTTTAACAATCCCAATTTAAACCCTAACTGGAAAAGTGATTAATTCTTAAAACACAGTTGATTTTAGTTTAAATTAAAGATCCAGATAGCTTTAGTGATTGGATATCTACATTTTCCTTTTCAATTTTAAAGCTAAAAACGCATGAATGGAGGTATCAAAGTTTTGAAAACTCACCTCTTGGTATGAAATACCAGATCGAGTTTGGTTGCTTCCAGGTGCAAAGTAAGGATTGATTTAGCTTCTTTGAACCTCACTGAGTGTGTTCCTACTCTTAGATTGCTCTGAAAATGGCTGGAACTTTCTGACCAAGTCAAGTTACAAGTTGCTTAATTTGAAAATGAAAGATGGTGATAGAGCTGTTCCAGAACTTGTTTAAGTGTATGGACAGTCTCTATATGTTGTATAGGGTGTGTTTGAAGTGAGAAATCAAGGCTAGCACGAGTAGTTTTCTGGTTTGGCAGTTTTGGCTCAAAACTTGCACAAATGGAGTTTTGTGTAGAAAACTGTTTCTTAGCTTGTTTTCTGGTGGTTTTAAGTTTTAAACTACTTCTAAATGATGTTTAGAACATGTTAGAAACTTAAGTTTGCTCAGATTTTGCAAGGTTTGAAGATTGCAAAATTTTCCTCTTTGAACTTTGAAACTTGGAATTTAAGAAAGAAAGAAGGAAAGCTTGATTATGATAGCTTTGGTGTAGTTTGAAAATGAAGAAATGACCTCTATTTATAGGCCAAGAAATCTAAATGACAAGGCAAGGTTATCATTGAGAGAGCTTTGCAACTTGCTTAAGTGGTAAGAAGGAATCTTTTGCATTTAATGCAAAAGTTACTTTCTAACCATGGTTAAAAAATTTCATTGATTCAATCCTCTTCTTCAATCATGTCTAACTGATATTTATCAGTTATAATCTATCCAAAGCTGATGACAAGGCTTCTAGAAGAGAGATTTGTGAAAAATGTCTTATAATTTTGATACATGATCTTAGAATTTCATGGTTTTGGAGCTCTATGTTTCAAAATCAAAAGCGTAGCTAGACAAAGTGTTTTTGCAAGTTCTTGGAAATTTTGGAAAGCTTGTAACAAGACCTAGAAATTTCATGTTTTGAGTTTTTTCTGAATCCAAATGGATCTAGGTGAAAAATGGTCAAGAAAGTGAGGAAAAACCATGTTTCTTAACACTTGAAAATTTTTCTAAGTGTTAGAAAAAAATCAAATCTTGACTTTTTGTTGACTTTTTCACATTTCTTGATTTTTTATGATCATGATGGATTATTTGAAATGTTTTTATGATTGAAAAAGTTTAGTCTTGAAAAAGTTGACCAAAAGTCAAAGTTTGACTTTTTTGAGCAGATGAATTTTCATCAGATGGTTCAGAATTTGTCTGATGAAGAAACATGGACTTTGCAATATTTTGAACCAAGAAATTAGGTCAAGATGTTGCATTGAAGATGTTAAGATCAATCTTCAAGCAAATAGGTCATCCATTGAGCAGAAAGTCAATGATTCACTATCTTCGATCAAAACCCTAATTGGTCGATTCATGGTAGATCATGAGAAAAAGTTGGGAATCTGAAGATCAAATGTTGATGATTAATTAAGATAGATCAATTGAAGTGAGTGGAAGCTCAAACCGTAATTGATTATATCTTGAACAGATGAAATTTTGAAGAAACCCTAACTTTGACTTCTAGAAGCCACGCACGATCTATTCTGTTCTGAAACTATTAGTGATGCAGTAATGCATATGTAAGGTGGTATCTTAGGTCAAAAATTGGGGTATGACAGATGCCCCTATTTAAGTTTCTTTAACCTGAGATATGAAGATGAAAATCTTCGTCTCGATAGGTGTGAAGAGACTTAAATATCAGAATACGCAGATTTTGGACCTAAGATACCAAAAAATGCGAATGATGCAAAATGATTGCAGAAAGTTTACCCAGGAAGTATCAAAGAATGATATGATGGGGAAATATTGTGAGGATGTCTCAATCTGTCTAAGAAAGGAGAATCCTGTTTGTTGGGAAACAAGCAATATGTTTCACTGAGAAAATAGATTCACCAAGCAAGTGAATATCTGTTTCGCTTTGGGAAACGAGGAGATTACCTTCTGTCAGCCTTGTGACAATGTTTAAGGTAATTAAAGATGATATTACCAATTATCAGTCTTGTGATAGTTTATGGTAATGGGTTCTGAAGATATTACCAATTACCAACAAAGTGATAATTATAACAAGGTAATTCTTGAGAATTTTACTGAGTATTCAACCTTGTGAATAACAGACAATGATGGAAACAGATCTCAAATGAGTTTCTATTTTCATAGTTACAACCTTGCCAGGGATCTCTCTCTTGAGAATATGCGGATATTTCGATTATAAAAAACAGGTTTTTCTTTAGACAGAAAGACAACTGCGGAGATTTCTTGAACTTTCATTATTGAACTTGCTGAGAAGAACAATCCTTTTAAGTTTCAAGATGAGAAGGAAATAAGCGGATCGGATGACGAGGCTATTGCTTAATGTTTGCAGGTAGATTTTTTTTGTGAAATCTAAACCTGAGTTGATTAAAGACGGGGTTCTATCCAGGAATGAACTGGAAAGAAACGGTCAATCAAGACTTTGTATCCAATGAGGAATGATCTCAATTGGGGAACATGAGAGAAAATGTATTTTTCTGCTTGGGGATAATCTACTGGAGAGATGACACACCCACACTTGTTTTTGGGGATTAATGCAACCTGAACAAGTGATATTAAAGCAAACATTGAGAAATGCAAGAATGCATTAATGATGCGATTATGTATGAATGATGAATGTTATGAATATCATATGTATGCTGACGATACTTGACAAGACAACAAAAAGGGTATTTGGGAAAAGGACTACGTCACAGTTCAAACAAATACTCAGCAAAATCTGCAGCAATGATGTAGACGTTTACTGATGATGAATCTGAGTTGCATGCTTTAAACTTTTCTGGAAAAAAGGCATTTCATTGGCAACCTTGTTGGGGATTTTTTTCCGGATAAGAATATCGTCCTTTGATGATCTCTTTCGAGGAAAAGAAGTCTTCTTAGTAGTTGTTTTATCTTTCAGAGGTCGAAACACTCATGGAGAAAACTGTTGAAATTCTTTCTGTGTTCATAGTTCAAAGGAAAATTTCGCTTTTATTTCAAAATTTTGAAGTAAAAATTCATTTAAAACTTTTTTTTTTAGTTTCAAAAGTGATTTTCACAAGAAAAAAAGCGTTATTTTTCAAAACAGAATAAACCAAGAGTAGCAAACAAATGGGCACAAGGCTCAAATTTTATTGATAGAATGGTAATCAGCCGAAGGCGTGATTCCATGAACTAATTACAAGAGTTGGAAATGATAATTTATTGGGAAAAGGCTACATTGAAAGCAAATAACCACTATTATCCCTAACAACTTTGAATTCCAACTGTGCTTGTTGCTTTAGAAGATTTGATTGAAGATCCGTTGATGGAAGATTCTTCAGATTGACGAAGTACAGACTGATGCAGTTACTTTGTCATTTTGATCCTTAACTTTTGCCTAGATTGCCTTTTCGGGTTTTCAATCTACCAGGATAATTTTCTGTTTATTGTCTCTAATTTTTGCCTGGACCGCCTTTTCAGGTTTTCATATTTTTGAAATCGATTTTAATTAATAAAACCTAATTCTAAGTTAATTATCAACTAATTATGAAAATAATTTAAATCATGAGAAAAATAAATTATTTTTATGTCAAAAATTAATTAAATGTTTAATTAACCTAATTCTGAAATTAAATTAATTTTTTATGATTTTTTTTTTAGAAAATAGTTTAAAGAAAATAAATTTAAAAAAAGAAATAGAAAAGGAAATATGTTAGAAAAGAAAAGGGAAGAAAAATAAAAGGGTTCGTTGGGGATCGAACCCCTGTCCTTCAGGTCACACACGCCTCCTTGCCAACTAAGCTAGCTGTCATTGGTGTTAGTAAAACGAAACAAATATAATATAAAAGAAAATAGTTTCCTGAGACCCATTCAAACCAAAAATGCGCCAAGGGGTCATTGCCCCCATTTCAAAATTTGCTGGGAATTTACCCACGTCCTTTTCGTGGGTAAAGGCTATACCGACAGACAACGACTGTAGCTATATCCCTGCACAATCATAAATCACAAAATACGCAATATAAATTTATTTCAAAACCATGAATCGATCCGATTTGATCCCCTGAACATGATGGTGCCATTGGTTTCATCCAATTTTACCTAAATCAAAAATCCCCAATTGAAGCTCGTGAACCCTAACAATGGCACATTTTGGTTCCTGCATCTAAGCTTAAATCGAACCATACAGAAACATTCCAAACATCAAAACAAACATGAATATGCAATCAAATTATATTTATAATGCGTGAAACATTGAAATCGATTTTAAAATTTGAAGAGAAAACCGTGATGTGCAATTTCATGTTTCTGGATGTATGGATGGATTATGAACGTATGGAATGAATCAGAGAGGATCAAGGAACGTGATGGCAAGATTTGTTTGGAATGAATCCATCCAAAACCCTGGCTGCAAGTTACTTGAATGGAACGAATTTTTTGAGCTTTGTTAGGGTTCTTGGAGGCAAAGGTTTCTTCCCCTTGTGATCTGAAGGTGTTGTATATTTATAGAGGATTAAAATTAGGTAAAAAATATGGAGGAAATATCTTGCATTGATGTTGAGATATTTGATTGAAAGTTTGCACCAAATATTCCCTTTTTTGGATTCAATCACATTCAATCTCTTTCCAATCAAGTATTTTCAAAATTGCCAGCTTTCAAGGAGTATCTTGGACCTCAAGAAGCTTGGAAAATAAGTCTTGCACTTATTGATTTGATTTTTGCATTTTATTTTAATTAAAATTGAATTAAATTGAATTAATTCAAAAATAAATAAAATAGTTGGAAGCATTGCGTGAAAATGGACTTTAGAAGTCCTTGGCAATGTTAGAAACAAGTTTGAACCACAAAAGGTTAGGCCCATTTGGAAAAAAATTTGAATTTGCTTAGCATTTCTCTTCATGCACTTCTTCAAATTTCTCAAACTTGCACAAGTTGTATCTTGCTCAATTTTCAACATTTTGAAGTGTTCTTGGACTTTTTAGAAAGTTCAAGATTCCCTCTAAACACTCATTTTGTTTTCATCTTCATTGAAGTTTCCATGCTCATGTACACTTCTTTTGAAAAAGATGACTTTTGTTGACTTTTAGAAGGACCTATAATTTCTTGATCCATAACTCTCAAATGAAGCATTTTTGGCCAAAGCTTGTGAGACACAAAGTTGTATATAATAGAATTCTCTTCAAAATAAGCTTTGGTGGAAAAATTTCTGATAAAGTATGTGAAAGTTATGCGTGGTCAAAGTTTTGTTGACTTTTTATCAAGAAACCCTAATTTAGAAACTTTGACTTGTGATCAGATCTTGAGTTTTCTTGATGAATCATGATCAAAGCTTGATCAAATGATGAATATGACTTCAAAATCTTGATGTTGACCAAAAATGATGAAGTTTGACTGTATGTTGACCACAATTGATTTCTTGTCCAATACAACTGATTTTCAACCATTTGAGCAATTGACTGGGCAAAATGGAGCTGTGAGGCTTGAAAATTGACATGGTGATACCTTGAGACATATGAGGAGGTATGATGATCACTTGAGACAATGGAACTCATATTTGACTTAAGAGAATCAAAACCCTAATTGTGGGTTGATTGCTTAGGAGAGGATTTATATGGTCAACCCTTGAAAAATTCTTGAGTATGGAGATGTGGATTGACTTGAAAAAATAGGAGGGCAAATTTTGGGGTATAACAGTGGCACCATTTTTTTTGGAAGTATCGGCTATTTGGATAAAAACTTTAAATGTTGGTTTGGGTTCTCCGTTGCGAGACCTGCGAATTGGTTTTGTTGTACTATCTGTAATAGTAAAGGGTTTCAGTTCAATGTTATTAGCGGAAATGGTTGGGTTTACTATACTAGAATCGGGTTCCTCATTAGATGGTTGGGCGAAATCTTTGAGTGGTCTCCAGTCACGTTCTTCGACCATAGCTCTTCTGACTCGTTGAAGACTGTTAAGGCTTTCTTTTATGTGAAAGGTTTTCACTTGAAGGCTTTCTTTAATGAAAACTTGATGGAAAGAGTGATGAAGAATGAACTTTGTTGAATAGAAAAATTTGTGGTTATATTCGTCAATGAGTGGATGCTAATGTTTTGAATCATTTGAGCTCGGTGACTCATGTTCGCTCTCTTTGGACCAAACTTAAAAAGTTATATGCAAGAAAGACGAGGAATAATAAGTTGTTCTTGTTCAATAAATTGATGTCATTGAGGTATAATGATGGTTCACTAACGACTGGAGTGTGAAAAACTGAAGGATGAAGACGATAGTTTAGGAATTTCTATTAACATCTAGTTGTTATTAATAGGAATAAAATAATTATAATATTTAAATAATTAAATAGAATAACTAAAAATTAAAATGATTTTTTTTTATTTTGATAATTTCAAATAATAATATGATGCCACAATCTCTGAATCATCTTTTGAGTTGCTGCATATAAAAGTGGAGGAAAAAAAAACTAAAAAAATTTAATAGAAAGATAAAAGAGCTAATTTTTTTAAACAAAAGTGGAGGGAAAAAAACCTAAAAAAATTTAATAAATAGATAAAAGAGCTAATTTTTGTAAACCAAAAATTTATTATAACAAGTTCCACTAATGATTCTATAGGAGTATTAAATTTCTCCACTAAATGACAAAGTTGTCTATGACTTTGTTTAGGGGTGTTTAAAACCAAACTAACCCAATAGAAAATCGCAAACTAAATCAAATCAAATCGAAACCGTAGAAAACCGCATTTGATTCGGATTAGTTTGAGTCATCTTTTAATAAAATCGCATGGTTCGGTTCGGTTTGCGGTTTGTATTTTACAAACCAAACCAAACCAAACCGAATCAAACCGTTTTATGTTACAACCTAAATTTTACTTAACTCGCATCTATCCCAAACATAAACCTATTATATATTAGTCTTATGATTACGAACAATTTTCTCATCCTTACACTTATGATTTCAGTTTAATATTCTTAAATCTCTCCTAGCATTATCGTATCATCTTCACCACTTATATCTTGCATCTTCTTCTCTAATATCTATTCTCTTATATTCTTTCTTTTTCACCTTCTCATTTTTATGCAAATGTTCTTTCTTTAAATTTCGTTTTATCGCACATATTTATCTCTAATGTCTCATCTCTTATATTCATTATTTGTCATCTTCACTAGTTTCTCATCTCATCTCATCTATTTTTTTTTATTATAATATTTTTGATATTATTTTATGTTATTATTTTATATTTATTATTTAACTTTTGTCTAATACTATCTTCGTCCCTATATATAAGATTCTGTTGAGTAAATTGCGGGAATTAAGAAAGTTTGTTAGAGTAATAAATTTATTGACTATTTTGTATACTTTTACAAGTTTATCCTAAAGAGAGATAAATAACTAATGTGTATGTAAGTGTATTTATTATTTAATACAAATTGCAGAAAAATATATAATATAACTAGGGATATATTTGGGAAAAAATAATTAATGCACTTTGAAAGTTGAAGAGGATCTTATAAATAGGGACAAGAAAAAATCTCAAAAGGTTCTTATAATTAGGGAAGTGAGGTAGTATAATTTTTACATATTAAATGAGAAGTTCTTGTCTAAATATGATGAGTTTTGTGTTATTTGATAGTGTAGGAATGACCAATATTAAAAGTTATGTTATCTTTTATATGTGTATGTATGACTCAACAAAATATTTGTAAAAAACCGACCAACCAAACCAAACAGCATTGGTTTGGTTTGATTTTTTCCTAAAAATCAACCGAATTAAATCAAACCGCACACATTTTTTTCTCACAGTTCGAATAATTTTTTCATCAAAATCGTCAAAACTGCACCGCGAACACCCCTAACTGTATCTCTATGCCTATCATTTTCCCTCTCTAAAAATGGGCATGTATTATAATACCAATACTTATCTATATCTATATAATATCAACATCAATCCTTATTGAGTGGTAAGCCAACGTGGAGTATTTTGTGTTACATGTTTAATTATTCACACTTTATTAACAAAAGAGAAATTGATTTGATACAATAGTTTCTCCTAGTACTACCACACAATACAACACAACACAAGCCAAGCAAGCACAGCTAGGAGAAAGAAAAAAAAAGAATCTTAGAAGTTCAGCAGCAGTGTAGTAGTAGTCAGACAGCTAGTATCAAACGGCCAAAACAAAAGATGAAAGAAGTAAAGCTTGCTAACTAAGCAACTGCCTCTTCCTCTCTTCAGTTTTGCTGTTTCTAAAAGGTAACTTAACTTTCCTTTTTCCTTCTTTTTTTTTTCATGCTTTAATCATAGTTAGATTCATTAGAGTAACTAATTATTATTACTATCTAATTACAATTTTTAGGAAGAATCAAATGATTGGAATGGAAAAAGAAGATGTTAATTATCCATTGCATTCATCAAAAGATGATAACAATGGTAGCCAATTTCAAAGACTGCAGTATCAAGTAACAAAACTGTTCAAGGGCTTTTCAAGTCCACCTGATGTTGAAAATCAAAACAAAACTTATAATCCTGAGATTTTGACTAGTCTCAAGCGTCAATGGGCTGCAAATTTTCAGTTGAAGTACATGGTATGATGCATAATATGTTCCCCCTGAATTTCATTTATCAGTCAGTATGCAACTCGTATCTCGATTTGATAACCGCCTTTTATTGGTTTCATAGGGACATAGGTCTTTCAAGAAGCCCTCACAACTGTTTGAGAGTATAGTGGTTGTTGGACTTCACCCGAATTGTGATGTTCAGACATTACATAGACAATTTGTTGATAAGAAATTTGAAGAATCGGCTAAATTGAGAAGTGCCCTTGGTTGTCAGAATCAATCTCTTGTTGAACCTAATATTGAACCTCAGGTTGTGATTTTTGGTAGTCGAGACTGAACAATTTAATATATTTTTCTTATTGTCAGTGACACAAATTGTTACAAGTTTACTTCAATGTCCACCAGAATGTTTTTTTTATTACTGTCTTTTTTTCAGGTCTTGTTTGTTTATCCTCCTGAAAAACCTCTGCCACTTAAATGCAAGGATCTTCTTTCTTTCTGTTTCCCTGGAGGCTTGGAGGTTAGGTGTATGTTTAATGAACTTATAAGCATACTTAATTTCTTGAAATTAGCAGTAGTTTGTTTCGTGTAATGTATGTGCCGATATATGGTAAATAGCCAGCAAGGTCAGCCATCTACTTGTATGTTTGTCTAACATTTCTTTATTTTCGTGTCCGAGTAACAACTTTGTGGAGCTTCTGATTTTTTCTTGGATATATTTTTAGGTTCGAGCTGTTGAGAGAACCCCTTCGATGAGTGCGTTGAATGAAATTTTTTACGGGCAGGTATTTTTGGCTGTGTTTTTTGTTAAATCTTGACTACCTTTTCATTTGATACAGTTGGAGGATCTAAAATGATAATTACCGATGACTAAATGTTTGTCTGATATTGCAGGAACACCTTAAACAAATGGATCTGTCATTTGTATTCAGGTTACAGGTATTTGTAGCAATTATTATTGTCAATTAGCTATCCTATATTTTTGTAGATTGCCCTGGTGTCTGACTCAAATGTTCATTTGTTTGACTTTGTAGGGTTCTGACAATTCAACGCTTTACGGGTGTTGTGTTTTGGTTGAAGAACTAGTGCAAAAGCCTTCTGGATTGCTGTCTCTGATTTCTGACAAGCAACTATCTTACTCTTCTTTAAGACGTTACGTATTAACCACTCAGAGATGTTACTGCATCCTTTCAAGGCTTCCATTTTTCGAACTGCACTTTGGTGTATTAAATAGGTAGGCATTTGTAATCCAGAGTCATCTGGTGTTAGTGGCACGTCGAAGTTATTTGCAGCATTTGTGTGCACTAACTGCATTAAATTTTGAAAGGACACGGCGAACTCATCCCTACAAAACCAACTTGTAAAGTGAAGATTGTCTCCACTTATAAACACATATTATTCAGGCCATATATTGTCTGACATAAGACTCTTAACACACCCCTTCACGCCTAGCACCACTGAGAATGGTGCGTGGATATAAGTAGTGCGTGTAAGATTTCAAATGCCCCCGATTATCAGTCTCTTTTGTTAGGATTTCTCAGATGAAATAGGTTTCTACATTGGAAGATTAAGTTTTATATATTGCGGAACTTAAACTGAAAGTTTTTATCCTGACTTTTGTCTGCGTGTGTGTAGACGTTATGCTGTATATCTATTAGCCTGAAATAATGAGTTACAGATGATATATGCTGCCATGCTGTATTCTTATGCCTGAACTTAAAGCTGTTTACATTATGGCATTCTAGTTTATGTTATGGATTTATGAGTTTCGCTCATTTTATTGTGCTGATATTTCTGTAGTATTTTCACTCAAGAGAGGTTAGAGAAGTTGACAAAAAGTGTTGAAGATTCAAGTTTGGAATTTGTTGAAGGTAGCTATGACGAAGAAAACTCAGAGGGGAATTCAGAAAATGTGTTGGTGAGCGATGGAATTATAGAACACAGATTTCATGAAAATTCATTGATTTCTCAATCAACAGTAAGAGCATCTACGCCTGAACACATTGTTGGCGATGGTCACCCGGAGAACATAATGGTTGATGGAGAGCTGCAGACATATAAGGAGAGAATCGATTATGACAGTGTTTTACCTACTGAGCATGAAACTGATAGAACAACATCCAAAGACGAATCTGGCTCTACAATTTCTGAAGATAGTGATAATCATCCTGAGAACCTAATAGTTGATGAGAAGCAGCAGGGGAAAATTGATAGTGACAGCACTATACCTACTGATCATGAAACTGATACGACAGCAGTCAAAGAACAATCTGACCCTATAATATGTGAAGACAGTGATGATTATCCCGAGAACCTAATGGTTGATGGAGAGCTGCAGTCTTATAAAGAGAGAATTGGTTATGACAGTGTTGTGCCTACTGAGCATGAAATTTATAGGACAGAAGTCAAAGAAGAATCTGGCACTACAATTTTTGAAGATAATGATGGTCTCCCTAAGAACCTAATAGTTGACGGAGAGCTGCATTCTAATGAGAGAACCGATAATGACAGTGTTGTGCCTACCAAACATGAAACTGATAGGAAAACAGTCAAAGAAGAATCTGGCCCTACAATAACTGAAGAGAGTGATCAGTATGGAGATGCTTTTGCAACCAATAAGGAATTAGAAGATAGTAATTTTCCCAATGCTATTTTGCCCCTCCTGCATTCTTGCCAGTATGAAAGCTCTGAATCATCCTGCAGGTTCGTGGCTCTTAAGCATATCCTTATAGGGAAACATTTTGTCCTAAAACTGTTTTCCCTTTCATTTAAATGATGAATCTTGGGCATACTTTATGCAGTTTTCAAGGCTCACCTTGTGAAGACAGAAATTTCAGGAGGGATATTGATGATAATGAGACAGAAGATGCATCTTTTTCTGGCCAAGAGAAATTAAATGACTTAAATGATATTCTTGAATGGGCCATGGTTTGTAGTTTAAGAAGCGCCTATATCTGTTATTTTCCCTGTCTATGGAGACAATTTTTATAGTTAGTGGTATTTACCAATTTGCAGGAAAATGATCACGGACCACTACAAATTATATGCGAGTATTACCGGCTAAATTGTCCTGCCAAGGGTTCAGCACTTGCATTTCATCCTTTGGAGCACCTGCATCCCTTGGACTATCATAGACCAGCCGGAACAGTTCTATGTCGTACTGGTTCGATAGCTGATGTATGCTGTCATAGTAAATTTTGAATAGATGAGCTTGTTTTTATGTTAATTCAGATTCAAGATTTGAGTATTAAAGCAGCATTTGGTTTAGGAGTCATATGCTCATCAAACTCAAGATTTCATTGTTGTTTGTTCCTCCCAGGCACATAACGCTCCTGTGGATGAAGAAGCAACTTCGTTATCTGTATGGACTATAGCTTGCTTATGTGGCACCTTAAGACTTGAAAATGTATGTTTCATGCTTTGTTATCATCTGTTGGAGTTTGATAACTATGAACTGGGTTAACCAATTGTTTGAGCGTTTTGAATTCTGCAGGTACTAACATTCTTAGCAGGAGTTCTGCTGGAAAAGCAGATAATTGTTGCCTGTTCTAATTTGGTATGTCGGGCACCTCATATTACGTGTAATGATATTGTATCGATGAATATTTATAATATTTTTAATGTTGAGTTTGTTGTTTTGCTGTGGATTATATGAGTAAATGGTTATATATTGTTTTGCTGTGGTTTATAATCTTTCTTTCATGACCAGGGAGTCTTATCTGCTTCGGTTTTATCAGTTATTCCGCTAATCCAGCCTTACCGATGGCAAAGCCTGCTAATGACAGTTTGCGTTCTTTCTCTTTCTATATTAAACTGAACTATTTTATTCATGTTATTAAAATATATTTTTCCACCTTATGGTGTCTCATAAGAACATGATCTTCTAGGTGTTACCAAATGACATGCTTGATTTTTTAGACGCACCTGTACCTTACATAGTGAGTATTCTTATTTTCGATTTCTTTTCTTCTTTTTTACGAATGGTGTATCCTCCTTATCTTCTTGATTTAATATTTTCATCCATTGGAAAAATAAAACTAGATTTGCTAGTGAAATTTGAGTTTTAAATTTTGCTTCAAGTTCAACTGACTTTATATTACTATCATCTTAACCACCATCTAGGTTGGTATTAAGAACAAGATCACTGAAGTCCAGTCAAAGTTTACCAATGTTATTGTGGTTGATGCCAACAGAAACCAGGTTTGTGTTTTTAATGCAGCTACTTCAATAATATGTTTCTCTTGTGCTTATCTATAATTTGTTGCAACAGGTGAAATCGCCAACAATACCGCAATTGCCAAGACAGAAAGAGCTAATATCTTCTTTACGCCCTTATCACGACACTCTTGTCGGAGAAAGTTACTTGGGAAAGAGAAGGCCAGTGTATGATTGCACTGAATCACAGGTGTGCCCTTAGAAAGATTCAAGTAGTATCTCTGATTTTTTGCGGTTGTTCTTATGAGCATTATGTCCCTACAGATTGGAGCTGCCAAGGGGTTCCTCTCGGTGTTACGGTCTTATCTGGACTCTCTTTGCTATAACATCCGTTCTCACACAATTACCAATGTACAATCAAACGACGATAAGGTCTGTATTTCATTCTCAGCAGCAAATGAAGTTAGATATTGTGATGATGATTTGCAGTTTTTGTACCTCTAGGTATCTTTGCTTTTGAAGGAGAGTTTCATCGGCTCATTCTCATATCGCGATCAGTCTTTCATGAAGGTTTATTTCTTGACATTACATCATGTTTTATGCTAACTATGTAAACAATTCAGACCACTCACTAATGCAGATTTATTAAACTTTGTTGGTTTGTGCTAAACAGCTTTTCGTCGATACACAGCTTTTTTCTGTACATACAGACATTATGCTATCTTCTTTACAAAAGGAATAGAGCAACCATGCAAAACATTATGGAAATATTGGTGTATTGTTTCAAGCGTGAACGTAAACAAGGTTGTGAAAATTACGATCTAGATCTTAAAATCTTGAACGTAAGTTCAGTGTAGTATAATTTTTTTTAGAGTTAAATATTTCTCCCTTTGGGGCACTTGTAAATAATTAGTATTTGAATTACATATAAAATTCTAAATTACATAGTAAAATTAAATATTAAGAGTTACGGAAAGACTTGTATAATATGGTTCAATTGGTTCAATCGGTTTAATCAGTGGAGAATTGAACCGATAACATTGTTCGGTTCAATCTGGTTCTGACAATACTGTATTTTATGGTCATAATCATGTTAAGAAAAAAAAACTACTTCATCTCATTAAGTGTTGTAACTGACAATGGTGTTTGAGATCAGAGACAATATGGTCTGAATTGGAAGGTTGTTTGTTTGTTTAAATGGTTTTGTTTATTGCCCCTGTCCTGCTTTTTTTGTATACAGAAAATGGATACTTTTGTCTAGCTAAGTTACTGTACTTTTTGTTTTTAAGGGACTAAGTTACCCTACCTGAAAATTTGTTACTTTGTTACCTTTTTTTATCACGCTTTGCCATTGGTTTTGCCACGTTAAATTATTTTGCCATGGGAAGAGGTACGGTTTAATCTACCCAAGTCAAGGTCATATTAATTTTTTTTGAAGTAGAAAAAATGTATTTTTTATAAGTCTATTTAGTTAAATAGATTAGATCACAAGTAGGAGTGCAAATAAGTTGGGTCAAGTTAGGCTTTGTCAAATTTAAGTTTGATTTGTTAAAAAAATTGAAGTCTAAGTTTGCCCTGTAGTTTTTCATAGATTTATTTCTAAACTCGAGTTTGGTCTTTTCTAAGGCCTATAGCTTGTTAGTCTACATAATAACTTATCCAAAAATATTTATAAGAAACAAAAATGTTTTAATTATTGGTCATTATTATAAGTAGGGGTGAAAATAAGTTGGGTCAAGTTAGGCTTTGCCAAACCTAAGTTTGGTCTGCCAAAATAATTGAAGTCTAAGTTTGATCTGTAATTTTTCATAGACTTATTTTTAGACTTGAGTCTGGTCTTTTCTAAAGCCTGATTAGCTTATTAGTCTACATAAAAACTTACACTCTCCGAACATATTTATAAGCAACAAAAATGTTTTAACTATTGGTCATTATTATAAGCAAAAGTCAATTATTATTAAATTGTTTGATGATATAATTTCTAATATATCCTTCTATTTCATTTTCTAACATTCTATTAAATCTAATAAAAAGGACGTTATAATAAATCTAATTAATGTTTTCACCAAAATCTAAAATGTTAACTACACTTGATTGAATTTCTTAATATCCGTGAAAACCATTTTTGTTGCTTATAAATGTGACTGGAGGGTGTATTATTTTAGACATATGTAAATAAACAATTAAGTAATGTTTAAATAGATTAACAAACTAAAAAACCAATAAGACTAAAAGTTTATTTGCATTGATTTATTTAAATTTATCTATTAACATAAATTTTGTGAGATTATTTATTTAAGAGGACTTGTGAAAACAACTTATAACATTGTTCATTAAGATGTTTTCATCTTATTTTCATAAGTTCTCACATAACATTGTTCATAAGATAACCAAGTTTCATACTTGTCTTTTGATTGAAAGTATAAAATATAATAGGCTGGTCAGTTAGGTTTAAAAGACATTTTTCATGACCTGAACTATAATCTTTTTAATTAAATAGACTTATAAAAAAAAGTCTAGGTCTTTTCAATTAAAAAGGAAAGATTGGTCTGGCCAGAGCTTATGTAGGTTAAATATCGGTCTCACCTATTTCGATCCCTAACCACAAGCCATATAAAAAATATTTTAAATCTATCAAATCGATATATATATATATATATATATATATATATATATATATATATATATATATATATACTTTATATTAAAATACAAAAATAAAGTTTAATTATTATAGAAAGTTGTGAAAATAAGTTAAAAAATCTTATGAATAATATCATAAGTTATTTTTATAAGTTCTCTAAAAAAATAATCTCACGAAACTTATTTTATTATATAAGCTCAAATAAATCAATATAAATAAATATTAGTATCATTGTACTTTTGATTCTCTATAATATTTAAACATTAGTTGATTTGCTTATTTGCATATGTTTAAATAATATAGATTTTTTAGGCAGATTAATAAGCTAATCAAACATTCGAAAATGTCAAACTCAAACTAAAAAATAAATCTATAATATACCATATATCAGATTTAAGTTTTGAAATTTTTAATATGTCAGACTTAAGTTTGGCAAAACCTAATTCAGCACAACCTATTTTCGAGTTCAATACAAGATTATTATTATTATTTTCAACAATAAAATTATTTTTGTTTGCGAATTCCTCCCTTTAAAATTTATGTCATTCAAATTTTGAATTTACATATTTAAAAAATAATTATTTCATCAAATTATCCTTGTTAAGCGATTCTTGTTAATTATTGTGTGTTCTTTTCCACTATTATAAATATAAAGTAGAACATAATAATTTTGAAGTAATGATTTTAATAAATATTTATTGATTAGAAAGTATAGTTATAAAAAATAATTAATATTATTTTAAAAAAAAATTCTTGTAAATATATATATATATATATATATATATATATATATATATATATATATATATATATATATATATATATATATATATATATATATATATATATATATATATATATATATATATATATACTAGGATACACCCACTTGTATTTATGAAGCTGTGTTTTAACAAATATTAACTTAAAAATGATTAAATGCACAAAAAAGTGTATTCTACAAATTAGGTTGGTGTAAATTAGCATCTCTTATAGATATTTTCTAAAATACACCTATTTTATTTTTGAAAAGAGTGTATTAGTAAAGGGTAATGCTAACTAGTGCCCCGGGTACTATAAAATGTATTTTATCATGAGTTCATTAATAGCTTCATTGCTTCTAATTATAAAAAGTATTAAAAGAATTTAATCATACTTTATTTTTTTTAAAAATATAATAATTAAATATATTTAATTATTATATTGGTGCAAATTAATTTATTCATTATTTTTTATTTCATACATAATTTATCAATATGAAAGTAAATAAAATTTAAAATTTAAATATTCTAACAAAATAAAAAAAAATGTAAAAAAACTCAAACAAATTAAAAATAAAATATTACAAAAAATAAAATAAAAAGTAAAAAACTTAAATAAAATTTATACTTAATTTAAATATTAAAGATCATTTAATATTTTTTATAGTTAGAAGCAACAAAACAATTAATGAACTCACGATACAATTAATTCATCATGCAATTAATGATTCTTATCTAGTGCTCTCAGGGCACTAGTTAGTCTTACGCATTACTCCCTCCGTTCCATTTTAAGTGTCGTTTTAGAAGAATATTTTTGTTTCTATTTAAGTGTCGTTTTATAATTTAATGTCATAACTTATCAATTATACCCTTACTTTCTCAATAAATGAGAGAGAATGTAAGAGTGAATTTATTAGGAAAGAGAAAATAAATGAGGGTATAATAGAAAAATTAACTCTAACATAGCACTATCTTGGTTGAAGAGCTTTATGCTAAAATGACACTTAAAAAGGAACGGAGGGAGTAGTAAATTATGACTAAAAATACATTAAATTACACACCTTTATAAAAATGAGTGGGTGTGTTGTAGCATTTATATATATATATATATATATATATATATATATATATATATATATATATATATATATATATATATATATATATATATATATATATATATATATATATAGGAAGGATCAAATTACACCGAAGAGTTACACTCGCTCAAAAACGTCACTTTGAATTAATATTTTTTAAAGTTTGAGATTAATCATAAAATGATTGACTGTGTCATTGAATTATATCAAAATTAACATTATATGAAAGTCCATTTTGGCGTTAATATTTGGATATCTTGATCGTATAGTAAATCATTATAGATTAATCTCAAACTTTATAGGTATGACCCATATGATAATATATTTCAATCCAACGGTTGATTTTAAAAAATATTAATCCGAAGTGACGTTTTTGAACGAGTATAGCTCATGGTATAACTCTTCGGGTGTAATTTGATCCTTCCTTATATATATATATATATATATATATATATATATATATATATATATATATATATATATATAATGCTACAACACACCCACTCATATTTATGAAAGTGTGTTTTAACAATATACACTTTAGGATGATTTAATGTATTTTTAGTCATAATTTACTAAAGTATCGGTGAAAATGAGGTGAATCCAATTCATAATGAAATATTAGTAGGATTATTTGAAACACTGATGTGTCATAGTAATTTTTTTTTAAATGTTGTGCTAAATTATAGTTTTAAAAGATTAATAGAAGGACCAATTTCCTAATCAAATAAAATAAGAGATTAAAATTCTAATACATCAACTCTTTACATATTATGTTTATTCATATAGTATACTTTTTAAAAGTATTATAAAGAAGAAAAAAATAACATAATAATATTTTTAAAATAAGTTCTAACTTAAGTACACATATTATTGTTATTCATATAGTATACTTTTAAAAGTATTATAAAGAAGAAAAAAATAACATAATAATATTTTTAAAATAAGTTCTAACTTAGGTACACGTGAATATGATAAGTAATTGGGTACTAATACCTTAATTGCAATCTAATTTATAATTTAAATATATTTTAAAATAAAATAATTATAAAAAATGATATGTCACTAAATAATAACATTTGATTAGTCTAGAGTACTAGTAGTACCCAACAAAAATAAAGGGTAATAGTGTTCATCTATTTTTAAAGGACCAACACAATAGATCTAAAAGTACTAAAAAAAAATAAAGTACAAAAACATCTACAAATTACTTAATTATATTTGTACCATAGAAATACAACACTAAAATTCAAAATATTGAAGATACCCTGCAGAGTGAATTGTCACTACAGAAAGAAACAAAGATTGAAGAGTACTGTTTCATATCTCCTAGCTGTGATTGCAATAACACAAAAAGTTGAAGACATGATCACACTATTTGTGTGGAATCAAAAGTGTGGTGGTCCATGTTGTGACAACTACAGTACTTATGGTTGATTTTGAAACCAGAATGCTTCAGCAAAGATACCGGGATTTTCCCTTCTGGCTGTTACATTAATAGAAACATTTTATGTGTCCTTCTTGTCTGGGACACTTTTTTCTTTCTTAAATGCTCTACTCTTTTGAGTAATTTGGTTGTTTTGTTTTGATTAAGTGTTTGTACTTTAAATTAATGATTGATTGCCAATATATAATTGAGGTGCATGCCATGCTTTATTTATTAGGGACCAATGTTATGCCACTGTGTTTTCATAAAGTTCAACATGTAGTGTAGTGGAAGGGGTACAGTTGTTTGTTGCTTCTACTTTTTTCTTATCGACTTTTGTTCTGTCTGTAAGATTATCTATCAACGTTTTAAATCAACCAAAATAGGGTGGAACTGGAAGTGTTTTGTAATACCAATTGCCTACCCTTTATTTGATTACTAAAGACTTATTGTAGTCTACCAATAAGGTTGAGTACAATCGAAGAGGTTAGAAATGTTGAATTTCGACTCAACAAGATATTTATTTATTTGTTAGATTTAAGTGTGACTAATTAAACCACACATTGATTAGAAATGGTAGATATGTTGAATATATAAGAGAAAATATTCACACACAAATTTATTTTATAAAGATTTAGAATGAATATATAATTTCAAAGTTTCTTGAATTCAGAATGTTTACCTCATTGACATTCATGTTTCTCGGACACTCCAACAAATAGTATTAGAGTTATGGTTTTACTCGGTGGAGGAATAAAAGTAAAATTCTAGTATGAATCAAGACTAGTGATGTGAGTGATTAAGTCACACATCGACCGGAATAAGAGAAAATGTTAAGTATATAAGAGAGAGAGACATACTCTTATAGCCTTAAGATTTTGGATGGATATGCAGTGTCAATGTCTCTTGGATTCCGAACATTTAGTCCATTGACACTTCTGAAGCTCCCCAAACTCTCCAATATGAATCAAGACTAATTATGTGAGTGACTCACACTTGTGGGAGAAATTGTTGAATTCAACTATGAATGGTTAAATCTCACATCGACTAAGAATGGAAAAATATTGAATATATAAGAGGGATGACTCATACTTATGGTCGACTAAGAATGGAGGAAATATTATATATATATATATATAAAAGAGAGGGAAGATCCACACTTGTGGGAGATATTGTTGAATTCAAGTGTGAGTGGTTAAGTCTCACATCAATTAAGAATGGAGAAATGTTAGATATATAAGAGAGATAACCTATATACATGATATCTTAAGATTTTTGATTAATGTGTGATGTAAAGGTCTTTTGGATACTAAAAGTTTATCCATATACTCTCTTGGCGCTCCCGGAACTCTCCAATGGGGGGACCAGAAACGGGATTCTAGTATGGACATAGACTAGTCATATGGGTAACTCACACTTGTGGGGAAGATTATTGGATTCAAGTGTGAGTGGTTAAGTCTCACATCGACTAAAAATTGAGAAAAAAAATGTTGGATATATTAAAGAGATGACTCATATACTTGATACCTTCAACTTTTGAATGAATATATGATATCAAGGTCTCTTGGACCCTAAAAGTTTAGCTCATTGACACTTTTAATGTTCTTTGTATTTCCCAACAAATAATATTATAGTCATGATTAGGCTCACCAGAAGAGTGAAAGTTGGATTCTAATATAGATCAAAACTATTAATGTGGGTAACTCATATTTGAAAGGAGAGTTGTTGGAGTAAAGTTTGTGCGGTTAAATCCCTTATCAATTAGAAATGTGAAAATATTAAATTTATAAAAGAGATTACTCATACTCTCATTACCTTAATATTTTGAGTAGATGTAATATATAATATTTCCTGGATCCTAAAATTCTAAATATTTAGTCCATTAATTTTAAAACTCCCTAAACTCTCCAACTATTTACCTTTACTTTTAGGTAACCATACTTCTTAAAATAAGAAAAATTCGATATAATTAATATTGTAATATTATGATTGTTTGAGTTGTCTTATTTTTTACATTTCAGTTGATTATAAATATACCTCGTGAGGTTTCATTTGACACACAATATTACCATACAATTTTTGAATGACATCAACGTCAATAACATAAAATTTTTATATGATCATATCATTTTGTTCCTTCTCATTTATTTCTCAATAATCTTGCCGCTTACTGGCGAACTATTGATGGATGTTAGGAAAAAAATTGTTCAAACTCCCATGAAGAATGATACGCATGGAGAAAATAATAATCACAGTCAAAATTAAATGAATTCAAGAAACAATACTAACTTTTATAATATAGGGCCATTACACTGTTAGAATGTGTACATAATTCATGATTCAATAATAATCGAATAAGGGGTAATCGAAATAGCTTAGCTATTTCGATCTGTTATCTTGGATGCTAGAAGTCGAAATGTAGTGGACTTTAGATATTGGGCCTTAGTTTAGTTTACACTATTGGGCCCAGGAAATGTGTCTATATAAGGAGTATTTCCTTGTAAGCAAAATAATGTTTTTCGATCAATTTCACAATATACAATATCAATTTTACTTCTCTCTCTTTTCTTCTAAACTTTTTCTTCTTTATCACAAATATACTTTCTTTCATCCTCTGTTCCAACAAATTGGTATCAAGGAGCTCGGTTGCATTCAAGGAGAATCAAATGGCAAACGGAACAACAACGTCGACACGATTCCAAGAAACCTACCATTTCAAAGGAGAAAACTACCAATATGGGTTGCACAAATGAAAGTCATTTTCGATTTCAAGATGTTGTTGAAATCTTGAATGATGGTGTATGAGTGGAAGCAAATGCGACGGAAGCCCAAGCTGCGACAAAGATCGAGAGGAAGAAAGATCAGAAGCATTGTTCTTGATTCATCGTGTAGATTCGATGTTTTGAGAAGATAATCAAGAAGAATCAAAAGAAGCATGGGACAAGTTAAAGAACTTGTATGGCGGAGGAGAAAATTGAAGAAGGTGAAGTAGCGACGTTGAGAAAGCAATACGAATTGATGCACATGAAGGATGATGAATTGATTTCTGCATACTTCTCAAAGATTGTGACATTGACGAACCAAATGAAAGCATGTGGTGAAACCATCACAGACCTGCAGAAGATAGAAAAGGTATTGAGATCTTTAACAGCAAATTTTGATTATATTGTTGTGACAATTGAAGAAGCAAAGACTCTTTCCGAGATAGAAGAACTTCAAGCTTCGTTAGAGGCTCATGAGATGAGATTGAAGCTAAGAGACTCAGAAAGAGAGAAGGTAGCTGAACAAGCATTGCAATCAAGATTCAACAAGAAAGCTGAAAAATCGAAGTTTCGAAAGCATCTTGCAGATGATGAGAAGTCAAGCAAGAATGCTGATTCGAGAAAAGGTGTGAGCAACAAGTATTCTGGGAAGAAAGTTGACAAGAAAGATAAGCAATGCTACAATTGTCAAGGTTTTGGTCACTTTGCTCGACCCGAAGGAGGAAAGTAGAAAGAGCGAAAGAAAGTGATGAAGCTCAATATGCATGCGGAGATGTTGATTCGATGATGTCGATGATGGTTAATTCTCAATCGAATTCAGAGAAAACCAACATGTGGTATCTGGACTCAGGATGTAGCAATCATATGACTGGTAACAAAAATTGGTTCACCAAACTAGATGAGTCAGTAAAAAGGGTGATAAAGTTTGCTGATGGAAGACACATCGATTCTACTGGCAAAGGAGATATTTCGATAGCCAGAAAGGATGGTGGAAAAGCTACTATCACTGAGGTATTGTATGTACCCTCTATGACAAGTAACTTGATAAGTGTAGGTCAATTACTTGCAAAAGGATTCGGATGAAACTTGAAAGGAATGAGATGAAAGTTTATAGGGATGAGAGGTTAATCATGAAAGCACCTTTGGCGTAAAACAAGACGCTCAAAGTAGAACTCAACACATCGATCACAAATGTCTTGCTTCGATGAAAGAAGACAAGAATTGGCTATGGCACCACGTATGGACATCTAAACTTTAAGTTTATGCATGCTCAATCGAAGAAGATGGTGGTTGGTTTGCCTTATGTGAAGGAACAAAGCAAGTATGTGAGGAATGTTGTAAAGCTAAGGCAAGGAAGGCATTCAAACATGACTTGCCCATGAAATCCAAACGCAAGTTGGAGCTAGTTCACTGATGTGTGGACCATTTGAAGTAAAATCAAATGGAGGCAACAGTATTTTCTTACGCTTATTGATGAATTCACCAGCATATATGGATTTACATCATTGAAAGAAAAGTGAAGTATTCACATTCAAGAAGTTCAAATTGCACGAAAGGCAAAGTGGCGCAAATTGAAGAAGTTGAGAACCGACGGTGGTGGTGAATACATCACCGAATTTGCCAAATTCAGAATGGGAAGGTATAGAGCATGAAGTTATTGCACCCTATACACCTCAACACAATGGCATAGCCGAGAGGAAAAAGTATAACGAACATGACAAGAAGTATGTTGAAAGCTAAAGAAATGCCTAAAAGATTTTAATGCCGGCAAAGAAGATACATTCAACAGTGTCCAACAAAGAGGATAGTTGGAAAACACCTCATGAGGCTTGACCGGATCGCCAAGTGTAAGTCATTTCGTAGTTTTTGATCAATGTGTTTGCATGTACCGAACAATTGAGAAGAAAACCGGATGATCAGTGAAGCTATGGTTCTTATAGGTTATCATTTGAGTGCGCATGTCGTATTCACCAATCAAGATAAACTAATAATCGAGATGTTCGAATCGACGAAAGCAAAGGTTCGATTGAGTCAAGTTCAACACGTGAATCGACACTATTATAACGTGTTCAAGAAGATCCACAAGATGAGTCCTCGAATAGTCGGCGAACAAGGTAACACTTCAACTAGTCGAAATGAAGAACCACCGAGCAAAGTGAAAGAAGGTCGACAAGAACAAGAACCGAATCAACTAGGCTAGCTGGTATGAAAGATTCTCGATCAAGTGATTGATGATGATGGTGATCTAGTTGAAGAAGCCATGATGATGGTCAAGCGTAACCAATCGATTTGAATGAAGCAATGGGTAATTCGAATTGCGAAGCCATGAAAGAAGAACTCGAGCCATTGAAAAGAATAAGACTTGGGAGCTTGTCGAAAGAACGAATAAGAAGCCAATTGATGTAAAGTGGATATACAAAGTGAAACGAAGGCCAAATGGAGAAATACAAAGCAAGATCGGTGGCTAGAGGCTTTCTACAAAAGCCGTGAATAGACTTCGATGAAGTATACACAGTTGCTAGGCGGAAACAATTCAATAGTTGTTTCGACAAAGATATGGGATGGAAAATGCATCAACGGATGTAAAGTCAAGATTCTGAATGGACCATTAGAGGAAGAAGTCTATGTCACTCAACCACCGTGATTCAACGTCAAAGGACGAGTCGAAGGTATATAGATTACGTAAGGCTCTATGTTTAAAGCAAGCTCCTCGAGCTTGGAATAAAAGAATAGATAGTTTTCCGATCGCGTGTTTCACAAGGTGTGTTTCGAACATGGAGTGTATGTAAAAGATATCGATGGTGTCACCGAATCATTTTATGCCTCTATGTAGATGACTTATCGACATCGGAGATGAAGAAGCGAGATAGCAAAAGTCAAGTCAAAGCTAATGCAAGAATTGAAATGTCGATCTAGGTAATCTCTCATATTTTCTAGGAATGGAATTCAAAATATCAAGAAGGAGTATTCTTGCATCAAACCAAGTATGCTCAAGACATTCGAAAAGATTCAACATGAGCAATCAGAAGAAGTCACTCCACTAGAGACAAAAAGTCAAGAAAGAATCGAATGATAAGTTTGTAAATCGACATTGTACAAACAGATCATTGATCCTGAGGTATCTTTGCAATACAAGGCCCGATATTTTCCAAAGTGTGGGGTTGTTGAGCGATTTATGGAGAAACCTCAAGAGTGTCATCTCAATGCAAAGAGGGTGTTAAGATACATAAAGGGAACCATCGACCATGGGGTGTTACCGCCAAAGAAGTCAAGAGCAACACAAGCATTGAAGTTCATGGATATACCGATTCGACTTCATGGAGATCAAGATGAAAAGAAAAGCACCGCAGCTACATCTTCATGATCGAAGGTGCTCCAATCTCGAGCTCAAGAAACAAAGCATTGTGGCTTTGTCATCATGTGAAGCGAATATGTAGTCGCATCATATGCAGCATGTCAAGCAAAGATGGATCAAAATGTTACTTGAAGAACTCAAGATAATGGAGCCAAAGAATATAAGGTTATTTGTTGACAACAAATCGCAATTAACTTGGCTAATCATCCAGGTGTCATGGTCAAGCAAACACATTGAAAGAAGGTATCATTTTCGAGAGATCAAGTAAACAAAGGGAAGATCGAAAAGCATCGCAAGATGAAGTTCAACTAGTCGACATATTCACTAAACCTCCAAGAAAGTCGATTCAAGAGTGAAAGGAGCATCGGGATGAGAAGTCTCGAGAACATGAATTAAGGGAGTGTGTTAGAATGTGTACATAATTCATGATTCAATAATAATCGAATAAGGGGTAATTGAAATAGCTTAGCTATTTCGATCTGTTATCTTGGATGCTAGAAGTCGAAATGTAGTGGACTTTAGATATTGGGCCTTAGTTTAGTTTACACTATTGGGCCCAGGAAATGTGTCTATATAAGGAGCATTTCCTTGTAAGCAAAATAATGCTTTTCAATCAATTTCACAATATACAATATCAATTTTACTTCTCTCTCTTTTCTTCTAAACTTTTTCTTCTTTATCACAAATATACTTTCTTTCATCCTCTGTTCCAACATACACAATATCCAAAGAACAAGATAATAGAGGAAGATGAACAAATACACTAATATTTATTTACCTAGTTGGATCTAATTTAATATATGTTTGTAGAGGAGAGCAACTCTACTATGAAAGGTTGTTATAAAAATTACGAAGAATTCCAAAAAGAGAAAATAGCATCTCATAAAAGAAGAATCCCTAATTTCTATCCAAAAATGTTATTCTTATACCAACTCATACACCTACATCATATTTAACTGTTCACAAATATGATGAATAGTTAAATATTATAAATAATTTTTTTTTTATTTTTAAAAATAATTTAAAAAATATTTCTTTTTAAAAATCTTTTTCTTAAATTTAGGAAATACGAAAATAAAATTATATTATTAACCAACTTCACTACTTAATTAACCAATATTTTAAATTAACCAATTTCATCAATTCATTAATTAATTTTTTATATTTTATTAATCAATTTTATTTTATTATTAAAAATTACTGTTTATATTTTATTTACAAACATTGTTCATTGACACACTATTCATTGACACATTGTTCAAATACTATTCATAAATATTATTTTTTATTTTAAAAATAAATTATATTTATTGTACAAATACGATAAATAATATTTAATATAAATATTTAGTGTAAGAAAAATAATATTTATTGTATAAATACGATAAACAATATTTGATATAAATATTTTGATGTAAAAAGTGGTCTACAATTTACAAATAACACCCCTATTTCTAACCCCTGACAATTTTCACTCAACCCACAAGATCCTAAGAGAAACAAAATCGAAAGCTAAGATCCTACCTTTAATTAAATCTCACTAACAAATCTCCTATAAAATTTGAGAAAGTAAATTACTATCAAATATACTTTTACATCCTTTTAAGTTGATTATAAATATGTGACACATATTACTTTATAAGAATAATTTTGAAATGTAATAATATTTAATTGTATGAAATGAACAAGTTGACATATGCATCTTGTCTTACCACTTTTCTTTTACGAAAAATAACATGTATGAGACAAATATTTGAATTTTTTATATATATAATCAAGTATTAAAAAAAACATAAATAATCATGTTTCAGAGAAAATTAAGCAAATAATTATGTTTAAAAAAATATTCAAGTGAAAGTGTTATTTCAGATGGCGCATACAGTCAAATTTTAAATGAAGGCACCATCTCAGATGGCGCATAGGTGCATCCAGTCTACACTTATGTCGTAAGTTGGTTTACGTTGTGGTTTTACGTTGTGGTTGTATGCCATTGCTGATCATCGCATACATACATTTGTATATTATGTTGAGTCGTGAGGGGAAAAATCACGTTGAGCCGTTAGGGGCAAGATGATTACGTTGAAGGCTTACGCCTTAATGCCTTGGAATTACTGGAAATTGTTTACGTTGGGAGTTTTACTCCGTTGGATCCACATGCATTTGCATTCGTTGAGTTGCATATCATAATATATAATGATGTTGTATTGCATTGAATCATGTTGTTATTGCCGTTGAATTTAGTTACTGTTTGATAAATGTCGTCGCATATAAGTTGTTGTTGATATGTTATTGTATTGAATTGTGTTGTTGTGGAATAGTGGTGTGATCGTAAAACAGTAATTTTATATAATTTGAACTATATATTGTTTATCATAATCTCAATTATATGGTTTGATATCTCACCCTTTACTTGTTTTTGCCGTTGTCTTTATACTAATAACGTGCAGGTAATGAAGAATGAAGAGTTAGTAGCCGTTAGTTCGAGTATGATGTCATTTACTCTGATACATAGCACTCGGGGAAATGAACATTTGTCGTATTTTGTTGTTTCGTTGATTAAATGCGATGATGTTGAATTGAGAAGTTTATTATGTTATTGTTGTTGAAGAATCATAAGATGTTATGTTTTGTTTTGTAAAAACTATTTTAATTTCGCTGCTAGTTAAAGAAGTTGTTTTGTAAAAACTATTGAATGAAAATGACATGATTATGTGTTTACGTTGAGAATTGTGATATCCTGATATTGTTGAAATTGTTATACTCTGATTTAAATTAAATGAACACATGGGATAGAATCAGGGTGTTACAATAGTGGTATTAGAGCAAGTCGGTCCGTCCAGCCAAGTTGTTGAGTCTTTAACAATCGAGTATTGCTAATTATTTCTGAATGTTGGTTGTGTTTTAGTGTTAAGTTGAGATGGCTGGAAGGAACGATGCCACAATTGTTGCTGATTTGGAAGCAATGGCTAATGCAATGGAGAATCAGTCGAATGTTGGCGGGGATGTTGGATCCCGAAGTTTGGCGACTTTTCAGAGGGAGAATCCATCAGTGTTCAAGGGTAAGCATGATCCTGATGGAGCATTAGATTGGATGAAAGAGATAGAAAGGATCTTTCGTGTGATGGACTACACCCAAGCACAGAAGGTCCGGTATGGAACTCATATGTTAGCAAGTGAAGCTGATGAATGGTGGTTAGAAACGCATCAGAGAGTGGAAGTTGCAGGTGAAGAGGTCACTTGGGTTGTGTTCCGTAGGAAATTTTTGAGGAAGTATTATCCTGAAGATGTTCGGGGTAAGAAGAAAATTGAATTCCTTGGGCTGAAGCAGGGAAACAAGTCTGTGACTGAGTATGCTGCGAAGTTTGTGAAGCTAGCTAAGTTCTATCCACACTTTAATGGAGAAGGTGCTGAATTTTCTAAGTGCATCAAGTTTGAGAACGGGTTGCGCTCGGAAATTAAGAAAGTTGTTGGCTATCAGAAGATTCGTGTCTTTTCTAATTTGGTTGGTAGTTGCAGGATCTATGAGGAGGATAGTAATGCTCATCACAAAATTCTTGCCGATAAGAGAGGCAAGAATCATCAGAACCGTGGCAAGCCTTATGATGCTCTAGCCGGTAAGAGTAAATCGGAAGAGGATGACGTTCAGAGAACTAGTGGGGGAGATGCTCCTGCTAAAGTTGTGTGTTTCAAATGTGGACAAGCCAGTTATAAGAGTTATGTTTGTAATGCTGATGTGAAAAAGTGTTTCCGCTGTGGTAAGTTTGGACATGCAATTTTTGAATGCAAACATAAGGATATGATTTGTTTCAACTGTGGTGAGGAGGGACACCTGAGTAATCAATGTCACAAACCAAAGAAGGCACAAACTGGTGGGAAGGTGTTTGAGTTGGCTGGAAACTCCGACGAATAAGTGAGGACAAGTTTACTGGAGGTAAATGTTTTTCCTTGATAGTGTTTTCTTCAATACTGTTGTTACTGCTGATTGTATTTAATAATTAGTATGCGTGTGTTGGAATCGAATAATGTTGGACTGGTTATGACAGGGGATGTAGTGACCTAAGTGAGAACCAAAACGCGACTTAGGATAAATTAGGAAGTGAAGTTAAGGCTAATAGTATCAGATAAATTTTCGAGGACGAAAATATTCCAAGTGGGGGAGAGATGTAACGCTGCGATATTTAATTATTTATTTAATTAAATCTTTAGCTATTTATTTGTGAATTGTTGGTTGATATTATGTTGCGAGGATTTAAGTTGCTGCTTCAGTATTTAAGTCAGTTTAGTCGTAGAAAAATATTGGAAATGATATTATAATTATAAGATTAGTGTTAGTGGGCTTAAGTTGTAGGGATAGTTAGTAGTAGTAATGGAGGTGCAAAGTTAAGCCCAAGTCATATTATTATTATTATTATTATTATTGGGTTAAAAAGAAAAATAGAATATCGGTAGAAAGAATAGGTTTTGTTATCAGAAGAAAAAGAAAGAGGAAATAGGGTTTCTGGAGAACATGATCGTAAAGAAAAGAAATTGCAGACCAAAGAGGAACAAGGATTTTGACGAAGAAAAGTGGATCGATCGAGGAATTCGTAGAGCAACCTTCAATCCAAGGTAATGGTGGGGTTCTTGCTCTATAATTGGGGATATGATGGGCAGTAGGTAGTTAGGAATGTATGATTTTGCTGTTCTGTGTCATGTTACTGTTAGGGATTGAAGAGAATTCCAATTGAATTGTGAAACTTTGGGAAAAACTGGTTTTGGGGTGTATTTGCGCAGCATGATTCGACACATAGGAGTATGTATCGATACAAGCTACTGTGATTTTAAAAACCAGAGACTTGAATACAGTTTGCATCGATACAAAAGGCTTTGTATCGGCTCATGAGGCAAATTCTGAAGGCTTGTGTCGACTCATACGAGTCTTGCGTCGATACAAGTTAGTTTTATATTGATACATAAGAGTATGTATCGACCCATACTGTCTTGGTTTGAGAAAATGGAAATTGTAATGGCCTATGTATCGACTCATACGAGTCTTGCATCGATACAAGTCAGCTTTGTATTGATACATAAGTGTATGTATCGACCCATACTGAGTGGTGAAGAGAAAATAGAGTTTGAGGAAGTGTATGAGTCGACTCATACGATACTTGAGTCGACACAAGCCCCTTATGGATCGATACAAGAGCCCTTGTATTGGCTCATACTGATCAGGAACATAAAATATGTTTATGGGAAACAGTCTCGGTCATATCTTTGCGACCGTAACTCCAATTTAGTTGCCGTTTGAACCGTCAAAAAGTTGAGTTTATGGTTTAGCCTATAATAGTACTTGTAAATACAGTAGGTGAAATTGTGATGACTTGATGTAGTTCCCATATGTGAAATCCGTTGTTGTCGTTATTGTTGAACGTTGTTGTAGAGGCTTTGATAGCTAAAGTTGATGGTTTAATTGTTCTTGATTACGTGATAGGCCTATGGCTAGTGTTGATAAATCTATTTTGTTGAGCCGTAAATGGAAAATTGATTACGTTGGCCGTAAGGGGCGAAATGAATATGTTGTAAGCTGGTTTACGTTGTGGTTTTACGTTGTTGTTGTTGTATGCCATTGTTGATCATCGCATACATACATTTGCATATTATGTTGAGCCGTGAGGGGAAAAACCACGTTGAGCCGTTAGGGGCAGGATGATTACGTTGAAGGCTTACGCCTTGATACCTTGGAATTACTGGAAATTATTTACGTTGGGAGTTTTACTTCGATGGATCCACATGAATTTGCATTCGTTGAGTTGCATATCATAATATATAATGATGTTGTCTTGTATTGAATCATGTTGTTATTGCCATTGAATTTAGTTACTATTTGATAAATGTCGTCGCGTATAAGTTGTTGTTGATATGTTGTTGTACTGAATTGTGTTGTTGTGGAATAGTGGTGTGATCGCAAAACAGTAATTTTGTATAATTCGAACTATATATTGTTTATCATAATCTCGATTATATGGTTTGATATCTCACCCTTTACTTGTTTTCGCCGTTGCCTTTATACCGGTAATATGCAGGTAATGAAGAATGAGGAGTTAGTAGCCGTTAGTTCGAGTATGGTGTCATTTGCTCTGATACGTAGCACTCGGGCGGAATGGACACTTGTCGTATTTTGTTATTTCGTTGATTGAATGCGATGTTGTTGAATTGAGAAGTTTATTATGTTATTGTTGTTGAAGAATCATAAGATGATATGTTTTGTTTTGTAAAAACTATTTTAATTTCGCTGCTAGTTAATGAAGTTGTTTACGTTTGAATGAAAATGACATGATTATGTGATTACGTTGAGAATTGTGACATCCTGATCTTGTTATACTCTGATTTAAATTAAATGAACATGTGGGGTAGAATCGGGGTGTTACAACGGTCGCTTTGGTGCAACTCCACTATGTTGAACCGTATCATTGCAGTTTTTGTCATCCAAATTGTTGCATCATCGTGGTTGGGTTCATGATCCAAACCTAAATACGGTCTCCAGATAAATTGCAGATAAAATTAAATTAGAACCGTGATAAATTTAAAAATAATTAAGTTAAAAGATAAAGATTGTAGAGGTACTACTAACATCATCTGGTCCAAGGTGTTCCAAGAGATTATGATATAGCCATTGTTTTTGCGACTTGCATATAAAATACATTTGCCCCTTGCTCCGAACCCACAAGTTGAATGAGAAATAAATCATTGAAGAAGAGAAGATGAAGATAATAACAATGATTTGATAATTACACTCATCAACGAGAGATTTACTTTGTTGTTCGATGAAAATCTAAAGGTGATAAATGAAGAATGAGCTATAAAAATCACATGATTAAGAGGTAGATGATCCACATAGAAAGGCATGGTTAAACCACACACAGATTGATCAAATGTGGAAACTCTGAAAAGGGATTCAATACAATAGAAAGGCTAGTTGCGATCTATGGCATGGAAACTTTGCACTATGCTCGAACTATTATACTATAGAAACACTGTCACCGTATGCCCCAAATGATAGTTGTGTCAACGAGAATAGAATTTTTAATCGATTGTTCTAGGCTTTTGAACCATAAAAGGGTTCGCGTCATGCAAACGTATTATTCAGATAGATGAAACGTGATTGTATGAAAAATACAAAGACACACTCCTGATGACAGTTGCACAAAATAATTATACTATAATTTTTTTTTTTGGGTTCAAATTTTTATTTTATATAAATGAGTCATTAATGATTGTTTTTGAATGAGAATAGTTGTTTATGATTAATTATAAATTTTTTAATTATACATTTTTTACAATTACTTGTCTCCTATAAATCATAAATTTTAAATTACTCTATCTATATTATATTACTGACATGTATTTCTTTATCTATATAATATATTTAATTTATTTTTTTATTCGGTTTCTCTAGACTGCTTTGTAGTAGAGTGAGTGATTGAAAAAGGAAAAAAATCAAATAACATTTTGATTAAAAAAACTACAAATCAAAGTAAAATTCAATCTGACTTAAGAAATTATCTAAATCTTTGATTTTTTGCATTTTAATCGATTTTACTGGTTTCTAATTTATATTCAGATCTTTTACAATTTAATTTTTAAATTCAAATAAATTGACTAGAGTTATGATTTTCAGATTGATCGATTGAACCGTCTTACCGGTCCAATTTTAATTATTATGGTTTTGGACAAACCCACTTAATATAATTTATGAAATTAGTGTCTGTTTTAAGTTTAAACATTTTTTTCTCTCTCATAATTTTCTTCTTGACAGACAAAAGACACCATCAACTTTTAGTGCAAAAGAGTGAGAAGATGATAAAAATTGTTTAAATTTTAAAAAAAATGTTTATTTTATGAAATTATTTAAAATCAATGATTTAATTAGTATTAATAAAAAATAGAAAAATTATCATAAGTTAACGATAATTTTTCACACTTTTATTTGTTTACTTTTTCTACTTCTAAGAATGAGTCATTGAATAAGGTGGTGAAACATATAATTTTTATAATGGGACAAAATATTACCATAGATCAATTAAATTTTGTATTTTTATAATATCTAAATGAAAAAAAATTAAACTGATTATATTTTATCATATCACACACGAGAAATTATTTATTACTAACTTAATTTTTTTTATACGTGAATATAAATGTGAGAACAATTATAAAACACAAATATTAATCATTAATTAATTAGCTACATTTTGTAATGGTTAACAATTTTCAAATAAAATTCAAAATAAATATAGTAAACTAATTATAGTGTATGTCAAAAATCATACATAAACAAAAAATTTGAAACTTATATGTCATACCTGAGACTATAATTATAATAAACCAAGTATTTGGCAATATCAATATAAATATGAGAACATTTACAAAGTACAATACATACACTGCACAAACATTTAATATTAGTTAGATAAATTTTGTATTGATTAACAAATATTCAAATGAAATTAAGAATATATAAAGTAAATTATTTATAATGTATGTCAAAAATCAAACATAAACAAAATTGTTGAAACCTATATTTGAAATACACGAGACTATAATAATTAATAAATCAAGTACTATGTTAATATATTCACTATAAAAGAAGATTGATTATAATAGTTTAATTATAATTTTCACAATTTTGTTCATGTTATATTTTTTTCTACTTAAAAAATGTTGAAACATACATTTCATACCCAAAATAATTTGTACAATACTAATTATCTAATTAAAATTATGAATTTTTTTATATTTATAAAAAAATCAAATTAATTATATCTTAATAACAAATCACTCATGAAAGATTGGTATATTTTAGAAAACAATTTGTCAATAATTTATATAAAAAAAGGGGACCAGTTTTTATAATAAAAGATATAGGATAAATATTCACTATAAAAGAAGATTGATTATAATAGTTTAATTATAATTTTTTTAATAGGGGTGTTCAAAATATAGTTAATTGAATAGGTATAATGCATATGTTGGGGTATATTAAGAAGGTTGTAGAGTGAATGTTACAGTGGGACCAAAAGTTCGACTTGTCTTAGGTGGTGTCATAATCTCTGCAAAAATAGTAAGAATAACAAGAAAATAAGAAAACTAAAGTATATAGTGCATTAGTAGAGAGAAAAGAGAGATTAAGAAAGTTTGGATGAGAAAAAGAGTGATTGAAAACCACTTTTATAGACCAGTCAAGCGCGTAATGCACCCGCGTTGATATTTATGCGTCCGCGTTGGCTAACAATATGGCCAACAGACATTAATACAAGGGTTAAAATCAATCAACACTCCCGTGTATAAGAGTAGCGCGCTCACGTGGATTCTAGGGTGCCATACCCCTATTTTGTCTGACTTTTATTTAATTCATCTGATGCATGTCAGTTTGTCAAGTTTTGAATTTTTATCCTATGCATTTCCATCATCGAATAAATTCGACCAAACTCAACATTTTATATATGGTAAAAGTTGACTAAATATCATGCATCATTGGTCATTGTTAAAAAATCATTTAAATCATCACATTATTCTATTAGGAATATTCATTAATCATATCATACATCATAATAAAAGTCAAAGGGGAGACAACATTTCACATGTTGAAGAATTTGACTTAATTTGAATTTTTATTATGCAATTAAATAATAATAATAATAAATTCATGGTCAATTGATTTATCATCATAATATCCATTTTGAATTTTATAAATCATTTTTTTTGGTGGAATGGAGGGCCAGAGGCCCAAAAGAGAAAAACTTATAGCGAGACTAACCTCGAAATAGAAGAACCTAGAACATCATTACTAAGTAAATGAAAAATAAACATCGGATATTCATCCTTAAAAAAGAGTTCTTCGCCACTAGTAGCTCCAAATTTGGCTAGTGCATCTGCGTAGAAATTAGCTTCTCGATAGCAATGAGAAATTTTCACCTCTCCAACGCTTTGAACTTGAGTTATGATTTGATTAACTAAAGCAAGAGTATCCATATTTATTGCTCTTCCATTAGTAATCATCTCAATAACATTTGTGGAGTCCACATTGACTTCAACTTTTGTGAAACCCAACTCTTTAACTAAACGAATTCCTTCGAGGACACTCCAAAGTTCCACTTTAAGGATGCTACATTGCCCCCAAGTACCTGGAAAATCCGCCTAAGCATGATCCATCTATACTCCGAATAATACCTCCACAAAACAAAACAAAAATTTTTATAAATCATTTTAATGCAACATAAAGCAAAACAAAAAATCAATGTTCCTAAACTACCCTTTTTAGAGCCTATAAATAAAGTCATTCTCATTCACAAATCTTACCAAGAACAACTTTGCACAAATTTCTCTCCAATTTTTATGTCACTCTTTATTTTTCTTTATTTAGGTAGACTTTTAATGTTTATTTTTATTTAATTTTCTTTGCATTATTATTATTGCTACATTTAGTTAGTATCTTAATCATCACCATATTGCATGGAAACTCCGTTGATTTAAAATCAAGAGTTTAAAGTGATCTTGAACCTCCATGAGCAAAAATGATTAAGTATTAATTAATTTTCTTTTTTTCTTAAATGTTTGTTATTTATTTGCTGTTTTTGAGCATAGATCCTCGTTTATAAGACCGAGTAGATGAGTTTTTATTATTCATTTGATTAACCCCATGAAAATTGTGCAAGTTATGGCCAAATCAAGTCATAAGAGGGTTGCTGCGTTTTTTTGTTTTTTTCCCATAAATTTTTGTTGTTTATTTGAGGATTTTGAGCATAGAATCTTGTCCGTGTGATTGTGTAGATAAAATTTCATTATTCATTTACTTAATTCTATAAAAAAATTTAAAAAAATGTTATGACATTTTTACTATTTTCTTAGAATTTTTTTCATTTTGATGCTACATGAATAGTAATCAAATGTGAGATTGGGGAAGAAGTTTTCCTACACCCCCACTTGATTGCTCAACGGACTCCTACGGGACCCCCCTCCTTTGGACCTAGAGCATTTTCTTAATTACACCTACATTTTGTAGCTCATTTTGTCTTTTGTTTATTTTTATTTATTGTTTTTCTTGCTTTTCTTTTTAGAAATAGGGTCTTAAGCCCTTTTGTTTTACTCTTTCTGTTTTTCTTGCTTTTCTTTTTAGAAATAGGGTCTTAAGCCCTTTTGTTTTACTCTTTCTCACTCTTGTATTGACAATGCATTTCCTTCTTTTTTATTATTTCCTTTATTTTTATTTTATTTTGTATTTTACTTTATTTCTTTTAGTTTTTTATTCTCATTCTCCCCATATAACAAAATGTATCCCTCTCTCTTGCTTGTACTTTATTTCGCTTTTGATTCTTGCTTTATCTTAGTTTAGATAGCTTGAATAATCGAATAATAAGATAATTAAAAGCAACCATTTTTTCACAATAAAAACGCTCGATCAATATCGAGCCATTTTAAAAATAAAAAACAAAATGAACTTAGAGGTTTCTAGTTTGAAAATCTTGATAAACATCAAGAGCGTTTTCTAAAACCAATAAGTCAATCGCTTGTGTGTTCACTCACTTCACAAATAAATATCCTTTTCATTAACCTAAAACCTTTTCAATACCATTTACACTCAAATTATTTTCATTTTCAAAAACAACCAAACACTTTCATGAATAAACCTCGGTCAACACCAAGTCGATTTTCCATCCAAATGCATTAAACTATTGGTCAATACCAAGTTCTTTTCAAACTATTGGTCAATACCAAGTACATTAAACCATTGGTCAATACCAAGTACATTTTCAAACCTAAACCAACCTAGCGTAGTTCCCAAAACTACGTATGTCTTGAGTTCTTCACTGTACCAGAACATAGGTCTAACACCCCAATTTTTATTTACTAATTATTTTATTTATCTATTTATTTTATTAATTATTATATGATATAGTAATTAATTAATTTAGGTGATTATTTGAATAATTGATTTAATTGGAATATGTGTGTATTATATGTTATTGGGTTATTGAGTGTGAGAATAGCAAAATACACATTTGGGCCTTGGTGATGGATTAGTGAGAAAATTAGATAAGTCCATTTGAGAAATAAGAGTTAGTAAGGATTTTGTAAAACAAGAGATAAGATAGAATTAGAAAGAGAAAACAAGAAAACTAAAAAGAGGAGGAAAATAGGAGAAAAAAAGAGAAAGATAAGAAGAGAAGGAAGAACCCTAAAAGTGTCTTCACATAAGGTAAGGGTGAGTCTTTATTGATTTATGAGATTATATGATATGGGTAATGGGTAGTGGTATGAGTTAGGAATTTCAATTCTAGACTTTGACATGTTACAGTTGAATGAAATTTATGTGGTAATGTGTTATATTGATGAATTGAGAGTTTGAAAATGTTACTAATGATACATGTTATTAGGAATTGAAGCTTGGAATTTTTTTTGTGTAATGGGTGAGAGTTGGGTATGTTTGGGTATAAGTGAAAAGTGATTTTCGTGTTAAAAATGGTGAAAACTGCTTCTGTGTAGTAAGCAATGGATTGGAATTTGATTGCAATTGATTGCTCTGTTAAAAATTTGTGAAAAATTGTTTATGTACAGGGTGCAATCGATTGCACGGTACTGGACATCATTTTTGTAAAACATCAAAAATTCATAACTTTTGAACTGCAACTCTGTTTGAGTCCCCGTTTGAAGCGTTAGAAAGCTAGCACAATATTTTTTTTCAATAAAAGTAGTTTTGTTGGTAGTATATGATATAACCATCGTGTGATTGTGAAAAATGACATGTATACATGCTATGTATTTGTGAATTGGTGTTGTATTGGAATGATAGTTTGTGTATTATTTGTTATGTTTGGTGGATTGATGATGAATGTGAATAATATGGTTTGACATGTTTGCTATGTGGTATTGTGAAGTGTTGAATTGAGAATTCAATGAACATAGTACTTGAATTTATGTATATGTATGTCATGATATGATGTTCGTGAGACACTTTTAGTGAGGAGAGAAAGAGAGAATAATAAAAGAAATAAGGATTTGTATTATTCAATTGTACAAATAATGATACAACCTAGGACTATTTATATACAATCCTAATTGGGCTTGGGTCTACACAACTTGGATTGTATTTAAATATTAGACCTAATCTAATCTAATCTAATCTAATCTAATATTTTTACCAAATCTAATTTAATATTACAACACACCCCCATAATCCAAGTTATCGAACATCCTCAAAAATAGTCAATATGAACTATTCCTAATTTCTTTCTCAAATTCAAGAATATGTCAATCTTGAATCCTTTGGTAAAGATGTCGGTCAACTGATTGACATTGTTTGCTATATGTTATTAGGATGTGTTGAAGTGATGAATTCTATGAGAATGCATGATGTAAGATTGATGGCATAAAAAATATATGTTGTGCAATGGATTAATAATTCAAAAGGAGATGAATTATGAGATATATGCCTGTATGATTAAGATTGAGAGATGATGTTAATTGCATATAATTGTTGGTGTATGTATGTGCAATGGTGAAGATAATTCACATATGATGAATTATGTGTTATATGCTTGTATGATTAAGATTTAGAGATGGTATTAATTTTCATATGATTTGTTGAGATTGCACCTGCATCATTTGTGTCAAGAGGCTATGTCTGATAGTTTTTGCAAGGACTAGTGGTTTGTCCCAAAATTGGAGTGGTTTTGAAAGCTTAAGGCGAATGGAGATTTTATTGGTGATTATCTATCTGGAGTGGACCGGGTTTAAACGTAAAAACCTTGTAAGGATAATAATTGGTACCACATGCATTTGCATTGTATCGAGTTGCATTGGAGTCACATGTGTCGATGTGAAATTTTGAATTGATATGCAAAATATGCTATTGTTGTGAATAATTCATTTTGTGGTAATTGTGATTGATTCCATTGAAATATGAATTATGAGCTATGTTGTATATGTAAACACATATGTTGGATTATATTATGACAAATACATGATTACGTGAAGTATGATGAATTCATTATGATGTTTGTATGTTGTACATTACTTATTATTATATATTTCTATAATGATGTGAATTCTCACCCTTATGTTGAAATGATATTTTGTACGACATTGCTTAGGTACCAAAGATTGTGGTGTTTCTTGCGAGAATTAGTTGGAGGAGATTAATCTCTTGTTTATCTGTATACTAGATAGTTGTCATGTCATGGTCATGTAACACGGGGAATATTTAGATTCATGTAATATTTGTTATATTTATGTTTTTTGGAGAGATGTTGTCATACTCTCTGAATATTTATATTATATTCAAGATTATGTAATAGCCGCCCTTAGTGCCCAATTTTTTTTGAAATGATTGTCAGTATGGAATTTCAATCATTTATTACCATTTTGAAGTGAGAATTATTTCGTTGTGATATGCATATGTTATCAATATATGAAACATGAATTTTTTTTTAAGGTGTTATGTGCATAACTAATGTATATTTTATTCTGATTTATAATATATATTATGTGTGGGTTTTAGGCGGTGTTACAATATGTAGGAGCGAGATCCAACATTTTATTAGACCACCTTTTAAAAATACAAAAACAACCTTTTTCCAAAGTGATATTTTTCTTAACCATTCGCCAAAGTGCGAGTCTTTTTTCACCTTTCGCACAAGTGCGAGTCTTTTTCACCCAAGCACAAGTCTGTTTACTGTGGAAAATGGTAAACAACCGCTGGTCCTCCCTAAGTCCTAAAACTAAGGGTTACTTGCAAGATGGACCAGTTGATCTCAAGACACGTGCTAAGATTTGATATATTGTACTGATTCTATAAGCAAAGACCCTAGTCCAGAAACGGTTTTCAAAGACCAAGGGAAACATCACAATGGCTTTCCACACAGACTGAACTTTAACTACCTGCTAACCGACTGCAGGTACTGGATGAACAAGACCCAACAGTTGACGTTGACGTATTTTTGTAAAAGATTCGTTCGAAATAAGACATAAGTAAACAAACAGTAAAGATAAACTTAAATATAAATTGATTGCATTGAAAATTAATATGGTGATTCACGTACATCAAACGCTTGAATGCCTCTTTCTTCCTTTAACGCGGAATTGGACAGAGTTTTGGCAAGCAATTTGAAGATACAAATGAACACACCTAAAATTCTAACATACTGACTTATTTATAGTATTTTACAAGATAACTGCTAAAAAGTAATCAACAGACGAGATTTAAACTAGAGGCAATTGCTGCACACGATTTCTCCATCCGTTTAACGCTTCGGACCCATGATCTTCTAAGACAACTGCCCACAATATCCTTGTTCTGACTTTTTCCCGCTTCATGACTTCAGAAGGAGCTAATTGCTTTTGGTCTCGATATACTCTTAAGGCGTAATAATATTTTCTAAGTCCCCGGGACTTCATCTTCGACATCATGACCGTTTCGACAAAAGCCTTCATTCGACCCAAACTTATGTATGATCGACCAACCCATCATCTTGTCAACCTAGTTTTATTGTCGATGCAATTTGTTCTGGCTGTTTGGTAGATTTGGGTTGGCTTTCTGACTTAGCTTCTCAACCGACATGTGTTTTCTGGCACTTCCAACTTAGCTTTGTACAGCTTTTCCCAAAAACTATATTTATTTAAGGTTAGCTTTTAACTTGTAGGAACATTCACCTTTAAGCAGTGCATTCAAACATACTTTACAAATTTCCAGTTAACAAAATGCCCCCCAGAGATGCCATTTTCGAATTCCTGATCCTGTCGAACATGAGATAATGGTATCTATGAAGTTGCGTCTTCTGTCGGTTTAGTCGTTTCCGCTACCATTGAAGATAGCTCACTGTTTCCAGTCTTTTAGTGACGTCAGGCAATCATGGAAACATATCTGCTTTTATTTAGAGACGTGGGAACAATTAATGTTTGACCATCATTACTTTTGGTAGCAAGTATGGACCACCACGATTGCAGCTTAATCTGGCCACACGTGTCCCTCGACGAACACGATTTCGAGCCTAAGGGGCGCAAGTGTGAAATAGTGATTCAATTCAGATATTTTATCTTGGAATTAGAGTAATCTAAGTTTGATTTTATGTCTTGTCATGCAATCCTATTAGCATACATCTAAACTGTGTAGATATGTATAGAAAGTAAAGGTGCGGAAAGTAAAAGTCCTAAGTTATTACAGGATTTTGGGGCAGTTGCATAATAAGAGGTGCAGAAAGTAAATTGCGAGAAATTAAATGTCCACTATTACAAAAATAACCTTGCAACCTATTGTTCGTGTTAAAAAGTGACGCGCTAGAGGATTCGAATATGAATTCAGATTCTCTGGCTCGAAACGATTTACTCTTTTGATTTGTTTATAAAGATGCCGCGAGCATCAAGCTTTATTATTTTCAACACAAGAAAGATGATTTAATGATTATGAAAAAGGGGAAAGATGTTAATACCCTCAATTGATTTTGATATGCGTAACGACTAGCGTAAACTAGACGCAATGCATTGGGGAGATTCTGAGTAAGGGGGATTGTTATATAAAGGGAATAGATGGAGCACCCTAAATATATATAGTTATCTATAGCTTTATATATGAATATGTTTGATATGTTTGTGTGTTTTTTAATTGCTATTTCTATGATTGGGAAAGTTTCTCCTTTGGGATTTTAAGAATGATAGATTATGTGGGATCCTAGGTTTTGTTATTATTGTGCTCGCAAAGATCTGTGGATCTTGCATACATATCCCTAGTGGGAATCGGAGCATTTGTAGCTCGGATCTACAGGGATCTATGGTTTGTTTGGTCTGAGGGAGAAATAAATTTGCTCGACAAGGATGAGACCTTGTGCCTACGTATTCTCAAAAGGATGTTGAGAAAGTCAGAGCAATCGTAGTTCCCACTTATGCTAGTGGAAAGCAACGGGATGTTAGTAAGAGACAGACAAATGTCATCTTAATGAAAAAATTTATCTAATCTATTTCATCACATACATTTTGAAAAGTTTGTCTGATAAAAATATTTCATCGTAAGTTATAGGTGTTTTGCTTGAGTGTACAAGCGTTACCACTTACATGTTTAAGAAAGATGTTTGAAAAAGCTGATTGAATCTTTTAACTGTAAGTATTGGGTGTTTTGCTTGAGTGTACAAGCGTTACCACTTACATGTTAAGAGATGTTTTTGTTTGAAAAGAGTTTGAAAAAGTTTTGAAAAAGTTTTGACTGTATGTGATGTGATAGATGAGATACTTCTTCCATAGAGATGATAGATGTCTAAATCTCGAGGAGAAATTGATTTGGATTAAAGGGATGCTTTTAAGAAGCACGTGGGTCCTTGTATTGTTAGCCCAAGAGAAGGCATTCTGAGGGTCATCGAGGGTCCTTGTATGAAGATCAAGAGGAAGCTATAGGGTATGGCTGGCTTTGGCTTTAAAAGGGATTTCACCGGGAAACCATCCTTTTGGAATTAAGAGCAATTTCACCGAGAAATTATACTCTCTGGGTTCTATCCTAACGCGGGTGATTCTTTGTATTGTAAGCCCAATAGGAGGCTGTGAAGAGATTTTATGGTCTCTTTCATTGTATGATGCCCAAGAGAAGGCTAAACTCAATGAGGAGTTCTTTTGAGCGAAGCCCAAGAGGAGGCTCAACAGGAGTGTTGTCTTATATGAAGCCTAAGAGGAGGCTAAACTCGGATGAATGAGTTTTCTTATATAAAGCCTAAGAGAGGCTGAACTACGTGGGAAGAGTTATCTTGTATAAAGCCCGGAGGCTATAGCGTGGGAACCTATTGGTTAGACTAGTTGTTATGTTATAACTAGACAGTTGTATAAACAAATGTGTGTGTGTGATATGTATTCACAGGAGTTTATGAAGGAAATATAAACAATGCATGATGTTTATTTACAAAAGTTTATGAAGTAAATATAAACAAGTGTTTGTGAAACGAACGTTTGAAACGAGCGTAACTTGATTATTTACAAGTTTGAATGTGTACAAGGAAGTAAATATGTACACGAACGAGTATTTATGTACAGGAGGATGTGGATGTACATAGGAGGGTTAGGACTTACACCATAAGGGAGGCCCATTGGTTTGAAAGCAGTTTCACAGGGAATAATGCTCCTTTCAATACCAATGGTTTTCAGTGTATATACAGACGAAACAAAAACGAACGATCGAATTTTATCTGTGAAAGATATCTGTATTATGTACAGACAAAGATTTGTATAAAAATAATTTTGATATGTACAAGGAAAATATGTATGTACATAAAGAATGTTGGTTTGTATATACACAAGTGAAGTGAAAACAAACGATCGAAGTTTGTCTGTTCTTGAGTATAAAAAGTATCTGTGTTATGTAAAGATAAAAATTTGTATTTATTTGAAGAAAGTTTGATATGTACAAAGAAATATTATGTACATAAAAGAATGTTATGGGACTTACACCGTGAGGGAGGCCCATGATCGATTAAGAAATTCGAGAGAAAACGAATTCGGTTTTATCGTTAAAATCGGATCGATCATGGCAAAAAGATGTAAGTTGATAAAAAGTTTTGAAGAAGTGATTTTGAAAGTGTTTTGAAATGTAAGGTTTACTTATGAGAAGTTTTGAAAAGAATCAGAAGTCAAAAGTTTGAAAATTTCACCTTTTAAAGTGTTTTGAAAAAGTGCTCAGAACGTCGTTTTCGGCTCGATTAAAATATAATCAGATGAAAGTTTTTTTCTGAAAATTTTTGCACTATCATAAAATAGATACATTTATTGACAAGTGTACAAAATATCACCTCAAAATGAGGAGTTTTGATTGGTTAGAAAAAATGTGAAAGTTTGTAAGAAAAATGAAGAAAATATGAAAATGTTTAAAAAAAATGGTCTTGTGGAGAGTTGAACCCATGACCATTGGGGTGGCATACGTGGCACAAAGGACTAAAGGCGTGCTGGAAACCACTGGGACAAGCTTGCTTTTGTGTATTTGAACCAACAACACGTGTTAATAAAAGATTGGAAAATTTAAATTTGGAAAAAACTCAAGAACACGCGCGCATCCATGTTCTTCTTCTTTGATCCTCCGATCCTTCAATCCAGGCTAAAATCCTTGTTTCTCAATGAAATTGGATGAAGTAAACATGAAAATTGCTCGAAATTTAACAAGGAATTCGATGGTGGTTGTTAATTGCATTTATTTTTGGTCTAACACGATTGAATTTCTGGAAAACGTGAAGAACCCTAGAACTGGAAATTCTAAATTAAATGATGTATGGTTGATGATTTTTCAAATTGTTTGAGGGTTAAGGATCGTGATAGGTGCAGAAAACAAATGGCCAAGAGTTTTTTCATTTAAATGCAAGGAATCATGAGATTGAGTTTCGAACTCCTACCTGTTCAAGTTGAGATCGAAGATGGTGTTGGAGTGTTTCCAGAACTTGTTTGATGATTGTTTGAGCTTCAACGGATGTTAGGGAAGGTGTATGATCACCCTGCTTGCCTCGAATCACCCTGGAACTCTCCAGCCAAGTCCACCTGCATCAACTGAAAATGGAAGCTCGATTTGGAAAAAACAGTTAGTTGTTAAGGGTCTGGATCATTCATATGATGTTCATGGATGATGTTTGGATGCTTGGAACACAAGTTAATCAAGCCTAGCCATGAATTCGAAACTTAAGGAAGTTTGTACAAGTTTATGTTCATGAGATGTGATTTCTGGTTTCTAGCTTAGTTGTGTTAATCTTAAGCTTCAAACAAGTTATATATTGATTATGAAATGTGTTTGACACCAAAACTTTCCATGGTTTTCATTAATTTTCAAAATTGCAAGTTTGCTCAAAATGCATTATGTTTCTTGATTTTGAAGAAAGAAGAGAGAAAGCATAACTTTGCATTGCTTTGGTGTAATTTCAAATGGCCAACATGACCTCTATTTATAGGTCAAAAGTTCTGAAAAATTAGGCACAAGTACATGGCATTGGTAATTCAAAGTTGCCTTAAAGGGCAAGAAAGTCTTTTGCAAAAGGAAAAGGAAGCTTCCTTTTTTAACCATGTGTGATTTTTCCAACTTGATCCAATCCTACAATTATTACCTCTAGCTGATATTTATCAGCCCTAATCTTCAATTTTGGCAAGGTGGCATTGCTTCTAGATGAAGAAATCCAAAAATGACCTATAATTTGAAGTTTTGAACTTTGAAAATCATGTTCATGGAGCCTTATGTTTCAATTTCAAAAGTATATCTAGACTCCATGGATTTGAGAGTTCTTGGACATTTTGGAAAGCTTGTTTCAAGGGCTACAACTTTCATGTTTTGAGTTTTTTCCAAATCAAAGTGGAACTATGTGAAACAATGCCATGAAGTTTGGAAAAAATAAGAAATTTCAACACTTGAAAATTTTTCTAAGTGTTGGAACTTTTGACTTTTTGTTGACTTTTCTAAATTCTTTGATTTTTTATGATCATGATGGATCATTTGAAGTATTTTGATGTTGGAAAAAGTTTTGTTTTGAAAAATTTGACCAAAAGTCAAAGTTTGACTTTTCTGTGCAGATGAATTTTCATCAGATGTTTCCAAAATTGACTGATGAAGTCTGTGAACTTTTGTGATGTTGTATCTAAGATATAATGACCAATCTCTATCCAAAAAAGTCATTCCTTGCTCAAAAAATCAGAGAATACTCATCCTCGATCAAAACCCTAATTGGTCGATCCTCGATTGATTGATGAGAAAAATTGGATATCTGAGGATTGAAGGTTGATATTTTGATCAAGATAGATCAAATGAGGTGAGAAAAACTCAAACCCTAATTGGTTGCCTCTTGAATCAGATGAAAATTTGATTAAACCCTAATTTTGACCTGTGAATGCTACACCCGATTAATGCTGTTCTGAGATGTTAGTTATGCAATGATGCAAATGTAAGGTGGTATATTAGGTCAAAAATTGGGGTATGACACCTATACATCGATTTTTAGAATTTAAATGCGAATAAAGTGATAAATAAATGAAATAAAAATGTTTATGATGTTAGTAAAAATATTTTATGTTAGTAATCCTAATTACTAGAAAGGAAAATATTTTTGTGAATTTTCTGGATTGATTTTAATTGAGAAAATAAATTAAAAGTTAATTTTAAGATCAATTAAACAATTAGTTTAATTTAAAGAAAATAAAATTATTTTTTGTGTTAAAAATAAAAATAAAGATTTTAATGACCTAAATCTAAAAGAAAAATATTTTTGTGATTTTTGTTGTATTTTAGAAAATTATTTGAAAAATTAAATAAGAAAAGAAAAATAGAAAATAGTAAAAATAAGGGTTAGTGAAAATTGGTAAAAATTAGAGGTAGCCCCTGGGGATCAAATCCAAGACCTCTCCTTCACATGTGCACCTCCCTTGCCATCTGTGCTGGACGTGTTTGCTGTTTGAATAATGAAACAATGATAATATATATGAAAATATTTTCCAGAAATTCATTCGAATCAAAAATGCGCGCCAAGGTCTTCATCTTCTTCGTTGAGACCCAGACATATACCTACGGTTTTTAGTTCGTTACTATAGCCTATAGTGACAGTTGTTTTTCGTAGTCATAGTTCCTGCAAATCAAAAAACTAAAAATACGAAATAGAAATTAGTTGTGAGGACATGGATCGACTGGGTTTGTGTTGTACCCCAATTTTTTCCCCTAAGGTCCCTCGTCATCTCATCATCATAATGCATTAAGATCACAAACAAGGTTGGGCTCTAATGGTTGTCTTATTCCTAAGTTTGCTCTCAAGGAATCTCTAACTGTGTTCTGCATGCTTGATTGATCTGCATTTATTTCATCTGCTAACCTCTGATTAAAATACAAAAAATATTTATTTTTGTCTTTGTATAGTTGTATTTTTGTAGGTGTCAATCCAAGACATCAGGCGAATGTAAGTTTTTCCGATGTTTTTTCCCAAACTTTATTTAAAACCATTTTTTCAACAAAAAAAAGGGTGCCATCGATTTGCACATTGGAGCAATCGATTGCTCCCTGGCTATTTTCAGCAAATTTTCAAAAAATACACTTAGTGCAATCGATTTGCACTAGAGTTTAATCGATTGCACTATGCAGAATTTTGAAAAATTGGGCAATTTTCAAGGTTGTGGGCTTGGGCTCCAATTTATTTTTTTATTTTCCTTAAATTTCGAAATTAATTACTAATTGATTCAATTTTGGCTCCAAAATCAATTTCCAAGCCTAATTCTAATTTCCAAACCAAACTCCAAACCACCACTCATTCCTAAGTCAAAACCTTATAAATAGAGGCCTTCTCTCATTCAAATCTCAAGCTTTTGATAGACAAATACACCTTGTTAAAATTTCTCCTGATTCTCTCATTTTCCCCAATTCTCCAAATTCACTCAAAGCTCTTTCTTCTTCAAAAAAGATTGGTGAATTCTTCATTGGAATTCTCCAATTCTTTGAGCTAAACCTCCATACACTCTCTTTTTCTTCTTCAATTCCTTAGATCTAGGCTTGTGATTCTGATTTTTGAAGTTGAAGTGAAGCAATTTGAAGTGTTACTCTTGCAAATTTTTCTCAAGATCTACAAGTGGTGAGTGTTGATCTTCATCTTTGATTATGTGATCTCTTGATAATTGTTGTTGTTTGATTTTTCTTTGCTCATTTGAGCATTTTATTTTCTTGTTATTTTAAATTTTCTCACTTGAGCTTTATTTTTCCTTTTCCAAAACACTTAATAATTCAACCTAAATATAAAAAACTTTTAATTAGACTTGGTTACTATCCCTATGCTCGGAGTTTGACTTTGGACTTAGGATTAGGACCCCTACCTCAGCTTGGAGTTTTTTGTGCCCTTGGTGTTATTCAGTCTTGTCTGGTTATTATCTTTGTATGCAGGTTATTCCGTTATACTCGATTAAGAGTGGATTTTCTCCAAATACAGTCGTTACTCTGCCCGTTTTTCTTAAGATGAGAGTTCACCTAAAAGCATTGACTTATCCGAAGCTTGGTTTTTTTTGTCCGATTATTTGTTGTTTATGTTGTAATCCAAAGGATGGGATATGGTATTGGATCTTGATGTCAAGTACTAGTCTTCTCACCCGGTTAGATCTTTATTTACCCTTACCTTTTACTTTATGCACATAGGTTAGCCTTTTCATCTCATCCCCATTCTTTAATTTTCAAAATGTTTCCTCTTTTTCAAAGGATTCTTGTTTTCAAAACTCGAACCGCTTTCATAAAAAACTTGGACTTAGGTCCATGAATTTTCAAACTTATTTTCTTAATAAACTTTCAATTCATGTAATAATATTTTGACTTTTATTTTCATAAGACTAAAAAACAACTAACCTCATTCAAACCTTTTTGAGCTCTTTGAAGCTTTTCTAATTAACTTTTTTTCTTAAAATCAACCAACACACAATTTTGGTCTATTTTATCTGAACTACTTGGTTTTGATTTCAACATTGCACATTGTTGGTATGTAGGCCTGGAAGTCATTGAAAGTTCTATCAAACCAAAAATTATAAAAAATACTTCTTTTCTCCCCCCGTCATCCATTTTGTACATACACCCTTTTAGCACATATACAAATTTTCAAAAAGGTTTCTGCGGAGTACCGTAGATGCTTTGGGTGCATAACACCTTCCCTTTGCATAATAACCCCCGGTCCCAGATCTCTGATCTTTTTTAGGATTTTATTACTTCTTTTTCCTATACTTTGGATAAAATAAAAGTGTGATGGCGACTCTTTTGTTATTTTTTGAGTTAAGTCAATTTAATGGCTTATACTCGTAGTTATTTATCGCTACAGTTTGATTCTCTGAATACAAGCATGCCCTCAGTTTTGTATAATTTTGGCTATTTCATGAAGCCCTTAATTAAAGCTCAAAACCCTAGCCATGGCGAATCCTTGTACCTGCACTCAAACTTGAATTGAACCATACAGAAAGCTTCGAAATAGCATCAGGAACACAAATATGCAATCAAATTATATTAAATATGCATGAATCATAGGAATCGAAATTGGAATAGGGGTGTGCAAACCGTGATCGTGTTTTCTCTATTCTTGACACTTTGGTTGATTGTAAAGGTCGGGAATGGATCATAGGATCACCAGGAATTTAATATAATTCTTGGAACGACCTGAATTGGTCTGGAACCTTGCCTACTAGGTAACTTGAGAGCCACAAATTTTTAAGGTTTGTCTAGGGTTCTTAGAGGCGGGAATTCGTGTTCTTGGCATCTGGAATCCTTATATATATATATATATAAGTGATGGAATTAGGTCAACAAATTTGATCAAGAATCAAGCTTTGAATGCAAGAATATTTGATTGGAAATCAACACCAAATATTTCTTTTTTGGGATTCCATCATGTTCAATCTCTTGCCAATCAAATATTTTCGAATTTTCCAGCTTATAATGAGTAGCTTGGACCCCAAGAAGCTTGGATTTCCAGCCTTGCACTTATCATATTTAATTTTGTATTTTATTTTAATTAAAATAAAAATAAAATAAATTAATCCAAAAATAAATAAAATAAATAGGACCATGGCATGTGGATGAGCTTTAGAAGCTCTTGGCAATGTTAGAAAATAGTTTGAATCAAAGAAATATAGGCCCATATGGAAAATTTCCAACTTTGGTCAATATTTTCTTCATGCACTTCAAAATTTCCAATTTTGCCCAAGCCATAACTTGCTCAATTTTTATCTTTTGGGAGTGTTCTTGGACTTTTTAGAAATCTCAATATGTCCTATAAACACTACTTTTGGTTTCAACTTCATTGAAGCTTCCATGTTCATGTACACTTCTTTGGAAAAAGATGACTTTTTGTTGACATTTTGAAGGACCTATAATGTCTTGATCCATAACTCCCAAATGAAGCATTTTTGGCAAGAGCTTGTGAGACACAAAGTTGTATAGAATTGAATTCTCTTCGAAATGAGATTTCGTGGAAAAATTTCTGATAAAGTATGTGAAAGTTATGGTTGGTCAAAGTTCTATTGACTTTTTATCAAGAAACCCTAATTTAGAAACTTTGACTTTTGATCAAATCTTGAGTTTTCTTGATGAATCATGATTAAACCTTAATGAAATGATGAATGTGACTTCAAAATCCTGATGTTGACCAAAAATGATGAAGTTTGACTGTATGTTGACCACAGTTGACTTTTTGTCCAATACAATTGATTTTCAACCATCTAAGTAATTGACTAAGCAAACTTGAGCTGTGAGGCTTGAAACTTGACATGGAGATACCTTGAGACATATGAGGAAGCATGATGCTCACTTGAGGCAATAGAAAATATTTTTGACTCGAGAGAATTAAAACCCTAGTTGTGGGGTTGATTGCTTTCGAGAGGGCTCATCTGGTTAACCCTTGAGAAATCCTTGAGTACGAAGATGTGGATTGACTTGAGAAATAGGAGGGAAAATCCATGCCTGATGTTTCGTCATTCATGCATATTTTATCTTTCTTACATGATGTTTTGCCATCCATGCATGATGTTTCACCATCATTCGCATGCATATTTTATCTTTCTTTACATGATGTTTTACCATCCATGTCTGTTATCTTAATGCTTTTCATCCATACATGATGTTTCACCATCATTCGCATGCATATTTTATCTTTCTTTACATGATGTTTTTCCATCCATGTCTGCTATCTTGATGCTTTGTCATCCATGCCTGATGTTTCGCCATCCATGCATATTTTATCTTTCTTTACATGATGTTTTGCCATCCATGTCTGTTATCTCGATGTTTTTGTCATCCATGCCTGATTTTTCGTCATCTATGCATATTTTGTCTTTCTTACATGATGTTTTGCCATCCATGTTAGATGTTTCATCATCCATACATGTCTTATCATTCATTACTTAATGTTTTGTCATTTGTACTTATTCTCTCTTGTTTAAGTTTGATTGTTTGCTTCTTTATCTCTTTTACGAGATTGCCATGTTCCCCGTAGGATCTTTAGATCACTCTTCTCCAAGTTTGAACTAAATAGACCTTAGGTTTGCTATCCATGTATGATAACTTTAGGTAGATTCTCTCCCTGATACTAGAACCTTAGGATCAACTTTGTATGATAATAATTAGGATTAGAAATAAGTTAGTTTCCCCTAGATATTTTACCTTTATCCTTTTGCATCCTTAAAATTAAAACCTTATTTTGTCAAGTGCATTAAAATACTCTAATAATAGGAAACTTTTTCCAAAATAAAAGATACAAACCAATCGTTTTAGTGTCTTAGGATGTTTCGTCATCTCGTCTGTTGCTGATGTTTCTCCATCCCATCTGTTGCTGATGTTTCGTCATCTTGTCTGCTGATGTTTTGCCATCCGTTCGTTGTTGATGTTTCGTCATCTCGTACGGTGATGTTTCGCCATCCCGTTTGTTGTTGATGTTTCGTCATCCCGTCTGTTGCTGATGTTTCGTCATCATAGAAGGTGTTTCGTCATCGTCGTTTGTTGTCTCGTCTTCTAAACTAAAAAACTCAAACCAACCAAAATATGTGAGCCGAACTATGACGCTCTGACTTTCCCATTGCACAAGGGAATACGTAGGCATCGTGTCGTGGGGCTTGATCGAGCAACCTTTGTAAATATTTTCTTCTTTTCCCCGTGTTTTCTTTCTTTTATTCTTTTCTTTATTTCTTTATTCTTCATTTCTTCTTGCATGCATTATACCTCATATACAGATATAGTTAGACCTTTACACCCATTAGATAGAAAGTAAAAGCGGATACCATAGAGTACTACGGGCGTGTGAGGTGCTAATATCTTCTCCTCATGTAGCATACTTCCTTACCCGATCTCTCGGTCGTAAGACCGTAATTTCTCCCCATCATGTTTACTCGATGTTTACCTTTCCGTCTTAGCGGGATAAAAAATGTTTGATGGCGACTTCATTGATATATCCTATATCAGATGATTTTTCGGCTAGTTATTTCAGAACTTTATTCCCTTTTTTATTATAATAAGAATTATACAAGTGCAATTAACATTACACGATAGATATTCCTAATTTCTGAATTAATCAAACGAACAAGATATAACAATCATGAATTATGCAAACACGATAAACTGACGCGAATTAAGCATACACAATTAAAGTATAGGAATAAGAAATCATCAAAATAAATCTATTCACCCTAAGATAAATCGAATTAATCAAACAATATATCAAAGATAAGAATTGAAAGGAAATAAATTAATTGGAAAATATAAGAACCTCAAAGTGTCGGCGGAAATCGATTACAACAGATTAATCGTGAGAGGATTAGCTCTCCATTACAATCATTTAAAACAAAATTAGTTTTCTCCTGAATAGTGTAAAGTTTAAAGTACCTCGGCTGAAAGCTTTTAAACAAAATAAGGATTTCAAATTCTAATTCAAACTGGGTCGAAAAACATAAAATCGGTCCAAAAATAGCCCAAAACTAAAGGTTTCTAAAGTCTAGAAATTCAAAGAATTAATTAAGAGTTTTTCGCTCCGAATCAGCTTTTCTCTTCAACAAAAAATTTGTAGCTCGTCCTCTTAGATTTCCAACACATATTAGAATGCCTCAATCCCATTCTCGTAGCTTCGATTACGATTTTTACAGTAAAAACTACTTATTCTGAAAAACAAAATACGAAAGTTTTAAATAAAGGGAAAAATAAACTAAAATATGCAAACTCACTAAAACAATAAAAATAATAAAACAAACTAAAGAATTTTCGAAGTACAATAGTAGGAGAATATTCATCAAAATGCACTGGTCAATGTTTGTAATCTGATTCTCGGTGAAGAGATATTATGAAGAGAGTTGGATGAATCTTCGTCCTCTTCACTGTTGCATACAGAGTCAAGAGTAAGAAACTCAACCAGAGGAAATGGGCGGTAAATAAAAGGACAAGAGGTCCAAATCCAGAAATCATCATAGTTCCTATAACTCAAAATATATCGAGTGACAGGGCACTTCAAAAATCAGTGTAGTAGTCCACCAAAGAACAAGGAGGCGAAGAACAAGGCCAATTTTGCTTCCACCTTAGGAGAAATTGATTATTTAATATGTTTCTTGGAGAACATGTAAGAGTATTGGGTGTTAGATTCTGGAGCATCCTTTTATGCTACTTCATAGAAAAGATTCTTCAAGAATTATGTCCCTAGTAACCATGGTAAAGTTTATCTTACTAATGAGCAATCTTGTGAGATTTTGGGCAAAGGTAAAGTGAAGATTAAGTTGAGTAGGCCTGTTTGGGAATTGAAAAATGTCAGACATATTCATGACCTAACAAATAATGTAATCTTAGTAGGTCAGTTGGCCAATGACAGATACACAAAGATATTTCAGGGTTGAAGATCAAAAAGCTCAAAACCGACTACGGAGGCTGAATACGTAGCAGTAACTAAAGCTAGCAAAGAGTTGATATGACTTCAAGGGTTGTTGATAGAGTTGGGTTTCATCCATAAGCAAAGTGTCATTCATAGTGAAGTAAAAGTGCAATACATCTTGCAAAGAATTCAACATTTTATTCAAAACAAAGTACATTGATCTTCGTTATCACTTCATCAGATCTATCCTTGAGGATGAATTATTAACATTGTAGAAGGTTGAAGGAAGAAAGAATCCATCAGATATATTGACAAAGGTGGTAACAATTGACAAAATGAAGTTGTGTTAAACTTTAATATGCCTGCCAAAGTAACAGGCCAAAGAAGGTTGTTGCATGATTGATTGTGCAGACCGATTAAAATCAATCTTCAATTGGGAGATTGTTAATTAATATTATTAGTTATCTATTGTGACACAATCGTAACCAAGTAGCAAGGTGTATGAGTAACACATGATGCACAAAGGACACTTGGAATTTTGCATGAAAAGAAAAATGCAAGTATCTTCATGCATATAAGACACTAACGCAAGTTCTTGTGCACGATTTACAAAGGACACTTGGTGTTTCGCATGAAAGAAAAAATGTAAGTGTCTTCATGCATGTAAGGCACTGACACATGTTATGGTGTATTATTTACAAGAGACACTTAGTGATTTGTATGGAAGGAAAAGAACAAGTGTCTTCATTCATTTAAGACACCTTTGCCTTGCTTCACCTATAAATAGGACCATAAGCAAAACATTCAACTCATTTCAACATTGAGAGAAAATCATTACAACCTTGAGAGAGTTTGAAGAGAATTAAAGAGTTTTCTAATTAGTGAAATTATTGGGTGTAATTGAGTTTTGGATAGTGAGAGATTGTGAGTGTTTATAAATATTTTGTGTAAATTTCTCTTTTCAATAGAAAAATATAGAGCAGTCCGTAGACATAGGCATAGTTAAATTTTGTATTTATCGCTTTTCATTAATGATATGTTTTCACTAACGATATGTTTACAAATTATCAAACAACAATCACCATATATTTTATAAAATTTGGAGAGATTCTAACAGGTTCATCATATATGAAATATATTATTTGCCAAAGTAAAAATAATTAGAGATTCTAATTGATAAGCTAAGGTTTAACTCATATGAAATATATGATTTGCCTTGATGGAGAATCTTAAAAATATTTAGAAACTCTAATTGATAATGTAATTATTAAAATTGACGGAATTATTTTATTTTTACATCTCCCTTGATTACACATTTACACCTAGTGTTTTCATTAGATCCACAAAGTAGCATATAGTTTTTACAAATAATAAAAGTTGTTATGTGAAGTTATTTTACATTGATATTTAACCACTCCTCTTCAATATATCAATCATATTTGATACTTCATAAATAAAAACATTTAAGTAATTTTATGTTTTGTTTGCAAGTTGTAATCTTAAGTCAATGATAAATTAAACATAATCACTTCTCTTGCTACTCATTTTAAATTGATTTCTAATCAAAGTCCTTTAAGTGAAGGTGAAGTGTTTGATATGAAACATGTTCCTTATGCGCATGTTGTGGGTAGTTTGATGTATGCAATGATATGTACAAGACCGAACATAGCACATGTTGTTGGTACAGTCATTATATTTTTTCCAAATCTAGGTAGAGAGCATTGGAATGCTGTAAAATGGATATTAAGATATCTTCGTGGTACTAATTCTATGAGGCTTTGCTTTGGAGAAGATTAGCCTGCTCTAGTGGGATACTCTGACTATGATATGGCCGAGGATATTGATTTCAGAATGTCCACTTTGGGCTACATGAATAAATTTGCAGGGGGTTGTGGCTTGGCAATCCAGATTGCAAAAGTGAGTAGCACTGTCTACTACAGAGACTGAGTTTATTGTCATTATCGAAGCATGCAAAGAGTTACTTTGGTTGAATAAGTTTTTGCAGGAGAATGGTTTTGTTTAATACAAATATGTGTTATTTGTTGATATTCAAAACGCTTTTCATCTTGGTAAGAATACGCCTTTTCGTAATAGGTCCAAACACATTGATGTGATATATCATTGGATACGTAATGTTTTAGATGCTAAGTTGTTGGATTTAGCTAAAGTTGATACAGACGATAATGGTTCTGATATGATGACTAAAGCATTACCAAGGAGGAAGTTTGAAGCTGTGAGATATTGGATCGAACTATATTGGGTCGAAGGTAGTATCTTGGTTCAAAGGTTCAATAGAATTTAGCATGTAGGCGAAGGTTTCTCACATGTAGTTGTCGAAGTGTTACAAGTTGTATTCGAAGTTTGTTCTAGCTTGTAGTGTCGAAGGATGCTAGGATTGTTAGCATTAAATTGGGTCTGTTTGTTATCTCCAATTGGTTAAGTTATCTTGTACCCTAAGTTAGCTTGTAATGGGTATTTGTGATAAAAGCCCATTAGTTTAGTATGTTAGGTTTATTATAAATAGCATACTAGTCTCTCATCATTGCATACTGCGAATCCTAATTTAGGGTGAGAGGGTTATTTGTTATTCTTGTATACTTGTAATCTTAATTTGAAGATAAAGGAAAGAATAGCAGTTAATAACCAATCTTTTGTGTTTATCGTATTCCTCATATATTCTACCCATATATTCTACCCATGAACGTTGTGTTAACTGCAGATGAAAAGACGAATATGATAGAGAAGGCCCACAATGCAATTTTGTTAAGCCTTGGTGATAAGGTTATTCGACTGGTATTAAAGGAGACGATGGCGGTAGGCTTATGGGTGAAACTTGAAAGTTTGTACCTGACCAAATCGTTAGTGAATAAACTCTACTTGAATCAAGCTTTGTATTCATTCAAGATAATTGAAGACAAAGTGTTGATTGAGCAGTTGGATATGTTCAACAAGCTGATTCTTGATCTTGAAAATATTGATGTGAAGATCGATGATGAAGATCAAGCGCTTTTGTTGTTGTGCGTGTTTCCCAGATCACATGCTCACTTTAAAGAAACTCTCTTGTATGGAAGGGAGTCCCTAATCTTTGAAGAAGTTCAATCAGCCTTGTATTCGAAGGACTTGAAGGAACGAAAGGAGCACAAAACTTCGACAGTTGGTGAAGGTTTGGCCGTTAAAGGAAAATTCTTGCGAAACGATAGTAAGTTCGACAAGAAGAAAGGTAAAAGTCAGCATAAGTTTTACAATGGTGAAGCATCTATTATTTGATGTTATCATTGTAAGAAGGAGGGCCTTTACTTTCTGCACCTATATTATGTATTTTCCCCAAAGCCTTGTAACAGCGTAGGTTTATTTTCCGCATTTACTTTTCGCACTTTATTTTTCTGCAAATATTTAACTGCTTAGATGTATGATAACTAGGGTTTGTATGGAAAGATTAAAATCAATATTAAAATAACCCTAATTCGAAGATAAACATCAGAAGTTAACACACTTTATCACACTTGCACCCCATTAGGGTATCTTCTCTTGTTTCCTTTTGAATACAATGGTCATGTCCCTCGAATGTAGGGATACCGTTAGCAAAGTCCCTCAATTAAATCATCACAAAGATCATAGTCCCTCGATGACCCTCAATGTTTCCTACGAATATATGATCCCGTCCCTCGGTTGTTTCCTACGAACAAGTGATGATCTTCCATTTGAATTGCTAAGGTATCCCTACATGTTGCCTTCAATGATCATATGATGACCCTACAATTGTCTCTTCACATCCAACGGATAGAGTTACCTACCAACTAATGGTATGGATAGCGCTGTCCTAAAGGAGAAGGAAAATAACAAGAAAACGACCATTCTGAGTAGGTAAATAAGACTCTATTTCTTTCTCCAATCAATCAAAATATTTTTCACACCTCACACTTATTTTCAAACTATCTTTCAAACAAACACTTTGTATACATTCCAGTGAGAATCATTATAAAGCTTTAAACATTTTCCAAACAAATATTTCCAAACACTTCGTATACATTCCAACGAGAATCATTACGAAGTCAAAGCGAAATATTTTTCAAATACTTTTCAAAAATACTTTTCAAACCACACAAACACAGAAAGCAAGTTTTAAAAAGTGAGATAAGCAATTAAGAGCCTGTAGATAACTACGGATGGAAAGGGTGCTAATACCTTCCTTTTCATAATTACCTCCCGTACTCAGAATCTAACGAAGGTCTTTTCCTGTTCTTTTCACCTTCCCTTTATTGGATATATGAAAAGTCGGTGGCGACTCTTGCTATCCGCAACATTTGCGATAAAACGCAAAACAAACAAGTCAGTTCTTCCACCGTGTTACACTATTGGATCACTTTTCTTGTAATTATTTTTTACATAGTAAGAAATTATCGTAATTCTAAAATTGGAATTGGGGGAGACGTAACCATAGTGAGGGAGATTGGTGAACTTACTAAACAAATCCTCGTACCGCTCTCTCTTATTTGTTTACTTACTTTACTTTTCATTAAGTAATTTGTTAAATATCATTGATTGATCGATCGACTTGTAAGAGTTTTTTTGTGACTATTTTTGCTTTGAATTGGTTATTGATTAGCTTAATCACTTTGATTATAAGTCCTTTTTCATATCAACACAACTCAAGGAAAATTTTGAAAATTCGTTCGAACACCAAGTGTTTGACAAATTGCATAGTTCGTTATTTTTGCTTGTTATCATTGGAAATAGTATTGCTAGTAACTTTCTATAAATGAATAATATTCTGTTATTTATTTCAAGTGTATAAATTCATATTTTTGTGTTGTTCATTCCATAGGGCATAATTGCATATCTGAGTTCCAATAACTAGGTTCGTATAGACGACTTTATTCGATCTAAATAAAAACCTTCCGCTTGCACTCTTTTTAATTATCTTTTTAAAATTCAAATTTTAATTATTATTTTGGCTTGGTGATCTATTCACCCCCTCTAGATATGTCATTGTCAGCTAATAGTTTCCAAAAGTGCAATGCCGATCATTGTTGCTTCATTAACAAATATAACTCTAGTTATATAATTCTGCTACTTTATGTCGATGATATGTTAGTGGCAAGTTCAAATATGGACGAGATCAGAAACTTGAAGATGTAGTTGTCAAAAGAATCTGACATGAAAGACTTAAGTCCTACAAAGAATATTCTTGGAATGCAAATCACAAGAGTTAATAAAAGGGAGTTTTACAATTATCTCAAGCAGAGTGTATCAATTGTGTTTTGCAAAGATTCAATATGATTAATGCCAAACCAGTAGCACACCTTTGGCAAACCATTTTGGCTTATCCAAGTAACAATCACCTCAGACAAAGGAGGAGAAAGAACTCATGGCCAAGATTCCATATGCCTTAGCCATAGGAAGTTTGATGCATGCAATAGTTTATACTAGACCAAACATTGGCCATACAGTGGGAGTTGTTAGCAGGTTTATGTCAAATTCAGGTAAAGCTCATTGGGAAGCAATTGAGTGAATTTTGAGGTATCTATAAGGAATCATAGAGAAGCGTTTGTACTTTTGTAAAGGAGAAATGTAGGTACAAGGCTACTTAGTTTCAGACTTTGCATGTGAGGTCGATCACCGAAGAAGTACTACTAGTTCGAAATTCAGTATCGGTACTCCAACAATTAGTTGGATGTCGCGGATACAAAAATTTGTTTTAATATCCACTATAGAGGCTGAATAGGTAATGGTAACTAAATCTAGCAAAGAGTCGATATGGCTTCAATGGTTGTTGACATAGTTGGGTTTCATCCAGAAGCAAAGTGCCTTACATAGTGACAATGAAGAACAAAGCACATTGATCTTCGTTATCACGCCATCAAATCTCTCCTTGAGAACGAGATATTAACATTGAAGAGATTGAAGGAAGAAAGAATCCAGCTGACATGTTGACAAATGTGATAACCATTAATAAACTGAAGTTGTGCTCAACTTCAATAGACCTGCTAGAGTAACAGACCAGATATGACTACTGCATGATTGATGTGTGAAACACTGATTGAAATCAATCTTCAAGTTGGAGATTGTTAATTAATATTACTCCCTCCGTTTCAAAATGACTGTCGTTTAAGGTTTTTGCACACAAATTAAAGAATGCAATGATGTTGTCATAAAACATTACAGTTTTACAAAATCAACCCTATTAATGTATTGAAAGTAGTGTAGAAAGTAAAAAAGTAAATGGAACAATTGAAAAAAGAATAATCATTACTTCATATGAAAGTGAAAATGACAATCATTTTGAAACAAAATAAATTTGTTAAAGCGACAGTCATTTTGAAACGGATGGAGTGCTAGTTATCTATTGTAAAACAATCTTAACCAAGTAGCATGGTGTATGAGTAACACATGGTGTAGTGCATGATTTACAAATGACACTTGGTGTTTTGCATGGAAATAAAAAATGAAAGTGTCTTCATGCATGTAAGTCACTAACACATGTTATGGTCCATGATTTACAAAGGACACTTGGTGTTTTGCATGGAAGAAAAAATGCAAGTGTCTTCATGCATGTTAATAAGTGTATTTTGATGTAAATTCTTCTACTATTATACTTAGGCAATTACATAATTTATTTTAGTATTTTTACTATTTAGAGTATTTTTATGTTTAAGTTTATTTTTGGGTTTAATTTATTTTCATACTTTATTTTCAGCTTAAATGGTTAATTGATACATTCTCCATGTACATGCCATAATTTGAGCTACGAGAATCGTATTAACGTGTTCTAATATTTGTTAGAAAGTTGGGAGGATAAGATACAAATTCCATGTTAAAGTCAAAAGTTGATTCGAAGTGTAGAAGAATTGGAAAATTCGTTAAGTTCTAAACTTAAGAAAATACATTATTTGTTGGCTTGTTTTAGTAATTTTCGGGTCGGTTGCCATTAGGGTCCAAATTCTCTTGTAGTACTTAAGTGAAAATGCAGTGCTACAATAGTCATTATGAATTTTTCAACAATACAATAGAGCTTGTACGATTTTCACATGGAGAACTAATCCTTAAGGCGAATTATGTTGTTTATGAGTTTCATCGCTTTGAGGTTATTTTAATTCTAATTTAATTTTGATTTTTGTTCAAATCTTTCTATGAAATCATTTGCTTAATTCGATTGCTTTCGTTTGCTTAATTTGTTTGCTGCTCATAGGATAAAATTGATTAAATTTGATTGTTGCATGTTCTTAATTTTAATCGCGCGCTAACCTAGCTTCTTCTTTAGCTTTGCCTAATCTTTAAAATGTCATGCTTAATGCGGTAAACAGTAACATAATTCACATGATATTGATAGCGCTTGTCTAATTTATTTCATAATCGAATAGGATCAAATCCGCTTAAAGGATTGGAGTTACAAAAGTCAATGATAAGCTAGAACCTGAGTCAGTAGGATTAATCGTTTTAGCTTATTTCATAATTACTTATTTTTAATCACTTATTCTAAATCGAAACCTAAAACCCCTATCATGTCAGTTAGTTAATTTTAATCAAAAGTCCTTGTGATACAATACTTGAGTGCCGCTTCCCTAACTACAATTATACGCTTGTTTTTTACCCTTGTACGACAATGGATTAGATGTAAGACACTAACACATGTTATGGTGCATGATTTACCAGAGACACTTGGTGATTTGCATGAAAGAAAAAGAACAAGTGTCTTCATGCATGTTAGACACTTTTGACTTTTGTTTCTACTATAAATAGGACCATAAACAACATTGAGAGAGAAAATCATTACAACCTTGAGAGAGTTTATTTTATTTGCCTTGAGAGTGTTAAAAATAAAAAATAATTAGAAACTCTAATTGATAATGTAATTATTAAAATTGATTGGATTGTTTTATTTGTACATCTCACTTGATTACAAATTAACACCGAGTGGTTTCATTAGATCCACAAAGTAACATATAGTTTTTACAAACAATAAAAGTTGTCATGTAAAGTTATTTTACGTTGATAATTAACCACACCCCTTCAATATATCAATCATATTTGATACTTCATAAGTAAAAACAGATAAGTAACTTTCTGTTTTGTTTGCAAGTTGTAATCTATAGTCAATGTAAAATAACTTTAGTGCATTGTCTTAAATCTCATAAAGTTAAAACAAAAATATGGGTGTTAAATTAAATTAAGATATGTTCTAAAATTTAATGATAGATGTTCACCTATGAGAAAATAAATCACACACATATACACACATTTATGGTCATATGAAGTGTAAGGTGTTGTGCAAGTACAACTACAAAGGTAAATTATGTGATTTGGTAAATGGATCTTCTAGGCAATAAAAAATTGTGCTACTAAAGAGTGTACAATAACTACACTGCCAAACATACTACTATGCAGTAATAGCACAAAGGTTTCAATGCAACCAAACAACATAAATAGTCCTGTCAGTCTATGCTCTCATTTACTCGTTTGCCCCTATACACTGTGCTTGAATTGAATTGGTTTTTAACTTAGTCCCTATTCATTCATTTGGCTACTCTAACAACATTGACCAGCTTTTTATCACACTGTTTATTATGCTATTGCTAAAAAAGTAAAACATTTGGTCACAATAATTCTTAGTTGGCACATGCTTTCTGCAATTTCATGTTGATCAATTAATTAATTTATAGTAATAGTTTTGATACTCAAACCATCAAACTTTCTGCCATTTTCTGGTAGATTGTATACTTAAGCATGTGATGTATCATACTATAGTATCATGTATGTTTCATTTTAAGTACAGTTCTAGCTATAGTTTGGTATTTACAGTGTTTCTGTTAAAAGAATGATCTTCAATCTACAGGGTAAACACAAGTTCTATTACCACTATGTCACTGAATAATTGTCACAGAGCACTAACCATTATTAAAGGACATTAAAAAATAACTTTAGTTAAAATAATACTACTAATGTTTCTGAATCTGTAACTTTATGATAAAAAAAATATTTACATGAGGGAAAAGTTTGGGATATTTTTTGATACCTGCACTGCATCTCTCATTTTCCAAGTCACAGAAAGAGAAAAAGGTCAAATTTTGTAAGTGGGGTGTGTCCTGAGGCAGAGTTCTGAGGCTGGGTGAACTGTGAAGTAAAGGAACAGAAAAAGTAAAATGAGTTAGTAGCAGTAAAAGCTTCAACCGTACAATCTTTCTGAGACAGAGGCATTACCAACTCTCTTTTAATAGTTTTTTCATTTACAATAATGTTAATAATAACTATTTCCTCTTTTGTCTTTACCAACTTTACTTTTTTTCTCTCTCTTTCTCTCTCTCTTACTCTATCTCTCTCTTTTATTTTATGGATTTCCGTAAATATGTCAGAGACAAGAGATGCCAGAGATGCAGAAGCAGCAGCAACAGAGGAGGTGCAGTCATAATAAGAGGTCAGAGGAAAAAAAATAAGAAAGAGAAAAATAGCATTAGCATGCAGCACTGTAATCAGAACCATTAGTTCATATTATCATACACACATGTACACAAGATTCTGCAACACAATGGCCCCTCAAATAAATATACCTACTCTACTACTCTCCTCTCAACTTTCAAGTTCAACAACTCTCTAACGCCTCCTCTCTACTCCTACTCTTTTCTCTGCAAAAACAACCTTTGTTTCTTTGATTCCTTTTCTACCCTTTTTTATGATGAATGGAAGAAACAGGTATCCTTTTACACCTTCTCAATGGCAAGAGCTTGAACATCAAGCTCTAATCTACAAATACATGGCTTCTGGTATCAATATTCCACCTGATCTTCTCTTCACTATCAAAAGAAGCTACTTGGAATCTCCTCTCACTACTTCAAGGCTCTCACCTCATCAGTCTCAACACTGTAAGTAGTACTATCCTAATATCCATATGTGTATGAATAGTTTTGTTTGACTTTGATACAAAAAGGGGTTTTTGTTAATTTGGCGTGTGGTGTGTGTTGTTCTGCATGCAGTTGGGTGGAACTATTTGCCAATGGGATTAGGGAGAAAAATAGACCCAGAGCCAGGGAGGTGTAGAAGAACAGATGGAAAGAAATGGAGGTGTTCAAAAGAAGCATATCCAGATTCAAAGTACTGTGAGAGACACATGCATAGAGGTAAAAACCGTTCAAGAAAGCCTGTGGAAGTTTTGAAAACAACAAACACAGATTCTGTTTCTGCTGTTGCTGTTGCTACTTCATCAATCTTATCAATGACCAAAAATAGCACTAGTCTTGATACTGATAATAACACTGCAGCACTTACCCCAACCTCTCATCATGATAGTACTACTTACCATTATCCTCAACCTCAACAAAACTCTTCCTATGCTTCTTCTCATCTTCAACACTCTTTCCTCTACCATAATAACCCTCCACCTTCAAGGCCTAGTTTCTCATTTCAAGACAACAACAGTACTGCTCCCATGTTTCTTGACAGTACTGGTTCTTCCTCTCACAATAACAACAACACTGATTGCAGGTTATTTACTTTTCTTTAAACCGGTATTTAGCAGTTTATATTATAAGCACTTTTTATATAACATAAGCTCTTTTTGGTACTGTTGTTGTTTTTGAAGGAACAGGTATGTTTATGGGCTGAGAGAAGAGGTAGATGAGCATGCTTTCTTCAATGAACCATCTGGAACTATAAGAAGTTTATCAGCTTCATCTATGGATGACCAATGGCAACTCACACCACTTACTATAAGCCCATCTTCCACTTCAAAACAGAGGAGTTGCTCTGGTTTATCCAATGATCAGAATGAGTACTCTTATTTGCAACTTCAAAGCCTCAGTGACAACAACAACAACAACTCAAAACAAGCACAGCAAGATCAAAGCTGTTACATCTCTGGAAGTGAAGACGCATTCATGAAAGATGTGAAAGAAGAACCACAAAAGATTTTTCATCGTTTTTTCGACGAATGGCCACCGAAAAGCAGCAGAAGCTCATGGCTTGATTTGGATGATAAATCATCCACCACTCAGCTTTCAATTTCCATTCCAACATCATCTCATGATTTCACAACTTTCAGTTCCAATAACCAAACAGGTAATTAAATTAAATTAAATGGTTTCTCTTTGAAGCATTAACACAAACACATACAAGACACTAATTTGCATTTGATTTTTGCAGATGGTTGATTTGAGGTTGAATTTCAATAATGGGTGGGTCCCCTATGGTTGAATCTAAAGCGCAATAATAATAGTGTTGATTCATATTTTGTGTGTGTACATGTGTTGTTGTTGCAGTGGATTTGTGTCTCCATGGAGGGATCCAATGCATGGTATTGTTGTTTTTACTAAGTTACTTATGTTGTGTTGTTTGAGGCAAACATGGTTTCAGAATTCAGAATCTAGCAGCTATTTTGGATGTGTGTGTTTATGTGGTTTAGGGTTATATTCAAAGACACATCATATGTGTTTGTATGTGGTGAGTACAATATTGGATGCTAGCTTTTCTGGCCCTGCCTATGAGATTTGTTTCTTTCTTTGTCATATTCTCAAACTCCCATTACATCAATTTTTTTTTTCTTTGGACTATATGAAGAAAAATGTGTTCAAGAACTTTAATTTCTTATCATACTTTAAAAAAAATTACGTGTCTTTATCAATATAAAAGAGTTTATGGATTAAAAGAAAATAATTGTTAGAATTTTTTTAAGACTAATTTATTAAAAAATATTCAATTTTAAGTGTATTTGACCTAATTCATTAATATCACTCTTGATAGAATTGGAATATGTCATTCTAAACGACAAAGCATGCGATTTAGTCTACATCAAACTCTAATTACGTTAGATTTTTTAAATGATTTTTTTAACTTTTTTTTAAAATTTATTTATTTAATTAAATAAGTCGATTTATATATTTAAAAAAGATATTTAAACCTATTAGAATGACATACCTTTTTTTTTTATCAAATTAGAATGGCATACTTAAATAAATATAAAATAATATTTTTGTAATAATAATATTATTATACTTATTTTTATATTTTTGATTAACTTCTAAATTTGTTAACTTTTTGATTTTATATTTATTTATCATCATTATTTTTTATTCTTAAGTTTATTATTATAAATTAGAATTGAAATATAATATTATATATAGGTCGATTTTCTAAAAATTTGTGATAAATATTAAAATGAAATTTAATTTCATTTATTGTAACCTCGTTAATTTATATGAACATAAATTTTAAAACGTGTATTTAAGAAATTTTTGTATGAAGTAGACTTTTAAATATGATTAATTGAGTCTAATATTAAGCATGGATTTATTCAATTAAATATGAGTTGTGTTTGAACCGTTAACAAATAACTCAACTCTTTTGCACTCTGTTGGAGATTCAAAACTTTATCCAAATCTCCAATAATAAAATACTTCAGCAAATAACAATAACTCTTTGTGCAAAGTTTGTGCAAAGAATCACATTGAACCAAAACTCAAGCTTAAGGAGTAGGAATAGTTTAGCTTGACTCGAATTAGACTTTTTTAAGTCTAAGTGTAAATTGTTAATAATATCAAAATTTTAGTATTTTGTTATAAGTTTATTTTTAGATTTGAGTCTAACATTTTAGAATGTTTCATTGATTTATTAGTCTATTTAAAAATTTATTTATTTGAACATGGGTAAATAGACACTTCAATTAATATTTATATAGTCTAAAAATTAAAATATCAATAATATTAAAAGTATGTTTGCATTGACTTATTTAATCTTATCTATTTTGTGAGATTATTTGTTTAAAAAAAATTATGAAAATAATATATGATATTGTTCATAAGATATTATCGACTTATTTTTATAAGTTTTTTAAAATAACTAAGTTTTATTTTTTGTATTTTAATTCAAAGTATAAGTTACAATATACTAATAATAATAATAATAAAATAATTTATATTAATATAAATAGGTTGATATGATAGACTTAAAAGATTTTTTATGACCTGAGGCTTTGTATTTTTTATTATTAAATAGGCTTATAAAAAATCTTAGATATTTTCTATTTTACTACAAAGTACGATATGGCTTGGACCTGTGTAAAATAGCTTGTAGTTCATATTGTTGATCTATGTGTATGTATGAAACATAGGATCTTATTGACAACCTTCATAATATTTTTACGATGACAACACTAATGATCAGTGGCAGAGTCAGAAAATTTAGACAGCTTGAGCAAAAATCTAAACCGCAAATTATATATGAAATAATATATAAATTTGCCTCTGTTTTTACTAATTTTGCTTATGTTTTTACTAAATTTGCCCCTGATTTTACTAATTTTGCCCTTGATTTTATCTAAAAATCGACTATTAAATTGAGAGAAATACAAAGAAAATAGAAGTTGAGCCCGGGATCGTTGGGCTATGGCTCCGCCCCTGCCAATGATTGTTGAAGTTAGTGGTAATAACTTTCCAACTCTCTGATGATGGTGATTAACTTGAAGTCATATAAATCCTTATCAAGTATGAGACTCAAAGTTCTATTAAAGTGATTATATGACCGGTGCATCTGACAAAGGAACTTGAAAGCCTCTGATTTGTGAAAGAGAAAGTGTGAAAGCTCATTTGGTTGTGTCTGTCTGAGTGACCAGCAGGGTCGGCCCAAGCCTAAGGCGAGTGAGGCTATCGCCTTAGGCCTCAAAATTTTAGACTTTAAAATAGACCCCAAATACATAAAAATAAGGCCTTATATTTTATGTATTTAATAAATATTTCATAAAATGTTTCACAAAATACTAATGGCTTAGTGGAGAAACTTCTGTGCAAGTATCTTTTAGCTCACAGGTTCGAATCCTATTGTGACTATTTTGTATAACAACAATGCTTCTTGCATATTTTATTCTACATTTATTAATTGTTCATTAAAAACATACTTCTATAATTATTTATTTTAAAAATTAATAATAATAATAATAATATTTATTCTTTTTTCTTATAAGTAAAAAATATTCATTTTTCTTATTCTAAATTATAAACAAAAATCATTAACTTTATTTTATTTAACTATTTTATTCTAAAATATTCATCATTTTTGCATTTAATTTGCTTTCTCTCTCATTTTTTCATAGACAACAACCAATCAAAATTGCTTTTACACCTTTCTATAAATAATATTCCAAAAAACACAACAAAATTTAAATTTTCTTAATAAATGTGAAATATAGGTTTTTTTTTTTGCTTATAAATTGATACGGAGTAGTATATAATATTAGTTTAAATTTTAATTAAATATTATTTTTATATTATTTTTAAAATAATTTAATCAAGTTTTGCCTTAGGCCTCAAAACGCGTTGGGCCGGCCCTGGTGACCAGAGTTTTATAAAAGTAAGAGAGGTAACTCCAAAGATACTAAACAACTTACACACACTTAAAACATTTTTAAAACCTTATTTTACCTAAAAAAACACCTAAAAATATTTTTAAGTCCTGGCCAGTTGATTAGGAATTTATCCGCTTTATTATAAGAAATTTTAGAACAACCTAATTGATTAGATACTCAGGTTAATCGAATAAATAAAGTAAAATTGATTATTATAGTGTCTTAGTGATTGGTAATAACTCTCTATCCAAATTTTCTAAATTAGACACAAATAATCGATTATTTGTGATACCTAATCGATTAGGTGAGTTAATTTGCTCATGGAATATTGTTTCTTTTTTAGCCAATTATTTTCATATAAAAAAGATACACGTCCTCTCTTCATTTCAAACAAGAATTCACGATTTCTCTAAATTTTTGCAATTTATCTCTCCTCTCATCTCTCTCTCTCTCTCTCTCTAAATATTTTCTTTTCACCCAAATTATCTTAGTGTCTTATGACTGAAAACTACTTGTGAGAAAAGAGTTGTACTAGTGTCGTGTTATTATTGTCATTTTTAAGAGTGAGATACTTTTGAAGAATAACATCTGGTTCTTGATATTAACCAGTATTAAAATCTCTATTTAATTATAGAACGTAGCTTGAAAAATTTTATGTTTGGTTATTGAGATCAACCAATAAAATCTCTAATCTATTTGTTAGCTCATCTCGTGGAAATGTTTCTTTTGATTAGGGATACATTAGTGTAAAATCTATGGATGTGATAGTATCAAAGGTTCATGGGCATAATTTCTAAAATCTCAATATTATAGTCAAATCTCAAAAATATCTCTTGAAGACAGGAGTAGGCCAACATTCAGCCAAACTGGGATAATTCTCTAGTGTTATTTCCCTAACCCTTATCTTTTATTTTTTGTAATTTACTTTATTGCTTTTACTTTCTGCTGTTTTTTATTATGATCTTAAAAATACTTACACAACTTACTTCTAAAGTAATAAAAATTCTAAATTAATCATGAATTTTGAATACCATAATTCACCCCCTCTTCGTGTGATTAGAGTCATGTGTCCAATAAGTGGCATCAAAGACTAACTCTTATTAAAGACTAATCGTACCCGGAGCAAAATGACTTCAAGCTATTCACTACACAAACCTTCACCCTTTAATGGAGAAAGGTGTAAAGAAAATGAAGGGTAAAACAACAATGGACACACACACACACACATTTTTTGAAAAATTGTAGGAACATGAGATGGAACTGAATAGGCTTGCCATAGACGAGGAAGGAGAAAAGAAAATCGAAATACTTGCACTCAAATTTGAAGACTCTGACTATGATAGTGATATGTCTCTTATAGTGAAGAACTTTAAAATATTCCTAAGGCATGTGAAGCAAAAAAAGAGGAACGAGAAATATATGATAAAAAAGCTTCATTCATCTCCATATGATTCCCGTGTAGAAAGAAATGGAACACTAGGTCAAACCGTCCTTTAGCTAAAAAGACAAATCAAACTAATCTAATAAACCTCAAAAAAGAAAGCTTACCTCGCATGAGAATATAACGATATAGAATCCTCATATGATGAAGAAAAATTCAACATCAGTGTCATGAAAATCATCAAGATGATGAGGCAACCTTTTATTTTTCTTATCTTGATTTTTTCCACATTTAAGCTAACAAAAGAAACAAGCAAAGTGGAATGAAATGTATCTATATCAGAGGATATTATTTATTATCCTGAATCTAAAAATAAAATTTTTTGTAGAAATAAATATAAATTATTAGAGAAAGGCGAAATGATCATGTTCAAATTTCTTCCACTTCTAACAAAGAGGATGGACCTAGCAAGTGAGACAAATATGAAACTATGAAAAATGAAATTTTCGATCTTCAAATGACACTTGTCAAGTTTACCGAAGAAAGAGACAACTTGAATCTTCTATTGAGAAATCAAAGAGCTTCATACAATAAAGTCGGTCTTTATTATGAATCCAACAATAATAGTAAGAACTATAGTAATATTTGCAATACGAAATTCACCTCTCATTGCAAAATCTTAAAATTCAACTACTGTAATAAAGAGGGTCATATTGTCATGTTTAGTTTATTAAGAAAAGCTATGAGAGCAAAGAATGATATCCCCCTTCATACTTTTATATTGTGAGCATGAGATAAAAATTGTTTCTGCTTCAATTAATGCTTATGACTTTATGATAAAGTCAAATGAAAATAATATTTATGAAACTAAAAATAGAGGATCCAAAATGATGCAGGTATCTAAAATTCTGAACTAAGCTTTTATTGCATGAGTGTTTTACAGTTTCGAACACTAAATGGTACTTTAATATAGGGTGCTCAAAGCATATGACGGGTGATAAAACTTTATTCTCCTCCTTATTTCCCAAGAATAAAGGTTTTGTCTTTTATGGTGATAATAATAAGGGGAAAATATTAGGTTTTGATACTGTTGGTAAGTCCCTCAATCTAACTATTTGGGAAGTTTTCTTAATTAAAAGGTTAAAGCAAGATTTATTTAACATAAGTCAATTATGTGACAAAGGCAATAGAGTAACCTTTGATTCGTCTGGTTGCAAGATCACAAAATCTAAATAAATGAAACTCTATTTACGAGCTCAAGCTATCTAATCGATTAAGACCTTTGTTAGTCGATTAGATCTCATGAAATTTTGAATTTTCAGCATATCTATTTTGATGTTTTGATTTGACTGTGATTTGGATAAGATATAATCCTTGCTTTGATTGATCTCGTCTTAATTACTTGAGCATTTGAGTGAGAGAGAGAAATAGATTTAATCAATAAATTCCTTATGATTAATTATTATTATTATTATTATTATTGGAAATTCAACATTTTTATTGGATAACTGAAACGATAAAAATTAAACAAATGCTATAGATCAAATAAAAAAAATCTAATATATAATGTAATAGTCCAAAAAAAATATTAAATATAATACTTTATTATTGTAAATTATTGTAAAACAGTCAATAACAAAAAGTCACCAACTTATTGTATAAGTTGTAAATTTTAACCATTAAATATGAATAATAATATATCAATGACTAAAATCTCATTTTTCTATAATGGTGAAAAACTCATTGACTCATGTTAAATGTCACCCTAAAAACTTGCATAATATTAAGAGCAAAAAAATTAAAATGTCATTCTCTTCAATATGAAGAGAAGAGAAATAGAATTAGTATTATTTCTACTATGTGGTCATACAATACAGAAATAGAATTAGTATTATTTCTACTATGTGGTCATACAATACAATATAGTAATTGTAAATAATAAAGAAGTGTCACTGTCATTACTTAGTAGTGTGGTCATGGAACTAAAACCAAACACCTATAAGGTAGTGTCCACTTCTGCAAGCTTTAATGTTTGGTTTTGGTCCAAAAAAGAGAGTAACGTGACTATTGCTCTGCAGATTATTTCTGACTCTGATCTCACCCACATTAACATGCATAGGAGAAGATGTAGATTGTAGAGATATGGAAATAAGGTACACTAATGTAGCCTTTGCAGGAGTAAACCACTTCATCATCTGGTTCTGACCTCCCTAGTTATGCTTCACTACCCTACAATATTCAAATAATCTCTCTCTATATATTGTGGTGCATTTAAGTAAAAAGTTCTGATGGAATTGATTATATTCATGCAACACAAATTAATATTGAATCAAAGATTTTACAATAGTTTTACAAATATGGTTACAATGTTGCAAAGAACTATGCATCCGATCTAGATAGTTCGGTAAGTGAAATTGCATAAGTATTCAACTTTAAAATCTAAATTGAGATGTTGATGGTTTTGTTATCACAACTCAATTGTAAAAGGAAATAATATTTTGACCCATAAATTTGACATGAATTTTAGGAGGATTATTCTATGCACCATAATGGTGTGCGTGACGCACACCAGTGAAGATTCAATAATATTTTTAAAATGTGTAATTCAATCTTCAGACGCATTAAAAATTGAATTAGAGTCAAGTGATAAAAACATCACTAGATTAAACTCTGTATTTTTTACGAATGTTAAATTTGATACGCGTTTGATACTTATATCGCGTCAGACGTTCTCTCTTCCTTCTTCATTTCAGAGTTTACTCAGAATTTAAAATAGAGCTCGTGAGCAAACTCCATTTCCATCAATTTTCAAGTTTTCTTGCTACTTCTATTGCATTGCATTCAAGCTTAAGACATCAATCAACCTCTATTTCACTCCATTCAATCAAAAAATCATTGACTTTTCACATTTGACAAGTTTTTGATTTTTTTTTTTGTGATGCACTAGTTTAAAGTTAAAGAAATAATAGGTTGTTTATAGTAAATTATGACACATAATAAGTTGTTTAGTGAGGCATGCATGTAGAGTTTTTGAAGTTTGAAGTTAGTGTATTCGGGCATGCTCTGTTTCTGCATTTTTCAAGCTTCGGAAGGATACACAAGTTTATTGAGATATTTTAGGAAAAGATATATTTAGGAAAATAATTGCTAGGATATATCGTTGCATATTTGTTTAGTTGTTTCCTATTTTTTAGGTCTCTTCCTAATTGCTAGGAAAAGATATGATTTTTGTTGTACTGGTATTATAAATATGGTTACCTGTGATTGATAATAAACAAGCCAATTTGTCAATTCTTCATGGTATCAAGAGCTTGAGAACGTTTTTCTCAAGAATAATTTGATATGGCTGGCGGTGAAACCCCACCACCACCACCACCACCAACACCTAAGATTGAACCTAATTCACCATATTACCTCGGATCGCAAGACCGACCGGGAGATTTCATCACACCCACCCGCCTAACAGAAAATAATTATGAATCTTGGGCAGCCGACATACAACGGCATTAGAAGCCGAAGGAAATTAATTACGGATGGCTCGATTAATAAACCGTCACCCCCTTGCACGAAGTCTGATTGGACGGCGATTAATGCGATGCTCATATCGTGGATCACGAATACGATAGACCCAGATTTAAAGACATCCTTGTCCAAATTCAGAGAGGCTAAACCCTTTTGGGATCACCTCAAGCAGCGTTTCGCACAAACTAATGGCCCTCGCATTCAACAATTGCGTTCTTCAATCGCAAAGTGCGAACAGACCAAATTAATGTTTGTTTCTGTGTACTACGACAAGTTGCATACTTTGTGGCAGGAACTTGATCGACACGAGCCCTTGATCTCGTGTTCTTGTTGTGCTTCGTGTTGGTGAAATTGCGCGAGGCGTCGAGCACAACGCCTACATGATTTTTAATGGGATTGTTTCTGAATTTTATTCTTCTTACGCACAAACATATTATCACAAGACCCTCTTCCGAGTCTTGATAGAGCATACCGATTGGTTATACAAGAGGCATGTGCGTACATCAAGCAAGTCGAGTCCAAACCATCCGAGGCAATTGGGTTATTAAGAAGCGAGGCGGACGTGGTCGGGAAGAGGTTCTGCCAGGCCAGTGTGTTCTCTATGCAAGAAAATAGGTCATGAAGCCTCGGGTTGCTGGGCGAACTCGGTCTGTGGTCATTGCAAGAAGAAGGGACATCCGGAGAGCCGTTGTTTTGAGCTTGTGGGCTATCCGGATGGCTGGCCCGAGAGCAGGAAGACTCCCACAATGGGGCAGCATTGGCCAAGTGCGTGCTAATGCTGCTGCAAGTTCGTCTCCTTCGAACTTGGGTCAATTGTTCACACCCGAGCAATGGAAGGCTATATCGGGTCTTATTGGTAATGCTCAAATCCCCGACAATAGATTGAATGGTAAGTTTGATGCATCGTCTTGGATTATTGATACCGGAGCAACTCACCATGTTACAGGAGAAAGTTCTTGGTTATTTGACACACACAATTTTGAATGCCCAATTGGTTTGCCGAATGGTGAAAAAGTGGTTGCCACTTTGGTGGGATTTGTTCGTTTATCGGACAAGATTACTCTCATCGGAGTCCTTTATGTTCCAAATTTGAGTTGCAATTTATTGTCTGTCTCTCAACTTAATGATGATTTACAAACTATTGTCCAATTTGATTCTCATATTTGTGCTATACAGGACCAAACGAAGGAGCTGATTGGAACGGGAATTAAGAGAGACGGATTGTACTACTTTAGCAAACCGAAATTCGTGTCTACTGCTAAAGCTACATAGAACTTGGAGTTGTGGCATCGTCGACTCGGGCATCCTTCGGAAAAAGTAGTTAAGATGATTCCTCATGTCAGTAGTAATAAAGATCATTTGGATAAGGGATGTGAAGTGTGTATGCGCGCTAAGCATCCTAGAGATAAATTTCATTTAAGTAATAATAAAGCTTCTCGAATTTTTGAGAAAATACATTGTGATTTGTGGGGACCGTATAGGCATGTTTCCTCGTGTGGAGCTCGTTATTTTTTGACAATAGTTGATGATTTTTCGAGAGCGGTTTGGATTTATTTGTTAGTCGATAAATTGGAAGTATTTTGAATGTTTATGGCTTTTGTTACTATGGTTGATAGACAATTCTCTCAAACAATTAAAGTTGTTCAAAGTGATAACGGGTCTGAGTTTAATTGTTTGCTTGAATATTTTGATGCAACTGGAATTCTATTTCAAACTTCTTGTGTGGGTACTCCGCAACAAAATGGGAGAGTTGAGAGGAAGCATAAACATATCTTGAATGTTGGTCGGGCATTGCGTTTTCAAGCAAAATTGCCTATCTATTTTTGGGGGGAATATGTTCTTGCTACTGCTCACTTAATCAATCGTACCCCTACTCCTCTTTTACTGAATAAAACACCTTTTGAAATACTTTTTGATAAACCCCCCTGTTTTGATGTTGTTCGAACCTTTGGGTGCTTGTGTTATGCACATAATCAGAAAACTAAGGGAGATAAATTCGCTAGTCGAAGTCGAAAATGTGTCTTTGTTGGATATTCGTTCGATAAAAAGGGTTGGAGATTGTTTGATTTGGATACAAAAGAATTTTTTGTTTCACGAGATGTAAAATTCTTTGAGGAGGTGTTCCCGTTTGGGTGTCCGGAGGATGTAAACACCCCGGATAATGAACTTGTTGATCAAGAAATTCATGAGGATTTTGCTGAATTAATTTTGGACAATGAAATTCATGAGGATGGCGAATTCTTGGGTCAGCAGCAAACCTAACCCAACGTTCAAACATCAGACCCACCATCTCTTGAGACCTCACCAGCGCCGGCTGGGCCGAATCAAGAACAACCTGTACCAACATCTGGTCAGGTTGTTGGGCCTTCGTCTACATCAGCAGCTCCAACAGTCCGTGAGCAGGAAATGGGTCACGGGTTTCAAGAAAAATTCCCGAACACCTTGTATCGGGACTTTGTGACACATACGGTTTTTGCTAATAGTACATCCTCATCTTCTTCCTCCTCCGATCTCTCCCAAGGTACTCCTTATCCTTTAGCATATTATATAAATTGTGCCAATTATTCTGTAAATTATCGGAGATTTCTTGCAGTTGTTATCAAGGGTAATGATCCTAAATCCTTTAAAGAGGCTATGAAGTACGACGGGTGGAGACAATCAATGAAGGAGGAAATCCAGGCTCTTGAGGACAATGGAACTTGGACTTTGGAACATCTCCCGCCGGGAAAACGTGCTCTTGGTAGTCGATGGGTGTACAAGACCAAATATTTATCAAATGGGGATATTGAGCGCCTCAAATCAATATTGGTAGTATTGGGAAATCACCACGGAGGTATTGATTACAATGAAACATTTGCTCGGTGGCCAAAATGACTACGGTGCGTGTCTTCTTAGCAATATGACTTCAAAAATTGGGCATTGCACGGATGGATGTCCATAATGCCTTCTTGCGGTGATCTAGATGAAGAGGTGTACATGAAATTACCTCCCAGTTTGAGAGTTCGAACCGTCTTTGGTGTGTCGGTTCGAAGTCGTTGTATGGCTTGAAACAAGCCCCTAGGTGTTGGTTTACAAAATTGGTGTCGGCTTTGAAAGGTTATGGCTTTATTCAATCCTACTCAGACTATTCTCTCTTCACATATAGTAAAGGCACTATTCGCATTAATGTCTTGGTTTATGTGGATGATCTTATTATTTTTGGGAATGATTCCGCTGCACTTACCGTTTTCAAAGCTTATCTCAGTGATTGTTTCAAAATGAAAGACCTGGGAAGTCTCAAATATTTTTTAGGAATTGAAGTGGCCCGTAGCTCATTAGGATTGTTTCTGTGTCAACGAAAGTACACTTTGGATATTATTTCTGAAACAGGATTACTGGGAGCAAAGCCAAGTGCGTTTCCCATTGAGCAGAACCATAAGCTTGACCTTGCTACTGGTGAATTTGAGCCGGATCCCGAATCATATCGACGACTTATGGGTCGTCTAATTTATCTTGCGGTCACTCGACCAGACATGGCTTATTCGGTCCATATTTTGTCTCAATTTATGCAAGAACCTCGCATGGAGCATTGGGAGGCAGCCCTACGAGTCGTTCGTTATTTGAAAGGGACTCTCGGTCAGGGCATTTTGCTTCGTGCAGATAGTGAGTTGACATTGGAAGGTTGGTGTGATTCGGACTGGGCGGCTTGTCCCCTTACTCGCCGTTCTCTGACAGGATGGATAGTATTTTTAGGCCAATCTCCAATTTCTTGGAAGACGAAGAAACAAAATACGGTTTCCCGATCCTCTGTCGGAGCTGAGTACAGGTCTATGGTTGCGGTCCTTTGGTGAATTAAAGTGGCTAAAAGGCATTGTTGAGTTTGGGTGTCCATCATTCTAAGGGAATTAGATTATTTTCTGATAGTCAGTCTGCGTTGCATATTGCGAAAAATCCAATTTTTCATGAGAGAACAAAACATATTGAAATAGATTGTCATTTTGTTCGGGATGCAATAAATGAGAGTTTGATTTCACCATCTCATGTCTCCACATCGTCTCAATTGGCGGATATTTTCACAAAAGCTCTCGGAAAGGCTCAGTTTGATTTTCTTCTTTCCAAGTTGGGCATTTTTGAATCCCATGCTCCAACTTGAGGGGGGGTATTGAGATATTTTAGGAAAAGATATATTTAGGAAAATAATTGCTAGGATATATCTTTGCATATTTGTTTAGTTGTTTCCTATTTTTTAGGTCTCTTCCTAATTGCTAGGAAAAGATATGATTTTTGTTGTACTGGTATTATAAATATGGTTACCTGTGATTGATAATAAACAAGCCAATTTTCCAATTCTTCAAGTTAACTTCACAGTTTTGTTGTTCTGCATTACGAAGTTAGCTTTTGAATTTTGTTATTCTGCATTATTTTTCTGATTTTTCCTGTTTCGTCCCCTAGATTTGGCTATCTGATTATGATATGATTTTTTTTGGTGTAATTACAGATAAAAAAATCCATGTATATAGATTGAGGCATGATAGAGTGACTAAGCATGATTTTGTTCGAAGGTAAAAAGTTAGACCCTCCCGTCCAGCTGTTGGAGCCACTTCATTTGATTTTGAAGCACCGCCTTCCGGAGTTCATGTGTCTTCGACATCGTCCTCCCGAAGACATGAGTTTTCTATTAGTGCTCCATATGCCCCCAAAAGTACAACATGTTGTTGATGTTCCTGATGTTTATCCACGAGTTCCCTCAGATGCCTCATTGATTTGTCTATATGTAGACCATGTTGCTAGACACGTGTAGGATGGAGATGTACAATAAATTTATATTTACTCTTCTAAACATATGCGTTATAATATTTAAATTTTCCATGCCTCTACGGCTAGGCATATGTGGATGACTATGACGAGACTTTGTCACATGCTTGCTCCTTCATCCAGTTCAGAGGAAATCATACAATTGAGTTGTTCCAAATTTATCTTAATTGCATTATAATAGATGATATAAACTTCACGTTGTAAGATGATCATTATGAGACGTTCTTTCAAAAATATATCCATATAGTCATGATAGTTGGCTCGTGGGTCAAAAATAATGTATCCGCATCTTCTTTAGTGAGTCATTCACCATTTCAAGTATCTACAAGGTATTTCTAAAGCCCTCAATGTTGCTTCTCCTCTCACACTCTACCGTAGAGATATGGTTGCCTTAGCTATATTATAGGAAATCTTATTTGCTTGTCTCCTAATAAACTCCACATTAAAGTTGCAGATTTTCTATTTCTACACCAAATCCTACGTCCAAATATTTACACAAAACAATGTTCGTCATATTTATACGGTGAACAATGTTTTTAATAAAAATATATATTTTATAAATAGTAATATGAACAGTATGTGAACAGTGTCGGTAAAAACAATATTTATGAATAATATATGAATAATGACTTTTAATGGTGCAATGAAGTTGGTTAATGAAATGTAAAAAATTGATTAATAAAGTGCTGGAGTTAGTTAATATAAATCCTGATATTAAAAATTTTAGTAGGAAAACAAAGTTGGTTAATAAAATATAAAAAATTGGTTAATGAAATTGCGAAATTTGTTAATAAACTGTCCATATTTTTAGTAATTATGAAGTTGATTAATGAAAGATAAAAAGTTGATTAATAAAGTTATGAAATTGGTTAATCACATAATTTTGTTTTATTACTCCTTTAATAAAAAAAATAGAAAAATTATATATATATATATATATATATATATATATATATATATATATATATATATATATTGTTCTTGCTAGAATATTTCTAAGGGAATGTTTAGGGGTTCAGAGCTCAAGTGAAAGATACTTGTGCTCCAAGCTATATGTCTTGCTTACCCCTTAGTCGGAAGCCCTATTTATAGAGGTGCAGAGACCTCATTAATCGTTGCATGTAACGTCTATGGTCTTCCAAGTTATGTAATTGGGGTTATCTTTAAGACTCATATCGTCTGTCGCTGCCAATGATGGCCAGAAGTATAACGCACGCCGTCAGGTATAAAATGGCAGTTACATCCTTAATGAGTTGGCTTGGGTATAATGCCACCATAATGTTTGGGACCTCCGTAACTCCTGGGATCGGGTTGTATGTTCGGCAGCAGTCTTTTCACCTTCTTGCGTCTTACAGACGCCAGATCTTCCGGTCTCTCTTCCTAGCCAAGTATAATCACTCTTGTCTAGGATTAGCCGACCACATATCTCGGCTCGTGGATTTTACGTACAATCATAAGCCCCCCGAGCATATGACTTCATGCTTTGAAGTTTTATGGTCGTCAGAAGAAAACATAAATTTTGGCCGAGATGTACATCAGCTTTGATGAACCACAAACGTGTTTACCCAGTGCCCTAGTTAGTCCAACAGTCACCTACCTATTTCTAGGTTTAATGATTACGGTAATGGGTTTTAAATGGGAACACCTTACCTCTTTCCTTTTTTATAATGTCTTATTTCCTTTTTTGAAAATATTTTCCTTTTTCGTTCCTCCTTACAAACCCTTCTCCTGCCGCTGCCCTAAATTCATCAATCGCTTCTTCTTCAAACGAATCTTTCAGGTATTTATCTTCTATTCTCCTTTTATCCTTTCTTTTACTTTCGCAAGATGGTTATTATTAGAGAATGTGATGACTTAGAGCATAGAAAACATCTGAATAGCGATGAGCGTAGAGCTTTATGGGAGGAATGCATGTGAGAGATGAGCGATGCTCTAGGGGTAGAGGAACTAGAGAGGATGGTGAACAAGATTAACTCTGAAGTTCTAACCTCTGATAGTGATTCTGACCCTGATTCTTCAGGTTCTATGGAGCTTCTAATGGAGAAGAGAAAATCGTTTAGTGGAGAAGTTCTAGGTTTCAAGCAAAGTTCCATCAAGGACATGGAAATCTCTACGCTTCGATCACTCTGGAACATCTTCTCGACTGGGAATGAGGATGATGTAGTTCTTGAAGCTTGCGAGACCGAAGAGTGTGTTTGCATGTCCCGGCCAAATGGGGGTAGATCCTGAATGGTTTTATTTTTATGCTGGAGTGTTGGAAGACATTAACATTCGTTTTCCATTTATCGATTTTGAATCAGACGTCCTCCGAACAATGAACGTGGCCCCTTCCCAACTCCGCCCAAATAGTTGGGGCTTTATAAGGGCTTTTGAAATAATATGTAGGGCCTTGAGTATAACTCCGACCATAGGCTTATTCTTCTCCTACTTTGAAGTGAAAAACGCAGACTCTAAAATTATGGTAGCCCTAAGCGGCATTCCAAAAATAAGCTTTCTCCAGGCCTTCACCTCAAATTATAAAGGCTATAAAGAACGCTTTCTCCAAGTTAGGTGTGGTCCTCGGTGTCCACAAGTCATTTACGGCGCCGACGGGAACCCCAAATTTCCTTTATACAAGACGAGCAACCTGCTCCCTATTTTCGGCTTTGATTACGACGCACTAAGCGACAGTGAAACTCAATCTCTTGAAGTGTTAGATTCGCTTCGACCGATCAGGGTTAAAGACTTGTTGACCCTACCCTATGATGAAATCCCAGCTTATTTGGGTAAATTTTTCCTATTTCTCACCTGCACATAGGATTTTGTTTTCCTGACTAACCCTTTTCCTCTTATTTCTTTTACACACACAAAATGACTGATTTATCTGTAAGAGAGCAAAAAAAGTTGATGGCTGCATCCAGTGCTGCTCGGATGGGTTCTGGTGGCCCTTCTGAGGCCAAATCTAACCTAGTTGGCCTAGAGATCCGGATACCAAAGAAGAAGAAAAATGTTGGTCCGAAAGGAGGTGTGTTGGAGACAGTGGTGATCTCAGCGTCACCAGTCAAACGTCCTTTAGATGTGGAGGTGGTGACCGATGAAGTTCCTCCCAAAAAGCATTAACTATAATGACCAATGAGGTTAATCAGGTCGACTGAGAGGTTTCCACCTTGATGAGAGAAGTCGATGATGGTTCAACCCGTCTCTCTGATGAAAACAAGTTTTGGTCTAGTGACTTTGATGGCATGAAATTTCTTTACGACCATCTCAACGCCACAGAGGACGTGAATAAGGTAAAAATCCTTGGGCCTCAAAATATTACCCAATATCTCAGCTCATGTTTGATGAGGTGTGTTGTCCTGGCACGAGGTTTATTTAAGTCTGGGGACGTTGCGGACAAGAGACAATTCGAGCTAGACAAAGATATCCAAAGGTTATCCGACAATGAGAAGTCTCTTAATGAGGCGAATTCTCACTTGAAGGCCAAAGCGCATGAAAGTGAGACCAAAGCTCATGAAAATACTGAGAAAGAAAAAGCTCTGGAGAAGGAACTCTCTGCAATAAAAGCTGCTGCCGCCGAGCTAGCAGCCAGCCTGGAGTCCTCAAAGAAATCATGTTCCAAATTGACTGAAGCTTTGGAAAAATCACGACTGAATATTCTCGACGCCGGGGACATGGATTTCGAACGGGCCAAGGACTAAGTTGCCTGTCTGTACCCTAACCTCGACCTTACTCAAGTCGATTTTTTCAAAGTCATAGTGGACGAAAAGCTAGTGGAAGCCGACGATAATGATGAGGAGATATTGGATGAAGAACCAATCACCGTGGATACCACTCATCTCAAGAACCCTAGCTTTATTTTGTCCTTTTTGAACTTGTTTTAAGTTAGTCACCCTTTTGGTGGGTGCATTTTGTAATTCCCTTTGCTTTAAATATTACTCAACTTATGCAAATATGAAAAAATGATAATGCTATATATTTGAGAGTGGCTATTTTAAAAAGTCATAACGACTTTACACAAGAGGCACTTAGCTGGTTTTGAGCATGTTATATAATTCGACAATCTAGCCCCCGAGTCAACTACAAAGTCGACCAGGGTGGACGGACTTTGATGTTTTGGAAAACTGTATGGATACGTTTGAGCAAAGCTCGTATTAAGCCAAATTGGAGGTGCTGCAATATGCAGAGCCCGGGCATGAATCCGTAGCGTGAAGCCGACTTAGGGGTGGAACAAAGTACAGAGCCCATGGCGGCTATGAAGTCGGAAAAATACAAGAAGTTTTTATACTTTGAAGGATGATTTTAAAAATGCTCGAATGGTGCTATATGAATAGGCAAGGCATTCTTTTAAGCATAGACGTTGAGCCAAATCAAGATGATAAAGGCGTTGAGCCATAATGAAATGTAAACTTCGCTTTGAAAACCAACCGAGATAGGACTCAGAAGGAAGCTTTATTTATTTTGGAACAGAGCCCCTGACGAGGATGAACCTTGACGAGACACCAAGTTATGCTGGGAAGGCAGGGAACCCTATGGCGAACGCGGAGTTTTGGAACAGAGCCCCTAAAGAGGATGAACCTTGGTGGGACGCCGAGTTATGTCGGGAAGGCAGTGAACCCATATGGAGAACGCAAAGTTTTGGAATAGAGCCCCTGACGAGGATGAACCTTGGCGGGACACCGAGTTATGCCGGGAAGGCATGGAAACAATATGGAGAACGCAGAGTTTTGGAACAGAGCCCCTGACGAGGATGAACCTTGGCGGGACACTGAGTTATGCCGGGAAGGCGGGGAATCCATATGGAAAATGCAGAGTTTTGGAACAGAGCCCCTGACGAGGATGAACCTTGGAGGGACACCGAGTTATGCCGGGAAAGCAGGGAACCCATATGACGAACGCAAAGTTTTTCTAGAGAACCATTAAGATGGAACTCGACAAGGGGCTTTATTACATCCTATTTTTCCTTACATAGACTAACTTTGTTAAGGTGCCTCATTAAAAACCCTGGCCCTTGGCTAGGGAAAAGAGTACACCAGGTTATTATATCAACTTACAAAATCTAACTGAAATAAAGCCTAAGACTAGTTACATTCCAAGTCTTATGTACTTCTGTTCCATCCAAAGTCTCCAGCTTGTAGGCTCCTCTTTCCAGCTTCTCTGTAACTCGGAACGGTCCTTCCCAATTAGGAGACAACTTTCCCTTCTTCGTAGGATCAATGACTTTCTGTAAAATCAGACCACCTTCCTCGAAACCCCGTTGCTTCACCTTTAGATTGTACCTCTGGGATACCCTTTGTTTAGCTGCAATTTCTCTTATAGGAGATGTACTCCTTATTTCTTCCAAAAAGTCAGCCTTGACATTCAAAGCTTGAATGTTGACGTCATGCTCAAAATTCTCCCGACACCATGAAGGCAAGCTAACTTCAACCAGGATCATGGCGTCGACACCAAAGACCATTCTAAAAGGTGTTTCCCGAGTTGTTGAATGAATAGTGGTGTATTACGCACAAAGGACCTCATGAAGACATTCCGCCCATAAACCTTTGGCATCGTCTAGTTTCTTTTTCAGGGCGTTCAGAATGACTTTATTAGTCGACTCTACTTGGTCGTTCGCTTGAGGGTACTCCACTGAAATAAACTTGTTGAAAATACCAAGATCTCTACAAAATTCAACCACAAAAGAACTTGCAAACTGAGTTCCATTATCAGAAACAATTATCCGAGGAATTCTAAATCGACAGACAATATTGTCGTACTCTCTCCGCCGTTATCCGAGCTACTGCCTCAGCCTCCACCCACTTAGTAAAATAATCTACCGCCACGATGAAGAACTTCAGCTTCCCGAGCGCCATAGGAAATGACCCAAGGATTAGGGGTGGCAAAATGGATAGATTGGATGGATATGAATTGGATTGTTAATGGATGGATTAAAACAATCCATTAAAACTTCCTTAAATATATCAAATCTAATCCATCCATTTAAAAATAAAATTCATTCAATCCATCCATTAACAACATTTTAATGGATAGATATCCATCCATCCAAAAGTAAATATTTATTTTTTCAGTTATTTTTGATTTTTTTAAAAAAGAATTTCTCTTTGTTTTTTCTTTCGAAAAATAAAATTTAAATTTTTTTTCGAAAAAAGAATTTATTTTTTAGAAAAAAGTTTGTTTTCAAAAAAAAATTTCCAAATTTTTTATTCGAGAGTATTTTTTTTCAGATTATAAAAAAAACAGTTTCAGTTTTAAAAAAAAAACAAATTCCGTTTTTTTTCGGAAATTTTTTTTTTCAGTATTTTAAAAAAATAAATTATCATTTTTTTTCAAAAAATATAAATTTTTAGTTTTTTTGAAATTTTTTTCTTTTTGTTTTTAAAAAAATAAAATTTTCTAAAAAAATATATTTTGTTTCAGTTTTTTAAAAAAAAATCAGTTTTTCTATATAAAAAAAAACATGTCAGTATTATTTTTACAAAAAAAAATCAGTATTTTTTTTCGGAAAAAAAAAGTTTTCAGTTTTTTTTCTAGAAAAAAAATAATAAATTGTTTAAAAAAAACCAGTATTTTTATTCAAAAAAGTAATTCCCAATTTTTATTTTCGGAACAAAAAGTAAAATTTTCAATTTTAGAAAAAAAACATTCAGATTTTTTCCAAAATTTTTTTTTTGTTTTTTAAAAAAAACATTCAGTTTTTTTCCAAAAAAAATAATTTTTCAGTTTTAAAAAAAATAAATTTTTAAAAAAATGTTTCAATTTGTTTTTAAAAAAACTGTATTTTATTTAATAATAATTTATTGGAACATTAAAATGTGTTGGATGGATTTGACCAATCCATATATATAATTGGATGGATTGGATCAATCAATTAATCTATTTTTTATTTGGTGGATGAATTTTTTGATGGATGGATTGAATGAGTTTTGTTTTAATGGATTCAATTGTCACCCCTACCCAAGATATCCACCTCACTGACAAAATGGCCACAGAGAAAGTACATAGTGGAGGAGTTCGCCCGACGTGTGAATAGCGGGCGCAAACGCCTAACATTTCAAACAAGAGTTAACAAAATATACGTAATCTTTCAGTATGGTGGGCCAATAGTACCCGACCCACAGTATTTTACTTGCCAGCGACCGACCACCTAAATGATTCCCACACACGCCCTCATGCACCTCTTTCATCACTAGATCAACATCCTCTTCCAGCACACATCGTAACAAGGGATGAGTCCTTCCCATTTTAAAAAGCTTATCATTCACAATGATATACCGCGCTAAAACTTTTTTGATTCGCCTAGCTTCTTCTTTGCTGTCGGACAAAACATCTTGTTGAAGATACTGGGCAATCGGAGTCATCCACCCTTTATCTTCGCCAATAGCACACACCTCCTCTTTTTCAATGTTAGGCAATGTCAAAGTCTTGAATAACAGTCTTGTTCATTCCCGATCCCTTCGTACTGGCTAGACGCGCAAGAAGATCGGCCCAAACATTATCTTCTCTGGGAATATGAAAAATCTCAAAATCTTGAAACCTCTTGGAAAGTTGCAAAGCCAGATGGACATATTTCAATAACACAAGGTCTTTTGTCTGAAAACTTCCACCAACCTGCCCGACCACTAACTAAGAATCAGTGCGGACAACCAAATGTGTTACTCCGACTTCTAAGGCCAATCGCTTTGTATTCAGCTTGGTTATTACTAGTTTGGAAACCAAAACGCAGAGAATACTCCAACATAATATCACCTGGACCCTCCAGGACTATCCCGACTCCACTTCCCTTTAGGTTGGACAAGCCGTCTATAGAGAGAACCCATTTTGGAGACGCCTCCATCCCCGTCGGGGAACTGAACTCCACTACAAAATCTGTAAATGCCTGGGATTTTATGCTCGTTCGAGTAGTGAACTCGATATCGTACTCGGAGAGTTCTACAACCCATGACACTATTCTCCCAGCTAGGTCCGACTTCTTAAATATCTGCTTTAACGGGAAATTTGTTTTTACTTGGATTGGATGGCCCTGAAAATAGTGTCTCAACTTCCGCGCAGTTGTCACCAATGCTAGTGCTAGGCGTCTGGTCTTCTGATACCTTAACTCCGCCCCCTTCAATACCTTGCTGACGAAGTACACCGGGCGTTCACCAGTTTCTCCATCTTGGACCAACACAAAACTAATTGCACTGTTAGAGACAACCAGATATAAAACCAAAAGAACATTCTCCTTAGGTCTAGACAGCACCGGTGGAGTCGACAAGAACTACTTTACCTCTTGGAATGCCTGCTCATATGCTTCAGTCCACTGAAAATCAGCATGTTTCCTGATTGCTGCGAAGAAACGAATTGACTTATCTCCAACGCATGACAGAAACCGGGACAAAGCTGCTAATTGGTCAGTCAGCTGTTGAACTTCACGAACAGTTATAGGACTCCTCATGCTGATTATTGCTTGGCATTTATCCAGGTTGGCCTCAATTTCTCGGCTGGTCAACATAAAACCCAGGAACTTGTCAGCTTGCACCCCGAACGTATATTTGTCCGGGTTCAAGCGCATGTTATACTTTCTCATTGCTACGAAGGTCTCTTCTAGATCCAGGATATGCTTTTGTTCTTCTACAGTTTTGACGACCATGTCAACAGTTTTGACGACCATGTCAACAGTTTTGACGACCATGTCATCAATATAAACTTCAATGTTCCGCCCGATCTGTGGGGCAAACACCATATCCATAAGTCGATGGTACGTTGCCCCATCATTATTCAGGCCAAATGGCATTACCTCATAGTAGTAATTACTCTGATCTGTCATGAAATCCGTTTTCTGAGCATCCGCTGGATTCATCCTGATTTGGTTATACCCGAAAAAGGCATATGAGAAACTCAACAAGCGAAAGCGGAAGCTCCATACAAGCGAAAGCTAGAAGCTCCGTCTATCAACCTATCAATGTGCGAAAGAGGATAAGGATCGTTCGGACACGCCTTGTTAAGGTCCGTGAAGTCCACACACATCCTCCATTTGTCGGTTTTCTTTTTAACCATCACCAAGTTGGACAACCAAGTCGGATATTGGACTTCACCAATGAACTCGGCTTTTAGTAACTTGTCAACCTCTTCTACAATTGCTTTCCTTTTCTCCTCACCACTATTTCTTTTCCGTTGTGACACAGGTTTAACATCAGGATCAAGAGCCAAGTGGTAGCACAAAACGTCTGGGCTTATGCCACGCATATCTGAAGGCTTCCAAGAAAAAAGATCAATATTACATCTCAGAACCTCAATTACCTCAGTCTCCTCTTCCAAGGTCATCTGAGTGCCAAGGTGGGTAATCTTAGACGATTGAAAACCAATATGAACCTCCTTTGTCTCCTCTTGGGGAACCAGACTATCTTCGTGAGGATCTTCCCTAGGATCAATATCAACCACGTTCACCTTGTGGTCTACCGACTCTTCAACCGTAACTATCTTCCGCTTAATTTTCATGTTATCTTTGTAACACTTCCGAGCTAACCCTTGGTCACCACAGACTACTCTGACCCGACCTTGTCCCAACAGATATTTCATAGTAAGATATAGTGTTGATAATGTCGCCTCCAACGCGTTGAAGGAAGGGCGTCCAATAATAATGTTGTATGGAGACGGTGCATTCACTACCGAGTACCGAACACGATCCTCTTTAACATTTTCGTCGGATCCAAACGTGGTCAACACTGGGAGATAACACAGAACCTTCACTTGCTCCCCAGAAAAACCCACCAAGGTTCCACTGAAAGGTAGCAACTTCTTAAGGTCAAAATCCATTCCTTTGAAATCCTCCCAATACATGACGTCCGTAGAGCTACCAGGGTCTACCAGAACCCTCTTGACTCCCTAATCTCTGATTGAACTTCAATTACCATGGGATCATTCTTATGTGACAAAATTCCTTTAGCATCCTCCCGAGAAAAAGCCACAACCCCAGGATCACTATCGACGGGGCTGACATGAGTCACCTGCATTACACCCCAGGCGTACCTCTTCCGCGGTGAACTAGTGGAACCCCCTCCGACAAATCCACTGGAGATGGTATTCAAAGTGTGTCGAGTAAGCCTTGACTCCCGAACCTCTTTGACCGCCTTCGCTTTCTTCTTTGAAGGTGATCTAGAGGTGTCACCTTCCTTAGGTGGCGGACTGCGCTTGCCCGATTGATCCTTACTGTCTTTGATGTAGGATGAAAGCTTGCCAGCCTGAATTAGTCTTTCTATCTCCCGATGTAAGGTCGTGCAATCTTCCGTTGAGTGCCCCCGAATTCTATGATAGGCACAGCACACCTATGTATCTCTGCCCATCATTGCGTTCATTGACAGAGGTCTCCATGGGACGGTAAACAGATTCAAATGGTTCGCATCCTTCCAAATGTCCCTCTTCCTTGCATTCAAAGGAGTGAGGGTTTCATCAGACCTACTCTCCTGGCGAGGTGGTTGTTGAGACCCTCTTTACCAAGGGTACTCTTTTGAAGATGGATTATCCCGAGGTCGAGATTGCTGACCGCCTTCATCTCGGGCCATGCCCTTTTATTTAGCATCTTGGGCCCTTTTCTCCATGTTGCTCTCTTCACCTTTCACATAACATTCTGCTCGGGTGATGATCTCATCCATGCTCTTAGCCGGCTTTTGGGTCAGAGACTCGTTGAACTACTCGGCACAAAGTCCATGCTGTATCGGCACCACGAAGATTTCCTAATTGGTATGGGAAACCTTTATGGTTTCTTCATTAAATCGCGTCATGTAGTCCCTTAATGATTCTGCTGGGAGCTGTCTGACATTGAAAAACGAGGTATTTGCCACCTTTCGATGGCGATTTGCCGAGAACTGTTGAATTATTTTCTTGTTGAAGTCTTGATAACTGACCACTGAGAGCCGAGGAAAGCCCATGTACCATCTCAACGCGGATTCTCTAAAAGTGTCAGCCATAAGCTTGCATTTTAAAGAATCATTAGCCCCTATCAAGGCTATGGTATTATTAACTGAAATGATATGCTCTTGTGGGTCTGTTTTACCGTCGTACGTCACCAGGATGGAAGGTATAAAGTTTTTCGGGACTTGGTCATCCCAGATGGCCTGAGACAACGGTTGTGGCTCTAAAAACTCTGTCTCTTGTTCTTCAGCTTCTTCCTAGCTCCATTGTTTGAGAGCCTGAATGCTATATTGCAAAGTGTCATTTTGTTGACGTAAATCATCGATCATGGCCAACAAATACGCCAAGTCTGACGGTGGTGGATCATTTTCAAGTGTCGTAGACATTGCTTTTGTAATTCAAGTATGGTGGCCTGAGAATGTTTTACCAAAGCCCCACGGTGGGCGTCAAACGTTCTTGCTAGAATATTTCTATGGGAATATTTAGGGATTCAGAGCTCAAGTTAAGGATACTTGTGCTCTAAGTTATATGTCTTGCTTACCCCTTAGTCCGGAGCCCTATTTATAGAAGTGCAGAGACCTCATTAATCACTTCCTGTAACGTCTATGGCCTTCCAAGTTATGTAACTGGGGTTATCTTTAAGACTCATAACGTCCGCCGCTGCCAATGATGGCCAGAAGTATAACGCACGCCGTCAGATATAAAATGGCAGTTACATCCTTAATGAGCCGACTTGGGCATAACGTCACCATAATTCCCGGGACCTCCGTAACTCTTAAGACCGGGTTGTATGTCTGACAACAGTATTTTCACCTTCTGCATCTTACAGACTCAGACTCTTCCGATCTCTCTTCCCAACCAAGTATAATCACTCTTCTCTAGGATTAGCCGACCATATATCTCGGCTCGTGAATTTTATGTATTCGTATATATATATATATATATATATATATATATATATATATATATATATATATATATATATATATATATATATATATATATATATATATATATAGAGAGAGAGAGAGAGAGAGAGAGAGAGAGAGAGATGAGAGATCAAATTACACCCGTAGAGTTATACCATGAGTTACACTCGCTCAAAAATGTCACTTCGAATTAATATTTTTTAAAACCAATCGTTGGATTGAAACATGTCATCATATAGATCACACCTATAAAGTTTGAGATTAATCTAAAATGATTTACTATGTCATTGAACTACATCAAAATTAACGTTATATAAAAGTCCATTTTGACGTTAATCTTTGGATATCTTGATTGTATAGTAAATCATTATAGATTAATCTCAAACTTTATAGGTATGATCTATATGATGATATATTTCAATCTAACGGTTGATTTTAAAAAATATTAATCTGAAATGACGTTTTTGAGCGAGTGTAACTCATGGTGTAACTTTTCTAGTGTAATTTGATCTCTCGTTTGATATATATATATATATATATATATATATATATATATATATATATATATATATATATATATATATATATATATATTAAAATATGATGCTTTGAAAAGAAGTCTCTACAATGACTATTATTGTCATTGTCACCGGATTATGTGTAATCCTTCTTAGAGAAATGGAAAATACACACAACTATATTAGTATTTAATTCAAAATCCACATGTCCCATATTAAGATCATGTACCCAATTAAGAGCTTAAAGTAAACCAGAAGCTCAGCCCACTCATACATTGAAGATAGGAGAGAACCATTGTATGTTAGTTAACACAAAACAACATGCCCACATCTTATACAAACACCAATTCTCACTTTGTTTTTTTTTTTGAGCACAAATTCTCACTTTGTTGTTCATAGACAAAAATGAAGTATTCATATTACACTTAAATGTGCATGTGGATGGCTTACTCCACTTTATTACAAGAAGTAGCTTGATCGGTTAAAGAGTTGCTGTTTTTAATTCCCTTACAGCTTGCTAGGACTTGAATAAGTCAATGGCTTTGTTAAGAACCGTCGTCTACTCCTGGAAATCTTTGTTCTAGATATTCTTGTTTGTTTCCATCTAAATACTCAAAATAACATAAAAAATAAAATAAAAAGAACAATTCTCATGAGACAAATTTTGAATGACGTTGAAAAAGTCATATGAGCCAAATATTTTGTTTATTGGGACAATTTAGAAAGACATGCAAAGAATCATAATATCATTATCGGATACAATACAATTATTTGGACAAGCGATACCTCTTTATTTTGAACTCGGTATTGGGTAGGGATGCAATTTCTACATACTCAACATATAATGGTTTTTAATTTGATGGTTTTTAAGCTTTTTAGATGAATTTTGTCGACAACAACTAAATCAAAGATTGGTTCACGGAAGATTAAGGGGATGGAAGGGATGAGAGATAATATTTTTAAGAAAATTTGTTTGATTTAAATTTTAATGAGAAAAAAAAGGAGAGAACGAGAGAAAAATTCCTCGAAAATATATTTTTTGTGTCCCTCTTGCTGTGAATAATTCATGTTAGAAGTTGTTGAAACTCTAAGGACAATTTTGTAATTATTATGGTACTTTAGTATTTGTTATTTTATTGTTAGTATCGTATATCTTAATTTCTTAAGATTAGGATTAGGGTTTGTTTTTAGTTAGTTACTTTTGGGCTTTTAGTTGTGTATAAATAAGTACTTGTATTTCATTATTTTAATTCAGTTCAATACAATTTAGTCCTTATTTTATCCTCTTTCTTATTTCCATCATTATTCTCTTCTACCCTTGTGCCCCAACAAATTAGTATCAGAGTCTAGTTTAGAATTCAGGGAAACACGAGTGACTGTGAGTTATTTGTGTGTTTGATTTTTGTTTCTAGGTTTCACGTTGAATCTAAAACAAGAATCGTTTTCTGTTTGTGGGTTGGGAAACACTGTGTGAGTTAATATCTAAGAATATTTACGCAAGGAAGAAGATGAACGGAAACAGCAACATAAGCACCAAACTTCCAGTCTTTGATGGCAAAAACTGGAATAAATGGATGATCCAGATGCGTGTGTTGTTTGGAGCTCAAGATGTTCTGAGCTTGTTACCGATGGTTGCATTCCAGTTGCAGAAGCTGCAACGAAGCTGCAACAGAAGAAGAGAGAAAGAGGTGCAGAGAAATAAAAGGAGGATGGATCAGAAGGCGCTGTTCTACATCCATCAGTGTGTGGATGCGAATATGTTTGAGAAGATTGCAGATTTTGTGACGTCAAAGGGGGCGTGGGACACACTGGTCAGGTGTTACGGTGGTGACACATCAATGAAGAAGGTGAAGCTTCAGTCCTTGAGAAAGCAATACGAAAATCTCAACATGAAGAGCAGTGAGAAGGTTTCTGAGTATATCTCAAGAGTGATTCTGATCACTAATGAGATGAAGGCTTGTGGAGAAACTCTTTCTAAACAAGTGATCTTAGAGAAGGTTCTGAGGTCACTTACCCCTCAGTTTGATTATATTGTTGTTGCAATTGAGCATAGCAAAGATCTGAAGACCATGAAAATTGAAGAGCTGCAAAGCAGTCTAGAAGCACATGTGTTGCGCTTAAATGACAGAACTTCTGAGAGGGAAGTAGAGCAGGCTCTGAAAGCTTCTTTTGTCAAGAAGGACCAGAAGCAGAATAGACGTGGTGGCAGATTCCAAAAGCCAAAAACTTCTGATTCTGATGAGAAGTATTAGAAGGAAAAGGACAGAAGGAAAGTTAAATGTTACTGCTGTAAGAAGTTTGGCCACTTTGCTAGAGATTGTAGGTCAAACAAAGAAAGATAATCAGAAGAAGCAAAAATAGCCAGAGATGATTCAAATGATAAACCTGTGCTATTGATGACTTATGAATCTGACGAGGAACCTGTGAGGTTGTCATTTTTTGAATCTGAAGGGGATGAAGATGACTCTGAATATTCTGATTCTGAAGGAGTGTCCCTTTATGAGTCAAAGTCAAAAAATGAGATTGAAGAGTCAGAAGTTGAAACTTCTGAAGAAGATTCAGAAGTTGAAACTTCTGAAGAAGAGTCAGAAGTTGAAACTTCTAAAGATGAGTCAGAAGATGAAACTCTAGAAGAAGAGCCAAAAAATGATTTTGTAGATTATGAAGATGAGTCAGAATCTGAGGTTTCAGAAGAAGAGTCAGAGTTAGAAGATGAGTTAGAATCTCAAGGGGATTCCGCTTCTGAAGATGAGTCAGAACATGAAGGTTCTGAAGATGAGTCAGAACATGAAGGTTCTGAAGATAAGTCAGAACATGAAGGTTCTATAGAAGAGTTAGAGTCAGAAGATGAAGAATATTCTGGAGACTCTAAGGATGAGTCAGATAGTGAATATGATTCTGATCCAGATTCTGATGATGATCAAGAATCTGGTGGTGACCATGCTTTTGGAAGGGAAAACTCTGAAGACATAGGCTCTGGAGGACAAGCTTCTGGAGGTGATCAAACTGGTTATGCTTCTGGAAGAGAAAATGCTGAAGACGTAGGACAAGCTTCTGGAGGTGATCAAACTAGTCATGCTTCTGGAAGGGAAAACTCTGAAGACGTAGGTTCTGAAGGACAAGCTTCTGGAGGTGATCAAAATTCTGGTAGTAATTATGACACTAAAGGTGGACCTTCTGAAGGAGGAGCTTCTAAAGGTAGTCCAACCTCTGACGGTGGTCATAATTCTGAAGGTGGAACTTCTGAAGCAAGAGCTTCTGAAGGCGATCCAACTTCTGAAGGTGATGGTTCTGGACAAGGTCCAGAAGTTAACAAAGATGAAACTTCTGGTGGAAGTTTTGAAGGTGATGATTCTGGACAAGTGTTGTAGGTTTTTTCCGTGAACAAAGTATTTTTAATTATCGATTCTACAGGGATTGGTGCATGTTATAGTCTTTCAATAGAAAAGTATGTTTTAAGATGATGTAACCAATGGGTTTGTTATCTACTCTACTAGAACCATGAGTTTCCAAACAACAACTAAATTAATTCTTTCAAAGAGAGTTATAGTTTGGATTAGAGAGAGTTTGAGATTGTTTTCAAGTTAAGAAGGCATGTCAAGATTAGTTTCATTGATCTAGTTTCATACATATTCATTTAATCAAGTGATGAACATAATAGATGATTTCTACAAATACATATCCTCTCAATCTTGTAGATTTCTCACCAAGATTGTGAATGTTATCATGTTAATCCTTGCATGATTCCTCACTACAACTATTAGCATGATAATCATTAAGTTCAATATTTTGTAAACTCTAACACACAAATCTATTCCTAGCATTTGTTTATTAGAGGATGAATATCCTAGGTCACTTTGAAATATTCTTTTCCAAGCAAAACTCAAAGCATAAAGATGAAGAACAAAGATAATCAACTATATTAATCATCAACCATGTTCATACACAAATGGATTAATAGAAATACATACTATATAGATCAACTACCTCTAATCTTGACACAAAAAGAGCTTAGCCACTCATTTCCATGGTTGCTTGCTCTCAAGATTGTTGGTAGTGATGATGAAAATCCAAGAAATCAAGAAGAAAAGCTATGGTGTTTCTTCCTAAACTTGCCCTAGATTTTCCAAAAATGAAAAGATAATTGATGGTGTGTGTTTTCTTTCTTCCTTTACAAGCCAAAAAGATCAGGTGAAGTGATGGGTTGGTGGCTCAAAAGGTGAAAGCATGGACTGTCCTTTTTGAATTTCGAGACCAAGCGTAAGTCGTAGCGCACTCATCTCGGCACCGACCTGCATGCTTCCATCATCAAAATTATCTTCAAAGAATCATCCTAGAGCTCTTCAAGTGCCCTTGAATCCAAGCTTGGGAGAATTAGACAATAAATTCCTACAAATAAGAGTAAAATAAGTTAAATAATATATTTTAAACGAAAACTAAATAAAAACCTAATTAAAACAAAATACTAGAATAAATATACAAATTAAATAAAAAGACATTGTTAAGGACCACAAAATAATGTACAAAATAACTACAATTTGGTCCTTAACAACTCTCCCCAACTTACTTCTTTGTTTGTCCCCAAACAAAAGTCAATAATCTTACAAAGCTAGAAAGAACAAAATGCAAGCATGCAAACTCACACAAGAGTAATGGTTCAAACTCGACATACTAGGCAAAAGCACACATCAATCGCTTCTTCTAAACACAACATGGCCATGAATTAAGTTCTAAACACAATATATCAAAACATATAACAAAATAAAAGATATGTTCACACTTGAATCACCTAATCATTTCTTCAAAATTCAAGAAGAACAAAATGTAAATTCACAAAGGACCAAACACTCTCACTAATAATTATGCACATCCAGAATAATTCATGCATTCATCGAAACAAGTTAAATGATAAAATGGAAACGAAGATCACTAAGGACTTTCAAGGTTGTAACTTGGCTTAGGTTAGAAACAAGAGATATTTAAGTACAAAGCCATTGAAACGAATCGGGTAAAAGGATATGAAGAGCATTTCACAACTAATTCCCATCTCATTATTCACAACCTCTTTTCTTTCCACACAAGGATCCTCTCTTTTTTTTTCTTTTTTTTCTTTTCATAAACAAATTTCTTTCTTCTTTTGTATTTTTCTTTTTCTCTATTCTTTTTCTTTCTTTAGGATCATTGTGCCATCAATTCTAGGTTCTTTTTGATCCACCTCCCCGACTTTATTTATATCAATCCTTTTTTTTATTCAAGACATGCTCTTCAAGGGCTAATTAACAAAAGGGTTGGTATTCGCAAACAAGAAAATTTATAGAATGAATGATCATTGAATTTTTCAAAGATCATCAACAACTATTAAGTGGCCTACTTAACAATTAGTTGATTTGATACATTCATCCTACAAATACTATTTAAGCTCAAAAGGGTTCACAAGGATTCGCTCTCTCACGGGTAATTGAAGCCCTTTTAGAATTGGTGGTTTTCCTCATAATGCACAAAAAATTGCCTTGATCATTTCTTAGTTTCCAAGTTATCACAAACAAGTAAAGATTAAGCATGAATCACACGAGTTAACACAACTATTAGACACTCAATATTTGGTAAAAAGTGGAAGCTTCTCACGTATATGGTTTATGTCCTAATGATTCGAATGTGAACACAATTTTTTTTGTACATGCCAAAATATCTTGCATAAAGAACAAATTTCATAGACATGTTATGTTTCTACAAAACGATTAAATGTGTACCTTCTTTGTGGAATGAATCGAGAATTTTATCATCATCATCACTTTGGTGAAACACGCTTACTAGCTTTGAAGAACCATTTGAACAATCCGGACAAACCACAAGAAGTAAATTCAAACTAATTACTATAATCTAAAAATAAAATAAAATAGAATAAAATAAAAGAAACTAAACTTAAAATAAAAAGACACCCCAAAATGGTGTTTAAAACTTAAAAAAGAAGTATTTAGGCTCCATGCCTACAAAATATTAATTGGAATTACAAGCCATTCCCCAAAATTGGATGGCAACCAACAAAATCCAAAGTTTAAAACTAAAATGCAAAAGTAAAATCTAAAACTAGAATGCTGAAAGTAAAATAAAAAAAAAAACAGGAAAATAAAAAAGAACATCAATCAGTGGTCTCGAGAATCAAATCTCCAATCGACCCCGAGTCAGAACCGGAACCAGAACCAGAACTCTCTTCACCATCATCCTCATCTCCCACCTCCTCCTCAGCATTTGGCCCGACCCCGGGCCAACCAGATATGTCTGCAGCTGCTCACCCGTCGAGTGAAATGGTTCACTCGGGCTCTCTCTCTGAGCAAGGTGCTCCATGCTCTCATGCATAAACATAAATGCTCTCTAATGAGTGAGATGCATCTGCCTGTTCTATTATTCTGATGGACTTGCCTGAGGAAGTGCCGCTGCAACTGGTATAGCCTGGGCAGTAGTATTATCAAGGACCCTACAAAATCGATCACAGTAGTGATCATCAATAACTCCATCAATGGTTAGGTGTCCTACAGCAGGAAAGGCCACCTTCGCCCTCTTTAGCAAACCCATGATCAACCCAGGATATGTGAGAGCACACTTTATACGCTCCCCCTGGAGGTATAACTAAGCGTAACCCTCTTCATCTAATTCGCAATCAGACGGCCAAAATCAATTTGCTCCTCATCGAGCATATAAGCAATCAAACCTGCCGTCTCCATGGGTATCGAAGATGTGTGGCTCCTAGGTTTCAGTTATGCAGAGCCACACATCATACTGTGGCACTTGTTTTCGGTGGCCTGTTGAATTTCAAAGGTTGACCAGCCCGATTCAACTCATATGAATGCCGAGACAAACAGAGCTTAGTCCTCAGCATGTTGTAATCCCAATTACCATGAGCAAGGTGCTCATGGTAGACATCGATTGGTCCTCCAGGGTTGTCGATTGATGCCCGAAATTGATTCTTTGTGAGAGAAAGATACAAGTTTGCCCCGAACAACAGAAGCAAACCTAAACTCTCTCCCCTCGGCCGAAATAGCATTAGCATAGAACTCTCGAACAAGCTCCACGTTCACCTTTGTCTGAGGATTACAAAGAACTTCCAACCCGTAATTATCAAGGATGACATGAGGCGTGTGGTAGTGCCCTTGCTCACGGAGGCTAATGGTGCGCTCAGTCCAGATGTTTCGCTCTTCAAGCTCTTTGTAGCGAGCCTCCTGAGCAGCTCCCAAAATCGAACACATCGAGCGGCGGGCGAGAGGCCCGGCAAGAGAGGAAACTCTTTGTCGCTTAGGTACCATCTGAACTTTCAACAAAAAAATCAACGGAAAAGTGACACCGAGATGTCCATTAGCAATGAATCATGCAAACAGCAAAGCAAACCAACCAACCAAAGCATTACAACTAATCGGAAACACTAAAAAACGAAGAATTTTTCAAAATTAGAGACATGTTGAGTGCGCTCTGCGATTCGAAAAATTCTTCGCAAGCAAATTTTCTCCACAAAAACACTTCCTAGGGCAGCGAAAATGAAATTCTAATACTTCTCTATCAAATAAACATCCTAATTCTAAGAGAAAATTCGAAAATTCCTAACCCTAGGTTTTCAAAATCTAACCTAAACATGCAATGTACACGAAATTGAGAAAGGAAAAACATAGAATACTTACTAGGATGTCTTGGTTGATTGATTGGACAAAGAAATTCACAAAAAATCGAAGATTTTTGGTTGGGGGTTTTTAGGATTTTGAGAGAGTGAGGAATTGTGAAGAAAAGAGGGAAAAAGGGTTGAAAATAACCCTAACCCCTATTTAAACTGACCAGGCCACGAATGGGCCTCAAAAATCGATTTTTCAAATTATTATTTTTAAAATCCGGACCCTGATCCCTATCATTGGCGAAAGTTCGCCGGATGGGTCAAAGTGAAGTCTGAATTTTGATTTTTCTGCTAAAACAGCAAATTTGCAGTGCGGGCAAGTGCAAATGAGTTCAAGGAAGAATACTTACAATGTTGGGGTGCCTCCCAACAAGCGCTTTGTTTAACATCGGTAGAGCTCGACGGTTCATGATGATCATTGATCATCAAAGAAGGATTCGGCTATGTTGCGGCTCACCTCTCCGCCAACGTACCGTTTCAACCGCTGCCCATTCACCGTCCATTCTTTTGTTCGTGCAAGATCTTGCAAGACAATTGCACCATACTCTTTGACCTCTTTGATTAAAAACGGACCGGACCACTTTGTTTTGAGTTTTCCCGGAAAAAGCCTCATCCGGGAATTGAACAAGAGAACCTTTTGTCCCGGCCTCAATTCCTTGATCTTTATCTTCTTATCATGAGAAACCTTGACTTTTATTTTGTACCTCCGATTTGAATGGTATGCCTCTTCTCGCATTTCTTCCAATTGAACGAGTTGTAATTTTCGCTTTTCACCCGCCAAGCATGGATCAAAATTCAAGAATCGGAGGGCCCATAATGCTTTGTGCTCCATCTCTACCGGGAGGTGACAAGTTTTGCCATACACAACCTGAAACGGGGTTAGTCCGATAGGAGCTTTATAGGCGGTTCGATACGCCCACAAAGCTTCATCTAATTTTTGTGACCAATCTTTTCTAGAACCCGAAACAGTTTTTTCCAAAATCTTTTTGATTTCTCTATTAGACACCTCGGCTTGGCCATTTGCTTGAGGGTGATAGGGGGTCGTCACTTTATGCTTTACACCAAATTATTTCAAAAGTTTTTGTAACAATGCATCACAAAAGTGCGACCCGCCATCACTAATGAGCACCCTAGGCACACCAAAACGAGAAAAAATGTTTCTTTTCAAAATTTGATATGTTTGGCGTCGGCCTTAGCGAAGCAATGGCCTCTACCCACTTTGACACGTAATCCACAGCTACAAGAATATATTCATTTGAAAATGAAGATGGAAAAGGACCGACAAAATCAATCCCCCAACAATCAAATACCTCCACTTCCAACATATTGTTCAACGACATTTCATCTCTTTTTCCTATCCCGCCACTTCTTTGACATTTGTCACATGACTTAGCGTGAGCATCGCATCTTTGAATAGCGAAGGCCAATAAAATCCGATTGTAGGACTTTGGTGGCGTCCGCATTCCATTATAGTGTCCCCACAAGGGAATTGTGACAATGCCAAAGAATGTTTTGGCCTCTTCATCACTCACACACCTTCTTAGCAATCCATCACTACTCAACCTAAAAATGTAAGGTTCATCCACACATAATACTTAGATCGGCTAAAATTTCCTCTTCTCATTCCAAGTCAAATCTTAGGCATTAATCTCGCGGCCTTGTAATTTTCCATGTCGGCAAACCACGGTCGCTCTTGGATTGAAAATAACTTCTCATCCGGAATTCCTCCTTCACCTCTTTTCCTTGTCCGTAATTTTTACGTTCACTAAGCGAGACAAATGATCCGCTACCAAATTTTTCGAACCTTTTTATCACGGACCTCTAAATCAAATTCTTGCAAAGAAGAATCCATCGGATTAGCCTTTGTTTAGAGTCGGTTTGTAAGCGATATTTTATCGCGAATGATCCGTGAAAACCACAACCTTTGAACCAATTAGGTAAGGCGAAACTTTTCCAATGCATATACAATTGCGAGCAACTCTTTTCGTTGTTGCATAGTTTATTTGAGCATCATTCAAAACTTTGCTCGCATAATGTATAGCATGGAAGATTTTGTTCTTCCTTTGCCTATCGGCTCCTACCGCATAATCACTAGCGTCACATTAGTTCAAAATCAAGTTTCCAATTAGGCGCGGTGATTATGGGTGCATTTATCAAATTCTCCTTTAATTTTTCAAAAGCTAACAAACAATCATTATCAAACAAGAAAGACTTATCTTTGTTGAGCAAGTTGCTCAAAGGTTTGGCTATTTTGGAGAAGTCCTTGATGAATCTTGATAGAATCCGCATGACCCAAAAGTTCGAATGCCTTTGACATTGGTAGGTGGGGAAGCGTCTCGATAACATCAATTTTTGCTTTGTCGACCTCAATTCCTCTTGAAGATATCTTGTGGCCAAGGACAATTCCTCGGTCACCATAAAGTTGCATTTTCCCAATTCAAGACCAAGTTGGTTTGCACACACCTCTTCAAGACGGTGTCCAAATTTTCAAGCATAAATCAAATGAAGCTCAAAAAGTAAAAGTCATCCATAAAACTTCAATTGTCTTTTCAATCAAATCGCGAATATAGCTTGCATGCACCTTTGGAATGTTGGACATTGCATAAGCGAAAGGCATACGCCTATACGCGAAAATTCCAAACGGACATGTGAAAGCCGTTTTCTCATGATCCTCCAGATTCACCGATATTTGATTATATCCCGAATAACCATCTAAGAAACAATAGTATTGTTGTCCAGCAAGCCTTTCTAACATTTGGTCCATGAACGGAAGAGGAAAATGATCTTTTCTCGTCGCTTTGTTAAGCCTACGGTAATCAATACACATTCTCCACCCCGTCACTTTTCTTGTTTGCACTAGCTCATCCTTATCATTAGATACAACCGTCAAGCCTCCTTTCTTAGGAACCACATGAACCGGGCTCACCCACGTACTATCCGAAATCGGGTAAATCATCCCCGCTTCAAGCATCTTCACTACTTCTTTGCGAACTACCTCCTTCATCACCGGATTCAATCGCCGTTGAGGTTGGGCTACCGGTTTGTACTCATCCTCCATCATAATGTTGTGCATACAATAGGCCGGGCTTATGCCTTTCAAATCGACTAAGACCCAACCAATTGCATTTTTGTTCGATTTCAAAACTTCAATTAAGCTTTCCTCCTCATTCTCCGACAATGTATTGCTAATGATTACGGGCTTTTTACCTCCCTCCTCAAGAAACACATACTTTAAATGAGATGGTAGCTCTTTCAACTCAAGTTTATGGTCTTCATCTTTTAGATCTTTTTTCAAACTTTCCTCTTCTTTCTCCCAAGGGTGCATTTCCTTTGAAATCTCCATTCCTTCCAAACACTCCTCAATATCTCGACTATCATCATCATCATTCACCTCTTGTGTTGCTTCCTCAATAACGTCAATCTTGAAACAATCTTTCTTATCCATGGGATGCTTCATTGCTTCAAAAAGATTAAAGCAAATCTCTTCATCTTGAACTCTCACCTTCATTAGGCCATCATCTATATCAATCATCATCCTAGCCGTCTTCATGAATGGTCTTCCAAGAATTAAAGGTGCCTCCACATCTTCCTCCATATCTATGACAACAAAGTCAACCGAAAAAAAGAATTTGTCCACTTTTACCAACAAATCTAAAGCTACACCGTGCGGGCGAGTAATAGACTTGTCCGCTAATTGCAATGTCATTTTTGTAGACTTTAATTCAATCTCCCCCAATCTCTTCACAATGGATAATGGAATCAAGTTGATACTTGATCCCAAATCAATCTGTTTCCAACATATACATCCCCAATAGTAGCGAAGTTACGCCCGGATCACTCTCTTTCTTCGGCATAGTGCGTTGAATTATTGCACTACAACTCGCATCCACCATTATGGTTTCTTGATCCGTGTATCTCTTCTTTTTTGTCAAGATATCCTTCATGAATTTTGAATATTTGGGCATTTGCTCTAATGCTTCGGTAAATGGAATATTTATTTGCAATTGCTTGAAAATATCCATAAACCTAGCATAGTGCTTTGCATCATCCTTTTTAGAAGGAAGGTGAGGATATGGTAAACTTCTCAATGGATAAGTTACTTCCTTATCTTTTCCCTTTTTCATTTTCTTCTTTTTCTCCTCTACTTTATCCTTTTCAACTACACCATTTTCCTTTTCATTTTCAACTAAATCATCCTCCACATCAACATTATCATGTTTTTCAACTCCAACCTCTTCATCTTTTTCAACTACTTCTTCCTCCGCTATTACTTCTTCATCCTTCTCCACTATTATTTTTTCTCTTTCAACTACTTTCCTTTTCTCATCACAAACTCTACCACTTCTTGTTGTTATGGCTTTGCAATGCTCCTTAGGATTTGTTTGCGTAGTTGGGGAAAATGATGTCGAAGCACTTTGTTCGGAAAGTTGCTTAGCGAGTTGTCCACTTGTGTCTCCAAATTCTTGATGGGCCTCCGTGCTCTTTTGATTAGCCATAGAAGCTTGCATAAATTGAGCTAGAGTGTCTTGAATGTTGGAAGATCTCACTTGATTTTGAGGTTGGTTTTGTTGTTGACCTTGATTTTGTTGTTGACTTTGATTTTGATTTTGTGTTTGATATGGATTTTGCCTTCCTTGGTTATTGTTATCTTGCCTCCACCCTCCTTGATAACCTTGATTACCCCTTTGTTGGTAACCTTGGTTTTGATTTTGATAAGGGTAAGGAGCTCGTTGTTGGTACCCTTGGCCTTGGTTGGCCACATAGTTAGCTTCCTCATTCTCCGGAGGACAAAAGGGTTTATGATCTCCTTTGCACAATTCACAACAAGCTATTTGGTGAGCTTGCTTATTTGATGCTCCTTGTAACTCCATGATTTGTTGAGGGAGTTTAGCCATTTGTTTTGTCAATTCTTCAACTTGTTTCGCAAACAATTTGTTTTGCGCCACAAGTGCTTCATGACTCGAACCAATTTCTAAAACTCCCGTTTTCACTTGTACACCTCCTTGATCATGTTGAGTTTGATGATCATTCCTACCCATCTTCTCAATTATTTGGATTGCTTCATATGGTGTTTTTGCCATCAAAGAACCTCCCGTCGTGGCATCCAACAACAATTTGTGTTGAGATTGGAGACCATTTCGAAAAATATGAATTTGTGTAAGCTCGTCAAAACCGTGGCTCGGACACTTCCTTAGCATAGACTTATATCTTTCCGCCCGATTCAAAGGCTCGTTTACTCCTTGCGAAAATACCGAGATAGCCTTAGCCTCCATGAAGCGTGATTGAGGAAAAAGCGTCGAGAAACTTTTCCTCCAAAACATTCCAATTAGTCATTGTCTCTTGCAATTGATCAAGATACCAATCTTTGCCTTCCCACTAGAGAATGAGGAAAAGCCTTTGGAAATATTGCTCTTCTTGGGCTTCCGGAGCACCCGCGCTCCGCGATCTCATAAAACTTGGTAAGGTGAGTGTAAGGGTCTTCATGGTCGTGGCCATGAAATGGACTTGCATAGAAGTTGAAGCAAGCCCGTTTTCATTTTCGCAACCCTTGCATTTGCTTGTCGGAAAATTGAGCATTATGGCGAGGCTATTGACACGGCCCTGGTGGTGGTGGTGGTGGTGGTTGATTCTCCGCCATAGTGGTGACTTCTCCAAACACGGGTGGTGTTGAAGAAGTAGATGCTTCTCCTCTTTCTCCTCTTTCTTGCCTTTGCCTAGCTTGTCTTTTCTTCTTTAGCACTACTATTAAGTCTCCTAGCCGTCCTTTCAATTTCGGGATCGAAAAGGAGTTGGTCGACGGAATACTTCCCGCATAAACTAATTCCGAAAAGTCTAGCCACACAAAAGAAACAAAGAGAGATTAGTAGAAAAGTCTTAAACACACAACTATTGCTATACTAACAACATCAAACGCCAATCCCCGGCAGCGGCGCCATTTTGTTGTAGGTTTTTCCGTGAACAAAGTATTTTTAATTATCGATTCCACAGGGATTGGTGCATGTTATAGTCTTTCAATAGAAAAGTATGTTTTAAGATGATGTAACCAAAGGGTTTGTTATCTACTCTACTAGAACCATGAGTTTCCAAACAACAACTAAATTAATTCTTTCAACAAGAGTTATGATTTGGATTAGAGAGAGTTTGAGATTGTTTTCAAGTAAGAAGGCATGTCAAGATTAGTTTCATTAATCTAGTTTCACACATATTCATTTTAATCAAGTGATGAACATAATAGATGATTTCTACAAATACATATCCTCTCAATCTTGTAGATTTCTCACCAAGATTGTGAATGTTATCATGTTAATCCTTGCATGATTCCTCACTACAACTATTAGCATGATAATCATTAAGTTCAATATTTTGTAAACTCTAACACACAAATCTATTCCTAGCATTTGTTTGTGAGAGGATGAATATCCTAGGTCACTTTGAAATATTCTTTTCCAAGCAAAACTCAAAGCATAAAGATGAAGAACAAAGATAATCAACTATATTAATCATCAACCATGTTCATACACAAATGGATTAATAGAAATACATACTATATAGATCAACTACCTCTAATCTTGACACAAAAAGAGCCTAGCCACTCATTTCCATGGTTGCTTGCTCTCAAGATTGTTGGTAGTGATGATGAAAATCCAAGAAATCAAGAAGAAAAAGCTATGGTGTTTCTTCCTAAACTTGCCCTAGATTTTCCAAAAATGAAAAGATAATTGATGGTGTGTGTTTTCTTTCTTCCTTTACAAGCCAAAAAGATTAGGTGAAGTGATGGGTTGGTGGCTCAAAAGGTGAAAGCATGGGCTGTCCTTTTTCTGATTTCAGAGACCATGCTGGAAATAAGTGTGGCGCACTCATGCTTGCACCGTTGGACCTGTAGCATGCTTCCATCACCCAAAATTATCTTCAAAAGAATCATCCCTAGAGCTCTTCAAGTGCCCTTGAATCCAAGCTTGGGAGAATTAGACAATAAATTCCTACAAATAAGAGTAAAATAAGTTAAATAATATATTTTAAACGAAAACTAAATAAAAACCTAATTAAAACAAAATATTAGAATAAATATACAAATTAAATAAAAAGACATTGTTAAGGACCACAAAATAATGTACAAAATAACTACAATTTGGTCCTTAACAACAAGGTCCATAAGCTAACAAAGGTGAAACTTCTGGTGGAAATAAAACTTCTGAAGAAAGTCCAGAAAGAGATATGGTTCCAGAATCAGAAGGAGATTCTGAACAAATAGGCACTGAAGATGCTCTCAAGAAGAAAGCGTGGCTAAATGCCATGAAAAAAGAACTTGAGGCTTCAGAAGGAAACAAGACTTGGAAGTTTTCTAAGATTCTAAGGGAGAAGAAAGCCATCAGCGTCAAATGGGCTTTTAAGGTGAGGTTTAAGCCAGATGAATCAGTTGGCAAGAACAAAGCAAGGGTAGTGGTCAGAGTTTTTATTCAGAAACCTGGATGAGACTATTTTGAGGTGTTTGCTCCTGTAGCAAGGCATGAAACAATCAGAAGTTGGTCGCTGATGCATTTGGATGTGAAATCAGCATTTCGGAACGGACCATTACAAGAAGAGGTATATGTGTCACAACCTCCTGACTTCGTGAAAAAGAATCAGGAAGGGATGGTGTGTAAGTTACACAAAGCTCTGTATGGATTAAAGAAAGCACCCAGAGCTTGGACTCAGAAGATTGATTCATTTTCTAAGAAGCAAAGGTTTCAGAAATGTGAGATGAAGTATGGTGTGTATGTGAAACATTCTGGAAGCAATATGATTCTAATGTGTCTTTATGGTGATGACATATTACTTACGGGGAGTTGCAACCATAAACAAGCTGCAGATGTTCTGATGAAGTCATATCCAGAACTTCTGAGGGGAGTCAGAAGTTCTGAGGTTCTGGAGCTATCCAGAAGGTGGTTCTGGAGCTGTCCAGAAAGTGAGGTTCTAATGTTGTCAGTTTTTGATGGACATGAATTAAGAGATGGTGTTGTGAATAATTCATGTTAGAAGTTGTTGAAACTCAAAGGGCAGGTTTGTAATTATTAGGGTACTTTAGTATTTGTTATTTTATTGTTAGTATTGTATATCTTAATTCCTTAAGATTAGAATTAGGGTTTGTTTTTAGTTAGTTACTTTTGGGCTTTTAGTTGTGTATAAATAGGTACTTGTATTTCATCATTTTAATTCAATTCAATACAATTTAGTATTTATTTTATCCTCTTTCTTATTTCCATCATTATTCTCTTCTATTCTTGTGCCCCAACACCTCTGTATAGGAGTGATTTGAAGAATAAGAGATGTAATATGATTTTTTTAATTATTTTATTTATTTAAAATTTACTAAAACATCCTCAATTTTATTTTAGAGTTGTTTGGATTGATAGAACATAATGAAGCGGAACAAAATAAAATATGACGGGACGGAGTGAAGCAGGGCAAAATGAAATATAAATCTTATGTTTTTTTTTAAATGTCTCATTCTATCACATACATACCAAATTGAATTGAACAAAAAAATGAGAAATTGAATTGAATGTATTCTATTATGTTCCATTTCATTCCATCTTTTACTTATCAATCCAAACAATAGATTCTCATTAATTACCACTCCATTTCATTCCATCTTATATCACAAATCCAAACACCCTAAGTATTTTAAAATTATTCATTTTCTTTCACATTAATGCTTCTCTTTTATGTGATTTTCTCTGTAACATCCATCCATATATTATAATTATTATCCTTCTTCAAATTATTTTATTATTTCATCCTTAATATACATTATAATCATTTTATTTTTTATTGGTTTTTTATAAATTTTTTTATTTTATTTTAATTTATGTTTGTTTTTACTTAATTTTATTACGTAATATATTGTATTTTCTTTTATATCAAATTTTAAATCAATCATCTTATTTTCTTTAATCTATTACATTGTTATTTTATGTATTTATTTTGTTAGATGGTTCATCACGACTTAAAATTTATTATCAATAAATAATTTAATTTGTATCAGGAAGTTATAATCTGAATCGAGTGTACTCAATTTTTAAAGCTTATTTAATCAATCAACATTATAAATTGTGTTGAATTATTTATGCATATTTTATAATCCCAAGATATTAATGAATTTTTCGTCTTTGAATATCATATGACATAAAGATAAAAACGTAAATTATTAATAAATCCTCCCTTCTCTTGTGAACCAAACATATTTTTTATTAAAATTTCTCCCTTCTCTTCCATCCTCTCTTTTAAACCAAATATATATACAATTTAAAAAAGTCTCTCACATCCTCTTTCCTTTCCTTCCCTCCATTAAAATCTTTCATCATCTTCATTTGAATCAAACATACATTAAATTAGTGATGTGTTGGGAAAAGAATAGATCTATTATTAAGACACTTCTCATTAAAAATAGATATGTTTAAACCATCTTATTCCTTCTTTTAAGATAAATGTGCACTATAAATATCACGTCACACAAAATTAGAATTATTTCCTATGAAGCACGAACACCTTTAATCATATGTCTGTTGTAGTATCCGACACGTACAAGTGTCTTATATGTGTATGACACTCATATGACACATTTAGAAAAAATCAAATAATATGAAAAGTCATATAAATATTGTAGAAAATAATTTTTTTATATGCTTCGACACTTAATGAATCGGTCTACGACACACATATGATACTTATGCAACACATATCACACAATTCATACAAATTTTTCAAAAAGAATTTGTTCTTATTTTTGCTTCATCACACCTTATATTTATTTGAACAAATATCATTAACATCTAAAATGGTTAAACATGTTTTGAAACAATGATATCAATGAAGAACTAAAAATAATAATTTTAAACTTTTTTAATAATAGAAAGATAAATGAAATTCAAATATTATCACATAGATAATGATGTCGGTGTTCTATATTTTGTGTCATAGTGTTCGTGTCGTATCGTAGTGTCCGTGTGAGAGTTCATGTTTCATAGATTATTCTCCATCCTCGAAATGAAAAAGTAAATATATTGGTAATACCATGTTTTGATTAAATTGGAGATAAAAATGTCCTTGAAGTAAGTTGGAATTGTCTGAATCACAAATTTGATGTGAGCTTCTCGACCAACCTTTGAGAAACATTTTATAGTGTCGAAAACTTTATCTTTTTCCAAATCCTTTTGTTGATGAAGCTAAAAATTACCTTGTGACTCCTGTGGATCATGATCAACGTTAATCATTTAATTTCAAATTTGCATTTTAAAATAATATCTATTCCCAATAATTTTTCTTTTAGAATTAATTAACAGTTTCGATTACCGACTAATCTAACTTAATGGTCAAACTTCTCCAAACTTCCACCCATGCCGCAAAGATTAAAACCTATTTGGGCCATAACCTATTCAAATCAGTTTCAGTTACACACATAAACAAGTAAACAACGTAAAGGAATTAGAATCGCGAGTAGCAGCAGTTGTCCCTTCCGGCACCAGCTCGGAACCAGAACCTCAAGATGCCTGTCAGATGGTACGATCACTGAACCCAATCCCATTCATTTTCTGCTTACACTAAAATCAAAACGGTTTTTGTTTTAGGATTCTTCACTGGCAACCGAGTCAAGGATCGGTAGTAAACAGCCACATACTGAACGAAATCTCCCAATGCGTCGACACTCTCAGTGGCGTCAAAGAAGGAAGATGGAAATCTACTCTCACTTTCTACAGACCTAATGTACGAGATCAATCAATGATTGCTGAATTCCCTCGCGATTTTCTCGGAATTTCGCTTATGGAACAGCCTGATAAATATTACTTTATCATTCGCGGCCATAAGCTTGTTGTTGAGGCTGATTCTTCTATTTTGACTATCATGGAGAAACTTCAGTCTTACAAATCTAAAGTTGCTCTTAATTTTGAGGTTTATGTTTTTTCATTTTTGCATCTTTGTTTGTGTTTGGTTTTCTTGTGTTTATAGTTTTATGTTGTTTTTTTTGGTTGATTGTTGTTGGGATGGTTGTGCAGGGTTTGCAGTATAAACTGGGGGACTTTCAGTTGAGACTCATTAAAGTTGTTCCTAATCAAGCTGAAAATCTCAGAGGCATTTTAATGGAGGTAACCTCATCTGAATTTTTGTTCTATTGGCTAGTGTGTGTTTGGTTCTTACATAGTTTAAGATAAAATGATTTATGTTTGGATATGTGACGGTGTTTGACATCGACATATGTGATTATGTTCAATATAATCACTTTTAAAAATTATTACTAGTGTCGATGTCATGTCTGGTGTTCATGTTTGTGTTGATGCTTCATAGTTAGATATTGAGAGATAGTTTGCGTTTCTTTATGATAAGCCAGATTGATCAATCCCAAAGTTTGTGATTTCACAATTGACGGCATGGGTAGTCCATGTATTTAGAGGGATTCTCTTATCTATAGTTCCCTTTTGATTCTGCTGGTCATATATATGTAAGTACAATGTTGTTTGAAATCGTTACTTAAAAGGTATGCCCAACTTATTTTCTTCCATTGAATGTGCCTCATCCGGATACCCTCTTTGATGTCACGTGACAATGAGCTTTATTTGGTGTTCATAATTCTTTCTTCGACTTTTTTGAGACTAAAATTTATTGTTTCCATTTGAATTACATTCCCTTTTGGAATTCAAATGAAATCATGCATCTTGACATTTTTGCTTAAGCTTCTGAGGTTCATAATACTGTGTTTCTTATGTAGTATCCATGGTGCAGTTTTAGGCTGGCTGCAATAGTAGGTAACTTACATGGTGCAAATGAAGAAACAAGAGACCCAAGAAATAGTTTCTTGATTTGATTTTAGTTTGTCCTTTCTAGAAAACTGCATTAATAACGTTATTTACTAACACGTGTCTTTCAAAAAATAAATAAATAAAATAACGGCTCCTATCGTGTACCACGGGCGAAGTGATACACTTGGGTACTTATTAAGGAGAATTGGGAGCAAACAATTTAATAATAATTACCAATGAGTCTTTTTTTGCTTAATCACCGTGCTAAACTGCACCTTTTGCTGACTCCGTGCATCAGTCCTTCTTCCCCTCCCTTTCTCCTCCTCCTCCTCCTCCTCCTCCTCCTCTCCCTCCATGGTATTCTTGTCATGGTTCTATCTGTTTTGTCCCTAATCAGATTTGTAGCATAGCCCCTTTCGGCTGTCTGATGCACTAGTTTAAATAAATAAATAAAAACTTATTCAAGTTTTTTCCTTCTTAATTTTGGAAATTGCTCCATCAAGGATGTCCCTGGTAAGTTTGTCAAGATCGCAATCTAGATATTAAAATTTTACGATTCTGCGATCTCACTCATCCCCAACGATCTAGATCTCAAGTAGGATCATTTGTTGTAGCAAGATCGCTGCAAAATTGTAACCAAATTGTGAAAAACCCTGACATTGTTGATTCTCTACGATCCTGGCCAGTTCCGATCACGATCAGCCCTTTTCAGGCCACCATCATTGCAAATCGGAAAGAAACGAGTAAGAAGTAAGAAAGAAATGAAGAATGTGGATGACAAGATGCAGAGGCGCATCAATTATTGTTTGACGGCATTGAATGTATGCCTTTTGAAATGAAGTTTTAGATTTAGGGTTTTGTAAATAAACATCTCAGATGTAGGGTTTATTTTAAATAATTGGCTTAATGTACAAATATTTACTGCGGTAAATGGTAATAAAGTATAACAATTCAATCATACATGTCTAAAGAATATGAAAAAAGGTTATTTTCCCACAAATACACTTGCCTACCAAAATATTATGTAAAAATACTTAAAATATATAGTATTGTTTTTTTTCGTTTTAGTGGAATCTTATTATTTTTGTTACGATCTTATGTTTTACGATTCTGCTACCCCTTCTCGATCTTACATAGATAATTGGGTAGAATCTTCAGATCTTGGTTACAAATTACAATCTTATGTTTTATGATTTTGCCATCCCTTTCCGATCTTATGCAAGATCTCGATCTTGACATTCTTTCATCGGTCACAAAGCTATAAAAATTATAATGCAGTCCTTTGCCTTGCCATGGACTAGACTCCAGCGACGTCATAGAACTTGACAATGAGGAAAAATTCCCTGATCAGCAGCACTGACTGGGTTGTAGCGCTCTAAACAATATTAGAACATTTAGCAGAAAACATAGAAAGGTCTTAATAATTGTAAGTTGCACTTTAGACTGACTGGTGGAAGCTTAATTGAAGCATTTTCCTCTTAGGTATTATATACTTTTATTTTGTCATCTTTTAATGGTGTAATTATAGCTGTTTTCTGTGTAATCACATCCACCATCTATCGTTCTATATAATTTTTTTCTTTTAGGAATATTTTTAATTGACAGTGATTATTCTGCTGCTCTCTTTTTTTTGTCTAGTCTTTTATTTAGCAATCCAAAAGAATATTTTTGATAACATAATGCTATCTTGACACTATAAGTTACACTACATTGTATCTACTATCCATTTATATCTAAAAAAATCATTATAGTATCCTAATCAATTACTTTAACATATATGAATTGAGTGAAGGAGTGGGCCAGATATATCTCTGTCATTGTTTCTCTTTGATCATATAATTAACCAATTTGATACACATAAGTAAACAACTCTTTTTAATTGATTTCATATATTTATTTATGAATGTTTATTAACCATGTTCTAAAATGAATTGATCCACTTTTTTCAAACCTGTAACCAAGTTTATTTACTGTTAATCGAATTCATATATGGTGTGAAAAAGTTGGTTAATAATGTGTTAGTATGTTTGGTTAATAAACATCCAAACATGTGTAAGAGTTTATAATATTCTTTAATATAAAGTTGGGTAATGGTATGTAAAAAGATGGTTGATGGCATGTATGTGTCGGTTAATAAACACCCAGACACGGATAAAAGTTTATCACATTCTTTAATATAAAATTGGTTAATGGTGCGAAAATATTAGTCAATACCATTCAAAAAATGCTTAATGAACAAACATGAATAAATATATTAATTCGATTAACAGTAAATTATCTTGGTTAAAGGTGTGAAAAAAGTTGGGCAATCCACTTCTAAACATGGTTAATGAACTATCGTGAGTAAAAATATGAGATCAGTCAATAATAAAAGAAGTTGGTTAATAGTAGTGTATACCAAATTAATTAATTGTGTGGTCGGAGAGAGAGAGAAACATTTGCAGAAAAGTCTGGTCCGCCCACTTTATATGTGGTAATAATAAAGAGATAGAATATCTCATATCAATAAAGTACTTGTGATTGGAATGTTTTAATTAAGTTTTTAGGTACAAATGAATGGTTCCATACGGTGTAGTGTAATTTGTAGTGTCAAGATAGCATTTCTGTTTTGATAAAGTCTTTTATGTAATGTCTTCTTTGGTTAAAGATGAGAAGCCTTCTATGATCTGCTTAGCTATGTTGTTAATAGTGCTGTGATTGCACACTATAGCAGTTTAGGGGTCTACTGTAACATAATATCACTGCTACCTGCGACCAATCTGTGTTTTGGTCTCCAATGCCCTGATTTTTTCTTTGTCTGAAATTTATTGTTTTAAGGTGTTTAAGATGTTTGGTCATTTGGCCTTAAGATGTTCTTAAGGCTTTTCACGGCCGCATCTGTGTTATGGTTTCCAATGCCCTGCTTTTTTCTTTGTCCTCTGATATTTTTTGTTTTAAGGTTTTTAAGATGTTTGGTCATTTTTCAATATTATGTTAAACGTTACTACTCTTTCAAGCCAAAGCACGTGACCTTCGTTTCAAGTGAGAAGATGAACCATTGCTATTACGACGCACACCCCAGGTGCCTCCCTTTGTTTCTGAAGATAATGAAAACTTTTCCAGCGTTGACAACTTCATCTGCTACAGCAACAGTTACCTTCTGTTTCTTGTCCTGTTCTTCTGCGTGTGAATCGCACTGTTCTCCTACTTTTCTGATTTTGCGAGGCACACTGTTCTTATATGTTCTTCTGCTTTCCTTTCATTGGTTCTTTCCTCTTCCCTCTGTGAAGTACTCAACATTGACACCATTTAATTTCATTTTTAGTTAAAGTAAAAGAAGTTAAGTTCTTCTATGGGTTAGTTATTCTTTAACTCAATTATTAGTTAAGATTGGTTCTAATATGTTTTCTTTCACAGAGGGTTTTGTGATTATTAATGTTAGTAAAAAATTGGCCAAGTCAATGACAATCATTAACAAGCTTGCTTTGTTTTCGTTGTTAGTTTTGTGTTCCTCTGGATTTTAATACTCCATGCTCATGCACCGCATCTTCGTTGTTGTTAAATTTGAAAGAAACTGCTGTACTTTCTTCTTGGTTGAGATGCATGTTTTTAAGTTTGGTCAATTGTTTTTTCCTTCTGCAGGTTGAGTATCTTCCTATTTCTTCAATTGAAATAGCCAAGCCAATTCTTGAAGAGTTCATTGAAATATGGCGACAAGTGCTGTCGAAAAAATCATTGCCCGGTCAATTCATGCGTGCGGAACCAAATTTTGCAGAATACGGGCTCTCTGACAGTTACAGTTTTCAACACACAGCTGTTCAGTATGCTGCTGCATTGGCCCAATTAATTGCATCAGTGCAGTCAGGGCAGTTAAGGAGCTAAGTTGTTAGTTAGGACCATTGAAGTTTTTCCTCTCATCAAAATGCAATAAAGTTCTTCCTTAGCACCAAGACCAAGAGTGTAAACCAGAGTCAGTGGTTTTGTTGCTGCATGTCTCCTGAATTGTACAATTCAGAGGAGATCTTGGTCCTTCCTCTCCCAAACAATTAAACTTTCACAAAACAAAATAAGTTAAATGCGTTTGAACAGCTTGCAACCACCGTCATAAGACGTGTTTATTTAAATATCAAACAAAATAAATAGTTGCTAAGTTTATTATTATATTTTTCTCTCCAAATTATCCACAGTTTCCTCTGACTATAAACTACAATTTGGAGAATTTAACCTGTCATTTGCAGTTTATACTTGGCACCTCCACATTGAGTGAAATAATTATATTATTTTTCCCAATTTTAAAATTATTTTTTAAAATCCGTGCAAAATTTACACATTTAACAAAATTTGTTTGGTGATACCAAAATTTTTATAACTCAATGAAAATTTCATCAAAAATAAGAACTTTTTCAACTTTCATGTTTTTTTACTAGCAATGTTAAAATATAATGTGAAAAATACAACTTTTATGAGTTTTTGCTTAAAATTTTGAACTTGGAAAAACTCTTTGTAAATTTTGAAAATGTCAATAAATATGTATGAGTTTTTATCGAGAATTTCAACTTTGTCGGTAATTACTCATACACTTATATCAGGAATTTTAAAAATGTCGGTAGTTGATTGGTTTTTTGAATTTTTCCATTTTTAATCAATATTAGGGGAAATGATGAATCTATTGCTTCTAGGATTGCGGATTGAGAGGCACTGATGGCTCGTGCTAGGGCAGTTGAGGCAGAGTATTCACAACTAATGGTGGAAATAATAATTCTAACTGGTTCTCATTAGAAACGGCTGGATGCACAATTCTTCTATGGATGTTACCTCATATTTTCGACACAAAAGACGTGTTAGGGCAGTTGAGGCAGAGTATTCACAACTAATGGTGGAAATAATAATTCTAACTGGTTCTCACTAGAAACGGCTGGATGCACAATTCTTCTATGAATGTTACCTCATATTTTCGACACAATTCTTTTGTGCATGTTACCTCATATTTTCGACATAAGCGTCATATTTGAAGATTATAAATAATCTTGAAAATAGTTGTTATTTTTGGTTGAAATGGTCAGTCTCATGTAAAGCTTGCAGAGGACAAGCTTGCATGGCGTTGGGAACATAACAAAGTTTGTTGAGTCGAACATTGTGGACAGTTACATTAGGACTAATATATAAGCAATGTTTGTTTGTAGTTTTAAGGGTCCTCAATTTCACACAAATTCTACAAACTCAAAGTATCCAAGTGTTTAGAGAGAAAATAGTGAGATAAAAATGAATGTATTTGTGTTCCACTTTATGAATTAAATTTTATTTTTCAAGTCATTTATTGCATTAGTTCTTTTTCAGTTCTTTTTCATTTCGACTTTAAAGTCAAATGTATTTCAAACCCATAATTTTTTCACAATCTGACCTGTGATCTTTTCGAGTTTAATCCTTAAGTGAAATCAAACTTGTATTTGTTTACCAAATTCCACGATAAACAAATTGGTGCACCTGGTGGAACCCTTTTTTGCGAAAATATTGTTTTTCAATTTTTTTTCATGCACTTCATTTATGAAATTTCTCAAAATTTCGAGTGTACATGAGATTGAGGACTGGTAGGATAATCAACAAAATCGTTAGAAAACCAACCAGGGGAGATACATTAGGAGAATTGTTAATCCAAGAAATAACAACACTAATGGAGAACAATTGTCTAACACCGTGGGAGAAGGCACAATCACTACAAGTTTGAGTGAAGCAATCCCCTTCACAATCATCACAACAACCATACCGCTAACTGCGCAAGAAGGGGAAATATTCTCCTCATCAATAATACAGTCACCCTGTGACTCATAGACCAACTATGGCGAATGATTTCAGGCTAATTTGTACAATGCCTACGTCTGGTCGTGAACAACCTTATAGCATGCTGAAATTGTAACACCCCTTCTAATTTCCCCGTGAATTATAATTAATCAGAGTTTTAACATAACGAAAGGGCGTCACAATTTAAAAATTATTCAAATAATAAAACATCATAACAGTAATCATGCTTTTACTAAAGAACTTCATTAAATAATTCAAAACCAAAGATTATGTTTTACACTGCGGAAATAATATAAAACCCGGAATAAACTCAATTCATAGTTATTCCAAAACATAACTCAAAAGAAACAAGTTTAATCCTTAAAATTTCAAAACAATCGTTCCCCAGTGTTACAACTACCAGAGCATGACACTGACACGCGGACTATCTAAATAGCACAGCTCTATAAGCCATCCTCACCAATTCCTGAGCAGCTAATCACTTCAATCTGAAATCATTAAAGTAAGGGTGAGATTTCATAAAAAATTAAAATGAATTATACGTTTCTTTAAAATAATAAAACAATCAATTCATTATTCCACCCTCATTAGTATATTCAGATTCCCGTTCACCAATACAGATCAATATGCACATAATAACAGTCAATGCAATTACAACACTGGAAGACATCCTAACATGTTATAATTACATATGCAATGCAGACTCAAATGCATATGGTACCAAAACGTGAGCTAAGTCACCAACATCGATTCGTCCACAATCACCCAGACACGAATCCAGCCTCACCACCCACACTCACCCGGGTACGGTTATTGACAATACGAGCCAAATTCCACACAATGGGAGTTAACTCCACCATAATGCATATGCATGCACATCCAAAAGCATGCCACATTCAATAAACGGAATATGAACACCACATAATTCCATACAAAATCAACACCATCAACAACACATGATAACAGCAAGTCATCTACACATAACGTTAATCACAACATATTGAATTAACATACAACGAGTATACTCAAAGTTAATGGCACAATCACGGATTACAACAGATTCTTCCTAAGGAAGCCAAAAAAATCCTTCAAGATCTCAATTACTGGTTTTGAAAATGTTTTTAATAGATAGTACTCGTTCTAAGCTTTCCAACGATACCAACTATGCCTAAATCGGAGTTACGGTCGCAAAGATATGACCGAAACCGTTTTCAGAAAGTTCCTTTCTGTTCCAGCACAGTATGTATCGACACAAAACCTCATGTGTCAATACATAATCTACTTGTGTCGACTCATGTGTCGTATGCATCGATCCATAGCTTTAAAAATTCTGCATTTTTCAAATTTGGTTCAGTATGTGTCGATGCATAACACGTATGTGTCGATGCATAGCCTTGATTTTCTTCCTATGAGTCGATGCATGACTCTATGAGTCGATGCATACGTTTTCCGCGCCTCTGGTTTTCTAAATTTCTGCTGCTTTCATCGATTCATAATGCCATGTGTCGACCCATACTGCTATTTTTCCACAAAATTGGTTTATTTCTTCACTGTTTCCAATTCCCATGGGTTCCATTCATCACCAAACTTTGCAATACACCAGAACAGAATTTATTAATGTGTTTTTTACATCCAATTGACCACAGAATCATGTTTTCTAATTAGCCTAGATTCATTCTTCATCCATTAATCGTTCTTATCAATTTCAATCGAATTATTACGTCGGATTATAACGTTAGGGCACAACCTAGAATCCTAATTCGAGATTCCTAACGGATTGAATTATTCTATTGATCATCAAAACCTATAAGGCATAATAATCTGATCAAATCACCCCTTACCTCGCGATGAATCTTCGAATTCTGACGATTTGGCTTTTTCTCCTCTTTCTCTTCTCTTTTCCAAAAGCACATAGAATGAAATCCTAATTCTTCTTCTCACTTTTTCCCTTTATTTATTCCTTTTTATTTTCCAAATAATAGAAATAAATAAATTAGATTAATTAGAGCCTTTTACTCTACACACCTCCCAAATCTACTTCACACCCCCCAACACATCCATTTATTTAATTAAATAATTAAATCCATTAATTCAAAAATGACAATAATTTAAACCTTTAATTAATTTAATAATTAAATTTCTAATTATTTAATAATTGAATTATTTGGGGTGTCACAACTCTCCCCTACTAAAAAGAGTTTTCGTCCTCGAAAACATACCTTAGACAAAAAGTTCGGGATACGAGTCCTTCATCTGGCTCTCTAGTTCCCAACTAACATTTCCACCTGCTGGTCCTCGCCAAGCTACTTTCACCAGCACTATCTCTTTACCACGTAACTGCTTCAACTTCCGATCCTCAATTCTAGCAGGTAATGCCTCAACAATCAGATTATCTCGCACCTGTATATCATCTACCTGAATCTCATGAGACGAATCAACAATGTACTTCCTCAACTGAGATACATGGAAGACATCATGCAAATTCGCAAGCGACGGCGGTAAAGCAATCCGATAAGCAACTCTTCCAACCTTCTTAGTAATCTGAAACGGACCAATAAAGCGCAGAGTCAACTTCTTTGACTTCAAAGCTTGACCAATACCAGTCATCGGAGTAACTCTCATAAACACATGATCTCCTTCACTAAACTCGAGATCCTTCCTCCTCTTATCAGGATAACTTTTCTGACGGCTCTGAGAAGCTCTCATCTTCTCCTGAATCATCTTAATATTTTCTGAAGTCTGTTGGACAATCTCCGGTCCAATCACAACACTTTCTCCAGATTCGTACCAACACAACGGTGTCCAACACCTCCTACCATATAATGCCTCAAACGGAGCCATACCAATACTCGAATGAAAACTATTGTTGTAGGTAAACTCAATCAATGGCAAGTAACTATCCCATGCTCCACCTTTCTCCAACACACACGCTCGCAACAAATCCTCTAACGACTGAATCGTTCTCTCCGTCTGACCATTTGTCTGCGGATGATAAGCCGAACTCAACCTCAACTTAGTACCTAACGCTTCTTGCAGCCCCGTCCAAAACTTAGACGTAAACCTCGAATCTCTATCCGACACAATACTAGAAGGAATACCATGCAAACTTACGATCGTCTCAACATACAATTCTGCCAACCTCTCCATCGGATAATCCGTTCTTATCGGAATAAAGTGAGCAGATTTCGTCAACCGATCAACAATAACCCAAATAGAATCACAATTCTTCGCTGTCCTCGGTAGATCAGATACAAAATCCATAGAAATGTCATCCCATTTCCACTCTGGAACAAACAACGGTTCCATCAACCCTGACGGTTTTTGATGCTCAATCTTTGACTTCTGACAAACCAAACAAGCATAAACAAACTCAGCAATCTCCTTTTTCATTCCAGGCCACCAAAATAACTTTTTAAAGTCATGATACATCTTAGTAACACCAGGATGAATACTCAATCCTACGATGTCCTTCTTCCAAAATACTCCTCCTGAGTCTTGCAATATCCGAAACACACACCCTATCACCAAATCTCATAACACCATTCTCGTCAATTCGGAATTCGCCTCCTTGACCTTGGTTAATCAATGTCAACTTATCAACTAAACCAACATTAGATTTCTGTCCAGTTCGAATTTCCTCAAGAATACCACTAGTCAGCTTCAACATTCCCAATTTAACACTATCCGAAGTAGTCTCACACACCAAACTCAAATCTCTGAATTGTTCAACCAAATCCAATTCACGAACCATCAACATTGACATATGCAAGGACTTCCTACTCAATGCATCTGCAACCACGTTTGCCTTACCAGGATGGTAATTCAAACCGAAATCATAATCCTTCAGAAATTCTAACCACTTTCTCTGCCTCATATTTAGCTCTTTCTGATCGAAGAGATACTTCAGACTCTTATGATCACTGAATACCTCAAATCGAGAACCATATAAATAATGCCTCCACAATTTCAACACAAATACCATAGCTGCCAGCTCTAAATCATGAGTCGGATAATTCCTTTCATGAACTTTCAATTGTCTCGAAGCATAAGCCACAACCTGCTTATCTTGCATCAAAACACCACCTAATCCCATCAATGACGCATCACAATACACAACAAAAGATTCTGCCGGATTCGGCAAAATCAGAATCGGAGCACTAGTCAACCTCTTCTTCAACTCTTGGAATCCTTTCTCACATTCAGAATCCCAAACAAACCCTTGACCATTTCTGGTCAACTTAGTCAACGGTAAAGCCAACTTCGAAAATCCTTCAATGAACTTTCTGTAGTAACCTGCAAGACCAAGAAAACTACGGATTTCAGAAGCATTATTCGGCGCTTCCCACTGAGATACCGCTTCTACCTTCGTAGGATCAACAACAATGCCATTCTTGGAAATCACATGACCAAGAAAGCTTACTTCACTTAACCAGAATTCACACTTAGACAACTTCGCATACAACTTCTTCTCTTTCAACAGTTCCAACACAATTCTAAGATGTTTTGCATGCTCTTCATCATTCTTTGAATAGATCAGAATATCATCAATAAAGACTACCACAAACTTATCAAGATACAGATGAAATATTCTGTTCATATACTCCATGAAAACACCAGGTGCATTAGTAACTCCAAACGGCATAATAGAATACTCATAATGTCCATACCTCGTTCTAAATGCAGATTTCTGAATATCTTCCGTCTTCACACGAATCTGATGATATCTGTTGTAGGATTTTTCCGTGAACAAAGTATTTTGATTATTGATTCCACAGGGATTGGTGCATGTTATAGTCTTTCAATAGAAAAGTATGTTTTAAGATGATGTAACCAAAGGGTTTGTTATCTACTCTACTAGAACCATGAGTTTCCAAACAACAACTAAATTAATTCTTTCAACAAGAGTTATGATTTGGATTAGAGAGAGTTTGAGATTGTTTTCAAGTAAGAAGGCATGTCAAGATTAGTTTCATTAATCTAGTTTCACACATATTCATTTTAATCAAGTGATGAACATAATAGATGATTTCTACAAATACATATCCTCTCAATCTTGTAGATTTCCCACCAAGATTGTGAATGTTATCATGTTAATCCTTGCATGATTCCTCACTACAACTATTAGCATGATAATCATTAAGTTCAATATTTTGTAAACTCTAACACACAAATCTATTCCTAGCATTTGTTTGTGAGAGGATGAATATCCTAGGTCACTTTGAAATATTCTTTTCCAAGCAAAACTCAAAGCATAAGAATGAAGAACAAAGATATTCAACTATATTAATCATCAACCATGTTCATACACAAATGGATTAAAATAAATACATACTATATAGATCAACTACCTCTAATCTTGACACAAAAGGAGCTTAGCTACTCATTTCCATGGTTGCCTTGCTCTCAAGATTGTTGGTAGAGATGATGAACATGAGAAGAAATCAAGAGAAAAGCTATGGTTTTTCTTCCTAAAACTTGCCCTAGATTTACAAAGATGAAAGATAATGATGGTCTATGTTTTCTTGCTTCCTTTACAAGCCAAAAGGTCTGGTGAAGTGATGGGTTGGTCCAAGGTGAAAGCATGGGCTGTCCTTTGTGGCTGGCAATGATGAACACTGAATCATCCTAAAGCTCTTCAAGTACCCTTGAATCCAAGCTTGGGAGAATTAGTTAATAAATTCCTACAATTAAGAGTAACTAAAGTCAAATAATACATATATTAAACAAAACTAGATAAAAACCTAATTAAAGCAATATACTAGAATAAATATACAAATTAAATACAAAGACATTGTTAAGGACCACAAAATAATGTACAAAATAACTACAAATTGGTCCTTAACAACTCTCCCCTAACTTACTTTGTTTGTCCTCAAACAAAAGTCAATAATCTTACAAAGCTAGAAGGAACAAAATGCAAGCATGCAAACTCACACAAGAGTAATGGTTCAAACTCGACATACCGCAAAAGCACACATCAATCGCTTCTTCTAAACACAACATGGCTATGAATTAAGTTCTAAACACAACATATCAAAACATATAACAAAATAAAAGATATGTTCACACTTGAATCACCTAATCATTTCTTCAAAGTTCATGAAGAACAAAATGCATATTCACAAAGGACTAAACACTCTCACTAATAATTATGCACATCCAGAATAATTCATGTGTTCATCGAAACAAGTTAAATGATAAAATGGAAACACAGATCACTAAGGACTTTCAAGGTTGTAACTTGGCTTAGGTTAGAAACAAGGGATATTTAAGTACAAAGCCATTGAAACGAATCGGGTAAAAGGATATGAAGAGCATTTCACAACTAATTCCCATCTTATTATTCGCAACCTCTTTTCTTTTTCTACACAATGATCCTCTCTTTCTTTTCTTTTTCTTTTTGTATCTTTTCATAAACAAATTTCTTTCTTCTTTTGTATTTTTCTTTCCTCCATTTTTTTTTCTTTTTCTTAGGATCATTGTGCCATCAATTCTAGGTTCTTTTTGATCCACCTCCCCAACTTCATTTATATCAATCCTTTTTTATTCAAGAACATGCTCTTCGGGTTAATTAACAAAAGGGTTGGTATTCACAAACAAGAAAATTTATAGAATGAATTATCATTGAATTTTTCAAAGATTATCAACAACTATTAAGTGGCCTACTTAACAATTAGTTGATTTGAGACATTCATCCTACAAATACTACTTAAGCTCAAAAGGGTTCACAAGGATTCGCTCTCTCACGGGTAATTGAAGCCCTTTTTAGAATTGGTGGTTTTCCTCATAGTGCACAAAAATTTGCCTTGATCATTTCTTAGTTTCCAAGTTATCACAAACAAGTAAAGATTAAGCATGAATCACACGAGTTAACACAACTACAAGACACTCTATATTTGGTAAAAAGTGGAAGCTTCTCACATATGTGGTTTATGTCCTAATGATTCGAATGTGAACAAATTTTTTTTGTACATGCCAAAATATCTTGCATAAAGAACAAATTTCATAGACATGTTATGTTTCTACAAAACGATAAAATGTGTACCTTCTTTGTGGAATGAATCAAGAATTTTATCATCACCATCACTTTGGTGAAACACGCTTACTAGCTTTGAAGAACCATTTGAACAATCCGGACAAACCACAAGAAGTAAATTCAAACTAAATACTATAATCTAAAAATAAAATAAAATAAAATAGAACAAAATAAAAGAAACTAAAATTAAAATAAAAAGACACCCCAAAATGGTGTTTAAAACTTAAAAAGAAGTATTTAGGCTTCATGCCTACAAAAAATTTAATTGGAATTACAAGCCAATCCCCAAAATTGGATGGCAACCAACAAAATCCAAAGTTTAAAACTAAATTGCAAAAGTAAAATCTAGACTAGAATGCTGAAAGTAAAATAAAAGCAGGGAAATAGGAGAAAATCAATCAGAGGTCTCGAGAATCGAATCTCCAATCGACCCAGTCGAACCGAACCGAACGAACTCTCTTCACCATCATCCTCATCTCCCACCTCCTCCTCGAGATTTGGCCCGACCCCGCCAACCAGATATGCTCGAGTGCTCACCCGCAGTGAAATGGTTCACTGGGCTCTCTAATCAGAGCAAGGTGCTCCATGCTCTCATGCATAAACATAAATGCTCTCTCGATGAGCGAGATGCATCTGTCTGCTCCATTCTTCGATGGACTAGCTTGAGGAAGTGCCAAGAATGTACGGCTTGGGCAGCGGTATTATCAAGGACCCTACAAAAGCGATCACGAGTGATCATCAACAACTCCATCAATGGTGAGGTGTCCTCTGCAGGAAAAGCCACCTTCGCTCTTCAAAGAAACCCATAATCAAGCCGGGATAAGTGAGAGCACACTTTATACGCTCCCCCCTGGAGGTATAGCTAAGTGTAACCCGCTTCAGCTCATTTGCGATCAGACGGCCAAAATCAATTTGCTCCTCATCGAGCATGTAAGCAATCAAACCCGCCGTCTCAATGGTTATCGAAGATGTGTGGCTCCTAGGTTTCAGATTGTACAGAGCCACACACATCATAACTCTGGCACTAGTTTTCAGACTGGTCCTGTTGAATTTCAAAGGTTGACCAGCCCGATTCAACTCATAAGAATGCCCCGACAAACAGAGCTTAGTCCTCAGCATGTTATGATCCCAATTACCACGAGCCAGGTGCTCATGGTAGACATCCAATTGGTCCTCTGGGGCTGTCCAGTTGAGGCCCAGAAAACTGTTGATAGCTGTGCGAGAAAAAGAAACAGATTTGCCTCGAACAACGGAAGCAAATCGAAACTCACATCCCTCGGCCGGGATAGCATTAGCATAGAACTCTCGAACAAGCTCCACGTTCACCTTTGTCTGAGGGTTGCAAAGAACTTCCAACCCGTAATTATCGAGGATGACATGAGGCGTGTGGTAGTGCCTTGCTCACGGAGGCGATGGTGCGCCAGATGTTGCGCTCCTCGAGCTCTTTGTAGCGAGCCTCCGAGCAGGCCCCAAAATCGCACAGATCGAACGCAGCGGCCGAGAGGCCCGGCCCAGCAGAGGAAACACGTTGACGCTTAGGTGCCATCCGAAATTTTCAACACAAAATCAACGGAAAAGTGACACCGAGGTGTCCATTAGCAAAGAATCATGCAAAAGAAAGCAAAGCAACCAACCAAGGCATTACAACTAATCGAAAACACTAAATACACAGAAGAATTTTTCAAAATTGCAGACCATGGCGGGCTCTGCGATTTTCGAAAAATTCTTCGCAAAAAATTTTCTCCACACAACAACTTCCTAGAGCGAAAATAACATCCTAGTACTTTCTAACACAAAACATCCTAATCTTAAGAGAAAATTCAAAATTCCTAACCCTAGGTTTTCAAAATCTAACCTAAACATGCAATGTACACAAAATTGAGAAAGGAAAGACATAGAATACTTACTAGGATGCCTTGGGTGAGTGATTTGACAAAGAATTTTGCAAAAATTCGGAGATTTTTGGTGGGGATTTTTGAGATTTTGAGAGGAGGAGGAATGGTGAAGAAAATAGTGAAAAAGGGTTTAAAAGACCCCTAACCCTGTTTTAAACACTCAGGCCACGAATGGGCCTCCAAAAATGTGATTTTTCAAATTATTTTTTTAAAAATCCTGCATCGCCGAGGGTCCCTATCGCGAGCGAAAGTTTCGCCAGATGGGTCAAAGTGCTACTGGCTCGAGGCCGAGCTCTGCAGAATTTTGAATTTTTCAGAAAACAGCAAAATTAACAGTGCGGGCAAGTGTAAATGAGTTCAAGGAAGAATACTTACAATGTTGGGGTGCCTCCCAACAAGCGCTTTGTTTAACGTCGGTAGAGCTCGACGGTTCATGATGATCATTGATCATCAAAGAAAATTTCGGCAACATCATGATTTACTCCTCCAAAATTGTAAACCTCTTTGATTTCCTTCTCTGCCGCATCCTTTCGGAAAATGTCAAGTTTGTTCTTGGAATGCGTTATTTCTTCAAAAAGCTTGAAAGCAACCTCTTCATCTTGGACTCTCACTTTCATAATTTCATTGTCGACATCAATCATCATGCGAGCCGTCTTCATGAATGGTCTTCCAAGAATTAATGGTATCTCTCGATCCTCCTTCATGTCAATTACCACAAAATCCACAGGAAACAAGTATTTGTCAACCTTTACTACCATGTCTTTAACAATTCCATAAGGTGAAATGGTTGACTTGTCGGCAAGTTGCAAAGCCATTCTTGTAGACTCCATTCTAACCTTCCCGAATCTTTTAACAATGGATAACGGAATTAAATTGATGCTAGCCCCTAGATCGATCAAGCCATTACCCTTGAATGTATCTCCAATGGTCACCGGCAACGTTACACTCCCCGGATCGAATTCTTTCACTGGAAGAGCTTGCTTGAGTATGAAGCTACAATTAGCATCAAGCACTATTGTCTCCTTATCCTTGTGCCTCTTCTTCTTTGTGAGCATTTCCTTCATAAATTTCACATATTTCGGCATTTGCTCCAATGCTTCGGAAAATGGAATGTTTATGTGAAGTTGTTTAAAAACATCCATAAATCGAGCATATTGTCTTGCCTTCTCCTTCTTCGACGGCGCATGAGGGTAAGGTACATTTTGAATGGGAGCCGCGCTTTCTTCTTTACTTCCCTTTTTAGTTTTCCTTTCCTTCTTCTCTTTATTTTTACTTCCTTTGCCTTGTTCCTTCCCCTTTTCAACTAAGTTTGCTTCCTTTTCAACTAAAACTCCCTCAACAAATAATCTCTTATTTTCAACTACATCTTTCGATTCATCTTCTTTTACAATGTCATCGTTTTGTTCAACTACAACTTCAACCCTTTTTTGAACTACTTCATCATTTTCAACTAAATCATCTTCCACATCAACATCATTAATTTTTTTAGAGGGAAGGTGAGGATAAGGTAATTTTCTCCATGGATAAGTGACTTTCTTCTCTTTCCCCTTTCTCATTTTCTTCTTTTTCTCCTCTACTTTCTCCTTTTCAACTACAACATTTTATTTTTCATTTTCAACTAACTCCTCCAATTCATCCTCCAATTCATCCTCCTCTACATCTTCATCGCTTTCACAATCCGTCATCTCATTTTGATTTATAGTGAAGATTGCTTTGCAATACTCCTTCGGGTTTATTTGAGTGGTGGGGGAGAATGAGGTCGAAGCTTTTTGTTCGGAAAGTTGTTTAGCTAGTTGTCCCACTTGAGTCTCCAAATTCTTGATGGACGCCTCCGTGCTCTTTTGATTAGCCATAGAAGCTTGCATAAATTGAGCTAGAGTGTCTTGAATGTTGGACGATCTCACTTGATTTTGAGGTTGGTTTTGTTGTTGACTTTGATTTTGTTGTTGTGTTTGATATGGATTTTGCCTTCCTTGGTTATTGTTATCTTGCCTCCACCCTCCTTGATAACCTTGATTACCCCTTTGTTGGTAACCTTGGTTTTGATTTTGATAAGGGTAAGGAGCTCGTTGTTGGTACCCTTGGCCTTGGTTGGCCACATAGTTAGCTTCCTCATTCTCCGGCGGACAAAATCCGGTTTTATGATCTCCTTTGCACAATTCACAACAAGCTATTTGGTGAGCTTGCTTATTTGATGCTCCATGTAACTCCATGATTTGTTGAGGGAGTCTAGCCATTTGTTTTGTCAACTCTTCAACTTGTTTCGCAAACAATTTGTTTTGCGTCACAAGTGCTTCGTGACTCGAACCAATTTCTAGAACCCCCGTTTTCACTTGTACACCTCCTTGATCATGATGAGTTTGGTGATCATTCATGCCCATCTTTTCAATTATTTGGATGGCTTCATATGGTGTTTTAGCCATCAAGGAACCTCCCGCCGTGGCATCCAACAACAATTTGTGTTGAGGTTGGAGACCATTTCGGAAAATATGAATTTGTGTAAGCTCGTCAAAACCATGGCTCGGACACTTCCTTAGCATAGACTTATATCTTTCCCATGCCCGATTCAAAGGCTCGTTTACTCCTTGCGAAAATACCGAGATAGCCGTCTTAGCCTCCATGAAACGTGATTGAGGGAAAAAGCGTTCAAGAAACTTTTCCTCCAAAACGTTCCAATTAGTCATTGTCTCTTGCAATTGATCAAGATACCAATCTTTTGCCTTCCCCACTAGAGAATGAGGGAAAAGCCTTTGGAAATATTGTTCTTCTTGGTCTTCCGGAGCACCCGCCGCTCCCGCGATCTCATAAAACTTGGTAAGGTGAGTGTAAGGGTCTTCATGATCGTGGCCATGAAATGGACTTGCATAGAGAAGTTGAAGCAAACCCGTTTTCATTTCATCGACCCTTGCATTTGCTTGTCGGGCAAATTGAGCATTATGGCGAGGGCTATTGACACACGGCCCCCGCGGTGGTGGTGGTGGTGGTGGTTGATTCTCCTCCATAGTGGTGACTTCTCCAAACACGGGTGGTGTTGAAGAAGTAGATGCTTCTCCTCTTTCTCCTCTTTCTTGTCTTTGTCGAGCTAGTCTTTTCCGTCTTTTAGCACTACTATTAAGTCTTCTAGCCGTCCTTTCAATTTCGGGATCGAAAGGAGTTGGTCGACGGAATACTTCCCGCATAAACTAATTCCTGAAAATTCTAGCCACACAAGAGAAACAAAAAGAGATTAGTAGAAAAAGTCTTAAAACACACAACTATTGCTATACTAACAACATCAAACGCCAATCCCCGGCAACGGCGCCATTTTGTTGTAGGATTTTTCCGTGAACAAAGTATTTTGATTATCGATTCCATGGATTGGTGCATGTTATAGTCTTTCAATAGAAAAGTATGTTTTAAGATGATGTAACCAAAGGGTTTGTTATCTACTCTACTAGAACCATGAGTTTCCAAACAACAACTAAATTAATTCTTTCAACAAGAGTTATGATTTGGATTAGAGAGAGTTTGAGATTGTTTTCAAGTAAGAAGGCATGTCAAGATTAGTTTCATTAATCTAGTTTCACACATATTCATTTTAATCAAGTGATGAACATAATAGATGATTTCTACAAATACATATCCTCTCAATCTTGTAGATTTCCACCAAGATTGTGAATGTTATCATGTTAATCCTTGCATGATTCCTCACTACAACTATTAGCATGATAATCATTAAGTTCAATATTTTGTAAACTCTAACACACAAATCTATTCCTAGCATTTGTTTGTGAGAGGATGAATATCCTAGGTCACTTTGAAATATTCTTTTCCAAGCAAAACTCAAAGCATAAGAATGAAGAACAAAGATATTCAACTATATTAATCATCAACCATGTTCATACACAAATGGATTAAAATAAATACATACTATATAGATCAACTACCTCTAATCTTGACACAAAAGGAGCTTAGCTACTCATTTCCATGGTTGCCTTGCTCTCAAGATTGTTGGTAGAGATGATGAACATGAGAAGAAATCAAGAGAAAAGCTATGGTTTTTCTTCCTAAAACTTGCCCTAGATTTACAAAGATGAAAGATAATGATGGTCTATGTTTTCTTGCTTCCTTTACAAGCCAAAAAGGTCTGGTGAAGTGATGGGTTGGTGGCTCAAAGGTGAAAGCATGGGCTGTCCTTTTTAATTTCGCAGACCACCGAGCGGGTTAAGTCAGTGGCATGCGGGCACAGCGCGACTGTAGCCTCCCTCTTCCAAAATTATCTTCAAAAGAATCATCCCTAAAGCTCTTCAAGTACCCTTGAATCCAAGCTTGGGAGAATTAGTTAATAAATTCCTACAATTAAGAGTAACTAAAGTCAAATAATACATATATTAAACAAAACTAGATAAAAACCTAATTAAAGCAATATACTAGAATAAATATACAAATTAAATACAAAGACATTGTTAAGGACCACAAAATAATGTACAAAATAACTACAAATTGGTCCTTAACAATATCCAGATCTCAAATCAATCTTGTTGAATACACAAGCTCCAATTAACTGATTCATCAAATCATCAATCCTCAGTAATGGATACCAATTCTTGATTGTAACTTTGTTCAGCTGCCTGTAATCAACACACAGTCTCATTGAACCTTCCTTCTTCTTAACCAAAAACACCGGAGCACCCCACGACGAAACACTAGGACGAATAAACTTCTTCTCAAGCAATTCCTCTAATTGCTTCTTCAACTCAGATAATTCAGATGCCGACATGCGATAAGGCGCCATCGACACCGAACTAGTTCCAGGAATTAAATCTATAGTAAACTCCACTTCTCTCTCAGGTGGCAATTCACTAACATCTTCCGAAAACACTTTTGGGAATTCATTCACCACTGGAAATTCATCACTCTTAGCTTTTCCTTTCACCTCCGTCGAAGAATACAACATAAACACCACAACACCATCATTAACAGCTGAATTCATCTGCTTAACTGACATAGTCATATCTTCGACATAAACCTCTTCAGGAAAAATAACCGTCTTCGCAAAACAGTTGATATGAACCTGGTTGAATTCCAACCAGTTCATTCCTAGGATGATATCAAGTTGTTCTAACGGTAGGCACACTAAATCCATACCGAAACCTCTTCCAAAAATCATAATAGGACAATTTCTACAAACAAATGAAGTAGTCACTGAACCCTGAAATTTCTGGCAGCAGATACGTAATGTCACAGAGAATGTTATGACACCGTATCTGACAAACTGTTGACAATTCACACAGTAATTTAAACAACAATAAAGAACACAATCAATTGTTTACCCAGTTCAGTGTGTAACTACACTTACATCTGGGGGCTACCAAGCCAGGGAGGAAATCCACTATAAGTAGTATTAATTCAAGAATAAACCAACCATTTTATCTCCTTCACTTAAGACCTACCCAATGCAACTTCAATCTAAGTCCTACTTAGACCTGAGTTCCTACTCACTCCCCCTCAATCACAGCAGTGATATCAACCTATTGTTTAATAGAATTGTGAAGACATTCTTCAATAAACATACTTGATTTTGCTTCAAAGCTTTAATCAAGAGACACAACACTCGTGCTTCAAAGCTTTGAGTGATAAACTATCCTTACAACCAAATCCTACTCCAAGACACTTATCAAATGATAATTGCTTGGCTCACAAGAATAACTAAAAACATAAATTATAGTCTGCTTCTTTGTTTTTCTCAGAAAAGGCGCAGCTCACAGTATCAGGGTTTTCTTGATAATATAGAAGCAGTAAAGTCTTCAACTTGGGCTTCCATAAAAATAGCTAGGCTTAACCAAATTTAACCTAAAGACTTAGTCTCTTTAACAAAACCATATTAGGGTTAAACAAGGTTAACTTTAAAACAACGTGAGCACATAATCCAACAAAATAGTCCATAATAAAACAGCTCAGCAGAATCCTGAAAACTCTCAGGAAAAGTAAATCTGCATAACAATGAATGTTGCACAGAATGTCATAACATTGGTCATGACATCAGTCATTCTTCTTGCAGATTTCCAGCATAACAGTTCACAACCAATCTAAGTTGTACCTGTATAATTCTTCTTCTGCAGAATTTATCTTCAACTCAGAATGTCATGACATCAGTCAAGACATTGACATAAATTGGTTTTACCAAAAATTAAAGCCAACATAAAAACACTTACAAACTCCCCCTTTGGAATTTTTTTGGCTAAAACAACTAAGCTATCAGAGAACTAGTGCAGCAGAAAATAAAACAACCAACTAAGCCAGCTAAGCTAAATAATCAGAACCTAATAAAGATAAATTCATCCCATAATTTCTTCTCCCCCTTTTTAGTCATAAAGGAGCCAAAGGTACCAATACATAATCCCAGAAATCATGATATATAAGTAGCAGAAGAATTAACATACATCCAAGTTATGAATTACAATCATCCAAAACAAACAAAAAACAAACAAAAGAGACATCAACAACAACAGGTAACAGCAATAGCAGCAGCTGTCTTGACATATCAGCAAACATTAGGCATTAGGCACTGTCCTCTCCTAAAGAAGCACTATGGTAAGTATCCTCTTCTGTTGAACTGCTTTCAGCACCATCCTGTTGCTCTTCTTCAGCATCCTCATGCAAGTCCTCTGTACCATCCTTATCTAGCCTTTCATCCTCAACCTCAGTGTCATTCTTTTCCTGCTCCAAGGTAGTGATCAGCTCTTCAAGGGATTTCTTTCTTGCCTCAAGATCCCTGCAAGTTTCTCTCAGCACAACAATGAAATTAGCCTTCTGAGAATTAGCTTTGACATTGGATGTCTCAACAGATGTCATGACAATGTCAGGGACATGTTTCCCTTGAAACAACTTGTAATGGAAACCAAGAGCAGAAGCTCTTTTACAAATAGAGTCCTTTTTTACCAGGATATCAGGGTATTGATCAATGATAATACCACACAGGAGGGAGGGAAAGGCTATGGAACCTTTAATTGCATAGCTTTCTGCATGCTTCATGGTTTGCTCAAAAATGTAACTACCATAGTCAAATTTTGTTTTGGTTCCAACTGCATAAATGAATCTTCCCAAACCAGTGGATATGGTGGATTTGTGATTGGTGGGAACCCAGTTAGCTGCACCAATTTTGTGCAGTATGGCAAACTTCACACTCAGCTTACTTGCAGTTAGCTTCCCTTTCAAGGGCCAGTGCTTGACTTGCTTGGCAGTGATAGTTTGACAAACCTGGTTGTCAGTAACTTCAAGCTCAGGCTGAGCATCATCAGGCCTCCCCAGGTACTTGTTGATCACAGTAGGAGAGAATTTCACCTTCCTTCCTCTCACATAAACACTCTTAAAGTCAGCTGACTTTCCATCAGCACATCCACCAGACAAATTTACTATAAATTCTTTGACAAGAATCTCATAGCAGTTGGAAAACTTGACCACTGTCTTCATCATCCCCACAACCTTGATGAGATCCATGACTTCCTTACACTCAGTAGCACTTCTGTTCAGCTCCCTCTCTAAGGCTATCCTTTTCAGAAACACATACTTCCACCTGCTTGCATTTTCTGGATGGTGAAAGGAGATATTGTCAATTGCAACCTCAGGAACCTTAGGCAGTTTGCTAGAAGAGGGTTTCTTCCTGAGAGGAATTTCTAGAACATTGCTCTCAACATCAAAATCAAAATCTGATTCCTCATCAGATTCAGAGGGTTCAGGAGCCTTTCTCTTCTTGGACATAGGAGTTCTCTTGGATTTTGAGAGACTGCCAACAGATTTCACCCTACCCTTCCCTTTGGAAGTTTCAGCCTTTTGGTCCTTTCCAGCTTCTTCTCCAGCCTTGTTCTCAGGCCTAGAATTCTCATGAACAACTTCAGTAGCCTTCTCTTTGGAGGGGCTTTGGGCAGCACTCTTCTTTTCTTTTCTAGACATTATCCTTCTTGCTATGCTAGGGTTGACACTAGAAATTAAGTCATTGTTAGAAAATTCTTCATCAACATCAATAACAGGGGGTTCAACAGCCTTATCAGTAGGAGTTTGGTGATCAGCAGGTTTCTCTAGAGATTTCTCAATGTTGTCATCAGGTGTCTCAACATTCTGAGTGACATTGGGATCACTTTCCAAATTAGGGCTAGCAGTTTCTTTGTTCAATGGTACAGATACACCAGGAACAAAGTGATTCTCATTAAGAATCCTAGTGACTAGTTTAGCTATAGCTTGATGCACATAAGCAAAACCTTCCCTATTTGCTATCTCAGGAGGAACAGAGGAAGATGGTTGAGAAGATTTACCAGTGGGAGAAGCTTGAGATCTTCTTGCATGTCTGGTTCGCAGCTTCTTGACCTTAGTAGGATCAGCTGCCATTGCACGAAGAGGAGTCACCTCAAGAACCTCAGCATCCATGGCAGTTGCGTGTGCCATAGGGTCTGTGGCAGTGGGTGAAGGAGACGCAGTTGCCTTTGAGGAAGATGATGATGACACAAATTGTTGAGACATCTTGAGAGATTGAGAATACAAGTGACAGTAAATTTGAAGTTTTCTTTTGAGAGAATGGTGAGTGATACAGCAAACTGAGAAGAAGAAAATAAGAGTATGTCTATTCCTCTTCTTATATTTTTGGAAAGAAAGAGGGAAACTAATTTTCTGCCCAATCAGAATAAACCTGATGAAAATGACTCATTCAGCCCTTGTTATAAGCAAAATTAATTGCTACAACTCTTCATATTGACAAATACCCAGCTTGCCCCTTAAGTTTTCAAACTGACTAGCATCAAGTGCCTTGGTAAAAATATCAGCCAGTTGTAGTTCAGTGGCAACATGTTCCAGCTTAATCACCTTCTCCTCCACAAGATCTCTGATGAAATGATGTCTAATTTCAATATGCTTAGTCCTGTTGTGCTGTATAGAATTCTTGGATATGTTAATACAACTCAGGTTGTCACAGTATAATGTCATGACATCTTGTGTGACATTGTACTCAGTCAGCATCTGTTCCATCCAGATCATTTGAGAACAACTGCTACCAGCTGCTATGTATTCAGCTTCAGCAGTAGATAGAGACACACAGTTTTGTTTCTTGCTGAACCAAGAGACAAGATTGTTTCCCAAAACGAAGCATCCTCCAGAGGTGCTCTTTCTATCATCAACACTACCAGCCCAATCAGCATCACAATAACCAGACAGAATTGGTTCACATCCATGAGAGTACAACATACCATAATTGTAAGTTCCACTCACGTACTTCAGAATTCTTTTCACCTAGTTAATGTGACTTACTTTGGGTTCAGCCTGGTATCTTGCACATACTCCAACTGCAAAGGCAATGTCAGGTCTGCTGGCTGTTAAGTATAGCAAACTTCCTATCATGCTTCTATATAAGCTTTGATCCACATTTGTCCCACTTGTGTCTTTGGACAACTTTAGATGAGTAGGTGCAGGAGTCCTTTTATGACTGGCATTCTCCATCCCAAACTTTTTGACAATGTTCTTTGCATACTTGCTTTGAGAAAGAAAAATTGAGTCTTCCATCTGTGTGACTTGTAGTCCAAGAAAGTAGGTCAATTCTCCCATGAGACTCATTTCAAATTCAGCTTGCATCTGGTTAGCAAAATGTTTAACCATTTTATCTGACATTCCTCCAAACACTATGTCATCAACATAAATTTGAGCTACCATTATCATTCCTCCTTCATCCTTGACAAAAAGAGTTTTATCCAACCCTCCTTTCCTATATCCTTTGTCAGTGAGGAACTTTGTCAACCTTTCATACCAAGCTCTAGGAGCTTATTTCAAACCATATAATGCTTTCCTCAATTTGTAAACATGATCAGGACAATTTGGATCCATAAATCCTTTAGGTTGTTCCACATACACTTCCTCATTTAAGTACCCATTTAGGAAGACACTCTTCACATCCATCTGAAACAACTTGAACTTTAGAAGACAAGCAACTCCCAAGAGGAGTCTGATTGATTCCAGCCTGGCTACAGGGGCAAAAGTCTCATCAAAATCAACCCCTTCAACTTGAGTGTATCCTTGAGCAACAAGCCTTGCCTTATTCCTGGTGACAACTCCTTCAGCATCTGACTTGTTCTTGTAGATCCACTTTGTGCCAATGATGTTTGTTCCTTCTGGTCTAGGAACTAACTCCCACACTTCATGTTGTTTGAACTGGTTCAATTCATCTTGTATTGCTCCAATCCAGTATTCATCAATCAAAGCTTCTTTAACATTTCTTGGTTCAATCTTAGACACAAAATAAGAGTTTGAGATGATTTTTCTAGATCTTGTAATGACTCCACTGTTAGGATCTCCTATGATGAGTTCCTTAGGATGATCTTTCTGAATTCTGATGGAAGGATCTTTGTTAGCTTCCTTTGATTCAAACTCTGATGGAGTAGAATTAGGCACATCATCCTTTTTAGACACTTATGTTGAAGTCCCAAAGAATGTCTCAACATCATATGGGACATTTGTTTCCTCATGGTGATCATCAACTATGACATTTATAGACTCCATCATAACTTTGGTCCTGGAATTAAACACCCTATATGCTCTACTGTTGGTAGAGTATCCCAGGAATATTCCTTCATCACTTTTAGAGTCCATCTTTCTCCTTTGCTCACGATCTGTCAGAATATAACATTTGCTCCCAAAGACATGGAAATACTTCACAGTAGGCTTTCTTCCTTTCATACTTCATAAAGGATGGATGATGTTCCCTTTCTCAAAGTGACCCTGTTGTGGACATAACAGGATGTATTCATAGCTTCAGCGCAAAAATGAATAGGAAGCTTCTTGGCATGTATCATTGCTCTGGCAGATTCCTGTATAGTCCTGTTTTTCCTTTCCACAACTCCATTTTGTTGAGGAGTTATAGGTGAAGAGAACTCATGATTGATTCCTTCTAAAGAATAAAACTCATCAAACTTACTATTTTCAAATTCCTTTCCATGATCACTTCTGATTCTGACAATGCATCCTTCTTTTTCTCTTTGAAGTCTCTTGCACAATTCCTTAAAGACATCAAATACATCAGATTTTTCCCTAATGAAGTTTATTCAGGTGAATCTGGAAAAATCATCCACAACAACATATGCATATCTTTTTCCACCAAGGATTTCCACCTACATGGGACCCATCAGATCCATATGTAAAAGCTCTAGCACCTTAGAAGTGGTTAGATGTCTTGACTTTGGATGTGACATTCTAGTTTTCTTTCCAACCTGACATTCACCACAGACTCTCCCCTCATCAATCTGAAGTCTTGGAATCCCTCTGACAGCCTCCATGGATATGATCTTTTTCATCCCTCTAAGATGTAAATGACCAAGTTTTTGGTGCCACAATTTCACTTCCTTTTCTTCTTTGGCTATAGAGCACACAAAAGAGTAGTTAGTGTTCTCAGACTCCAATAAGTAACAGTTGTCTTTTGATCTGACTCCTCTCATTATAACTTCTTGTTTTTCATTGGTTACAAGACATTCAGACTTGGTGAAGTTGACCTTGAATCCTAGATCACATAGTTGACTAATACTTATGAGATTGGCAGTCAAACCATTTACCAACAACACTTCATTTAGGTTTGGAACTCCAGGGCAATCCAAGTTTCCAACACCTTTGATTTCTCCTCTAGCTCCATCTCCAAAGGTGACATAACTAGTAGTATGAGATTTGACATCATTCAGCAGATTCTTGATTCCAGTCATGTGTTTAGAGCATCCACTGTCAAAGTACCAGTCTTCCTTGGCAGAAACTCTAAGGGAGGTGTGAGCTATCAGGGCTGCAGTCTTTTTCTTCCACTGTTGAGTATATGGTGCCTTGTTAATCTTAGGCTTGACATATGGGGTCTGATTAGGATATCTATATAATCTGAAGCAAAAAGGCTTTATGTGGCCAAACCTTCCACAGTAATGACATCTCCATCTCTGAAACTTTTTCTTCATGTTTCTCTGTTCTTGATGTTGAGCCCTATGTTGTGACATCTGCTTTGACATTTGTTTATCAAGCTTGGTCTTCTTCTTGTCACCAGCAGATTTTTTTGCACCCATAAATCCTAGACAAGACATGTTTCCTGCATTTTGTCCAGTCTGAAGGATTTCTTCCAACTTGTCAGTTCCAGTTGTTAACATCTTGACAGACTTAGTCATCTGATCAAGTTTGGAGTTCAACACTAGAACTTCACCTTTGAGATGACTTATAGTAGCAGTGTCTGCCTTCTTCTCAGCCTCCAACTTCACAATGAGTTTTTTCTGTTTCTCATTTTGCTGACAGACTTCAGCACTTCTGATACACAGCTTCTTGTAGGAGTCAGCAAGTTCTTCAAATGTCACTTCCTCATCACTAAAATCATTATCAGAGTTACAAACACTAGATAATGCAGTAACTAGTATGGCAGATTCTTCTTCAGAGTCACTTTCTGAGTCACCATCAGATCAAGTAACAAACATTCCTTTCTTTTGTTTCTTTAGAAAGGTGGGACATTCAGCTTGAATGTGTCCATATCCTTCACATCCATGGCATTGGATTCCTCTACTTTGATTTCTCTTTTCTTCAGACTTAGTTCTTCTGCTGGAGTCATAGGGTCTGCTAATGTCAGAAGAAATGTTCTTGACATTTGACCTTGACTTTGGGTCAATTCTCTTGATGAGTTTGTTGAACTGCCTTCCAAGCATAGCTATAGCTTCTGATATATTCTCTTCGTCACTCACCTTGCTTTCCTCTTCAGTATTGGATACAAGGGTTATGCTCTTGTTTTTCTTGTCAACATTGTCACTGATCCCCATCTCAAATGTCTGAAGTGACCCAATGAGTTCATCAACCTTCAAGTTGCAGATATCCGGAGCTTCCTCTATAGCAGTCACTTTCATTGCAAACCTTTTAGGCAAGGATCTGAGAATCTTTCTCACCAGCTTTTCTTCTGACATCTTTTCTCCCAATGCTCCTGAGGTGTTGGCAATCTCCAAGATGTTCATGTGAAACTCATGAATGGTCTCATCTTCCTTCATCTTCAGATTCTCAAATTTGGTGGTGAGCATCTGAAGTCTTGACATTTTTACCTTGGATGTACCCTCATGAGTGGTTTTGAGAGTGTCCCAAACATCCTTGGCCAGTTCACACTGATGTACTAGTCTGAAAATGTTTTTGTCAATTCCATTGAATAAGGCATTCAATGCTTTAGAGTTGCCAAGTGCTAGCTCTTCTTCTTCTTTGTTCCATTCTTCCTCAAATTTCAGGCTAGTAGTCCCATCTTTCTCAAGTTTGATGGGATGTTTCCATCCTCTGTCAGCAGCTCTCCAAGCTTTGTTGTCCAGTGACTTCAAAAAAGCAACCATATGAGGTTTCCAGTAATCATAGTTAGATCCATCCAAAATGGATGGTCTACTCCCAAATCCTCCTTCCTTGTCCATAACGCCAGAAAATAATATCCCTAGATCTCACCCAGAAATAACAGGCAGGGTGCCTGCTCTGATGCCAATTGAAATTTCTGGCAGCAGATACATAATGTCACAGAGAATGTTATGACACCGTATCTGACAAACTGTTGACAATTCACACAGTAATTTAAACAACAATAAAGAACACAATCAATTGTTTACCCAGTTCAGTGTGTAACTACACTTACATCTGGGGGCTACCAAGCCAGGGAGGAAATCCACTATAAGTAGTATTAATTCAAGAATAAACCAACCATTTTATCTCCTTCACTTAAGACCTACCCAATGCAACTTCAATCTAAGTCCTACTTAGACCTGAGTTCCTACTCACTCCCCCTCAATCACAGCAGTGATATCAACCTATTGTTTAATAGAATTGTGAAGACATTCTTCAATAAACATACTTGATTTTGCTTCAAAGCTTTAATCAAGAGACACAACACTCGTGCTTCAAAGCTTTGAGTGATAAACTACCCTTACAACCAAATCCTACTCCAAGACACTTATCAAATGATAATTGCTTGGCTCACAAGAATAACTAAAAACACAAATTACAGTCTGCTTCTTTGTTTTTCTCAGAAAAGGCGCAGCTCACAGTATCAGGGTTTTCTTGATAATATAGAAGCAGTAAAGTCTTTAACTTGGGCTTCCATAAAAATAGCTAGGGTTAACCAAAGTTAACCTAAAGACTTAGTCTCTTTAACAAAACCATATTAGGGTTAAACAAGGTTAACTTTAAAACAACGTGAGCACATGATCCAACAAAATAGTCCATAATAAAACAGCTCAGCAGAATCCTGAAAACTCTCAGGAAAAGTAAATCTGCATAACAATGAATGTTGCACATAATGTCATAACATTGGTCATGACATCAGTCATTCTTCTTGCAGATTTCCAGCATAACAGTTCACAACCAATCTAAGTTGTACCTGTATAATTCTTCTTCTGCAGAATTTATCTTCAACTCAGAATGTCATGACATCAGTCAAGACATTGACATAAACTGGTTTTACCAAAAATTAAAGCCAACATAAAAACACTTACAAACTCCCCCTTTGGAATTTTTTTGGCTAAAACAACTAAGCTATCAGAGAACTAGTGCAGCAGAAAATAAAACAACCAACTAAGCCAGCTAAGCTAAATAATCAGAACCTAATAAAGATAAATTCATCCCATAATTTCTTCTCCCCCTTTTTAGTCATAAAGGAGCCAAAGGTACCAATACATAATCCCAGAAATCATGATATATAAGTAGCAGAAGAATTAACATACATCCAAGTTATGAATTACAATCATCCAAAACAAACAAAAAACAAACAAAAGAGACATCAACAACAACAGGTAACAGCAATAGCAGCAGCTGTCTTGACATATCAGCAAACATTAGGCATTAGGCACTGTCCTCTCCTAAAGAAGCACTATGGTAAGTATCCTCTTCTGTTGAACTGCTTTCAGCACCATCCTGTTGCTCTTCTTCAGCATCCTCATGCAAGTCCTCTGTACCATCCTTATCTAGCCTTTCATCCTCAACCTCAGTGTCATTCTTTTCCTGCTCCAAGGTAGTGATCAGCTCTTCAAGGGATTTCTTTCTTGCCTCAAGATCCCTGCAAGTTTCTCTCAGCACAACAATGAAATTAGCCTTCTGAGAATTAGCTTTGACATTGGATGTCTCAACAGATGTCATGACAATGTCAGGGACATGTTTCCCTTGAAACAACTTGTAATGGAAACCAAGAGCAGAAGCTCTTTTACAAATAGAGTCCTTTTTTACCAGGATATCAGGGTATTGATCAATGATAATACCACACAGGAGGGAGGGAAAGGCTATGGAACCTTTAATTGCATAGCTTTCTGCATGCTTCATGGTTTGCTCAAAAATGTAACTACCATAGTCAAATTTTGTTTTGGTTCCAACTGCATAAATGAATCTTCCCAAACCAGTGGATATGGTGGATTTGTGATTGGTGGGAACCCAGTTAGCTGCACCAATTTTGTGCAGTATGGCAAACTTCACACTCAGCTTGCTTGCAGTTAGCTTCCCTTTCAAGGGCCAGTGCTTGACTTGCTTGGCAGTGATAGTTTGACAAACCTGGTTGTCAGTAACTTCAAGCTCAGGCTGAGCATCATTAGGCCTCCCCAAGTACTTGTTGATCACAGTAGGAGAGAATTTCACATTCCTTCCTCTCACATAAACACTCTTAAAGTCAGCTGACTTTCCATCAGCACATCCACCAGACAAATTTACTATAAATTCTTTGACAAGAATCTCATAGCAGTTGGAAAACTTGACCACTGTCTTCATCATCCCCACAACCTTGATGAGATCCATGACTTCCTTACACTCAGTAGCACTTCTGTTCAGCTCCCTCTCTAAGGCTATCCTTTTCAGAAACACATACTTCCACCTGCTTGCATTTTCTGGATGGTGAAAGGAGATATTGTCAATTGCAACCTCAGGAACCTTAGGCAGTTTGCTAGAAGAGGGTTTCTTCCTGAGAGGAATTTCTAGAACATTGCTCTCAACATCAAAATCAAAATCTGATTCCTCATCAGATTCAGAGGGTTCAGGAGCCTTTCTCTTCTTGGACATAGGAGTTCTCTTGGATTTTGAGAGACTGCCAACAGATTTCACCCTACCCTTCCCTTTGGAAGTTTCAGCCTTTTGGTCCTTTCCAGCTTCTTCTCCAGCCTTGTTCTCAGGCCTAGAATTCTCATGAACAACTTCAGTAGCCTTCTCTTTGGAGGGGCTTTGGGCAGCACTCTTCTTTTCTTTTCTAGACATTATCCTTCTTGCTATGCTAGGGTTGACACTAGAAATTAAGTCATTGTTAGAAAATTCTTCATCAACATCAATAACAGGGGGTTCAACAGCCTTATCAGTAGGAGTTTGGTGATCAGCAGGTTTCTCTAGAGATTTCTCAATGTTGTCATCAGGTGTCTCAACATTCTGAGTGACATTGGGATCACTTTCCAAATTAGGGCTAGCAGTTTCTTTGTTCAATGGTACAGATACACCAGGAACAAAGTGATTCTCATTAAGAATCCTAGTGACTAGTTTAGCTATAGCTTGATGCACATAAGCAAAACCTTCCCTATTTGCTATCTCAGGAGGAACAGAGGAAGATGGTTGAGAAGATTTACCAGTGGGAGAAGCTTGAGATCTTCTTGCATGTCTGGTTCGCAGCTTCTTGACCTTAGTAGGATCAGCTGCCATTGCACGAAGAGGAGTCACCTCAAGAACCTCAGCATCCATGGCAGTTGCGTGTGCCATAGGGTCTGTGGCAGTGGGTGAAGGAGACGCAGTTGCCTTTGAGGAAGATGATGATGACACAAATTGTTGAGACATCTTGAGAGATTGAGAATACAAGTGACAGTAAATTTGAAGTTTTCTTTTGAGAGAATGGTGAGTGATACAGCAAACTGAGAAGAAGAAAATAAGAGTATGTCTATTCCTCTTCTTATATTTTTGGAAAGAAAGAGGGAAACTAATTTTCTGCCCAATCAGAATAAACCTGATGAAAATGACTCATTCAGCCCTTGTTATAAGCAAAATTAATTGCTACAACTCTTCATATTGACAAATACCCAGCTTGCCCCTTAAGTTTTCAAACTGACTAGCATCAAGTGCCTTGGTAAAAATATCAGCCAGTTGTAGTTCAGTGGCAACATGTTCCAGCTTAATCACCTTCTCCTCCACAAGATCTCTGATGAAATGATGTCTAATTTCAATATGCTTAGTCCTGTTGTGCTGTATAGAATTCTTGGATATGTTAATACAACTCAGGTTGTCACAGTATAATGTCATGACATCTTGTGTGACATTGTACTCAGTCAGCATCTGTTCCATCCAGATCATTTGAGAACAACTGCTACCAGCTGCTATGTATTCAGCTTCAGCAGTAGATAGAGACACACAGTTTTGTTTCTTGCTGAACCAAGAGACAAGATTGTTTCCCAAAACGAAGCATCCTCCAGAGGTGCTCTTTCTATCATCAACACTACCAGCCCAATCAGCATCACAATAACCAGACAGAATTGGTTCACATCCATGAGAGTACAACATACCATAATTGTAAGTTCCACTCACGTACTTCAGAATTCTTTTCACCTAGTTAATGTGACTTACTTTGGGTTCAGCCTGGTATCTTGCACATACTCCAACTGCAAAGGCAATGTCAGGTCTGCTGGCTGTTAAGTATAGCAAACTTCCTATCATGCTTCTATATAAGCTTTGATCCACATTTGTCCCACTTGTGTCTTTGGACAACTTTAGATGAGTAGGTGCAGGAGTCCTTTTATGACTGGCATTCTCCATCCCAAACTTTTTGACAATGTTCTTTGCATACTTGCTTTGAGAAAGAAAAATTGAGTCTTCCATCTGTGTGACTTGTAGTCCAAGAAAGTAGGTCAATTCTCCCATGAGACTCATTTCAAATTCAGCTTGCATCTGGTTAGCAAAATGTTTAACCATTTTATCTGACATTCCTCCAAACACTATGTCATCAACATAAATTTGAGCTACCATTATCATTCCTCCTTCATCCTTGACAAAAAGAGTTTTATCCAACCCTCCTTTCCTATATCCTTTGTCAGTGAGGAACTTTGTCAACCTTTCATACCAAGCTCTAGGAGCTTATTTCAAACCATATAATGCTTTCCTCAATTTGTAAACATGATCAGGACAATTTGGATCCATAAATCCTTTAGGTTGTTCCACATACACTTCCTCATTTAAGTACCCATTTAGGAAGACACTCTTCACATCCATCTGAAACAACTTGAACTTTAGAAGACAAGCAACTCCCAAGAGGAGTCTGATTGATTCCAGCCTGGCTACAGGGGCAAAAGTCTCATCAAAATCAACCCCTTCAACTTGAGTGTATCCTTGAGCAACAAGCCTTGCCTTATTCCTGGTGACAACTCCTTCAGCATCTGACTTGTTCTTGTAGATCCACTTTGTGCCAATGATGTTTGTTCCTTCTGGTCTAGGAACTAACTCCCACACTTCATGTTGTTTGAACTGGTTCAATTCATCTTGTATTGCTCCAATCCAGTATTCATCAATCAAAGCTTCTTTAACATTTCTTGGTTCAATCTTAGACACAAAATAAGAGTTTGAGATGATTTTTCTAGATCTTGTAATGACTCCACTGTTAGGATCTCCTATGATGAGTTCCTTAGGATGATCTTTCTGAATTCTGATGGAAGGATCTTTGTTAGCTTCCTTTGATTCAAACTCTGATGGAGTAGAATTAGGCACATCATCCTTTTTAGACACTTATGTTGAAGTCCCAAAGAATGTCTCAACATCATATGGGACATTTGTTTCCTCATGGTGATCATCAACTATGACATTTATAGACTCCATCATAACTTTGGTCCTGGAATTAAACACCCTATATGCTCTACTGTTGGTAGAGTATCCCAGGAATATTCCTTCATCACTTTTAGAGTCCATCTTTCTCCTTTGCTCACGATCTGTCAGAATATAACATTTGCTCCCAAAGACATGGAAATACTTCACAGTAGGCTTTCTTCCTTTCATACTTCATAAAGGATGGATGATGTTCCCTTTCTCAAAGTGACCCTGTTGTGGACATAACAGGATGTATTCATAGCTTCAGCGCAAAAATGAATAGGAAGCTTCTTGGCATGTATCATTGCTCTGGCAGATTCCTGTATAGTCCTGTTTTTCCTTTCCACAACTCCATTTTGTTGAGGAGTTATAGGTGAAGAGAACTCATGATTGATTCCTTCTAAAGAATAAAACTCATCAAACTTACTATTTTCAAATTCCTTTCCATGATCACTTCTGATTCTGACAATGCATCCTTCTTTTTCTCTTTGAAGTCTCTTGCACAATTCCTTAAAGACATCAAATACATCAGATTTTTCCCTAATGAAGTTTATTCAGGTGAATCTGGAAAAATCATCCACAACAACATATGCATATCTTTTTCCACCAAGGATTTCCACCTACATGGGACCCATCAGATCCATATGTAAAAGCTCTAGCACCTTAGAAGTGGTTAGATGTCTTGACTTTGGATGTGACATTCTAGTTTTCTTTCCAACCTGACATTCACCACAGACTCTCCCCTCATCAATCTGAAGTCTTGGAATCCCTCTGACAGCCTCCATGGATATGATCTTTTTCATCCCTCTAAGATGTAAATGACCAAGTTTTTGGTGCCACAATTTCACTTCCTTTTCTTCTTTGGCTATAGAGCACACAAAAGAGTAGTTAGTGTTCTCAGACTCCAATAAGTAACAGTTGTCTTTTGATCTGACTCCTCTCATTATAACTTCTTGTTTTTCATTGGTTACAAGACATTCAGACTTGGTGAAGTTGACCTTGAATCCTAGATCACATAGTTGACTAATACTTATGAGATTGGCAGTCAAACCATTTACCAACAACACTTCATTTAGGTTTGGAACTCCAGGGCAATCCAAGTTTCCAACACCTTTGATTTCTCCTCTAGCTCCATCTCCAAAGGTGACATAACTAGTAGTATGAGATTTGACATCATTCAGCAGATTCTTGATTCCAGTCATGTGTTTAGAGCATCCACTGTCAAAGTACCAGTCTTCCTTGGCAGAAACTCTAAGGGAGGTGTGAGCTATCAGGGCTGCAGTCTTTTTCTTCCACTGTTGAGTATATGGTGCCTTGTTAATCTTAGGCTTGACATATGGGGTCTGATTAGGATATCTATATAATCTGAAGCAAAAAGGCTTTATGTGGCCAAACCTTCCACAGTAATGACATCTCCATCTCTGAAACTTTTTCTTCATGTTTCTCTGTTCTTGATGTTGAGCCCTATGTTGTGACATCTGCTTTGACATTTGTTTATCAAGCTTGGTCTTCTTCTTGTCACCAGCAGATTTTTTTGCACCCATAAATCCTAGACAAGACATGTTTCCTGCATTTTGTCCAGTCTGAAGGATTTCTTCCAACTTGTCAGTTCCAGTTGTTAACATCTTGACAGACTTAGTCATCTGATCAAGTTTGGAGTTCAACACTAGAACTTCACCTTTGAGATGACTTATAGTAGCAGTGTCTGCCTTCTTCTCAGCCTCCAACTTCACAATGAGTTTTTTCTGTTTCTCATTTTGCTGACAGACTTCAGCACTTCTGATACACAGCTTCTTGTAGGAGTCAGCAAGTTCTTCAAATGTCACTTCCTCATCACTAAAATCATTATCAGAGTTACAAACACTAGATAATGCAGTAACTAGTATGGCAGATTCTTCTTCAGAGTCACTTTCTGAGTCACCATCAGATCAAGTAACAAACATTCCTTTCTTTTGTTTCTTTAGAAAGGTGGGACATTCAGCTTGAATGTGTCCATATCCTTCACATCCATGGCATTGGATTCCTCTACTTTGATTTCTCTTTTCTTCAGACTTAGTTCTTCTGCTGGAGTCATAGGGTCTGCTAATGTCAGAAGAAATGTTCTTGACATTTGACCTTGACTTTGGGTCAATTCTCTTGATGAGTTTGTTGAACTGCCTTCCAAGCATAGCTATAGCTTCTGATATATTCTCTTCGTCACTCACCTTGCTTTCCTCTTCAGTATTGGATACAAGGGTTATGCTCTTGTTTTTCTTGTCAACATTGTCACTGATCCCCATCTCAAATGTCTGAAGTGACCCAATGAGTTCATCAACCTTCAAGTTGCAGATATCCGGAGCTTCCTCTATAGCAGTCACTTTCATTGCAAACCTTTTAGGCAAGGATCTGAGAATCTTTCTCACCAGCTTTTCTTCTGACATCTTTTCTCCCAATGCTCCTGAGGTGTTGGCAATCTCCAAGATGTTCATGTGAAACTCATGAATGGTCTCATCTTCCTTCATCTTCAGATTCTCAAATTTGGTGGTGAGCATCTGAAGTCTTGACATTTTTACCTTGGATGTACCCTCATGAGTGGTTTTGAGAGTGTCCCAAACATCCTTGGCCAGTTCACACTGATGTACTAGTCTGAAAATGTTTTTGTCAATTCCATTGAATAAGGCATTCAATGCTTTAGAGTTGCCAAGTGCTAGCTCTTCTTCTTCTTTGTTCCATTCTTCCTCAAATTTCAGGCTAGTAGTCCCATCTTTCTCAAGTTTGATGGGATGTTTCCATCCTCTGTCAGCAGCTCTCCAAGCTTTGTTGTCCAGTGACTTCAAAAAAGCAACCATATGAGGTTTCCAGTAATCATAGTTAGATCCATCCAAAATGGATGGTCTACTCCCAAATCCTCCTTCCTTGTCCATAACGCCAGAAAATAATATCCCTAGATCTCACCCAGAAATAACAGGCAGGGTGCCTGCTCTGATGCCAATTGAAATTTCTGGCAGCAGATACATAATGTCACAGAGAATGTTATGACACCGTATCTGACAAACTGTTGACAATTCACACAGTAATTTAAACAACAGTAAAGAACACAATCAATTGTTTACCCAGTTCAGTGTGTAACTACACTTACATCTGGGGGCTACCAAGCCAGGGAGGAAATCCACTATAAGTAGTATTAATTCAAGAATAAACCAACCATTTTATCTCCTTCACTTAAGACCTACCCAATGCAACTTCAATCTAAGTCCTACTTAGACCTGAGTTCCTACTCACTCCCCCTCAATCACAGCAGTGATATCAACCTATTGTTTAATAGAATTGTGAAGACATTCTTCAATAAACATACTTGATTTTGCTTCAAAGCTTTAATCAAGAGACACAACACTCGTGCTTCAAAGCTTTGAGTGATAAACTACCCTTACAACCAAATCCTACTCCAAGACACTTATCAAATGATAATTGCTTGGCTCACAAGAATAACTAAAAACACAAATTACAGTCTGCTTCTTTGTTTTTCTCAGAAAAGGCGCAGCTCACAGTATCAGGGTTTTCTTGATAATATAGAAGCAGTAAAGTCTTTAACTTGGGCTTCCATAAAAATAGCTAGGGTTAACCAAAGTTAACCTAAAGACTTAGTCTCTTTAACAAAACCATATTAGGGTTAAACAAGGTTAACTTTAAAACAACGTGAGCACATGATCCAACAAAATAGTCCATAATAAAACAGCTCAGCAGAATCCTGAAAACTCTCAGGAAAAGTAAATCTGCATAACAATGAATGTTGCACATAATGTCATAACATTGGTCATGACATCAGTCATTCTTCTTGCAGATTTCCAGCATAACAGTTCACAACCAATCTAAGTTGTACCTGTATAATTCTTCTTCTGCAGAATTTATCTTCAACTCAGAATGTCATGACATCAGTCAAGACATTGACATAAACTGGTTTTACCAAAAATTAAAGCCAACATAAAAACACTTACAAACTCCCCCTTTGGAATTTTTTTGGCTAAAACAACTAAGCTATCAGAGAACTAGTGCAGCAGAAAATAAAACAACCAACTAAGCCAGCTAAGCTAAATAATCAGAACCTAATAAAGATAAATTCATCCCATAATTTCTTCTCCCCCTTTTTAGTCATAAAGGAGCCAAAGGTACCAATACATAATCCCAGAAATCATGATATATAAGTAGCAGAAGAATTAACATACATCCAAGTTATGAATTACAATCATCCAAAACAAACAAAAAACAAACAAAAGAGACATCAACAACAACAGGTAACAGCAATAGCAGCAGCTGTCTTGACATATCAGCAAACATTAGGCATTAGGCACTGTCCTCTCCTAAAGAAGCACTATGGTAAGTATCCTCTTCTGTTGAACTGCTTTCAGCACCATCCTGTTGCTCTTCTTCAGCATCCTCATGCAAGTCCTCTGTACCATCCTTATCTAGCCTTTCATCCTCAACCTCAGTGTCATTCTTTTCCTGCTCCAAGGTAGTGATCAGCTCTTCAAGGGATTTCTTTCTTGCCTCAAGATCCCTGCAAGTTTCTCTCAGCACAACAATGAAATTAGCCTTCTGAGAATTAGCTTTGACATTGGATGTCTCAACAGATGTCATGACAATGTCAGGGACATGTTTCCCTTGAAACAACTTGTAATGGAAACCAAGAGCAGAAGCTCTTTTACAAATAGAGTCCTTTTTTACCAGGATATCAGGGTATTGATCAATGATAATACCACACAGGAGGGAGGGAAAGGCTATGGAACCTTTAATTGCATAGCTTTCTGCATGCTTCATGGTTTGCTCAAAAATGTAACTACCATAGTCAAATTTTGTTTTGGTTCCAACTGCATAAATGAATCTTCCCAAACCAGTGGATATGGTGGATTTGTGATTGGTGGGAACCCAGTTAGCTGCACCAATTTTGTGCAGTATGGCAAACTTCACACTCAGCTTGCTTGCAGTTAGCTTCCCTTTCAAGGGCCAGTGCTTGACTTGCTTGGCAGTGATAGTTTGACAAACCTGGTTGTCAGTAACTTCAAGCTCAGGCTGAGCATCATTAGGCCTCCCCAAGTACTTGTTGATCACAGTAGGAGAGAATTTCACATTCCTTCCTCTCACATAAACACTCTTAAAGTCAGCTGACTTTCCATCAGCACATCCACCAGACAAATTTACTATAAATTCTTTGACAAGAATCTCATAGCAGTTGGAAAACTTGACCACTGTCTTCATCATCCCCACAACCTTGATGAGATCCATGACTTCCTTACACTCAGTAGCACTTCTGTTCAGCTCCCTCTCTAAGGCTATCCTTTTCAGAAACACATACTTCCACCTGCTTGCATTTTCTGGATGGTGAAAGGAGATATTGTCAATTGCAACCTCAGGAACCTTAGGCAGTTTGCTAGAAGAGGGTTTCTTCCTGAGAGGAATTTCTAGAACATTGCTCTCAACATCAAAATCAAAATCTGATTCCTCATCAGATTCAGAGGGTTCAGGAGCCTTTCTCTTCTTGGACATAGGAGTTCTCTTGGATTTTGAGAGACTGCCAACAGATTTCACCCTACCCTTCCCTTTGGAAGTTTCAGCCTTTTGGTCCTTTCCAGCTTCTTCTCCAGCCTTGTTCTCAGGCCTAGAATTCTCATGAACAACTTCAGTAGCCTTCTCTTTGGAGGGGCTTTGGGCAGCACTCTTCTTTTCTTTTCTAGACATTATCCTTCTTGCTATGCTAGGGTTGACACTAGAAATTAAGTCATTGTTAGAAAATTCTTCATCAACATCAATAACAGGGGGTTCAACAGCCTTATCAGTAGGAGTTTGGTGATCAGCAGGTTTCTCTAGAGATTTCTCAATGTTGTCATCAGGTGTCTCAACATTCTGAGTGACATTGGGATCACTTTCCAAATTAGGGCTAGCAGTTTCTTTGTTCAATGGTACAGATACACCAGGAACAAAGTGATTCTCATTAAGAATCCTAGTGACTAGTTTAGCTATAGCTTGATGCACATAAGCAAAACCTTCCCTATTTGCTATCTCAGGAGGAACAGAGGAAGATGGTTGAGAAGATTTACCAGTGGGAGAAGCTTGAGATCTTCTTGCATGTCTGGTTCGCAGCTTCTTGACCTTAGTAGGATCAGCTGCCATTGCACGAAGAGGAGTCACCTCAAGAACCTCAGCATCCATGGCAGTTGCGTGTGCCATAGGGTCTGTGGCAGTGGGTGAAGGAGACGCAGTTGCCTTTGAGGAAGATGATGATGACACAAATTGTTGAGACATCTTGAGAGATTGAGAATACAAGTGACAGTAAATTTGAAGTTTTCTTTTGAGAGAATGGTGAGTGATACAGCAAACTGAGAAGAAGAAAATAAGAGTATGTCTATTCCTCTTCTTATATTTTTGGAAAGAAAGAGGGAAACTAATTTTCTGCCCAATCAGAATAAACCTGATGAAAATGACTCATTCAGCCCTTGTTATAAGCAAAATTAATTGCTACAACTCTTCATATTGACAAATACCCAGCTTGCCCCTTAAGTTTTCAAACTGACTAGCATCAAGTGCCTTGGTAAAAATATCAGCCAGTTGTAGTTCAGTGGCAACATGTTCCAGCTTAATCACCTTCTCCTCCACAAGATCTCTGATGAAATGATGTCTAATTTCAATATGCTTAGTCCTGTTGTGCTGTATAGAATTCTTGGATATGTTAATACAACTCAGGTTGTCACAGTATAATGTCATGACATCTTGTGTGACATTGTACTCAGTCAGCATCTGTTCCATCCAGATCATTTGAGAACAACTGCTACCAGCTGCTATGTATTCAGCTTCAGCAGTAGATAGAGACACACAGTTTTGTTTCTTGCTGAACCAAGAGACAAGATTGTTTCCCAAAACGAAGCATCCTCCAGAGGTGCTCTTTCTATCATCAACACTACCAGCCCAATCAGCATCACAATAACCAGACAGAATTGGTTCACATCCATGAGAGTACAACATACCATAATTGTAAGTTCCACTCACGTACTTCAGAATTCTTTTCACCTAGTTAATGTGACTTACTTTGGGTTCAGCCTGGTATCTTGCACATACTCCAACTGCAAAGGCAATGTCAGGTCTGCTGGCTGTTAAGTATAGCAAACTTCCTATCATGCTTCTATATAAGCTTTGATCCACATTTGTCCCACTTGTGTCTTTGGACAACTTTAGATGAGTAGGTGCAGGAGTCCTTTTATGACTGGCATTCTCCATCCCAAACTTTTTGACAATGTTCTTTGCATACTTGCTTTGAGAAAGAAAAATTGAGTCTTCCATCTGTGTGACTTGTAGTCCAAGAAAGTAGGTCAATTCTCCCATGAGACTCATTTCAAATTCAGCTTGCATCTGGTTAGCAAAATGTTTAACCATTTTATCTGACATTCCTCCAAACACTATGTCATCAACATAAATTTGAGCTACCATTATCATTCCTCCTTCATCCTTGACAAAAAGAGTTTTATCCAACCCTCCTTTCCTATATCCTTTGTCAGTGAGGAACTTTGTCAACCTTTCATACCAAGCTCTAGGAGCTTATTTCAAACCATATAATGCTTTCCTCAATTTGTAAACATGATCAGGACAATTTGGATCCATAAATCCTTTAGGTTGTTCCACATACACTTCCTCATTTAAGTACCCATTTAGGAAGACACTCTTCACATCCATCTGAAACAACTTGAACTTTAGAAGACAAGCAACTCCCAAGAGGAGTCTGATTGATTCCAGCCTGGCTACAGGGGCAAAAGTCTCATCAAAATCAACCCCTTCAACTTGAGTGTATCCTTGAGCAACAAGCCTTGCCTTATTCCTGGTGACAACTCCTTCAGCATCTGACTTGTTCTTGTAGATCCACTTTGTGCCAATGATGTTTGTTCCTTCTGGTCTAGGAACTAACTCCCACACTTCATGTTGTTTGAACTGGTTCAATTCATCTTGTATTGCTCCAATCCAGTATTCATCAATCAAAGCTTCTTTAACATTTCTTGGTTCAATCTTAGACACAAAATAAGAGTTTGAGATGATTTTTCTAGATCTTGTAATGACTCCACTGTTAGGATCTCCTATGATGAGTTCCTTAGGATGATCTTTCTGAATTCTGATGGAAGGATCTTTGTTAGCTTCCTTTGATTCAAACTCTGATGGAGTAGAATTAGGCACATCATCCTTTTTAGACACTTATGTTGAAGTCCCAAAGAATGTCTCAACATCATATGGGACATTTGTTTCCTCATGGTGATCATCAACTATGACATTTATAGACTCCATCATAACTTTGGTCCTGGAATTAAACACCCTATATGCTCTACTGTTGGTAGAGTATCCCAGGAATATTCCTTCATCACTTTTAGAGTCCATCTTTCTCCTTTGCTCACGATCTGTCAGAATATAACATTTGCTCCCAAAGACATGGAAATACTTCACAGTAGGCTTTCTTCCTTTCATACTTCATAAAGGATGGATGATGTTCCCTTTCTCAAAGTGACCCTGTTGTGGACATAACAGGATGTATTCATAGCTTCAGCGCAAAAATGAATAGGAAGCTTCTTGGCATGTATCATTGCTCTGGCAGATTCCTGTATAGTCCTGTTTTTCCTTTCCACAACTCCATTTTGTTGAGGAGTTATAGGTGAAGAGAACTCATGATTGATTCCTTCTAAAGAATAAAACTCATCAAACTTACTATTTTCAAATTCCTTTCCATGATCACTTCTGATTCTGACAATGCATCCTTCTTTTTCTCTTTGAAGTCTCTTGCACAATTCCTTAAAGACATCAAATACATCAGATTTTTCCCTAATGAAGTTTATTCAGGTGAATCTGGAAAAATCATCCACAACAACATATGCATATCTTTTTCCACCAAGGATTTCCACCTACATGGGACCCATCAGATCCATATGTAAAAGCTCTAGCACCTTAGAAGTGGTTAGATGTCTTGACTTTGGATGTGACATTCTAGTTTTTTCCAACCTGACATTCACCATAGACTCTCCCCTCATCAATCTGAAGTCTTGGAATCCTCCGAACCTCCATGGATATGATCTTTTTCATCCCTCTAAGATGTAAATGACCAAGTTTTTGGTGCCACAATTTCACTTCCTTTTCTTCTTTGGCTATAGAGCACACAAAAGAGTAGTTAGTGTTCTCAGACTCCAATAAGTAACAGTTGTCTTTTGATCTGACTCCTCTCATTATAACTTCTTGTTTTTCATTGGTTACAAGACATTCAGACTTGGTGAAGTTGACCTTGAATCCTAGATCACATAGTTGACTAATACTTATGAGATTGGCAGTCAAACCATTTACCAACAACACTTCATTTAGGTTTGGAACTCCAGGGCAATCCAAGTTTCCAACACCTTTGATTTCTCCTCTAGCTCCATCTCCAAAGGTGACATAACTAGTAGTATGAGATTTGACATCATTCAGCAGATTCTTGATTCCAGTCATGTGTTTAGAGCATCCACTGTCAAAGTACCAGTCTTCCTTGGCAGAAACTCTAAGGGAGGTGTGAGCTATCGTCGCAATTTTTCTTCCACTGTTGAGTATATGGTGCCTTGTTAATCTTAGGCTTGACATATGGGGTCTGATTAGGATATCTATATAATCTGAAGCAAAAAGGCTTTATGTGGCCAAACCTTCCACAGTAATGACATCTCCATCTCTGAAACTTTTTCTTCATGTTTCTCTGTTCTTGATGTTGAGCCCTATGTTGTGACACCTGCTTTGACATTTGTTTATCAGGCCTGGTCTTCTTCTTGTCACCAACAAATTTCTTTGCAGCCACAAATCCTAGACCATACATGTTTCCTGCATTTTGTCCAGTCTGAAGGATTTCTTCCAACTTGTCAGTTCCAATTGTTAACATCTTGATAGACTTAGTCATCTGATCAAGTTTGGAGTTCAACACTAGAACTTCACCTTTGAGATGACTTATAGTAGCAGTGTCTGCCTTCTTCTCAGCCTCCAACTTCACAATGAGTTTTTTCTGTTTCTCATTTTGTCGAGGACTTGACTTCGACATGACTTCTTGTAGGAGTCAGCAAGTTCTTCAAATGTCACTTCCTCATCACTAGAATCATTATCAGAGTTACAAACACCAGATAGTGCAATAACTAGTTTGGCAGATTCTTCTTCAGAGTCACTTTCTGAGTCACCATCAGAACAAGTAACAGACATTCCTTTCTTTTGTTTCTTTAGAAAGGTGGGACATTCAGCTCGAATGTGTCCATATCCTTCACATCCATGGCATTGGATTCCTCTACTTTGATTTCTCTTTTCTTCAGACTTAGTTCTTCTGCTGGAGTCATAGGGTCTGCTAATGTCAGAAGAAATGTTCTTGACATTTGACCTTGACTTTGGGTCAATTCTCTTGATGAGTTTGTTGAACTGCCTTCCAAGCATAGCTATAGCTTCTGATATATTCTCTTCGTCACTCACCTTGCTTTCCTCTTCAGTATTGGATACAAGGGTTATGCTCTTGTTTTTCTTGTCAACATTGTCACTGATCCCCATCTCAAATGTCTGAAGTGACCCAATGAGTTCATCAACCTTCAAGTTGCAGATATCCGGAGCTTCCTCTATAGCAGTCACTTTCATTGCAAACCTTTTAGGCAAGGATCTGAGAATCTTTCTCACCAGCTTTTCTTCTGACATCTTTTCTCCCAATGCTCCTGAGGTGTTGGCAATCTCCAAGATGTTCATGTGAAACTCATGAATGGTCTCATCTTCCTTCATCTTCACAGATTCTCAAATTTGGTGGTGAGCATCTGAAGTCTTGACATTTTTACCTTGGATGTACCCTCATGAGTGGTTTTGAGAGTGTCCCAAACATCCTTGGCCAGTTCACACTGATGTACTAGTCTGAAAATGTTTTTGTCAATTCCATTGAATAAGGCATTCAATGCTTTAGAGTTGCCAAGTGCTAGCTCTTCTTCTTCTTTGTTCCATTCTTCCTCAAATTTCAGGCTAGTAGTCCCATCTTTCTCAAGTTTGATGGGATGTTTCCATCCTCTGTCAGCAGCTCTCCAAGCTTTGTTGTCCAGTGACTTCAAAAAAGCAACCATATGAGGTTTCCAGTAATCATAGTTAGATCCATCCAAAATGGATGGTCTACTCCCAAATCCTCCTTCCTTGTCCATAACGCCAGAAAATAATATCCCTAGATCTCACCCAGAAATAACAGGCAGGGTGCCTGCTCTGATGCCAATTGAAATTTCTGGCAGCAGATACATAATGTCACAGAGAATGTTATGACACCGTATCTGACAAACTGTTGACAATTCACACAGTAATTTAAACAACAGTAAAGAACACAATCAATTGTTTACCCAGTTCAGTGTGTAACTACACTTACATCTGGGGGCTACCAAGCCAGGGAGGAAATCCACTATAAGTAGTATTAATTCAGGAATAAACCAACCAGTTTATCTCCTTCACTTAAGACCTACCCAATGCAACTTCAATCTAAGTCCTTCTTAGACCTGAGTTCCTACTCACTCCCCCTTAATCACAGCAGTGATATCAACCTATTGTTTAATAGAATTGTGAAGACATTCTTCAATAAACATACTTGATTTTGCCTCAAAGCTTTAATCAAGAGACACAACACTCGTGCTTCAAAGCTTTGAGTGATAAACTACCCTTACAACCAAATCCTACTCCAAGACACTTATCAAATGATAATTGCTTGGCTCACAAGAATAACTAAAAACATAAATTATAGTCTGCTTCTTTGTTTTTCTCAGAAAAGGCGCAGCTCACAGTATCAGGGTTTTCTTGATAATATAGAAGCAGTAAAGTCTTTAACTTGGGCTTCCATAAAAATAGCTAGGGTTAACCAAAGTTAACCTAAAGACTTAGTCTCTTTAACAAAACCATATTAGGGTTAAACAAGGTTAACTTTAAAACAACGTGAGCACATGATCCAACAAAATAGTCCATAATAAAACAGCTCAGCAGAATCCTGAAAACTCTCAGGAAAAGTAAATCTGCATAACAATGAATGTTGCACATAATGTCATAACATTGGTCATGACATCAGTCATTCTTCTTGCAGATTTCCAGCATAACAGTTCACAACCAATCTAAGATGTACCTGTATAATTCTTCTTCTGTAGAATTTATCTTCAACTCAGAATGTCATGACATCAGTCAAGACATTGACATAAACTGGTTTTACCAAAAATTAAAGCCAACATAAAAACACTTACAAACCCGACGCAGGAGTGTCAATAACCATACTTCCATCCATATTAGAAATATCCAAGTTCAATCTTTTAGCACAATCCAAAGCAATAAAAGAATGTGTCGCTCCAGTATCAATAATCGTAATTAAAGGTATGCCGTTAATAAAACATGTACCTTTAATCAACCGATCATCTGACTTAGTCTCTGATCCTGACAAAGCGAACACTTTACCACCAGCTTGTTCCTTCTTTGGCTTAGTGCACTGCGGACGAGTATGGCCTTCTTCGCCATAATTGTAACAAGTCACCACTCTCACTCTACAATCGTTGGCCACATGCCCGAGTTTCCCACACTTGAAACACTTCCTATCATTATTCTTGCAGTCTATCATACGATGTCCTATCTCACCACACCTGTAGCACTTAATGGAAGAACCAGAATCTCCTCCACTAGGCTTCTTCCATCCACCGGATCTCTGATTATTCTTATCATAAGGTTTCCCACGATCTATCTGTTGCTTCCCTTTACGATTCACATACCCTCGAGCATTCGTCCGAGTACTAGCAAGATTCTCTTCTAGAATCCTACTACAGTCTACCAAATCAGCAAACCTCCAGATACGCTGATACCTGATATCTTGCTTGATCTCATCACGAAGACCATTCTCAAACTTGATACATTTGGAAAATTCTCCATCTGCATCGTTGTTATAGTGAGCATAGTACTTCGCCAACTCAGTAAACTTTGAAGCATACTCGCTCACAGACTTGTTGCCCTGCTTGAGCTCCAGAAACTCAATCTCCTTCTTGCCCCGAATATCTTCAAGAAATTATCTCCTCAGAAAAGCTCTCTTGAACACAGCCCAAGTCAATGCGACACCATCTTATTCCATTTAAGTCCTGGTAGCAACCCATCAGTCATCAGCTTCTTCTGCCAGCATGTGAGTACCATACCTCACCTTCAGCTCTTCCTCACAGTCAATTACTCTGAAGATCCTCTCGATCTCCTTCAACCATCTCTGAGCACCTTCGGGATCGTGAGGGCCTTTGAACAATGGAGGATTGTTCCTCTGAATATTTCCCAGTTGTCTATCAGCACCAATTCCAGCTCCAAGCTGATTCCCTCCAAGCACTCCTGCTAGAATTCCCAAAGCTTCAGCGATAGCAGCATCCGTTACCTCTTCCGGCCATTGTTCTATAACATTACAAAACAATCACATTAGAACACAAGTATCGACAATGTTGCCTTGCACTAGTCGCATACAAAAGGAATAACGACACTAAGACACGACCGACTATGATCTGATACCACTATTGTAACACCCCTTCTAATTTCCCGCGAATTATAATTAATTAGAGTTTTAACATAACGAAAGGGCGTCATAATTTAAAAACTATTCAAATAATAAAACATCATAACAGTAATCATGCTTTTACTGAAGAACTTCATTGAATAATTCAAAACCAAAGATTATGTTTTACACAACGGAAATAATATAAAACCCGGAATAAACTCAATTCATAGTTATTCCAAAACATAACTCAAAAGAAACAAGTTTAATCCTTTAAATTCCAAAACGATCGTTCCCCAGTGTTACAACTACCAGAGCATGACACTGACACGCGGACTATCTAAATAGCACAGCTCTATAAGCCATCCTCACCAATTCCTGAGCAGCTAATCACTTCAATCTGAAATCATTAAAGTAAGGGTGAGATTTCATAAAAAATTAAAATGAATTATACGTTTCTTTAAAATAATAAAACAATCAATTCATTATTCCACCCTCATTAGTATATTCAGATTCCCGTTCACCAATACAGATCAATATGCACATAATAACAGTCAATGCAATTACAACACTGGAAGACATCCTAACATGTTATAATTACATATGCAATGCAGACTCAAATGCATATGGTACCAAAACGTGAGCTAAGTCACCAACATCGATTCGTCCACAATCACCCGGACATGAATCCAGCCTCACCACCCACAATCACCCGGGTACGGTTATTGGCAATACGAGCCAAATTCCACACAATGGGAATTAACTCCACCAGAATGCATATGCATGCACATCCAAAAGCATGCCACATTCAATAAACGGAATATGAACACCACATAATTCCATACAAAATCAACACCATCAACAACACATGATAACAATAAGTCATGTACACATAACATAAATCACAACATATTGAATTAACATACAGCGAGTATACTCAAAGTTAATGGCACAATCACGGATTACAACGGATTCTTCCTACGGAAGCCAAAACAATCCTTCAAGATATCAATTACTAGTTTTGAAAATGTTTTTAATAGATAGTACTCGTTCTAAGCTTTCCAACGATACCAACTATGCCTAAATCGGAGTTACGGTCGCAAAGATATGACCGAAACCGTTTTCAGAAAGTTCCTTTCTGTTCCAGCACAATATGTATCGACACAAAACCTCATGTGTCAATACATAATCCGCTTGTGTCGACTCATGTGTCGTATGCATCGATACATAGCTTTAAAAATTCTGCATTTTTCAAATTTGGTTCAGTATGTGTCGATGCATAACACGTATGTGTCGATGCATAACCTTGATTTTCTTCCTATGAGTCGATGCATGACTCTATGAGTCGATGCATACGTTTTCCGCGCCTCTGGTTTTCTAAATTTCTACTACTTGCATCGATTCATAATGCCATGTGTCGACCCATACTGCTGTTTTTCCACAAAATTGGTTTACTTCTTCACTGTTTCCAATTCCCATGGATTCCATTCATCACTAAACTTTGTAATACACCAGAACAGAATTTATTAATGTGTTTTTTACATCCAATTGACCACAGAATCATGTTTTCTAATTAGCCTAGATTCATTCTTCATCCATTAATCGTTCTTATCAATTCCAATTGAATTATTACGTCGGATTATAACGTTAGGGCACAACCTAGAATCCTAATTCGATATTCCTAACGGATTGAATTATTCTATTGATCATCAAAACCTATAAGGCATAATAATCTGATCAAATCACCCCTTACCTCGCGATGAATCTTTGAATTCTGACGATTTGGCTTTTTCTCCTCTTTCTCTTCTCTTTTCCAAAAGCATGTAGAATGAAATCCTAATTCCTCTTCTCACTTTTCCCTTTATTTATTCCTTTTTATTTTCTAAATAATAGAAATAAATAAATTAGATTAATTATAGCCTTTTACTCTACACACCTCCCAAATCTACTTCACACCCCAACACATCCATTTATTTAATTAAATAATTAAATCCATTAATTCAAAAATGCCAATAATTTAAACCTTTAATTAAATTAATAATTAAATTTCTAATTATTTAATAATTGAATTATTTGGGGTGTCACAACTCTCCCCTACTAAAAAGAGTTTTCGTCCTCGAAAACATACCTTAGACAAAAAGTTCGGGATACGAGTCCTTCATCTGGCTCTCTAGTTCCCAAGTAACATTTCCACCTGCTGGTCCTCCCCAAGCTACTTTCACCAGCGCTATCTCTTTACCATGTAACTACTTCAACTTCCGATCCTCAATTCTCGCAGGTAATGCCTCAACAGTCAGATTATCTCGCACCTGTATATCATCTACCTGAATCTCATGAGACGAATCAGCAATGTACTTCCTCAACTGAGATACATGGAAGACATTGATCGCGACTTTATCGTCTATTAATCAGCAGACTGCAAGTGCACAGTCCTATCGCGTAGTTTTAAAAGATATCGAACCCACAGAGACTATAAATCGAACTATTGTTATCCTAAGTTACGTATCTGACTAAAGCGAATAATTCTTTAAGATTTTGGTTAAGGAAAATATAATAAATAAATAGATATTAGTATGTAATTCGTCTAACCTAAGGGATCTGAATTTCCACCGACGTGTTACTCTAGTTGAATAAAAATCCTATTTCAAAAACAATATTCATCTAAAGATCCTATCTCAAATCGCTCTGTTGAATCGGATCATGCAATTAAATCTAACGTATGCTCTCGCTATCCGAATTTAAAAACACTTTTGAAAATAAATAAAGTTTAATCTCTTTTAAAAGCCTGTCATGATCTTTAAAATTAATACCTAGTATCCACTATCTGGTTCTAAACCTCAAACTGTCGCTCTGTTGGTTTCTAACCTTAATCAGTTTATTAACCTCAAACTTTCGCTCTGTTGGTTTCTAAACCTATTAATAAATTAAATTAGATATCTAAATCAGAAAGAATATTTTTAACAACGTAACATTATGCCAGTTTATTTTCAGATTCCTTTGGTTCGATTAATTTACATACCAATATCAAAACAATTTAGCCAGACATATTAATTAATTCAGACATGCATAAATAATACGATTCGATATATTTAAACATTTCCACAATTAAATAAATAATATCGACAACAATAAATAAAATAAAATAAAATAAATAAATAAAACACGAAATTAAGAATCTTTGAAATAATCATTCTTGACTTGAATTCAAAGGAAAAATAAAATCGACAAGGAATAATAGCACCGATCTAACGTAAGGTTAGATCTGAAAACTGAAAATACAAATCGAATAAAATTACGAAATATGAAATAGCGGTTGTTCGGTGAAAATGCCGACTTAATTCGAGACTAGAGCATGTATTTATAGATGCATTTGGTAATTTCCTCAATTCGTCCGAAATAAGTGGCATCGTGTGAGAAAATCCGCCTTGAGAGTCGGAGGCGGGGCCTCAAGAATAGGCACGTGGGAGACGTCGTCTCAGCGGTTGGAACAAGTGGTGGACCCCACTGCGAGGGAGGCGGGCGCCCACGTGGTTTGACCAGACGCGTCTCAATCTGCGAAAATGGAGGCCCCACTTGCTAAGGAGGCGGGCGCCCGAGGAAAGAGGAAAGGCGAGACGAGTCTCACCACGCAAGGGAAAAGTGATTTCGATCTTGTGGGCCACGCGGGCTGGGCTGGGCTTGTATTGGGCTTGCTTCAATTGTTTTCTTCTTCTTAACACCTCCCTTTTACTATATCACATCTTTTGCTTCATTTCTTTGCTTTTTAATCCAATTTTTCCTCGATTTTACTTCTTTGCTCGATTTATCTTTATTTAATATAAAATACCTGAAACATAGAAAATACCATCGTAATATAGAAATAAAGTGAAATAAATAAATAAAAACATTAACATTATTTATGAAAAATACATCAAATATGTTATATAAATTCGTGTTATCAAACTCCCCTATACTTAAACCTTTGCTTGTCCTCAAGCAAAAATTAAAAATGAAAAATCACCTGAGCATATGTCAAACGCAGATATATAACACAATTCAATTTGTACTAGGTTGCAATTCACTTCTTTGTTGGATAACTCGAGTTTAGACTTTGACACCAAAATTACCGTAATAACACTAGATAACCCCATTTTTGCAGACCAATTTAAGTCATGAATTATAGCTTGACCTAATACTTTCGCTTTGTTTCACCCGTTTTCATTCTGGCGCAATCACATTAAGCCCATTACCTTACGCGCACATAGTGGAGTAACCGGTTAGTGACTTTGATCTTTATAATCCAGCTAGGAGTCCTGGTAATTATATTTGGTACTCCTTTATCCAATTACAAATTGCGGGGGATCAGATCGTCATCCGCCCTACCAAGTTCAACACCAGGGACCACTGAACCAATTCATAATGGATGTTTGCATAAATATTTTATAGTTTCTGTGACTGTTGAATTAAATGATCTGGTAAGGACCATCTAACTTAATAAGTGCATCTTCTAATAAAAATTTTCTTTAAAAATCTTGATCAATCACTTATATTCATCGATTCTCCACGTAGTTTGTCGTTTAAGGCGGTGCCGACTGCTTAATAAACTACTCGGGATTACTTTAAAACTAAGTCTTAAGGTGTTGGTATAATAAGTACTTAAATCAATCTAACACGTTGGGGGTTTTAAAGTGTTAGGATGATAACAATTTTGCTAAGTCGCGCTCGAATTCTTATTTAAAAATAGGCAACCTTAGTATTATTTGAGTGTGTTAATATATGCGTTTTAATTTTTGTTAAAATTTGTCGTTATGGCTCAAGAAACTGGAGGAATTCGAATAAGCACGAAATTTAAACATAAAAGACTAAAATTTCATAAACATGTATTTTATTGAATGGAAATTTTGCAATACATAGAAAAAGGAAACTAAAAGGGAAAAACTAAATAGAGCAAAGAAAATAAAAACGAACAGAGAAATGTTCTGACTCCCCCAAACTTAAAATAAGCATTGTCCTCAATGCGATAGAACCAGGAGAAATCAGAAAGGGGAAGGGTGGTCACTCGAGCAGGGAATCTTAATTTGCATGCCTTTTTAGTAATACATGTGACTTAGGCAAATAAGGAACAATTTTGTAGACCACATGCATACATATTATATACTATATATATATATATATATATATATATATATATATATATATATATATATATATATATATATATATATATATATATATATATATATATATATATATATATATATATATATATATATTATAAATAATTCTAGAATTTTAATATATATAATACTAGTATATAATGCTTTTTAATTAATATAATAAATATTGGGAAATATTGATTTGGTATATTAATAGGAGAAATGCGATAATTAAAATATTACTCAATTATAATTATAAATATTAACGTGAAATTTTTATTGAGTTTAATTATCGGTATTACGGGGAAATAGTTCAAGCGCATCAGAAGAAAGGGTGCAATAGATAACCGACTAAAAATTTAAAATTTAACATAAAATAGAAAAATTGAAAATACGAAAAAGAAAAATTAAAATTAGAAACTAGAATGACTACCCGTTGATTTTCCATGGCCACTTATCAAGCCATCTCACATATCCCTCACCTTTTCTTTTCTTACGTTCGTAGGGCGGTTTATTTTTTCGCAATTTTGGTATTGGTCCTGGATTTATCCTAAGTATAAGTTTTTCAATTTTTGGCTTAGTGATTTCGTCCATCGCCTCATAAGTTAACCTCACCCTTTTAACAGTAATTATATCCCAAATTTTATGGTTCTCTAATTTTCGCTTTTTAGGCAAGACTTCAAATAATGGTGAATTAGTATGGATATTTTTCAATACCGCAACGCACGTTTTAGATTGGGAGTCTACCGGAGTTTCCATAAAAAATTTCGGGAAGGGAATCAGTGGGATGTAGTGATTCGGGATTACAATAGATGCTTCTTTTTCTACCTCTTTTACAACCTCTTCTTCAAACATTGTTGATGGATTTTCATCAACCTCCAAAATTTTCTCGTCAGAACTTTCCTCGGCCACAATATCACTCTCCTCATACTCATCATCACTTTCTAGATTTCCAAGTAGTATTTCCATAATGGTTGTTTCAACATCCACATCTTCCTCGGGTAAAGGTTCTAGAAGGTTTTGTTTGAGTTGAGAGATTTTAGTCTCTAAGCCAATGGTGTGAGACGCGAGAGATTCAACCCTATTGGTTAGTTGGCTAAGGGTTTCATTAATTTGAAAACTTTGTTTTCGCACTTCTTCATTTTGGATAGTTTGTGCTTCATTTTGGATAATTTGTGCCGCTACAAAGTGCTCAATCATAGACTCTAACCTAGAGTTAGTTATCATCTCATCTGAATCCTCTATTGATGTTTCAAAATTAAAATCTTGTGATTCTTCAGAGTCTTGAAAGTAAGTTAAAGTCTCTTTTTGTGTTTCCCTATCGCGTTCTATCATCCTACATGATTCATTAAAATCTTCCATTAATATTTCGAGATCAGATTTGTATGGTTCTGGTGATCCTTGAAAATATTGGGTGTGATAATTGTAGGAAGAGTTTGGTTGAGGAAAGGTTTGGTTGAAATTATAAAGTTCTTGTGGTTCTTCAAAATATGGGGATTGGTAGTTCTGAAGGTAGTTGGGGTAGGAGTAGGTTTGTGAAGCATTAAAGTTTTCCATCAGTATTTCAAGTTCGGATCTATGGGATTCTTGAGGTTCCTCAAAATACTGATAATGGGCGTAGGAAAAATTTGGGTCATACATGGTAGTAAAGGTAAAAGGTGCCTTAGTCTATACTGTGTAACACGAGAGTTACAATATCGAGTTAAATAGTCCCGCAACGCGCCAAAAACTTGATCGCGACTTTATCGTCTATTAATCAGATCGCAAGTGCACATCTATCGCGTAGTTTTAAAAGATATCGAACCCACGAGACTATAAATCGAACTATTGTTATCCTAAGTTACGGTATACTGACTAAGGCGAATAATTCTTTAAGATTTTGGTTAAGGAAAATATAATAAATAAATAGATATTAGTATGTAATTCGTCTAACCTAAGGGATCGAATTTCCACCGACGTGTTACTCTAGTTGAATAAAAATCCTATTTCAAAACAATATTCATCTAAAGATCCTATCTCAAACTGTCGCTCTGTTGAATCGGATCATGCAATTAAATCCTAACGTATGCTCGCTATCCCTACCGAATTTAAAAACACTTTTGAAAATAAATAAAGTTTAATCTCTTTTAAAACGCATGATCTTTAAAATTAATACCTAGTATCCACTATCTGGTTCTAAACCTCAAACTGTCGCTCTGTTGGTTTCTAACCTTAATCAGTTTATTAACCTCAAACTTTCGCTCTGTTGGTTTCTAAACCTATTAATAAATTAAATTAGATATCTAAATCAGAAAGAATATTTTTAACAACGTAACATTATGCTTTATTTTGATTCCTTTGGTTCGATTAATTTACATACCAATATCAAAACAATTTAGCCAGACATATTAATTAATTCAGACATGCATAAATAATACGATTCGATATATTTAAACATTTCCACAATTAAATAAATAATATCAGGCAACAATAAATAAAATAAAATAAAATAAATAAATAAAACCTGAAATTAAGAATGCTGGAAATAATCTGTTCTTGACTTCTTGAATTCAAAGGAAAAATAAAATACGACAAGGAATAAATAGCACTGATCTAACGTAAGGTTAGATCAGTGAAAACTGGAAAATACAATACTGGAATAAAATTACGAAATATGAAATAGCGGTTGTTCGGTGAAAATGCCGACCCTTAATTCTGAGACTAGAGCATGTATTTATAGATGCATTTGGTAACTGCTTTCCTCAATTCGTCCCGAAATAAGTGGCATCGTGTGAGAAAATCCCCGAGAGTCGGAGGCGGGGCCTCAAGAATAGGCATACGGGAGACGCGTCTCAGCGCTTGGAACAGTGGTGGACCCCACGAGGGAGGCGGGCGCCCACGTGGCCTTGACTTTGAGACGCGCCTCAACTGCGAAAATGGAGGGCCCCACTTGCTAAGGAGGCGGGCGCCTCCGAGGAAAGAGGAAAGCTGAGACGACCGTCTCAGCCCACGTGGCAAGGGAAAAGTGATTTCTGATCTTGTGGGCCACGCGTGCTGGGCTGGGCTTGTATTGGGCTTGCTTCAATTGTTTTCTTCTTCTTAACACCTCCCTTTTACTATATCACATCTTTTGCTTCATTTCTTTACTTTTTAATCCAATTTTTCCTCGATTTTACTTCTTTGCTCGATTTATCTTTATTTAATATAAAATACCTGAAACATAGAAAATACCATCGTAATATAGAAATAAAGTGAAATAAATAAATAAAAACATTAACATTATTTATGAAAAATACATCAAATATGTTATATAAATTCGTGTTATCAGACATCATGCAAATTCGCAAGCGACGACGGTAAAGCAATCTGATAAGCAACTCTTCCAACCTTCTTAGTAATCTGAAACGGACCAATAAAGCGCGTAACTGTTTTTACATGGTTTACAATGCTCCTTGCGCATTCTATTGGTGATTGGATTCGTTGAGAGATTGTTCCATGAACAATTGTACATGGGGCAATCCAAGATTAGCCTGATATAATTGGCAAGCATGAAGTGAAAGTGCGTTGAATCGATCGATGATTACCTTAATGGGTTCCAACTTTTGAAAGCAATATGGTTTGCCCAAGTGCCTGAGCACAAATTGGTTGAGATGGTTGTTGGGGGATTAAATTACTCTATTAGAAAGAAATTGGATACCCAATATCGATGGGATATGGGCCAACTAGCAGATAGAGTTTGACAAGTCTAACTATTGAAGGCTGAAAAAGCCAGGGTAACCAGAAATAAGAAGGAAATAGTGGCCTATATCGACACATATGACCTTGAGCTACCAATGTAGCTTTATTTCTTACCACTTCTCCTTGTTCATTGAGCTTATTTATGAAGATCCATTTTGTTTCAATAATATTCTTCCAATGAGGTTTGGGTACCAGATCTCAAACATCATTTCTCTGAAAGTGGTTCATCTCTTCTTGCATTTCCACAATCCATCCATAATCTAATAGTGCTTCATCGAAATAAGTTTGTTCAATCATAGAGATAAGTCCTAGCATAAAGTGTTCTCATCTAAATGTATATCTTGTCTTACTAGGATTAGAGTTATTTTCATGATTAATTCTTCTAGATGTGAAGACTTATAGTTGAATGAGCTCTTGAATTGTGTTGCTTCTTGAGAATCATCAAGTACTTGTTCAGTTGATTCTCGAGCTTCAGAAGTTGGATCAGCTTCTGGATGACCATCTTCTGGTGGTTGAACATCTTATGAATGCACAACTTCTGAAGGTTGAGCAGACTCTGAATAATTAATTACAATGGGTTATGATACAATGGAATAGCCAGTGCTAGAAGAGTCTTCAAATATATACAAATCATCAAAATTCTCAACAAGGTCTGACATTTTAATGCCATGCTCTTTGTCATCAAATCTGACACGTATAGACTTTTCAACCATTATGGTATCAGAGTTATACACTATGTATGCTTTAGAGCGTCCAAAATATCCTAAATATACCCTTTTAAGCCTTGTTATCAAATTTCTAATTCTATACTTTGTTGCTCAAAATGTAAAAAGTCCATCCAAACGGATGAAAATAAGAAATAATTGGTTTTCTTTTCTTGAAAAGCTCATATGATGTTTTGTTCAGATACCGGGTTCTAAATTAACAAACTATTTAGAGCAAACAAGGCCCTCTCCTTTGCTTATACTTATACCATAAATCACATAAGCAATTATAATTCTATTAAATCCATAAATGTTAAACTCATAAAGAGCCATTTCATACTCACTGAGAGGTTTGTCAGACATATCATTTAAAAAATTAATATGATCTCTTTCTAGTTTGTAATCTTCTTTTTGGAAGACTCTATATCAACTTTCAAGAGTCCATACTCCATTTTTTAAATTTATCAATTGAGTGACTTTATCCTAACAACGACTCATAATATCTTGAATTTGAACATAAGAATCCATACTCTATTTTTTAAATTTATCAATTGAGTGACTTTATCCTAACAGCGACTTATAATATCTTGAATTTGAATGTAAGAAATTAAATCTAAGCAAGACATTTTAGAAAGTACCTCAATTTCTTCTTCAGAATCTGAGCTAGAACCTAAGTCGGATTCTGTGTCTGAAGATGTTGAAGCCATCAGAGCCAAATTGGCTTCTTCCCCGTCTTTTTCAGATTCTTCTTCTTTATCAAGTTCATCCCATGTTGCCATAATACTTTTATTGACATTGTTTTTGAAGTTGTTCTTCTGAATGCTTCATTTTTTTGGCTGGTCCTTCTACAACTCTGGATGTTCAGCAATAAAGTGATCAAACTTCTTCTTGTTGGCAAGATATTGAAATCTTTTGATTTAAAATGCCATTTCTTCATCTTCAGATTCTTCTTCAGAAACTTCTTCATGAGTAGATTTTTTTGATCTCCTAATTAGTGAAGATTTAACATTATGATCAACAAACTCCAAAGTAAGAGACTTTAACTTCTGAGCAAGTTCATCTCCAATTAGCTCCATCTCATGAGTTTGGAGATTTTTAATCAAACTTTATAAACTTATGTTATTTAAGTCTCTAACTTCTTGAATAACAGTCACTTTGAACCTATACTTGATAGTAAAACCCCTAAGAATCTTCTTGACATGATCAACCATAATATAACTTTTGCTTGACACTTGTGGATCAGATATAAAAACTTGAAACTTAGAGAATATGATTTCAATATTTCATTATCAATAGTCCATATTATTGAAAAAAAATTGTTTTAGCTTCTTGAACTTATTGAGATAAATATACCCTTATGAAAGAAATCAACAAATTAAAGTAATAGATATACTCTTAATCAAATTGCTGATTCCTTATTTTTAACTTTTACCATACTTTATGCCACATCATCACAACTTTAATGTTATGTAAATTTAAAATAATTAAGTTAAAGTAAATTTTTAGATACTCCATTTATTATATAATAAATTAAAGTGAAATCTGACATTAATGAGGAGTCTTTTATTCCTATTGTATTCATAGTAATCTATTAAGGGATTCTTGTTCTCTATAAAACCAGCCATAGTAAAACGACAGGCTTGAAGCACCAGCACCGGCTCGGAACTAGAACCCAAGATGCCCGTCCGATGGTACGATCACTAAAACCATTCCCATTTATATATTCTCTCTATCTAACTTTCAGTTTAAACTAAAATCAAAACGCTGTTTGATTTTCGTTTCGGTTTAGGATTCTTCACTGGCAACCGAGCCAAGGTTCGGTAACAAACAGCCACGTACTGAACGAAATCTCACAGTGCGTCGACACTTTCAGCGGCGTCAAAGAAGGAAGATGGAAATCTACTCTCACTTTCTACAGACCTAATGTACGAGACCAATCAATGAGCGCTGAATTCCCTCGCGATTTTCTCGGAATTTCGCTCATGGAACAGCCTGATAAATATTACTTTATCATTCGCGGCCATAAGCTTGTTGTTGAGGCTGATTCTTCTATTTTGACTATCATGGAGAAACTTCAGTCTTATAAATCTAAACTTGTCCTTAATTTTGAGGTTTATTGTTTTTTTTCCTTATAATTTTCCTGTTTTTTTTTGTTGGGTTTTTGCTTGATTGTTGTTGTGATTATGGTGCAGGGTTTGCAGTATAAACTGGGGGACTTTCAGTTGAGGTTGATTAAAGTTATTCCAAATCAAACTGAAAATCTTAGAGGCATTTTAATGGAGGTAACAACATTTAAATCATTGCTGTTTGTTTGTTTGTTTGTATGTATGATTTGATAACCATGCTTGATATGCTATTGGGATTGATAACTGTGACTTTTATCTCTAGCTCCCTTTTGGGATTGATAATTGTTCTAACCCAGCCTAGTTTCTTCCTTAGACTATTTCATTCTCAAGTTACTCCCCTCAGATGTCATGAAACAATGAGTGGAAACTGGTGTTGATGATTCTTCGTGCAACATATTTGATGCTATGATTTAACACATTCATTTGAATAACATTCACTTCTGGAATTCAAATGAAATGGCTCATCTTGACATTTTCATTTAAACTTTTGGGATTCATATTAATATTATGCACCGTATGCATTGTGGTGTTCATGGTGTTCTGTCAGACTGGCTACAATAGTAGGTAACTTACATCGTGCAAATGAAGAAAGAGACCCGATAAATAGTTTTTGGATTTGATACATTGTTTTTACTTTGTGCCTATCTAGTAAATTATATTAGTAATGGCTCTATCAAGGGTGTATAACAGTCAAAGTGATGCACCCAAGTATTTATTAGTTACTGTTAGACATAATCATTAAATATTGGACAGTGGAGATTTATTAAGGAGAATTAGATTTGAATATTGACAAATGAGTCGTTATTCCTTCATCAATCTTGCTAACCTGCACCTTCGACTTATCCTATGTACCAACCATTATCCTCCATGGCCTTCGTGTCATGGTTCTATCTCCTTCATGACCTTTCCGCTGATCCTATTTACAGCCCAGCTCTTACTGGAAGAGGCTCAAGTATTGCGGCAAGTGGGGGAGGGGAACCATAGTGCCTTCCTTTTCCTTCCTTTTTCCTCTCAGTTATTGATGAGAAGTCTCGCAATGGCATGAACTTGTGTTTATAAATGATCAGTAGAGATTCAGTTTTGTTTGTTGTGATCTCAAGGAAGCATTTGGATAACAGGCAGGGGTACAGACATATAATGATAAAGCACAAGGTTATTGAATTAATTGGAGATGAAAACACTCCAGGAGGTCATAGAACTTGACAATGGGCCCGAGGTTCCTAATCAACACCACTGTATGGGTTCTTGAGTTCTAAGCAATATTTTGCAGAATAAATAGTAAGGTCTTCTTTGCAAAATATAAAACTTAATCAGCATCGTTAACCTGATATAACAAGTAAAACCACAATCCATCTCTGCGTACCACCTATTTTACTACCTCACCATACACTTTAGCATTAGTCATTGAAACTTGCACTTTGGGACTGAATGGTGGAAGTTTAGTCGTTGTTGTTTATACACAGCAGTGAAAATTTCTTCGGAGATAGAGACATTGATCTACTTAATTTAGTCTCAAGAATCTCATCTTTTTAAACGTTTGGCCATTGTTACTTGATCTTCCCTTGAAAAAAGAGAGATTTGTTGTAGTTGTAGGAGAAGATGGAACAAGCTTTTTAGTTTTGCTTTTGTTGGTTATACTTTCACTATGAATTTAACTATTCAAAATGCTCTTATTATTCATGGCATCTTCATATATGTTAAACTGGAGAGTAGCCGTTGCTTCCTTAGATACATGTTTTTATGTTTGGTTTTATTTTCTCCGCAGGTTGAGTATCTGCCTATATCTTCCATTGAAAACGCGAAGCCAATTCTTGAAGAGTTCATTGAAATATGGCGAGAAGTGCTGTTAAAAAAGTCATTACCCGGTCAATTCGTGCGAGCAGAACCAATTTTTGCAGAATACGGGCTCTCTGACAGTTACTCATTTCAACATACCGCTGTTCAGTATGCTGCTGCATTGACCCAATTAATTGCATCAGTGCAGGCAGTGCAGTTAAGGAGTTAGGTACTTAGGACCATATAAGTTTTTCCCTTCTCATCCAAAGGAAACATATGTTAGTTAGTTAGAACCAATTTCGAAACATGCTGTCATAAGTCAAAAACAACCAAAATTTGCCTGAACGAATTAACCTTATAGGTCATGTTTATTTAGTTAAATTTTTTGAAGGTTAATATCCATTTGGCTCAAGTATGAAAATAGACTTAAAAAAACAAACAAAGATTTCTTCTATAATATGAATGTGCAATTTAATTTTTTTTCACCATTTTTTAAGGCCACATCGCAATATAATTTCAAGTCACTATTTTTTTTTTGAATCAAAGGGAAAAATATATTAATTCAAAATAATATATAAAACAAACACGGTGATCGCTCGGATCCAGCTAATCAAAAGACAAACAGACTATCGCATCATGATAGCAAGATGCTTCCCAATCTTTCTATTACACCAACCCCTATATACAATGATTTCTATAGTTTTCTCTACAATATTATTACTATAATCTTTTTCAAAAGTAACATTGTTTCTATGGAGCCAAATACCATGCTATGTCTCAGCCAAGGCTAGCTTTAACATAGATGCTCTCCAACCCTTTACTTTTGTATGCTCAATAATTCAATTGCTTTTCTCCTGTCAGTTTTTGGGTATGTGGTGAATACCTATCCAATTTAGAATTTCCTGCCAAATATCTTTAGTATGTTTACAGCTAAAGAACAAGTGATTGATTGTTTCCTCCTCAAAGGCACAAGCTACACACACTATCATTGATTAAATTGAATCTTTTTAACCTCTCCTTAGTGGTCAATTTTTCATGGAACAAAAGCTATCGAGTAATGGTAGCTCGAGGCCTAGTGACATTGCCTCTGAAAACCTTTCTCCAATTCACTCTACTGCCATCATTGATCAGCTCATCATAGATTTTATTTAGTGAAAAATTTCCCCTGTTAATCATACTGTCCCATTGATTCTGCACATGAATAATGTATTGTTTATGCCACCAATTAGCACCAGCTTCAGTTTTCATGACATCCTCCCCTTTCATATAATACACATTCACCCATTTAACCCATAGATTATCACTTTTCTTGCTAATGTTCCATAAGCACTTTATCATAGCCACTTGATTCCAGAGAGTAAGATTGATTATACTCAGACCGCCTTGATTTAAAGGGCTACAAACCTTAGTCCATGCCACATGACTCTTCCTACTTATCTCCGCGTTACCAGTCCAGATAAAAGACCTACAATAAGAATCAATTTTCTTGATGACAACCTTAGGGATGAGGAGACACTGCATCTAATACTGAGTAATACAACAGAATATGCTCTTGACAAGTTGTATCCTTACTGCATAAGGAGCTTTGTAGACCAATGCCTAAGTGTACCAACTATGCGATCAACAAGGGGCATATAATAATGAATGCCAAATTTTTTGCTAGTTAACAAAACTCCCAGATACTTTACATGCAACTTCCCTTCTTCAAAAGTGGTGATCCTTTTAATAATCTTCCTTGTCTCAATATCAACTCCTTCAAAATAAATTTTACATTTATTGGGGTTCACAATAAGACTAGTAGAGGCAGAAAAATAATTGAAGGAAGCCAAAATCATATCAACAGAGATCTTATCACCTCTGTAAAAAAGCAACACATCATCATCAAAAGTTAAATCGGCCAAGGCCATTTTTTCGCACTTTGCATGATAATTGTAGTTGACATCCTGTTCCATCTTCACTAAACATCTGCTCATATACTCCATCATTAACACAAACAGCAAGGGGGGATGGGATCTCCTTGCATAATTCCTATTCTAGCCTGCATAGATTCAGTAAGCTCTCCATTAATACTGAAGTTATAGGAAACATTAGTTATCATAGTCATTATCCAATTGCAGAAGCAGCTAGGAATACCAATTTCCATCATAATGTTCTCCAAAGTCTTTCAATTGACCATATCATAGGCATTTTGAAGGGCAATTTGCATCTTACATCTCAGAGTCCCCCATTTTCCTCTCATAACCCTTAAGGATGTCATAGGCTAACATGATATGATTGTGAATGTTTTGGCCAGGAACAAATGCAACTTGACATTTTTTGAAGACATTAGGCAGCACCTCCCCCAATCTAGCATGCATGATCTTATATGATTTTGAAGAAAATTGTACAACCTGCAATAGGTCATTAGTATCTAATGCTCTTAGCACTCCCACCTTCAGGGATTAAAGTAACAACCGTGTTATTGAAATTCCTAAAAAATGCATTTTATTTAATTAATTTTATCATCATCACCCTTCACATAAAATATACTTTTGGCTTAAATAATCTTCTGGTTGCAACCATCCATATTCTTAATACTATGAAAAAGTAAACTAATTAATAAAATTTTTAATAAATATTTAAAATATTTAATAAATTAATTATTTTATAATTTAACTATTAATATTTCATAAATCAATATTTAATTATTTATTTAAGGGGAATACTATAACACACCCACTCATTTTTGTGTTTTAGCAACATACACCTTAGAGTGCATTAATGTTTTTTTAGTCATAATTTAATAAACACATTCCTTCCAACACTCCTTTCAAAACTGAAATAGGTGTATTTTAGAAAATGTCTATAAGAGATGCTAATTTACACCCATCTAATTTGTAGGAGGAATATTTTAGTAGCATATACTTTATGGTGCATTTAATCATTTTTAAGTTAATATTTGCTAAAACACACATTCATAAATACAAGTGAGTGTATTCTAACAAAACTCTTTAATTAATATTTAAAATACAATATGAAAAATTATTAAAATAATATAAATAAGTATTCAATGTTTCAACAATAAATAAATATTTATTTCAACTATTTAATATTTCTACTATAAATAAGTTATTTATTTTATTAAATAATTTATTTTAATTATTTAAATAAGTATCTACTTAATATAAATCTAAAGTTGTCATATGACAACAGTATACAAAATCTTAGTTTTACGCTGAGTGGCAATCTCATAGCAACTTCCATCAACCCTAATTCTATTTTTCTTCTCATCCATCAACCCTAATTCTATTTTTCTTCTCATTTATAAGATTTTAATTTTAAATTTTTTTCTCATGATTTAAGAGTCTTATAAAATTGATTCTAAGAAGCAAATTTATAAGATTAAATTAAAATATTTCATATCCTACCATGAGTTTATATAAAGAGACGTATTGAAAGAATTTTTTTTCATTAAGACATTTAATTTAAAAACTCATAAAAATAATTTGAATTTTTTAACAAATTAATAAAATAAAAGCTAATAAAAAAAAAACTTTTGGTGTTTAAATTTTAAAAATATGAATATTATGTAATCTTTTAATTTATAATATATAATTAAGATCAACTTTTTTAGTCTAAAATATTTTTATTCAATATAAAATTATAATAGTCTTTAACATAATAATTATTATTCTTATTTTTCTCATATATTTGTTAAGAAAAAAAAAATACTACTATATGAAATATAAATTTAAGTACTATATATACTTATATTTCCTTATAATAAAGACAATACATTAAAATACAATATACACAACTCTATAAAAATACTAATATTTTTATGTTTTAATTTTATTTCTAACTTTAAATATTAATCCAATTCTATGTCTTTTACCCATCGTTAATTGGTTCAATTGTGATTGATGTTGGACTTAGTAAAGAGGATTGAGTCCCGAATCCGAGTGAAAACAAAACAAAAAAACTATTTTAATTTTATGTCTTCTTTTCTCTTGAAGTTTTGTTCAGATTAAAATAACATAAAACTATAAAAAAAAATTTATAAATTTATTTATAATTAAATTTAAATATTAAAACATTGAAAAAAAACATTTTAAACATTTTTTAGCCTAAAATATTTTAATATAATATAAAATTATATAGTCTTTGATATACTAAATAAAATTATAATAATATTTGATATACTGTTTCTTTTGTTCTTATTTTTCGTCATATTTTTATTAAGAAACGATTTAAAAAATAGATTTTTTTATATAAAATATAATTTTAGGTTATATAGAGATTTAGAAATTTTTATAAAACGTCAATATAATTCTAAGAGTAATAATATATTTTGGTTTGAATTATTATAAATATATATCAATTTTTTTATTCCATAACTTCCTACCATTATTATTATTATTTTAATTTTTAATCTTCATTAAAGATACCATAAAAATACTATTTTAATAGATCATTTGTGCGATACTTATTATTATTTCTCAGTTACTATTTTGACAAATAATTTTTAACTTTTTTTGTTAAGAATATAAAATATATACTTTAATGTATTTTAAATGTATTAATATTAAAATTTGTGTCCACTCATTTACTTTACAAAAATAACTTTTAATTTTTCCAATTAATAATATAAAAATATATATTTTAATGTGTATTCCAATCACTCTTTATTTAATTTAAATTATATGCATTCATAAACATCTAAAGAAATATTCTTCTTCTCATTCTTTTTTTCATTTCTCTTTAAAAAATTTCTCCTTCATTTTTTCAATTGAAAATGCTAATTGTGAATTGGTCTAATATATTATTTGAATTTTAAAGATTGTTATTTTTCTTTTTATTTTCTATACTTCAATTTTATTATCTCATGTATGTGATTTGAATAGTTATAATTTTATTATTTTTTGAATTTTTCAGATTTGAATCATATATTTTTCCGAGAAAAGTGAGTTGGCAAATCATATTTGATGATAAGATTGAACTTTGAATTGAAAAATATTAAGGAAGAATTAGGCTAATATATTATTTAAGTTCGCTTTTTCTTTTTTATAATTAATTAGAAGAATAAAAAAGGTATGTGTTATACTCTAAAATTTGCCCTCCTACTTCTCAAAACAATCCACATCTCTATACTCAAGAACTTCTCAAGGGTTGACCAGATGAACCCTTTCCTAAGCAATCAACCCACAACTAGGATTCTGATTCTCTCAAGTCAAAGATGAGTTCTAATGCTTCAAGTCTACATCATGCTTCAAAGCATCACCATATCAAGTTTCAAGCCTCACAACTCATGTTTGCTCAATCAATTGCTCAGATGATTGAAAATCAGTTGTATTGGACAAAAAGTCAACTGTGGTCAACATACAGTCAAACCTCATCATTTTTGGTCAACATAAATATTTTGAAGTCACATTCATTATTTGATCAAGGATTGATCATGAATCATCAAGAAAACTCAAGATTTGATCAAAAGTCAAAGTTTCCAAATTAGGGTTTTTGAACAAAAAGTCAACAGAACTTTGACCAGGCATAAATTTCACATACTTTATTAGAAATTTTTTCACCAAATCTCATTTTGAAGAGAATTCAATTCTCTACAACTTCATGTCTCACAAGCTTTGGCCAAAAATGCTTCATTTGAGAGTTATGGATCGAGACATTATAGGTCCTTCTAAAAGTCAACAAAAAATCATCTTTTTGCAAAGAAGTGTACATGAACATGAAAACTTCAATGAAGATGAAACCAAAAGGAGTTTTTAGAGGACATCTTGAGCTTTCTAAAAAGTCCAAGAACTTTTAAAAATGTTGAAAATTGAGCAAGATACAAGTTGTGCAAGTTTGGCATTTTTGAAGAGGTGCATGAAGAGAAATACTTAGCAAAATCATTTTTTTTCTTCAAATGGACCTAAGATTTTGTGATTCAAACTTATTCTTGATATGGCCCATGACCTCTAAACTTATTTGCACTTCCTTCCTTTATTTATATGATTTATTTTTGAATTTAATGATTAAAATTCAATTTAATTAAATAAAATACAAAGGTAAGAGGTAAGGTGAATTGGGCTTGGTCTTTGTTTGTCTTGAGGTCCAAGATAACTCATGCAAGCTATAAGAAAACGCACAAGAGCATTAAGGCAAGATTGAGCCATTTTTGGAAAGATTTGATAAAATTTTCAATCAAATATTTTTTGCATTCAAGGCAATATATTTCCACTCAATGCTTGACCTAATGCACTCTCCTATATATACTTAACAAGCTCAGACATCAAGGACACAAATTGCATGCCCTAAAAACCCTAGCCAAAACTCTCAAATTTTCCAACTTTGAGGCAACATCGAATTTCAATTTCCAGCAATCCTTAAGCCAAACCAGCCATCCATTCACCCCCCTGAGCATCCCAACAGTTGATTCAAGCCCTTACACAAGGCTAAAGCATTCAAGATCGAGCCATCTAAGTAACACCGGTTTGGTAAATGTTTCGAAATTCAAACTCTCAATACATGCCATTTAAACTATTTTGATTCATATATTCATGTTCATACTGATATTTGTGATTGTTTAGAGCCATCATTTGCAAGGTTTGAGGCCATAATCATTTTTCACCATTGTTAGGGCATAACAGTTTGAAAGCTTCGAACCTAGTGATACAGGGACTTTCAGGCCAAACCAAGGCCACGTAGCCCTTGAATTAGGGGGGGTAGGGTCCTCCTTTTGCTTTTATTTTCATTATTTTTGCAGGTTTGATCTTGGAGGCAATCGGAGAAGACGACCGTAGCCTTGTTCTGGCGTCTGACTTGGTTTGACTCCGGCAGGGCATGTGTGGCATGACGCGATTGGCTGATTCGAATCTAGGGCTCCCACGTGCGCGCGTTTCAATTGTTTTGATTTGCTGATTTTTATAACACACACACACACACACACACACACACACACACACACACACATATATATATATATATATATATATATATATATATATATATATTTATGCTTGCATCAAAATAAATGGATGTATCATCACCCCAGTGGTAACACATGCACGCGCTATGTCCCTCCCTCTATCAGGTCGCTGGTTCGAACCTGCCTTTTGCCAAAAAAATTCATATTTTTTTATTTTTACAGGACAACACTTACATACAATTGGAAGCGTATTTTGAACACCACAAACAAGTGGCGCAGTGGTGTTGTTTTGGATCAACAACCACAAGGTCCTGAGTTCAACACTTGTAGGGACCATTCCTATTTTTTACAACTTGTTTTCTCTAACTTTCTCTATTTCTTTTCAATTTTCTAACCAATTTAATTTCTTTTCAATTAATTTTTAAACTATTTTCTAAAACTCTAAAAATGTTTTAATTTTAGATTTAGGTTTCTAAAACCTTTATTTAATTTTTGACATAAAAACATTTTTATTTTCTTCATATTTAAATTATTTTTTCTAATTAAATACTAATTAATTAGAATTAGGGTTTTTTACATTAAAATCTATCTCAAAAAATACAAAAATATTTTTTCTTATTTAAATTAGGATTACTAACCCTAAAAATATTTTTGCTAATTTCCAAAACATTTCCATTAACATTTTTATTATTATTCTGATTATTTATTTACTATTTAGCATTTACAATTCTAGAAACGATGTATAGGTCACAAGGTTTATTCTATAATAGCGTAGATTTATACTTTCTGCCTTTACTTTCCGCACCTATATTATGTATCTTCCCCAAAGCCATGTAATAGCGTAGGACATTTACTTTCCTCACTTTTACATTCCGCCTTGTACTTTATGTACATATTAACTGTGTAGTAAGTAGGGTTTGCATGACAAGATAAAATCAAATCTTAGACAAACCTAATTTCCAAGACTAAATATATGAATTGAACACATCTTTCACACATGCACCCCCTTAGGGTATCCTCTCTTGTTGCCTTTCGAAAACAATGGTCATGTCCCTCGAACGTAGGGATACCATTAGCAAAGACGCTTACGAATAACATCACCATAGTCCCTTCGATACAAAGATCATAGTCCCTCTTGACCCTCGATGTTTCCTATAAATATATGATCTCGTCCCTCAGTTGTAGCCTACGAATAAGTGATGGTCGTCCCTACGAAATTGCTAAAGGTATCCTTACATGTTGCCTTCTATGACCATACGATGACCCTTCGATTGTCCCTTCACATCCAAACAAATAAAGTTACCTACCAACTAATGGTATGGATAGCCTTATTCTAAAGGAGAAGGAAAAATAACATGGAAACGACCATTCTGAGTAGGTATTAAGACTCTGTTGCTTGCACCAATCAAAATACTTTTCACAGCTCACACTTTTCAAAAACCTTTCAAAAACACTTTGTATACATTCTAGGGAGAATCATTACAAAGTTAAACATTTTCCAAACAAACATTTCCGAACACTTCTTATACATTCCAACGAGAATCATTACGAAGTCAAAGCGAAATGTCTTTTCAAAATACTTTTCAAACTACACAAACACATAAAGCAATTTTTCAAAGTGATTTAAGCAACTAAGAGCCTGTAGATAACTACAGATGGAAAGGATGCTAATACCTTCCCTTTTCATAACTGCCTCCCATACTCAGAATCTAACGAAGGTCTTTTCTTATTCTTTTCATCTTCCCTTTATTGGATAAAAGAAACGTCGGTGGCGACTCTTTCTATCTACAACATTTCCGATAAAAAGCAAACAAGTCCGTTCTTCCACCGTGTTACAGAACTGGAAACTCTGCCGGGGACACTACCTAAAGAGAGGCTACCTTAGGGCTATAGATCACCATTATTGCTTTCTGTTTGCTTTGTCTGCTTTATTTTTAAGGGATTCTTGGGTATTATATCTGTGGGGGATCCTACACCCGGATCCAGGTTTCCTTATGTAAGTAGCAATAAATCATCGCGACTGTTAGGTTTAAACCGAAACGGTCAAAATGATGGCTACAGTTAGTGCAACACTTTGGATGTCCTGATGCTCCTAATGTCCAGTTGAGGAAGTATTTGGCGTCTGCGTGGTGTCACAAGCACTAACTCAACTTTAGAACCCTAATTGACCCATCTTGGCCATTAGAAGGTAATGAGATAGCCGACTTCGGTGCAGACTGAGGTTAGTTGATAATTGATGCTACGCTCATTGAGATTTGACTTTCGGGATGTTTCGGTCGACCACTTGGTAGTCGTATTGAAATAAAGTATGCAAGAAAGATCGATGATTTGAGATTCCTAGAACCTGATTACTATTATAGGACAGGTTGAACCCACTGAAACTCCGGTAGGGTAGACACCTATACCTCATGCAAGCCTTAAACCTAGGGCTGTTGTGTAAATTGCTTGTGTGTGCTATTTAAACATGACATCATAACGTCATATCATTTCTAACCATTTCAAGGACCTATGAATTTACCTTTGCCCTTTGTTGTAGGGTTATGGCTTCCAGGAAGACCATCCGAATCAACTTTGTGGGTATACCTTCTCAGCTCAAGGAGTTAGACTCAGAAATTCCCGATCACTCTCAGTTCATCAAAAGGCATGGTTATCTACTCGACTTGGTTACCTCAGGTTTTGAAGAAGATATGATGAGCTTCTTATTCCAATTATTTGATCTGAAGCATCACTGGTTTACTTTCCTAGACTATCAATTGGTACATACATTGGAAGAGTTCTCTAATCTACTTGGGATACCCATTCTTGATCAAATACCATTCACCAGTTCAGAGAAAGTTTTGAGGTTTGAAGACATCGCATCAACGTTACATCTAAAGTGATCAGACATTGAAGACAATTGGGAAACAAGAAGTGGAGTTAAGGGTTTGCTTGCTAAGTTTCTGATGAAGAAAGCTCAAGAATTCCTAAAGGTTATGAGTTTCCATGCTTCCAAAGATGTTTTGGCTTTGCTAATCTATGGGTTGGTACTATTTCCTAATCCAGATCAATTCATACATGTGAACACCATCAAGATATTTTTCACTCATAATCCTGTGCATACCTTGCTCGGAGACATTCTGCATTCTCTCCGCACTCGTACTACGAAAAGACAAGGAACTCTCATGTGTTGCATACCGTTATTATTCAGGTGGTTTATTTCACACCTTCCTCAATCAATAATGAAGAACGAACAAAGGGTGAAATGGTCTCAAAGGTTGATGTCACTCTCTCATTAAGATATCCGTTGGTGTCTCTACTTTCAAAAGGACTTCACTTTCATTAAACGTTATGGAGAATTCCCTAATGTACCACTCCTTGGCATAAGGGGAGGTATCACCTACAACCCTTCTCTGGCATTACGACAGTTTGGCTATGCTCGAAGAGACGGTCCTCACGATATACTTATTCAAGACATTGTATTTGACTACGACAACGATATTCATGGCTATCACCGAAGATTTGTGCACACTTAGGGCATGGTGAAGAAAACTGATACCAAAACCTTGAGGCATAAAAATTCCATTCCTTGGGAACCTTACCTCAATTGGGTGCGAGCTCGCGCTCAAAACCTCATGATGCTATATACTGTTATCCTGCTAGTAATTATGGAACCTATTGCTATAGGTGACGAACCCTATACCATTCTTCATCCAGACATGCCTACTGATTTTGAAGAATTAAAGAGATCCTAGATTCAACTCAAAGAAGAAAGGGATACATTCGAAGCTCAATGCTATGCAAGCGAAAAAGAGTATTGCATTCGAGAAAGCTACTTCACGAGGAACAACGCACTAACACCTACGTCAACACAAAGATGAGGCGTCCATGGGAAACCTAAGCTCTAGGAATTTCATTTTTTATTGCTTGAACTTTTATTTGTACTTGCTAAGTCAGCTAATAAAAAGTTTGTTCTTGTTTGTTTACCAAATTTAAATTCCTAAGGTCCTTGAAAACATTGCATTGCATAACATTGCATATCATAACATAACATTTCATAACAAGTACTCTGAATACCGGTTCTCTTATTCTCTTGCTATTCATTTTAGCAGAAATGGCTCTCGAACAAACTGTCAAAGATCTCCAGGCTCATAATGCTCAATTCCAAGAGATGTTCACCAATTTGGCCCAAGGTCAGAAAGATATGAAGAATCTCATCATCAAAAAGAATAAGACCATTGGCATTCTCAACATGGGGAAAAGGTACAAAGGTCCAGTTAAGGTAATCAGACAACTTGAGTTCTCAGACAAGAGTGGCGAAACTGAAGGAAGCGTAAAAAACAATGAAGGAAGCCATCATGAGTCTGAAAACAAAGAGGAAGACTATATGAGCGAGAAGTATCCTAATTTCGAAAAGTACAAGCAACTTGAAGACCACCTGAATACTGTGGAAAATCTGAAAATGTCAGGGTTGAACTTTGATGATCTGAGTCTGGTTTCCGGAGTAGTAATTCCCCGCAAGTTCAAGGTCCCTACCTTTGCTAAGTATGATGGCATTTCTTGTCCAAAACTTCATATGAAGTCCTATGTTCAGAAGATCCATCCTCACACTGAAGACAGGAAGTTGCAGATACATTTCTTTTAAGAGAGTCTGTCTAGAACATAGTTAGAGCGGTATTATCAGCTAGAGAGTACCCACATTCATACCTGGAATTATTTGGCAGGTGCTTTCTACAAACAGTACTAGTACAATGTTGAATTGGTACCAACTCATATGCAACTGCAGAGGATGTCTATGGGTCGTGACGAGAAGTTCAAAGAGTATGACCCGAAATAGAGAGATCTAGTAGGTAGAGTTCAACCACCCTTGTCTAATAGGGAATTAGTTGACATGTTCATGGGAACGCTGATAGGACCATTCTTCAATTATCTGATTGGAAACTCTTCAGTCGGATTCATCGAGCTGATATTGACAGGCGAACATATTGAAGCTGGAATCAAGAGTGGAAAGATTCAAGTCGAAACATCCTCAAACGCTGCGAAGATGTCTTTTGGTGCGAAGAAAGAAGCCAATGCTGTGTATGGTCAAAAGAGTCGTGCCAAAACTGATCCCAGTCAATCTGTAGGGGCGGTCCTGATCTCCAGTCCCATGCAAGTGCAACCTCAACAAGACAATGTGTGTGGGAAGAACTTGCCAAGAAGACAATTTACGAAGATCAACATGCCGTTATCTCAAGCGCTATAACACATGTTGAAAGCAGAGCTGATTACTTTAAGGGATCATCCTCATCACGTCAACACCTCCTCTCGGAAGTACAATCCTAATGCAAGGTGTGTGTAACACGGTGGAAAGACTGACTTGTTTGTTTTGCATTTTATCGCAAATGTTGCGGATAGCAAGAGTCGCCACCGACTTTTCTTTTATCCAATTAAGCGAAGGCGAAAAGAACAGGAAAAGACCTTCGTTAGATTCTGAGTAAGGGAGGTGGTTATGAAGAGGGAAGGTCTTAGCATCCTTTCCATCCGTAGTTTTCTACGGGCTCTTAATTGCTTAGCTCACTTTAATTTCTTTTTTGTGTGTGTTTGAAAAGATTTTTGAAAAGACATTTCACTTTGACTTCGTAATGATTCACGCTGGACTGTATACGAAGTGTTTGGAAATGTTTTGTTTTGGAAAAGGACTTTGTAATGATTTACGCTGGAATGTATACAAAGTGTTTTGAAAAGAAGATTTTTGAAAGTGTGAGGTATGAAAAATGTTTTGATTGAGCAAGCAAAAGAGACTTATTTTTACCCACTCAGAACGGTCGTTTCTGTGTTGTTTTGCTTTCCCTTAGAATAAGGCTATCCATACCATTGGTTGATAGGTAACCTTATTCGTTGGATGTAAAAAAGGGACATTCGAAGGGATATCAGATGGTCATAGAAGGAAACATGTAGGGATACCTTAGCATATTCGTAGGGACGATCATCACTTTTTGTAGGCAACAACCGAGGGACTAGATCATGTATTCGTAGGCAACATCGAGGGTCATCGAGAGACTATGATCTTTGTATTGAAGGGACTATGATGATATGTTTGTAAGCATCTTAGCTAAGATATCCCCACGTTCGAGGGACATGACCATTTTCGTAAGGCAACGAGAGAGGATACCCTAAATGGGTGCATGTGTGAAATATGTGTTGTATTCTGATATTTTATCTGGCATTTAGTGATCTAGATTGATTTTTATCTTGCCATACACGCCTAATTACTAGCAGTTTAATAGGTGCGGAAAATAAATTACGGAAATGTAAAGTGCGGGAAAGTAAATTTCCTACGCTATTACATGGCTTTGGGACAGATACATAATAGGAGGTGTGAAAAGTAAAAGCAGAAATATAAATCTATGCTGTTACATGAAAAAACAAACTTGCAACCTATACATCCTTTATAGAATTTAAATGCAAAAAAACAAATAAAATAGAAGAAAAATGGTCTAAGTGAATACCTAAATCCTAATATTTTTGGTATTTTTGAAAGCTGATTTTAATGTAAAAAATCCTAGTTCTAATTGATTTTAATTAATAAAAGAAATTTAATTTAAATTATTAACCTAAATTAAACTAATTAAATTAATTAATTAAAAAGAAAAGCATGGAGAAAATTATTTGTGAAATTAAACCTAATTAAGCTAATTGTTTAACCTAATTAGTAATTAATTAGTTGAAATAATTAACAAAGAAAATAAACAGCAGAAAAATAATAATAATGAGCAAGGAATTTCCATCGAGCTTACGGAAGCGCCACAAGCCGGCCTTACGTGAGTGGCGCGTATCCGTAAGTGGAGTTTCTGGAGAGGATCCTTCTGAGGGTGTCCAGAAGCTGGAGCTTCTGGAGGTGAAACTCCTGAAAGGGTCCGTGTCGGAGCCGGAGATTTCATTGGAAGGGTTGGGCTTCGGAGATTACGCAGGAGACGCCCGGTGGATATTCGGGAGTTCTGGGAGGTCCAGGTGGAGCTTTCTTCTGGGAGGAAGTGGAGCTTGGGGACTCTTCCGAGAACTTTTTTGGAGGTGACTTTTCTAGAGATCCAGAAGTTAGAACTTCTGGAGACGACGCCGGAAGGGAAGCCCCGGTCATCTTCTCCGGTCATCCAAATATCCAAAACCTGCAAAATCAAATCAAAAACGAAAGAAAATAACCCAGACCAACATAAAATCATCCCTTGAATCTGAATCTGACGTTATTTTGGCATGTAATGTCCTACAACTATGGATACGAAAGCTTGAGAGCTTCGTGCCCTAGCCATGGTGTTCTTCTGTTCCTGCATCAAACATGGAAACTAATGCATGAAATCGATTCAGAATAACGTAATAAACATGTATGAATGCATGGATACAGTTTATATCATGTAAATCAAGGATTTGAAATCCAACACCTTACCAAACCGGAGCAGCCTTATAAGGATGGTTCTGCATGTTTTGAACTCGTGTGAGTATTGGTATGGACTCCTGGGAACTTCAAGAACATGAAGGAATGAATGGAACGACTGGAAAGTGACTGCAACTTGAAATACGATTTTGCCAACTTTTTGAATTTTTGAGAATTTTTAGGGTTGTTGTGGAGGCAAGGGTTTCGTGTAAGAAGCTGGCCAAAATCCTCCTTTGTCTTGTGAAGATGTTAAGTATATATAGAGGAGTGGAAATGGGTCAAAGCTTTAAGAGAAAATATTTTCTTTAAATGAAAAATATTTGATTGAAAATTTGCATGAAATCTTTCCAAATTTTCTCAATCTTTCCCTTAATCTTCTTGCACGAAATTGACAGCTCTCTTGGGCTTCCTTGGTCTTCAAGACATGCACAAATCAAGCCCATCTTGCCTGAATAATTATCTTTGCATTTTATTTAATTAAATTTGAATTTAAGCCATTTAATTCAAAAAATAAATAAATAAAAGGATAAGAGGCGTGGCATGCAGCATAGAGGTCATGGATAATCTTATAATCAAGTTTGGATCATAAAATCTTAGGCCCATTTGAAAAATATTTGCTTTTGCTAGGTATTTTCCTTCACGCACCTCCTCAAAAATGCTCAATTTGCACAACTTGTATCTTGCTCAATTTTTTTAATCATTTTTGGGTGTTCTTGTACTTTTTAGAAAGCTCACGATGTCTTTTAAACATCCCTTTTGGTTTCATCTTCATTGAAGTTTCCATGCTCATGAACACTTCTTTGCAAAAAGATGACTTTTTGTTGACTTTTTAAAAGGACCTGTAATGTTTTGATCCATAACTTCCAAATGAAGCATTTCTAGCCAAAGCTTGTGATACATGAAGTTATAGAGAATTGAATTCCCTTTAAAATGAGCTTTGGTGGAAAAATTTCTGATAAAGTATGTGAAAGTTATGCCTGGTCAAAGTTCTATTGACTTTTGTCTAAAGAACCCTAATTTAGAAACTTTGACTTTTGATCACATCTTGACTTTTCTTGATGAATCATGGTCAACCCTTGATCAAATAATGAATATTACTTCAAAATATTGATGTTGACCAAAAATTATGAAGTTTGACTGTATGTTGACCACAATTGACTTTTTGTCCAACACAACTGATTTTCAACCATTTGAGCAATTAGATGAGCAATCTTGACTTGTAAGGCTTGAAATTTGACATGGTGTTCCCTTGAGGTATATGATGAGGTATGATGACCACTTGAAGCATTGGAAATCCATCTTGACTTGAGAGGAGCAAAACCCTAGTTTGGATTGATTACTTAGAAGAGAGTTTGTCTGATCATCCCTTGTGGAATCTTTGAGTATGGAGTGATGGATTGTCTTGAGAAGTAGGAGGGAAAATTTTGGGGTATAATAGTTACCCCTGTTCAATCTTCTTGTACCACAAGGGTTAGATTGATATGATTTCCTTTCGTGACCTGAAGGTAGAAGATGATTAAACACTCGAGTACACCTGAAAATTTGCACTCGTTGTTACATGAAATGGGCTTATAGATGCCATTAGGAAAAGATGATGCTAGAGAGTGAGTCGTACGCTAGACTTTGCATTCATCTTTTGGATGAGAGAGACATCGGAGATGGGCTTAAAGATGCCATCCGGAGAAATAAAGATGTTTAGTCGGAGATGGGCTTAAGATGCCATCCGGGGAGTTTGATAATAAGAGAGAGTCAAAATAAACCTTCGTCTTGGCTATTTCTGAGATGAATACTTGGCAGAATACGAATAGTTTTCCCGTCTTGTTTTGGGTGTTGATCCATGATCCGTTGCCTGGAAATAATTTGTATGGTCATTCAGATAGTTCTTTCGTCTTGTTTCGGGTGTTAATCTTTGACCTTTCGTTCGAACAATTGCTTTACCTGCTGAGGAAATAAATCTTGACAGAATATGGTTAGTCCTATGCAAATTATGATGTATGAGTATATGACAGTGTTATGATACGTGCACATGTTATGATTTTTATGTAGATGTATGAATGTAGATGTTGTGGTATTTCAAAACATATCCATCTTGAAGAAGATAGGAATGTTTTGCTGGAGATCTTTGATTTCTGCTTTGAGATGAGGTTGTTGAAAACCCTGGTTGGGGAATAAGAGATGATTCAGATTCCTCCGATGAACTATTTGACCAAGTTTTGAGTCTGGATATTAATATTGTTGGAAGAATAATGATGATTTGAAAGATACTCAACTGGGGATCTTATGTATAGACCTTGCTATGGATGATTACATTGTCCATAGACCCTGCTGGGGGGCAACGTGATATGGCATAATCTGTTACTGCTTGGAGACTAACGTAACGTGGTGAAGCTGATAGGATCATTGAAGCTGATGAGGCTGATAGGATCATTGAAGCTGATGAGGCTGATAGGATCATTGGATCTAATGAGGCTGATAATATCATTGAAGCTGATGAGGCTGATAGGATCACTGCTCGGGGACTAATGTGATGAGGTTTGATAGGATCACTGCTCGGGGACTAATGTGATGAAGTTTGATAGGATCACTACTCGGGGACTAATGTGATGAAGTTGGGAGTGTTGGAACACTGTCGGGAGGAGATTAGTACTTCGTCGAAGAAGATTTATCTTTGTAGGGAGAGCGATGTCTCTGTGGGAACTGTACTCTTGCACATGTATCTCTTGTGAAAGTGACTCTGTAGGGACTGTACTCTTGTGCATGCATCTCTTGTGAAAGTGACTCTGTGGGGATGCATTGGTGACTTTAGTGTCATCTCAATTCGTAGAGCCTGTAGTAATTACTGTTTCTGTTCGCTTTTCATATGTTTGTGAACAGATGTTTATTGTCATGTGCATATAATCATTCAAAGCAATCATTGGACTTTATGCAAACAAAACAATAAAATTGGAAAAAAGGAATTTGCATTGAATTTGAAAAGTGGCCTATAGCCAGGCAGTTTGTTAATACAAGAGACAAATATCTTAGTAAGAGGAAATTATCGGAATAGTAAAAAGCTACATGGAAACAATCTCGTCGCGTTTCAACTATGCTATTGCTCATCTATTTCTGACTATCTCATCTCCTTGCTGTCAGAAGAAAGTGATTGAACTGATTTGCGCCATTCGAATCTTGAGTGCTGATAGTAGTGTAGTTTGTAAGTAGGTGATCTGGACGAGACATAGTCGTACACTTAAATCCCTAACTTTTGCCAAGACCGCCCTTTCGGGTTTTCAGTCCACCGGGATACCCTTTTTTGCCCAAGCCGCCTTTGCAGGTTTTCGACTTGCCGGGTGTACATTTTTGTATATATATCCTTAACTTTTGCCCGAACCTTTTTGTTTCTCCAGGATGCCCTTATTTTTGCCTAGGCCAGTCAACCTAGCGGGTCTCATTTATGCGTAGTATTTTTTGACTATGTCTGCATTCACAGGGTGCGGGAAGAGTTCTCCATCCATGGTGCTTAGTATCATAGCTCCGCCGAAAAATACTGTTTTGACTACAAATGGTCCCTCATAGGTGGGAGTCCATTTTCCCCTGGGATCACCTTGTGGAAGGATGATGCGCTTGACTGCTAGATCACCGACTTGGTAGACTCGGTGCTTAACTTTCTTGTTGAATGCTCTGATCATTCGCTTCTAGTATATCTGTCCATGGCAGATGGCTACGAGCCATTTTTCATCGATCAGGTTGATCTGGTCAAGGTGAGTCTGGACCCATTCATCTTCGCCTAATTTTGCATCCTGGAGGACTCTAGTTAAGGGTATCTGAACCTCGATTGGTAGGTGATAACACGAATTTATATAACATATTGGACGTAATTTTCATAGATAATGTTACTATTTTTATTTAATTATTCTGTTTTATTTCCGTATTACGTTGGTATTTCTTTTGTTTCAGGTATTTGTATTAAATAAAGATAAATTAAGCAAAGGAATGAAATTGAGGAAAAATCGGATTAAAAAGCCAAAGAAATGAAGCAAAGGGGTGATATAGCAAAAAGGAGGAGTTAAGAAGAAAGAAATAATTATAAGACTAAGCCCAGAAGAGCAAAAGCCCAGCAGAAGTTCAGTCCACAAGGTGTGACGACCGTAACAGCCTTGTGACAACCGTAACACGCTAATAGCCTTGTGACTACCGTAACAGACCTGTGACGACCGTAACGCGCTTATAATTCACGTTGCTGAACTGAAACCCACGTCTCAGGATTGTTCTCCATTGTTGGAGACCCACGTCTCACACTTCCTTCTTCCATCCCACGTTTTGGCAGTTTGTACACACGATCAAGCAGTTCTTGCACACGTTCCCCACTAGCTTTGGTACGAATTTGGAAAAAGGCAGTTACGGGAGAAGGCTATAAATACAACATACCATCTTCAGAGCAAGGGTCAGAGATTTCTTCCCGAACAACCGTTACTTTGTTTTTCTTTCATTTATTTTCTTTTCTGTTTTTGTACTTTTATTTTCTATTTTAGTTTCCTTGTTTAGTTTTTATTTTAGTTTCTTTGTTTCTATAATTTTCTCACAACAATTTCTACACCGGAAATTGTTGTGTAATTTTCACTAATCTAACCTTACGTTAGATCTAGTGCTTTTTATTTCCTTGTTGCATTTTTCTTTTCGATTCAAGAAGTCTCCGAGCAGATCCAACCGACCTGTGGTGGAATGCTCGTTTAATTCGAAGAACGAGATTATTCAAGTATTATTATTTCCAGGTTCTTAATATAATTATTTTATTTTGTTTTAAATATTGTTGCTTGATATTTATTTATTTAATTATGGAAATGTTTAAATATACTGAACCTTATTATTTAAGCATGTCTAAATTAATAAATATGTCCGGCTAAACCGTTTAGGTATCGGTAAGTAATAGTAGTAAAAGTAGGAATTAAATTGTTTCTAAGCTAAAATATTAATTAACATAATTTCTGGTTATGACTTTTTATAATTAAAATCCATCTTTTCGTTACGAAAGTAAGATAAGTAGAATAGTTTAGGATCGAGACCACGAAAGTGTGAGGTTTTAACCGGATAGCTAAAGTCAGGCATTTGATTTAAATACAGTGAAAGCGCTTTAAAACAAATTAGAATTAATTAAGTTTCCAAAAAGTATGTTCTAAACACTTATAGGCTAGCGAAAGCAGGTATAGGGCTTTAGACGTGTAATCCGAGATAAGACCACGAAAGTGTGAGTTGAGGGTTTTTAAACTGATTAATTCTACAGATAAATTAAGTTAACCATCTTTATACGCTTAGGTTCAATTTAATCCGCTTAGGTTCACTACGTTTACGTACCGATATCCGTTTTATTTATATTTATATTTTTCCTTAAACCAAAATCTAAAAAGAATTATTCGCCTTAGCTGTATACCGTAACTTAGGATAACAGTAGATCGATTTATAGTCTCTGTGGGTTCGATATCTTTTTAAAACTACGCAATAGGACTGTGCACTTGCGGTCTCCCGATTAACAGACGATAAAGTCCTGCGATCAGTAGGACTGCTTCCATTCCATATACAAGAGAGAAGGGGGTTGCCCCTGTAGATGTTCGTACTGTAGTGCGATAACCGTGGAGTGCAAATGACAACATCTCGTGCCAATCCTTATATGTCACCATCATCTTTTGTATGATCTTCTTGAGATTCTTGTTGGCGGCTTCAACTGCACCGTTCATTTTCGGTCAATATGGAGAAGAGTTGTGATGGTTGATCTTGAACTGCGTGCAGAGTTTGGCAATCATTCTGTTATTGAGGTTGGTACCATTGTCCGTGATGATCTTTTCGGGGACGCCGTACCGAAAAATAAGATTATGCTTGATGAATTGAGCCACAACGTTCTTGGTAACATGACGCAAAAGAGGCTGCTTCTACCCATTTGGTAAAGTAATCAATAGCAACAAGGATGAAACGATGTCCATTGGAAGCGGTGGGTTTGATCTCTCTAATCATGTCAATGCCCCACATTGCGAAAGGCCACTGAGCGGTCAGAACATTCAATGGGACTGGAGGTACGTGCACTTTATCTACGTATATCTGGCATTTGTGACAAGACTGAACATAGAGGTAACAATCAGCTTCCATGGAAGACCAATAGTAACATGTTCTTAGAATCTTCTTAGCCATTATATGTCCACTGGAGTGGGTATCGAATGCGCCTTCATGTAACTCTTCCATGATTTGTTCTGCTGTTTTCTGATCTACACAACGGAGTAAGCACAAATCATGATTGCGCTTGTATAAGATGCCGTTACTGAGAAAGAATTTGGAGGCGAATCTTCTTAAGAATTTCTTATCGTTGACAGATGCCCCTGCAGGATATTCCTGAGATTCGAGATACCTTTTCACTTTGTAGAACCAGGGTTTCTCTTCTACCTCTTCAGTATCAAGCTCATAGCAGTATGATGGTTCATAGGACCTTTCAATGATGACTTGGGGAGCTTCGTTGTCCCATCTGACCTTGAACATAGATGACATGGTATCTAATGCGTTTGCCAACTGATTCTCTTCTCGTGGGATGTGATCGAAAGTGATTTCTTCGAAGTAAGGGATCAGACTTAAAACATGCTCTCGATATGGAATGAGATTCGGATGCTTCGTATCCCAATCACCTTTAATCTGACTGATCACCAAAGCTGAATCTCCATACACTTGCAATAATTTAATTCTTAAGTCAATAGCAACTCTAATACCCATGATGCATGCTTCGTATTCGACCATGTTGTTGGTGCAGTCGAAACAAAGTCTAGCGGTGAAAGGCGTGTGTCCGCCTGTAGGAGATGTAATGATGACACCAATACCATTGCCAAGTACGTTTGAGGCTCCATCAAAAACCATGGTCCATCGGGATCCTAGTTCATGTCCTTCGTCTGGTGCTGGTTCTTTGCAATTAGTGACTAGAAAAATATCCTCGTCTAGAAACTCGAAGTGCATAGACTGATCGTCATCTATGGCTTGATTAGCCAAATAATTGGCTACTATACTTCGTTTGATCTCTTTCTGAGTAGTATACTGGATGTCATATTCATTCAAGATCATTTTCCATCTTGCTATTCTTCTAGAGAGAGCAGGTTTCTCGAATATGTATTTTATCGGATCCATCTTGGAAATCAATAAGGTAGTGTGAGTCAACATATATTGTCTTAGTCGGCGAGCAGCCCAAGCCAAAGCGCTGCAAGTTTTCTCAAGCTGTGAGTATCTTGTTTCACAATCGGTAAACTTTTTGCTAAGGTAGTATATGTATACTCTTTTCGACAAGACTCGTCATGTTGCCCCAACACACACCCCATTGAGTTCTCTAATACTGTCAAGTAAATGATAAGAGGTCTTTCGTTGGCTGGTGGCATCGGGATAGGAGGATTTTGTAGGTACTCCTTGATTTTGTCAAAAGCTGTTTGGCAATTGTTGTTCCATTCCACTACTTGATCTTTCTTCAGTAACTTTAAGATTGGCTCACAAGTAGCAGTTAGATGTGCAATGAATCTGGCAATGTAGTTTAGTCATCCCAAGAAACATCTATCTTCCTTTTTGGTACGGGGAGCTGGCATTTCTTGAATAGCTTTAACCTTGGTGGGGTCAACTTCAATACCTTTACTACTGACAACAAATCCCAGGAGTTTACCAGATCTGACTCCGAAGGTGCACTTGTTAGGATTAAATCTTAGTCTGTATTTCTTCAGTCTATCAAACAGCTTTCACAAATGATCGAGATGTTCTTCTTCAGTTTGTGATCGAGCTATCATGTTGTCGACGTAGACCTCTATCTCATGATGAATCATGTCATGAAATAAAGCTACCATGGCACATTGATATGTGGCGCCAGCGTTCCTCAGTCCGAACGACATGACTTTGTAACAGAATGTGCCCCACTGTGTAACAAAAGTAGTCTTTTCCATGTCTTCGGGAGCCATTTTGATCTGATTGTAACTGGAGAAACCATCTGTGAAGGAGAAAACCTTGTGTTGAGAAGTGTTATCAACTAGGACATCAATATGAGGAAGTGCGAAATCGTCTTTCGGACTCGCTCTGTTTAGATCTCGGTAATCCACACACATTCGTACATTGTCATCCTTTTTAGGTACGGGTACCACGTTCGCAACCCACTATGGATAAGAAGTAACGGGTAGGAAATGGGCATTGAACTGTTTCATAACCTCGGCTTTGATTTTCTCAGACATCTCAAGACGCATACGACGAACCTTCTGCTTTACTGGGAGAAAACCTTCTTTCGTTGGTAGTCGGTGTACCATAATGTCAATGTCTAAACCTGGCATGTCTTCGTAGGACCAAGCAAAACTCTCGATGTAGTCTCGCAGCATCTGGACCAATCTCTCTTTGACACTGTTTTCAAGACCTGCTCCTATCTTGATTTCCTTTTTGTCTTCGTCAGTACCTAAATTCACAACCTCGACTGGCTCCTCGTGCAGCTGTATAACCTGTTCTTCTTGTTGTAGTAACCTGACAAGTTCTCCTGGTACTTCACAATCTTTCTCACCTTCGTCTTCGGCTTGGTAGATCGGATTATCGAAGTCATATTTAGCAATAGCAGAGTTGTTATCGACGAGATTTGGAGTGAATCTGCAGTGTATCATGTGGGTGTGTGTAAGAACACATAACTTTTTGAAAGGGGTTATAAAGTAAAAGAAAGAAGAGAGCACCGTATTTAAATTCAAAAGTCTAATGATTTTATTGAATGAAAATATGCAAATGACAAATAATAATCCTCACAAACGAGCCGTGGTGCCCCGGGCAAGGCACTAGGCTTAAAGTTTATTGTTCGAATCGTAAAGAAAGCGAAAAGCATAACAAAAAAAGAAATTACTCCTGGCTAAAGGAGATTGGTATGACATCTTCAGTCTTCCAATTGTTGAGTCCGTCGTCTGGAGTTGGGAAGATCCAATTGTTGATGTCGAAGTCGCTGTCATCGTCTTCTATAGCATGGACTCCGCTTTTGTTGATGTGGAAAGGATGTTGGCCGACACGTTCGCGGCGTATCATCTTCTAACCTTTGATTGTGAAGCCTAAACCAGCCTTGTCAGATTTGAATGGAAGATTAGGGATCTGACCCCAAATAGTACAACCTCCATCTTCAACCGCAGCTTTGGCATCTTTCAGTGAGGCCATCTTCGGTGGAACTCTAGTAACTTCAGGAGTGACAGGAGAGGTAATAGGCATGACTCGTGGAATTTCTTCGAAGGCTTGACAGGGAGTTTTGACGAATTCTCCTTCCATTTCGATGTATCGGAATGACTGCAGATGGCTTACCATATATTCTTCTTCTCCGCATACTGTAACAATCTTCCCTTTCACTGGGTACTTCAGCTTCTGATGTAGTGTAGAGGTGATAGCGCATGCCCCATGTATCCAAGGGCGTCCAAGTAGGCAAGAATAAGCTGGACGAATGTCCATGACAAAGAAAGTAGAGTCAAAAGTCTGGGAACCAACTTTAACTGGCAGGATAAGCTCTCCGAGTACTGTTCGTTTAGAACCATCAAAAGCTCTTACGATTATGTCGCTGGGCTTCATGACCACTTCTTCAGCATTAAGTCGGTCGAAAGCGCTCTTCGGCAGAATATTCAGAGCATAACCAGTATCTACCAATACGTGAGATAATGTAGTGCCCTTGCATTCAATGAAGATGTGCAAGGCTTTGTTGTGATTCCTTCCGGCAAGAGTTAAATCAGCATCAGAGAAGCCTAAACCATTGTTGACGGTCAGGATAACAATACAACCTTCGAATTGATTAGCAGTAGTGTCTTGCAGTATGTGGGCATTCTTCAGAAACTTTACCAAGGCTTTAGCATGAGGCTCAGAGCACAATAGCAAAGCTAGCATAGATATCTTGGACGGAGTTTGTCCCAACTGTTCCCGACATTGTAGTCGCTCTTCTTGATGATCTTCAGAGTTTCCTCCATCTCTTGCTTGGAGGTGTCTTTAGCAACTTCCTTTGGTACTTCTGTCTGAGCAGGGTGAGTTGCTGGTTCTTTCCCTCTAGCTTCGGGAACTGATTTGATAGCAGAAATATGAAATGGTGTAGTAATGTCTTTCGGAGGAGAGATCTCTGGAGAAAATACTCTTCTGGTTCGGGTTACTTTGCTTGATCTGGTGATGTTGTCGATGTCAGGATTGGTAGCTTCAACTACAAAGTCTCCAATGGTCAAAGGGTCTTGCTTGACGCCATGATAGTAAACTTCAGCTCCATAATTCCAAGGTATAGCTTTGTCAGAGGAATATGAGATTGGTCTGGGAGAGGTAATAATGGGAGGCGCCACTCTAGGCGCGGGATCGGAAGAGGTGATCCTTATTGTGTTCACATCAGCATAGTCTTCTGGGAAATCGTCTCCCCATCCAGTTTCTTTGACGTCTTCAATTGGAATCTTATAACTTTCGGGAGCGGTATATTTAACCATGAAATCAAACTTTCCACTTGGCTGTCCCAAGGTATCCCAGGCGTTTGGTAAGGCTTCGTCTACATCTTCGATCTTCAAATTCTTAGAAATGTCTTCGCACAAATGCTCCACAGATGGGGGTTTCAGAAATAACACTTATCGGTTGTCCATCATGCGTTGAATTCGCCTCTTCAACCAAGCACATCCGTCAGATTCAGATGCACACCAACGACAGTCATCAGGGCATCCTGGAAATACACTGGCTTGCAGCAAATCTTTCTTGACAGACATCAGTGGAATAGTCAGCTTGTTCATATCATAAACATAGGAGCCGTCGTCAATAGCGTTGGAACTTTTACCATGGTCAAGCATTAGTGCGTTGATCACATTCGGAGTTTCGACAGGAGGGTCGAATTCAATTTCCCTTGCTTCAATCATGTCTTGGATTTTGTTCTTCAGAGCCCAACAATTGTTGGTGTCGTGCCCTGGGCTGTTGGAGTGGTATGCACACCTCGCATTAGGATTGTACTTTGGAGAGGAAGTATTGACGTGTTAAGGAGGATCCCTCAATGTAATGAGCTCTGCTTTCAACACGTGTTGCGATGCTTGAGACAATGACATGTTGATCTTCGTAAACTGTCTTTGTGGCGCGTTCTAGCTACGCGCATTGTCTTGTTGAGGTTGTGTTGTTGTAGGATTGGAGATCACAACTGCCCCCACAGATTGAGTGCGATCAGCTTTGTCACGGCTCTTCTGACCATATACATCATTGGCTTCTTTCTTACCACAAAAAGATCTCTTCGCAGCATTTGAGGGTGACTCTACTTGTATTTTTCCGCTCTTGATTTTAGCTTCGATATATTTGCCTGTCAATATCAGCTCGATGAATCCGGATGAAGAGTTTCTAATTAGATGATTGAAGAATGGGCCTGTCTGTGTTCCCATAAACATATTAACTAGCTCCCTATTGGACAAGGGTGGTTGAACTCTACCTGCTAGATCTCTCCATTTCTGAGCATATTCTTTGAACTTCTCATCACGACCCATAGACATTCTCTACAGTTGCATGCGGGTAGGTGCCAATTCAACATTGTACTGGTACTTCTTGTAGAAAGCATCTGCTAAGTCATTCCAGGTGTGAATGTGAGTACTCTCTAGCTGATAATACCACTCCAACTGAGTTCTGGATAAACTCTCTTGAAAGAAATGGATCCATAATTTCCTGTCTTTTGTATGAGGATGGATCTTTTGAACATAAGACTTCAGATGTAGCTTCGGGCAAGAGATGCCATCATACTTGGAAAAGGTAGGAACTTTGAACTTGCGGGGAATTACCACACCAGGAACAAGACTCAGATCATCAAAGTTCAGCCCAGACATTTTCAGATTTTCCACAACATTCAGCCGGTCTTCAAGTTGTTTGTACTTGTCATTGTCAGGAGGATACTGCTCGCTCACATAGTCTTCGTCTTCGTTTTCAGACTCATGGTGGCTTCCTTCATTGTTCTTGACACTTCCCTCAGTTTCACCGGTCTTGTCTGAGAGTTCAAATTGTTTGACCACCCTGAATGGCCCTTGTGATTTCTTCCCATATTGAGGATACCAATGGTCTTCTTCTTTCTGGTGATGAGCCTCTTCAGATCTTTCTAGCCTTGGACCAAGTTGGTGAACATTTCTTGGAATTGAGCATTCTGAGCCTGGAGATCTTTGACAGTCTGTTCAAGAGCCATTTCTGCTGAAATAAACAGCGAGAGAATAAGAAAACCGGTCTTCAATGTACCTATTATGGAATGTTATGCGATGTTATGCAATGCAATGTTTTCAAGGACCTTAGAAATTTAAATTTGTTAAACAAGCACAAACAATCTTTTTATTAGTTTACTTTATTAAGTACAAAAGAAAGTTTAAACAAATAAAAAGAAATTCCTAGAGCTTAGGTCTCCCATGGGCGCTTCCTCTTTGTGTTGAAGTAGGTATTGATGCTTTGCTCCTCGTGAAGTAGCTTTGTCAATTCTAATACCTTCTTCTCGCTTGCATATCACTGAGCTTCGAATGTATCCCTTTCTTCTTTAAGTTGAATCCAGGATCTCTTCAAGTCTTCAAAATTAGTAGGCATGTCTGAATGGAGAATGGTATAGGGTTCGTCACCTATAGCAATAGGTTCCATAATCACTGGTAGAATAGCTGTAAACGGCATCATGAGGTTTTGAGCTCGAGCTCGCACCCATTTGAGGTAAGGTTTCCAAGGAATGAAATTTTTGTGCTCCAAGGTCTTGGTATACGTTTTCTTTACCATGCCCCAAGCGTGCACAAATCTTCGGCGGTAGTTTTGGAGATCGTTGTTGTAGTCAAACACAATGTCTTGGAGAAGCATGTCGTGAGGACCATCTCTTCGAGCATAACCAAACTGACGTAGAACTAGAGAAGGGTTGTAAGTGATACCTCCTCTTATGCCAAGGAGTGGTACGTTAGGGAATTCCCCGCTGTAATACGGTGGGAGAACTGACTTTGGTTTGTTTTGCTTTTGATCGCAAATGTTGCGGATAGCAAGAGTCGCCACCGAATTTTCTTTTATCCAATTAAGGAAAGGGGAAAAGAACAGGAAAAGCCCTTCGTTAGATTCTGAGTAAGGGAGAAGGTTATGAAAAGGGAAGGTTTTAGCACCCTTTCCATCCGTAGTTATCTACGGGCTCTTAGTTGCTTTAGCTCATCTTGAAAAAATTTGCTTTCTGTGCGTGTGTTTGAAAATGTTTTTGAAAAGGCATTTCGCTTTGACTTCGTAATGATTCACGCTGGAATGTATACGAAGTGTTCGGAAATGTTTCGTTTTGAAAAAGTGTTTTAACTTTGTAAAAGTGTGAGGTGTGAAAAGATGTTTTGATGGAGCAAGCAACTAAAAGTTTTATTACCTACTCAGAACTGTCCTTTCCGTGTTATTTTACTTTCCTTTAGAATAGTGCTATCCATACCATTAGTTGGTAGGTAAGCCTGTTCGTTGGATGTAGAAGGGGCATTCGAAGGGCTATCAGATGGTCATAGAAGGCAACTTGTAGGAGTATCCTAGCACATTCGTAGGGACGATCATCACTTTTCGTAGGCAACAATCGAGGGACGAGATCATGTATTCGTAGGCAACATCGAGGGACTATGATCTTTGTATCGAAGGGGCTATAATGATATGTTTGTAGGCAACGGTGCTAGGATACCTCTACGTTCGAGGGACTTGACCATTTATTCGAAAGGCAACGAGAGAGAATAGCCCTGGGGGGTGCATGTGTGAAGAGAGTGTGTTGAATTCAGATAAGTTATCTTGCAATTAGAAGTGATCTACGTTCATTTTTATCTTGCCATACACGCCTAGTTACTAGCAGTTTATATGGGTGCGGAAAGTAAATTGCGGAAAGTAAAGTGCGGAAAGTAAATCCTACGCTATTACATGGCTTTGGGGAAGTTACATAATATAGGAGTGCGGAAAGTAAATCCTAATTAAGCTATTACATCCCATGAGCAGTTACATAATATGGAAAAAAGAAATGCAAGAAAATTAACCTAACTATTAAAACTTGAAAGCAGATACATAATAATCGGAAAAAAGAATCAAATTTGCAAATAATAGAAAATGTGTTAGTGAAAAAGATTTTTGAGTTAGGAAATTTTTTTTAAGGTTAGCGAAACTAATTCAGATGAGAAAATAATTTTTTGGGAATTTTCTGGGTTGATTTTAGTAAGGAAAAATAATTAAAAGTCAATTTTCTGGTTAATTAACAATTAATTAAAATATGCATGCAAAAAATATAATTTTTTATGCTAAAAATTAAATAAACATTTTTCTGACCTAAATGCAAAAAGAAATAATTTTTTTGTGATTTTTTGATGTGCTAGAAAATTATTTGAAAAGAAATAAAATTAAAAGGAAATAATGTGAAGAAATAGGAAAATATGTTAGTTTCGAAAAAGTGGTAAAAAGAAGTTGACAGAGCCAGGGATCGAACCCAAGCCCTCTCCTTCAACGCGCACGCTGCTTACCATCTGAGCTGAACATGTTAGTTGTTTGAAATATGAAACAGAAACAATATAAGCGAAATTAATTTCTAGAAATATTTTAAAAAATCAAAACGCGCGCAAGGTCATCTTCTTCGTTTTCGAACCCGGCTTTTACCTACGGATTTTTGGTCGTAGCTAAAGCCTATAGTGACAGCTTCGTCCGTCGCTATAACACCTGCAATTTTTAAAAAATCACAATATGCAATATAATTTCAGGTGGGGGGCATGATTCGACTGGAAAACCTCTCCTGAATGCAATGGTGTCAATCGTTTTGGCTAATTTTACTTGGATTAAGAAACCCCAATTTAGAGCTTCAAAACCCTATTAATGGCAACATCCTTAATCTGCAACTAAACACGAATCAAACCATCCAGAAACATTGCAAACAGAATTCTAAACATAAAGAAGCAATCGAAACATGTTAAATATGAGTGTATGATCAAAATCGATTTTGAGAAAAGTTTGTTCCAACCGTGATCGTGCTTTCGTGATTCTGGATGCTTTTGCGATCTGTGAGTGTCTGGAATGGATCAGAGGACCTCTAGGAATTGATTACAAGGCTTGGAATGCTTTTGCGATCTGTGAGTGTCTGGAATAGATCAGAGGACCTCCAGGAATTGATTACAAGGCTTGGAATGCTTTGATCTGGACTGAAACTATGGCTGCTGTTTGCTTGGAATGCACGGATTTTTTTGATGCTTGGTTGGGTTCTTTGAGGCCAGATTTTCGTCCCCTGTGCATGTAGTAATATCATGTATTTATAATAGAGTGAATTAGGTCAAGAATTTGTAAGAAAAATCAAGCCAATCAATGAGAAATTATTTGATTTGGAATCAAACCAAATATTTCCTTTTTTAGCCAGTTTCAATCAAATCTCATTATCAATCATGATTATTTTGAAATAATCAGATTAAATGGCTTGCTTGGAACTCAAGGATGAGAGAAAATTCATCTTGTAAATAATTTTTGATTTTCTATCTTTTATTTTAATTAAATTGGTTTTAAATGATTAAAAATCCAAAATAAATAAAAAATAAAAGATAAATTCGTGGCCTTGGGCTTGGAGGTTCCAATTCAGCTAAGGAACATGTTTGAATCAAGAAAAGTTAGGCCCATTTGGAAATTTTTTGGTTTTCTCAAGTATTTCTCTTTGTGCACCTCCTCAAAAATGCTCAACTTGGACAAGGTGTATCTTGCTCAATTTTTAACATTTTTGAGTGTTCTTAGAATTTTTAGAAAGCTCAAGGTGTCTTATAAACAGCCTTTTTGGTTTCATCTTCATTGGAGTTTCCATTCTCATTAACACTTCTTTACAACAAGTTGACTTTTTGTTGACTTTTAAAATGACCTGTAATGTTTTGATCCATAACTTCCTAATGAAGCATTTTATGCCCAAGCTTGTGAGACATGAAGTTGTAGAAATTGAATTCTCTTCAAAATGATCTGTGGTGGAAAAATTTCTGATAAAGTATGTGAAAGTTATGCACTGGTCAAAGTTACATTGACTTTTGTCTAAGAAAGCCCAATTTAGAAACTTTGACTTTTGATCAATTCTTGACTTTTCTTGATGAATCATGATCAACCCTTGATCAAATGATGAATATCACTTCAAAATATTGATGTTGACCAAAAATTATGAAGTTTGATTGTATGTTGACCATAGTTGACTTTTGTCCAATCTGTTGATTTTCAACCATCTGAGCAATTGTCTGAGAAAACTTGACTTGTAAGGCTTGAAACTTGACATGGAGATTCTTTGAAGCATATGATGAGGCATGATGACCACTTGAAGTGTTAGAGGCCCACCTTGATTTGAGAATGGCCAAACCCTAGTTTGGGTTGATTGCTTAGTAGAGGGTTTGTCTGGTCAACCCTTGTGAAATCCTTGAGTATGGACATGTGAAATGTCTTGAGAAGTAGGAGGGAAAATTTTGGGGTATAACAGTTTCCCCTGTTCAATCTTCTTATACTGGAAGGGTTAGATTGGTATGCTTGCCTTTCGTGACCTGAAAGTAGAAGATGATTGAACACTCGAGTACACATGAAAATTTGCACTCGTTGTTTGGTTGATGATGCACTAGAATGGGCTTATAGATGCCATTTGGAGAAGTTGAGCTGGAGAGAAAATCATATGCTAGACTTGCGAACGTCATTTGAATAGGAGAAACATCGGAGATGGTCTTAAGATGCCATCAGGAGGGACTGATGCTGGGGGATGAGCCAAATGTTAGACTCTGTAGGTATTTTGAACATAGAAGAAAGCACGCAGATGGACTTAAGATGCCATCTGGGGGCGGTTGATGTCGAGTCGTACGTTAGACTTCACGCTCGTCTTTGAATGAGGTTATTGGTATGTATTGATTTTTAACCAAATATGCAGCATTATGAAGGTGGAGAGATGTCGACAAGTAGTCAGAGATGGGCTTAAAGATGCCATCCGGGGCAACTGAGTCGTACGCTAGACTTTGTAGTTGTTGTTGTTAATAAGACAGAGTAACAATAAACCTTCATCTTGGTTATTCTTGAGGTGGATATTTGGCAGAATGTGGATAGCTTTCCCGTTTTGCTTCGGGTGTTAATCCAACGTCTGTTGCCGGAAGACAATTGTATGGTCTTTCAGATTGGGTTTCCCGTCTTGTTTCGGGCGTTAATCTTTGACCTATTGCCTGGAGGCGATTTTCATGGTTGTTTAGATAGTTTTCCCGTCTTGCTTCGGGTGTTAATCTTTGAACTTTTGTTCAAAAAATAGCCTTTCACGGTCGTTCAGATAATTCTCCCGTCTTGTTCCGGGTATTAATCTTTGACCTTCCGTTTGGAAAATAGCTTTTACCTGTTAGGGAAATAAATCTCGACAGGGTATGGTTAGTTCTATGTAGATTGTGATACATGCAAGCGTATGACAATGTTCGTGAATGATATGTGCGCATGTTATGAATAAAGTATGAATGTAGATGTTATGGTATTTCAAAACATATCCATCTTGAAGAAGATGAGAACGTCTGGCTGGGGATTTCTGATATTTTCCTGGGAAAAGGGTTGTTGTAACCCTGAGATGCTTTTGATTCCTCCGATGCACTATCTGGCCAAGTTTCGAGCCTAGATATTAATGTTGTTGGAAAGAATAACAACTGGGAGGTACTCCGCTGGGGACCTTGTGCGCAGATCTTGTTGGGGAGTATCCGAATACCGCTTGGAGACTGACATAATGTGGCAACACAGAAGGGGACGTAAAGTTGATGAGGCTCGAAGAATCCTTTGACTGGGGAGTAAGAGAGATGTAGGTTCCTCTGATGCACTATCTGACCAAGTTTCGAGTCTAGATATTGCATGCTGTCGGGGGGTGATAATCGTCGAAAGACATTCTGCTGGGGATAAATATCTCTGTGTATACGAAATGAACTGTTACTACTCGGAGACTGATGTAACAAGGTGAAGTTGATTAAGATCGCTGCTCGGGGACCAATTTGATTGTCATACCCCAAATTTTGACCTAATATACCACCTTACATTTGCATCATTGCACCACTAACAGTTCAGAACAGAATTAATCGGGTATAGCTTTTATAGGTCAAAATTAGGGTTTCATCATTTTTTCACCTGATTCAAGAGGTAATCAATTAGGTTTTGAGTTTCACTCACCTCAATTGATCCATCTTGATCAAATCATCAACCTCTGATCTTCAGATATCCAAATTTTTCTCATGATCTATTGAGGATCGACCAATTAGGGTTTTAATCGAGGATAAGCAATCACTGATTTTCTGATCAATGAATGACTTTTTTGCTTGGAGATTGATCTTCATATCTCCAATACAACATGTTGACCTAATTTCTGGATTCAAAACATCACGAAGTTCACAAAGTTCATCGATCGATTTACGAGATCATCGATGAAATTTCATCTACTGAAAAGTCAAACTTTGACTTTTGGTCAACTTTCAAGATAAAACTTTTTCCATCATCAAAATACTTCAAATGATCCATCATGATCATAAAAAATCAAGAAATTTGGAAAAGTCAACAAAAAGTCAAAATTTTCAACACTTAGAAAATTTTTCAAGTGTTAAAATTTCACATTTTTTCCAAACTTCATGGCATTTTTTCACATAGTTCCATTTGGAATTAGAAAAAACTCAAAACATGAAAGTTGTAGCTCTTGAAACAAGCTTTCCAAAATGTCCAAGAACATCCAAAATATCCTTGATTTTCAAGTACAACTTTCAAAATTACAAGTCATTTTTTTTAAAAAATCTCTTTCTAGAAGCCTTGTCACTAATTGGAGATAGGCTAGAGCTGATAAAAATCAGTTGAAAGTAATTATGATGAGATAAGATCAAGTTAAATTTAACCATGGTTAAAAGGAAGCTTCCTTTTGCATTTATTGCAAAAATGACTTTCTTGCCCTCTAAGGCAAGTTGTCCATTCATCATAGAAATCGTCAAGGAGATGGAACTATTGTGTGTTGTGTACCTCTGTTTTTCAAATGGATTGTCTCACACTTACCTAAATCTCCTATCTTCCGCGAAAACAAAGACGATTGGCATTGGTCAAGAAGACTCATGTCTCTTACAAACGACGATATCCATTGGTATACCTTGGCAGACAATGAGATGGAAATCATTGAAAGTTGTGGAGAGTTTGCCAACGTACCTCTCATAGGTACAAAAGGAGGAATCAACTACAACCCATTCTTGGCGAGACGTCAACTCGGGTATGCAAACTCTAGTAAACCTCTTGGTTTTATAGTAGAAAGCTACTTCTATCATGAAGGGGAGGATTCTCAAGGTTTGAAAGCCAGAATGATAAGAGCTTGACATCACATCCGAAGGAAGGAAAAGGGTAATGCAAGGAATTGTGTAGCCATGGAAATCTACACTTCTTGGGTGAAGAAAAGAGTAAAGGAATTCCGAATGCCTTACGCTTATGAAGAACCTATGTTCTCAATAGCTTCCAGATCAACAATTTTTCCCGTTGAGACTATGGGAGAATACCAAGAAGCTTTGGCCAAGATGAGACTCGAGAAAAAGGCTTTGGAAGACAAGTTCTTTAAGACTGATCTCGAAAATGAGAAGCTTAAGAAGCAAGTCAAAGATCATGAAAAGACGCTTTACTTCCAAGATGAATGGCTCATGGAGAAAGATGAGAAGATTCGTCAGAAAGATAACGCGATCAAAAGATACATCAAAGAAAGGAAAAGAAAGCTTGAGGAAATGACAACCAGTGATCCTGCTCCTGACGAGTGGAAGAAAGTCATCAGCAAGCTAAAAGCCGAGAAAGCTGAACTAAAAGCTCACTATGGGAAAGAAATCCTGAAGTTGAAGCTACATCAAGCCTTTGATCTTCATCCGACGAGGAAGATTAGTTAGTTTAGATTTGTAATTTTAGCATTTATTTTATCATTGTATGAGCTATGCTCAAAAACAAAAATTGTTGTAATCTTCTTTCAATAATTAATAAAATATGTGTTTTCCATCCAAATATTTGCCAGAAATTTCTCTTTTAGCGTAAATTCTTTGGAAATCTTTCTTTGCATTCATAATCATGCATCATACTTTGCATATCGAGTTTATTGTTTAGAGTCTGATCTTTTGGAATTTTTTCCAGAAAGGAAAAAATCGCCAAGCTGTCGCGTCTTAGAGTTTCTCGACCACGTCCACAGCCGACTCGTACATACAATACACGTTCAAAAAGAAGGAAAATAATGGAAGGCTTTGAGCAAGAAAATGTTGAGTCAAGCACGTGACAACACTTGAGGAAGAGGGAGAGACTCACTTCTTTAGTAATTCGTGGCTTCGCGAAAGTCGCAAGCAACATTGAGCCAAAATCAAACGACGATTTCGAGATCACTACTACTCTAGTTTCAATCACAGCCAAGAGTAACTCTTGAAGATGCCGTAAGGTTATCCATGGGCATGCTCTTCAACTGCATTTGACATTAACCGACTTCGTGTACAAACAACCACGTGAAGTACCTACTTTGCGAATCCAACACTTACTCAACATGGAGTAACCTTCCGCAAGTCACTATGACGGTTTCTCAATCGATCATGACAACTCAAATCGTAGTTCACATCAGCAGACGAAGAAGTCTATCATAATCCAGCGACAACACGAACCGTGGGCTGATGGATAATCCAAGAATACCCATAAGATGCACTGAGATTAAAACAATCATGAAAGGAATTGTGGGAAGAACGCCACGATCTATGCTTAGTTCCTCGCGTAGGATACTCGAAAGTTCAAAGTCCCCGACTTTGAAAAGTATAAAGGAAATTCCTCGTCCGCAGAGTCATCTTACGATGTACGCTAGGAAGATGTCTACGACAATGACAATCACCAATTGTTAATTCATTATTTCCAAGATAGTCTCACAGCGCCGATCAAGTGGTACATGGACTAGATAGCGAAATATCCGCATATTCAATGACCTAGGTGAAGCCTTTGTCCAACAAAGACAAATTCAACTCGACATGGCTCCGTGATCGGATCAACTACCCATGTCTCGTGGAAAAAGAGACATTCAAAGAGTACCAACGCTGAGGGAAATCACCAAGTCAACCCACCGTTAGAGGAGAAGGAAATGACCGAGGTTTTCTTAAACACTCTGGCCCATTTTATCACGAACGAATGATCGCCACCGCTTCCCGAGATTTCACCGAGATGGTAAGCATGGAACGCGCTAGAGGAAGGGTTCAAGATCCACTGAGAAATAGGATCCTCCAAAGGAAACTAAGGATTGGAACCAGCTTCCAAAGAAAAGGAACATGATAGGAATGGTATCCCGGAAACCACGTAAAGAATGTCAATCGACAACAATGTGTAATGCCATAGCACCATCGTTAATACAAGTCCAACACGTGAATTGCCTCTAGCTCCAACAAACTCAACAAACCTCGACACCAGCTCAAAGCTTAACAATCGTAACTGCGGCGCCTGGTCTCACAGCTTGATCCGATTCCAATGACGCATACGTAACTATATACCTCGTGAATAGAAAGGAATTGTGCAAACAAGGTCACCACCTCCGCACTGCATAAATTGCCATGGTGGTACAAAGCGGACGATTCGCTTCCTTTTCATCAAGGGGCACCGGTCATGATCTCGAGCATTGCATCGCACTAAAAGTCAAGTACAAAGGTTAGTAAGATCTAATCTTCTCCTTTAGAAACACAACCGAACGCAAGCAAATCCACTTCCCAGTCATGGTGGACATACTGTGAATTTGATACTAAGGAATACAGATCGGTATCTTGTCACAGATGTGAAACTAATAAGAGAAAGCTTGGTACAACTCCATGATACATACAGTATAATTGGTGCTTTCACTAAACATGATTATGCAGCTTGTAGCATCTGCTTCAAGGATTGTCGAGGATGTCCAACCATAAGAGCAGACATTCAACGATTATTAGACAATGGTGACATACAGATCTTCAGAAATAGAAATGACTATGACGTGAATATGGTAGGGCATTTTCCGCATGAGCTTCTAGTCTCAGATATCAACTCGGAAATTCCCGAAGTAAATGTCGTTATCCCCTATTTCAACGTGCCCGAGCATGTGGAGATTGAATATAATGGTTCAGACGTTCCAAAGTTTCCTTTGGTGATCTGTTTACCCGGTCCGGTTCCATACAGTTCTAACAAAGCAATTCCCTATCAATATAGTGCAACTATGATAGAAGATGGGAAGGAGAAACCCATGCCAACTCTTTCAGCCAATGTCAACATAACCGAAATTGGACGAGTAACGCAGTGGACGAGTATACTCCGCCGCCAAAGCCACCGTTGTTCCTATTGTTAGCAAAATCCAAATAATCACCGAGAGCCCCACGAGGATTCCTGCTGATAATCCAAATGTAAACGCTTGGACCGCCGATGGAACCAACGCAACTCGTATTTCAAGGAAATTTTGAAGCTAATCAAGAAAAGCGAGTACAGAGTCGTGGATCAGCTGATGCCGACTCCCTCCAAGATTTCGATATTATCTCTACTTCGGAATTCCGAAGCCCACCGAGAAGCTTTAATGAAAGTGCTAGATCAAGCTTACGTAGATCACGATGTGACTACCGACCAATTTGGTGGAATTGTAGGCAACATAACAGCTTGCAACAATTTAAGCTTCAGTGATGAAGAACTTCCGGAGGAAGGAAAAGATCACAATCTGGTGCTGCATATCTCAATGATTTACCAATCAGATTCTTTGTCCAATGTGCTAGTAGATACCGGTTCATCCTTAAACGTAATGCCAAAAACGACTCTCGCTCATTTAGCTTACAAAGGAACGCCGATGAAATTCAACGATATAGTGGTAAGAGCCTTTGATGGGTCGAGGAAATTTGTTATTGGGGAAGTCGATCTCCCGATGACAATTGGTCCACATACCTTCCAAATCAATTTCCAGGTCATGGATGTGCCGACTGCTTATAGTTGTTTGCTAGGAAGACCATGGATCCATGAAGCAGGAGCTGTGACATCCACTCTTCATCAAAAACTGAAGTTTACAGTAAATGGAAAACTAGTAACCATCATCGGTGAACAAGCCTTACTAGTCAGCCATTTATCCAACTTTTCTTTCATCACAGCCAACGACGTTGAAGGGACACAGTTCCAAAGACATCCGTTAGAAGATGAATCTACAAGCAAAAGCAGATAGTGAAAGATGGTAATGCTGCAGGTTGGGGACAAGTAATAAAACCTGTCAACAACGAGACAAAGGCCGGGCTCGGGTTTGCTCCAGTATTTCCTAAAGACAATCAAAGGGATGAAACACTTCGTCCAATCAGAGATGTATTCCATAGTGGGGGTTTCTTAAACCCTGTTCTTCAAGAGGTTAATGTTCTTACCAATGAAGGTGATGAAGATGATATCTCTGGATCTGAAGAGTGGAGCACTTATCTTACCAGCTCTGAATATGTGTCTCAGGAAGAATCGTATGCGCCGTTCTATCCTCCAACTGACCAATTCAAAGGCATGTCCCTACAAAAGAATGAAAATCCACCTGTCCCTTCTGAAGTTTGGGATACCTTGGGAGAACCAAGTGGAAAGTTTGACTACATGGTGAAATACAGTGCACCAGAAAGCTCAAAAATCAGAATTGAAGATATCCAGCCAACTGGATGGGGTGATTCTTTTGAGTATCCTAGTCAACCAGAAGAGATGTACACATCTTCCCGATCTCATCAACCAATTGAGGTTCCAAATGAAGATCTCTGCTTTAACACGCCTGTGGAGTTTGTCAAAACAGATCTTAACTATCACTACATCAACGTGATTACTGAAGATCAGGGATACGATTCGGGATACGAGTTGGAAAGTGTCGTCGACAATGAGTCTCTTCACTCAGAAGATTGGAGAGTACATCCTTAGAATTCAACACGAATGCCAATAGAAAGTACATATGTTGTATCCCATGCTTCTCGATCTGTCCATCAAGCAGAAGAAGATCGTTTCAGTAGCACAAAAGGCAAGGTCAATCGTCCAGAATCTTCAAAGCCTGTTCGACCAACGACCAAGGTTTATTCCAGAATTAAGCCAAGTGGAAAACTACCAGAGTACCTTGACATCCAAGGGGTTCGCCACTATTGGAAACCTGTTGAAGTTCGGACTAATGTTCATAGTTCTAAGTAGTTTATTTCGCTTTTGTTTTGAACTCTTGCCTCGCCCAAAGCGAAGAGATGTTTTATAGGGTTTAACTTTTAAATAATTTCTCTTTGTCTTGCCCAAGACAAATGAGTTTGTATTTTAGGGCCCTGTTTCATATTGTGAATCATAAATAAAACGCGTTGTTTTGATTCCACACTTTGTGTTTGTTTTTGTTTTACCCTTTCCTAGGAAGTGATAATCCTAAAAAACACAATAAAAAAAACAATATAAAAATATAATCTGCATACACTTTCACATTAACTTTTTCTAAAAATGATGATGAAAAAAAGAAGAGTTAATTAATCAAACATAAATCAAATATGCAGATTAATAGATGGACAAATCCATTGAAAGCAATGACTCTATGTTCTCTCCCGACTTTGAAATCCCCAGTGAAGTCGCCGAGGAAGAAGTTGAAGAAGAGATCCCAGATGAGATTTCTCGATTGCTTAAGCACGAGGAAAGAATCATTCAACCTCACAAAGAACCTTTGGAAGCAATCAACTTAGGATCTGAGGAAGACAAAAAAGAAGTAAACATCGGAGCTCTACTCGACAGTAACGTCAAGGGTAAACTGATTGATCTTCTCAAAGAATTTGTTGATGTGTTCGCTTGGTCCTACCAAGACATGCCGGGTTTAGATACCAGCATCGTGGAGCATCACTTGCCATTAAAACCGGAGTGTTCCCCGGCCAACAACCGAGAAGAGTTCACCCAAATGGCCGACAAAATCAAAAAGGAAGTTCAGCAGCTCGACGGGTTTCCTCGCTACTCGAATATCCTCAATGGCTAGCCAACATAGTACCGCTCCAAGAAAGACGGAAAGGTCGAATGTGTGTCACTCAATGGACTTGAACAAAGCTGG